>OY282599.1:10009933-11422058 GCA_958298965.1 Chrysolina haemoptera | reverse complement strand
GTTCACAATAAACAATAAAAAACAACTTTTCGGGTGCATTAGTAGTTGTATTTAAACACTTTGGTACAATACACGAGTTTTTAGTTTTTGGTTTTGGCATTTTTATCAATTTTCCACGCAAACTTCATTCACACAGGTCGAGAGCAGAGCACACACTGACAACCGTTGTAAAGTGACGTCACAGCGGCCGATGACTCCTTGTCGTCGCATGCCTAGCTAATTGAATATCTCGTAAACTATGAGTATCAAAATAGCTATTTATGATACAAGTTAGTAAAGTGAAGCTTTTTTGTATGAGCTTGAAATTTGGTGAATGAGGCGCAGTCGAGTTCAACAAAGATGCGAGTACAAAAAAGCCCTTTACGAAAGTTTATCATAGAAAGTTCTTTCTTTTCAAATTCCTCATCGGTTTCCCCCTCGGTAATAGATCAACAGCATTTCCTGTGAAAACTAGAAAATATATTTTCTTGATTTGACAAAATATTTTCCTATAAAAAAAATCAACTCTGTTGTTATGTCGTTTTAACTTAACAAATAATATACTTCTCCTTATGCTGACAAGATCTATCCAAGATTTTTTTTTTATTGGGGATATTTTATTTCGAATATCTAATTTATTTCTGATTATTTTCTATTTGTCAACATCTTATTTTGACTTCAACCAGAATTCAAAAAACGATACACTGTAAAAGTAAAAAATATGGCTGTGGTATAAACGAAGACTAAAGGATAGATTATCTTATTCAGAATCAGAATAATTTCGATAGAGCTAATTTTTATAGAAACATTCTGACTTGAATGAAAAACAATAATTGTACTCACCTCTAAAATGACACTGAGGTAAAAAACGATTGAAATTTCCACAAAATTTATTGTCTTTGCGATATGTTTCGATACACAGTATCTTTTTCAAGCGAATGTAATACATTAAACTATTCTTCATTGAAATTATTTAAATACCTTTCTTACCCATTAACATAATAAGAGACTATCTATAATTATAATAATTATATTATATATATTATTATAATTATAACTATAATTACCTCCGATTTTCCGACACTGAATTTCCCGATACTTTTACCTTGCATGGAACCGGCATTTTTTTATTCGCGAAGCTCACGCAGTGGACGGATTCCTTATAGTGTCGATCAAAACAGGTTCAGCACATATTTTTTCATGATCACAAAGCATTTCAGTAGCGGAAAAACGGAAAATTTTACCTGAAAATAAAATAATTTTCCGAGAAAAATCGAAAAATCCATTCTTTCCAAAAACAAATGACCCTTCAATATATTTCATAAAATTTTCTACCAAATCCACAAATTTTTCTTAAAAATGTACCGTTTTCGAGTAAAATGTGCTCGAAATTCGAAAAAATGCGGTTTTCTCAATTTTCTGTGCTCTCTCATTCAGTCACATTCAGTTTCAAGAATGTATCTTTTGTTATTCATAGTCGAGACATATATGAATAATTTGGGACAAGGTGATCCTGAAAATATCATTATGCGACTGAATGAGAGGGCACAGAAAATTAAGAAAATCGCACTTTTTCGAATTTCGAGCACATTTTACTCGAAAACGGTGCATTTTAGAGAAACATTTGTAGAAACCTTTTTTGTAGAGAATTTTATGCAGTATTAAAGCGTTATTTGTTTTTGGAAAATATGGATTTTTTTATTTTCCTCGGAAAATTCTTTTACTTTTAAGCAAAATTTTTCGTTTTTCCGCTACTGAAATGCTTTGTGATCATAAAAAAGATGTGCTGAACCCGATTTTATTGACACTATAAGAAATTTGTCCACTACGTGAGCTTCGCGAATAAAAAAATGCCGCTTCCAAGCAAGGTAGGTTTAAATGTGAGTGAGCCCATATCAGGCTCTCCACTGCGGCCAATGGCGACCATGCAAGGTAAAAGTATCGGGAAATTCAGTGACGGAACATCCACAAGAATGACTTTTACAAGAATGTCTCTTCTGTTATTCATAGTCGAAATGTATATGAATAATTTGGGAGAAGGTGGTCCTGAAAATATCATTATGTGACTGAATGAGAGAGCACTAAAAATTGAGAAAATCGCAAATTTTCGAATTTCGAGCACGTTTTACTGGAAAACCATGCATTTTCAAGAAAAACTTGTAGATACCTTTTTTGTATAGAATTTTATGCAAAATATTATAACATTATTTGTTTTTGAAAAAAATGGATTTTTCGATTTCCCTCGGAAAATCGCCCATAAAAATTTTCCGGATGCTTCACGGCTTATCACTCTCAAAATTCGGATTCAGCGAGTCACAATACATAAGAATAACTTGGGTGATTCGTCGCGCTTCATCGGCTACGAAAACCCTCCCTGCTACCGGACTATAATAATTCCAGAAACAAAATCGAATGCAAATGAAATAAGATAAACTTATTTTTTTTGAATAAGTTTTTAAACTTTTGAACTAAAAAGTAAAGAATTATAATGAGCGCATGAAAACAAGGAATAAAATTTTCAAGCCTTATTTTTTGAGAGCTTGGAGTGAAACGTCAATACACTTCGAATGAAGCTTCATGTTTTTAAGGGAATACTGAAAGAATAATAATTAGTGCATTAAAATCAAAGAACAAAAAATTCAAATATTTTTTTGAAAGCTTGAGGTGTGAAATGTCATTACGCTTAAAATACTGAAATTCTTAAAATTTAATATTATTTTTTACTTTTTAGTTCAGAAGTTTATGAATGAAAGATTGATTAAAAATATTTTTTTTTGGTTCATTTTATCTTCTTCCGACACCCGATCATTTCTGGCGAAAAACGGGTTTTTTCGACGTTTCCTGACGCGAAATCCCTAGAGTTCCCACCGATTCTCCCACCAATCATTTATACGTGGTTTTTGACAGATACCTTTTTCCGTAAGTAGTTTTTTGTTGATAAAAAAACAGGGTGTTCCTAAACATCATGTACAACCGAAAGGAAGACATTATTATTATAATTATATTATGTGTGTATATATATATATTAGTATAAGTATATGTTTTTGTTTGTATATATTACGTTTTGAATATGTAAAAGTGACAAATTTGTATATTTTTACTTACTTATATGAGTTTTTTCGTGACTTGTCCCATAACTTGTAAAAAAGTTCTTTTAAATGGACCAATAAAATCTATCTATTTATCTATCTATTCCCTGGCTTATTTTACGACTATAAGTTCATATAAGCATAGGTCCGCAAACAATTCGTTACCGATATACGGGGTGTTGAAATTTCACCTATGTTTAGGCACCCTGATAAATTTGAAAAATATCATAGAACGACGTCGAAACGTTTGATTGCATTCTGTCTCACATAGAAGTAGACCTACGGAAGTGGAGTAAACTGAACCAAGATCATCTTAAAAAGCACCACTTCGACCAAAGCTTTCATGCAACTGGAAGAAAAAACAAACCTGATTGATTGTTGTCAGACCACTTCACACCCGACTCCCCTCTTCGGAACTAGCACTGTCTTCAGTGTAGAATTTCTCCGTCCATTGTAGGACTGGTCTAAGGGGGTTGTTTGCCAAAAGCTGAAGTATCTCCAATAAGCCCTTCCTTCTGAAAGCACTGAATTGACTAAGCAATGTAGCAAACTAGATTGAAGCGCCTTCCCTAGCTCGCAAGGGTGTAGCCGGAAGATGAAACTAATAATTTTATAACAATTTTTCTAAGGTGATGAGAAGACTTGCATAATTCAATATAATTTACCCAAACTCCTTCTTCTCTTACTTCTTTGTTGTTACCAAAAGATCATATAGGTCATGTGTAAAGAGTGTCGTGATGTAAACCTGAAGTTGAATTTCTATCATTTTCAAAACATTTTTTATTCAGAACTGACTTTGCCATGCAGGAGGAGTGTCATGTTGTACCCACTGGATATTCTTTATTTTTTGCGAGTAAAATGTTTTTTCAGAAGTATTTATTGTCATCCGTTTTATTAGAAAGAGATCATCGTTCACCGTGGATCGAAACAGGACTCGCCAAATAAAGACACCACCGGCACTAATGGAAGGTTGTGAAAAGTGATTACCAGAGCATAGAGGGCTCCCATTATTTAGGGTTGTATAGCAAGTCCAATAGATGTCAGAAATATTTATATTTAGTTCTGCGTTTTCATTTATTCCCATGAACACATTCTTCGTTAATAAATGTCAGAATCAATATTCCGAAATTCTTTCTTGTAATCAGGACATATTTTACATAATTAATATCCATTCATAATCACATCGTACTAATAGTTTTAATTACACTTACGAAGCATATAAAGTGATATATTATCCACTAGTGGAATAAAGTACTTTTATTCCACCAGTGAAATAACGAAAAAAATATGTAATCATTTAAAATTTAATTACTATTGACGAAATTATCGTGTTAATTTTAACCGAAGAGTGGTAATTTAACAAGGCCACTGTTTACCTTATAAAAAAAGCAAATGAGATACCTAATATAAAAGCACTGCAATCGGAAAAAACATTAGAAATAACCAAGTTGTACCGATAATAGACCAACGGTCACTTTGTTGTTCATTAGAAACATTTCACATTTCAAAGACTTCGTGTCTTTGTCATACGTGGGTTTCAAATTAGGCCTTTGTTCGCCAAGTTAGGTCTGGTGATTGGTGGTGTTGAGAAAGAAATCAAAACCAGACCTCAAGTGATACTTGAAAATCTTTTTTGAACTCAGTGGAATACCGTAAATTGAATGAAAGAGCATTGCAAGGGTCAGGTAGCCAAGTGGTTAAGATCACCGCTTTCCAATCATTCTGGCTGCCGGTCGTGTGGTTCAAAGCCTCGTGACTGCAGTATCTTTTTTCTGATGTCCCGATGAAGTGCTAGGAATCGCACGTTGGAAGGTGAGACCTCGTTAATTCTTGGCTCGCACAAGTTTCGACTTATGAGGGCTGCCATTCGTAGGGAGACGATTGCTGGTTAATGGAAAAAACAATTTTTAACAATTGCGTTCCTTTGAGAAGGGTTTTGTTAATAAACAAAAAGTTATATTCATAGAACACCTCTGTATATTGTATTGTATTCAATGTGAGATGAATCATTTCGTTACATTCAGATATCTCAATTACACTAATTTGAAATATATTTTCTTGTATAATTTTTGAACAGTTTCAAAATTAATTTTGAAAGAAATAATATGCACGTTTCATTAACAATATTTACTGTGCTTGTATTAATTTTTATTCTGATCTGATCTGAAATAAAAATCCTTTATCAGTAGGTACATCTTCACTTTTATGGATGTATCTAGTTATTGCTTTCTTCATGAATCCTCTAAAATTTTAAGTGAATATTTACAAACCACAAATTAATGTCCACTATATGAAAATGGAATATATTTTCTGCAGGATTTGCATCATACCATTTACTATTTTACTCATTTTAAAATTCTCACCTAATCTGACCAATCGAAAACCAAAGACAACTTGTGTTATCGCGATACTACCAGCTGTCTTTCAATTGTGATTGGAGGATCAGCTTCGGTATTTTCAACGACCTAACACGTAACCATGACAAAATGAATACGTTTGACAGTTCGACAATTAATAAATATGGATGTATTTGTCAAAATGAGTCGAGGTGTACATTCAAATAAAATTATGAAGCAAAACATTATAATTTTGATAATAATATAATAATAATATAATGATAATAATACTCCCTCATAAACACTCGTAGAGTGTACTCAAAGGCATATCCTGTGCGGGTAGAGGACGGCTATTATTATTATTTGCCGTGGCGCACCGGGGCGACTTACTGATTTTTGGTGGCATATTCACTTTTCAGCTGCAGGAAAACCCGAAAAACCTACAGCACCACCTCGGGTGGCCGGCGTGCACTCCAAGCTAGCACTAGTCGAGATTGGCATCTAGATAACATACAATACACTTGCTTTCAACAAGGAGTGTGGTCGTCTATCGATTCCGATATTGTGTACTTGAGAAAAAATTCCTCGTACTTACATTGGGCTCGAACCGACTACCGCTATAATACTGAAGTTCTGAACGGCCTGCGCCTTAGACCGGCAGACCACCATTGATAAGTTTAATAATTTGTCTGTATGACTGTAATACACTGTTCGTATTTATATTAATGAAGAAACTTTATTTGTGAAATAGTGTAATGAAATTCAACTCATGATTGAATTTATCTTATAAGTCTGTCTTTTATTTCTGAACGAAACTGAATTGCTTCGAGAAAACACCACTTATCGCGAAAATTCAATCACTCGTGGTATTACTCCTGATAATCTAAGCATCATACACGGTTAAGAGTTATTATCCATCAGTTGATTATTTGGCAGAAACCTGTTGACGTATCATCCACCACATAAGTTTTGGATCCAAACGTTTTAGATAAAAATAATTAATTCCGGTTTGTAAAGTTAATGGAAAAGTGATGATATATCTACCTACGACATAACGTCGTTTTATTTCAAATAAGTGGACATTAATGATTCGTTTGAATAACAGGAAACACGGTTCAATAATTTTCGCCGGTGAGTATCAAATGAATGAAATAGTAAAATCAACGAATGTCGAAGTACCCTTCTCTCCAAATGTTTCAACCATGTGATACTTGACCCCCCATGCCATTTAAATTTTTTAAACTGATGTGCCCCCCCCGCGCCCAATGTCGAGCACAATCACCATATTTTTTATTTTACATCAGACTTCACAAGTATTTTATTACAACAAGAGTTGTTTCTCTACTATTCAAAAAAATCGCCAATGACAAATGACCACTCAATAGTACCTATACCCACTTACTGTTACATTAGCCGTTTTCGATTGGCGTTTGGTTCTGGTAGCGGTTGACATGAAAATGACAGCGGTTTACTTTCTGGTACTGTTAATGACGTCAACCAGTAACTAACTGGTTAATGCTTGCGGTAATCAATCAACACATTCGTTTCATTATTCACTATGACGTCATTAACAGCACCAGAAAGTAAACCGCTGTCATTTTTATGTCAACCGCTATCAGAACCAAACGCCAATCGAAAACGGCTATTACAACACAGTTCTACCAAATAGAGATCTTACCTAACCTAACCTACTTTTGTCTTCAGATCTGAGAAGAGTATTTTTATCGCGACCTAAAGTAATTCAAAATTTTTACTTCATACGTATTATGTCTAAAAAGTTAAGAGTTATTGGGTGGTATTCATAAACAGTAGCAAATGCTTATACTTCAGGTTTGTCTCTCTCATCACTTAACAAAACGAATAGGTCTTTTTCAAGAAATCCGAGTAGAAGCATTTGCTTCAGTTTTATGCATACAACCCATTACCTGAATCAGCAAATATTCTTTATCGCAAGCTTAAGTCAATCATATTTTTCGCAAACAATAATTGTTGATAGAAACACACCATAACAACCAGTACGTATAACACAGCCTGCCACGTCAGTAAATACGAATATTTTTTTGACACTGACAACTAAAATGTACTAGTTTTCAGTTGTCATTTTAATGCGAAAAACATCATTTGGAAACACCAATGCGAAAAGTGAATTACCAATGCGAACAGTAGTGCGAAAAGTTATGGAATGGAACAAAATAAACAATAATAATCAAGGCAATCAGCTTCGTTTTATGCTCGAGATTTTTCTGATATGAGGCTATTCATTGCCAATTTCGCTTCTTGTTATATATCGGATGCTTCAGAATAATCATTAATTTCTTTGGTAATAATTATTTTGATAATCAAAAGTTTCCATATCTCGTTTCTTACATGAGATTTGACTTACCACAAAAGATCAATATTTGTTTATGAATAACCCACAACAACCGATATCGTTACCTTAGTAACGCCCATTCTATGAATAGTTTGATCTAAAATTCGATTAATATATAGTTACGAAGTCTGTTGGAAATTCTCCTGAATTTTACAAATTCTACTTCCATGTCAAAAAATATTTCATGATTCACTTGTGAAAGGTGTGAATTGCAGAACTCGCTACGATTATTCTGAAAAATTCACAACCGTGTTAAACATCCACTTTTCCTTGATAGCTATTTTACTTGAATTTAAAATAATTTCATTTCATTAATATGGTGATTATGGATTAAACGTTGTATCGTATGCATGTTTTAGATTAATTTCAACCACTTAAAAAAATGCTGAACGCTGGGACTGCTGGATAAAATGCTATCTTCAACACATTCAATATGACAAACAAAATATCCTGCTAAACATTTATACAATATATATATATATACAAATATAGAGTGGAGAGAGTGTTTTCGATTCCAGAGTTCCATCATCTGCCGATGACATCGTTTCGTTGTTTACAACTCGTCAGGACAGCTTTATATAGCTCCCGAAATCAAAACGAAATCACTCTGAATTAATACCTTTCGGCAAAGATAATGATAATGAAAAATAACTTATGACATCTACAGTCACTAATTGAAACGTTATTTGAAACGAACCACGGAATCCAAAGTTAGAAATTTTTCTACTCATTGGCAGGCAGTCAACAATTTTGTTGCTATGGCCAATCCAAAGTTCAAATAAGTTTCTTATGCGTGAAAAGGAACGCAAACAGAATCTGAATTGAATCGAGAGCACTCTCTCCACTTCACCTCTAACGCAGAAAAGTCGAGAAGTCCGCGTGACAACTAGGGTCTGGTCACGTGTCACCTCTGAACGGAAATAATATTGTGCATTGTGTAGGGCCAATCATACATTCAACACTTCATGTAAAGTCTGCGCATGTATGAAGTCGTAGTGAAATCTACAAATCTACAAACTGCCCTTCAAGATAATGATGAAACAGTGACAGTAGTCTAGGGTTGATTATTCTGGCTTTTGGGGAACCTAAATCCAAAGCGGATTATAAACTATGATATAGTCTGGTGACAGCAAAAATATAACTTCATATCGAAATGCTTCAATACAAAAGAATATTCTTAGGGTGGGCGGCATAGGTTTAGTTGTTTGCTTCGGTGTGAGTTTGGAATTGAACCAAAGAAGTCAATCTATCACCCAAGCAATTCATTACAGAAATCAAGTTATTTATTGGACTGGCTCTAAGCCTCTAAAACAGGTAAAATCCAATACAAAGTTGCAGGCATCAAAATTTGGAAATAGTCGTTGGTTCCATAGACCAACTTTTCAGGCTCCCCACAGACAAGTGGACCATGGAGACTCTCTATAAATCGATGAAGAAATGATTTTCGAAAAGAGGAAAGAGTACTCTCGAAACAATAATTCCGAATTCAAAGACACAGCGAGCACAAACATCCCTGGGATATTTTGCGATGTTTCGAAAATGTAGGCACGTCGATGTTTCATTGAGATGGAATATGTACTTCCCGAAGAGGTCTCTGAAGGATATTCAAAGTTTTGCTTTTATTATTTTGTGACGTTTTTTTCAACGCCTATAGAAATATTTCGGCGATGTGAACAAAATGTTATCATTTAAATGTTTTCATTTGGCATAACATAGTTCGTCCTTGAGACGTTTACCGAGAATCTAATAGAGGTTGGTAGTACTGTACCGCGATCGCCCTTGCGAATTTACAAATGAGGTACATGGTTCCTACTTCCTTGTTCCTTGACTTCTCTGTTCTTTGTTGTTGAGATGTTAAGAGAGATTGGGCCCCATTTTGTTACTCGTATAAATAATAAGTAGTGTTTTTGAAGTGAAGTGAAAAGTTTGGACATGACAAAATATATTAAAAGTAGTAGGTAATAAAATTAGTCATCACGGACTGCAAAGTGTATTGAATAGTCGTTATTCAGAAATATATAACCTCAAAAACATGACGAATGCCATGCTACAACCTGGAGAGCTGAGGAAGGACTGAAAGTATATGAAAATGAATACGACTTTCAGTTTGTAAGTACCTATAACTATTACTCGATATACCTTATTTACACTACAATACGTTCACCTAATGGAGTCTTTCATTAGAGAGCTGATTTTCAGTTATCATTATAAAAGGTGAACAACATAGCTTCATGAATATTGTGTTCAATATACTGCATTCAGAACATTTTTTTGTTTGAAGTGTTTATATTATTTTAATACATACACATTTTATTTCAGGTATTACAGAAGTCGGAGGAAATGATGGAAAAGATTTTACATGTATCTAGTTGCTTGAAAACTCTTTTCACAAATATTAGTCTGGGGTAGATATGCTACTGATAGATAGGACGAAAATAAAATTTTGCAGTAATCCTATAAAAATTCTGAGAATTGCTCGTTTCATAGAAAATATATGATTGATATAATTTAGAATGGAAAATAATTATGACTTTTTTCAATAGTAAATTCGTCATAACAGCAGATTGTCCTTTTGTTGCAAGTGATGTGGAAGAAAATCAAGTATAACAAGAAAATATTTCACAATTAATTACAAAAAATAATGGTTCCGCCATCCGAAACAATGGAGAGTAATGAAAGATAATTTGATTTTGATTTTTTGATGGTCTATTAAAAGAATGTTTGTCCATAATCTTTTTTTAATTCGCCTTAAGGTTTTCATCTGCATATTTTGACCGTTAATTTGCACAATCAGTAGGATGAAAAAACAAGCAAAAAATTGGAGGTATAATCACAAAACTCGCCCACCTTATGCGAAAAATTCCGTCTATAAAAACAATATTGAAAATTTGGTAAAAACAATGTGTTTATTTTGATAAATACTCTACGAGGGAGTTAATATATATTTATATATTCTCCCTTGTAAAGTTTTTATCACAGGAAACACATTGTTTATGCCAAATTTTCAATATTGTTTGTTGTTGACAAAATTTTTTGAAATAATTCCAGTTTTGTGATTATACCCCTCAAATGCCTTTCGTGATGTCTAAGGAACATCTTTTAAAATGTTTTATATACATTGATTTAATGAAAACAAAAAGCTTTGAAAATGTTATATTGTGTCTTTGAAAAGGCTATGAAAAGAATGAGGTGATATCCCAGGAAAATCCTGAAAATAGCCCCGTGCGGCGGACATTTGGCCTTACATACACGTTCTATTCATGTATAAACAGAACATCGCAGTTTAGGTTTGATGTTTCGAAAGGTTTTACTTTTAACATCTCTGAGATGTTTTTGTGCTCGCTGAAAAAAAATGAATAGATCCAACAGATTTTTTTTATATAAAATAAGTATACAGTATCGGAAACTTTTCATCTGGGTTATAAACAGCTAGCATCAAGGAATTAACGCAATGATATGATAATACCACATAAACAAGAGAGACGCACTACTGTGCGCCTCTCCTGTTACCTCACCCGACGCATTAACGGACCACGTGGAAATGCGACAGAGCGCACACAGCATACGTTGATATCCCTTCCTTGAGCGAGTCGAGGAGAAATTGTAATGCTCTCTCAGCATTTAGCAGCTATTCTTTACGCTCTTACCTAAGATGAAAATTTTCCGATACTGTATTTGATTGTTGAGAGATGCAATTACATGACTTGAATTTTGAATATTTGATTTTGCAAAAATCATGATGCAAATTTTAATAGGAGAATAATTTCGTATAAATTCTTTGACTAGCGTTTACTAACAAACTATTTATTACCTCAATATTGAGACTTCTTCAGGGTCCTAAAATACATGATGATGAAGATACAAATTATTTGAAATTTACATGGTAATACTTGTAGTAAAGGTGACAAGCTACTATGATTGACATCAAGAAAAAATGAATGTAACTACTATTTCGAAGTTCGTTTTGATATTAATACGGTGTGTGCAAAAAAATTATCAAATTTGATTTATTCTTAAGAGATAAATAACTATAGATTGTACTGAGACTTTCTATGTCTGTTTTTTTGTTCATATTATAAGTGGCTTTATTGATTTCAAGAAACAATCTTTTGGAAATATTTGTTTCTGAATGTAAAACTTGTGCTTCTTCAAATGATATCAAACTCGTGAAATCTTAAACTTAATCTCATAACGTTATTGGTGATTATCATAACGCTAGTCAAAGTATAGTTCAGTTGAATATTAAACAGTTCGAAAATTATATATATATATATATATATATATATATATATATATATATATATATATATATTGAATCTGCACGTGGACGCAACCAGCACTGTAGTAAAACAATAAAACAATGCGCATTCGCGTTATAAGCATGCAGCGTGTTTTAAACTTAATCTTTATGTATACTACAAGGCAACGAATATATTCTGCTAATATTTCAAATGTTGGTGAACATACAATATATTTCTTCATTGCATCTGACGGAACTTATAAAGAAGTTTTTTTCCTATTAAAATTTGCACAATATCATGTTCTATTTCTGTAAATGGAGGTTTCGAGTTTTTTTCCCATTATTTAGTTTCTTCAAATTCATCAGATCCAACACCCCGTTTAGATCTCTTTATGAATTTGAGTAACCAATAGCTGGCTCAAGAGTACTCAGGAGTACTCAAGAAACATATTCATTCCTCTTTCAGAAAATCATTTCTTCAGGAATTTATAGAGAGTCTCTCTTTTTTCTCCATTGGCCACTTGTCTTTGGAGAGCTTGAAGAGCTGGTCTGTGGAACCAACGACTATTTTCAAATTTTGATACCTGCATTGATTTTGGTTAACTTTGGATTTTATCTGTTTCAGAGCCAGTCTAATACATAATTTGATGAACTCCAAAATTCAAACTCTCGTAAAATATTGTCATAGGCAATTCTGTGATGAATTGCTTCGGTGGTACATCGACTTCTTTGGTTCAATTCCAAACTCACACCAAAGCAAAGAATCCTATGTTGTCCACCCTAAGAATATTCTTTCATATTGAAGGAGTTTGATACGAAGTTATATTTTTGCTCTCACCAGACCATATATCACAGTTTATAATCCGCTTTGGATTTAGGTTCCCCAAAAGCCAGAATAATTAACCCTAGACTAAGTACTGTCACTGTTACACCATTATCTTGAAGGGCAGTTTGTAGATTTGTAGATGAAGTGCTGAATATGCGATTGGCCCTACATAATACACAATATTATTTCCGTTCAGGGGTGACACGTGACCAGACCCTAGTTGTCACGCGGACTTCTCGACTCGGACTGCCTAACAACCTGTCACGGTGTCAGCATCATATTTGAAAAACTCAAAGCATCAACAGGCATTAACGACATTTATCCAAAATCACGCAAACACGTTGAAGGTACCACTAGACCATTTTTTAAATTAATTCTTATCTACCGGTTTATTTTACAAAATAAAGAAAACATCGATTTTATTCAACGAAACGAAAATTTTCGGCAAGGTCGGATGCCCCTTCACTCCACACTGTTCCACAAAGTATAAAATTTGGGGTAAATATCTGTTAGAAAACAACTACTTCCCCCTACGAACATTGAATTACATCTGACATCTATTTATGCAATTTTACTCATGGAGGACACAATTGCAAGTGCCAATTGCAATCAAGCACTGAATAGTATCCCCCATTGGGAATGACCAGATGCAGACATGTTTCAGGGTTTGTTTCCCACTCGTCAGTGCAAGGATAAGTCAGACAACATTAGAGTTATCTTGTCCCACAATAAACAATAACACCCAAATCCCAAAAACAAGAAGCACTCCTTGGTAGTACAGACTCCGGGAAAAGTTCATGCATAACTTTGTACAAACAAGAAGCTGTTTTTGAGTTTTGGGATGGTGTGGAGAGAAAGAAAATTTGACTTTGTCTGAATTATTCATTTCATTCATTTGAAACTCTCTCTCTCTCTCCCTCTCTCTCGCTTTTTTCATTCGTTTTACGATTGTTCAATTTTATTGATCTTCATGTTGACTATTAGTACATTAAGATAGACAGAATTCAACATTATCTTATTGCCACTCAGAACTGGGTAAGTACTGTCCTACTCTATTTTTGATCCAAGGAAATGTTCTCCATTTTCATTCTCTCTTTCGGCAGATGATACTAGCTGTAGCACTCTTTTAAAACGAACAAATTTTGAAGCTTGTGGCACAAAGCAAACTGAAGTATAAGAACAACTGGTTTTCAGCAAAAAACATTTCCTGGAATATCGATGAAATACAATAGTTATTTTCCTAACAAATGCGCAAAGTGTTTCATTTCTGCTTGCAAATACAGTTAGACGAACGACGCGAGCGAGAAAGGCACTTTGCACAACATTTTTACTTCGAACTTCATATCAGATAACAACCAAAATAAAATAAAAACATAATTCAGTCAATAATTTTTATTTAAACTTGAAGGAAAGAATTATGTATACAACAAAATTTGACACATATCAATGTGTCAAAGTCGACAGAGGTATAGTGTACAACAAAAATTACAATCAATATGTCAAAGTCGACAGACGAATGCTTGACAATATTTTAATCATTTACCATTAAACAAGGTCCTTGAAAGAAAAAAAATAGCTGAAATGCAACTATTGGAATTGCGATTGAAAGGTAAAACAGTTTCTCACATTGAATATAATAGTCAACAACTACTAAAATAAATATATATTTTCACTACTAATGTGATTTCTGAGTAGTTTTACTTTTCCGCACGGCGTCATGCGAAAAAGTGTAACATACATTTGCGTGTGCAAAATTACACTTTCCCGAAAGCAAATGTATGCAGAAAAGTAAATATTATTCAACCTCCATCGCAACACTCGGGATATTGGCCGCATAGTGGACATCAGTCCATATCAGGTGCAACAAAGTTCATAGGCAGTCAGAAAATTTACTTGTACAGAACAACCAACAACCAACTGATTTACAAACGGTTCAAACCAATATTTGTCTAACGTTCCAGGATCAAACTTAATACAAATGAGGTAGTATTTCTACAGCCTTTTGTAATTTGGTATCGAATTATGGGATAGGAACGTCAGTTTTATCGCAACAACTATTGTCAATTCAACTTTAGGATCCCATGTACGAACTATTTTCATGATCACAGAAAAATCACCGTCTCATATTTGTTTATCTATAAAGTATCCCTCTTGATCCATAAAAATAGAGACTCTGGAACGACCTGTACATTGACACCTCATGAAACAAGAAATCAATTGATCATCCTACCAAGATATAAATACACAATGGACTTCTGTATACGGGAATATCAATCTATAACCACTTCCTGGAGCAGCACATATCGTCAAATGAGTTGAAAAAAAAAAAACTGAACAATATTACACCACCACGCTTTCAATGATGAATATTTCCCTATCAACTTCCATTGAACTTTGATGAACTATTTTTCTCAATTCCCATAACTCTGAAAACTTTATGTTTTGTTTACTTTTTCACTCTCTCACACAAGGATTTTAATTTATAAATAGTTATTAGTCATCATTTTCCTGAGCCATTGGTAATAGATATTTATATGATGTCAATTTCATGTATTAGATCTGAGTTTGTAATAATTCACGGCATGTACCCAGCGAATACGTATTATCTATCATCAGTAAGTCGCCCCGGAGCACCACGGCAAATAATAATGATAGCCGTCCTCTACCCGCACAGGCTATGCCTTTGGGTACACTCTACGAGTGTTTATGAGGGAGTATTATTATTATTATTATCTAGTATTCTACTCAAAAACCCAAGGGAACAAAAATAACTTATTTCGATATTTCCCTTTTGATTTGAAATTTTTATAAAAATATGCAGATTGCCTTGCCAAAGACGGGGCAAACACACAATTTCCCGACCCAGAACCCTTCTGTAGACTCTCCAAAGCCCACTTGAAAGAGGAGTTCCAACGCTGGGAAACCGATGAAATGAAATCTCACTAGAATGAAGTACCAGGACAAAGACAAGCGAAAAGACTAGTGTACCTATCGCCAAAAAAAGCTAAACAGCTTCTCGAGTTGGACAAGAAAGACTTGAAGATGCAGAACATTTGCTTTGCGAATGCCCAGCGCTTTTCTGCAAAAGGCTTAAGTTCCTGGAAGGGGCCTTCTTGACGCCTTCCGACATCAGGAACTCATCTCCCAGGAAACTGATAAACTCCACAAGAAGTCTCGGAATCCCGGGCCTCGAATAGATCAAGGGTCACGCACAAAAGAACATATAGGTCAAAGAGCTTGTGAGGCTGCACAGCCTGTACGACCCCCCTACTATCTGTAATCTACAATCTACAATCCGGGTTTATGTGTCAGTCGTGAGCGAAAAACTAATTCACGCATTTTCGAATCGCAAGCTATGTTAGCTTGCCCCGAGTGATTCAGAGCATGGAATACACACCGTGCTCTGTATTGGACGGGGGTTATTCAACACCAAATGCGCGATCGTCACTCGCAAAGCTCCAAGTGATTCAGAGTGTGGAAAACATGGCATGCTCTGTACTGCACGGGGGTTTTGCAACACGCTTCCTGGTATTGGCTCCGACGACTATCGAGATAGTCCTGGAGTTTACCTGACAAACAAATTTTGCTGTACACAATAGTAAGAAATTCGGTTTGTCACTATATTTGGCGTTACTTGCGTTAATAATACAAGTTCGTGTTGAGGTGAGTCAACATGTCAATAAGAAACAATTAAAACAGTTTCTATTGTAGGAAACAGTTACAAACGCTTTAGAGTTACCACTATAGCATTCAACGAGAGGCATCCCAACAACATTATTTCACATGTTAATATTAGACCGAGAGGTAGCGTTGCATTTTTTATGGTGATTTCAGGTCGCTAAATTTTGTGTTTATAGACGAGTCTAGATATAGCTTTCAAACGAAACAAACGTCATCTGTCAGATACGTGATATAAAATCACGTATTGCGAGGAAACGACGTCATGATGACATCATTTTCTCTTGAGAATCTTTTCCTACAATTTCAAAAATTGGGTCCTAGGTCGTTTGAAAATTCACACAGTCAACCAAGCTATAGACGTTTCTTCATCCAAAAAATAAAAGACGCAAATGGCCTATGCTAATTTTTTCGCACCAGCAAAATCACTTTGTGGAATTTTTAAAGAAGAAATAATGATAAAACTTACAACTTTTTTGATTTTTTGCAAATATTCCCAAAACTATTGAAGGAATCGTTTTACAGTCTTCAGACCTTTTGTAGAGAATTATTGAACTTGCAAAATGGTTTTTTGTATGCCCGGTTCGGTGCATTTTCGTTTAAGAAAATCCGGGAAAACTTCGAAAAAGAGACCATTTTTCAAAAATTCACAATTTTTATAAATCTGATAAACAATATTTCGGAAACGGATAGATAATAACATGTGATTCAACCCCGCGCGAGATGTTTTTTGTCCGATGTTTTGTTTTTGCACAATCGTGTTATAAACAATTCAAGGGCTTATCTTGCAGAATGTGCAGATTTGAGGGAAATCATCATATTCAAATTCTGTGAACGGCATCTGGAAGTGAAGATGAAACACTACAATTTGCATATTTTGGATTTTCATCTGAGAGGTGGGAAAAGTGTTGAAAATGCCACTGAAAGTTGCTCTAGACGCTTGAAAGTGTGTTCATGGCATAGTCAAGAAGCAGTAGTGAGGGAACTATTGAGGAGAGGAGAGTATAACCGCGCGGCGATTTAAACAATGCAATTCCGTCACTACCGCTCCTCGATTCTGCCACAAACACAATTCCAAGTGTTCGGAGCAACTTTCAGTGACATTTTCAACACATTTCCCAACTCTTAGGCGAAAATCCACATGCCTTCAACACAATATGAATATGACGATTTCCCTTAAATCGGTACATCTTGCAAGATGTGCCCTTAAATTTTTTATAACGCGATTGTACAAAAACTACACATCGGACAGAAAACATTTTGCGCACAGTTGAACCACAGTTATTATCTTTCAGTTTCCACAATATTGTTTGTTCAGATTTTCTCAGTGGAAAATGCACCGATCCTGTCGCGTAAAAATTGTTTTGTGGGTTTTATAATTCTCTACAAAAGTTCCAATGACTGTAAAATTGTAAAGTTGTAATATTTTTCACTATTTCTTGTTTAAAAAATTCCACAAAGCAAAACCGGGGTTTTCATTTACGAACTATCTAATAAAAAGTTAACTTTTGAACGGTTTGTCGTAGATACATGAAAAAAAAATGGTTTAGAGGGTTTCACTGATACTAATTTTTGAAATAGAAAATATGGTGATTGCTCGCCAGGGGGCGCGAGGGGGGGCATATCAACTCAAAATGTTTAAATGGCATGGGGGGTCAAGTGTTACATCGTTGAAAAGATAATTCAATTCTCTTCACAACCATAAAAATATTTTAGAATTTTTACAATAATTTTTTCCCAATATCGATTTTTATGCCATTCGAAATTTTTTAGTTAATGTGCCCCCAGCGCTATCTGTCGAGTAACTGCAATGTTTTCTTTCTCAAAAAATAGTATCGGTAATACCCTTCAAAAAAAAATTTGTTTTCATTGTTCCACATCAAACCGTTTAAATTTAACGAGGTATGAGTAGTATTCAGATCCGCATTTATAGTTGATATATCGATTTTGAATTTCAAAAAAATATTAACGGAATTAAAAAAAAATGTAGATAGTTGTAAAGAGAATGGAATTTACTTTTCAACGATGTGACACTTGACCCCCCATGCCATTTAAAAATTTGGAGTTGATATGTCCCCGCGCCCCCCCTATCGGGCAAACACTATTTTTTTTATTTCAAAAAGTAGTATTGGTGAAACCCTCGAAACGGTTTTTTTCATGTTTGTACGTCGAACCGTTCAAAAGTTAACAGGGGGGAGGAACTATTGAAATCCGCACTGTATATAGACAATAGTCAAAATAGAGTCAGCTGGAAAATTAGGGATATACGTTAGCTGCTCATACGGTACACATGAGAAACTTATGGTTTTTTTGAGTTTGTGCTTCCCCTAAATCTAAACATGCATTATTATCAAAATTAAGGCCACCTAAGTGATATTTCATTTTCCACACAATTTTTTTGAAAATGGTATCTGCAAAAATTGTAATTTGCTCAAAAGAAAAATAAAGGGCATCATGTATACAAAGATTCATATAAAAATCGTGGAATATCACAAATTTCCCAACTATTAGGCTAACTATGGTAATTTTTCTCTTAAACTGAAATAAACTCAAAAATTATTGGTGCAAAAGTTTTTTTTTTTTTAACACGCTCATATTAGCTTCACTTGAATGTATGTACCTACATATAAGTAACGGAAACTTTAAACGTGAATTTCACCCACTTCCAGATATCCCAATAATTTGAAATTTGGCATGTGTTCACAATTCCGGTGACAATGCCATATAACATATTTGTTATAGAAAAAAACAAAATGGTGGCTCCAAGACGGCGGTCAAGAATTGTGAAAATGGTCTGATTCAATTCAAAATTGGTATGTATGAGCTTTCGGGGTCAGAGATTATAAATTTTTGACCAAAATTTGTAAATTCAAAATGACGGCTCCAAGATGACGGACGAGATTTGTGATTATCGTTAGATTCAAAATTGGTACGTGGGGGTTTTTCAGGTCGTATAATTCAATTGTTTTGTCAAAATTCATGAATTGAACATGGCGGCTCCAATATGTCGGACTATATTTTTCATTATGGTCTGATTCGATTCAAAATTAGTGTGTGAGGTTTTTCGGGGTCAGAGATAATGAATTTTTTGTCAAAATTCATGAATTGAAGACGGAGGCCCAAGATGGTGGACGAGTATTGTTATTATGGTCAGATTCGATTCAAAATTGGTATATGGGGGTTTTCGGGGTCGAAGATTTCGATTTTTCAGTCATGAAAAAAATATTAGTTTAAAAAACTAAAGAACACGCTTTACTTCCAACAAGGACTAAAAAGTGAAAAATAATTGACAAATCAATTACTCAAATGTAAAAAAAGAGTGGAGTGCTTGACAAAATTCTCTTTAGCTCTTGAACGCTCAGTATTCTTAAATTGAAATAAAAATATGAAAATATAGATCGGAAGCACCACCGCATTTTTTACATTTTAGTAATTGTAATTTTGGAAGAATGATATTTTTTTTTATTAACATGGCTCAAAATGATGCAGCATCTTAACAAGGAAATAATGTTTAATAATATCAAGTGATAAAACATTCAAATTATTTTTGTATGAAATGTTATCAATTTGTGCTGAGATTTCAATTTAGTTTTTTTTATTTATTTTACTTTTAAATGAAATTGATTGCAGTTAACTCAATAGTTTGGAAATCTGTAATATCACACGATTTTTCAATGAATCGTGTTATACAGGATGACGTTTATTCATCGTTTTAGGCAAATTTACCTGTTTGCAGATTCCATTTCATAAAATTGGTTACAAAATAAAACATCAATCACATGGCGTTGGCTCTAAATCTAGATATATTTTTTTGCACTTCCGGGACTGAAGTGCCAACTTTAGTCCCGTATAACAGGGACTAAAATGTATCTTTCAGTTCCTAGGGAGATAAAGTTGCATTTGAAATCCCAAGGGACATAAAGTAAAAATCAAACATTACCGCAGCTACATATTAATAACTAGGACAAAAATTAGGAAATATTCCATTATAAATCTTTACTGATTGAATTAAGATTGTATATGACATTAACATTATTACAATTGATGGAACTAAATGGGCGGTTATTTGTATTTGATAAGTGAATATTAGAGAAAAGTGAAGAGATTTTATGTTCTTGAAATTGAAATTGATGGAACTAAATGGGCGATTATTTGTATTTGATAAGTGAATATTAGAGAAAAGTGAAAATTAATGGGCATTAGTCGGGAAAAAATGGTCTGCAAACCATGGGAATGGGAATTACAGGAATTATTCTCGAAAATCAATGAACACTGGTGGAAATCATAATTGTGAAAAAAAATGAGGAAAAAGTCTTCAAAGTAGTACTTGACAAAAAACCTAAGATTCGGACAGAGTTCAATGTTTATTACTCGGGTATTAGGGGAATTACTTTGGTATTAGTGGCATTAGATCCGAGTATTACTCGGAAATTACTTGGGTATTGGAGGAACTACTTAGGATTTTTGGGAATTAGTGGACACAATTTGCTTAGCAGTTTCCCCTTCGATGACGCTTATTTCGATTGCTGGCCATATCCAGACCATCGATTGAACATAAAATTTAGTGACATAAAAATGCAATGCCGCCTCTCAGACTAGGTTGAAAGAATTGTTCCAGAATTAAAAATTTCAGAGTCTACTGAGAATTTTTTGAAAATACGATATTAGTATTGGGATACTAATGAAGAAACAAAGAGATTTTGGTAATGAAAAGACTAGTATATGTATATTCTAAAAAACCACAATTATCACATTGTATGAGAATTTGTATATTGTATATATCTTCCACTTCTCTCCGAAGATTGCGCAAGAAAAATAAATTTCAAGATAGAGACATAGTCAAGATAGAGACTATGGTCATCGTGCCTATTTTTCGATTTGACTTCTGATACATTTCGTTTCGTGAATTATCAACTTTTAATCCGAATGTGGTCCCTTCATCATCATCATTTCAGATATAATGCAGTTTATTGTGGAAACACGTAATGTTTGGTATTCTCAATAATATCTGTAATTATTGGATCTTTCTTCTTCAGACAGAGTTTAACATCGGAAAAGTATTTAAAATTTCGAATTACTGAATTCTTCAATGAACTTTCACAATTTCAGCTGGAAAATATTTATTTTAACACTCAGAATACAGTAATTTATGTACCATAATAACTGGGCTAGCTATAATTTAATTTCAATCGGCTCTTCCAATACTCCCCCCAGGCGGCGAATGTCACGCTTCTTATAGCTGGAAGTTGTCCGTCCCGTCGTTATAACAAAACCATCAATCTAAAAACTAATATCTCCTTGCATAAATGATATTATTAACATGTTTTTCAATCAATATCGTACACAAGTACGCTAGCCCTCTCGCCTTAATAATTTGTTCACGAACACATTCTAGTATTTCACGAATATTTGACTCACTGTACCAAACGTTGAACAGACCTCTTCTTTTGATCTAGATCATTATTACTGAAACGGTAATAAAGAAAAAACTTGTCAAATCTAGGATGCAAGTTCAATTAACTAAAAAATATGTGAGAAATTGAACAAAACTCGACAGGAAATAATACTTCGCTCATAAAAAATTAGAATGAGTATAAATAATTTGATTATCATGGAGATGTAAAACAGTTCAAAAAGTTGAGTATTAACTAGATTTTACTTGATCAGAAAGTGCAATATTTGTATAAACCAGTCAGACCTTGGCCTCGACTTTCCACCGGTAATAACGTGACCAAAGCATAATTCTTAAAATATAATATTTCACCCAGTTTTTAAGGAAAGTTTGAATGACTATCTGGTAGCCCGTGAGATGAGCAGTAATTTATGATCATATAGCTGAATTATTTATGTAATTTGCGCACTTTCGTTTTCCCCATTTTGTCCAGTCAGATTGAACATCGGAACCACTGTGCACCCGTGGGGTTGGTAATTATTGGGTCAGAGAATAATAGTCCCAGGCAGGCGAAGTGAACCAAGAATGATAGCATTCTGCATTCGCCCAGTTAAGATTTCTTCGGCATCACTGCAAGCCGGTATATAGCCAATTAATTTACTACTAATATGGCAAAATAAAAATTTGCCATTTGGAGGTTATACACAACAAAGGAAGATCTTCCAAAATCAAAAGAGTTCCCAAAGTAGGGTGAGCTTCATCCCCAAAATCCACCCCTAATACGTACGCAATGCGATGGTTCATTTCGTTTTCAAAGAAACCATTGGTCGCACGTAGTTTCCTAATTTAGATTTGGAGAAGTGAGGTAAGATAACATATCGACAAGTAATGTTTTTTTTTCAGTACACCTTAATTACCTTGTTATATCAGTGTTATGTTGTAGGTCACAGGTTACTCATTGTGTTTGAATATCATTTTAATTTGAAATGTTGTTTCATTTTAAGAAAGAAGTAATCTTCTCAAGTTGTTTTAAGGAAAGCTGGTTTGAAACCTATAACAGTAAAGCGGTATCAACATAATCGTAATGAAATTCACAAAATTTCCAATTAAAAAAATTAGTAATACAAATTCTAAAATTGAATTGTTGTACATAGCAGGAATATTTCGACTGAAAACAATATTCTACAAAAATGTTAGAACTTGCTGAAGCTGAGTTACTTGTCAAAAAATGCAGTTTTAAGTCGAAAAAAATCATCAAAATTTTATACAGTTCTCAATAATAATTTTGAATCTGATGTCACGCCACCGAGGAAAAAAAGCTCATTGAGTAACATAGTAACCGAAAAATCTGCACCAATTGCTTCAGTTCACAATCCAAAAATTTCAATTCTCTACTACTCTAAAGTTCCGAGATATTTCCTGGTCAAAACCTCGGGGGCCACCCTGTATATTTTCAGTTATTTTTCAGGTCAATCTTTTCTAGGCATACTAGGTATACCTTTTTTTTTCAATCTGTATTTCAATAGTTGAGTGGAGTTTGATATTTTTAATTTTAGTGGTATGATATTTTTAATTCTGGTGGTATGATATTATAAGTTCTTGGTGTTTATCGTTTGGGTAGTAGTCCAAGAAAGGAGGAAGCGTCCCAATGTTAAATGTGCAGAAATTAATATCCGAAAACAAAAAATATGAGCGTATAGGAAATTAAAACTCAGGATGTTTCTATTTCATGCGACTCGATCGTGATTCCCGAACATAACCTAAAAAATTGGCAAAGTTGCGAAAAGCGGGTTTTTGCTGATAACTAAAAAACTACAGTTCCGATCGAAAAAAGTTAAAATATGAAATTGTAGGTATTCAAAAGATCTGTCAATTGAGTGGACTGTAATTTTTCGATATCATTGTTACTTTTCGAGTTATATCGGAAAAATCAGGTTTTCTATAACTCGTTAATTGTAAGGTACCTATTCAAACTTGTTACTTATAGTGTAGCCTATGGCAATCCAAAAAAAGTATTTTTTTGAAAAATTTATAAATATTGATTATTTTTCAAAATATATGAAGTTTTCTCAAAAAAGATGCTTTTACAATTTGGCTATTCTTGCTCGCTGAATGATGCTACAATAACGATTCAAGGCTTATTTTTTTCTGTAAGAGTTGTACTTTCATATTATCGAATGAACATATTGATTTTTTTAATTTTGAGGGTAAAGAAAGAACAAACAGATTTCTGGCATGATTTCACGCATTTAAAGAAAAAATTGAATTCCTACGATCACTAGGAACCAAGATAATTTTTTTATTTTAAAAAATCTGGAAGCCGCAATAATAAAAATTGCAGAAGAAGTTGCCGATTTACTTAATCTGACTAGAGAAAACAAAATAATTACAATTAGAGAATATGTTGACTTGATTGTACTTCTCACGAAATTGGTTCCCAGTACACAGAACATATTTTTTTTGAAGAAAGAAAAAGCACCGAAATATGTAGCTTTTCTCCACGCTGTATCAGGCTGTACAGTATCTACTAACAGGAGAAGAACAAATTACTGAAAATTTTTCATTCGAATCCAAACCACCTCCAATTATTGGATGTATCTTATGAAGAAACTGCTCTTTCTGAAGAAGTGACTCATAATATGTGCAAAATTATTTCTTTATTGTGTAATAATAAGAAAGAAGGAACTCTCAATGAACATCGTTTTGAGTATTTTAAACGATTAACGCCAAGGCAACTTTTCAATTAGCAAATCTTCCTTCTACTGAAGGAGCCGCCAAACAATATGTCTTCAGAGTTCATTTGCATTTGAAAAACTGGTTGGGCAACGACAAACGGATCACTCAGTGGTGATGTTTATACTGATGATCCATTGATACCAGATGAGATATTGAAAAAATCTCATGCAGCTGTATCAGTGGTTACAAAACAAAAACCTGTGGCTGCATAAAGCAATTTCTACAATGTTCGAGTGTTTGCACACATTGTGATTCCAGTGATTGCGAATTTTGAGACGCCTACCATCGAAATAGATGAAGAATTCTGCCCTCCTATATAAAAACACTGTATCTCCAAAAAAGTCAAAATTTGAGATATAACTATTCATGGACTCATTATGACTAATACTACATTTTTACTAAGGTAAAACCCCACTTTTATTATTTTTGTAATTTTCATCATAGAAAATTATTTCCCCGTAAACGCCAATTCATGCCCAAAAACTAAGGATAAACACCGGTTTGGCACATTTCTAGGCCAAATCCCCGCATTTGACCAACACATACAGGTTTTTGAACAGGCAAAATTGAGACATGGGGTTCTTGCTTGGTTTCGTAAGCAGCGCACTTGTTGCGACCTGTTAATACGGTGATCAAACCAAGGAATCTTCCCTCATTTTTAACTGCAGTGCCAAAAAATCATATCATCCATTCACAGTTTTGTTGTCTGCTTATTTATTAGCGATTAGTGTTTCATTACAAAATTGAATCGGTATTGTGTTAAATTCAGTTGATTAATTAATCAATTTTACTAGAGGAACGTGTCATACAGCTCAAATTATTAATAATATTTCAAAACCATTGGTGGCCAGAATTGAATCATTTTATCCAATGAACTTCTAGACGAAAATAATCCACATATATGAGTTTTTCTTGAAATATTCACTTCTTCATATTGTAAAAGGTTATTAATTGGCCAGGGGTTTCATAGCTTCAACTGCGAAAACGAATGGAATTATTTGAAATTAAAAACAATAGCTTTTGAAAAGAATGTTTTATCCTAAATAGAATTGTTACCTGCAGTCTTACACTGATGTTTGAAGAGTTTGAACGCAAATTTAAAATAATTTTGCCTCAGCAGATTTGACAACTTGATTTTCAATAAGGTTATTATGGACTTCCATTGTCTATAACGGACAAAGAAAAGAAAGAAAATATTCAATTCTCTGCCATTTTATTCACGACGTTTCAACTGTTCAGATTGATTTTCAATTATGAATTAATTTTTGCTTTCCTTCTAAGTAGTCTGATAATTTCAATACAGGGAATGTTAAGAATACATTTTTATATATATTTCTCATGAAATTTCAGATATGGAATAGAACTAAATATATGGTGTCTTTAGCAAAAAATTATCTGGTTGCCTCAGGGAATCAACTTTTGCCTATTTATACTGAAGACAATCAGTAAAGACAATAATTCTCAACAATCATTGGAGTCATTAATTTTACGTAAATTATACCTATTCAAGATATCACTATCTTCTGTTATTTCTACCAAAGAAAAAAATTTAACAAAAAATATGGAGTCGCCCAATAATTTTTTCTATTGAAAGTGAGGAATGAAGAGGAAGTACACGAAATTCTATTAATTCACTAAGTAATAACCTCGGTCAGACAACAATGTAAAACTACGGTGATTTAACTTAGCAAAATCACTCTGTCGTGGTACAACCAGAACTCGTATGTCCATTTTTTGGTTTTCTTGGTCAATTTTTAATATATTTTTTTTAATTGATTTAATCGACCCCAATCACCCTAACTCTACCAATAGTTGAGATATAAATACATTTCTTGGTCAACAGATAACATAATTATCTTTGATTCTAAATTTCTCGATTTCACTTCGGATGGAGATACGGGGGTTTGTTATAGGAAGGCAGAATTGCCCAACAACATGGATAGTCTGCTCACAGACATTATGGAAGAAAAAGAAAAAGAAGAAGAGCCGAATGATTCAGCGGACAATCCGCCAATTAAAAAAGGAAAATTAGTGAATCTGTATCAATATAATATATGAATATTTTTTCTGTAATAATTTCATAAATGTTTTGTACATAAGAGTTATTTTATCATTTTGTGAATATGATATTCGTGTTTTTCTCGACGAGCTACCCCAAATAAGTACAAAAGGATTTCTGGATTTCTGTGCGTTGTCCAGAAGCCAAGATACTCAATATTTTTCAAGCGCAAGCCACTTTGAACGCACGAAATAAGTTTTCAGTGCTATCCCCACTCCGCCCCCCGCTACAGCTGCCACGATCCGCGCCTGCACGCCTCACTCTATTCATCAATTATTAATTTTTTTTTCTTTGGTGTGTTGGTATCGACTACTATGGTCATTAGCCACGTGTTCTGGATAGGCCTTGTTACTTACTCCATACGCCACCTTAGAAGCAGCATGATTATTCGTAGTCCCGTCAATCATGAAACGTGGGAAAGGTATTCTTCAATAACCCAGAATTAATTTCTAACGAAAAAAAGTCTGGTTCATTGGAGAATCGAACTCACGACCCTTGGATCATGAGCCGAGCGCTTTGGCCACTGCGCTACCTATTAATTATACTGCAAATGAACTAGACATAACCTAGTATTTTTTTATTGAAATTATAGGTATTCAACCTCAATATTCATGAAGATGACTGCTGTACGATGATTATTACGCCTTCCAGATTTTTTTGAAATAAAAAAATTATCTCGGCTCCTAGTGATCGTAGGAATAAATTTTTTTTAATGCGTAAAATCATGCTAGGAATCTATTTTCATAAAAGTTATTTCTATAAAAACAAAAATAAGGAATTTATTTAGAAAAAACATTTGAAAAAATTGTGTAATTTCTTTTAAGTCATTTTTTGACCCTTAAAATTGAAAAAATCAATATACTAATTCGATTATATGAAAGTACAAATCTATCAGAAAAAAATAAACCTTGAATCGTTACTGTAGCATCATTGCCCGAGCAAGAGTAGCCAAATTAAAAGAGCATCTTTTTTGAGAAAACTTCATATATTTCAAAAAATAATCAATGTTCATCAATTTTTCAAAAAATTACTTTTTTGGCTTGCCATAGGCTACACATAACAGTAATTGACAAGTTTTAATATCGTACAGTTAACGAGTTAAAACCCGATTTTTCACGGTTTTTCCGTTATAACTCGAAAAGTATCAATGATATCAAAACATTATGATCTATTCAATTGATAGATCTTATCAATACCTACAATTTCCTAATTTAAATTTTTTCGATCGGAGCTTTAGTTTTTTAGTTATCAACAAAAAACCGCTTTTCGCAACTTTGCGAATTTTTTAGGTTATGTTCGGTAATCACGATCGAGTCGCATGAAATAGAAACTCATCCTGAATTTTAGTTTCCTATACGCTCATATTTTTTGTTTTCGGATATTAATTTCTGCACGCACTTTTCCCTATTGCTTGGACTAGAGGTATAATTTTTCTTTAGCATTATTTTTATAATCCATTTCTGCATTATTTCTAGTTTTTTCAGGTAGAGAATTGTTGTACCTCCCCAAGCAGCATTGAAAGCGCTTGAATCCAACTGCTTTAAATCCAGAGCAGTATGGAACTGCAGAGACACCTTGAACCGACTAGCACAAGGCAACAACGTTACCCTAGTTTGGATACCAGGTCACACGGGCCTAGAAGGAAAGGAAATAGCGGACGCCCTAGCAAAAGGGGGGGCCGAAACAACGTTCACTGGGCCAGATCCGGTCATCGGTTTAGCATATAGCACTGCCAAGAATGCTACAACCGCCTGGGCAGACAATAAAAGACTTGAGTATTGGCTCAGTCTACCAGGACTAGCCCATTCCAAAGCATTTATTGCTTATACAAGGAAAAAACAGGACTCTGACAAACTTCTAGAACTCAGTAGAGCACATCTCAGAGTTATAGTAGGTTTGCTCACTGGCCACTGCAAACTCAAACACCACATGCATAAAATTGGACTTGCACAGGATGCAGAGTGCCGTCTATGCATGGAGGATGATGAAACGGCTAAACACATCCTGTGCACATGCCCTGCAGCAGCCAGAACCAGATTCTCAATATTTGGCAATACAAAAGTAAGGCCAGAAGATCTGGTAAACTGTTCTCCCAATATGTTACTCAATTTCGTTAAGAGATTGGATATGCTGGGAGAAATATAACCATAGGGTGAGCCACAATAGGCCATTGGCCGCAGTGGAGAGCCTGATATGGGCTCACTCACATTTAAACCTAACGTAACCTAACCTCCCCAAGCCACGATACTATAAATGGGATGTGACTGAATAAGAGCTTAGTACATTATTTCCATATGATGAATATTAAAGAAGTTTTTGAAATATCTGAATTTTGACAAGTAATATCGAAGTTTATTCGTCACGATGTTGATATGCTAGTCCCATTTCAAGTGACTATCCAGTGTTACCCCCAAGTATTTAAGTGTTTTACTACAGCTTATTTTAACACGCTGGCTATTATAGATAGTAATGATAGATGTAAAGTTTGGCAAATTTGTCTCGTAGCTAGTGAAGGGCAAATACAGTTTTTTTCAAATTGATTGTTAACAATTTACTGCTAAAAAAAATCTAGTAAAATTTGTAGAGAATCAAAAAGCAAATCAAATAAAATTAAAGTGGTGTCATCGACAAAGCTAGTTATTTCACCTGAAATTATTGAGTCAAATATCGCATTTACATAATGAATAAAGAGAATGGGGCCAAGAATCGTTCCCTGTGGTACTCAATAACGTACATACTTTTTAGTGCTGATGGTATTGTCAATTTTCCCACATTGCTCTCGACCGCTCATATAGCCCTTCATTAAATTCGAAGCCCTTCCACGGATTCCAATTGTTTCAAGTGTTTTTATTAAATCTGGGTGGCTGGCGGTAGCGAAGGCTTTTGCGAGATCTATAAACATACAAATCGCTGTTTCCTTTTTGTCTAAAGCCTTATTCCCATTTTTCCATCAGGTCAGTGATTGCATCTTGTGCAGATCTTTTTTCGATAAAACCATATTGGTTATTCGATATTAATTTATATTTTTCAACAATAGCATATTCTTCAACGAGCATATAATGGTCATTATACGCGAGTAGAAGACTATACTTTCTCTATTACTACACGAAAATTAATTTTATGACGAAAGCTCAGTTTGTGGTACTTATAGGTATCTATCGAAATTATTTCCTTCATTACCAAAAAGTATTATAAATTAGCAATATAAGGAAGAATTAAAATTATACATGAATAACTAAATGCTTGAGGGGAAAAATAAAAAAAAACTTCTACCAGTAGGATTCGAACTCACGCTCTTATAACAACCTTTAACTTCTCCGCGGATCCGTACCACTGAACCACACAGGTACTTACAAAATTTGTGCATGACATATAACTAAACAAACTTTGTTCGACCAAAAACCAAATTGTGTAGAATGTTTAGATCAATATTATTCGAAATACCTTTGGTGCAAAAATATTTCATCAGGAGCTAAAGTTTAAACTAAGAAAGAAAACAGTCAATTTGACATTCGCGGATCCAGCAGTGACAAGTCCAATGAATCAAAGCCTTCTTGAGAAATTTGTTTGGTACATTTGCTGTTTTGTCATTGGTCTAAACCACTCAGTTACCATGGATTCTGAAAATTCTGAATCTGTTATTGGCCGAGTGCCGTTGAATAATGAATTAGGATCCACGGTGTCTTGGAATCATCTTCATTCTTTAACTGATAATCAATATGCAATCAATGTAGAATACAATAGTCATAGAGGAAATAAGTTATTCATTCTGTTTTTGATATTTTTTCTAAAATTTTACTACTTATATTCGAGAGAAGTGAGACTGGCCTATAATTCGATACTCTCAGTTTGTTTCCAGCTTTAAATAATGGTTTAAAATTTTTGGGAAAATTCCGGTTTCAAGTAAGTACACTTCATTGCCTATGTACGTAATTGGTTCCATCAAGAAATCCACACAGTTTTTCACTATATCTAGGTATACCGATATTTTCAAGTCCTCGTGCTTTTTAACACGCTTGTATTAGCTTCACTTGTATGCATGTATCTATGTAACGAAACTTTGAACGTGATTTTCACGCACTTCAGACGTCCGAATGATTTGAAATTTAGCATGTGATCATAATTCCAGTGACAATGCAATATGAAATTTTTGGGGTCAGAGATTATGAATTTTTCGTAAAAATTTATGAATTCAAGATGGCGGCCCAAGACGGTGGACGAGTTTTGCGATTATGGTCATATTAGATTCAAAATTGGTTTGGTGTTCGGGGTCGGAGATTTCGATCGAAAGCACACACGCTTTTTTTACATTTGAGTAATTGAATTGACAATTATTTGTTCTCTAGTTTTTTAAACTATTATTTTGTTCTCTAGTTTTTTAAACTATTATTTTTTCGTTTTGAGTTCACCTATTACTTTCCTCATCTCATTTTCATCAGTTTGGCGTAAATATATGGAATTTTGCACACGGTTACTAGTATATTTTTTATCTAATCTATTTATTTTATCTGCGAGATTTGCACCTATTTTATCATCACTTTGAATGTTTTATGTTATGAATTGTTGTCGTATTATCAAATGATGATTTTCAAGTTATATTTGACGCAAAATACTATATTTGTCAAAACAGTGTGTAAAAATCTACTTACGCACAGCACTTGATGATTTCACATGTGATTTTTTTCGCACTTTTGGTATTACTGTTGACATTGCGTAAAAGCTTAGTTTACGCACTGTTGTAGAATAATAATACTTACTGCATGAACAGGAAAAAAATAAATAAATAAAAAAGAAAGTAATTTTCTTAAAAGGTCGAGGTTTTATTTCCAGTGTAATGGTTTCACGCGCCTTAGGCTTTTGGATTTTTTTTCCAATTCTCAAGTTCTATGTTTTTCACATACCCAATATAATTTTTCACTTTTAACTCCAATAGTTAATAATAGTAAATTAAAGCTTGTTTTGAAGATTCTTCACGTTCATTTTATTCAATTTTGACTCCGTAGTTTAAATTTCACAAAATTTGTATTTTCCTGGAGGATGTATATCTTTTATTACATATTACCTACTAGTGAACATGTATTTAACCTCCGAAACTTCAGTCCCAGGAACCTCTTAATTATCTCACCTTACGATCTGGTCCTATTCGAAAAAATGTATCTATATTGACAGCAATACTAATTTTCGTTCCACCAAATAAAACTCGACGAATTCACAAGAATGAAATAAATTACAAGTACCTACGAGTGTTCAGGTGGTATAGAAAATTAAGATGTCGTACCAACCATTAGACGCTCGTAATCCTCTATTACAAATTAACACATGAAGCTGGTGTCTTCAAAGTTTAATTCTTATACGGCGTCTCACTTCTTATCTCTCTGCAGGGGTGTGACGTGAAGATTAAAAGGTCAAGTAGGATTTCACATTTATGTTACATTTCAGTGACAAAACTCGTTTCTCGTAGATTCATAATTCTGATATTTCAAATATACCTACTTGTGAAAGTTTGAAAAACTTTTTCCTGAATTTCATTCATTAAGGATAAAGAAACTATTCCGTGTATTTTTAAATGTTTGTATCCCAAAGACCGCATTAGTTTGTATTCAATATTTTCAATATTTTGGACATGGAAACCTCCACAAACTTGTGCTGATATATTAATTAAATTTTTAGTTTCATCACTCGATATTATTTAATATTAGCTTCTTGATTTTAGTTCGAAAATATGAAGGACATTCATAAAATCTGTCGTGGAATCATCTGCGACTGAAAGACAAACTTTAGTCGCTATTTTCCATCGTTCAAGATAACCTCTTGGGAGGTATTCATGTTGAAAAGGGGAACATTCTCCATGAAAATTGAAAAATGAAAAAGGTGATTAATTTTCATTTTTTCATGGAGAATGTTCCCCTTTCCAATTAGCTTCTTGTTACGATACTATTTTATTTGAATAATTTTAATACTTTCGACGAAAACAACGAGATCGAAGATACTAATCTCTCCACACCTTCGCACAAAGTGACAACACATAAGGCAAAAGTAGCTAGTTGACAGAAATCAACTACATACCAATATGGACATTAGATTATATCGTACGTCATTTGTGCAAGGTTCCTCACGGACACAATTACAGGTGTGATGAATTAATTGAATATTATTCTTGTTGGAAATGACCACTTGCCTGCATGCGTTTTAAGGTTCTTATCACACATCGCAATAGTCGCTTCAAGCAAAACTTTTAAAAGTTTTCTTGTCTGGCGAACGAGCGGAACCAATAATTAACAGTTACTGATTTCTGCAAGTGGCAAGAGATCTGTGGAACCCACGCTTATTTTTTGTTTTTGCTAATGAGGAAGGTTACAACGAGGCAGGGATTTTCAGTGCCTTCCTTACTTCTTTTCCAGTATTTCATGATCTGTGGTAGAGAGCATCGCGGTGTTGTGTTTCATCACAAAAAATGTATTTGGGTCTGAAGAGCTCGGCGTCAGTACTCGCGTTTGTTTCGGCCTTATTTGATTCGTTGTTGTAGGTGTTTCGATCGAAGGTAAAAGTTGTCACACAACAATTTACTCCAGGAATTATACAGATTTTATTCACAGATTGCTACCATACTATGGAATATGGAGTAGATATGAAATAGAACAAGCCGCACTTCTTTTTTCATTACAAGAAGTCGAGTCCAAAGAAGTAGAGTTTGATGACGAGCTTGAAGTTGATGAATTGGTTACTGGAGAACGGGAAGAAAATACTGATTCGAAAGAGGATAGAGGAGAAGAAATCACTAATGATAGAAAAGAAAGTAGCGACGATGAAGAAGAATTGCCACTGATAAGGCAAAAAAGGAAAACTAAGAAGTCCCATAGAAATAAAAGAAAGAGGAGAGAATCTGTAAGTCATTGTAACAAAACTAATATTGTGCCTAAAGTCTGCAATGCCCAGCCAAACTCAGGTACTGTGTTCTCTAGTTTAATTCCCGAATTCGATCCAACACACATGGAAGTGTCTGATTGGTTAGAAATTGTCCAACATAACTCTAATATATATGGTTGGTCAGACAGTTTTATAGAGTATCAAGTAACAAATAAATTAACAGGCACAGCAAAAACATGGTTTGAGAGCTTTATACAATGTGAATTAGGGGTGTACCTCAAAAATTAAGTTTACACAGAAGCACTATCGAATACCTGCACCACCCCTTCAGTGTCAAAAGTGTCAAATGTTAGTCCACACAAAATTTGTTGATAACAAATCTTTTTTGTGTAGTTGCTGCGCTAAAAATGGCCACCATCGTGACAATTGTAGACACAAAAGTAAAATATGTAATTTCTGTTCCAAAAAGGGGCATATCGAGGCCAATTGTTTGAATAAAAGTAAATTACCATCTACTAGTAGATATAAGTTACTACAAAAAAAAACTATACAAAAAAATCTCAAAGGATCCTAAAGTAGAAAATGTCAAGATGATTCGAAATAACAAAGTATCTTCAACATTTTACGAAACGATTTATATTGGCGGACATAAATGTGTCGCTTTTATAGATTTTGGGAGCGACTGCTCTTTAATGAAATGGTCGATTGCAAAAAAATTCAACCTAGAAGTAAAACCGCTTGATAGTGATATTACATTATCTGGATTCTTGGGGATTGGCACAACAGTCACCCATTACACAGAGGAGGTAACACAAATCGACGGGGTTACAAACAATTGTATACCTACTACATTACAGAAGATAGGAATATTGAAACGGATATTCTAATCGGAACAAATTTTACTGAAAATAAAAATATCTTTTATTACAGAGTGGATGATGTACTAACATTCAAAAATAAGGTGAAATGTCCCCAGTGGTTACAAAACATAATGATACGGAAAAAAATGTGGGCGTAACCGCTATTCCAGCAAAAGCAGCAAAACGACTGAAGGAAAATAGAATCAAACAGGATAGGACATTCAATAAGAAACGGCAGCCTCCAAAAGTATACAAAGTTGGGGACCTAGTTTTAACAAAAGTTGTAAGCAACCCGGCTACAGGGGAGAGCAAAAAATTCCTACCAAAATTTAGAAGGCCTTTGATGATAGCAGAGATTCTTCCGAATGATAGATATAAAGTAAAAGAGGACCTACATACAGGAAAATCCAGCCGTCCATATGAAGGAGTTGTAGCAGTAGAACACATGAAACCCTTCATATTTAAAAAACGTTAAGGTAATATTATTGAGCCCTTTGATAGCATTATTGAGCCCTTTGATGGCATTATTGAGCCCTTTGATGGTATAAATGAGCCCTTTGATGGCATAAATGAGCCCTTTGACGGCATAAATTAGCCCTTTGATGGCACAAATGAGCCTTCTGATGGCAAAAATGAGCCCTCTGAGAAAACATTTGATCCCTCTGAAGGCACAAATGAACTAACTCTCGATAGAATTATTATTAATATTCTATTTACTTACAGATGAGGTCTATCATGGTTGCTGTTGAGGACAACAACAGGTCAGGATGGCCGTTCAGTTACCGTCTATGCTGATGTGTCACCCGATGACTAGTATTATTCGATAGGTTATGATGATAAGTGTGAATAAGATTCATCGTAAAACTGAAGCTTGTAGAAGTGAGACTTGTCAAGTGCTCAATATGGTGATTTATTGTTGAAAGGGGTTTTGATTGTGTTCTCCCGACCATCCAACTACACTTTTGACCGTCTCTAGCACGTAGCCAGCGTTTCGCCAAAATCCCGCCGCGCAGTGTGTAACGAACGGTGCACGACTGGAGAGTAGCTGGCGAGTCGCTGAAGAACGGGATACGGGTATTAGAGTTAGATTAACTGGTATACGCTGCTCATGCACCTATTCATCAGATGGGGATTAATTTTCATTCCGTTTTCTAGAACTCGTGCTCTTCCTTCAATTATTCTCTAGAACTCGTGCTCTTCCTTCAATTATTCATTTCATAAACAGCTGGTAGAAGTCGATCATGCTTACTTATTCGTGATAATTCATTGGATATATACTGAAATCGTCAAAATACAAAAGTTGAAACATTCCAATTTTTGTTTCAGGTACATATAGAAAAATAAACAGAACATTTCAGAAATAGTCATTGGAATGTTGCAGATATATTCCTGAAAGAACTCTGCAATACATTTTTGTGAAACAATGATAAATAATTCAGAAATATATAGACATATATAGAAACATCCTGGGAACATTTCAAATATATTTGGAAATAATGTTCTTCTGTCCCAAATAGCACACCCATATTGGGACAATATTGGTACAATATTGGCAAAATATTCAAATAATAATATTGAGCGAGAAAAAAAATGTGAACATTCGGCGATATTGGTTCAATATTTGAAAAATGATATTGGTCTAATATTCTCGAAGCAATATTGGCCCCAAAATGTTAGGCGATATTAGTACAATATCGCTGTAGCACACTTAAATTGGAATAATATTGATAAAATATTGGCAAAATAATAAGACGTAATATTGGCGAGATGAAATTATAATTATTTCGGGATATTGGCACAATATTACTTGGACATTATATTTAGGGATATTGGTACAATATCATTTGCATATATTGGTAAAATATTCAAAGTGAATATGTTGCCTTGGAAACATTGATGAAATATTTCCAGAAAATGTAGAATAATTTAAAAATTCTACAATTTCGTTTCTACTTCAATTTACCACTGAATAGATTTACTTGTAAACGCATGGTGAGAAGCCTTATTTAATATATGTTACTATGATTCAGCTGTTGTTCCATATGTGGGGCCACCTAGCGGTTTCTTACCCAAGGTTATGTATGTATTTTGTAAAATTGTATCAATATTGTCTTTCAAATATTGGCGTAAGGTTTTCGTAACAATCTCAATCAATATAGGGTCAATATAATTTTTAGAATATGGATTAAATAGATTTTATGAATTTCCTATTCATATTTTCGAACTAAGATTAATTAATATTTCACCAATGTGCTTGCTATCAAACTTGGATATACAATATTGTTTTTTATCTCTAAAATCGATATGAGAGTAATATTGAAATCGCAATATTGGAGGTCGATGCTGAAAACAATATGTAGGCAATATCGCTCTATCGATATTGGTAAAAATTATTGAACTAATATTGACCCAATATTTCATAAAACAATATACATTCAGAACAGGTTGAGCCAATATTCCACCAATATTATTAGTGCAATATTGTTTTTCCAATATGAACCCATATTGGTTCAATATTATTTTTACATTTACAATATACACATATTGGCCCAATATGAAAACAAGAATCAGCCAACATGAGGTGCTACCTGGTGTGGCACATTCCTGAATAATTCCTAAAGATCTTACAACAATATGTTGAGAATGTTTCAAACACAAATATAGAAATAATCTGGAAATGTTCATTAAATTATGTTTCAAAAATAGGTGTACAGGAATAATATGTCCTTTAAACTGCTGATGTAATATAAAATATGTTCAAACACACACTCATTTCTAACAGAAACGAAAAGAGGGTTGTTAGTAAATGCACACACACACAGATTTGCCGGTATCTGTTCCTCGTCCGAATCATCACTCTAGCTTGTTGTTTATTTTGGTCTCGCGTGATGTAACGGGGTCTAGGCTGCTCCATCTTGGGAGCAGAGCAGGAAGCACTCCGGGTTCAGAAATACATGTTGAGCTTTGTTCTCGAGACTTTTGAAAGGATCATGCAATCTATTTGCCAGGGAACGAAAACGGTCTATCAGCGAATACATTTCAGATAAGTAGATATATTCATTTATGCAGGGACCGATCTAGGTATTTAGCCGCTCTAGACAAAAATAATTTTCGCCGCCCTTTAAATACACTTACACCATTTAAGTTAAGGTTCTTACGTTACGTGAAAAAAACACAAGAAAGATTTGTTATAAAATTTAATGAAGACGAAAAACAATTATGTAACGCTACAAAACAAATCAGTCGTTCTTAATAGTTATTTATGTAACAAGTGCAAAAAGTAAGTAAGTTTATTGCACTCGACGTGAAATTGTCCGACAAGGCCGTTAGGCCGAGGTCCTCGTCCTCGTCCTCGTCCTCGTCCTCGTCCTCGTCCTCGTCCTCGTCCTCGTCCTCGTCCTCGTCCTCGTCCTCGTCCTCGTCCTCGTCCTCGTCCTCGTCCTCGTCCTCGTCCTCGTCCTCGTCCTCGTCCTCGTCCTCGTCCTCGTCCTCGTCCTCGTCCTCGTCCTCGTCCTCGTCCTCGTCCTCGTCCTCGTCCTCGTCCTCGTCCTCGTCCTCGTCCTCGTCCTCGTCCTCGTCCTCGTCCTCGTCCTCGTCCTCGTCCTCGTCCTCGTCCTCGTCCTCGTCCTCGTCCTCGTCCTCGTCCTCGTCCTCGTCCTCGTCCTCGTCCTCGTCCTCGTCCTCGTCCTCGTCCTCTTCCTCTTCCTCTTCCTCTTCCTCATCCTCATCCTCATCCTCATCCTCATCCTCATCCTCATCCTCATCCTCATCCTCATCCTCATCCTCATCCTCATCCTCATCCTCATCCTCATCCTCATCCTCATCCTCATCCTCATCCTCATCCTCATCCTCATCCTCATCCTCATCCTCATCCTCATCCTCATCCTCATCCTCATCCTCATCCTCATCCTCATCCTCATCCTCATCCTCATCCTCATCCTCATCCTCATCCTCATCCTCATCCTCATCCTCATCCTCATCCTCATCCTCATCCTCATCCTCATCCTCATCCTCATCCTCATCCTCATCCTCATCCTCATCCTCATCCTCATCCTCATCAGCCGGTACAGCCGGTTTGCTCTATGAAGATAGACGGTTTAGAACAAAACGGATCAGTTTTGATAATGGAGTTATTCTCGGGAAGGCATTGTTTGTTTGATTCTGGCTGCTAACAATAATATAAAATATGCAACTGTCTGAAACGTATTGCCAATCTTACAGAATATCTGCTAAATATGTAGTGGGTTTTAACGTTTATATGTTTGTCATGATAACAGCACGTTGAAGTAGAATGACAGATGAGTGCAATAAAAACTTTATTGCACTAGTGCAATGAAGAACTTCTTTTTCCACTAAATATAGTTTAATAAAGTTTTGCTTTTTGCATGAATGAAGAAAAAAATAATAAAATTTTGTAAATAAAAAAGTTTTTTTGAGAATATTAAAAAAAAACTCGTAATTATAGTAATGTCATGGTTGATCGCTGATAATTTTTTCACTACCTAAAAACATTCAAAGGAAAACATACAAAGGACTGACAACTCCTCAGAAAGTTTTTTATTAAATCCATTTATATCGCTTTGGTTTTCGTGGGAAAATGTTAATTCTCAGGAGTTTATAGTCCATAATGTGAAAAAATACTTATATTTTATATTTTTGACGAGGATCAATGATTGGTTCGTCAACACACTCGTAACCAAATTGCTTCTTCTTGGATCATGCACGAGGTCTAGGCATATTTTCAAAGTCCACCTCATCAGTTTCAGGAGCTAATGCTTTGCTGTTTTCAAGAACTTGAGTAAAACACTCATCTGAACGTGAGTTTTCAATGAAATCTTTGGTATTTTTGAGTAATTTAATGACAGAAACTAAATCAAAATCTTTACTTTGAATCAATTCACTAACAGGGTTTATCCGATTCAAAGTTTCGCACCAAATTATTATAGAACATAAAAACTTAAATTGTTTGATTTGGTTCAACAAACCCGAAGCTTCGTCTCGAATCGAGTTATCCATATCTGTGTTTTGGTAAATACTGAACAATGCATAGTAGACTTGACCTATTTGATGTCCTTGTGGTTTTATTGCGTCGATTCGACTTTCTCATCTGATGTCACTAAGGGCAAGTTGTTCATTTCGAGATTATCCTCAGATCAACTGATCTTGATTTAATCGTTAGGTAGTAGCCAATCAAATCGCTAGTTCCTTAGCAAAGAAACGAAGATTAGTTAATCTAGGGATCATCTCGAACTGAAAAACCGGCTCTAAGTGGTTTTAGAGTAATACCTTTTACATTCTCGAAAAGAATTGACCACCTTAATGTTGAAAAGGAAAAACAAAACATATATTTTCTGCGCAGTATTAATATTGTAACGTCCAGTGAGGACTTTGCCATGTCTTTTACCAATAAGTTTAAAGAATGACTACTGCAAGGAACATAAAATGCCCGTGGATTAATGATTTTTATTCTGGTTTGGACGCATTTTTGAGTAACTTTCATATCAGATCCATTATCCTTGCCCTCTTATGTTTTCTAAAGACAATCCAAGTACTGGTAATTGTTCAACGAAAATATATGTTAGTGCCAGACCTATAGATTTTTCGATTGATATAAATCCTAAAAAACTGGTGAATATATAGTAGGAGAGCTAGTGAACCCTCCAAGTAACGGTATGTGTTGAAAAAAACTTGTCGCTGAAAGCTTGAAATTTTTATACGATTTTGTTCATTCATTGTAAAGTTAGAAAAAAAGACACCGAAAAGTGAGTAAGATACAGGATGTTTCCTAACCACGGTTTCTAACTAAAGAGGGTAACTTGTTAGGTCATTTAAGAAGAAAAGTTACTAATAACATATGTCCGAAGTTGCTTCGTTCTGAGATAGAGGCCATTGAAATTAAAAATAATAAACGGTATTATATCCTTCCGTTTCAGTTTCAATTCTTCAAAATATCCCCCCACAACTTTCTTCAGGCATGATATGCCTGTCGCACTAAGTGACAGTTCACCTCACCATGACCAATGATTCCTGTGCTCAGATAAACTATCGCCTGGATGTGAAGGAATGGGTGATGTTCAGTGAACCTTGCGAGGAGTTTCTCAATATCCATGTTGTCTCTCACTAGTCTGGTTGGTCTCATGTCCACATGCGCTTCAGATGTCTCTGAGCGAACATCAGCGAACAATTCTATTTGTTCACAAATGCTTTGAAGGCACAGCATGCCCAATGTCCACCTGGTGGGCAAGCAGGGGTGGGGGTTATCTAAAGTTGGTGATAATATAAAGTAGGAATCATAATAACAGCCACATTCCATCATAATTCTACTATAACAGAAGAAATTGGGTGGAATTCTGCATTTTTTGGCATTTTTTAAAAATTTCAATTTGAAAAATTACCTATTCTTTGAAGCGCCATATCTCGGTAACAAATTGACACAAAAACATGTTTGAAGAAAAAAAAATTGTAGGGAATTTAACGATCTACAAAAAGGTAAATGAATTTTTTTGCCGTAGAACGCAAGGCAAAAAAGTTATTGAGGAAAAACCAGAGCAAGGTCGAAAATTTTGCAGTTTCCCCCCCTTCTTTTTTAGCACAGGGTCCACGAAGTCCAAAACTTGTCAATTAACCATCCCTGAACAACATCCTAAAGTTTCATTAACTTCCGACCTTTTTCTATCTGAAACTACCTGTCAACTATAATAATTATTTCAAATTGTTTTGCATTAGCACAAAATGTAACGCTTCGATAGCGATGTGGTGAGAGAAAAGTGGACTGATTGATATTTATTGTCAGGGGTAATATAATAAGTGGTATGATTATTACCGATAATTTATAATAAAATATTAATGAATTGCAATCCCAAAGCTGAAAATACAACGAGTCCGCAGGACGAGTTGTATTTTCTTGCATTGGGATTGCCAATGAATTGATATTCCAAAAAATTATAGGTTTTCAATCATACCACGAATTGTATTTAGGACGACAATATATCGATTTGAAATAAAGAAAAATCGTGTCACCTGGTAATTGATGCTTTACTTCTAGCCGTATTCAACGGAATACTCTTTTCCACGGCCTCATCTGTGATACCAATGGACATTTGTCCCCAACGATCGCTCATATTGATAAATAAAGATAACTAGTCAAAACACATACATTTGACGTTTATAATTTAAATCATTTTCACTTGACAGATGGTAAAACAAAAACTAAGCAGGTTTATCACCGTGAAAATACAGCGACAAGCTATATTTTCACTGTAGTTCTGATTCTATTGGCTGAATTTCAAAATTTGAAATCCACTGTCGTACGAAATATTCCAAGAACTACCAATACTGGAACTGTTGACTTCCCGTGGCACATACGATGAAATACGATTAGGCGGGTTGATAATATGTCACTCAATAATTGAAGTGAAACACAAATATATTGTCTGTATATAAATATATTGTTCATATATTATAATAATGTTTCGCGAGAACGTTGCTTCTTTGTGGTTGAAGACGAACTTTCATATTTTCTGTTCAAAAGAATATTTCTTTTTCTACAACTGTTGAAAAAAGTCCACTTTTTTGTGTGGTTTCTGTGCGTAAAGTATTACAATATTCCAGTATCAACATACGATTTCATTATTAAACGGAAAAGCGTAAAAAAAGTGCACTTTTTTAACGGCTGTTACCAGGCAACCGATAGTTTCATGCAACAACAGTGACAGATCCGAATAATAACGAAATCCTGTCATAAAGCCAGTTCTCATTTTCTTTGGCAACTATAATAACCTATAAATATCTGATATACAAATGTTTCACCAATAATATTTTTAGCATTCTTACTATTAAATAAGTATCATCAAAATTCCAAACTATCGCGCCGAATATATATTCCAAATAATAGCATATACCTCTAAGGAACTATTGGACCTAATCTACACTAGGTAATCCAAGGTAGCTATGGCTGTTTGGCCGTCAGAAACTAGTTGACAACAATAATTAATGAAATTTGTGAAATTGGGCATCTATCCTGATAACGAATTCTTGATAACTATAAATTTAATTTAAGTAGAAATGAAAAGTGATGAAGATTGAACGTAGAAAATCGTGGATAGTGCAAATATGAGATTTCCTTGACACAGTTCAAAGAAAGAAAAAGGTATTCGTTGCTTCACGAGGATTTTTATTTATTTTGAAAGCAAATCTAAGAAAATGACAAGTTACTTCGATGGACTAGTTATTCGAAAGTCAAGTCAACATAATAATATATTAATATATTAATAATATTGACCTCGATGATTATGTTATTTTAATATTCGCTTCAAATTTTCCATTTTGCGGGATAGTGTGAAGAGAAAGGAATTTCGACTCTGTCGAAATTATTCGTTTCATTTGTTTGAAATTCAACTCTCCGGCATACTCTTCGAACTTTATTCGAATAATGAATCAATAAAAATATTCCAAATTCATTTCATATTTGCAAAAAAATATGAATTGGTTATTTTTTTGACAGTTGTAGAAAAAATACTGTATGAAACTCTTAAGTAAAGTGTTTTTTTATCAAGTATCATTTTACTCACTTGATACATAACTTACAATTTTTCCACGCAAATATTTAGTACAAAAAATTCAATAAAAAAAATGTTCCGAAATTAGTAGGTAATAGAATCGCCCTAGTGGCGGGGAAAGAGAAAAGTATTTAAATAATATATAATAATAATAATAATATCGTTTATTTAGATAATAATGATTAGTGTTACATTCAAAGGTAGTAATAACAAATAATCAGGGAACCCCACGAAGTCATAGACTGTCCGTAGTGTAGGTATATATCATAGAATATATACTTTTTTAAATTTAAAATATCATAGATTAATCTAGATGTAGATCTAGGGCTGTGGTGAGCAACATGGAATCATATTCTACATGTGCATTGTTTAATTAATTTGTGAGTCTAATGAATATAGATGTAGATCAATAATATGAAAGGAATCCCATTTGAGCTAGCGGCGGTCACATTATATGAAAATACATGAACAGTGCTCGAATAGCATCATGGTATTATAAGTATACTCCTTAGATGTCCATGAATACACAACCACAGTAGCACAGCTAATAATATAAATAAATGTAAGTAAAAAAATGTAAGTATACATAATATACAGGCGCGCTATAATTATAAGTTAAGAGATTAAGATTATTATATATTACATAAAAATAGAGTGTGAAATATAATTCAATAAAATACTAAAAAAAGATAGGAGTTGTTGTAGCTGTTAAACAAGGTGTTGACAATAATTTTGTTTTGGAGAAGCCATATAGATATTTTATTCTTGAATGCATAATAACTCATAGGTTCTTTCAAAAGTTAAGGTTAAATAGCTTCTGCCCAGTGTATTTGAAATATCTTTGTCCACAAGCTTTGTTGGTTTTATCTATTTTGCATTGTTTCTTTAGTTTTTGTTTAGTATCATACGGGTGATCTAAGGTTCTAGGAAAGTTTTAATTTTTGTTCATAATGATCTTAAGAATTCTTTTTTGTGTGATGTTTAGTATATTCAAGCGAGTTTTTCTTGCCCCACCATAACATAGGATAGATTCAACCAGTGAGAAGTGAACTGTTTTGAGATATTTAATTTGCATGAAACTCCTCAAGATTTTGAATTTATACATCAAGCTCCTAATTTTTTTCGTAGTTTTTTCTATATGTATATTCCATTTTAGAAAACTATCAATATAAATGCCCAAATATTTTATATCTGTAGCTCCTTCAATTTGTTCATTGTCAAAAGTGAACTGTGAAAAATTTGGTAGGTGACATTTATATGAAACGAAAGGGAGGAATTTAGTTTTTTACAAATTGAGAGTTAATAGATTCGAGTCAAACCGTATTTTAATTTTTTTCATGAGTTTTTTCGCTCTTTGTTCTACCTCCATCCATGTTCCACCTTCAATAAATATCTCGGTGTCATTTGCTTAGGAGATGATGTTATCGGGAAACAAAAGTCAGTAGATCATTTATGTATATGGTAAAGAGAATTGGCGCCCAAAACTCTACCTTGAGGGACACCTTATGTCACAGTTCTCTCTTAGTCAACATACCATCAATATTTACTTTTTGTTTTCTACCGCATAGATAACTTCGGAGAAGATCCTGGGCAAGTCCTCGTATACCAATTTTCTCAAGTTTTCCTAGCAAAGATCCATGATACACTGTATCGAAAGCCTTTGCTAAGTCGATAAAAATGCAAAGTGCAGGTTTTTTGTGGTCCATGCTACTATTTATTTTTTCCATAAGAGCTGTTATGGCATCTTCCGAGGATCTACCCTGCCGAAATCCATATTGCTCAGTGTATCATGTTTGTTCAGATATTTACTGAGCCGTATTTTTATGATTTATTCCAGTACCATCTTGCCAACCAAGTCAATGGCTGACTTTCTTATACATTCGTTCAAACGAAAAACTAATCAAACAACGTGAAAAAATTATCGAGGGTAATACCACAAGAGGTTTTTATTTTATCGGATAAACTTTCATTTTGCACGAAAACTTGGTTGCTTTGGTAATTGACGAGAGCAAATAACATGATAAAATCACGACACCGAAGGTGGAGTGATTTTATCTAATGTTATTTGGTCGAGTCATATTACAAGCTACCAAGTTTGAGTGGAAAAAAATTAAAATTTATACGATGAAAACAAAACCTCGAGTGGTATTTAGTGAGATAATTTAACGAATCAAATAAATGAATTATTAAACAAAAGTGAATAGAACATAATTTATTAAATTAAATCAATAATTCAGTGAACAAAAAGTACATTTAACAGGAAATAAATATTATTTAAATGTACACTTAGTGAAAGTACAGTTTTGGTATACAATCCTACCCGAAGAAGACTGCTGAATTTGATTATTTTCCTCTCTTAGATTTGTCTCTAAAGTGGAATGATGCTGTGAGTCTAACTAAAGGTATGGCTTCAGAGAATTGGTGTTCCAATGTCCGGTCAGCTTGAAATTTGCTGTTCTGAGACTCCTGCTTTGGCAAGAGTAGAAATAGTGCTAGCCCTGTGGGAGTGATTAGTAATTTTATTTTTCAGATCTAGACCAATTTTTTCTGCAGAAATTCTGGTCCACTTTGAAATTTCGTTTACACCAATGGGCATATTTTTGTACCATTCCTTGGCATTTTCATTTTTCCAAAACGGATTTGGTGTTAGAAACAATCTATCTGAAGAAATATGTTTGTTTCGTTTTTCTAAAAGCATTTTCAACAATCTTACAAGACACACGTTTGGATTTTCTTTATTTGTAGTCAACCACTTACTTTCACTGCACCTTTTATCTCCACCTTGAGCTGTTTTAGCAAAGACCGTGTTGTAGTCCACTCTGCCTGTCAATGTTCCATTATTGTATTTTTCGGCTTTGAAATAATGAATTTTACACTACGCACTTTCACCACCCCTCCAAGCTAATTCAAAAGCGGCGATATGAAAAAGTTTTTTTGAAGTCCCATTGGTGTATTTTCATCCCACTGCTTTGTCATTTTTATAACTTCTTCTTTACTTAATGCTATAGAACCTTGTCTTCTTATATCTAAATTGCTCTGCAGTTGCTTGCATTTAGCATTTTTAGCGTTTCTAGCGGCTTGAAATGTCACATCTTTGAATTGGTCAAACACAATCTTTATAATCCATATAATATTTTTCTTGCACAATTTTGGCTACAGTATTCCACATTGTTTTAACTACGTACTCCTTGTAGTCATTTCCGTCTGATTTCTTCATATTATACGCCCAATCTGCCAATATGCTTGAGATTTCCGGCTGCGACGTTGAAGGTAATAGTTCATACCCCTTTTCTCGACAAAATAATTCAAACTGCCTCCAAATTGATGATTTGGTTTTTTTGGTGGTTTTTGGAGTGGCGTTGTCTATTGCAGAATTTATTATTTGAGTAGTTGCACTACCAATTCTAACGTTAATGCTCATTTGAAACTAAAAACAACACTTTGTAACAAAAATTAATTTAGCTACCGAGGATATAAGAGGAATCGGCCTATAATTTGTGAGCTCTGTTTTACTGCCAGCTTTATGTAATGGTTTGATTAGGGCTGTTTTTAAAGGTGATGGGATTTCGCCCTTAGACATTATTTGATTGAATGTAAAACATAACCCCGCAGTAATATATGTAGCACATGTTTTCAAATTTTCATTTGTTATTCTATCGAGACCGGGAGTTTTATTTCATTTTAGTTGTGAGATAATAGATTCAATTTCATTTTTGTTAGTTGGAATTACAAACATAGAATCTTTGACAGTGGGTATCAAGTCCTGTTCATTGTCCGTCTCTCCGTTTTATTTTCTTAGCATATATACTTCCAATATCTGCTATAATTTTTTTCTCTGTTATTTCTTTATTGTCCACTTTAAGTTTTGTTATGATTGTCTGTTTTTTTCCCGAAACATTTGTGGCTTCGTTTACTGTTTTCCATATATTTTTGGTACATTTTTTATTCGATTCAATCTTAATTTTAAAATATTCTGACTTTCTTTTTTTCATCAGGTTATTTATATTATTTCTATGATTTAGATATTCGCGATTTTTTCCTCTTTAATGAAATTATTTTTTTCTTGTATATATTTTTGAAAAAGTTCATTTCGTTTTTTCCTGGAAATGACAATGCCTTTAGTAATCCATGTTTTTTTTCTTAATAGTTTTGATTTGTTTAGTTGTTGTCGCTTCATCTATATATTTAATGAATTTCCTTATAAATACTTCCATTGATTTTTGGGGTATTGTTGAGTCATACACTTCTGCCCATGTTTCCGTTTTTATGGAGTTGTTGGGTTGTTTTTTCATCGTCAAATTTTTATTGAGATGGAAACCTCCAGTTTCTTGTTGAATAACTAGATCATTGATGGTATACACTCATTATTTGTGTCCAGAATATTAATGTTGATGTCTCCAATGATTATATCGTAATCTGAAAAAGATTTTTGACGTAAGTAATCTGAAAGTCCCTGTACAAAATCTACAACTGACGTTGAAGGAGGTCTGTATATGGTAAGTATACGCGCGCGCGCGTGAAAAGATCACTACCCGCTTTAATCCCAAGTTTCACCTCTATATTAAAATTATAAATATTATCGATACAGTACAGAAAGGAAAATCCTGCTTTTTGAGGATCTTTTTTCAAATTTTGAATATCTCAAATAGTTTATGAAATATCTGCACAAAACCCAACCATTTTTTTTGTTGACTCAATTGTTCCAGTTCAACATTTTTTCTAGATGCCATTTCGAATCGAATGAAATCATAATTTTCGGTGTTCTAGGTCAGCTTTTTGACAAAATATCACTTGTGAACCGGACTATATATAAGTCAGACGTTTAACTCGGGATCTTGGGATCCCGAGTTAGAAGTCGGGATTAAAAAAAAAAAAAAACGTGGCTCTTCTACGCCTCCGTAGGAAAACACTTGTGCATTGAACACTTACATCAAAATGCACAGATTATGATTTATTCTTGGAGATAGACCCGGTTCGGCTCCTAGTAAACTTTTGTGTACCAATAGAGTGGGTTTCCTTCAGTTCTTTCATAGAGTTTCTGTGTATATTTTACCGTTGACATGTAGCCGATAAAAAACAAAGAACTCTGGTAAATCCAGAACATTCCGGCCCACGAAAATGCTATGCATTTTCAAAACCTGAATCCGGTAGGGGGCATAATTTATTCAATGGTCGCTTGAATAAACCTTGCGATATTGATTTTTGTTCGAAAATATGAATAAAATATTCATAAAATCTGTTGTGGAATCATCTGCGGCCGAAAGAAACTGAAAATTCGCATTTTCATTCATATGGTTGTTTTTTTTTAATTCTCTCTAGTTTTCATTGGAAATTTATTAAGTAAATTACATAGTCGACCAATACATTTTGGTCGACGAAAATCTATTTCGCTTTGCCAAGCTCATCAGGGAGATTGATAGAATTGAAAAGCAGGCTCTTCAGAAGCAATTATACACATCGTGGGTTGGATATGAGGGAAATATTTCTTCTGCGGTAACACTTTGAAAGTTAATTTTTGACATAGACCTGTCATGGGCATTACATTTTGATTTTTGTTCGAAAATATCAATAGGATATTCATAAAATCTGTTGTGAAATCATCTGCGGCTGAAAGACAAACTTTAGTTGCTATTTTCGATGGTTTAAGATAATTTCTGGGGAGGTATTCGTGTTGAAAAGGGGAACATTCTCCATGAAATTTGAAAAATGAAAAATGTGATTTATTTGTAATATCTAACAGAAAACAACTACTTTCTCGGCAAAAGCCACGCAGGACATTGAACTACATCTGATAGATATTGTGAAAAGACTCACTGAAAAGAAAAGAAAAAACCTGAAAGTGAGAATTCGCATTTTCATTCAGATAGTTGATTTTTAAATTTTTTCCAGTTTTCAGCCGCAGATGATTCCCCAACAGATTGATTTTATGAAAATCCTATTCATATTTTCGAACAAAAATCAAAATGCAATGCCCATGACAGGTCTATGTCAAAAAATAACTTTCAAAATATTTCCTTCATATCCATCCTTGATGTGTATAATTGCGTCTGAAGAGCCTGCTTTCCAATGTTATCAATCTCCCTGATGATCTTGGCAAAGCGAAATACATTTTCGTCGACCAAAATGTATTGGGGATTAAATGCGAGAGAAGCGAACCTTGCTTCAATGAAATGAACGATTTCTGTGCGTGATATTTTCAATAACATTCCTAATTTATTTAATGAATTTTCAATGAAAACGAAAGAAAATTAAAAAAATCATCTATCTGAATGAGAATACGAATTTTCACTATCAGATTTTTTCTTTTCAGTTTGAGTCTTTTCACAATATCTATCATGGAGAATGTTCCTCTTCTATACCTTGTGATGTTTAAACCGTTGCTAGTCTTGACTTGAATCCTCTTGGATTATAACTAATTTTCCAATTTTTGGTGAAGTAATATCTGAGGTCCACTTTGATCTCTGTTTGTGTGTATGAAAATACTCTCTTTTCCACCGACTCCAAAAAAACTTGTTAAATTCTTTGTAGCAATTGCCAGCGGTTGAGTTTATTCATATTCAAAGTTAGGAAATGACCTGGTGTTAAAACTGATAAGTCATTGGGATCCGCACTGACTGGAGTAAGCGGCCGAGAATCAAGTACTACTTCTATCTGACAAAGAATGGTAGTGAATTCCTCAAAGGTTAATTTTTGCAATACTATTACTCTAATCAAGTAACTTTTAATAGATTTGACACCACTTTCCCAGGGTCCACCCATATTAGGGGCCCTATGAGATATATATTTGAATGCAATTGATTTTTGTGATGCAGAATCCTTTGTAATATTCTGTAGGGCATTATTTGCACCCACAAAATTCCTTCCATTATTCGCATCAATATAAGAAACTTGTCCCCGTCGGGCAATGAATCTTAGCAACGCAGCCAAAAAACATGTCATTGCAAAAAACAATCGGCTGGAGATCTGAACAACGCTCAAGATGTATCGCTTTTGTCGAGAGGCAAACAAAAATGCAAATATAGGCTTTGTCGGTGCGGAATTTTCTCATTTTGTGGGATTTGATAAGGAATGGTCCTGCGTTATCTACTGCAGAATATGAAAATAAAATATCCAAAAATTTTGAAAAAGCAAGAATTCTAGTCTGGAAACCACAATGAAAATATTTTAAATTTATATTTTCTATCAGTAAGTATGTGAAACGATCATTACGTGGAAGTAAAACAGGGTATTTTTTATCATACTGTAGAGTGGAGTAAAGAAGTCTACCTCCTACTCTCATCATTGACTTTTCATCAAGAAAAATGTTCAACTTTTGAAAAGGTATATATTTTTTCATATCATTTATCTGGTCATGGAAGGAAGCTTTCAGAACACAGCAAAGATTTAAGTAAATCAGAATGAGTTAAAAAGTTGTTATTTTTCTCATGATTTCTACAATTGTAAATAAACCGTAATATGTATGCAATGATTCGCTGAATTTCATTCAGAGATAAAAATTTGTCTAAAACTATAACTAAAAAGTTTTCGGATATTATGTTAAATGAAACAGTAGCTTTCTTCTCTTCCTCATAAACTTCAGGAGTGCAATTATCAGATTGAGAACTGACCACGAATCTCATTCTGTTTTCAAGAATTCGGGTCTATACCACCACAAAGTATTTGAAATTAATTCGGAGGGTAGTGCACCTATAAAAGCTATATCGGCGGGATTGTGATGGGTATTTATATAAAATCACTTATCAGGCGAAATCTTTTCCTGAATAATGGGTACTCGGTTACCAACCCATGTTTTCCTTCGATAAGGATGAGATTTCATTTAGGCTAGCGCAACAGTAGAATCAGACAAAGCAAATATTCTTACCAAATTTAGTTTTTTCGAGAATATTTTCGGGGGTCAGAAATCAACGAGATCAAATTGCTTGGTAACACCACTCGTCCCTACGGGACTCGTGGTGCTTTGTATGATTCTACTGTTGCGAAGCAATTTGATCGAGTTAAAGATTTCTGACAAAACCATCGATTGTATTGCGAGCACGAGTCGTATTTATTGAGACAATTTCACGAACCAACCAAGTTATTATTTGAAATTTGATCGAGTAAACAAAGTGAATTCTTCAATAGTTGCAACTAATGAATAATAAACATGAAGTCTGTCAACCTGACGTTTATGTCATATTAGATTACAAGATGTATCATTGCTGTTTATATTTGTGGTTGACTTGAGAACGTGGTCTTTCCGGATCGGAAAGAAAGGAAGCGAAAGGAAGCGAAGCGAAGCGAAATCCCATTTTGATTGGTCCTCATATCGCAGAAGACGCGACTTTCATATAGTGAGTGAAATTGTCAATAAAAATTCTTTCAGTTCGGCCAAAAGTACAGCGGCACATAACTCCAGTTTTGGAAGAGAAATTGTTTTTAGAGACACCCTTGATTTAGAACAAACTAGATGAGACAAATATACACTTGCATCACAGAGGCCATGTTATTCACAATTTTCATAATAATAAATTGGGTATACTTCTGGGAAAATGGACAGATTTCAATAATGGTAGTTCAGCTTTGTATTCATTCCACTGGCGTATTATTTCCTGAGGAGGTGAATCATCCCAATTCAATCCTAATACCCAGAGATTTTGAACACGGTGTTTGATGAAAAAAACTACGGGAGATGAAAGTCCTAAAAGATCGAATACACGAGCTAATTCAGAAAGAATTTGTCTTTTTGCACAAATTTTAGGGATAGGTTCAACATTATGAGTAAGAGAGTATGAAGATAACTGCCATCTGAGTCCATCTGAATCGAGAGATAATGCGGCGGCGCCGGCGTTTTTAAAAATTTCGGGAGAATAATTTGACCATTTATCAATTGTGAATCCACCTGCCTTCAATAAATTGATCAATTCAGTTTGAATTTTTATGGTTTCTTTAACATTTGAAGAACCTGTAATAATATCATCAACAAATCTTTCTGATAAAAGAATTTCAGAAACCCGAAGTGCGAGAAAAGGAGCACACCTTAAACCATATGTGACTGTTAAAAGTTTAAATTCACCTACGGGAAGTGAGGGATGAAAACGCCAAAATATCTTTTGATAGTTTTGATGCTCAGGAGCAACTAAAATTTGACGAAACATTTTTTGCAAATCTCCTGTGAGTACTACACAATACAAACGAAATTTTCGTTTTCAACAATATTTTTTTGTAAGTTTGGAAGTATTATTCCCAACTTTTGCAGAAGCATTAAACACTACACGCAGTTTTGTTGAAACACTATCACGCTTGACAACGCATTGGTGTGATATGTAAAAACATTTATCATTCTCAAGTTCTGAATTCTGTGACGGAATTTCAATTTTCATATGATGCATATCGACATATACGAAAACGCAGAATATTCTGTATATAAAGCGAGAGTTTTCATCAATCGGTTTCTAATAAATGAAAACGTTTTAAGGCAAGTTTTGAAATGTTGGAGGATCAAGTTTTTTCAGTTTATATCACACTGTATTTGGCCACCGGTATTATGATATTATGATGTTGTATGGAATGACGTTAAGTTTTGCTGTGTATCCTAGATTTCGTAAAATTTCACACAGGAAATTGGGGTTAAGTATCACGGAAAGGTATTGCTAGTTCTAGAAACTGTATCTAGAAATTTCTTTTTACAAATTTCATCATCTGGGGACATTATTTGTCTTTCTGTAATTTTTTCAAGTTCTTAGAATTTTTTAATCAATTCGTCCAAGTTGGAACTTTCGATTTGACAAAAGAGAGACTGAACATTTTATTGAGGATTACTTTTATATTTTTCCATTATTACATAACCAAATATAGTATTCAGTGCAACTAGTTCATTGTGAGCTCAAACAATATAATGTATGGAAAAATATCAGCACCTAATAGTACATCAATCGGTCTAGGTTTCTGAAGAGTTGGGTCAGCCAAATTAAGGTTTTTGATATGAGACCAATCCTGAAGAGATAATATTCGTGACGGAAGATCAGTACAAATTTTTGGAAGAATTACAGCCTTTGAATTAATATTATAATTCGAATTGACAATACAGCACTGTCAGCTGACATCACAACATGGCGGTCATGGGAGGACAAAGAAAGCATTTGACATTTGATGAATTAATTATCACAATAATGCAAAGAACTTTTTCCTAGGAAATCACTCTTCGCAGAAAATTGACCAGAAAGGTTTATGGAAAATAGGATTAATGGGTTTGTTTTTGTTTAGTTTGGTTTGTTTGTGTCCCTATGACATTGTTCTGCAAATATCATATTACGTCACTGACAGTGCTCTATTGGTCTGAATGAAAGTGAAATGTTTCCTAATTGTGACTGGGTTTAGATATTTTAGATCCCTTGTATGCTACCACAATATTTATTTTTCTTCTTCACTAAATTATTCGCAAATTTTTGTGTAACAAAACTTGTTATTGATCCAGTATCAAGAACAGCTCTTACTTTAAGGAAATTTCCACGAACATCCAGAATTTCAATTAAAACAGTTGAAAGTAAAACAGTCACATGAGATTTGAAAACTCCTGGCACCGAAACCACATCATTACCGTGACCACTTGGACTGCACAGGGATCTGTGACGTCGCATGAGTGGACATCGATATTATATTTAAAGGAGGTGGGAATAATTGTGAAATCAGTAATTCGTTGAGTATTCCTGTGAATGCGGTAAATCGTTCACTAGTAGTGATAATCTTTGTCGGCATCAACTTCAAAGTTGCCAAGGTAGCCCTTCTGTGAGAAGCCTGTGGAGAAGCATTAAGTTAGATGTGGCTGCATCTACACTAATATACACATGCAATTTTTGCTGGATTGTCCGCGCTGTTGCAGGCATCACCAAAGCTGTGATTTCAGCAAAAGCAAGCATCCGCCATGATCAAAGAGAATCGTCATAATGAAAAAATGGAAAGTTGGCATTGGGTAAAAGTGATATATACCTTAAACCATACCATGAAGGACTCGGACTCCATTTGAAACCATACAATCCAAAAAATTAGTTAAGTCCCTACCCGAAGACCTCTCACCGACATCGATCTCAATTATGCCCAGAAAATGAAAATTCCACACTTTCGCGGATCATGAGATTGGGTGGCATATAGCAAATGTGTCAAAGACATTGCATACTTTGATAGTTTTGGCGATCTACCCCCACCAATAGAGTTGATTAAGTACTTTCAGAAATGTTCGAAAGTGAAAATTCTATATAACTGTGATCGCCAGCAGAAGTTCAACAGTTTTCTACGGGTCAATTGTGCCTGAAGTTTCTCTCTGAATTATTATAAAATGGATACAATTCCAGCAATGACTCGAGAGGCTATAAAGGGGATGAGATTTTCACGCAAGATGTATTCAAAATATCGGACCTTGACAAAAATGGATCGAGTGATGCTTGCAAATATGCCGATGAAAGTTATGCTCGCATGTGCTGCACATGATTGCTTCTGTTTGAGAACAGTTACCAAAAAGTCTTCAAGATAATTTCGACATAATGAAGTATAGATCTTGTAATGACCACCACAATCTTGACGGCGAAAGCATACCAGATTCTGATGTGAATGATGGTCCTATACCTCGAAAAATATTCTGCTGTTATTGCAATATATTGGTGCTAATAAATGTGATCAGTTTAAGAATCAGTGATGTTGCTTCACCAATACTTCAGAAATACACAATTGAAATTATCTGTGGTGCCTATGAAATAGAAGAAATCAATGCAGTTATTCAGGAACATATCATGTTTAGGTTGTTTCTTGGTAAAAATCAAAACGATACCTACATGCCAATGATAATACTTTTGAGTGTGAGATGCGAAAATATGAAATTAATCTAACTCATCCGAATTCAACCGAATAAGATAAAAAATGAATCCTCACAACCGATAAACATAACAACTGTGAGACTCATCCACTTAGATTGCAACATCATATCTGGTTCATACATAAATAATGAAGAATCCCACATTCTTTTTTCATTCGATATCGATGTGAAGCCTGAATTCAATCTCACAGAAGAACCTCACAAGATTATATATATATATATATATATATATATATATATATATATATATATATGCCCATCAGTTCAGAAGGTCTCCGTTGATTCACAACATCACAGTGCGTATTTTGGATCACAATAATGATCTTATTGATTTTGGAAGTGCAGAAGCGATTGTTATAATAGAGGTTAACTTGTTCATAATTATAATAATGTTTTATGAGAACTTTGCTTATCTGTGGTTGAAGAAGACAGCCTTATCAGGCAAATTAATTAGTTTGCCCTTCCACACTTTCACAGATTTCCTTGGATTAACATTTTTTCATTTTTAGACTGTGGAAGGTTAAATGCCCAAACGAATCATGTCAAAAAGTAAATAGGTGATTTGGACCGGTGGTTTGTTATAAAATACTAATGCAATTGAATCAAAACAAGATAATATTATAAAATGAACATGGAACAAAAATTATTTAGATAATGTACCTAAATATTACCACTATCCAACCTGCCGACCTGGGTGGGTGGTGAATGGCTGATGGCTAGGTTGGATGATAGGAATGGAAAATAGGAATAAGTCAATTTTGCCGTCCTCATTTTTGCCGCGCTGGGCAAATGCCCGGCTTGGCCACCCCCCCTGGATCGGGCCCTGCATTTACGGTGACGTTAACAATGTTCCAATCATTCTCAACTGAAGTAGTTTTGAAATATTTCAATAATAGCAGTTGGTATTTCATCACAATTCAGCTGATTTCAAAATGTTACTGAATAAAATACTTATTTAATATATAATTAATTGAGATGATAAAATGGAATGTTTTGAACATTATATCAGGCATAGTTGTCGATTTTTTTGCGTACATACATCAATATTTAGAATAAAAAGAGATTTATTTTGAATTGTCAGTTAGTCAGTTGCATCAATTCATAATTGGAGAGATATTGGTATACAAATGTATCTTTCAATAAGTATCAATTTTTCGAAACATTTTTGAGATTGTTCAAAATGGAACGTTCAAAAGTTCAGAAGTTGTTTTCAATTGTTTCAATATTGTTCATTTGGAATGATTCAAAAAGGGTCGATTCAACATTTCTGAAACGTTTCTCACTGAATATTTTCCGTGTTCTGTTAATAGAACCTACCAGTTCAGGTAAAGTATGAAATGTTTCAAAGTATATCAAACAGAAGTTCTATAGTAGTGTTCCATTTATTAATTTTCAAATGATTGGAAAGGTATCTATATGCTTTGAACTTTGCTATCTGAACGTCTTGATTATTCTCAGAAGTTGGAGTTATTTTGAAATGTTTCAATCAGCCAGGAAAATACATCTGATTTGTTTTTGATTTGACTCAAGGATTGGAAAGTGTGCTGCACACTTTAGTATTTTGCTGCGCACTTACTGCAAACCATTAAGTGCTTTCAACTTCAAAATTCATATTTAAGATTGGCTTTTCCAAAGTGAGAGTATTGAAAATCATATATATCTCATTTCAAACCAAGATTCATGGTTTTGTATACCTTTTTGTGGGCGGATATCAAGTTTGGCGAATGATCGTCTGAACTATTTTTGAAGTCTGCTCACAGAGCCTTTGTCGAAAGAGAAAAACATAGAAGGCTTATACAATTTTGGACTTCCATTGAAATATCACTACTGAAGAAACAATAAAATAAAATATAGGGTTATTAAAAAAAAACATACTTCTATTTTATTTTGCTAATATATGCTGAATGATCTGCTGGATTCCTTCAGATTTATAATGATTCAGAATTATTCCTTAAAAATCGTATTCATTTTCAAGATATATAGAATGATTTAAAAATACCAAGCCATTTAAGAGAAAATTATTTTGAATCTCCCAGTATGAGTTTGGAAGTCGTAAATAATTTTTGATGAAGGTTTGTTCGTTATTTTCTGAAAAATCCGCACACCCCATATCTCGAAAACTAGTCTTAGGATCATGGTGCGCCGAAGGACACTTTTGAAAAGGTAATTGAATATTACAATATACCTGAATTTTAATTTTTAAACGCCAATTTCAGTAAGAGAGTGCGGGATCCTTTACTCCTGACTATACTGTCGTGTCGATCTCACAAATTTCATATGCCAGTCTTCTCTACCACCATTTCTCAATCCTTAAACTGATTGAAATAAATAACTCAAGTAGACTAATGGAATGAGGATAAATCTTAATCATTCTATATCTCGACTAATTCGAGGGCCAAACAATTTATGAACTTTAATTGCCGTCTCATCGTATCCGTTGTTCTATCGTTTCAAAAGCAAAAATAAATTATTTGATGAAAAATGCACTTCGTCTGCAAAGCTGTATATTTCTGCGACAGAATTTTGAAAAATGGTAATTAGGAAAAGATTAATTAAAAATAAAGTTGCCCATTGGTACAAAATACCACGAATATATCTATCGCACATATTCGTTCATTGGTTTGTTCGAAAAAAAAAGTCTGTTCCTCACAATCTTTACTTTCTGAAGTTACCAAAATAAGAGTAAACTCAATCAGGTTACGTGATATATCAGAGGAATTGAGTGAACATCAATCCTTTTCAAGAAACAGAAACTACCCAAAACATCAAAACTACGACAGTTTCACTCGTAGCGCGTTTCGCCAACAAGCTTTGAGCCACTGAAGATGCTAACTTTGTCGAGTGAAATTTATGAAGTTTTAATGATTTGGGTTGTTTCTATTTCTTGAATTATATTCACACCAGAGGTTTCAAATATTCATTTATTCGATTATTTGTTTCAGAGGTCAAAATATGACATTGTGGAGATTTCAACCAATAGCAATTCTTCTAGCCAATTAGTCGTTATTATATTGATAACACCACTCCTCATCATTTTGAGTGGAAGTTCAGAATCAATTGAACCAATATTTTTATATATATATATATATATATATATATATATATATACCGAAAATTACTAACTTTTGAATTTTAAATAGAATACCCCCAGTTTTTTTATACTGTATTCTGATTCCAATCATATATGTCATATGACGTAATTTATTTCAACATGATGTCACAATTAAAAAGGAAAATCTGACTGTAACCGACGACGTGTTGTTAGCCACAGTAAGTCGAAAAATAATAGGAGAAGGGGAATGACAGGCAGATGTGGAGTGGTGAGGGGCATTGCGTTTTGTGATATAAGTACCTACGTGTGTGTTCTGTGATGCACTTGAGCTGATCATTGTTTACCGGTACGATTATAGTTCAGGAGTTGGGTCTACTAAGTGATTATTCCGGTTGAGTTAACAATAATGCCGACAACAAAGAGGAAACAGAGACAAGAAGTGAGTCAAACAGGAGCTCGGATAGTTCTTGTCACGAAAGCAATAACGTTACTGCAAACAAAGGACGAAGGCTTTTTTGGACGAGGAAAGGCCCCAACGTAAACGTTACGATAGAAGCCCAATTTCTCTATCTCAACCTGTATTGCTTCCTTCAAGGCGCAATATATGGACATGCTCCGTTGTGGGCAATCCGTTGACCATCAGGCCTTTAACCGGCGTAGACAGCGAAGCTGTATCGAGGGGATGCAGTTGTTTTGCTCTAGGCGTTCGAATGGTATGTCACATCAGAGAAGGTGGATATCACGACATATATCTCATTCATACAAGTGTTCTGGATATGCTTTGTCACTAACTCCTTATGCCACCTTAGGAGCACCACTGTTAATTATTTAAACAATAGTGAATCGTGGAGGATCAAGCCCGATGTCGGTGTCAACCTTTAGGCGACCTTCTGCCCAATCGCCCGTGGAAAATTCAGCTGGAAGTCACGTAAGTCTACCTGAAATCATTGTGCAAGAATCTGTAAGAGATGGGGAGGCCACACACAACCACTATACATCCGGGTGTAATGCAGTTTGTAGTTTATAGGTGATTTATTCACAACATCATAACACACCGGGTGTTGTTAGCCACTGCACAGAATACCTCACCTAACAGAAGCCGCACCCAAAGGCGGCCCTTTCATCTTTTGGGGTCAAATTCTCGAGACCTTGTTTTCATTAATGTCATTTCAGGGCGGTAAATTCAAACTGGCAGTTGAAGAAAATTGCAAGTGATCCTCCTTTGGGAATATTCGATAAGTGGACTTGCGTAATTTTATAGTTCTCGTTCAATAAAAGTTACTTACTTACCCTGTATACGCATTGGGACCCTCCATACACAAATACAGCGTCCCAATTTGAATTTACGGCGAAGAAATGACATTGATCGAGCCAAGCATTGCGTCAATGAAAAGAAATTTTGTTTTGGCGGGAAGCTTGAATAACGCTTCTGTGTAGGTGAGGTACAAGAAGAGTAAACTATATCGGTTGAGGTATTGACCATATTCACCGTCGCCATATTGTCATTCGACAATACCAACTCACCCAGGGTTCTCAACTAAGAATAACCAAATTTACTAATTCCACACGTCAGTGAAAATTTAATAATAATATTTATTTAGGAAGGGCATTTCTCAAAAAAATTTTAGTAGAGTGGGAGTGGGTATAGTATCAAGTTGATTTTATTTTTAGATGAAAACCAAGGGTCCGTGGACAAAACCATTTCGAAATATCCGAAAACATCAAAAGAAAATGACATTTTGAAACACAACGAGGGGTCTACAGAAGGCAGCGTCAAAAATTGCACATTTTTGTTTACCGCATGTATAAAAATGTTTTATAGTGCCAATATTGTCATTATTGAAGCTCAGTTGAAAGCTGATACCGATAGTGGTATATTTAACCATTTATTCTAGATTTTTTTGAAACTCATAAAATGCGCACATGAAATATGCACCAAATGAAACATTGATTTTCGCGGTTTTGTTACAAATACATTATATTTTTAACCGTTGGTAACAATGGATAGTTGGTATTGTCGCATGAAAATATGGCGACAGTGAATATGGTTGATTCTGTGGCCATGGGTGGGACTCAGTAACTCATTTCGCATAGCGATAACGAAGCGAAACATACCCTATCTCTTTTCGGTACACCAGAAAGTGATAACATGTGCTTCGTTTAACTTCGTTTCGCTTCGCTTCGCTAGGCGAAACGTGTTACTGAGTGCCACCACATGGCGAGTCGAAAAGAAAGAGGAAAAGGCGTGTGACAGGCAGACGTGGATTGGTGAGGAATAGGGCGATTGGCGATATACTTACGTGTATGTTCTGTGCTGCAGTTGAGCTGATTATTGTTTTTGGGTTTATGGTTAGAGTAAACAATTAATAAGCGTTGAAGAAAACTAGCAATCCGTATCATTTAGTTTACTGAGTCGATTACGTGATGCAGTTCGAGAAGGCCTAATTAAAAAAACGTTATCAGCCAAGTAGAAAATATCTAGGCATGATACATGAGTTTAGCTTAAACTACCGGAATAGCGTCAAACTGAAGGCGTAGTTTTATTGACTTCCTAAGAATTTTGTAAACAGAAGCATTACGACTTTATAAGATTATCTAGCTGTGAAAAAACTTTTTGTTCGTGTGTGAAGCATACACGATTAACAGATTACAACTTACAACTGCGCCGTGATAACAGCAATACGTTTTTTGTCATGTCCCAACAAATCTATGAAAACAACATATTAATGTAAAGAAAATAGGTTGATTTATTCAAATTTTGTCATATTGCAAGAAGTGTGGTCAGTCAGTACCTGGGGTGGCACTCCTGTACACGCTATCACTAAAAATAGCGTATGCTTTGCTTTGCTATCGCTAGAAGATATAAGTTACAGAGTTCCACCCCGGTAGGCTGACTTATTGCTGTACATGGCGTTGAAGATTTTGGTTACAAACAGCCAGAAATCGTCTTTTCCTGAAATACGACCTATTGCGGTTACCACAACTCGTAACACCGCGGCCGGCGGTTGGAATTACTGATTTTGACACTTCATTTTGAGGCAGGTATATGAGAGGCGTTCGAGGTCAATTTTTTGCGAAGATATGCCTAATGAGCCCACTAAAACCCTGCCTTCAGTTTTCGGGTGTCAGAGCTTTTATCAGCATATTTTCATTCCAGGGGGGGGCTTTGGGGCTGCAGCCCCCCGTAACCCACTAAATTACTACTGTTATTCATAATACTAGGATGACAAAAAAAGCTCTGGTATCTGATGAATTGTTTGTTCAGCCCCCCCCCCCCCCCGAACTGAAATCCTGGCTGCGCCACTGGTTTTATGCATAATATAGACTTTTATGGTTGAAAGTGGCTGAAACAGCTTGTAAACCGCTTGAGATGATTTTGATGAGAAGTTGTATTTTTGTCAGTGATTTCATTTCCGAAATAACGCAGAAATTTGTTACATTGGCCTCTTTTATATAATATCTAAAGGGTTTTTCCGAAATTGGAGCACTAAATGAAATGGGAAGTAGAAGATGACAAAATAAAATGAAAAGAAACAATACATTTTTGTTAAAAAAAATAAAAAATTTGGGAGATATTGAATTTTAATAATTTCAGGATTTTTTTTTTTGGTAATCACTGATAAGAAAAGGTCTACAGCCTGCGCAAACTGCGCTGAAACACTGCCAGCGGGCAGACATGCTGTGGCCTGGAGAATCGAACCAGTGCCTCCCAAACGAAGGTTACTGAAAGAGATTTCATAAAATTTCATAAAAAATTTCGACAATTTTTGACTGCTTCAAAAACAAAAATTCTTGCCATTTAATGATACTTTATGTTCCATACAACAACCTATTTTTTTATTGCTCCAATTTCGGAAACAACCTGTATTTTAAGTCATTGCTCAGCTGAAATATAGGCAATGGTTTCACGTTTCACAAGATATCAAATTCATTAAGATTAACACAATTTCAGTACTCCAGCTATTTTTTGTTGATTTGGAGGTTATCTGAAAATCATTGCCCTAGAGATCGTTCATTCAACGATCGAAATATATCTTTGCGATCCAATAATATTGTCTACGGACGTTTTTCTTGAAATTCAAAAATAACATCAATTCTAATCTTATTTGGCTCAATTACAACGATGTTTTCCGATCACAACAATAATTTTATTTCATATAAGGATTAAACATAATATGTATGCGGTTGACTTGGGATAGATATTTTAGTTGGAAATGCAAGACTCGGCATTTCAAATCTCTGCATGGTAGCAATAATGATTTTGTGAATTATATTGCTCTAGGTATTCCATATTTCCTCATTCGGTCTCATATGTAATCGATTAGTTTCAGCATGAGCTGTTTCGCATGTTTTCTAAGTGCACAATTTTACTAACATGTAAATCAAATTTGGGTAATGCTAAATACGTAGGAATCAAAATTAATGTTTGTATGTTTGTAGGTTGTTTTGAATAGCTCAGTCGAAATTAGTTATTCTATGTGTACAGTTGTCGATGAAACATACAGAATATATTATGCGAGTTTTGAAATCTTGTCATTCATTTTGAACATATATATTAGCTGCAGGTGTGAGAATATGCACGCTCATGGTGCGCATTAGTCGAACGGCAGTGTAACCAGTGATGGCACTTGACATAATATCATTGTTCGAGCACGAATTGGGAATTTCACTCTTTCATCTATGTTTTCCAAACTGTAACTCTCTATTCTACGGTTGAGTGCAGTAGCGAAGGTGATTGATAAAATCTTGCTGGCAAGGTTCATCCACTTCAGGAAAGAGAAGGTGAAACTTATAGCTGATTAATAGTTTGACTCCTATGAGAGTCATAATACGTCCTTGCAGGTTTTCCGGATTGTTCATGGGGTGAAGATATCCTCCCAATTCGGAATGAACATGGTTATGGTCCTAGACAGAGGTCTTAGTCACGAAAATGTTAAGAGCATGATAAAATGATGATTCTTCCTTGTTGAACCAAGTTTTTTGGGTGAGAATAAATAACGTGGTTCTGCCCGCCAGAAAATACACAATGAGAACAGGAGTTCCAAAGGGTTCTTTTCTACCGCCACAACTTTATTCACTGTCACTCTTCATGTCCGTGGGGTGAGTGATCACTGAGTCTGCCAATCATGTGCCCTAAGTACAAGGCCTTCTGCATTCTTTAGGCAAATATTTCTGCCGCATCACGGCAAAGCGGTATGTTTTCAATTTAGAGAGCAGCGTGTAACTCTCGATATTTGGTCCATTTTCCTCCTCTTTTCGGACGATGTTCGTTTCGCCAGTAGGCGAAAAGTCTATTACGAAAATCATCCCAATTTGGTGGTCGAGGAGGACTACATTAGGCACATTTGCTTGTGTTTGCCTGAGGGTGGGAAATGAGTAGTTCCAATAGATTCGGCACTTCTTATTCCCCATAACCGATTCAATATCCCCGGAGCATAAGGCAACACCGATGTTTTCTCCACACCGCACAAGTGTCGTAGATGGTAGTACAACACTCGTAGAGACGCGTTATGCCTGTGCGTATAGACTGAGACCGGATAAGTTCGACACGCAGACAGCAAATACATCATGTTCTCAGGAGCCCCACGACACGCTCTGCATCTAGTGACCAGGACGCATATAAGCAAAACGTACCACGTTTCAGTCAATGGAAGATATTTTTGATCTCTTATTGGTTGTGACCAAACACAGGTGCACTTTGCCATCCAGACTAAAACGTGGTGCACTTTGTCGCCCAGAAATTTATTCGAAAAAATTCCCTGTGGTGAACAAGCAAGCTAGGTTAGCTTGCTCAGGTTAGGTTTCTGTGTAAATCGCAAGCGCAAAACTAATTCACGCATTTTCGACTCGCAAGCTAGGTTAGCTTGCACAGGTTAGGTTTGCGTGTCAATTGCGAGCAAAAAACTTATTCACGCTAGTGCAAAATGCACCACGTTTCAGTCTGGATGGGCAAAATGCACCTGTGTTTGGTCACAACCAATCAGAGAGCAAAAATATCTGCCGCTGACTGAAACGTGGTATGTTCTGCTTATATGGGACCGGAACGCATAAGCAAACCCTACGATGTTTCAGTCAGTAGCAGATTTTGTAGTTCTCTGATTGGTTTATGACCACAGGTGCAATTTGCCCATACAGTCTCAAACGGGGTGCACTTTGTACTAGCGTGAATTAGTTTTTTGCTTGCAATTGACACACAACCATAACCTGAGCAAGCTAACTCATCTTGCGAGTCAAAAATGCGTGAATTAGTTTTTCGCTCGCGATTTACACACAAATCCAACCTGAATTGATTTGCGGGCTATACAAATTGCACCCCTTTTAAACTGGATGCGAAAGTGTACCCGAGTTTGATCACGACCAATGAGAGAACTAGATTATCTACCATTGACTGATAATCCAGTACAAGTGGGTTTTGAGACAAGGATCGATTGTAGCACCATCAAACTTGGTATGCTAGTAGTTGGAACCATAATAAACACGAAAAAAATATTGTTTACCAAAATTCCAAGTGTGGAACATATTTTTTTTGTTCAAAAATAAATAAATAGATTTTTGCTGTAATTTATCAAAGAAACAACTCAACAAGGCGAAAAACAATTCAGTTTTCCACAAAAATTATTCTTAGTAATTCCTTATGAAATGCGCTCGTTTTATCAGAAAACGTGTTTGAACGCCGACATCAAATTTCAGATTCAGGCTTACCCGCCGCTGAAAGTTCTGGCGGAGCCGAATATTTGATTGGTAATAACTCTGCTAAAAATGATCGAAGAAGGCAAAGGAAAAGTTCATATCGTTTCTGAACTGATTTTCTCATGCAAATATAATATGCGAGTATTTGAATACCTAAAATGTGTTTTGTCGCACTTCACGGAGATGTTTGCGGGTGATGAAAATCATGAATAACTTAGTAAATATGGAATCATTATACTGAAGCAGCAACCCATACCCTCTTTGGACTATATGCAACAATTTTAAAGTCGTGTTACAGGTCGCACTTCACCATGCCAAAAAAATACTTTGTTTTACTCCTGCCTCATATTCTTACCCATAAAACTGGCCTTCTCTTCAGTAAATGTTCAAACTAATCGCTTATTCATATTCTGCGTAAATGTTTAATAACACTGGAGACAAAAATTACCATTGTATAAGATTTTGTTTGCAGTAGGCAGGAATTTTTAAGTCAGTTTTCTATGTGCATGATTGACTAATACTAACAACTAAGACATACATGCCATCATTTCTTGAAACATAGTTTGATTGATCAATTTTTATTCTTACGGTACGGGTCCACTGGATACTTCTGTAGCATAACATTGTCACGCAACTCTCATATGCAACAAGTGTATCCTGTGAACATGACGATGAAACGTGGTGTGTCACAAAAAGGAGATGTAGCACAGATACACAATTCAAGGTAAACAGCATCTAGTCGATACAGGGCAGGGGCGGGATTCTGTGTACCATAGAATTCTATTGTCGACAGTTTTGTCTCTTTCTCTCCCATGAATTCAACCATAATGCGAAACCAGTAGAGTTTATTTCACGGCGAGTGTTGAACGGCAAAATCAAATTGACAGCCGCAAGAATACAATAGGTTTATCTACCAGTTGCTAAATATCGCAAAGTTACAGCAAGACGTTCGCCAGGAGAAATTGCCTTTCTCATTCGTGTATCTTGTTTTTTTTTATCTTTGCCGAGACTAATTTCTATAAATAATCAACATCAGCTGTTCCCATGCGTAAAAAATTCTTATAAAAGTCTGGATCTCCATTTTGCAATTCTGTCATTGATTGATTATAGGCTCCGGGGGCCCGATTCTCAAATGTTTACTACCCTATGTCGCATACAACAAAATATCTCCATTTTGTTTTAATGCTTGGCCGAGAAAAGTGATAGAATAGATAGACATAGGCTAGTCGACATTTGAGAATAGGGTACCTGTTCATTTCTATTCTCAATCTTGGACCAAAAATTTCCGTTTAGTTTTTTGTTTGGCACGTTTCGCGTTTTGAGTTTGTGAGAACAACAAAAGCGCGGCAATTTTGATTCACGACATTATGCGAAAGAAATCAGACAAGCCATACAACCACTTATAGACTGCAAATCCGGATAACAATTTTGGGGAGTCATTTGACCCAGCATGAAACATGTCCGCTCATGTTTCATGTACAGTAACGATGCTGCTATATGAGAAAATAACTTTAGGCACTATGCCGTCAATTCTGGGTGGTGCATTTGACTATAATAATATTAATAATAATGTTTTATCTGAAGATGTGCTTTTTGGACAAAATATTCTTGTACGGCATTCCTCACGTTGGGTAGATTATGAAAAAGTAATTGTCATACAAAAATAATGGGAGTTTTTTTTAAATTTTCAAAATTAAAATTAAATTTTTGGTTTCTGGTCCCATTTGTTTGTACGGCAATAGGTTCTGGGAGATTATTATTTCATAATCTATCATGGGGAATGCCGTACAAGAAAAGCACATCTTCAGAAAAATTATTATTATTATTATTATTATTATAGTCAAATGCACCACTCAGAATTGACGGCATAGTGCCTTAAGTTTTTTTCTCATATAGAGCATCGTTCTGTACATGTTTCATGCTGGGTCAAATGACCACCCCCCAAATTGTTATGCGGGCTTGTAGTCTACTTATTATCACGATACAGAAAACCTAACCACAGACCTCATAAAAGAAGTAGATGTATCATGCTAACATTCTAATGGCACCTATGTGTTCGTCGCCATATGTAATCCGTTTTATGTTGGTACTACTAAAAGTCAGGGCCGGTGTCGTGTCATTTCTGATTCTGATCATTGTCCAGTGTCCAGTGATACTTTTGGAAGCATTGTGATTTTTTTAGCATTCTTGTATTAAAACTTTTGCTTTGTTTGGGTGGCTGTGAGTTTTCGAAGTCGATTTATTTTGTGTTTTTTGTTCAATTAGGTTTTATTTTCTAATTGGAACAGTATATTTCGTCTAGTAGACATTCAAGATGCCGCGTTGTTTTGTGCCTGGATGCCCGAACACCTACCGTAATACTATTGGAATTCGAATTTCATACCACTGGTAAATTAAATTAAGTCAGAGATACACAAAGGTGTGGAGGATGCATTATAATGTGTTTTTCAATTTTATAGGTTTCCGAAATCTAATCAAAAAGATTGGTTGGTGGCAATAGGAAGGGATCCAACAGAACCTGTTTCGAGTAATGTTGTTTGTTCGGATCACTTTAAAGAAGATGACTTCTATGAAAAAAATAATATGGGTAAAATATGGGTGTAAAATTTTCAAGAAATGCATTCTTGTATAGGAATTGATTGTATATTTTTTATAATTAGGACTTTTTGATGTATCACCAATTTACATTGAACAGATGTTATTTTGTGTCATGTTCTTTTCTGATGTGAATCTGTCTTTTGAATTTACTTTAATAAAATGTTGAAAATATTTGTGTACTCATTGATGACGAAAAAAAAAATTGATTCCATTTCTCCAGACATGAATTCCCTGACATCAAGATTAAAAATTGAAAACCAGCATTTATTCAAATGCACCAAACAGAAAAAAATATTTAGATTTGTCACATTACTCTATATTTCTTTTTAGTGCATTTGAAAATATCTTGATGCATTTGCCACAGGAATGTTGGGTATCTGACAAACTTGAAATCTCTATAGAAGTAGTCGCAATTTTGATTGCAAGATTTCAGAAAATAAAGTAAGTTGAATAAACACCTTTGAAAATACAATTCTATTTATTTCGGGTATATTATTATTTTACGCGTATATTTTCTCAAATTTCGATTTTATGTACTCCATATTTCCAAAATTCCAATTTTTTTGTTTGTGCGGAAAATATATGGTTTTAGGAAAGCCGGCCCTGTATTTTGGGTAACAGTAGTGATTTGAAGTGTGTGGTTGTCAATCCAGGAAAGTAATTTACATCTCGCTTTGTTTTATTCATTAGAAGAGTTCAACCGAGTGTAAATCAGTGGTGCCAACGTAAAGCGGAATCAACATGGCGGCCATGGATAAGGGGCTATTTTGTTATCATTGGAAGAGCGGCTATGTTATATCTACTTCTTTTATGAAGTCTGTGAACCTAACTGGTGGAAATTCTTATTATAACAATTTGTAGCATCTGCCGTGAATACAATGTTGCATATACAAATGTAGCATGCAACTTACTGTTACATGTACATATCACGACTCCATTTGTAGCGCCCCTCAAAAACCCTCAACCCCAAAAACTTGTGCGAGCTAAGGAATAACGAAGTCTTACCTTTTGACGTGCGATTCCTAGCAGGCTCCAAAAGCTTCTAGCCGTACCATTCTACTTTTGATCCCGCAGTTTGGCATGCGCACTTGTTTACGCTAGAAGTGGGATGAACCGTCAAATATGGCTGCCCCACGCCTGTATTTTCTGAATTTTGAATAAATATATAGTCGTTATTTCGTAACAATTTTGTATTGTTATTAGGTCTAGGTAAGGGTAGTCAGGTATGGTTGGCTAGTCATTTACGCATTTTCAACTCGGTTTCATCAAAACTAATTCACGCATTTTCTACTGACTCGCAAGCTAGGTTAGCTTGCTCAAGTTAGTTTTATTGTGTGTCAATTGCGAGCGAAAAACTAATTCACGCATTTTCGACTGACTCGCAAGCTAGGTTAGCTTGCTCAGGTTAGCTTTGTGTGTCAATTGCAACCAAAAAAACAAATTCTCGCAGTTTCGACTCAGTTTGCTTTCTTGTTTTGTTATCTAAACACACCGGCGCCATTAAATGACTCACTTCGTCAATTACATTTTTTCAATTCGAGTTGTGCGCATGCGGAACTGCGGAATCAAAAGTAGAATTGGTACGGCTAGAAGCCCGAGTAGAATAAAAAGGTGGTCATCCGTAAAGGACCCCCCAAACCAACGCATCAGATTCGTTACGGAAAATCCGCAGCGAATTCCATGACGGATTTCCGCAGAAGCTTCAGACCAAAGCGAATATAATCGCATCGTTTACCTTACATTTTCATTAGAATGGTAGAATTTTAGTAGTAATAAAGATAAACGAATAGCATATCTGCTATATAAAATGTATACATCATCGAATGAAGAAGCACTATTGTTCCTTGCAGTGGAAGAAGATAGTTTGAGGTAAAATAATTTTCAATGATATCTAAAAATTGTCGTATCGTCCAAACCTTATCTGTTTTCGAATATTTTTATAGTCTTCATGGGAAAGGTCGTATAATATTGGGAACTTTCATACTAATTCAATAATTTTCTCCATTTTGATCAATATTTGCCTTGCGAATCTGATAGAAAACGCATCTGACTGCGAACTAAGTTTCCGTGCGGATAAAAAAGCAGATAAATTGCAGTCAAAACGAAGAAATCACGCTAGTCTGAACTTGTCTATTTAACGCAGTGAAAATAATAAGCTGCGGATCGTATGCGGTACGAATATTCGCAGTTGTTGCGAATTTTCCGCGTTGGTTTGGGGAATCCTTGAGTCTCCATTAAAATCGCGTTTCTTGGCTTCAGATATGAATACCTATTTCAGCATGAGTGGTTTAATCAATCTCATTCAACCTTGATAACAAGGTCAAATGAAATGGATTGTTGGAATGTCACATACTCTTTATTGAATTCAGTTTCGTAACAAAACAGTGCATATCATGTACCCCAACTCGATTGATGAGGGCCAAAGACATTCCTCACTCTGCCAATAGACCATTTATAATTGAGATTGAATACGACTGTGTCGTGTTCAAAAGCTGGAATCTGTAGAAACAGATAATTTGAACCCGTCCACTGACTTTCATTATAGACTGGGAGATGATGACAGATTTTATGTTACGATTTTCTCGTTTATGCCTCTGAGAGGACTGAAAGATGAAAATGCTGATGAAAATGGTGTTATAACGAGAAAACAATTTGTGGTCAGAATTTTCATCAGAAACCTCAACGATGAATTCTCAGATTTTGTCAGAAAAATTAATTAATATTTTCCAATGAAATATTGCGATATACTTGAATTAAGGATCCTGATTCCAGAGTCGAAATTTCATTTCAAAAACCATTATAATGATATTTCGCAATTTTTTACATAGGTGCATAGTATGGGTATGGGTGAAAAGTGGTGAAAATTGGAATTAAATTTTGCTATTTTGTGTAAACGTAGATTTTTGATACCTACTATTTCTGCTTAAATAATAAAAAAAATTGAATTGTTGAGAACTGAAAATATGCATATTCGTGCTCAATGTTTTAAACATGTTCGGCATCATCGATAGTTATGCCTTTCATTTTAGGAACTTGAAATCACTTTTCCTAGGCACCTGCAGAATGGCATAAAAAAAATGGTGAAAATTGTCATACAATTTTCTGCAAATTTTTAGCTTATGCCTTCATGACGAACATTTCCAACCGCCTTGCCAATTTTACATAATGAACAATTCATCATATAGTTTCAAAGACATAAGAGATGATGTCATCAAAAAAACTTACAATTTTCCACAAAATTTTCCGACACTCAACCTCACTTCAGCACACGCAGACCTTATGACAATTTTTTGATGAGCAATTTATGAAGAAAACATTCACATTTTCAATTGGCAGCAACGAGAAAATCACCTTAAATTTTCATTTTAGCTAATTTTTTAACATAATAATAATAATAATAATAGTAATGCGGCTAATGACCATAGCAGTCGATGAGAACACACCGAGCAAAAATAATAATAATGCTAATGGATTTTATTCATAAGAAAAAAAACAAACAAAAACAATTTGGATGGCAATTAGGTCCTATCAAATGGCATGATTCAATTTCTGACTGCGCTATGGAAAGCACAGCCAGATCAAATTATTTCGAAATTATCAATAGCCTTTTGGGATATTATAAGTGAAGATTTTTTGCTCAAACGGAAATCTGATGAAATTAGTTAAACTGAGGTCATGCATGTGGTTGAATAAAACCAATCAGAACAACATTATACTGATAACAGACCTAATTTAGATTTGGAGAACTGAGGTAAGATAACATATCGACAAGTATTTTTTTTTTTCAATACACCTTAATTACCTTGTTCTATCAGTTATGTAGGTCACAGATTACCCAATGTATTTGAATCTCATTTTAATCTGAAATATTGTTTCATTTTGAGAAAGATCTTAAGTAATTCTTGACATGATTTTTTGGGTTTATGACCTTCTACAATCTGAAAATGAAAAAAAAGATGAGTATTCTTTGTTAATTCGATCTCATTTTTTCAGATAGGCAAATACAGTGTAGGGTACGTTACTGACAAAAATTAATTTCTTTCAAGACAGCAGTCTTGTGAAAGCAGTAACTTATCGGGCAAATTAATTAATTTGCCCTCCTACATTTTCAGATTTACAGATTTCTTTGGATTAACATTTTTTCATTTTCAGATTGTGGAAGGTCATAAACCCAAAAAATCATGTCAAGAATCGGATTTCCTCCACAAAATCAAACTTTCAATCAATATCTTAAGTAATCTTTTCAAGTTTTTTTAAAGAAAAGTTGGTTTGAAACCTATAACAGAGAAACAGTAGCAACATAATCGTAAAGAATTCCACAAAATTTCCTTTTAAAAAAATTAGTACTTAATACAAATTCTAAAATTGAATTGTATGTACATAGCAGAAATATTTCGACTGAAAACAATATTCCACAAAAATTTTAAAGCTCGCTGAAGCTGAGTTACTTGTCAAGAAAAGCAGTTGTATACAAATCCTCCAAATAATTTTTCTGGCCCGACCAGCCACTATGTTGTCATTTGAGAATGAAATAGTAGGAATAAATAAAAAAATTAATTTTACGCAGCAGATGCATTTCAACCGAAAACCGTAAAGTTGTATTTTTCTCAATGCCTATATACTTTAGGACTGAAATGAATAATTTGAACATAGCGCTCTAGATTAAAAATCAAATATCGATATAAAAAAAAATGTGATCACAAAAAGTAACAAGTGATACATAGTTGTATTCAGAATGTCATATGGAGACAAAAAAAGGTGAAAATATACCGGGTGTCTTATTTAAAAATCAAAAGTTTACATCACATCCGATGAGACCGGAAGTTGCACGAATCTGAGTCACTTGTCAAAAAATGCAGTTTTATGTCTCATACAAATCCTCCAAATGTCATTTCAATATCTACAAAACCAAAAAAGTTATAAATGCGGGCCTCTTTCCGTGGACACCCGGTATAGACCACTCTTTTCGTGAGTGCTCACTTCAATTGTAAGTACATTTGATTTTCTTGTTAGGCATGTAACTATCACAGAAATTTTAAATTATCGCTTCAGCAACAGGTTCCGCACATATTGACATGCCTTATGGATCACCCTCTCATTTGAGGATATTTGAAGGATTCCTACCAAAAACGCGATTCACCAGAGTTCGATTTGTATAGAACCTGAAATAGTTTCGTGCTGGCTCCGAGAGGGTGTTTCAATTTAGTTATAGCCCTAACTTACTTTGTGTAATGAAATTAAAGCAAAGAAATTATTCGACTCAATGTATTAAACAAATATAAAAAAATCAGTTTTGAAGTGTAACAACAAATAACAGTGAACTGGACCGTGAAATAAACAGTGGAATGAACGGAAATGCAAAAAACAAAATAGTAGTCAGTTTCGACACAATGAGGGTACAGTAAAACCAGCCTGGCCTTTTTTAGACATGAAAACGTGCTGCGCACTTGTCGGACAACGGATTATAGTCCGTAATATATCCAGTGATATATCAACATGATCGAACGCGCAATTTAAAATATATGGCTAGATTGGTTTCACTGTAGGTATGTCTAACATAATATTTAATTACATAAATTATTCCATGGAAGGGATGAGAAGTGCCAAGCTGTCGATCGGGGACTACCAACTTACTGGGTTCCACTGCCATAGAGCCCAACTACCAATATGACTCAATCAAGAAGAAAGCCGTCTGACTTCAATTTAATGTTCTGCCATGAATAATTTTGCTAACTCCTTCTTACATACCTACTTGATTTTTTTATCATTAAATGACGTTGAACTTGGAAATCACTGACTCGATCATTTCCAAACTCGTTTTCAGATTTGGTATATAAATTTTGAAAGTTGAACAAAATTACTCTTTATTAAAATTTGATTGTTATTGCTCTGCCTATTTGACAATATTCATCGAAACATGTCGCTCAGCTTTGAGCTCATGTAATGTTGCCACAATAATTAAAATTTCTTGTTAATTTGGATGGCTATGTGTTGAAAACCCTTTTGTTTAGGAACTATATATAGATTATATATTTTTTTCTATATATGACGGGAAAAAAGTTTGACAATTTATCCATGTTGACAGTTAACAAAATATAACTTTTCATGAAATTACTTCGTTCCCGAAAAAAAAGTTAGTACTTTCTTACCGAATATACATACATATATCGAGGTACGCCCCCCAATTTTTCTAGAGTTTTGGTATGTCGCTAGACTACTCGAATACACACATTTTTACTCCACTACTGAAATTTCACCACTTGACCCCAAACTTTTTTTTTCAAATGTCACCCTGTATTTTGTGATAGGTAACACTGTTTTTCAAAATTGAAAATCGTTTAGAAAATGGCGTCGATACAGTTGATTGTTCAATGGAACAAAATTGGTCATGAAATTCAAACTTGAATAATTACAACTGACAAACGACAACAGAAGTTACTAGAGAAAGCTTCAAAGTACGATACAGTTGAAAACTGAGGCTCTCATATAATTGCAGCTCCCATATATTCCAACAATTACCGAAAATTACCTAAAAACGGAAAAGTACCCACAAAGAAATGCTCACGACTGCTATTTCTCGAATGACACTTTGACATTATGGAAAATTATTAATTATCAGTTTACACGTGTGAAAAGTTTTGGAGAATTCCTTAAGGAAACGAAGATACAATCAGGTTTCATGATAATTGTTCCTGAAATTGAACGTTCTTCAACGTAGGCGGCTCAGAACATAATTGAGAAAGCAATACACAAAATCTCATTTTATTTCAACGAAGTCACAGTTTATTCTACATATTCAATTAATATGTTTTGGTTTCGCTTCGTCATTATGTTCAAGGCCGCCTTCGTTGAAGAATATCTAAATTTGAGATCACTCATGATAAAACATCTTGTATTTTCGATTTCTTTCGGAATCCTCCAAAACTTTTCACACAAGTAATATGATACTTATTCATTTTCCATCATGACGAAGTGAAAAGAACAGGTTGTCATCTGATAAATGGCAGTTGTGAGCATTTCTTCGTGGGTACTATTCAGTTTTTGGGTAATTTTTGATAATTTTGGAATATATGGGAGCTGCAACTACATGAGAACCTCAATTTTCAGCTTCCTCTTGTAACTCCTGTTGTCGTTTGTCAGTTGTGATTATTTAAGTTTGAATTTCATGGCCAACTTTGTTCTATTGAACAATCAAGTGTGTCTCCGTCATTTTTCAACCCATTTTCAATTCTGAACAACAATGTTATCACAAATTGCGTGTTCTTTCGGATAATGAAAAAAAAATTCACAGGGCGTAAGTTTGAGGTTGACTCTGGTTGAACCGGAAATGGTTAATTTTCAGTAGTGGCGTCAAAAAATGCGTATTCAAGTAAGTACTATAGCAACATACCAAATTTGAAATCTGTATCTTCAAAACTATAGTCGTATAGTCGCCCCGCCTGTAACTTCTTTATTTCACATATTACAGAAAAATGTTGAAAACACAAAATGTAGGGTTTCATTCGATCTTTGAAAGTTTAAGTTTCATTTATACAGAGTGTCTCCAAAAAGCGCAGCGACTTGGAATTTTATTTTATAAATAGGACACCCTTAATTTCATTGCATGATCGGTTAGGGATAATCATAAGGAATCTAAAAATACTAAATTCGATGCTGTTATCTCCAAAGACTATGGAGATATCGCCTATTATTTTATTCATAAACTCAATGAGTGTGAGAGAGAATTAATTGACCCGCCAGAAATAGGTTGTGTTTTGGTCATCACTGTATAGACATATGTGAAAGTAAATTGATTTTAGAATATTTTACGTAACTACTTGTCTCCCGGTAAAAAAGTGAGTACTTTTTCCTGGATATAGGATATAGGAAATACGAATACTCAATTACCACAATTATTTAAATACGCAAAAGAAAGAAGACAATTTGAAATGAAAATATAATACTCAACAAAAGTCATATTTTGCATGTCACACAAGAATGAATTTGTTTTCTTGGACACACCCGAGCATTCGCAATGAGCCCATTGACGACAATTTGGGCAGCGTATCCAAAATTCACATGGTTTGGATCGACTATATAAATCCATACAATAAATACATAAAGCATCCTGTTCATCTTCATTTGCTATTTTCATATCAGATGTATTTTCCTGTTGGGACATACAATGTCATTTTTCACCTAACTGACCTATGTCATTTTACCCTCTTTTACGCGTGGTATTTTGGAAAACATGAAAGAAAAAAACTTATTTTCTATATCTACCTAAATTTGGTTAGATAAAGCACGCTACTGCTTTGATAGCTGACTAAATCTATTATCTTGATATATAACTCACACTCCAGAATGCATTCAACTCTCTGAATTCTGAACGCCACCAACCAGGTTTTCTGGAAAATGTAAGGACTACAGTATCTGCGTATATCCAGCGTTGCCAATATATATGGAAAATTACGCGGGGAAGTTGAAAAATCAAGACATGTGTCATTTTGTCATTTTAAGTATTTCATTTCATTTTAGGCGCATTTCTCCTATTTGATTTTTTTCACTATCAAATCGTCGTTTTTACCGTCACAGAAAAATAATTGTGTATTATACACGAGAAAATATTAGATTTTAGGTATCGGTTTTCTGTCAACACAACCTCGAGCTAAAATCTAATACTTTTTTATAATAAATAACTATTTTTGTTCAAGGCAAGCTGTTATCATCTGGGCAGACATCAGACATAGCTCTATTACACTATATTGTTATTGTGATAGGATAGGAGAAATAGTGATACCAACTCATCCCAATACTTTTGATTTTTGGAGATGAACATCGACAGGTACTGGCTGATGGTTTTATTATGTCGTTTTTCTCCATGATGTCCAGACCCAAAACACATTCATCCCTTATTTCCGCAACCAACATAGAATTTTCCATGGTAATAGGTCCTATCTGGATGTGTACAAGTGTTTCCCCAATGACTGGTGCGGTTTGTCCCGTTGCCGTTTCCAAAACCATATTCCTTTTCATCGGGTTCACAGATTCTTGTATGAGGTCTGGGCGAACGACTGATCTCGAAGCTCCTGTATCAATAGTGAAGGTGCATTTTCGATCTTCTAAGTGGCCTTGTATTAGTAGACTTTGGCCATTTTTCTTCAATGACGATATATGGATCTTGGGGCTTTGAACACTGACAGTCGCCACGCGCCCCCTAGTGCCGACTAATTCTCGTTTTACTGGTTGGGAGCTAGTCCTCTTTCGGACGTTTGAGGTCTCCTTTCTGGCGTGGTCGATCTCCTGAAGGCTCCTCTGGTATAACGCCCACGTTGCTCTGTTCCTGGGCTCGGAGATCTCGATCTATCTTCGTTGCTCTCTGATGACGACCTTTTTCTTCTTGGGCTTCTAGATCTCGATCTCTCCCAGCAACTCCTCTGTAGATGGCCGCTTTTTCCACAGTTATAGCAGCGCCTCTTCCTGTCTTCTGGGGAAGGCACTTGGTTGCTTAATGCTGTTATGGAGTCCAATATTTTCTTCAATAGCGCTTCGCTTGTAGGAGAATCCTCGTTGAATTTAACTTCACGTAACTTGGGCCTCGTATTTCTTGATGCGTTTTTCGCGGCCTCGAACTCCAAAGATGCTATTAGTGCTATGCTTATGGTTTGAAGTCGTCCTAGTTGAAAGGCTTGCTGCATGTCAGTATCTCTCGAACCATCGATGAAAGTCTGCACCCCAATTTGTTCTATGAACTCCTTTAGTGCTTGTGGGTATGCCAAATTAATGAGTCGCTCTACATCGGCTCCATACTCCTGTAGGGTTTCGTTGGATTTTTGGTATCGACTCTTTATTTGGCTCTCAAATACTTGTTTGAGATATTGCTGTCCATATCTGATTTCCAAAGCTTCAACGATTCTAGAATATTCCTTCTGATTACTCTCGGGGATGTTCTGAAGGATGTCCAATGCTTGTCCTCGTAGACACAGGACTAGAGAGGTGGCCATTTCCTCCTCGGACCAGCCGTTTGCGTTTGCTGCCGCTTCAAATTGACGTCTTTACATGGACCACGAGGATTGCCCATCGAATGTTGGAGGCTTCAAAATTTTCACTTGTGTAGGCCTTATCGGAGTTGTCAGTGAGGATGGCCTTTCGCTGGTGGGGGAGATTTCCTCAGAGGGTGCAGGCTTGTGTGGAAGGTGTAACGTTTCCAACCTCTCCTTGATCCTATCCACTTCTTCGTTGAATTTCATGTTCACCTCTCGTGCCACCCGTTCATCTATTTTGGACAGTTCATTTTCGACATCTTGAACCCTTCTGTTGACTCCCTGAACTCCGCCTCTGACTTCTTGAACTTCACCTTTGACCTCTTGAACTTCTCCTCTGACCTTTTGTACTACTTCGGTGATTTCATTCTGGAAGCACTTTTGACAGTGACTAATACGTTGCAGAATATCAACATGTTGTTGTTGTAACTGCTGGACTAACCGCGCCTCCTGTTCCTCTTGTTCTTTTTTTCGCTTGGCTTCTTGTTCCTCTTGTTCTTGTTTTCGCTTGGCTTCTTGTTCCTCTTGTTCTTGTTTCCTTCTGCAGTTCGAATTGTTGTAGAAGCTCTTCTTGTTCTTGTATTCGTTTGGCTTCTTGTTCCTTTAAAAACTCATGGATATCTGCTGATGTCGCCATCTCGTCGTAATTATTTGCTCGAGTATTCACCATCAAATACTGGAAAACTGCCTTACTTTTCTTTCTTCAGTTAACTTATCCCACCGCTGCCACCAATTGTTGCGTCTTCGAGTTCAAAAATAAGTGTACACTGGTATGAACTCGCCTTTATTAATCAAACTTCACTTGACAACACTGTAATTCAAGTCACTGTCAAATCTGATAGCAAAATACTTGTATCCAAGGTAACTCAAAGTAACTTCCTAACTAACTTCATCTCACAAATGCATTCCTTTTATATACAAATAAAGTTCTAGAAAACTCAAGAAATCAATAGAACACAAATAGAATGTTCGACGATTGATCCAGAACAAAAGTTAGTGCTTCTAGATTTTTCCATCTAATTCATGGAACGATCTCAAACAATTCGAGAAGTCTTTATCAAATTTCAGGTCTGTAACAATATTTTATACCGCTCATCGTCAACCACACATAGGTATACAACTATGAACAACTTTGAGCCGTTTCTATGGTGACTATAGAGTTTATAAATCTATTTTTACTGTATCTTATATAAATTGTAATATATTACACACCCACATCCTGAACAACGCCTTAATCGATAAACATGTAGCATTCTGGTTCAGATGTTGATGATGTTTCAATTTGTTTTGATGGCTTATCCAGACAAATGATCAACTTTCAGGCTTCCTCAATACTACATAAAAATATGAAATTCGCAGTAGACTAGAGACTGAATAAAACCAAGAGATTCTTAGACCTTAATATTACATAAATTAATAATACATTCAACTTGAGGAAGCTACTGTGTTAGCGAAACATGTCCTGGTGTTGAATAAAAGTTTGTGAAGAGCTTATCGTCTTCTTATTACTATGAATCTACATGAAATGTATTAATAATTTTTGTAATATTCAGGTCTACGAACCTTATGGTCTTGTTCAATCTCTACCCTACTGCGAATTTTAGTTTTTCATGCAGTATTGAAGAAGTCTGAAACTTAATCTATTTGGCTCGTTGAGCCATCAAAATACATCAAAATATAATCAACATCTAAACCAGAATGTTACATGTTTATCTACTAGGGTTCTGGACATTATGTTATAAAGGTTCTTTATAAAGATATCTGCTAGTAAGGGACTTAACGATTAGCCCATAGGTCGAATGGAAGAGCAAGTTCCGATCTAATATGTGAATGAAATAGGAAATTGGCGTCTGCCTGTTGATAGAGGCATGTACATTGTATATCTTCATGTATGCTTATCAGTCAATAAAATAGATTATTATTATTGGGAAACTCAAATTTTGTACAATCCATTCAATAGTACGCACGATACAAAATAATTCATTTCTCAAATAATTCACAGGGTCCTCCTTTTTTCAGAGTCAAAGCCTTGTTTAACCGTTCAGATTTTTTTCCGCTGTCACTGACATATTATGATACAGCAATAGTCAATGTTGTTTCATTTAACATCTTTTTGTTTTCCTGACATTTTTTATTTACTTGTACGGTTCAGGAGCTACAATGAAAATAAAGAAATTTGAGAAGCAAATATTTTCACAAACTCCGAAGGTGATTCTTTCAAAGTTTTCAGGACGAAAAGTTCATATAAACATATGTCCCAAACGGCTTGGTTTTCGAGATACAGGATGATAAAAATAAATTATTTTCAAACATTGAGAAATTTTTAAAATAAAACATTCTTAATTATTGTAAACTGGAATAAATATTTTTTCAGAATTAGAAAAATCTACGATGAATAAAAATTGTAAAATAAAAATATAAAGACAAGCTTTTATACAAATGCAATGAAAATGAAATAATAATTTTTTTCATTGTTTGATATAGGCTATTTTGTGGGTATTAGATTCAATATCTTCCTGTACAAGATTACCTATTTTGTATCTGTGGAAGCTTTTGAATTTGTTACATCAAACAATTTTTATTCATCGTAGATTATTCTAATTCTGAAAAAATATTACCGCAAACAAGTAGTTGTCTACTTTAGCAGTTGTCTCTACTGTTTATTTCATGTACTCTGAAATGTATATTACTACTATATTTATTATTTATTTATTAAATAAACAATATATTATTATTATTATTATTATTTCTTTCAATTTACAATAATTGAGAATGTTTTATTTTCAAATTTTCTAATGTTATGGGACACTGGAAAATGTTTGCATTAATATTTTCATTATCGCTCCTGAACTGTACTTCAAGAAAACCAAAAGATGATGAAACATCATTGATTTTTCTTCTCTTACAATCTCTCACTGGTGGCAGGGTTGAACAAGTCTTGACTCGGAAAAAAGGAGGACCCTGCGAAGTATTTTAGAAATTAATTATTTGGTGCCTACTATCGAATGGATTGTACTTGCCTAATTTGAACTGGTTATTGCCGAAAATGTCGAAGTTTACTCCAAAAAATTTTGAAAACAATTTATTTTTATCACCCTGTATCTCGAAAACCAAGCCGTTTGGGACATATGTTTATATGAACTTTTCGTCCTGAACACTTTCAAATATTTGCCCCCTGAAGTTTGTCAACGTACTTAATTAACACCTTGTATACTTGGTTACTCTGGTTAGTAATTTGGTGGTCCGTATATACCTAACTTCGGTGATTTATCTGTAACCAGAGCAACCGTACTTTTTCTTCGGTAACTCGGGAACCGTTTGTCATTTATCTTTTGGAATCATTTTATTAGTATCTCAAAAAAGGTCTTTGGGTATGCAAGCATTACATTTATCTGTTTTTTGAAGAAAAAATTATACTTTTAACAAATTTATATCAAATTATTGACTGAAGGCAAGTGTCAGGGGGTCCGTATACGTGCAGCCGTTTGCAACTAACATTGCTACTTCATCGCTACGCTCCTTCTCCAAACAATGGGTTCATTCCACAATTTTTTTTATTGCATTATTTGAAAGTTTATTTCTCAAATTAATAGTTGGATGTGGCGTTCACCGAAACTGGGTTTGGCCAAGCGTGACGTCACATCAGTCTAGTCGGCGACAAGGGGCTGCTGGCGATGAGCGGAATTCATGTACTGAAGCCCCATAAATCAAGTTGTATGTTGTTTATTGCATTGTATGACAAGTAATGCATCGTTCGTAAATGCAAGAATTCTTCTGTAACTGCATCAGAAAAACATTTTTCCACAACCGTTACAGAATTTGCCAATTCTAAAATCATATTTTATGAAATCAAACAATACCAAGTTTGATGCTGTTATCTCCATAGACTTCGGAGATATCTCCAATCATTTTATCTATAAGCTCAATGAGTGGGAGAGAGAAACTTTTTCTGGCGGGTCAATAAATTCTCTCTCACACTCATTGAGCTTATGATAGGCGATATCTCCGTAGTCTTTGGAGATAACAGCATCAAATTTGGTAGTGTTGGATTTCTTATGATCATCCCTAACCGATCATGCAATGAAATACAGGGTGCCCTATTTGAAAAAAATAAACTTCCAAGTCGCTGTGCTTTTTTAAGATAATCTGTATGGATGAAACTCAAAGCATTAAAGAGGAGGAGGGGAGGTGGTCGAAGGACTTTTGGTCCTCATTGTATAATTTTGTTCATAGGATACAGCAGTTGTGAGCATCCACATGGTCACCCTGTATATTGAAAACTACATATATTGTTGGAGAGGCAATCATAGAAATAATGGAGACCTATACTTTTTCAAAACATTGGCAAATTCTAGCCGTTTGTTTTGCAGTTTTAACGGATTGAGTGAAATCAACATGTTTATGGTATTGATATTTATCTTTCTCTATGAACATTGTCGTGCCAAGGTGAAATGCAACACCCTTTGTAAAATATTATTTCTTATTGAAATAGAGGAGCTCATGAGTTATAAAGATGTTCTAAGTTCATTTCTAAGAAAGTTTATTTTCTAATAAAAGCACAAAAATCAAATCGATGCATACTACCCAAAATAGCGAAAATCAAATTTTTAACATACTGTAGCTCGAAAACTAATCATGGAATCAATCGTTGAATTGATCTAGGTGATAGTTTCTACAACATATCAAAATTTTAGTAAAATTAGTCGCAAGCAATTTTACATGGTAAATGTACGGGGGCTCCTTTGGCTATGAGATTTGAGATTTTGGAGCACCGCAAATTTGTTCTTGTAGAAGCATTCCTAACAATATAAAATATTCAAGGGTTTAGTATTTTTTTTCTGTTGAAAACTTTCTGATGAAAATACTGTAAAGTGAAAATACTGTAAAGATTTGCTCCTCAATTTTATCCTTATTTTTTTTCCAGTCTCAATAATTTCAGTGCCATGATCCAAAAATACTTAGTCTGCAGATGAACAGTCATTCAATTATATCCATTTTACTTAATCGGAAATGCAATAGAAACAGAGCTAATGAAACATATCGAATAAAAATATCTTGTCACCAGGTAAACACGTGCTCCTGAACAAAACACGTACGACGTCTGATCGGTTGTCTGATACAACTGTTTTATATAATTGAAAAATTAAAGAAAAATAAAGTGAATGATATATTTTCTGATTTCATATACAGTGTGTCACTGCCGTCATTTCTGTTGTAGAATTCTGAATTTTTTAGAATCAATATATACACCAAAAATGTACGAAATCAACTTGAAGGGATAACCACCAACATTTCCGATAAATTAAAGTAGGAGAATTTTACTACTTTTCAAGAAATAGAAGCGCGTCGAGTGAAAGTGACGTAGTTTTGGTGTTTTGGGGGGCTTCCATTTTTTAACTCTATTCACACCAAAGGTACCAAATATTCATTTTCGATTTTACTACTGATCTCTTTTTTTCTGAAATAATATTCAGTTAAGAAAAATCGAATTTTGTGTGACTTCTTATGAAAACACTCCCGTAACTTATATAATTTTTCAATATTTACGAGGTTGTTTATAGGCGAAGTGAGAAATTTTCAGAACTGAATTATTTTCTTTTGAACATAATCCAATGGTTCAAGAGTGTGTTTAGGGACACTGCATATAATATGGGAAGACCTGAGTCTTATATATTATAAGCTGTTGACTTAAATTGAAGTAGCTCCAAGTTTTTAAAAGGCACTTTTGTTTTGGCAATGGGCCTCACATGGTTTATCCATGAAAGGGTACTGCTGATGATAGTGTACCTACCGAGCATTGTTATGTTGTTTTTTTTAAATTGTTTTTACCGTTAACCAGCCCAGCTGTCGTCCCCTTACGAACGGCAGCCCTCAAATGTCGAATCTTGTGCAAGCCAAGGATTAACGAGGTCTAACCTTTTAACGTGCGATTCCTAGCGCAGTGCTTTGAACCACCGACCGGCAGCCAGAATGACTGAGGTACGGTGATTCTGATCACTCGGCTCTACCTGGTTAAAATAAAATTGAAGAACTTTTTTGAAATGGATACTCCGGGCATAAAAACACTGGACGCAGTAAGGTAGGCCTTTCTAGTGGAGATATTACTCTGAGAGAAAGCAAGACAGCAAGGGACACAACTAAAAGAGCGAAATGGAAACTTAGCGATGAGTCGCTGGTGCTACATGCGATCAAACGCTTTGGATATATTCAATGACATGGCCGCAGTTTCAACATAGTTTTCAATAGAATATTTACTGCTATATGTAAGATATAAACAAGCCAAGCATCAGTTGATTTCTGAAGTCAGAAACGATATTGTCGATCAGCGCTGGGTAATTCCTAGCTGAAAAGTAATTAATAATTACAATAACTTTTTTTTCGTTTAATTTGTAGTTGTACTTAAGTACTTTTTTTCTTGAAATAATTTGGAACTACAATATTAGTAAAATATGTGCAGAAATTGTAATTTGTAATTATATTATTCCTATAATCTGATTACAATTACTTCTCATAAGTACAATTACTTTTCACAATTACGATTACACTTAGTAGATACTTTTTTTTATAAATTTTAGGTAGATTCCAAAATTATAACTGCGCCTATTATCCTATAACTTAAAGTAATTATACTTATATGTATTTCCAAATTCAAAACATTCAAACGAATGTCAGGAATATTAAATAAATCCAAATATTTCAGAATTTTTTAACAGATGTAATTTTTTTTAAAGGATTATAGCAAAATCACGGTTGCACTCAACAGGTTATATATTCAAAGAGCTTTCAGTTTTAAGAACCTCAGATAGATTTTTAAGTGGAACAAAATTCTTACAAATATTGAAATATTCTTAAAAAAAGGATATTTCATTAGAAGATAAATTTGAGTGCATTGAGTATCAATATCGGATACAGGGAGGTCACTGATAACGCATGAGTTTTGGGATAAAGTAGATAAGTTACATATGATCATTTTATTATTAATATTCCTGATTTTACAAAACAAATGATTTTGTCTTCCTGTATCAAAGACAAAAAAAAATTCTGCGTTTAATTTAATTCAAACCACTCATTAAATTTGTTTCATTGATATCAATTTTATGATAAATTTGTACTGGGATTCACCATTCAGTTGAACACTTTTAATTATTGAAAATTTTTAAATGTTAGGTTTCCTCAATTTTATTGTTTTATCCAAAAGTAATTAGAAAATGGTAATTAGTAATTCCTTGTTTAAGTCACGTTGGAACTGTAATTAATTCCTTTTTTGAAAAAGTATTTCGTAATTGTAATCAGTTCCTTCTTTGAAAAAGTACTTTGTAATTGTGATTACTTTCGAAATACATGTAATTACCCAACTCTGTTGTTGATTATTCTCAATTCCTGAGGCTTCTGGATATTCCATGAGCCTGATGCTGATTGCTTTTTCGTGTCACTCAAGATAACAGATAGCAGTGCAGTAGATCTGTAGTTGCTAGGTAGGGCCATCTTCCCTATTTTAACGACAACGAGCCCTTATGAGACTCTAACCTAACCTAACCTGCAAAAAACTGGTGTTATTTCGGGAGCATATATCTTGAGAACAATCGGCGAAATTCTGTCAGAAACACTAGATTTTTATTGGTGTTAGAACCCAGCAAAATGTGTTTGATAATATGTTTCCGAAAATGTGAATAAGGAATTTAAGGCAAACGTGTTTGAAAAATATTGTCTTTTTCTATGACGTTTGAAGCTAGTGTTCCATCTTCTTAGCCCTATTTATAATAAGAGCATTTGTAAGCTTTTATTCATACCATCCATTTTTACGTTCATAAAATAAAAAATATTATAAATAATCAAGTCTTTCGCAAATTTCCTATACTATAGGAGTTTTATAGCAAGCATCGAATAGAGAATAATCCAACGGCCCCATACGACACAACTGATCTGAACAACCACCTTTTAAAAAACAGTTCGTAGATGAAAACTCTGTTGCGGACCCCAGAAAAAATCTCTTTGTGGAATTTTGATAACAATAAATGTTGTCAAAAATCACTACTTCTTTTAATATCCTAAAAAGTATGGAAGGAATATTTCCGCGGTCGAGGGAACTTCAGTGGAGAATTGAAAAAAAAAATTACAATACAAAAAGTACACCGGGAAAAGATATTTTTTTTATAATTGAGAGACTTCAAATGTCCAGACTATAAAGAATATATATAGAGAGAATCTGTAGCTGAAAAATTCAAAATATTGATGACCTACATAAAATTTTCTTGAAGCTGAATTGCCATGCATTATGATCCAATCACTTTGTTTTGCTACCACATTAACTTACATGCTGCGAAAATGATTGACAAAACTGAAACCTTCACAACTCTCATCAATTACCATACACAAAAATTTCCATCCCCAATGGACCGTGAAAAATACTCAAACCCGGAAAAATTCTTCTTCCATTCTGAAAACTACCTACGGCAGCACCTCAATATGCTTTTCATAGATAGTCGAAGTAGCTACAGTGGTATTTCTCTTCCATTAAAATTTGAAGCAATCTTTATCCAATATGAATGAATTTGATATCAAAAGAAAGGGAAAACGTTGATCTATGAACGTGCTGTAATGTTTTTTTTAATTATTTTTTCATTTATCAAAAAAATTGCATCAAGTAATTGCATTTTTGGGACATTTTTGAAACTTTTTTGTGAAAAAGTGGATTGAAAATGCAATTTCCATTACAGCACGTACGTAGAATCAAACTTCCTCTGGAAACCTGTCCTTGTTTGAAATCGATAAGAACCATTTTTGAATAATCAATTGACTCTTTTACTTTTAAATTGTTCCAAATGTGACCGCGATCATGGCCTCTTAAATAAAGCTCTAGGAATTTCATTACTTCTTTCCAAAATTTGCGGAGTTACTATAGATACAGGTTGTATAATGCCATTTTATAACAAATGGCAGGTGTGGGAAAATTCGGAAAAAAATGTGAGAAGTTTAAATTGTGTTACATGTTGGAAACCGCTGTCCGCCGAAGATCAGCTGACCGGAGCAGAGCCGCAATAATACTGGAACTGCCGGATGGAAGAAACTGTGTGATCTCGAACAGCGGTTTCCAAGATTTTCCGAATTTTTCAACAAAATTTTAAATTTCAACAAATTTTTTCGAATTTTTCACTGCTGCCATTCCTTATAAAAAGGCATTATACACCCATCCTTCACGGGAGTGCAAGAGGTTAGATTACACCTTGTATATCTCCAAGTACGAAACTTACAAGTCCCTTGAATATAATCAGCAATAACTGGTACCTCATTCTCGACAGACGAATTCTCAATTTTTAACTCGTTATTTCTGGTCCCATCATAATATTTAATTCGAATGAAATAATAGCTAGAGAAAGTGTGTTAGAAGTAGGTGTTATACACAGAAAAAAAATTGGTACCTGAATACAATGAAAAAGTTCAGTGACTCAATGAATATTTTTATCAATATTGGTCCAATGAACGCAATAGTTATGTCAATGTACCACTGGTTATCCATACTATGAACGAATCTTAATAATATCAATGAATGCTTTCATTGATATCATGATCAAGTACATTAAATAGGTTCGTTTTGGTAATGAATTCCATTCATCAAACGAATAAAGAGTGATCACTCAGGCAATGAATTGTATTCGTTCAACTGATGAAACTGATCAGATTAATTATTATTGTTCGTTCTTCGAATGAATGCTGTATGATTGATATGATTCAGATTATTTCGACGATGGATATTTTTCATCAATCCAATGAACGGTGATTATTAAGTATCGGTTATTCCTTGATTCAATAATTGATATACATTAAATCTATGTTTCAGTTTATTCTCGTGATGCTTTCACACATTGAACTAATTATTTTGTTTATCATTTGAATAAGTGGTATTTATTCAATCATTGCATATCATTCGTAAATGCAATGAAGACCTCCCACTGATATTGAGCATACAGTGAGTTTCCGAAAGATATGCAAAATAATTAACATGCATTCATCAGAACATCGCAATCCTGATTGGAAGGCGTATCTCCAAGTTACCTTTCGGAGCTCTTCGGATGACTCTGTCTGTGCTACCTGAGAAGATGCTTCAACGATCGCTTCTGTCTGCCTAAGTAAACCGGCTCTGTGCAAACAACGAAGTCGTGCGGAGTGGTTCCTCTAGTGGAGGCGCTGTGTACTACCAGCTAAAGCTAACTTGCCAGCAACGGAGATTTCTATGCGAGGATTCGGCTGAACAGATGCCGGCAAAATTTATGAGTATATTTAAACACAAGATGGCTTGGTTCGACATAAGGCTTATTATTATATTCATGAACATATTAATTACGGAGTTATAGAATGGGAGGAAAATGTTGCTTCTATCTGCCTAACAAAACTGGGACTTGGTAACTTCGTTACACCTTCTATGATCTTTTCATAGCCCCAATAAAACCTGTGTGTAGATCTGAAAATAGATTATCATTGATTTCGATAAACTTGGATAAAATCATCTCTGGGACCATTAATTACGTTAATTGATATGATGAACAATTTCAAATGGATTCAGTGTACCCCTTTCATTACCTCAATGAACTTTTCCATAGCAGCAACGAAACTTGTTCATAAATGTAAGAAAAGATCATCTTTGATCTCAATGAACTTGAATCATTGTCACAATGAAGAATGTATTGTGCCAATGAACGGAAAGGTAATAAACGGTATTCATTGATATTATGTACCACATTTTTTTCATGAAATAATATACATTGTTCCAATGCACTTTTTTCTTCATTTCAATAATCTTTTTCAAAGCCGTAACGAAATATGTTCATAGGTCTGAAATTAGATCATTATTGATCTCAGTGTACCCCTTTCCTCACCTCAATAAACTTTTCCGCAGGAGCAACGAAAACTGTTCATAAATGTAAGAAACGATAATCTTTGATCTCAATAAACTTGAATTCGTTGTATCAATAAATACCTACAAAAGTCAGTGAATATTTATTCATTGCCATGATGAAAAATGAATTTTGCCAATGAACGGAGAGGTAAAAAACCGCATTTATTGATATAACGTATCACATTTTTTTCAGTGTAAGCTGACTTAACTAATCGTTCAAATACAGAAACTCAGTCTTTAATAAATATAGCAGTACATTCAAAGATATACGTTTGTCAGGTAACCCATAAAATAATAAATAATTGTAACTCTATAGATCTGTATCTATACAGAGTATTCCACATCACTATGAATATATAATATGTTCCTCTTCAACTTCAAAATATATAAAAGTAACAATAATCATTTAAATATTTTGGTCTCATGATTTGCCTACCTGCCCTGGTAAAACCTGTATTCCTACTACTACCACCATCATTATCATGATAGAAACTGTTTTATCATTGACAAATTTCGTATCAACCACCTTCACATTATTATAATTTTTTTCATTGAATACTTTCTCTTTCACTTCATTACTCATCTCTTCCTCATCACCTATACTTTCGTTGTAGAATTTTTCATAAATCTTTCATAATTCACCCTACGTAACTGTCACGACTTTCTTCAAAACATTTCTTCTTCTGTTCAAAATTGTATTGGAATTTTTTTATTTTACCCAATTTGCTCTAGGTCTGTTGTGGTCTATCCGTACAATAACTCCTAGTTTCCAAGAATTTATCCGATTCAATATCATTTATTTTCAAAATCCCTAAGTCTGTAGCTGATCGATTGACTAATATTTTGTTTCTCTAAATAGGATTTAATTCTAAGATAATGTTTGAGTATTTCCCAGCTATTCATGAAACATTTAAATTCAAGACTGGAATATTATGGGCCATTATCTGATTCAAGTATATCAGGTTTACTATGCCCTTTACTTTCAAATATAACTTCCCTAGTCAATAGATCTTTCAACAAAACTATTCCTGGAGATTTTGAAAAGGTGTCCACCACAAGTAACTAGGTTTTATCTCTGAAATGAAAAAAATCCGAAGCCACTATTTTCCAAGCTCTATTTGGCACGTCTTTATTAATTATAGTTTTTTTCTACATTCATGCAAAAAGCAAAACTTTATTGAACTATATTTAGTGGAAAAAGAAGTTCTTTATTGCCCTAGTGCAATAAAGTTTTTATTGCACTCATCTCTCATTCTACTACAAAGTGCTGTATCATGACAAACAAACGGTCCAAACCCACTACATATTTAGCAGATATTCTGTGTACGTTTTAAACAATTACATATTTTATATTAGTTTGTATTAATTTTAGCAGCAAGAGTTGAAGAAACAATGCCTTCCCGAGAGTAACTCCATAATCAAAACTGATCGGCTTTGTTCTAAACCGTCTACCGTGCATAGAGCAAACTGTCTGTACTATGACCACACCTCGTAATAACATACGCGCTCACGGCTACTATGTTTTCGATTTTTATAACGTAACTATGTTTATAGAAATGTCAGTCAAAAATTAATTCTGACGATTACAGAATTGAAACTTTTAAAGTAGGTGTTATTAATAGAAAAATAGATGATAGTGATCTGTTTCAGTGCAAATCGTAATAATAAATAGTAATAATTAATTATTTAAGTTGCGCTTTTCATTTTCCTACACCTAGTGTCGCACCTTAATGAATCATTTTTTGCTTTTTGCATGAACGTAGAAAAAAAGTTGTATGCAACTCATGCAAAAATTGTTTATTGCACTCGACGTGTTGTTCAACTCTTTCTGATAAGTTAAACATACTATGCAATAATTCCTAAGAAAATATTTTATCCCTTTGGACATAAATGGCCAAAATATTGATTATTTTTCTTTCAAAATAGTCTTTTCTATACCCAATTGATTCAAATGTAACCTTTTCAAAATTTCTTTGCATAAAGATTTCGTTATAATTATTTAACCTCATTTGAAAAGTACACCATTATTCTCCACTATTTCATCATATATTCTCCGGCAAAAATTCTCGAAATATATAATCCTATCAATATTCTGAAGCGTACTTTGAAGTACAAGCTATTCACTTACCAAGAAAATGGTATAAAAAGATAATCATTCAGGCATATTTCTATTTCTATAATATACGATATAGTAATACAGTTTATGTAGAAGATTGTAACAATCGGAACATAAATAATTATAACTCCTTCTACTTGCAAGAACTAATTTGGTGTATTCAAAAATAGCTGAAGAGGGGAACATTCAACATGAAAATTGAAAAACGAAATCTAACAGAAAACAAGTACTTCCCTGGCAAAAGCCACGCTGTACATTGAACTACATCTGATAGATATTGTGAAAAGACTCTTTTTATAATTTTCTCTAGTTTTCATTGAATTAAATAAATAAGATAGGGAGAAGGTTATTGAAAAAAAATATCACTCACAGGAATCGTCCATTTTAATGAAGCAAGGTTCGCTTCTCTCGCATAATTCACAATTTCGAACAAAAATCAAAAATAGCTATTTCCGCACTCAACTGGAATTTCCAAACTTGCTTAAATCAAACCTATAAGTTTCAGCGACACCCTTTCATTGGGTGTTATGAATAAATGCTAGCAAAAGCTTCCACTATAGGTTTGTCTCTCTCATTACTTAATAAAATGGATAGGTCTGTTTCAAGAAATCTAAGTAAAAGCATTTGCTTAAGGTTTATTCATTAGACCCATTCAGTGGTCCCATCCGGTGGCAGGTAGGGTTTTTGTAGCCGGTGAAGTGCGACGGGATCATCCAAGTTATTATGTATTTTGACATGCTGCATCCAAATTTCTGGAAAATTGTTATGGACGATTTTCCAGGGTAAATTAAAAATCCATTTTTCAAAAATGGTATCTATAAGTTTTTCGAGTAAAACGTTCCCAAAATTCGAAAAAAAAATTTCAGTGCTCTCTCATTCAGTCACATAATGATATTTTCAGGATCACCTTGTCCGAAATTATTCATATATGTCTCGACTATGAATATCAAAAGAGACATCATTGAAAAAATCATTCGTGTGAATGTTCCGGCTCTGAATTTCCCAATACTTTTGGAAATTGAAAAAAAAAAATTGAAAATTTAAAAAGTGCGTGCTTCTAACGCGAACTCTTTTGTTTAGACGTATTTTCACTTGTTTAAAACATCTCGCGCTGCGCTGTCATGTACTCACTTTCCTTAGCTTCATTTCGCTAATAGGATATTTTTCTTTCGAACCCATTGGATTTTGGGTTTATTGAAGAAGATTCTATGCTTCAACCGCAAAGGGATGAAATTTTGATCACCCCAAGTACTTGCAAAAATTTCATGCTACTCATTTTGTTTTCATCACCGCGGTCATACATGCCAAAATAAAAATTGGATAAAACTCAATTTTTTCATTAGACCTTGCAAAAGTCTTGGGCAGAAATTGTCTGACAAAAAGTCCGATAATTTTTTTTTCAACGAAAAAGTGAATTTTCTGAAAATTGTTGTACTTTTAAGCAAAATTTTCCGTTTTTCCGCTACTGAAATGCTTTGCAATCATGACAAAAAATGTGCTAAACCCGTTTTGATTGACACTATAAGAAATTAGTCCACGACGCGAGCTTCGCAAATAAAAAAATTGCCGCTTTCATGCTTTCATGCTTTCATCGGGAAATTCAGTGCCGGGAAATCCACACTATTGATTTTTTCAAGAATGTCTTTTCTGTTATCTGTTATCCTGAAAATATCATTATGTGACTGAATGAGAGCATTAAAAATTGAGAAAATCGCATTATTTCGACTTTCGAGCATGTTTTACTCGAAAACGGTGCATTTTAAAGAAACATTTGTTAAGACTTTTTTCGAAAAGAATTTTATGGATTATATTATAGCGTCAATTGCTTTTGGAAAAAATGGATTTTTTGATTTTCCTCGGAAAATTGTTTTACTTTTAAGCAAAATTTTCCGTTTTTCCGCTACTGAAATGCTTTGTGATCATGACAAAATATATGCTGAACCCGTTTTGATTGACACTATAAGAAATTCTTCCACGGCGTGAGCTTCGCGAATAAAAAAATGCCGGTTTCATGCAAAGTAAAAGTAACAGGAAATTCAGTACCGGAAAATCCACACGAATGATTTTTCAAGAATGTCTCTTTTGTTATTCATAGTCGAGACATATATGAATAATTTGAAACAAGGTATTCTTGAAAATATCAGTATGTGACTGTATGAGAGATCACAGAAAATGAAGAAGATCGCATTTTTTCGAATTTCGAGCACGTTTTACTCGAAAACGGTGCCTTTTGGAGAAAAACTTGTATATACCTTTTTTGTAGAGAATTTTATACAGAATATTACGACCTCATTGGTTTTTTGGAAAAAATGGACTTTTCGATTTCCTTCGGGAAATCGTCCATAACAATTTTCCGGATGCTTTAACGGCTTATCAACCTCAAAATTCGAATTTAGCGAGTCAAAATATTTAAGAATAACTTTTCCCGTCGCACTTCATCTGCTACGAAAACACCTCCCTGCCACCGAACTAAATTGATACCAACCAATACTGAAGCGACCCAATTATGTAGTCTGATTTGTCTTCAAGGAAAATGAATCAAATACTAATGAAAGAAATTTCCAAATCAGGAAAGTTTTGTTTGTAGTGAATTCGTTTGTTTGGTTAATTTTTGATCCCTCTTATTGAAGCATGAACACACCCAACAAAGCGACTTCGTATTTGAGTAACGAGTAGAAAGCGCCGACACAAATTAAGCTGCCACTTTGATAACTACATATTATATTTACCTACCGTCAAGGGTCGGAAAGTTCTATCTTACAAGGGATGTACGAAAATATTGAAACCAGTCAACTGCTTCTTAGAACAATATATACCGGATTAGTGAAATTCGAGTAGATGCATGGGGATCTCGGAAACGGTAAGAGCTACAGAGAGGGTTAAATGGAGGCAAAGTTGCGTATTGTGAAGCTCATTACTATGATGTTGAAAAACCTGAGCTAGCCCTCTCACTTTCAGAGTTATACAGGACAAAACGAAAAATTAGATTTTTGTTTTTCAGTTATATCTGCTTCAATACACTAGATTTCCAGAAACTATTTGCACTTTGTCAATGCAACTTTCAATGGGATATAAAAATATGTAAACGAAAGTGTTCTACAAGGTGTTGTTTTCCTTGGGCCACCCCTAACTATGAAATTTTAAATGCGGACCTGGATTTTTTATCACTTTTTTTAGGCTTCAATGGTCATATTTTATTGTAAATACCACCTGAAATTGTCAGTCGTTTCATCATCAATGAGAATTGGATGTTTTAAGAATTGAGAATTGAGATGTGTTTCGGCCATCTCTTATTCAAATGATATCGCAAATACGGCAAATAATAATAATAGCCGTCCTCTACCCGCACAGGCTATGAATTTGGGTACACTCTTCAAGTGTTTATGATTATTATTATTATTATTATTATTATTATTATTATTGTATTGAGTGCATGAATTTTTAAAATAAAAAATTACTCTGAAGTGTTTGAAATATTTACATCTGAATATGTGTATCATTCTACGTTTAACATTTTTGTTTTATTACAGAAAATTGTAAAAATGTAGAAATCTCTTTTTTTATCTTGCCCTATGATGCTTCCAGTTGATCAAAACAAAACCTAATGCTCATTAGTTTGAGACGAAATTGAAATAGTAGTTTACCTAACAAGTGCGGAAAGTGATACTTTTCCTAGCGGAGTTCGGCCAGAAATCGCGTGCGGAAAAGACACTTTACGCTCGTGTTAGGTACACTAATTTTTCTACTAGCGGAAAAAACACCCAAAAGTGAACATAAAGAACATTTATTATTGAATATATATTAAACTATATGTAACCAAACGTGTAAAGAGTAAAATATATTGAAGAATTTTTAGTTAAAAAAATACCACACACAAAGTTTTAGCATTTCCTCAAGTCGTAAAATGATCAGGTCAAATTTACTCATATCCAAAATATCGGAAAATATCAAATTACAGCCTCCTTATACCGAGACACATGTTATGAAAGTTCCTTTTTCCCTTAGTTTTGAGTTTTGAATACGAAGGGACCATAAATTTAAGGACTCTTTTCAATAGCTAGTTTAATCTTTACGTGTGAATATTTGTGTTAGAGGCCACATCCGGTGGTCTTCAAAGAAGAAACACTTCTTAGAATGGAGAGGGTAGAAAGATTGGTTTGGTAAATTCTCTATTATTTTTCAAGACAAAATTAGTCTTAGCTTTCAATCCATACAGAAAGCATGTAGTTCGTAAATTTGTGTTATTGTTATATTTTCCGCGTAAATTCTGTTCTTTCTCATAAGTACATTTTGTTTTAAGTATTTAAATATCTGATAACCACTTAATTTCCGTTATAATTTCCATTATTATTTTTATTATGAAGTCTCAAGTTTTAGAACGATCTTTCTCACCTCTCACCAGTTTGTTTTCTCAATCAACTTGTATTACATTCTTCATGGTTTCATTCTATTGAATTCAATTTATGTTTGATTATTGTTACATCTCGTATCATTTTCTATTTATTATTCACTTTCAAATCATGTTATTTAAAAATTAAGATTTTCACTGTCGAATAATTCTTAAAATGTCCTTAATTGAAGTATTTGTTTTCTATTATTTATTTATTATTCCATTGTTCAATAGATATAAGTGTTGTTGATTTCTTTGTTTTATTTATTTAATAATTCACATATAGGCTTTTGTAAGCCTTACTGAGTTGAGACTTGAGCATTTCGAATAAGAAGTTTGAACAGAATAAGTGTTATTTCGAGGATAAAGTAAATTTCGCGAATAAAGCAAAATTCGCGAAAAGTTAACTTCTAGCCAGTAGAGGAAGGAATCGCTGGAGATGCTGTCCAAGGCACAGGAGAGAAGAATTAGACATGACAAGGTAAGAGAAACATCTGAAATATTTGTGAGGTATGATTCTTAATTCTTGACAGAGAGCTCACCGTTCCCATACATTATTTTATTGCTTTAGTATAAATGACTTCGCTCGGTCAATCAGTTGTGACAGAACGCTATTGGTTATTATAATAGCGATTTGTTATATATACAACCATACTTGGTAAGCTTTCTATTTTAACCTTCTGCGACGCAATATTTAAATGTCAGTATAATCCGCAAAAACTAAACAAAACTACTTTTCCGCACTAAAATGGTTTTTTCCTACGAGCGTGCGGAAAAGTAACTTTTCCGCACGATTTTTCGTTTTGAAAGTTGTACTTTTCCGCACGATTTTAAATCGTTCGATTTTAAATCGTACGGAAAAGTTACTTTCCCGCACGATTTTTACTTTTCCGTACGATTTTTACTTTTCCGCACGATTTTTGTATTGTTGAAAATGAGGATATTTAGGACTAACTAAATGATCTATGTAACTATTCTGTCTTATGTGTCATTTTGTAGCATTATTAGAAAAACTTGTTTATTAAAAACCTAAATAAGATGGACAAAAACACTCGTAGGAAAAATATTGTACCTAACTCTTACGGAAAATGTCTTTTCCGCCCTTAACGGCATGCCCGAACTCCGCTCTGCGTCGTTCGTGCAACTGCCGTCGCGTGCGGAAAAGTACTACTTTCCGCACTTGTTAGGTAAATAACTATTCCGCACTAAAAAGAGTGCGGAAAAAAATTTCCGCACTAGTGCGGAAAAGTGGCTCTTTCAAAACTAAAATGAGTGCGGAAAAGTGGATTTTTTCACACGCTAGTAGAAAAAATACAATTCTTGGTTGTCTTAGAAATCCATATCGGTACTTTGAATACTTGCACCGACCTGATGATTAATTCCAGGTTATTTGACAACTGTCATAAATTCATCAATTATCGTTTCTGTTTCCGACTGAAAATGCCGTTCACAAGATTTGAGAAACGTGATATGATCATGGTTTATTACAAATCAAATACAAAATGTGATTTAGCAAACATTAAATATTTTGAATTACATCCGGAAAGACAGCATCCGTGCAGAAGCATGTTCAGAAAATTAGATGAAAATCTGTGTGAGTTTGGCAGTTTCGAGAAACTCAAAAGAAAATACGGGAGTAAAATTTCCAATCAAATGAAAGAAAATGTTCTGGGACAGGTATTATACAATTTTTATTTTTATTGTTCTGAGAAAATTATTAAATGCTTTTTCAGATCATAGATTATCCTTATGAGCGTATTCAAAGGTGATAAATTGAAGTGTTTTCGGATACATTTGTGCCCAGAAACTTCATCCGAATGATCTGTATCGACGGTTGTTACCAAACAGCATCGAAGACGATCCAGATTTTTTAAATAATATTATTTGGACAGATGAAAGTTACTTCACAAATTGCGGATTTTTCAACAGAAACAATTCTCTTGTTTGGAGCCACGAAAATACCAGAGCCTTCAGGGAGGTTCGACCTCAGGTTCGATTTAGTTTCAATGCTTAGGCAGGGATGTATCGCAATCAATTATTAGGCCCTTTCATCTATAATTATAATTGGATTGGCGAATGTTACCTCAACTTTTTGGAAACCACCTTTATGGAATATTTGGAGAATATTCCATTAGCGCAGGTCCAAAATATATGGTTTCATCATGATGGGGCACCACTTCATAACAGAGCAATCATATGTGATTTTCTGGATAGACATTTTCCCAATAAATGGATAGGAAATCAAGAAGTGGATCAATGACCTGCAAGGTTGCCGGATCTTACTCCACTTGACTTCTTTCTCTAGGGTACTCTTAAAGATCTGTTTATCAAAATGATTATCACGACATCGACAATTTAAGAAATTCTGTGATTCACAAATTTTCCAGAAAACCTCCTCGTATGTCTAAAGAGTAAAACTGAGACTCCACACGATACAGAAGGTGTCTGTCGCACTCATTGGGCATATATGGAAAAGGTTTTGCCCATATCTCCGCAGCCGTTTGATATAATCCTATCAAAGCCGGTATCACTGGATTTGTAATGACGATGCCTAACCAAATATGGAAAAATATGCTGGGTGTCCCATTTGAAAATACCACCAAAGTCATTTTTACTAAAATGCGGATAACCCTATATATTTTGTGTTTGCTTCAAAAATTGACCCATCGTAAACGAAAATCGACTTCTCAGAAATATCTTTATTTTCAGAAATAATTAATTTATTCCATAATTTAGCAGAGCACTGTATATATTTAAAATGGAAGCATCCATATGAAACATACATTTTTCAAGCAATTTGAATGATTTTTTTTATTAGGAGTTATTCAAAAGGTTCCCTAGAACAAGAACAATAAATTTCATAAATTAGGGTTAATTTTTAGGATCAACTATTCTTAGTTTTCAAGTTTTCATCTTGAAAAATCATTAGCGATTTTTTTCAGAAAAAGTCTGACTATTCCGCGAAATTCAAGATATTTTCAAATGATTTAAACAGTGTGACCCACTTAAGACCGGGGCACCCTGATAAAATCTACATTTTCCAACTGATGGGAATAATTTTTTTATAAATAGGTAGGCATTCAAAAAGTCTACTAGGACACCAAATTTCATGAATGAATCTCCATTTCCAGGGCGAATTAATCTGATTTTACAAAGATAAAAAATCTAAAAACATTACTAGTGATTTTTTTAGAAAAATTCCACACTACACCACTGATGGATTCGCGACATGTTCATGTGGTTCATATGTGAATTACGTTGAAATGCATTTCGCGACATGTTTATATGGTTCATATGGTTCATATGTGAATTACGTTGAAATGCACCAATCAATAAAAAAGTTAGAAGGGAATGCAATTTGAAAAATATGCAACTTAATCAACCAATACAATTTCAGAACTTTTAACAGAATTTGGAATACACCACTGTATTCAGGAGATCTCGATATATCACTGGCCAAAATTCCATCGACAACTGTTCACAAATGAGAAAATCATAAGATAACAAGATTTGAAATATTATGTTAACGTAATTTCTAACTACTTAATATGATTTTTCAAGTTCAAAAATTAAAAGATATGTCCTGAGTAGCAACTTCATTTCCTCTGTAAAAAATCTCATAACACTAATTTCTTACATGATATTTGAATATTTGTCAACTTCCTGAACATTTTTCAATGTTGGTAGAGTCGGAAACATTTCTCCTCAATAATTAGGGAAGTTACGAGGGTGCTTCCATGAAAAGTGAGACGAATTCGGATGTTACAGTACTGCATTTTTTTCAGGAAAAGGGTGCATTTATTGATAAATTGATAATTTATTTCAATTAAATCTTCCTGGATATGAGTTAGTGTATAACTACGGAGACCTAAATCAAAATGATGGCTGTTTGGTATACATAAAAGATTCCTTTGAATTCACATCAGAAATGAAGCAAATAGGAACGGTAGAAGCAATCAGCATAAAAAACGAAATTAACGGAAAAATGATCGAAATCATCAGCATATATAGGTCACCGTCAACTTGCCCGTTTTTGTTCAACGACTCATTAAACTTCTTTTTACACAACAGAAATCCACTAAAAAAAATCATTTCGAAATGATTGTCGGAGATATCAATATAGATATTTCGGATAGCACAGACTATGCTACTGAGTATCTAAATATCATGAGTGAGCACGGATACATACCAGCAATACATGAGTTTACCAGAATACTGAATAATTCTAAGACATGCATCGATCATATATTTTTAAAAACAGATACACCCTATGAAACAATCCATCCCATCATCATCCATTCATGCATTTCCGACCATTTTCCCATTGTGCTCCAACTAGAATATGTAAAAACGGCGGAACTTGCGAATAAAAACAATTCAGCAATAAACTACAGATATCATTTGAATGAGAAAAAAATGCATACAGGACTACAATATGAAACTTGGCAAATGATGGTTTATACAGATACGAATATCGAAAGGGCAACAAATGAATTCATAATGTGATTCTCAGAAATAACTGAAAAATGCACACAAAAAATCAAAATCAATAGAAAATATATCAAACGAAAGGACTGGATCACTGACGGATTGATCAAGTCAATGGAAACCAAAAATAAACTCCATAAGGTAATGCAAAATAAACCTACAAATACACTATAAAAAATATCGGAATAAACTCAACGAAATGATAGATAGGGCAAAAATAACGTTTTATAAGAATGAAATAGATAAACACAAGAATGATTCAAAAAAACTACGGAACTCATTGAAATCAATCGAAACCAAAAATTAAGTAACCGAGATCAAACAAATAAAAGCTCCAGATGGCAACATTATACCAAATGATCAAATTAAAGCGGAACATTTTGTTCATTATTTTACGAAAATAGGACACAATTTAACTAATGCGAAAAATGAAGAAAACTATATTAAATTCGTCGAAAAAAGAGTATGCAACTCAATTTTTCTTGAAGAATGTAGCAAAAAAAAAGGCAGAGAAGTGATTCTAAAACTAAAAACAAAGAAAGCTACCGGATTAGATAATATTAAATCTGAAACTCTAATAAAATTCGTTGATTATATAAGAAAACCAATAACATTTATCATAAACACGTCGATCGAACTAGGAATTTTTCCAGATGCCCTTAAACACACTGTAATAAAACCGTTATATAAAACAGGAGATAAAAAGGAGCTAACTAATTACAGGCCTATCTCCTCAGAAGATGACACTGTGTGTCGAAACAATATTGTCAGCATATATATTTACATATAATTTTTTAAGTGTAAATTATTGGAAGTTTTTATTTCCCACCTACTTATCACAAATGAAAATACTATACACCAGTCCAGCCCAAACACATATTAACTATGGTATACTTGTTTGGGGAGGAATAACTAACAATCACATTAAAAACCTCGAAGTTACCCAAAAATGGCTGATGAAAATAATATTTGGAAAAGATTACAGGTTCCCAACAGAACAACTTTTGAAAGAATCGAAATTGCTCACAATCCATCAGTTATACTTTTTGAACCTTGCATGTTACCATCACAAACACAAATATGAGCTTCCCCAAATTGACCATCCATACAGCACTAGATTGAAAAATCAAACTACAAAAATATCAAAGGTTGGAACTACAAAAAACCAAAGACTTCTCTTTTACCTAGGCCCGATAATTTACAGAAAAATACCAAATGAAATAAAAAACATCAATAGTTCTTGCATTTTCAAAAAAAAATAAAAAATTAAAAATATGGCTCTTGAAATTATCTCCCAGTCAGGTTCTCCAAATGTTTCAGAGAGAATTATAAATCGAATCTTATATAACACAAAAAATAATATTTATTCCACTAACCAAGTTATGTATTCCATATGAGGCATAAAATTACGATATAATTTCAATTTATCACAGTTCTGTACCAAAATAGTTTTTATATAAATAATGAAATCCAAAACAATCAATGGCTGAAATATTTTATTTATTTGTTTATTTTATTTTTACTGTAATAAACATATTGAATGTATTTGTCAATGAGTTTAAAATTACCTACTGTTTTACAATTGAACATTATATATATTTTATAGATTAGGCTTATATGTGATATATTATTGGGGGTGCTGATTACGAATCTGAAGGAATTTCGAGACTATTTTGTCCCATAGTATGTTTAACCGTAAAAATGAGTGATTCCATCGCGAGTGGCGGGCAATGTATACAATTAGATCAACACCATTGAGCCGTTAAATGGGTTTATGAGTTCTATCCATCCTCAGAGTTTCATCATTCTAGCTCAATTATTATGGAAGTTACGGGGGTGCTTCCTTGAAAGCTTAAACGAATTCAGCTTTTGCAGGACTGTTTTTTTTTCAGGAAAAATGTGTATCTATAGTAAGTCGTGGTCATGCATCTCAAGGAATTTCGAGCCTCTTTTACCCCCTAGTATGTTTTACAATGAAAATGGGCGGTTCCATCGAGAGTGGCGGGCAGTGTATATCACTTCCAACACCATGCGTTTTCACAATTTCCATCCGTCATGAGAGTTTTACGGGGAGGTACTTCCATGCAAAGTGAGATACACTATATACAGTGCGGACGTAAATAGCCCCCCCCAATCGACAAGTTCAGTGTGTTGTTAATACTATCTTTTACGCGATGGAATCAGATCAAAACTAGTAAATCAGTGAAAAAAATTTGAAATACATCAATAAATTACTGAGAAATAGATTATTAAGTTTACGTTTTTTAGCGCGAAACACCTGTGGTCTCGAACTCGCTTGTGACGTCATATGACGCTAGATCGCTACATCACAAATTACTTATATTACTTCCATAGTCGCGCTAGGGCACTCGCATCGTTTCTTGTTATTTGAAGACAGTTAATTGTTTTTTATCTAAGAGTACAGAGTATTGTAGTTTTTATTTCACCATATTGGAAGAGGGCGAAGTGATTATTTGCCTGAAATAGATATACAGTGCGGACGTAAATAGTCCCCCCCCCATATTATATTTTGAACGGTTCAATATTTGTCAACCAAATTCTGCACACTTACATGAGACCATGAGTAATGCTACTATTTACAATACTTGTTTTCTTTATGACGTCATCTGCACAAGCGTGACGTCATTTGGAGAAAAAAATCTATATGGGGAGGTAGGTCACGTGGTACCTTTTTTTAGAATGTATTTCAATTCTGTATCCAACGGTGCATGAATTTTTAATTTTTGACCACTGTTAGGGGAGATAGGGGCATTTATATTATGAATAATTTGTATTCTTATTTCACCTATGCAAAGTGAAAATGGACGTATGGTATCTTGAACCACATTCGAATTCTATCATTCCATAGTTTCCTTCATATTTTTTTTTGTATAATTAATCAACTGAAACTTTTGCAGCTGAAACAATACACTGCTTTTTTCAATAGAATATGGTTATACCACTACGGATTACGGTATGTAATAATTATAAACAATTTCTAATCACAAGCGAAACATTTTCGAATTTTTCAAATATTATGTGGATATTTTCTACATTATCAAAATAACTAGTTGCGTTATTTGCGTACGTATTTGCATGTATAAAATAATAATTTTAAAATATAAATGCCCCTATATCTCCTAACGGTGGGCGAAAATTGAAAATTCATACACCGTTGGATACAGAATTGAAATAACTTCCAAACAATGTGCCACGTGACGTATCTTCTTATTTAACTTTTTTCTCCCAAATGACGTCACGATTGTGCGGATGACGTCATAAAGAAGGGAGATGTCGTAAAAAGTGGCATTTATGGTCTGATGAAAAATATCAAACCGTTCAAAAAATAATAGGGGGGGGGGCTATTTACGTCCGCACTGTATATATATACACAGTGACGTAGTTTTTTTCCTCAAATACGTCTTATGTTAATGCTGAAATCTGTTATAAAAGGAGTTAAACTTTTTAAGTATCTACTTGTAAGTTTGTTTCATCTGCCACGGTTCAACTTATAACGGTTACATAAACAGTTTGTAATTGAGTACTGGTTGTTAAAGTGCATCCATTATCAATTGCACAACAGTCATGTTGGGACTGAAAAAAGAGAGAAAAATTTTTATTACTCGTATAATATCCTGTATAATCAACAAACTGTCCAAGTGGACTTGATTGCTGTTCAACCAATGAAAACGATGAATCACGTGCATGTCCATTGTACTAGCGATAATGGAGCAAAGCGGCTTGTTTGAAGCTAACCGTAGTTTATAACATTGTTATTCAAAGCGGCAAAGTGGGTTTCATTCGGACAAAATTATACATATAATTCTCAGATGATGAAAGCCGCTCTATTGGTACTTAATCTGTGCTGTTGGTATACGGAATTCCATTACTTCGCTACTAACAAGACTATTATGATCTTCACACACACATGTAGTACTTTTAGGTCCAATTAAGTCACGCCTTATTGGTTTGCACCACTTCTTCCTTTTGTTCATGTATTTGGAAGACGAAAAAAAAAATGTATTGGTGTCTTTAACTGTCGTGCTTTTGCACATAGGGACAATGCAATATTTGTAGGCAATTTTTTTAATTTCAGCCATCGTGTAATGAACAAAACACGACACGAACGGGGCAAATGACTGCACACCAATGAATTTGTAAGTATTCTTGCGAATACGAGTAGCCTCCTTCGAGTCGCGTGACGTCACACACTAGAGCGCCGCGTGTAATAAAATTATTATTCCAAGCGCAACTTCAAAGTCCCATAACTTTTTGATTTCTAGAGATTGTTAAATGATTCTTTCACATTTTTGTTTAATTTTAAATTTTTATAATTAATCCATAACCAAAAAATAAAAATTGTCCATTATATTTTGAATGGCTCAATGTTTTTCAACCGAATTTGGCACACTTGTATGAGAACATAAATACTAATTTTTACAATAGTTATCTTCTTCATGACGTCATATGCAAAAACGTGATGTCATTTGAAAGAAACGTATTAAATAGGGAGGTAGATCACGTGGCACCTCAATTGAAAGGTATTTGAATTCTGTGTCTAACGGTGTAAGTATATATTTTTGCCCATCGTTAGGGGAGATATCGGAATTTATATAATTAATAATGTACATTTTTATTTCACATACGCAAAGTGAAAATTGACATATGGTATCTTTAACCACATTCAAAATCAAGTTTTCCATTTTCCTATACTTTTGCAGCTGAAGCAATACACTGCATTTTTCAAAGAAAATATAATTATGCCCTTACGAATTATGTTATGCAATAATATACACAGTTTAGAATCACAGGCGAAAAATTTTATAATTTTTCAATTATTAGATAGGTATTTAATACATTATCAAAATAATTTGACACGAATTTGCCTACGTATCTATTCTCCCCAATAATCGACATAGGCACCTTGGAAAACAATCGCTACTTTTATTGTAATAAATGAGAAACTGTCAGTTTATTCTAAGCAGTTTGAAATAAAGGTCTTTTTGCTAGATTCTATTACATTTGCTGATTGATAAAGCCGAGTATCCAAAAATGGTCCGTGGAACGTGCGTTGTTAGAAAAAATCGAGGCAGTTATCATCTACGGCGAAAGTGAGCGCAATTTTCATTAATCAGTAAAAAAGTTTAACGAGAGGTTTCCGGAAAATCCTATATGTCGCAAATATTTCGGAGAGTTGGTACGAAAGTTTACTATAACTGGTAGCCTCAAATGAGCTAATGTAAGTGGCAGAAAACCAATTTCAGAAATCAAACAAATCAATATTATTTGTTCTGTCGTTAATAAACCCCATTCTACAACTAAAGCTGTTGAAAATGCGTGCAACATTTCTGTTACTCCTGTGAATAAATATTTAGAAAAACATAAATTACATCACTATTAACTTGTTATTTTACACCAGTTATGCGAGGATGATGCAGATAGAAGAATACAAATATTTTGTGAAATAATGAATGACAAAATCAGGCAACATCCCAACAATGTCAGAAACATTTGCTTCAGTGATTAGTGTTCTTTTTCAATATGTGTTACTGTTAACCGATGAAATGTTAGATACTGGAGTTATACTATCCACGTATGATTAGGGAGGAGCACACTCAGTATCCATAAAAAGTTAATGTATGGGCGGGCATTTAAGGAAACCATATAATATTATGATTTGTCCCATATTCAAGGCAATTTAACTGGACAGTTATACCTAAATATGCTGCAAAACGGAATTACAAATCCCATTGATGCAGTAGTAGAAGCATTTGACATTTGATGAAATTTTTTGTTGGTGTTGGTGAATAATTGCGATTTTTATAGTCTTAACAGACATTAAGTGATTCACGTAGCCTTATGGAAAATGGGTTCAATGGGCTTGTTTTTGCTAAGTTTGGTTTGTTTGTCCCCCTATCATAGGGGGACAAACAAACAAAACTTCATAGGGGCCCTATGACATTGTTCCCCAACTGTAATATTACGTCACTGACAGTGCTCTATATATATACGGACAGGCGGATCGGTAGACGGGGGGCAATCGAATGACCGGCACGTTCCCCAGACCTTACGCCAATGGACGTTTTCCTTTGGAAATATCTAAAGTCAAAAGTTTATGCCATTGAGCCTTCGAGTATCGATATATGTACTGAAAAATTGGATTAGAAATGGGTGTGCAAATATAACGCCTCAAATACTTCAAAATGTGAAACGCGAGTTCCAAAATAGACTTTTGTATTGTCAGGAAATAATGGGAGAACATGTTGTACACTTATTTTCTATTCATTGCCCTATACGACATAAGGAATACTGTGGTACACGGGTACCTTAGGTATGATAATATCACTCTCTGGATGTTCTCTCCTTTCTCCCATAGGAAAATCACATTTATTGAAATATGTGACGGAATTTCGCAAAATCTTGCTGCAAACAGTAAATTAATAGTTATTTATGCAACAAGTGCAAAAAGTAAGTGTTTATTGCACTCGACGTGAAATTGTCACGTTGAGTGCAATAAACAATTTTTGCACGAGTTGCATACATTTTTTCTACGTTCATGCAAAAAGCAAAAAATGATTTATCAAGGTACGCCACTAGGTGTTGAAAAATGAAAAGCGCAACTTAAATAATTAATTATTACTATCGATTTGCACTGAAACAGATCACTATCATCTATTTTTCTATTAATAATACCTATTTTAAAACTTTCAATTCTGTAATTGTCAGAAATAATTTTTGACTGACGTTTCTATAAACACAGTTGCATTATAAAAATCAAAATCATAGCCGTGAGCGCGTATGTTATCACGAGGTGTGGTCATAGTACAGACAGTTTGCTCTATTCAGGTGACGGTTTAGAACAAAGTGGATCAGTTTTGATTATGGAGTTTTTCTCGGGAAGGCATTGGTTTAGCTCTGGCTCCTAACATTAATACAAAATAATATAAAATATGTAACTGTTTAGAACGTATTGCCATTCTCACAGAATATCTGCTAAATATGTAGTGGGTTTGAAAGTTTCTGTTTGTCATGATGACAACACGTTGAAGTAGAATGACAGATGAGTGCAATAAAAACTTTATTGCAGTAGTGCAATAAAGAACTTCTTCTTCCACTAAATATAGTTCGATAAAGTTTTGCTTTTTGCATGAATGTAGAAAAACTAAATTATCTCCAAGAAATGATGCCACAATGAAAATTAATAGTATAATGGAACATATTTGAATCAAAAAATGTTATTCGTAGGGTCAGCAGATAATGGAACTCTCGGAATTGAATCGAAAACAGTCTCTTCATTATAGTTGGCTGCATATGGGAAAAAAATATTATTGAAATTTCTGAAAAACTCTGTTGGCGGTTCGTTTCTGCATGTCTGAAAACTGAAAAATCCGTTGCCACTTATATCACGTGACCTCAGATTTGATTTAAAAAAAGTTGTCTGTGGTGCCGAAAAGTGGAAAAATTGTATGGAGAAAATGTGTTTGGACCGCATCTACCAACTTCAAACAAAATTGAAAAAAAAAATCATTCCTCTACCCTTACTAAGACTTTAAATATTTAATTTAGTAAGGCTACTTAATGTATTATTAAGTTTTAATTACAAATATGAATTGGTTTAAATTCTTTCAAGAAACTTTTGTCAATGCTCCCCATGTTTCCCTCCAAGAAAAAAGTGTTGCTGATTAAAATGCCAAAAATCGAAGGTGTGAGGGAGAAAGGCAATACTTGGATTTGTTTGCTTTATATTCCACAAAGTTATCAGGTTTCAAGCTATTTTTTTGAACACATTCCCTCGATAAAACGTCGAACAACTTCACTTCATTTAGTGATTCACCGAAACATTTCATGAACAAAACTTCATGGAGTAATTGTTATATTTTCGTGTTTATTGATATTTCAAATACTATCATAAAACACAAATTGAGATAGCAAGAAATTAAAATATTCGTGTGATTTTTAAGAGTTTCAGGCAAGTTCCCAAGACCAAAGACTATTGAAAATAAAGACAAAACAGATGCAAATTGTTCCCACAATTATGACGGAAAAACAATGCCTTGAATGAATAATGGATAAATTGTTTATTATAGGGTAGACAGAAGATAATTACTCTCAGAAAAATTCTCAAATGATGAATCAAATGCGGAATTATATCGCTGGAAGTGAAAGGGACAGGTGTTATCAAAAAAGTAACAAATAGTCTTTTACCCCTCTAAAAATCTCTAAAAACGTATGTTGGGACAACGATAAAACTAATTGATCATTCACCAGAACAATCAATTCCATTGAATTTGTTCCAACCAGTGTAATTATTCATGTTTTTCAATGATAATGATCAATTTTATTTCTTTGTTTCATGTTTTCACTATGTTTCGAGTCAAGTATTATAGTCTAAGAGCCGAAGAGAGGTCGACCTTCACCGTTCTGTTTAACAGATGAAATATACTTCTCACGAAGTTTGATAAATACGCCTAAAATGAGTTGCCTATCAAAATATTGTCCAGTCTAAGTATATATACAGTGGGTTTAAAAAATGTGCTCCATATGGAAAACTTTTTTATTATTTTTTGAATTGATATAGCCGATACTTGATGAAAATACATGTTAATCTCTATAATGAAACTATAGTTCAAATGATTTTCACATAAAGAGAGGGTTTACAAAACCACAACAATTTTGTTTCGCTTTACAAAAGTTTCTTCAAGTGGTGAAGATATACTATATATTTTATTATCGATTTGTCAGAAAATTTTATTCTTCATAAAAGTCAGTGCATTGCAGAATACTTGCAAATGAATTGCCAAAATTTCAAATTTTCAAAAATGGAGTAAAGGGGGAACAGAAAAATAGGAATTTTGATCAAGTGTAAACTACCCCTTATTATTGACATTATCAAAAAGTTCATTCAAGGAGGTTGATCAGAATTGAAAACGTGGCTGATGACCATAGTCGATGCCAACACACCGAGGAAAAAAATATTAAAATTTGGACTCACAGCCAGCGTAGTTTACTCTTGATCAAAATTCTATTTTTTGTTTCCCATGTACACAGTTTGGAAATTTGAAATTTTGACAACTCGATAATAATAAAGTTTTAATTTTGATAGGCAACCCATTTTAGGCGTATTCGTCTATTTATGAAACTTCATAAAAAGTATGTTTTATCCGTTCGATAGAACGGTGAAGTCAACCTCTCTTCGGCTCCTGTACTATTGGTAATACCTATCTGATTAAACCAACGTGAAATATCAGAATGAAAGTGGAAATTTCAAATATGTATTTTTTATATAATTATAATAATGAAAAACGTCTATTTCGACTCGACGCCATTTTGAAAGATTTTTTAATGGCAGGGGGGGGTCGGGTGATACCTCATTCGAATCATCTTGCTATTCTTCATAGACGAATACCAGTATTTCAGACAAAAATATTCATTCAAAACAAAATGGCGATGCATGATTTTAGAACTCTCGTAAAAGGATCCTTTCGAATAAGGCCCGTCACCGACATGCAATTTTCAAAGTTGTGCAATAGTTGAGCAACAGTTTGACCGCGGACTTTTATTTTCTCTCCAGCATTCGTTTTCTTGGGTGATATTTTTAGCAGAGCTGTTTGATGGTGTGCTTCTTCTTTCAATTCATGTAGACTTTTCGAGATGACATCAGTTTTTTTGTTGTCGATAGGTGAAGCCTATAGAAACGCTGGCTGCCGTCACTCATTTGAATAGGTCACCGACGTATAGTTTGAATTCTCACCCGTGCATAACATCACAGGTAAAAAAGTAAGGGTTTCGTTTCCCCAGTTCGCAGAGTCTCTATCAAAGACTTGTAAGGGTTGCTCGTGAGGGTAAGACCGTTAAAGGAAAGAACTTTTTTTTTAACTTTATTCGAGTTTTGAACTCAGCGGAGTGTAGATGCAACTATAATTGAAGACAAGAAAATGCTGTTAGAAAAATATGTTTCAGCTGGAAAGGATTCTCATTCTGATTAACAAACCATACTGGATTATGCGATCATACTCACCTCTATGAGTTGGAACATACTTACCTACTCTAAAATATCAGAATGAAAAGGTTCGTATTTTTTCATTTTGAAGCAAGAACCTAATAAAAATGAGTTTGACCTCAAATACAGAATGATTGAAAAAAATTTAAATTGATTCTTTTCGCAAATCCTGAAATACTTGCAAATTCAAATCACAATAATAATTTTCATAAAACTCAATATTGGCAATAACTTTCCAAGCCGTTCTGATATTTAATCTCCTCACTTTTCGAGATTTCTGCCTCATCATGAGGATATTCATGCAGAAATGAGGATATTCATGCAGAAAATAATGTAAAATACATACCATTAGTTGAATCATTTCCCAGTTAGGTTGAATTCGGAAGTTATAATTTTTACAGACCACTCGGTTTCACTTTCAGTTTCAGGCTACGGTCTAAAGTGTTGAGAAAATGTGAAAAAGTTATTGCGTGTCAGCACTTGGGTAACGGGGGTGATTATATCACCCCCTAAATAATTATTACCGATGAATCTCAGGAGCTGAATGATTTTTTGGGAAACTCCACAGACAAAAATATTCAGTACTCTCAAAATACCACAAAAAAAAACACCGAAAACCTAGAAAAATGATTGTGGCACTATTTACAAGTTCCTACAGCATGCCGCTTCTTGGTAAAAGTTCAAAATGTACCTCTTCCAAATGGCAGATCCTGTATACGCCATTACTTACTTACTTACTTACAATGCAAAAACATTGTAACTCCACTTCATTCAATGACTTTCAGGTTACTCCAATTTCAAGTATTGAGTAGAAAAACATAACAACCCAACTTATAATGATATTTTTCACCAACAATATCATTGTATCACTCAACTAAATTAATAATGGGGAAAATATTAATTTTTTCTCGAATAACATTGTATCGGACATTGCAATGTTTTTTACATAAAACAAATCCAATTATTTGAGATTGTCCCATATTGTTACTTGAGTTACTTCGTTTTTACATAAGTTTGATAGAAATTTCCTGTTACAATGGAACTATTTTGCTGAATTTTATTGGATTCATTCGAGATACAATGATGATTCTTATATCAAAATGGTGCTTACACTTCAACGAAACTTTTCTTGGAATAGTTGGAGAACATTGTAACTTGCCTAGCAATGTTCTTCATATCAGGTGCCAAGATGCAATAAAATCTTTCGGTCTTCAAGTGGAAGCCCACATGCAATTGTTCAGGTTCCAACATGGTCATAACGTTGCTAACATACGTTATATGTCCATTTTAAGCTCAGTAGATAAAATAAAAAATTGGCTCTAACTAAAACATGACTTATTAACATTAGGTAACATACTGCAAATACTATTTTCAAGAGCCTTATATTTTTTATTATACAGGGTGTTTAGTTGAATTCTTGAAAACATATATAAGCAAGTTATTCGTTTTTGAGATACAGATGTCAAAGTTGAATACTTATGTTTGTTTTTTGTTAATGAATTTCAGAATAATTGAAGTTTACTATGGGATTATTTTTCAATGACAAGATTAAATTCGATGTTAGATTGTCTCTTTCATGGGGGTGGCACCCCCTACATTTTTTTTCAGTCATTTGAAATTTCATAACTTTTTTGTACGTACTTGTATCACGTTTTCTAATAGAAAGATGGATTTTCTTAAAAACACTTGAATGTAGTCGGGAAATTATTCTTGCTTCTTCACATATTTTTATTGGACTCTTTTCCGATTCAAATAAATAAGTCTGGTGGGTCCATAAGACGACGAGCCGACCAATGCATATTTTGGTGCAAGGTGACCAATTTGAACAAGCACTTTGATTAGTACCCCCAACTAACTGTTTTATTATTGAATAGGTTTTGTTATTAGTATTAATATTCAATTGAAAAAACATCCGATTTCTACTTCAAATTGATTTCGAGTTTAAACATCTTGTCATTCAAAATTACTTGCATCGTTTATTTCAAATCCCAATAACTCGAAAACAGTTGCTCGCAGCGACCTCTACCAAGAACATCTATTTCACGAAACATTTTCGAAAAATCTATTTTTCCACAGGAAAACGTGATGCAGGTATGTCCAAAAATGTTATAACACTGCAAATTACTGAAAATGCGCGTAGGTGGCGCCACTCTTATGAGAGAGAAAAATTGAGATACCAAAGTTCACTCAAATATGATCCCAAATATCTAGAGATTTATTTATAAAAAAACAAAAATTAGAATTCAACTTTGACACTCTGTATCTCAGAAACTAACGACATGCGAAAATAAGTTTATATGCACTTTTCTTATTATTTTGACGTCAGCAACAAGTGTTATGATTATTACCGATAATTTTTTCATTCATTGGCAATCCCAATGCAAGAAAATACAACTCGTCCTGCAGATTCGTTGTATTTTCAGCTTTGGGATTGCAATTCATTAATATTCCAAAAAATCATAGGTTTTTAATCATACCACGAATTATATTTAGGACGACAATATGTCGATTTGAAATAAAGAAAAATCGAGTCATCTGGTAATTAATGCTTTACTTCTAGCCGTATTCAACGGAATACTCTTTTCCACGGCCTCATCTTTGATAGTTTTGATACCAATGGACATTTGTCCCCAACGATCGCTCATATTGATAAATAAAGATAACTAGTGAAAACACATATATTTGACGTTTATAACAAAACAAAACAAAAACTAAGCAGGTTTATCACCGTGAAAATACAGCGACAAGCTATATTTTCACTGTAGTTCCGATTCTATTGTCTGAATTTCAAAATTTAAAATCCACTGATTGGTTGTTAAGCAAGGAAATTAAAATAACTGGTATAGCGCCTCCGTCGGAAATGTTTGTCAGGCCTGATCAAACGGCCTAAGATCAAGATCAAGATCAAACGGCTTAAGAGCAAACAATACCCGTGTTGAAACGGGAATCGGTTTTGAGCGTTCAGTTTTATTTTTTTGCGAAAATTTTGTTGGAACAAATGATTCAATTCGTTTGTGAGAATTCGGGAATCTAACTGATTTTTGGTTTTGATGATTTTGAAGAAATTTTTTTTTATGGTTTGATAAATGAAAAAAATAGACAGATTCCCGAATTCTCAAGGAGATTATAGACTCAGAAGAAGAAAAAAAAAATTGTATAAAATCATTAGTTTTGACGCAAAACTGATTCTACGATTAAAAGCTATCTACCTTATTGGCGCTCCCAGCTACGTAGTTTTTTACGGACAAGTGCTTCGTTACCTCCACTATCGCTCTTGAAAAATATATCCCCACACACCCAACATGTGCGGCGCAATGATAAAATTTGACTTTCGTGATGACGCGCTGATGTTGCCTCTTAAGAGCAAACAATACCCTCGATGAAACCGGAATCGGTTTTGAGCGTTCAGTTTTATTTTTTAGCAAAAGTTTTGTTGGAACAAATGATTCAATTCGTTTGTGAGAATTCGGGAATCTAACTGATTTTTGGTTTTGATGATTTTGAAGAATTTTTTTTTTATGGTTTGACAAATGAAAAAAAATGGCAAATTCCCGAATTCTTAAGGAGATTATAGACTCAGAAGAAGAAAAAAAAAAATATAAAATTAGTTAACGCAAAACCGATTCCACGATTAGAAGCTACGATACCTTATTGGCGCTCCCAGCTACGTAGTTTTTTTACGGAGAAGTGCTTCGTTACCTCCACTATCGCTCCTGAAAAATATATCTCCATATACCCAACATGTACGGCGCAATGATAAAATTTGACTTTCATGATGACGCGCTGATGTTGTCTTAAGTGAACTGTTATTGTATCAACGTAATATTTTCTGGGATGTCTTCAGTATTTGCCCAATTTTATCATTATTCATTTCGAAACTGCGATCAACCGGAACTCATCACCAACCCAATCATAAACCTACCACCTATACCTGAAGTAATAACTCACTAAGCGTCCTAGTAATATATGGAAATTTGTCTGTAACCATTAGTAGATTTATGGGAGGGGAAAATTCAATTTTCCGTATCCAATGATAATAGCAATATCATCAATAAAACATGTTATTGCTTCCGGAATGTTACGTAGGTTTGTATCAACTACGGCGTATATAATATGTTACCAGAGTGCACTACGCGTTTCCTCTAAACATTCCTTAAATATAACTGGAAACACGTAAAGGCAATAAGAATATGTGTTTAGCTTTCATCCAGTAAATTAATTATGTTATGCTAATTATCAGTGAAAATATTACCATGCAGGTGTGTATGTGTACAGTTAGTTAACTTCGAAATTATCCATCCTGTAGGTTGGCAGAAGGACTGTTCTAAAAATATAATATAATGTTGCAAGTGATTCAGTTATTCGTAAAATGGTAGCTCGGTAGTGCCAAAGACATGCAGAAATCATCATATTGTGACAATACGAAACACGTTTGATTTTTGTTTGAAAATACATATATATGTTTATAAAATCAGTTGTCGAATTATCTGCGGCTGAAAGACAAACTTCAGTCGCTATTTTCCATCGTTCAAGATAACCTCTTGGGAGGTGTTCATGTTGGAAAGGGGAACATTTTCCATTAAAATTGAAAAATGTGATTTTTTGTAATATTTAACAGAAAACAAATACTCCCCCGGCTAAAGCCACGCTGGACATTGAACTACATTTGATAGATATTGTTAAAAGACTCTAACTGAAAAGAAAAAAATCTGAAAGTGAAAATTCGCATTTTCATTCATATAGTTGATTTTTTCAAATTATCTCTAGTTTTGATTGAAAATCAAATAAATAATTAAGATAGGGAGAATGTTATTCAAAAATGTCAATCACACTGAGGAAAAGGATGTCTTCAATCAAATATATATATCCTCTTGAACAGAATAATCATCTGAAAAGAATAATTATTTCTAATTGATGAATATACTCTTATTTCCAACGTATTTAACTGTTTGCTCCTTTACATAAATTCTCTTGAAATGAATTTGTTTGCATCAATACATTCCAACTCTTCACCCTAGAGATCACTTACTTGTGAAAAATGCTCCTTTTGACTCAAGAACATAATTTCTTGGCGAATGTCAGGAAGAAGCAGCACGTGGCACTACTGTCAACCAATGAGCTTTACTCTAGCGGGTGCACGTGAAACCCCGCTGTTTGCTGTTACCCGCGTTTGGTTTGGGGGTTGTGTTTCAATCATAATTTAAGTTTTCAGTTTTGTATTTGTCACAGTGCTTATGTGAAAATGTGCTGCTATAGAAGTGTAATATGGAGGTCCAATTATTTCTGCACGATTTGAATTTAGGTCATTTATGGACTAGTTTTGAAGGTAGGTTGAAGATATTTTTGTCTTCAACAGGTGTGTGATAATGGCGAATGAAGCTGTCGTTTCTATATTCGATCGCATTTCTATGCGTCACCGAATAGGTACCTACGTTTATTACAAAACTATTCTCATATATAACCATTATACCTCAATTGTTCGCAGTTGTTCTCTGTTTGTTGAACTGTACCATATGAACATGGCTTCCATGGCATATTTTTATAACCAAGTACACATTTGTACTGAACCTCCAAATGCAGATAATATTGTTCGTCATTGAAGTTGAAATATTCTTGACTCAACCAACTCACACCATCGAACAAAGAAAGTATTCACATTAGTGTTCATTATCAATGTTGAAATATTCTTGCACCAAACAACTCCCATTATTCAGTGAAGAAAGTGTTCATATGTCTCAAAACAGTTTCCTTTCTAGTGGTCAAGAGGATTCCGTCAAAAAATCAAATTAATATTTGGTTGGACCTATGCATTGATGCGAGAAATCTTTTTTATCAGTGTACTGAAATCTTTCATTTCACTGAAGGAACTTCACTCTCATGTAATCTCCAATGCATTTTTATCGACGAAAATATATTTTGCTTCCCAAGCTCATCAGGGAGATCGGAAGAATTGGAAAGCAGGCTCTTCAGAAGCAATTTCACACAGCAAGGAAGGAAATGATGGAAATATTTCCTCTGCGGTAACACTTTTAAAGTTATTTTTTGACATAAACCTGTCATGAGTATTGCAATTTGATTTTTGTTTGAAAATATGATCATAAGATGTTCATAAAATCAGTTGTGGAATCATCTGCGGCTGAAAGACAAACTTCAGCCGCTATTTTCGAGATTTTCGTGCTCCCTCCTCTCTTTTGCTTTTAGAAGTTCCTCAGCTTTTTATTCTGTGCTTTCCGTTATATGTTATTGTACTTCAAAAACACAGAAATAAATATAAACCATCTCAATTACCAGAATAATAGTTCACATTGGATAACCAGTTTTAAATATTTTAGCGTCTTTCTGCATTATTGAATGTTTTCCTTTGAAGACCTTTCCAGTAAAACACAATTGAGGTCGGTATGCCCGATACCTGTTTGCGCTGCGTTGAAATTGAATCATATCTTTATTGAAAGCCGTTAAGTGCTGTCAGCCCATATTATAATTTTGTAATATACTCTGAATCAATGAAATTGAGTTCGGGTTGTGGGTAACGATTGTCGCCATCGTTTCTTAGGGTGTAAAATTCAGTCAAACTAATAAACGAAGCGTGTCTAGATTACTTATAAATACTATTTCAAATCGAGTCTTCTACAAAAAAAACCTTTCTACAAATCGTATTTACTATATTATTCATAGATATATGTAATTGGAAATTTCATTAGAGTTTTGTTACTTTTGTTAATATTTTTTTCCGAAGGCTGACCATTTGTATTATCGTTGCCTCTTCTGAAAGAAAGGTGTGGAATTCAAGCTAGAAGAGATGAAAATAATGCGAGAAAATATCCTCGAGAAAAGAAGAATCATTTTCGATGGCATGAATATTCCACTGGTATACTCTATTGGTCTTATTAGTGGTGATCATTTTGATTCAAATTTTATTGCAGACAATTTTTTATCAATAACTGACTATATAGGGCGAGGCAATAGTTAGTCAGGTTCTCAAGTTCTATGATAGCTAGAAAAATTATTTAAATAACAGAGTAAACTAGACAAAATAGTCTATAAACACAAATCATTATCTGAATTTACAGGGAGAACCAAGGATAATCTACCGTGTCAAGTTCCTTTTTTTTATGGAATTTCATATTTATTAGCAAATTTTTTTAAGCATCTTAGTGACCTCTCTCCAACTTTGCAACATTATTGACTATATCACAACTACTTGAAAATTATGATTTTTTTGTCGAAAAAATGCCATGCGTCAGGATGAAATTCACCTCTTCCTATATGCTATATACTAAGAGTTTTGTTGGCAAGCATCGAGCAGAAAATAATCGAACATCTTCATACGAATGCCAAATCACATCTGACTAACACCTGGCAAAGCTTCCTACAAGGACATACTTTGCAAATGCTTCCTGTAACAACCCAGCCAACCATCGTGTGACATCAAGATGTTGCACCAATGCGAAGTTCAGTGTTAACTTATATTCGTGGTATCACATTGAGACATTTATGAGAAAATTATAGGATACACACAACGTGGCGCACTAACTTGCCATTAAGTGAGCAGTATTTGGATTTTCAACGAGAGGGTGTTGCGTGTTGTTTCATACGCAAACATAACCTAGAAATCGGCTTTCGAATCTTGTGTTTATTGAACGATAATCTTTGAAGTTAAACTTGAAGTAAACATTTTAATTTAAAGAAAGAATAATAGTGTGGTACGTTCGACAAGATTTAAATGAATTTTGTACTGTTTTATCATAGAATTGCTGTTTACTGTACAATGTTCGTACATAATCAATAATGTGAGATTTTCAGATTTCAATTTCTTTCTGTCAGTCAGGTGTTGTACGCAAACTTCTCCAAGGAACGTAGAGTTATTTTTTCTGCCTCAAATTTTCTTGAAATTTTGAAAGAATCTTTCAGAAGTTTTAATGAATGAATAATTCAAGCAAAGTAGTTGTATTGCATAGGTAAATGCACCGCAGAGGTCGTCAACACTATAATAGGCTTCCCTATTCCAGTGAGTCGAGAAAGATCGAGATCAAGAAAATATCGAAAAGCAGTTGATATCACAGTGTGACCTATATGGTATATGAAATGTGGACCTGTATAACACCTGTTAGTGACGTCGCAATTCATATCTGAAAGACATCACAATTATTATTTTCCATGAAGACCATGAGGTAGACATTTTCACATTGCCACAATATTCCGGATACATGTTTGTGACTTCAAATGTCACACGTCACGATGTAATGTTACCTTTACATACCTATTTCTTGTATCACATGGTTGGCTGGGAACTGACCAATGTTGATAATGGCATTCATGTTTTTCATGTTTAAAATTTGATTTAAACTCTGAGTTTATTTCTTTTTAGCTTGGGTCTGTACATTCACTGAGTTGAGTTCTCATTAGACTTTCCCTCGGTTGATCTGCATTCCTTGGTTTTATCAACATTACTACAGAGTTATTGGTACTTCCTTTTTTTAATGTTATAAAATGTCTTAATTTTAAATCACTTCCATCGTCCTCTGGACACATGTTGTTTTTATGGTTTTGGCTCTTGTATACCTGACGAGTAAGTAACCTTCGTTTGCATTATTTCAAATCACATTTTTCTAAAAAAAAAATTTATGATCACTAAATTATTTCAAAATTTCAGTTGACATAAATTTAATTCCAATTATTTTCAACCATAACTTACTTTCAGGTCAGCACTGATGATGACTTTTTAGTCGAAAGCGATCTGCTATGACTTTTAAATATATCTGCACGAAATACAAATTTTGCTTCATTCAATTATATTGATACGTGCACACAGCTTGACAATCTCACCTTTTTCTATAAAGTTCCAAAACTCACGCCCATTTCCTGATGATCGAATATTCAAGAACTTCACGAATTTTCTGAAACTTTCCTTGAGCTTCGAGAAAATTCTACAGTTTTTTCTCGTATATTCCAGATTTATTATGTGTCGAGTTTCAGTACGCTCTAGAACTTTCCCGATCACTTTTTCTGGTTCCTTCCACAATTTTCTAGAATTTTCTAGAATCTTTGAGAACCTTCTAGAGTTTTCTTTCTTTCTAGAAAGTTCCAACGCACCGTGTTTCCTGGTTATAAACGTGTATATTTCCATACTTACTTTTCAACGAATGAATGTTCTTTCGAAGTTCAAAGAATATGAAGTAGAAGTCGAAAATGTCACTGGTCGAAAAAGTGCCTGCAGAGCGATAACGGAAAGCAGAATATTTCAACCGTGAGGTTGAAGACTATATCCCAAGCAAAACGGCATAACGAGAAGATTATCGTGCACCTCAACAAAATGGTCGAGATGAGAGAAAGAACCGCACATTAGTAAAAAAAGCTCGTTGTTTGCTGATAGAAGCCAATCTTCCGTTGATATTTTGGGCCGAGGCAATACCTACAGCGAATTACTTATGCATTAGGAGTCATACAGGAACTCTCGGCACTCATTCAACAAACTTCACGCTCATACAAAAAAGTCCTACTTTATGAACTTGTATCATAAAAATCTATTTTTCTACAAACGTCAAAAATGACGAGGTTCGCGCATTGACAACAATATGCCTTCGTTACCATGACACCGTGCTCGAAGTAATGTGCGAAATACCCACTGCTTGTAAACTGTATGGGATTTTCATATTCTAACCCATATAGTCCTCAATTAAGCAAAAATTCAGGAAATCATTTATTTCTAACTTAATGGTCCTAAATCAAGCGAAAATCCAAGAAATCATTTATTTCTGAACAATAATTAAATAAGGCTTTTTATTACTTTTCGAATTGTGACAAAATTTTATGCCACCAATATTTTTTTGACGTTCCGTTTGTAGAAAAATTGTGTTCCCATCTCGTTTGCGAAAGACCTACTTTGTTGATATTGACTATTTCGTTATCGTTATTCGTTATCGATCACCAAAGTAGCATTCCGCGCACTAGATACAAAAATAACTATTTTCAACAAACGTCAAAAATGACAAGGTTCGTACATAGACAACAATATGCGACGAGACACTTTTTTTCATTTTCCTTCGTTACCATGACATCGTGCGCGAAGTAATGTGCGAAATACCTGTTTCGCACACTGCATGTAAACTATATGGGATTTTCATATTCCAACCTATATAGTCCTCAATTAAGCAGAAATCAATCATTTCTAACTTTATGGTCCTCAAGCGAAAATCCAAGAAATCATTTATTTCTGAATAATTAAATAAGGCTTTTTAACACTTTTAAAATTGTGACAAAATTTTATTCTACCTATTTTTTTTACGTTTGTAGAAAAAATTGTGTTTTCATCTCGTGTGCGAAATACTTTGATGATCTCGAAAAAAATTAGTTCTCGGTCACCAAAGTAGCATTTCGCGCACTAGATACAAAAATAACTATTTTGCGTTGTTATATTCTCATCTGAAAAATATTGTTGTACGTCATCATAAAATCTATCACACATCGACAATAATATTTTGTCAAATAAGATCAAGTAACCCAAACTATTTACTTTATTACCCATATTTCAATAAAATATTGTTACAGACCTGAAATTTGATAAAGACTTCTCGAATTGTTCGAGATCCTTCGATGAATTAGATGGAAAAATCTAGAAGCACTAACTTTTGTTCTGGATCAATCGTCGAACATTCTATTTGTGTTCTATTGATTTCTTAAGTTTTCTAGAACTTCATTTGTATATAAAAGCGATGCATTTGTTAGATGAAGGAAGTTAGTTAGGAAGTTACTCTGTGTTACCTTGGATACAAGTATTTTGACAGTGACTTGTATCACAGTGTTGTCAAGTGAAGTTGGAATAATAAAGGCGAGTTCATACCAGTGTACACTTATTTTTGAACCCGAAGACGCAACAATTGGTGACAGCGGCGGAATAAGTGTTACTGAAGAAAGAAAAGTAAGGCAGTTTTCCAGTATTTGATGGTGAATACTCGAGCAAATAATTACGACGAGATGGCGACATCTGCAGATATCCTTGAGTTTTTAAAGGAACAAGAAGCCAAACGAAAACAAGAACAAGAGGAACAAGAAGCCAAACGAAAACAAGAACAAGAGGAACAAGAAACCAAACGAAAACAAGAACAAGAGGAACAAGAAGCCAAACGAAAACAAGAACAAGAGGAACAGGAGGCGCGGTTAGTCCAGCAGTTACAACAACAACATGTTGATATTCTGCAACGTATTAGTCACAGTCAAAAGTGCTTCCAGAATGAAATCACCGAAGTAGTACAAGAGGTCAGAGGAGAAGTTCAAGAGGTTAAAGGTGAAGTTCAAGAAGTCAGAGGTGGAGTCCAGGGAGTCAACAGAAGGGTCCAAGACGTCGAAAATGAACTGTCCAAAATAGATGAACGGGTGGCACGAGAGGTGAACAAGAAATTCAACGAAGAAGTGGATAGGATCAAGGAGAGGTTGGAAACGCTACACCTTCCACACAAGCCTGCACCCTCTGAGGAAATCTCCCCCACCAGCGAAAAGCCATCCTCACTGACAACTCCGATAAGGCCTACACAAGTGAACATTTTGAAGCCTCCAACATTCGATGGGCAATCCTCGTGGCCCATGTATAGACGTCAATTTGAAGCGGCAGCAAACACAAACGGCTGGTCCGAGGAGGAAATGGCCACCTCTCTAGTCCTGTGTCTACGAGGACAAGCATTGGACATCCTTCAGAACATCCCCGAGAGTAATCAGAAGGAATATTCAAGAATCGTTGAAGCTTTGGAAATCAGATATGGACAGCAATATCTCAAACAAGTATTTCAGAGCCAAATGAAGAGTCGATACCAAAAATCCAACGAAACCCTACAGGAGTATGGAGCCGACGTAGAGCGACTCATTAATTTGGCATACCCACAAGCACCGAAGGAGTTCATAGAACAAATTGGGGTGCAGACTTTCATCGATGGTTTGAGAGATACTGACATGCAGCAAGCCCTTCGACTAGGACGACTTCAAACCATAAGCGCAGCACTAATAGCATCTTTGGAGTTCGAGGCCGCGAAAAACGCATCAAGAAATACGAGGCCCAAGTTACGTGAAGTTAAATTCAACGAGGATTATCCTACAAGCGAGGCGCTATTGAAGAAAATATTGGACTCCATAACAGCATTAAGCAACCAAGTGCATTCCCCAGAAGACAGGAAGAGGCGCTGCTATAACTGTGGGAAAAGCGGCCATCTACAGAGGAGTTGCTGGGAGAGATCGAGATCCAGAAGTACAAAAAGAAAGAGGTCGTCATCAACGAGTAACGAAGAGAGATCGAGATCTCCGAGCCCAGGAACAGAGCAACGTGGGCGATATACCAGAGGAGCCTTCAGGAGATCGACTACGCCAGAAAGGAGACCTCAAACGTCTGAAAGAGGACTTGCTCCCAACCAGGAAAACCAGAATTAGTCGACACTAGGGGGCGCGTGGCGACTTTCAGTGTTCAAATCCCCAAGATCCATATATCGTCATTGAAGAAAAATGGCCAAAGTCTACTAATACAAGGCTACTTAGAAGATCGGAAATGCACCTTCACTATTGATACACGAGCTTCGAGATCAGTCGTTCGCCCAGACCTCATACAAGAATCTGTGAAGCCGATGAAAAGGAATATGGTTTTGGAAACGGCAACGGGACAAACCGCACCAGTCATTGGGGAAACACTTGTACACATCCAGATAGGACCTATTACCAAGGAACATTCTATGTTGGTTGCGGAAATAAGGGATGAATGTGTTTTGGGTCTGGACATCATGGAGAAAAACGACTTCATCCTTAACATCAGACAGAAAATTTTGCGGATTGGCAATGAAGAAATCTTCCTGAGCAGATACAATGAGAAAATCCAACCAATTAAGATTTATGTTGACGAAGACATCCACATTCCGAAAAACTCCGAAACCATCATCATGGCCAGAATGGATAAAGAACCTGGAGATTTGAGCACTGGAATAATTGAAAATGATGAATACCGCCAAGATGGAATTTTAATTGCCCGATGTCTTGTGAACACAGAACAACTAATTCCTGTCAGGGTTGCCAATACTTCGGAAAATAAAGTCCTTCTGAAGAAAAACGACCAATTGGGATTCTGCAAACCTGTCACTCGAGTTATCAATTGTGAAAACCACACTCGGGTACTGCGAAGAAATACCACTAACACCGATCAGAGAACAATAGACAAAATGATGGAATCCACGGAACATTTAACTATGGAAGAAAAGCAGAAGGCCAAAGAGTTTCTTGATAGCCATCGTAACATTTTCTCGACAGAGACTTCGACGGGACGTACCAGTCTAGTTCAACATCGCATCAACACCGGCGATGCCCGACCAATACGACAGGCTCCGAGGAGATTACCGTTTGCCAAACAGAGAGAGGTAGCAGACATGATAAACAACATGATGGAGGATGACATAATTGAAGAAACCACAAGCCCATGGTCCTCACCGGTAGTATTGGTAACTAAAAAGGATGGATCAACCCGATTCTGCGTGGACTATCGTCGATTGAATGACGTAACGATGAAGGATAGCTACCCATTACCAAGAATTGATGATACACTAAACACATTATCCGGTTCCAAATGGTTTTCAACGTTGGACCTGAAAAGCGGGTATTGGCAAGTGGAAGTTCATCCTGATGATAGAGGAAAAACAGCGTTCTCTACCGGACAAGGGCTGTACCAATTCAAAGTTCTTCCGTTCGGATTATGTAATGCTCCCGCCACCTTTGAGAGACTTATGGAACTAGTATTGAGAGGTTTGACATGGAAAATTTGTCTAGTCTACTTGGATGACGTCATAGTAATGGGAAGGACGTTTGACGAACACCTGGATAATTTGGAAGAAGTATTTTTGAGGTTAGAAAATGCTAACCTGCAACTGAACCCAAAGAAGTGTTATTTATTTCAAAAAGAAGTTAATTTTTTAGGCCATGTCATCTCGGCCGAAGGAATTAAGACCGATCCTGCTAAAATCGAGGCTGTTAGGAGTTGGCCACGTCCTAGGGATAAACATGAAGTAAGAAGTTTTCTGGGGCTATGTACCTACTACAGGAAGTTTGTTCAAGACTTTGGTAAAATTGCCAAGCCACTCCACCGCTTAACTGAGAACAACGTTCAGTTTGATTGGAGCCCTGATTGCCAACAGTCGTTCACTGAACTGAAGAAGAAATTGACAACTGCGCCTATTTTGGCTTACCCACGAGAACAAGGCACTTTCATTTTGGGCTGTGATGCGTCTCAGCAAGGCATTGGATCAGTTTTATCCCAAGAACAGGATGGCGAAGAGAAAGTAATAGCCTACTTTAGTAAAACTCTAGGCAAAGCCGAAAAGAATTACTGCGTTACAAGAAAGGAGCTTCTATCGATAATCAAAGCCATTGAACATTTCCATACCTTCCTCTATGGCAGACGTTTTCTCGTAAGAACTGACCACAGCGCTTTGCAGTGGATAATGAACTTCAAGAAACCTGAGGGTCAGATTGCGAGATGGCTAGAGAGACTCCAACAATACGACTTCAAAGTTATTCATCGCAGTGGCAGGAAACACAGAAATGCAGACACATTATCCAGACGTCCATGCTTGGAACAGCAATGCCGATATTGCCAGAAACTCGAAAACAAAGAAGTCAATTTTTACAATGATGAACATTGCAAGGAAATTCTGCAAGTTACCACCGTAAGATTGGAGTCTGAAGAATCTGATTTATGGACCACAGAAGATATGAGGAAGAATCAGAAGAAAGACAACAATTTAAAGTTAGTTCTAAGCTGGCTAAAAAATGGAGTTAGACCTGAGTGGCAGAAAGTATCCAAGTTTGGTGCAGTTGCCAAGGGATACTGGGCTCAATGGGATTCCCTATGTCTTCGTGATGGCCTATTACATCGCAAATGGGAGAGCCCAGATGGAGCAACTGTGGTGTACCAACTGGTCCTGCCGAAAGCACTTACTAAAGATGTGCTCGAGCAACTTCATAGTAGTCGTGCAGGTGGACACTTCGGAATCAAGAGGACCCTTGCTAGAATTCGAGAACGATTCTATTGGGTGAATTATCGTCGTGATGTAGAAGAATGGTGCAGAAGATGTGACCTATGCTCTTCAAAGAAGGGACCCAAAACTAGAAGTCGAGGGAAAATGGCTCAGTATCTTTCTGGTGAACCATTCGAAAGAGTAGCAGTTGACATTCCTGGGGCGTTTCCTGTTACCGAGCAAGGAAATAAATACTTGATGGTAGCCATGGACTATTTCTCCAAGTGGCCTGAAGTTGTGCCCATTCCAAACCAGGAGGCAAAGACCGTTGCAAAGGCCTTCATAGAAAATGTAATAGCCAGACATGGAGTCCCACTAGAATTACATTCTGATCAAGGACGAAACTTCGAATCTGAATTATGGCAGGAAATGATGAACATTCTAGGTGTGAAGAAGACTCGTACCACAGCCCTACATCCACAATCAGATGGTATGGTTGAACGACATAATAAAACCATCAGTCAGTACCTGTCGATGTTCATCTCCAAAAATCAAAAGGATTGGGATGAGTTGGTACCACTATTTCTCCTATCCTATCGAAGTTCCCAGCATGAGTCCACCGGATATACTCCTTCAATGTTGATCACTGGGCGAGAAATGAAACTACCATGCGATCTGTTGTTTGGAATGCCACCTAGAAGTACAGAGGACAAAGTCCTACCAGAATATGTCCAAGAGTTGAGAGAAAGACTGGACCAAGTTTATGAATTCTGCAGACGTCGTCTTCAAATCTCCAGTGATAAAATGAAAAAGAGGTTCGACAGGAAGAGTCCAGGGACTATGTTTGAGCCAGGTGATGCCGTTTGGCTATACCAACCTCAGAGAAAGAAAGGAAAATGCCCCAAGCTACAGAGAAATTGGACAGGACCCTATGTCATCATAAAGAAGATCAACGACTTGGTATACCGCATCCAGCTCAACCCAAGGAGTAAACCCAAAGTTGTTCACATCGAGAGGTTAGCAGAATACCGAGGCCACGATCCCCCAAATTGGTTCCAGAGGAACAGCCAAAATGGTGATGGTGTTATCCGGGACGGAATAACCTAAAGGAGGAGGCAGTGTTACAGACCTGAAATTAGATAAAGACTTCTCGAATTGTTCGAGATCCTTCGATGAATTAGATGGAAAAATCTAGAAGCACTAACTTTTGTTCTGGATCAATCGTCGAACATTCTATTTGTGTTCTATTGATTTCTTAAGTTTTCTAGAACTTCATTTGTATATAAAAGCGATGCATTTGTTAGATGAAGGAAGTTAGTTAGGAAGTTACTCTGAGTTACCTTGGATACAAGTATTTTGACAGTGACTTGTATCACAGTGTTGTCAAGTGAAGTTGGAATAATAAAGGCGAGTTCATACCAGTGTACACTTATTTTTGAACCCGAAGACGCAACAATATTGTCAACAAGATCAATAAAATAAAAGAAGTGAACTCACCTAATCATATGCATGAAAAAAAAAAAACGAAAAATATATCTAGATCTAATAACGGAGTTAGGCTAAACAATGATCCTTCAGATTTTTGTTCGAAAATATGAATAGGATATTCATAAAATCTGTTGTGGAATCATCTGCGGCTGAAAGAAAACTTCAGTCGCTATTTTCCATCCTTCAAGATAACCTCTTGGGGGGTATTCATGTTGAAAAGGGGAACATTGAAAATTGAAAAATGTGATTTATTTGTAATATCTAACAGAAAACAATTTCTTCCCCGGAAAAAGCCACGCTGGATATTGAACTACATCTGATAGATATTGTGAAAAGACTAACTGAAAAGAAAAGAAGAACTCTGAAGGGGAAAATTCGCATTTTCATTCAGATTCTTTTCTTTTTTTTTCTAGTTTCCATTGAAAAAATCATTAAATAAATTAGATAGTGAGAATGTTATTAAAAAATATCACTCACAGAAATCGTTCATTTCATGGAAGCAAGGTTCGCTTCTCTCGCATTTAATCCCCAATATATTGTTTTCTGTTAGATATTACATGTAAATCACATTTTTCATTTTTCAGTTTTCATGGAGAATGTTCCCCTTTTCAAAATGATCCTTCAGTTCATCAACTTAACTGCGGCATATGACATAACGATTCGCAAAAGAAATATGACTATAGAGTATAGAATGAAGTAAAATAGCGCATTTGCAAAAAATGTAATGACCGAGTAATAATTAATGGCGGAGGTGTCAATAAGAAATTATTACAAAATTATAAAACTCGTGGCAATGGTTGTTATCCGCATACAACGGTAAACGTTCAATGTTATAAACAGAGATGAACTCTCTAATATATAGTCTTTGGATTTTGCTAGAAAATTAGTAAGCCTTGTGTAAGTAACCCGCAGTAATACGAAACTAAGAGTACTCAGAGAAATATACAGGATGTTCCTTAAAGACATGCTAATATTTGAGGGTGATTCTTTGACTTATTTTAAGGAAAAAACTTTCTATAAACGTATGTCCTAAAAGTCCTAACTTTTGAGATACAGGGTGATAAAGTTTTGAAAAAAAATCACTTTTTTAATAATAACTGAGATAATATTGTAGACGTTTTTATAAAATTTGGTACATGTCTTCTATGCATCAAGGTGCATTTTTTAATGCACAAACATTTTCATTTTCTCAACCAGTGGCGTCCGTACGGGTTTTGCATTGAATATTTTTGGAGAAAAAAATACTACGCCACTGCTTTCTCCAAAAAAAAAATACTTTTGAGATCCTCATTTATTTTTGAGCAAATTTAATCTCTTGAGTTTTCTTTGTCCGCCGCATGGTTTTCGCTTAAAAAAATAAAAATCGTTTTACTTCAGGATCAATTCCTCAAAAATCTGATGTGGTGTGGAAATGATTGTGCATCGACTTAAAGCAAATAAAGGGATCAGATTTGTTCCAAAATGGATGAGAATCAAAAAAATATGGATTTCAGCTTGTACAAAAACGAATTTTATTTTATTTTATAAAAGTAAATTTAAATGAACGGATCAAATTCATTAATTATTGACAATACTAACACTGATTATAAAAATTGTTGGAAATGGCCACCTTCACTTAATAGGCATGCTTCCGCCCGTCTACGCATGGAATTACGCACCACACCGCATCAGATTTTTGAAGAATTGATCCTGAAATGAAACGATTTTTATTTTTTTAAGCGAAAACCATGCGGCGGACAAAGAAAACTCAAGAGATCAAATTTGCTCAAAAATAAATGAGAATCTCAAAAGTATTTTTTTTTCAGGAGAAAGCAGTGGCGTAGTATTTTTTTCTCCAAAAATATTCAATGCAAAACCCGTACGGACGCCACTGGTTGAGAAAATGAAAATGTTTGTGCATTAAAAAATGCACCTTGATGCATAGAAGACCTGTACCAAATTTTATAAAAACGTCTACAATATTATGTCAGTTATTATTAAAAAACTGATTTTTTTTCAAAACTCTATCACCCTGTATCTCAAAAGTTAGGACTTTTAGGATATACGTTTATAGAAAGTTTTTTCCTTAAAATAAGTCAAAGAATCACCCCCTCAAATATTAGCATGATTTTAAGGAACACCCTGTATATCATATAGTGCGGGTTAGCGCTGCTGGAAATTATTATATTACCAACACATCTGCTTTCCGCATGTGAAAATCGTATAAGTCTGTCTCATGTATCATTGGGATTTTATTTGAACGGGTATGATTCAACACAAGGGAATGAGAGGAAACTAAATAAATTGTCGGTGACTAAGTCTCACACCCGCACGTTAAGACCGATTTTGACTATATCAACTATTTAGACAGATTGTCAACATACTGACGATCACCATAACAAAAAGGAAAATAGGGATAATAAAGGGAGCCATTTGCAACCATTTGTCATACAGATAGTAGTGTTGAGTAGAAGTGAACAAGTTGTGATGGAGGAAAAAACTGTAGAACTGGTTTTGCATATAAACGATGCAAAACAAAATACTTGTTTGCGTCTAGATGAGCAGAGAAAAATAAAAACTGACAATATTCGGGAAGGGGATCAAATCTAATATCTAATATAATACATTTAGATAATATGTCTTATTGACTTCCGTCGATTGATTATGTAGTGTCTTTTTGGTTGTCGAAGACTATTCAAATTTCTACAAAAATCAGTTGAATACCTGTAAATGACGAAAACTATAAAATCGATTCCGAAGGAAGAGATAGAAGTTCTTTCGAATATTCTACCTCTCAGTATGAGTATAACAAAGGAGCCAAGAATGGATTAGTATACCAACTGGAAATTGCAATTGTAATTGATAACATTAGCGAAAATATATTGAAAGGGTTTGTCGGCAAAACAAAATGATGAGCAGTGTAGAAATTCCTCGAGAATTTCTCAACAACTTGGAATTAACAGGCATTCCTTCTCATCAAGTGAAGCTGAAGGTTGGCATCCCAGTTCTGCTGATGCGATCTTGATACTCCGAGATTGTGCAATGGCGCCAAGATACGTGACACAGAGCTGGCGAGGAATATCATAAAGATCAATATTCTTACTGGAGTAGTTAAAGGAGAGAACGTGTTGATTCCCTGAATCCCAATTATCCCAAATAATTTCCCATTTCAATTAAGAGGCTGCAATTTTCCCTAAAGGTGGCATTTACAGTGATTATAACTAAGACCCAGGACCAGTAGTGAAAGTTCATTTGGGTACTCCTTGCTTCTGACATGGGCAGCTTCATGTCGTCTATATAAATACAGTACGGATTTTAATAGTCCCCCCCCCCCCTGTTAACTTTTGAACGGTTCGACGTAGAAAAATGAATAAAAAACCGTTTTGAGGGTTTTACTAATACTACATTTTGAGATGAAAGATATGGTGATTACTCAACAGGGTGCGCGGGGGGGGGCATCAACTCAAAATTTTTAAATGGCATGGGGGTCAAGTGGCACATCGTTGAAAAGAGAATTCAATTCTCTTTACAATCATTTAAATATTTTTGAATTTTGTTTATAATTTGTTTCCAATTTCGATTTTTATGCCTTTCGAAATTTTCAAGTTAATGTAACTCTAGCACCATCTGTCGAGTAATTGCAATGTTTTTTCTCTCAAAAAGTAGTATCAGTAACACCCTTCAAAAAATTTTTGATTTCATTGTTCCACATCAAACCGTTCAAATTTATCGAGGTATGAGTAGTATTCAGATCCGCATTTATATTTGATATTTCGATTTTAAATTGCAAAAAATATATTATAGAGAATGGAATTTACTTTTCGATGATGTGCCACTTGACCCCCCATGCCATTTAAAAATTTTGAGTTGATGGCCCCCCCCGCGCCCCCCTTTGGGCAATTACCATATTTTTTTATTTCAAAAGGTAGTATTGGTGAAACCCTCGAAACGATTTTTATTTATTTTTCTACGTCGAACCGTTCAAAAGTTAACAAGGGGGGACTATTAAAAGCCGCACTGTATAATAATATCGAAATATGTACGCCCAAAAGAGAATATCAATTTTGCAATTTTTACATATGAAATATCTACGAGTGAGTTTTTTTATAAGAAATATAGAGTGCACTCGGCAAATTGTGACATAGTAAACTGATCTTTCTCAATTTTATAGCTACTGTGTCGTTTCAGAGTGGAATTTAATTATTTTATTTAAATCAGAGTAAGTGCTAGTATGTTCCAATTATATTTTACACAAAATAAGTTTCATATATTATGTATATATTAATGTAAAACAATTTTTAATTTTTCGTGTGTGTGTCATATTTACCTTTCGAAAAGTATAATTGTGACACCTATGGCGGGTAATGGGAATGTGAATTCGATGGTTTTAGTTGTGTTAAAGAAGTTTTGTCGGTAGGGTTAATGTGATAGTTTCCTGATGGAAAATGTGATATTTGTGAAATTGATATGTGGAAAATTTGTATGAAATAAAGCAAGTTCATCAATATTTTCTGGTTTAATATAAGTACCAATGTAAACAAATGTAAATAAGCAAAATATTGATGGAACCTAAAACATAAAAATTTGAAATCTTCTCTTTAAAAAATAAAATGAAACAACATTCAACTTTTTGTGCTCTGTAGCAGTAGGATTTCAGTACACATTCATGTACATTGGTAAAATCTACGCAAAAATTATAGGTAAATTCTTCGGCATGTAACAGCTGGTTTTGGTAATATTGAAAAAAGTTATTGAAAGGAACTGATTCGGTGTCATCCTCCAAGGGCCAGGAATTTTATAGTACTCCGCCACATTATTTTGGCTCATTGTTTTACACTCTAAAGCTTCTACTGATAGTTTTGTCCTTACTGTATTTGCGCCTGTCTTTTTTCACAGGAAAGGGCATTGTATTAAAATCTTCAACAAAATATATTATGTTGAAAAGGGGAACATTCTCCATGAAAATTGAAAAATGAAAAATGTGATTCATTTGTAATATCTAACAGAAAACAACTACTTCCCCGGCACAAGCCACGCTGGACATTGAACTACATCTGATAGATATTGTGAAAAGACTCTAACTGAAAAGGAAAGAAAAAATCTGAAAGTGAAAATTTGCATTTTCATTCAGATAGCTGACTTTTTAAATTCTTTCTAGTTTTCCTTGAAAAAATCATTAAATAAATTAGATAGGAGAATGTTATTAAAAAATATCACTCACAGAAATCGTTCATTTCATTGAAGCAAGGTCCGCTTCTCTCGCATTTAATCCCCAATACATTTTGGTCGACAAAAATCTATTTCGCTTTGCCAAGCTCTTCAGGAGGATTGATATAGGAATGGAATAAAACAGGCTTTTCAGAAGCATACACATCAGGGATGGATATGAGAGAAACATTTCTGCTGCGGTGACACTTTCAAAATTATTTTTTGACATAGACCTGTCATGAGCATTTTGATTTTAGTTCGAAAATATGAATAGGAAATTCATAAAATCTATTGTGGAATCATCTGCGACTGAAAGACAAACTTTAGTCGCTATTTTCCATCGTTCAAGATAACCTCTTGGGAGGTATTCATGTTGAAAAGGGGAACATTCTCCATGAAAATTGAAAAATGAAAAATGTGATTCATTTGTAATATCTAACAGAAAACAACTACTTCCCCTTTTCAACATGAATACCTCCCAAGAGGTTATCTTGAACGATGGAAAATAGCGACTAAAGTTTGTCTTTCAGTCGCAGATGATTCCACAATAGATTTTATGAATTTCCTATTCATATTTTCGAACTAAAATCAAAATGCTCATGACAGGTCTATGTCAAAAAATAATTTTGAAAGTGTCACCGCAGCAGAAATGTTTCTCTCATATCCATCCCTGATGTGTATGCTTCTGAAAAGCCTGTTTTATTCCATTCCTATATCAATCCTCCTGAAGAGCTTGGCAAAGCGAAATAGAATTTTGTCGACCAAAATGTATTGGGGATTAAATGCGAGAGAAGCGGACCTTGCTTCAATGAAATGAACGATTTCTGTGAGTGATATTTTTTAATAACATTCTCCTATCTAATTTATTTAATGATTTTTTCAAGGAAAACTAGAAAGAATTTAAAAAGTCAGCTATCTGAATGAAAATGCAAATTTTCACTTTCAGATTTTTTCTTTCCTTTTCAGTTAGAGTCTTTTCACAATATCTATCAGATGTAGTTCAATGTCCAGCGTGGCTTGTGCCGGGGAAGTAGTTGTTTTCTGTTAGATATTACAAATGAATCACATTTTTCATTTTTCAATTTTCATGGAGAATGTTCCCCTTTTCAACATGAATACCTCCCAAGAGGTTATCTTGAACGATGGAAAATAGCGACTAAAGTTTGTCTTTCAGTCGCAGATGATTCCACAATAGATTTTATGAATTTCCTATTCATATTTTCGAACTAAAATCAAAATATATTATGTTATAAAATATGCCACAAATTCATTTTAATTTCAATGACTTTGGTGGAGTCACATTTATCTCTAGGGCAAAGTCACAATTACCTCCGGAAGTTATTTTAGTAGTTTAATTCTGACACTCATCCAAAACTCACTTCCTTTCAAAAGTTAGATTAAACAATTATTGCAATTAATTCAAAACTATATCAAAGAGCCACTATCCAAATTATATACTTCTAAGATTAATAAAACATATTTTATAGAACTTACCTGTGATCAACTTCAGACTTCAAAAAATCAATATTTACATGCACGCGGTTGACGATTCAGACGTAGTAGACGAAGTAGGTACTTCCCGGACGGTTTTTCTTTGAGAAAGTATCACTTCCCGGACTAGTCCGGGAAGTACGTACTTTCCGGACTAGTCCGGGAAATGCCCAAATTTCAATATAAATATTTATATAAATAAGAATTAGAATGTTTCTGTTAGTACCTATCTTCTGTTCGCATTTCGATATTTAATACAAATAAGAATTAAAATGTTCGAAATTTTCTTCTACAAAGAAATATAAAAGATAAATGTGTCTCAACGTTTGTTGAAAATTATTTGAATTTTTACTAGTTTTTGGTGCAATTTTGATATATCACTCTGTATGTATGCCCATACCCAGGTAGCACACCCATATTGGGACAATATTGGTACAATATTGTGAAAATATTGGCAAAATATTCAAATAATATTGGCAAGAAAAAAAATATGAACATTCGGCGATATTGGTCCAATATTAAAAAAAAATAATATTGGTGTAATATTCTCGAAGCAATATTGGCCTCAAAATGTTAAGCAATATTCGTACAATATCGCTGTAGCACACTTACATTGTAATAATAATGGTAAAATATTGGCAAAATATTCAAACGTAATATTGGCGAGATAAAATTATATTATTTCGGGACACTATACAAATAATACAAGTGAAATATTGTGGAAGCAATATTGGCCTCAAAATATTTAGGGATATTGGTACAATATCATTGGCATATATTGGTAAACATTGTTGAAATATTTCCAGAAAATGTCGATTAATTTGAAAATTCTACAATTTTATTTCTACTTCAATTAAGCACTAAGTAGATTGACTCGTTAACGCATTGTGAGAAGCCTTATTCAATATATGTTACTATGATTCAGCTGTCGTTCCATATGTGGGGCCACGTAGCGGTTTCTTACCCAAGTTTGATACAACTCATTTCAATATTGTTTATTGAATATCCGACCAATATTCAAATTTCAATGATAGTGATAAATGTATTTTGTAATATTGTATCAATATGGTCTTTCAAGTATTGGCGTGAGGTTTTCGTAACAATCTCAATCAATATAGGGTCAATAATTTTCCGAATAGGGAATAAATAATATTCCACCAATGTGCTATAAAACTTGGATATACAATATTGTTTTTTATCTCTAAAATTGAGAGTAATAATAGTAATAGTAATAGTAATGAGAGTAATATTGAAATCGCAATATTGGTGCTAGATGCTGGAAACAATATGTAGGCAATATAGCTCTATCGATATGAGTGAAAATTATAGAACCAATATTGACCCAATATTTTATAAATCAATATACATTCAGAACAGGTTGAGCCAATATTTCACCAATATTATCAATGAAATATTGTTTTTCCAATATGCATCCATATTGGTTCAATATTATTTTTACATTTACAATATATCCATATTGGCCCAATATGAAAACAAGATTCAGTTAACATGAGGTTCTACCTGGGTAATAACTATCAGTATGATTTTGTCCAAGGGAATTATTGAATAAATGATAATAATTATTGGTAAACTATGAAATAATACAATTCTGTGACTTTACGATCACTTTAATCATAAAAAATTGTATATTTCAATTTTTTTATGATTAAAGTGATCGTGAAGTTGCAAAATTGTATTATTTAATCGTTTACTAATAACTATTTTTATTTATTCAATAATTTCCTTCCATAAAATCATACTGATAGTAATAACTATCATTATATCATCATAATAATATCATCATCATATCATATTATCATAATAATGGAGATACATAAAGAGTGATATATCAAATTTGCACAAACAACTAGTAAAAATTCAAATAATTTTCAAACAAACGTCGATATTCTAGTACAAATGATAAATTCGCATTGAAATATAGTTGTGGGAATATAAGGAAGACTAGCACTCTTTATGAGACAAGAACTATAAAAGATTGGATTTTTTTTGTTACGTAGGTGGCTGTGATTCCAAATATCGTTTTCGATTCTGAACAACTTTTTTAAATAAGCTTCTTTGGTGATATCAAAAATAAGAATATACATAGAATACTCTTGACCAGAATTTCTATTTTTCGTTCTCCTCTGTGCACCGTTTGGAAATTCAGAATGTTGATAACTCAAATATAAGCACAAACTTTTATGGGGAATAAAATTTTCTGACAAATGTGTAATAAAAAAGTTTCCAATATGGTGCAAACTTTTTGAAACTCTCTGTATATGTGAAAGTTTGTATGTTTAGATTACGTGATTACCACAATAGAAACGTTTTATGCCAGTAAATTACATTAAATTACAGTAAATTCCATCAATTTATATCAAAACTAGCTTTTGTCCACGACGTCCCCAATATGAGTCCATCAATAAAATCAACAAAAACTTGGCTTGTATCAACACTTTGAAATCAACAGCCTTGCCTTCCTTTTCATAAACTGGAGCTTGAGTTTGTCTTTCCAGTTCTGCAAATGCCGTAATCTTGATGCACCGAGATGTGCAATGACACCAGGCTAAGTCTCACAGAACTTGAGAGAAATATCAAGGGCCCCTATTTTTACCGGAGCAGCTGAAGGAGAGAAATTGCGTTGATTCTCCGAATCCCAATTAACCCAAACAATATGACACTTCAATTTAAGAGGTTGCAATTTCGCTTCAAGTCGACATTTACAATGACCATTTATTCATCTCCGGGCAAAATGCTTAATATCGGTTACTGAGAATTTCGAGTGCCCAAAACTTACACTTACTAGCGGAAAATAATGAAACATACAATGTCATATATTATGTGAGCAAAAAATAGCAATTTTGCGATTTTACCATATCAAATATCTACGGGTGAAATTTCCATACGTTATACATTTCTCCGTTAAACAAATTCTGAAGTTCACTAGTTCTGAAGTCGAGGGCAGAAGATATTATTCTATATATTTTAAACCTTCAGAAACAATACAATTTCAATAGCAACATTCTAAATCGAAACGATAGAAAATACCTCATGAATACTTTACTTTGCATACCAACTCTTTCTGATGGAAAATACAGCGAAATAGCTAGCGCATTTACGTCAATGTATGTTATATTATTTGGTCCATGTGTTCTGTTGTGAGCATTCAGAATTTCGATCCATCGTTCAAATTACACATTCGTTTATGTACGAATGGCTGAAATCCTGCAAAAATAAGAATTGTTTATCCAAACCAATTCGTTTAGTGAATAATTCATGTTATCTGAAAACTGTTTCACTTATGTGGTTCAAAAACGTCAAAACACAATTTTTTTCAGAATATACGTTGGATGATACAAACAAATGAAAAAGTTCAGCGGTATCTTTTACAGTAGCAATATGCATTATTTTCGTAGATGAATTATTTAATATTAATTCAAACATGTTTCCAAACTATTTTTATTTAAAATAATAGCAATAAACGTCAAATATCTGGACACAAAGTGTAGAATGTTTTTGGGAGATCATCAAGTAACGCTAGTCGTTTAACTCTTTTTCACTCCTATCCACCTATATTGTGAGCTATTATGGCAAATACCTTTCGCAAAACAACTACTCTCCTGACTACCACCACGACTATTGAATCAGCAAACAGATAACTTGTGCATATCACGAGTTCAAAGAAATTTATGAAAATCTAATCGTGGGTAATTCAAAATTTGTAGGTACAACATTAACGTGATATGGTTTATGTATCTGGAGAAATATATTAGTTCATCCAAACATAAATATTGTTCAGACGATATTCTGGTATCAAAATGGCTCAGATATCGGTATGCACATTCAGTGTCGATAATTTTATGATAAAAATCATCCTACTTCATTTTACTTATAGTCGAGGAAGACTACATCAGGCTCATTGACTTGTACTTGTCTTTGGGCTGGTAATGAGTAGTTCCAATAGATTTGGAGCATAAGGTAACACCGGTGCCTCGACTCTACTGTACTAGTGTGGTATATGATAGTGTATCCCTCGTTTGTTAGAAGGTGGTTGACAATGTTTCACTTTTAGTAAGGTTATTCTGGACTTGCATTGTCTATACGGACAAAGAAAATTCAATTCTCTGCAATTTTTATTCACGACGTTTCAACCGTTGAGATCTACAGTCGTTTTCAAGTGTATAAACGTGACATTGGCAAGAATACTTTTTATGTATGGTTGGTTTTTATTTGTTTTATTAGCATAAGGGTAATTTTTCTGCGTCCAGGTACGTATGTTAATTACTGTGCCAGGCCCCCTCTGGTACAGCATTGTTAATTCTTCGTAACTTCAATTGACCCATACCACTAATTAAGAGTTTCCACACATTACAGGTTTCTATGCTCTCTTGACTGAAGACATTATTGTTCATAATATATGCACTCTCTTTAAACTTCCTTCTATACCAGCTCTCCTCGTTGTGGATGACTTCGGCTGCCGTCCATTAGATGTTGTGTTGAGTCGTCCAAACATGGTCCGTTATCCCTGATTTCGTTCTTTCTCCTCGTTGAGTGTTTCTTTTGTGTTCAGCGAGTCTCACGCTCAGTCGTCTCTTGGTTTCTCCAAGATACGCTTCGACGAATTCGCAGGACACGCGGTAGATGCAGTTTTTGGAGTCAATGTCAGCGTTACGTGGTTTCGTCTCTTCAGAGGTGGTTGCGAATGGTGTTACCTGACTCGAAACATGTCTATATTTCGTATTTCTACCCGATTCGCCTAATTTTTTTCGATAGACCCCTAACATAAGGAACGCACAGGGTGGCTTCTGTCAGCTCGTCTGGTTTCTTGTTGTTGTATCCCCTGCGGGCTAGAACCTCTTCTATGTATTTTCAGATCTTTCTTAGTGTCTAATACGGTGGTAAGGCTTTCATCAGTGTTGCACAGGCTGTAGGCGCGGTTCACCACCGATCGAATGATACCTCTTTTTGTGGCACCATTATGGTTCGATTCGAAGTTCAGGTATTGTCCTGAGTGAGTTGGCTTTCTGTACACTGATGTTTGGCACCTTTCATTGTTCTTTTGATTTTTCACGCCTAGAAAACCGCCTTGGGTATCCTTTTCCATTGTGAATTTTATGGGCTTGTCCAGTTTCTTGTCTACGTGGTTTCATATGACAAACGTGTTGTCAACATATCTCAACCACATCTGAGGTTTCTTCTGGGCTGTGTCTGTAGCGAACATTTCAAACCATTAAACATTCCATATAGATGTTTGCTACTACGGGCGATAACGAGGAACCCATCGGAAGTCCTGGGAGAAAAATTGGTCTTTTTCTTGAAAGTAGCAGTTCTGCAGGCAGCATTCTAGCAGGTTTATAATGCCCAGTACCGGTAGGTTTGTCCTATTCTCCAACTCTGTGTCCTCTTGCAGCGTGTCCCGAATAATTTGTGAGGCCTCTTCTACCGGGACGTTGGTGTGGAGAATTTCCACGACGAAACTGACGAATTGGTCTCCTGGTGCGATTATGACCCATTCCAGGATCTTTACGAAGTGCCTGGAGTTCTTCACATAGATGTCACTGTCCATGATGACCGTTGCTTTCCCTTTGTACGCAGGTAGAATCTTTATTGTGTCATCTTTCTTTAGATTGTTCAGTGCTCTCTGTTCTTCCCGGCTGATGTTGTTATTCAGATGCGGCTATTTTTCCAATTGATCTCTCACCTTCCATCTGAATTCTTCCACTTGAATCTGATCGATGCGTTCACTGATGGATTCTACGACGGCGATAATTTCTAGTGTGGGTATTGCCTTCAGTGTCTCAGAAAAGTTTAAGCCCTTCCCTGATAGGGATTCTTCGGTATTATTCAATCGCTGGTGGACCTTGCCTACAGCCTATGCAACACCGGTGAAGTCTCACCACCGAATTAGACAATATCAAGGAAGACCTGAGACAAGATGGGTACCCAAAGAAACACATAGAAGAGGTTCTAGCCCGCAGGGGAGACAACAACAAGAAACCAGACAAGCCGATTCAAGTCACCCTGTGCGTTCCTTATGTTAGAGGTCTTCGGAAAGCATAAAGCAAGTCGGGTCGAAATACAAAATACGGACATATTTCAAGTCAGGTAATACGATTCGCAGCCACCTCACAAAGACGAAACCACGTAACGCTGACATTGACTGCAAAACTGCATCTACCGCGTGCCTTGGCGTATCTTGGAGAAATCAAGAGACCACTGAGCGTGAGACTCGCTGAACACAAAATAAATACTCAACGAGGAGTAACAACGAAATAGGGATAGCGGATCATGTTTGGACGACCCAACACAACATCAAATGGACGAAAGCCGAAATCATCCACAAAGAGGAGAGCTGGTATAGAAGGAAGTTTAAATAGGGTGCATATATTATGAATAATAATATCTTCAGTCAAGCGAGCATAGAAATCCGTAGTGTGTGGAAACACTCAATTAGTGATATGAGTCAATTAAAATTACGATAAGAATTAACAATGCTGTACGAGAGGGGACCTGGCACGGTAATTAACGTACCACTTCAAATGTCAGTGTACTGTTAGTTTTTTCAGATTAAATCTTGCAAGCTGAATTAGAACGACTTCCTCTTATGCTTGAAATGTTGAAGTTGTAAATATTGGTTAGTTCTGTTTGGATGGCAATATAATAATGTAAAAAAAATTCCTGTTGCCTCCTGAACGATAGATAACCAGAGGAAAAAAAAGTTAACGGTCGGGGACTTGGACCCGCTTCTTCATCTCAAAAAAAGTTATAATAAGAGGCGAAGTTAAAATATCCGTTATGGTTTCAGACATGAAAAACTTCGACGACAAATAACGTTATCATCTGACCCCCATCCTCATCGATAAAAATAGTGGAAGACGTCAAATAGTCTTATAATTCAATTTCAAGAAATTTTACCTCTCTGACCAACTGTAGGCTAGATAGAAAACAGGTAGAAATTGGAAATCAATTTCAACTGTTTTGAACGAGAAAAATAACGACGAAAAATATTATCGGTTGGTGGGTTCAGACACCCCTACTTTTAGAAAAAAGTTGAGGCGTAAACTCACGTTAGTCACAGTTCTAGCTGTTTCAGAATGTTTCATTATTTCATTATTGAGGAGATTTTGGTATAGGTACACATGTATATTTGGATAGATATTCATTTTGGAAACATTTCTGACATCGTGCGAAAGGGAATGTTTTAATTATTCACACTAAAAGCCTATTGATAATTGTTTAATAGGCCGAAACCAGTCGTAACGAATAAAAGTCGTAGTGGAAGTTAGACAAAAGTTAATTATTCCTCTATTTCAAATTCAACACTAACAGTTATTTTGAAATGTTTCTATAATCCACCATTCATTTATTGTTCATTGAAAATGATTCAAAAAAGGTCAATTCAATATTTCTGACACGTTTATGAAATCAGTTACAGTTTGATTTGTTTTGAACTCTATCAAATGTTTCTGAATATATCAAGTTAACCTATTTTGGAATGTTTCAAAAATGTTTCGATTATTTTTAAACATGATAGAATTCTTTTTGAAGATATTTCGATTATTCAAAACTGCAGAAGCTTTGAAACGTTTCATGTTTACTGGGATATTATCATATTTTATAGTGTTGGATCTGAATGGTTCCGTTTTATTATTCACCCTATATCTTGTTTTTAGTTTTCATCATATATGTTATGAGATGTAATTTTTTGAATTTTGAGTATTGTCAAATAAAAAGATTTTGAAAACGTCAGTAAGACTTTATTTGATAAAAATCCAAGGTATATCCATCCGAAATATAACATTTTGGCGACCGTGACAGGACATTAATCGAAGATGGATATAATAAAGAAAGAACGGGAGCAGCTGCGAAGTCATTTCAAGAAAACCAGCAGCGACCTAGATGTAGCTTTGAGATCAAAGGAAACAAGTAAGGCACAAATACTTACACTCTTGAGACAATTGGAGGACAAGAGTGATCGACTATTCATTCTCGATGAGACGTTCAAAGAGCAATTGTTCTCTGGTAATTTCGACGAAGTAGAAATTCAACAAGAATTTGATGATATGGAGTTCTACAGATCAGAAATAATAAAATTCAAATCTGAATGTGATTTCCGATTAGCAGAAGGAATTCGTACCCAAGGAAATTTTGAAAGCAGTTCCCAGACTTCATATGCCGAGAGAAGTAAACGAAAATTCAGATTGCCCAAGCTGGAATTAAACAAATTCGATGGAAATGTAAAGAATTGGATCGGATTTTGGGGACAATTCAAAAAGATCGACCAAGATGAAGACATCGATTTGGAAGACAAGTTCCAGTACTTGTTGCAAGCCACTGTTCATGGATCACCGGCGAGAGAATTGGTGGAAAGCTTCCCTCCATCTGGGGAAAACTACAGTAAAGCCTTAGACCAGTTAAAAGTACGTTTCGCTAGAGATGAATTTCTGATTGAGGTTTACGTGAGAGAGTTGCTGAATATTGTACTCAGAGTAAGCAAAAATAAAACAGGTATGTCTTTATCAGCTTTGTACGACAAATTAGAAACCCAATTACGAGCATTAGAGTCTCTAGGTGTCACTTCTGAAAAATACGCTGCAATGCTTTTCCCATTAGTTGAATCAGCTCTACCTAGTGAGTTACTTAAAATCTGGGAAAGACATCGTAGTACCAAGATAATTGAAGAAGGTAAAAGTGAAAAAGGTAGTTCTACTTCTAATAACAATCTTACACTGTTACTAGATTTCCTGAGGACAGAGGTAGAATCAGAAGAACGTATCAATTTGGCAAAAATGAGTTTTGGAGTTGAAAAGGAGAAGCCGAGGATCAATAGTAAGGAAAAACATCTACCTCAAGGTCAGCCTGAGTTATATTCTGCTGCTTCACTGTATACCACTAATTCAAAAGATGCATTGAGAGGTAAGAAACCAACCAACTGTTTATTTTGCAATAATTTACATCATGCAAGTCAAGACTGTTACACCGCGCAAAAACTTTCTTTAGATGAAAGGAAAGCTAAGGTCATTGAAAAAAAGGGCTGTTTCTCATGCTTGAAAACCAATCATTTGAGCAAAAATTGTAGGTCTTTTGTAAGATGTCTAATATGCGCACGAAAACATTTTCCGATAATGTGTCCAGAATTGACAACCAAACACACTCAATCAGAAGAAAATACCAAAGAAAAATCAGAAAATGTCTTGACATGTAATCATTCTACTGAAACTCTTTTACAAACTGTCATTGTCAAATTGGTGAACAACAACAAACAAAAATTTGTCAGAGCTTTGTTGGATTCTGGTTCGCAAAGATCTTATATTTTATCAAAATGCACTAATGATTTGAATTGTGAACCATCAGGAGAAGAAAATATAATACAAGGTGTTTTTGGCGGTTTTCAGCATTCTGTTTCCACTCATAAAATTTATGATATTACCGTAAGAGATTTGAACGAAGATTTTGAATGCAAACTTTCAGTACTGGGTCAAAATAAGATTTGTAATTACATACCTAGATTGGGAGATTTAACATTCATACGATATTTGAAGAATAAAAATATAATTTTGAGTGATGTTAGTATCAATAACCCTCCACAAGAAATTGAATTATTATTAGGTGCGGACATTTTCGGAAAATTACTCACTGGTAATATTGAAACTTTGAATAATGGACTTGTCGCCATAGAAACGTATATTGGGTGGACTATTATGGGACAATATACTAATAATACGAATAACAATCGAATTTTTTCTGGTTTTGCCGATTATTCTTTAGCGGATTTATGGAATTTGGATGTTTTGGGCATTAAAGAACCGGCTAATATCACACCAAAAGAAATTATTGAGGCCGATACTGAAAAATATTTTATGGAAACAATATCTCGTAATGATGAGGGTAGATATCAAGTTAATCTTCCTTGGATTACCGGTCATCCAAAACTTTTCAGTAATTTAGAAATAGCAGAATCTCGATTATTTTCTACAACCAAAAAGCTAGTTAGCTTAGGGAAATTTCAAGATTATAATGAAGTTTTAGCAGAATGGGAAATGTTAGGAATTATAGAAGAAGTGTGCTGTGATGAAACAAATCAACCTATTCACTTTTTGCCTCATCATGCAGTCATAAAAGAAACAAGCACTACAACTAAGATAAGACCTGTCTTTGACGCATCTGCGAAAGACATCAATGGTAACTCTTTAAATAAATGTTTGGAAAAAGGGCCGAATTTAATAGAACTGATTCCTTCATTGTTAATAAAATTCAGGTTAGGGAGAATAGGAGTTATTTCCGATATTGAGAAGGCTTTTTTGCAAATTGGTGTTAATCCTGTTGATAGGGACGTTCTAAGATTTTTATGGTGGAAAGATCACTCACAAACAGTTAAGAAAACTTTTAGGCATTGTCGAGTAGTGTTCGGTCTTAAACCTAGTCCCTTTTTATTGAGTGCAACTATTAATTACCATTTGAATAATGCACCAATTCACTTGAAAAATACAGCTGAAAAATTGAAAAAATCATTTTATGTAGACAACTGTATTACTAGTGTCGACAATATTGAAGAATTGGACAATTTCATGAGTCAGTCAAAAGATTTATTGTTGATGGGTAGATTCAACCTCAGAGAATGGGCATATAATTCTATGAATGATTCTTCCGAAGGTTTTCCCAACAAAACAAACGTTTCAGTTTTAGGTTTACTTTGGAATATCGAAAAAGACTTTTTATTTTGTGATTTGTCAAGTTTGGACTTGAACAATATTCCTAAGACAAAACGAGGTTTGTTATCAGTAGCCCAAAAGGTCTTCGATCTTGGTTTCACGTGTCCGGTAACATTGATTCCGAAACTATTATTACAGTTAACATGGACACTGAAGATAGGTTGGGATAAAGAACTACCGAGTGACATAGTTAATAAATTTGAAAAATGGATGAAACAATTGCACTTTTTGGAATTTTGCAAAATTCCCAGGTCACTCAATATGTTAACTTTTTTCATTTCTGCAAATGCAACAATTCATGTCTTCTGTGATGCTTGTAAAGTAGCATTCGCAAGTTGCATATTCCTTAGAACAGAAACTGAAGGAAAAGTTCATTTACAACTCATCCAAGCTAAATCTAGAATAGCACCTAAAAATATTACCATTCCACGACTTGAGTTATTGAGTACAGTTATTGGTGTAAGATTATGTCAAACTGTGAAAAGGGTAGAAGAAATGAAACAATTGAAAACGTTTTATTGGAGTGATTCCATGGTCGCTCTGACTTGGATTAAAACGAAAGGTTCATGGAATACCTTTGTAGGAAATCGAGTTAAAGAAATAACTTCGTGTAGCGATATCAATGATTGGTATCATGTACCGGGGGAGTTGAATCCAGCTGACGTGGCGTCTCGAGGATGTACTGCCAATGTTTTGATGGAATTAAAATGGTGGGACGGTCCTGAATGGCTGAAAGATACTCCAGAAAATTGGCCGCATACAGAAATAATTTATTCATCTGATGTTATCGATGCTGAAAGAAGAAAAAGTGTTTCAACTGTTTTACAAATTGAGCAACACTTTACTACTGAAAATTTTGGTTATTTTTCTAAATATTCAAAGGTTGTGAGGATGGTAGCATGGATGCTAAGATTTGGACACAATTCACACAGGAAAAATATGAGGATAACGGGAGAACTAACATTTGATGAACTGGAGGCAGGAGAATATCATATTTTGAAAATTATTCAAAAAGAAAGTTTTGGTTCAGATAGAACGAAACTGGTTAATTTTAATTTGATGAAAGACAAAAATGACATTTTGAGGATGCAAACCAAACTTATACTGGGAAGTGACACAAATGATTTCAAGTGCCCTATTATTTTGCCCTACAAACATGCCATCGTTCAAAAATTGATAGAAGAACAACATCTCATACATTATCATGCAGGAGTACAAACACTTCTTGGCATTTTACGAGAGAGATATTGGATATTGAAGGGAAGGAAATTCGTCAAAGAAATTGTAGGAAAATGTATCAGATGTAAACGGTTCAAGAGCAAATGTGTAGATACACCTTTTGCACCACTTCCAAGGGACAGGATCGAATATGCCGCCGCCTTCGAGATCACAGGAGTGGATTTAGCTGGGCCTTTACATTTAAAAGGAGGAGAAAAGTCCTGGATTGTACTGTTCACCTGTGCAGTATATCGAGCGGTTCACCTGGAACTCGTAAGATCTCTTTCAACGGACGCATTTTTACTAGCTTTGAGAAGATTTATTGCAAGAAGAGGAAGGGTTGCAGTAATATATTCTGACAATGGTACCAATTTGAATGGAGCGAAGAATCACTTGAAACAAATTGACTGGAGTCAAGTAACGAGTTATTCTTCAGTTAGGAAAATCAAATGGCATCAGAATCCCCCAACCGCTGCCTGGTGGGGAGGGTGGTGGGAGCGTATGGTACGTGTAATGAAAGAACTACTTCGTCGAAACTTGGGAAAAGCAACACTGAATTACGAAGAGTTGATGACAATATTATGCGACTGCGAAGCAATCATCAATGCTCGACCTATTACATATATTCCGGATGATAACGAACTGAAACCTCTGAGTCCTTCTATGTTTATTTCTGATATTTATAGCAGCGAAACTCCAGATTTAGACATCGTCGACAGACATCATCTCTTAAAACGTATAAGGTACCTGCAAAAAATAAGAGATGGTTTCAGTTTTAGGTTTACTTTGGAATATCGAAAAAGACTTTTTATTTTGTGATTTGTCAAGTTTGGACTTGAACAATATTCCTAAGACAAAACGAGGTTTGTTATCAGTAGCCCAAAAGGTCTTCGATCTTGGTTTCACGTGTCCGGTAACATTGATTCCGAAACTATTATTACAGTTAACATGGACACTGAAGATAGGTTGGGATAAAGAACTACCGAGTGACATAGTTAATAAATTTGAAAAATGGATGAAACAATTGCACTTTTTGGAATTTTGCAAAATTCCCAGGTCACTCAATATGTTAACTTTTTTCATTTCTGCAAATGCAACAATTCATGTCTTCTGTGATGCTTGTAAAGTAGCATTCGCAAGTTGCATATTCCTTAGAACAGAAACTGAAGGAAAAGTTCATTTACAACTCATCCAAGCTAAATCTAGAATAGCACCTAAAAATATTACCATTCCACGACTTGAGTTATTGAGTACAGTTATTGGTGTAAGATTATGTCAAACTGTGAAAAGGGTAGAAGAAATGAAACAATTGAAAACGTTTTATTGGAGTGATTCCATGGTCGCTCTGACTTGGATTAAAACGAAAGGTTCATGGAATACCTTTGTAGGAAATCGAGTTAAAGAAATAACTTCGTGTAGCGATATCAATGATTGGTATCATGTACCGGGGGAGTTGAATCCAGCTGACGTGGCGTCTCGAGGATGTACTGCCAATGTTTTGATGGAATTAAAATGGTGGGACGGTCCTGAATGGCTGAAAGATACTCCAGAAAATTGGCCGCATACAGAAATAATTTATTCATCTGATGTTATCGATGCTGAAAGAAGAAAAAGTGTTTCAACTGTTTTACAAATTGAGCAACACTTTACTACTGAAAATTTTGGTTATTTTTCTAAATATTCAAAGGTTGTGAGGATGGTAGCATGGATGCTAAGATTTGGACACAATTCACACAGGAAAAATATGAGGATAACGGGAGAACTAACATTTGATGAACTGGAGGCAGGAGAATATCATATTTTGAAAATTATTCAAAAAGAAAGTTTTGGTTCAGATAGAACGAAACTGGTTAATTTTAATTTGATGAAAGACAAAAATGACATTTTGAGGATGCAAACCAAACTTATACTGGGAAGTGACACAAATGATTTCAAGTGCCCTATTATTTTGCCCTACAAACATGCCATCGTTCAAAAATTGATAGAAGAACAACATCTCATACATTATCATGCAGGAGTACAAACACTTCTTGGCATTTTACGAGAGAGATATTGGATATTGAAGGGAAGGAAATTCGTCAAAGAAATTGTAGGAAAATGTATCAGATGTAAACGGTTCAAGAGCAAATGTGTAGATACACCTTTTGCACCACTTCCAAGGGACAGGATCGAATATGCCGCCGCCTTCGAGATCACAGGAGTGGATTTAGCTGGGCCTTTACATTTAAAAGGAGGAGAAAAGTCCTGGATTGTACTGTTCACCTGTGCAGTATATCGAGCGGTTCACCTGGAACTCGTAAGATCTCTTTCAACGGACGCATTTTTACTAGCTTTGAGAAGATTTATTGCAAGAAGAGGAAGGGTTGCAGTAATATATTCTGACAATGGTACCAATTTGAATGGAGCGAAGAATCACTTGAAACAAATTGACTGGAGTCAAGTAACGAGTTATTCTTCAGTTAGGAAAATCAAATGGCATCAGAATCCCCCAACCGCTGCCTGGTGGGGAGGGTGGTGGGAGCGTATGGTACGTGTAATGAAAGAACTACTTCGTCGAAACTTGGGAAAAGCAACACTGAATTACGAAGAGTTGATGACAATATTATGCGACTGCGAAGCAATCATCAATGCTCGACCTATTACATATATTCCGGATGATAACGAACTGAAACCTCTGAGTCCTTCTATGTTTATTTCTGATATTTATAGCAGCGAAACTCCAGATTTAGACATCGTCGACAGACATCATCTCTTAAAACGTATAAGGTACCTGCAAAAAATAAGAGATGGTCTCCGTAGCCGATTCAGAAAGGAATATCTAGCGGAACTTGTACATACTGGTCAGAAAAAGGTTGGTAGTTTGAAAATAGGAGACATTGTTCTGGTCAGTAGCGACAATGTGAAACGAATGAACTGGCCTATAGGAAGAATATTGGAGATATATCCTGGCAAAGATGCAGTTCCTAGAGTAGCCAAAGTAAAAGTGAACAGTGGAGAATTAATTCGTCCATTTCAGCGATTATATCCATTGGAGGTAACTACAGAAGAAGATAGTCAACGTTTTCGCCATCCCAAGGAGAAGGAAGATGAAGTTAGGAGAAAAATGATGGAAGACAAGAAAAAAGAAGAACAACATGAAGAGAAGAAAGAAGAGGAGCAAGAAGAGAAGAAAGAAGAACGATCAAAAATCACAAGAATAGGGCGTGTTGTAAAAACTCCCAAACGTTACGGTTTTGAATAAATTTGCAATTTCCGTTGTTTGAATAATTTGCAAATTGGGGGAGAATGTTGGATCTGAATGGTTCCGTTTTATTATTCACCCTATATCTTGTTTTTAGTTTTCATCATATATGTTATGAGATGTAATTTTTTGAATTTTGAGTATTGTCAAATAAAAAGATTTTGAAAACGTCAGTAAGACTTTATTTGATAAAAATCCAAGGTATATCCATCCGAAATATAACATATAGTATGTTTCAGTTCCTTAGTACTTTGCTCGTAATTCACTTTGTCAATCCTGATATCTCGCAAAAAGTTTTTTCGTATTTTAGACTGCTATGGTGTCTTCTATAAATTAACGGATTTTGGCAGATTTACGACTCACTTCGTCTTCTGTGGCTCGCACAAGTATTTCGAAGACTTCTGAAATTTCGAATCCGGCCCTGTCAAGACATTATTTTGTAGAAGGATCAATTAGGGATCTCTCAGAAAGGATTAGTTTCGAAAATATGTATTTTGTACAACTGACATTAAAAATGACGTTTTTAATTCATTGACACATGAACTAAAAACTGACGTTTTCACAAAATCACTTTTAACACTAGTGTTAAAAGTACTTTTAACACTAGTGTTAAAAGTAAAATGACAGATGAGATGATGGATACTCAGTAATATAGATCTCTCTAATAGAAACACTTCAATCAGATATTATAATCCGAACACCTACTCAAGAGGAATCGTTTATAAAAGTTCACACATGTATTTGGTCGTTTGCGCAATTGATAATACTAATTCCTTTTGAAGTTACAAACGAAGTAGTATTTAGTCCAACTGTAGAATGTCCTTCATCACTGACAAATAATGACATTCATAAATAAAGTGCGTTGGGGTTTATTATATTTGAAGTATCTGTCAGTCAGCCTTGTAATCCAAAGATCGTGTGTTCGAATCCTTATGGATCTTATTTTTTTTTTTTTTTTTTCTTACTAGCAGTAACTGTTGAACAAAAAATTTTGTATGATACATTTGTTAAAAGTGATTTTATTTTGCTCGTGGGGTTGCTCCACTCGCTAACGCTCGTTTCGCAATATTCCCCACTCACAAAATAAAATGCCACTTTTAACACTTGTATCATAAATAACTATTTTTGTTCTCCAATTGAAGAATATTAATCATCACTGAAAGTGATTACTTTTTCTGCGATTTGTCTTCATTTTATAGCAGGTAACTGAGGAGAAACTGATGAAAAGCAAAATATCCCCAATTTGATTATACACAAAATTTAAGCACTCGTTCGGCAAACGTCATTTGGCAGTAGCTGTCTTCATCATTAAATTAATTGAAACTGCGTACATTTCAGTAAGAGCATTTATGCAATTTTAGTCCCAATCATAATCATAAGAACTGAAATGTACAGTAAATTTGATTTTATGATTAAGACACTGACTGTGACTAGGACTATGATAATGACAGTGATGCATAAATTGGCCCTTAGTCATATTATATATTTCACTACTCGCCAGCATACAAAACCAATTTGTTTTTTATGATTATGTAACTATTAACTACTAACTATGTAATTTTATTGTGCGAAATTGATAAAGTTCGAAATTTTAAATACCCAAATCCCATTTAGAAATGAAACTCAATATTGAAAGGTTTGACATTGTTAAATCATTCATTAGAGGTACTCAATTATCTTGTTGATATACTGCTGCTGTTCTCTGTGTTTAAAATACTTTGATACATGTGGTTTGCAAAAATATACACCATTCTAATCGATTTGACATAAATGGGCACTATCTAGCTTTTTCTTAGACCGATTTCTCCACATGGTGACTGGTAATTGATGAAGTTTCATTCGATGCTTCATAGACCGGGAGCCGAGAGGGTTTTTGCACGTATCATAAGTCCCACCAATTTCTAAATATGAGATTAATAAGAAAAGAACAAGACAAAATCATTACGAAATGGTATAGAAAATCAATATGTAGTAATAGATTCATCAATTTTCATTCTTACCACCCACAAAAAATTAAAATAAATCTTATTTAATCTCTAAAGAACAGAATTGAAAGAATCACTCATCCAAGTTCACTCAACAGAGTTAAGGAACATTCTTATTGAGAACTCTTATCCAAAATTCTTGGTGAATAGTATACTCTATTGTGAAAGAATCTTCACTACAATTCCTTCCACACAATCTCAAAATTCAAGAAAATACTCCATCAGTCTACAGATCTTTACCATATATACAAGAACTGACTGCAAAATTGAGAAACGTATTTAAAACTGACAATATTAAAATTTCCAGGAAGAATATCACTACAATATATAAATTACACACTAAGGTGAAAACATCAATTTCAAAATTGCAAAAATCCAACGTTATTTATGAAATTCCTTGCATGGATTGTCCCAAAAGTTATATAGGTCAGACGTCTAGAACACTGAATGATCGCATCATTTCCCATAAAAGCGTCTGTAATGTTAATTCATGTGCTTTGGCAGAACATGTAATCTCAAGATATCATAGAATGGATTAAAATAATACCGAAATTTTGAATAGTGAAACTAATCTATATAAAAGAATTTTCATGGAAATGGTTCAAATTAATAATGATGCACAGTCGGTGAACAAGAGAACTGATCTGAGTAATATCAGGAAAATTTATACGTATCTATTTGATTTTGAGAAAATTAGGACGAAATCATCCTCTAATCAGAATCTTCCACCGTGATTTGAAAACTAAAATAAATTGTCACTGTCATTCCTACATCAATCATTCCATTTTACTTCATGTCTATTCTGTTTTCGTTTTTTGTCGATTTTATTATACATTCTCACGTTAGTAAGTACTCCATCTTTTCTCAGCTTCATTTATTGTACATTTGCATATTTTCAGTTGTCCTGAGAAAGGTAATAAACATTGCCGCAAGCTTGACAGTACCATAGAGAATTCTTAGAAATTTTCCAAATTAGTTGACTGCAACCCCACAAATTCTACATACTTGTATACAGCCAGTCACGAATTTTATCTATATATATACCTCCCGACCGAACAATGAAATTTTCAGATTCTGTGTAAAACAAAACAAGCGTCTCGTCGGTGATGCTTCCCTCACAAGCTCGCTCACTTCAATAGAACATCGCAGAAACGTTGGCGATCTGTCTCTATTTCTGAGATTTTATGAAATATCATCAAGCATTCCACCATTAGCGGCCCCATCGAGCTCTTCAGTCCTAAATCCATTTGTCGTACTTATTTGGATACATGCCAAATATTTCTTTTCTAGGGTTCATCCTTCCAACGAACAGCAAAGCTTTGGAACTTATTGCCTAGGGAAGAATATAGCCTGCAAAAATTCAAAAAGAACACCAATTCTTACCTACTTTCCGTTGGCTCTAACGATGTTCTCCTTTTCATAGGAACTAGAACATAAAAATATCAATGATTATTTTTCATACGAGCCTGTCAGCAAATCGTCATTAGACAATATTTCAAATAGACTATTAGTATCAAAATTACACTGACTAATTCATTTCATTCACACATGGCTGCCCCTATGAAATTACGTGGTTGAAGTTACATGGCATGAGGCATGAGATATGAGCGGATATTCAAGTAAACACGATAATTTCGGTAAACACGCGGATATTTACGTAAACAAACAAAGAAAAGTGTCAGGTTTGACATAAGTCAAAATTGAAATGTCTGGTTTTCGGTTATCTTCTACTGCGGAAATCAGGAATATACATTAATTACGTTGAAACGCGTCAGTCAATAAAAAGATTTGAGGGAGTGAAATTTGGAAAATATGCCACTTAATCAACTCACCAATTCAGTTTTAGAACTTTCATCAAAATTCGGAATACACCACTGCACTCAGGAAGTCTCGATATATCACTTACCAAAATTTCATCGAAATCTGTTCATGAATAAGAAAATCATGAGGTAATAAAATTGAGAAATATGTTAATGAAATTTCAGAAGAATGTTATTTTACCTTATAATTTTATATTTTCTTCATTTATCAACAGATTTCGATGAAATTAGAGTCAGTGATATTTCGAGACTCCCTTAATCCAGTGGTGTAGTCAAAGTTCTGAAAAAATATTTTGAAATTGAATTGGTGGGTTGATTATTGAACGGCTTAGGTATTTCTCAAATTTCATTTCCTTATAACTTTTTTATTGATTGACGTATTTCAACGTTTTATTCATATGAACAATTTGAAAATGTCGCGTACTTGGCATTTTTCTAAAAAAAATCGCAAGTAATTTTTTGACGCGATAGATGGCAATTCCAGTGAAGTAGGGCGATTTCAATGTCAGAACTAACAAAAAACACTTTTTTCAGAATTAATGTCACTGCTATTACTGCTATTCTCTCCTAGATGGCCCAAGCCATTCTGAAGTCTGGATATTCGTGACATTGTCTTAAAGACATTTCGTCCCGAAATAGCGTCCTTGGAGTGTGTCGGTACCTGCACGACTCTCCATATCTGCACCGTGACGTCCGATGACAATTTCACTCACTATATGAAAGTCGCATCTCCTGCGATATGAGGACCAATCAGAATGGGATTTCGCGAAAGTACACGCTTCCTTTCGCTTCCTTTCTTTCCGATCCGGAAAGACCACGTCGTCAAGTCAACCACAAATATAAACAGCAATGATACATCTTGTAATCTAATATGACATAAATGTCAGGTTGACAGACTTCATGTTTATTATTCATTAGTTGCAACTATTGAAGAATACACTTTGTTTACTCGATCAAATTTCAAATAATAACTTGGTTGGTTCGTGAAATTATCTCAATAAATACGACTCGTGCTCACAATACAATCGATAATTCTGTCAGAAATCTTTAACTCGATCAAATTGCTTTGAGGTAGCACCACTCGTCCCTACGGGACTCGTGGTGTTACGAAGCAATTTGATCTCGTTGATTTCTGACAGAATTATCGATAGTATTGCGACCACTCGTGGTATTACCCCCGAAAGTAACACTCCACAGTCTTCCTGTTCGGTCGTTGGTTACAGCACACCAAAATCTTATTGCCACTGGAACTAAATATCGTCTCCAACACCAAAATCTTATTGCCACTGGAACTAAATATCGTCTCCAACATGCTTCTGATGACTCTCCAATCCAGCCCATCAAGCCCACAAAACAACTTGGGATTGCCAGGTTCATGAGATTTTGATGGTATATCTCAATCTAGTGATGTTTATGATTGCTTCTTGGTTACCAGGTAAAAGATGCTTCTCTGGCCTTTCTTTAGCACCCCTTCAACTTCTGAGTTCTGTTTCCGCAGTTCTTGGAGCTGACCAAACTTCTTTCAGAACACCACAGTTATGCCCCTGGACATTCGGAGGTCTTCTGCCATACAGTGCGCTAGCGCGTGGTCGATAGGTGCCTGACAAAGGTCTTGTGACTCCTCTCGAGTTATCCCATGTGTCACTTTCTGCCATTTGAGTATAATGCCATGAACTGGTGGAATGCCATCTAACCCTCTGGTGGTCTGAGGGTGCGGACTCGATCGTGATTTCCAGCATGAGGAGCCAACCTATTGAAATGGACGACTCTAGATTTTCCTCGGGGTGGCTTCTGGATCCGGTAGACAAGGTCATCTATTATTTTTGTGATCTTGTATGGACCTCTGCAATTTCGGTAAGAAGCCACGGCGACGCTTGGGGTTCTACAGTCAGACTAGGTCGCCCGTATTGAATGTTCTAGCTTCTGCGTTGATGTCATAGGTCCTCTTCATACGGTTGCTGGCACTCTCGATATTCAAACGTACTCGCTCGTGAATGTCGTCCATTCTCTGCCGGAGTTCGCTGACATAACCTCCTCCCGCGGTGTTTTGTCCTGGTGGCGTTCCAAACATAAAGTCACAAGGCAGTTGTAGCTCTCGTCCCCATAATTATACTAGCAGAAGTTGGGCCAGTTGACTCGTGCACTGCTGAACGATAAGCCGTCAGGAAGAAATGAAGATACTGATCCCAGTCTCTTTGATGGGCAGAGACTACTTTGGACAGATGACGGTTTATTGTCCTATTCATATGTTCTACCATTCCATCGAGGCTATCGGAAGGTTCAATTATTCCTTCTTTTCCCATATCGTTGACAATTTTGTCAGCCTTCTCTTTCTTAGCAAGAGCGAGTCTTCTGGCTGATTGACGGATTGGTTGGGCATCCCCAGTATCGATTATATGCTGAACCACCTCGTTCTGCCTTTTTTTCCTGGTCCGGTATCGAAGATGTCCTGATTCTCCTTGACTAAATTTCTCAATTTGGACTTCTGAGCTGGTCCTGTCCTTCGATGAACTGGTGACTAACTTTTTCAATTCTGCTGGCGAGTTGGTGTCTTGGCTAACAGTACCGCGTACACTCCTGGCCACAAAGAAATAGACGAGCAGTGCCCCAAAACAGTTCCCCCTTTTCAAGATCACTGGGTAATAATTGATATTCATCACCCTTACTGGTACAAATTCATCAATACGCAGCAGGATCTTCCCTTGTGTGATTTCTCATCCAATTTTCCCATCTTGAAGCTCGGACTCGAACATCACTACGACCCCATGGCTCGCTCCACCATCCATGCGAGCTTCCAGAATGGTTTCAGCCCTCTCAGGTACGCTTGCATCTTCAGCCAACAGGACATAAATAATTTTTTCGCATTTTCCATGAAGTGCTAGCCCTTCTCCGTTCACACGCAGGAGGTCATCTTTGAAATTCAGTTCGAACCCATTGGAATTCATGATATCCATTCCGATGATTGCATCGTCCTCGATATCAACTATACCAACGACCGATGTTCCAGTTTATTGCTGCCCTGAATTAGCTCAATCAGTAGTTCCAGGTAGAATTTTGATGATGTCAATAATACGAATGGAATAGCAGGTACAGTTGTGTGCATAAAAAAGTCGTACAAGGCATTGCACTAGATGAGCTGAAAAAATGTTGACAGCGCGTTACTGACAAAATTACTTTGAATTTTGACTCTACTTGTCAAAGCCGATAATTTAATTAAGATTGACAAGTCTGGCTCACAATATCCTTTAACTGCTGTACGACTGTTTTATGCACACAACTGTACGATTGGTTTGTGTCTCACTTTCAGCTCCACTTCTGTTTGTGATTAGTTCGGAGCTCGAAGGATATATCAACACAAAATCTTATGAAGATTATGCCACTGAACTATATATCATCAAGAATGAAATAAAAACTACATGAAAGTGAGTTACTTCTTAGAACTTCTTGAATTATTATTATTTGTCTAAAATCTCAAAAGTATTTATAAACTTCGGTTATAATAACAAATTAACCTCTGCGCGGAAATCATCCCAGGGCGCAAATTTTTAAAGAATGATGTGGGGCTTCTGTCTCACTTAATACACTGTACCACTTAAAACCACCACCCCTACTAATTCCTATCGCCGTTTATGCCTCTCCTTTTGTTGTCAGAAGGGTTACTTTTCTTTCTGTGTGAATCTGAAGGTGAAACGGAGGAGGGTACATAGAATAATAATGAATTACCTTTCCTTCAGACTTGGCATATATCATTTCTTCAAAGTTACTCTTTTTGGATGACTTTCAATGACCCACTTTTACAATTACTCTGTTTGCCTTATCATTTTCAACACATGTGAAATTGGAAAGAAAATTATTTCAAATCCACTGAGCGTACTCACATTTAATTTACTCGGCATAACCTTGGGGGTATGCAGAGCAGCGACATATTAAAACACATCATTTCAACGTCCCTCTACGAACAGGACCGGTTTGAAAAAAGTTAGATGCAGGATTGCTGAAGCGGTGTCTTCTGTATTATTGTGCCTTAACCTCACACCAGTTGTCATCCTTAACCTAATTTTATTCCTCATGTAATAATTTTTTTTTTAAATCGACATTTATGAGACTTGATTGCCCCGGCCTACCTGCTCGATTGTGTTATTTAGTGGTTTTATTATCGTGTTTTTCAGGCTGGGTAACAGGTTTTGTTGACTTTCAGGATTTTTCTTTTCCATTGAAATTATTTTTATGTTTGTATATTTTTATGGCTTCTCTATTGAGGCGGGAATGGTTAGTGACTTGTGTTTGAGAGCACTTCAGTATTCGACAATATTGTCCCCTACAAGGTATACTGAGTAGAATCGCATCTCAAAATCTGACAATATATCCGGTATATCATTTCAGGGTTATCGCGTCTTTGTGTCAAACACAAACATGAGTAGTTTATTCTAATACCGAATTGGGTGACTGAAGGAATGTAATCATTCATGATCCTTCAATAAATCAATTCTGTTAATTAACCTATTTCCAGAAAGCAAATTTTCCAGGTAAATTTCGAATGTTATAATAAAGAACTATTTGCTCAAGTCATATGTATGCATATAGGATTTTCCCTATGTTCGTAGAACGTATCACCGTGTGGTTTACCAAGAAAAAACGTATACAATACCTTGCATATCTACTATCGAATGCCTGGCCTATTTCTCATGCAATATGGAATATACAGGGTGTAATCTAACCTCTTGCACTCCCGCCAAGGACGGATGTATAATGCCATTTTTTAACGAAAGACAGGTGTGAAAAATTGGAAAAAAAAATTGTGGAAAGTTTAAATTATGTTGGAAATCACTCCAAGCCCTGCTTTTTCATGATCGCGGACCGTGCAGAGAAGGGGATCTGAACTCTTGATGACTCTGCAGGCTCTATCCATGCAGCACCATTCTGTGGTGTATTATTATTATTATTATCATAATTTTTTTGTTGCTGAAAGGATGTTCCAGTCTGGCCCAGTCTCCGAAGCCCCGACATATCCGGAGGGCGCGCTGGATCGTTTACGGAGAAAACCACTTCCCACGTCCGTGGGGTAAGTGATTACTGGGTCCAAGAATCATGGGCCCTGGGCAGACGCAGTGAACCAAAGCTGAAGGCTTTCTGAATTCGTCCGGCTGAGATTTCTGCCATATCACGGCAAGCCGGTATGATTTTTAAGTTCGAGAGCTGTGTGTCCATTATACCAACAAGGACCCCTATAATAAGAGCCAACATTTTAACAGAATGGTTGGGTAGAGCCTGCAGAGTTCAAGGAGTGAGTCTCGATATTTAGCCCATTTCTTTTATTTTTCTCGGACGATGTTCGTTTTGCCAAGAGCCGAAAACATGATGAAAATCGTCTTACTTTGATTGTCGAGGAAGACTACATCAGGCTCATTGGCTCGTATTTTCCTGGGGGTGAGGAATGAGTAGTTCCAATATATTCGGCATTTCTCATTGTCCACAACGGGCTCAATATCTCCCGGAGCATGAGGCAACATCGGTGTCTCGTCTATACCGTACGAGTGTCTTAGATGGTAGTACGATACTCGTAGAGCCACGTTATGCCTGTGGATATAGGCTGAGACCACATATGCTGGACATGCTGACAGCCCACTACACGCTCTGCATCTAGTGTTGGGGACCTCTATACCCATCACGTGGCTACGGTAGACCAGGGTGTTGAAGACACCATACTGGCAGGCCATTATGAATTCCTCGGTCTCCGACTTCAGCTCATTTGACCTGAGGAAAGCAAAGGTCAATTTTTCGATAAGCCAAGGTCTAAAATATTCTTGAATAAGACCCCATGCATTGTCTTATCCTTATGCAGCAGCAGGAGGACCTTTGTCGCCGCAGCTTTGATGTGAGCTTTTTGCTGAACGCGTTTCAACTCTGTGACAGACAGAGTTTGGGTTCGCCCGTTCAGTGTCGAATACGAGACCAAGATCGTCAGCTGTGTAACCAAACGTGTAAAGAGTAAAATATATTGACGAATGTTTAGTTAAAAAAATACCACACACAAAGTTTTAGCATTTCCTCAAGTCGTAAAATGATCAGGTCAAATTCACTCATATCCAAAATATCGGAAAATATCAAATTATGTTATGAAAGTTCCTTTTTCCCTTAGTTTTGCGTTTTGTATACGAAGGGACTATAAATTTAACGACTCTTTTCAATAGCTAGTTTAATCTTTACGTTTGAATATTTTTGTTAGAGGTCACATCCGGTGGTCTTCCAAGAAGAAATACTTCTTAGAATGGAGAGGGTAGAAAGATTGGTTTGGTAAATTTTCTATTATTTTTCAAGACAAAATTAGTCTTAGCTTTCAATCCATACAGAAAGCATGTAGTTCGTAAATTTGTGTTATTGTTATATTTTCCGCGTAAATTCTGTTCTTTCTCATAAGTACATTTTGTTTTAAGTATTTAAATATCTGATAACCACTTAATTTCCGTTATAATTTCCATTATTATTTTTATTATGAAGTCTCAAGTTTTAGAACGATCTTTCTCACCTCTCACCAGTTTGTTTTCTCAATCAACTTGTATTACATTCTTCATGGTTTCATTCTATTGAATTCAATTTATGTTTGATTATTGTTACATCTCGTATCATTTTCTATTTATTATTCACTTTCAAATCATGTTATTTAAAAATTAAGATTTTCACTGTCGAATAATTCTTAAAATGTCCTTAATTGAAGTATTTGTTTTCTATTATTTATTTATTATTCCATTGTTCAATAGATATAAGTGTTGTTGATTTCTTTGTTTTATTTATTTAATAATTCACATATAGGCGTTTGTAAGCCTTACTGAGTTGAGACTTGAGCATTTCGAATAAGAAGTTTGAACAGAGTAAGTGCTATTTCGAGGATAAAGTAAATTTCGCGAATAAAGCAAAATTCGCGAAAAGTTAACTTCTAGCCAGTGGAGGAAGGAATCGCTGGAGATGCTGTCCAAGGCACAGGAGAGAAGAATTAGACATGACAAGGTAAGAGAAACATCTGAAATATTTGTGAGGTATGATTCTTAATTCTTGACAGAGAGCTCACCGTTCCCATACATTATTTTATTGCTTTAGTATAAATGACTTCGCTCGGTCAATCAGTTGTGACAGAACGCTATTGGTTATTATAATAGCGATTTGTTATAATGGTGTCTAGCTGTATGGGGTTTGTCTAGAAATTAAAGATTTCTTAAATTCTGATTAATTCTCAAATAAATTATATCGAAAGTGTGAAGAAGTTACTTTTGGAAAAAAAATTATTCACTTGTGTACTCTACAATTTTATTGTTATTTTTGGAATAACTTATGCATTTGATTGGCATTTTAACTTTCATGTTGAATGAGTTCAACTCACAGGAACATTTTTCCCGGAAAAGTTCAGTAAAATAGATAAAATTTACTATGAAATACAGCTAAATAAGTAAAAGTGTTGTGTGATTTTATTAACAAAAACAGACACAACTTTTATTATTTTGACAGAATAATCTACCTATATTATTTATTAAGTCATATTAGAATGAAAGGTAATTCAACCAGAGAAACCAATCACTATAGGTATATTCTATGATTTTAATCAGATAATTCAAGGATAAAAGGCTCACAGTACAAGAAAACCCAAAGAATTATACCTCCACCAGAAAAAATAACTTTTCTTTCAGCGAGTTACAGCACACAGAAATGAAGAAAGCATTGCTAATTGTTTATTAAAATGCACAGTTCGTACGATTGAAACTAAGACTCCGGCTATTGCCGTTAAAAGTAATATTTTTGACAAATTTGGTACGAAAATTCAGTTAAAAAAGTTAATATTAGTGATTACTTCGATGAAACCACAATGTAATACGTAAAAATGAATAGACGTAATCAATATGTAGTTAAAAGTATCAAATTTGTCCAAACTATTTCAAATATAAATCCTTATAATGGATAGGTAATTAAAAAAAAAAAAAGGGAATACAATATTTAAAGAGGTAGTTACCGGCCTATTTCTAAGTAACAAAATATTGCATTTTTCGACCGACCGCTCAAGGAAAATTTTGTTTGCTTTTTATTTCCTTCCAAATCGTATTTCTTTCACTACTCTATGAGCATGTGAATTCTCATTTATGAGCCAGTGAAGGTTTGGATCATTTATTGTTGAAGTTAGGGGATTATTTCTTTTAAAGAGTTTTTGTGTCATATTTGGGTTGGAATTATGAGTTATTAACTTTGTAATGATTTGTCATTACTACTCTTTCATTATTTATATTCTATCTTAACATTTTAAGATCGTAAAAAGTTTGTTTCGTAAAAGACATTTGTCAGATATAATTATATATTTCATTTTATAGACATAGTCCAATATTAAATAATAAGTTGTCGAGATGACACTATTTATCCACTATTTGGTTTGGGATATATTTTAAACGAATCGTTATCCGACAAAACGGACTTTTTAATTCAATTAACAGTTACTGATATCCTTCGAAACGAACAATGTCTTGTGTTTATATTTCCCTCAGAATCAGACGGTTAAGGAAAATGCAATATGTTTCAGAAATAAAAATGAAATTGAATATTTCACGAATGGTTGCTGTAGTCTTCGGAATTTTTTTGTCACTAAAACGGAACTTATTTATAAATGGAATTAATGATATTTCGAAAGTGTTTGTGAACGTATGGCAAATGGCGTCAATTGTGGATATTTATGAACAAAGAACAGAAAAATGGAAATTATGTAGATTTTTCCGACATTTCAGTTGGTTTTAGATCTATTTATAATGTTAATTTTAATAATTAGAAAATTCGTTTTTCTTATTTTTATTAGATATTTATTAGGAAATTTATAATTTAACGTGTAAATATCTAGTTTCAGTGTAGTTAGTTGACATTTAAAAAAAAAATATCGTGGTTTATTTTAATTCCCAGACTTCAGACACGACAATTTTGTTTGTTTTCATTAAATGATCTATATTAGCAAATATTTCCCTTTCATATTGATATTTTGTCGTTTTCAAGTGTATTTTCGACACCGAAGTTATTATATTATTGTTAATATTCTCTCATCAAAGTAACTATATTCTTCCATAAACGAAAATATTATGATATGATAAATCGCTAGTTTGAAGTGATCTAAGAGTGATGGGTTTCATTTTGGGTTTGAATAGTTCAACATCAAATTATTTTACGGGTGAGACAAGATTTGTACCAACTGAATATAGAATTCAATAGCATTTTAATGTAGAGAAAATCTAAAGAATTACAATGATTAGCAAGCAACATTTCATAATTTTTAGAACCATCAGAAACGAAATAAATCAATTGATGCTATACCTGCCATTAAATCAATTAAACAATTTAATATATAAATGAAAGGAAATATGACTATGCCTATATAGTCAACCTGTTCGACTACCTATCGATATAACGGTCCCCGACCGATGTTAATTAGAAATTTTGGGTCGAATTCAGTGTCTTTACCTTAAAATAAATCAAAATCATAGCTGAACTGCTGAGTTATAGTATATTTTTATTAAAATTAAACAATATTTCACGGATACTCATATTCATGGATACGTATATGTCGAATCCTATTAAGAATATTGAAATCTAATTCGAAAAGCAACAAGAAAAATTAAATTTTCGTATTTTTTAAATATATATTAGTGAATTACAAAATTCAATTGATCAACAAATATTTATTCTATTCGCAACAGCAAAGGAAAATTTTTTGAACCTTTATGGTTTTCAGAAAATAAAATCACAATAGGTATTTATGGTAGTCTTTATGATACCTTATTAACAAACCCTGAAGTTTTTCGAGAAACCGCAGAATATTACTCAACAATAATTTGAAGTCAATGTAACAAATAATTTCATTAAAAAAGGGCATATTCGTTTGAAGTATTGTAGATAAATTGAAATTTTAAGATGGTGCAATTCGAGCACTACTTTTCTTTTTGTTCTGTTCAAATTCGTTCTGGTACCAACTAGAAAAGGGTCCATAATTTTAAATGTGAATACCAATAGGTTTATAGCCTGTTAAGGGTTAAGATAAGGGCGAAAGTCCAATTTGAATGAGTGTATCCGAGATGAAAATCACATTTTTTTTTCTTTGTTAATAACCTTACCTACTCAAGAGGTTATCTGGGTAAATACAGAGGACTAATTTCCTATCGGGACAAAAGAATCGAATATCGAGAACATTTTTTTTTTAAAGATATATGGGGTATCTTGTTTTGTCTTTTGAACCTGACTATTTCGATAATGAACTAAATTAATTTATCATGAAAGTTGAAGTTGGAATCGAAAACTACAGTATGTGTTCGCACATGTAAATGAATTAATATGTATAGTGTCCATTCCAAAGAGAATTTTGATAGAAATGAATCATTGTATTTCCCGCGGAAAAATAAAAGTAACCGATTTTCCAATAAAATGTAAAGTAACCGTTTTCTGAAAAATATTGATCAAACTGTACGAAAATTGACTCATCAGAAACAAATAATCTTATTAGAAAACACGCAATAAAAATAAAGATTTGGAAATTATATAGTAAAATATACTTTTTCGGGGTCATCCAGCCGAAAAACATTAGCATTTGCTAGGAAATATGGACAAATAGCAATGGGAATGAACGAAATAATATGCAGATTAATTGAGGAAAATTCCTGCATCCCCACATATATATGTATATATATTAAGAAGAGGATCAGGTAAAATTTGATGTCAGGTATTACAGGTAAAATTTTTTTGGATTTGCATAATACATTTCAATGATATTAGTACCATTACACTATTACATTTCAGATTACTCTTTCAGAGTAATTTAATATTTTCGTTTCGTTCGTTTCATTGATAAATGGTAATTATCCAAATTTTTTATTGAATATGTATATGATATGATTATGAAACGCAATTTGTCATCATCCTATTGATATATGTTTTTTTTTTAACGGTTTAGGTTATATTGGCAACGTTTCGGATTATATCAAGAAACTTGCACATAAGAACGTTCCAGAAAAGTGAAAATGCGTGAAGGAACTGAGCGAGTTCTATTCGAAATATGAAATTGAAGTAAACAGTGACATTTGGAAAAATTAAGATACCAGCCGATGATTTAGCCGGAGATACTGGACCCGGAATATTGTGATAGGAAAACCCATTTAGCTTTCTCTTCTTAGTAACGGATTGAGGACAAATGCATGTCATTCGACCAAGGCTTTGGCTAGATAGGGAGCGGGTGAAACTGATCATAGATAAGCTCCAGGGAGCAGAGCTATGATCCTATATACCGGTAGCGACGGCACCGAAGTATTTATGCCGACACGGGAGGTTATCGTCGAGGAACGTTCGACACTGGGGAAAGTTGTCGAGGAACGTTATGCCGACACTGTAAATAGTAGTATATAGATGCCGACAGGATAAGTCGAAGAGCAATTAATGCTGAGTATGAAAGATGTCGAGGAAACTGTTAAAAGTGCACCCTTGAGCACTTCGTTGTTTCACCAATGCCATAGAGAAGGGAAAAATTCCTCTGGCATCTTGTGTCGTTTGACGAAGGATCCTGTTTTTCCTAAATCCCGAACCGAACTGAGTCGTACACCAAGAAAGTAAAAATTAGAAAACTTTATCAAATTTGACATCAGGGACTTTCCCAACCTCAAATTCTAGATGATTGATTACCAGTTTCATGGTCGTGATTTGAGTGTTTCAGGGGAAGCCGGCCCCCTAGAGATGGTCAAGTCAGCTGACTATGTACTTGGTTCGAATCCCAATAGAATCATAAGTATTTTTAAATTTTGCATTAATTCGAGTATTGTGAGATAAGAAAATTGTTTACTTTCTTGGGATAGGCTTAGTAGAAGAGGAGGAAGTTTTGGTGGTTTTGAAGAAAAATAATTGTGGAGATTCGAGAAAATGAGAAATAAGAGAAGAAAATATGAAGTTGTTTGAAGACAATAGAATAGGAGAAAATAGTTGCGGAAACTTGAGAATATAGGCTGAGGAGAAAAACAAAAATGAGTTGTAGTAGTCACGTTCACTAGAAATGAAGAAGAAAAAATTGTAGAAAATTGTTAATTGTTAGACAAATCAAAGGAAGAATCTTACTGTTATAAAAAAAAAAAAAAAAAACAAATTGACTTGGTAGCGAAAGATGGTATAAATGGAAATCAAATTGTAAATACGGAGAAGAACTAAAAAGGTGACACACGCTGGAAATGAAGAAGGATATGTGGAAAACAAAGGAAACCGCACAATCAGAAATGGAAGAATAAGTTATTAAGATGTCACGTAATCGGCGAAGAAATTTCAGGTGATAATGACAGTTTAGGAATGTCAATCGGAGACATAACATCGTCTTGATTTGTGATATACTGAGCGAATTTTTAAAAGGTCTAATAATGTTTTGTTTGATTCCTGAACCTTTTCTTAAAACGATTTTTTTTTTTGGAAGATTCTTATTTTATGAAAATATATATACTTGTTCAACTATTTATGAATGAATCTGGCATGAATAATGAATGAAAAACTCATGTATGAGATACAGTACCTAATTGAATGAAAGAAATTTACGATTGAACGTATGCGAACGAATTAAAAAGTGCGTGGTACGGTAGTTGAACTCGTAAATTGATAGTTATTGTTCAGATTTCTGGAATTAATTAGCTACTAATCCCTGAAGTCAATAAGTATTTCAGTCGCTTCAGGTATATCACCTAGAAAGGACAGACAGATAGATGAATTTAATCCATTTCAATATTGTTAGAGGGGCGTGTTGAAATGGAGTATCTGGAAAGATATCCGATCGGTGTCCACACGCTACCGAAAAATGCAAGGTTGCCAAATTTAAAGAGTTTCAAAATAAACGAACCACCAACCATTTAGAAAAACCAAATCAAGTCAATTTGTATGAAAGTCGAACCATAACCAATAGACATGAGATTATCAGGAGATTATGTGAAGCAGATCAGATATTTATAACGGTATAACAAGGAAAATGATGAAGCAGTAAAAAGGAGGAATCGGTTGCTTATGAAACTAGGAATAATGTGTAGTACAGTACCTCGAGCGGTACAGAGAAAAAATGAAAAATAGCAATAACAAGAAAAGAAGATATTAAAAATTTTGCCAAAATTGAAGTATGCAAGTAAAGTTAGGAATTTTACACGAAGTGATGTGCAGTACCTACAGTAAAGGATTAAGAAGAGGACAACTACGAGCGCAGTAGCAAAAAGTGACGCGGTAAAAGCAGTTCTACGGAAGTCATGGTGGAAAACAAAGAAATATACGCGAGGGAATGGACGAACTTCAGACACAACACAGCAGAACCGTGTCATCACCAAAAATCTCCAGTGGAGGACTAAATTCGTAATAAGGTAACGGGAACTGGAATATATGACTTCCAGTTTCCGAGTTCCTTACTAGGCCACCAGCGAAAATTATCAGAATTCTAATAAAATTTTGTGTTTACAGGTCTCATGAAGAATCGAAGATCCCCAGGAAAAAGGATACCCAACCGAAGGGATAAGGAGCCGGAACCACATGACGAGGAACCAAGGATCCAGGACCAAATATCTATGACTCCACCAAACAAGGATACCAATCCGATGAACCAATACACCAGTCGAATAACCGATATTCCAGGACCGAAGACTCTCCAAGACCAAGAATCAAAGACCCCCAGGAACAAGGAACCACAAGAGAAAGTATCAAGTATCTAATAACCCAGACGAAGGACCGAAGATTCCAGGACGAGAAAACAAGGACCACCATAAGTGAACCTGGACTATTTCCAGCCAGGGGGCTCAGAAGATTACCACCACCTTTTGAGGAGAGATGCAGATTTGGTGATGGGAGAACGGACAACCACCTCACCATATAGGTCCAGCTACACCACCACAGCAACCGATGGAGTATGGGAGATATCTGTTGGAACAGGTATCCAGTACGGAAGGAGTATCCAGTTTCCGAGTCATGTGAACCAATTCCATCCGGTTCACGTCGACAGAGTGGAGCTTACCTGATAGCTCTGCGGGGCACCCAGGTTGCCAGAAGTACCAAGAAGGATACCGAAGCCAATACATCCACCGGACCAGCGAACCCATTCTCCTTCCTTTCACGAACGGTTCGAGCGGAATGAGAAGAAGTGTCGGAATGAGAAGAAGTGTCGGAACGCCAATGGACATAGACTATCCCGCATAGACATATAGACTATACCGATGAGCGCGGTAGTGAACAGAATTTTGACTTTGTTGTGACGACCATGGGCGTGCGGAAACCCATTACGCGCGGAATACGGACTGCATAAATACGGACTGTAGAATAAGTTTGTAAAATGTTAAGAGGATCTGGAGTAACAATTTATTTCGGTATAAAAAAAAAAAAAATTGTCACTATTCTTAGGGGGGAGGATTGTAACCAAACGTGTAAAGAGTAAAATATATTGACGAATGTTTAGTTAAAAAAATACCACACACAAAGTTTTAGCATTTCCTCAAGTCGTAAAATGATCAGGTCAAATTCACTCATATCCAAAATATCGGAAAATATCAAATTACAGCCTCCTTATACCGAGACACATGTTATGAAAGTTCCTTTTTCCCTTAGTTTTGCGTTTTGTATACGAAGGGACTATAAATTTAACGACTCTTTTCAATAGCTAGTTTAATCTTTACGTTTGAATATTTTTGTTAGAGGTCACATCCGGTGGTCTTCCAAGAAGAAATACTTCTTAGAATGGAGAGGGTAGAAAGATTGGTTTGGTAAATTTTCTATTATTTTTCAAGACAAAATTAGTCTTAGCTTTCAATCCATACAGAAAGCATGTAGTTCGTAAATTTGTGTTATTGTTATATTTTCCGCGTAAATTCTGTTCTTTCTCATAAGTACATTTTGTTTTAAGTATTTAAATATCTGATAACCACTTAATTTCCGTTATAATTTCCATTATTATTTTTATTATGAAGTCTCAAGTTTTAGAACGATCTTTCTCACCTCTCACCAGTTTGTTTTCTCAATCAACTTGTATTACATTCTTCATGGTTTCATTCTATTGAATTCAATTTATGTTTGATTATTGTTACATCTCGTATCATTTTCTATTTATTATTCACTTTCAAATCATGTTATTTAAAAATTAAGATTTTCACTGTCGAATAATTCTTAAAATGTCCTTAATTGAAGTATTTGTTTTCTATTATTTATTTATTATTCCATTGTTCAATAGATATAAGTGTTGTTGATTTCTTTGTTTTATTTATTTAATAATTCACATATAGGCGTTTGTAAGCCTTACTGAGTTGAGACTTGAGCATTTCGAATAAGAAGTTTGAACAGAGTAAGTGCTATTTCGAGGATAAAGTAAATTTCGCGAATAAAGCAAAATTCGCGAAAAGTTAACTTCTAGCCAGTGGAGGAAGGAATCGCTGGAGATGCTGTCCAAGGCACAGGAGAGAAGAATTAGACATGACAAGGTAAGAGAAACATCTGAAATATTTGTGAGGTATGATTCTTAATTCTTGACAGAGAGCTCACCGTTCCCATACATTATTTTATTGCTTTAGTATAAATGACTTCGCTCGGTCAATCAGTTGTGACAGAACGCTATTGGTTATTATAATAGCGATTTGTTATAGCTGCCTGGATTGCCACCTTGAAAAGAAATGCTCCAATCCCTGCTTTTTCATGGTCGCGGACCTGTTCCAACATGTCCTCACTACAGGCTCCATCCAGCACCATTCTGTTTTATGTAGACACTCCAAACTCAAAAGTCCCCGGCCTCCCTGTTGTCTGGGGAAGTACCAACGTGGAACAGACGATTGTAGATGCAAGCTCCTATGAAGATGCATAATTTTTCGAGTATTAACGTCGAGTTGCCGCAGCTCTTCCTGAGTCCATTTTACTACCCCAAAGGAGTAGAGTAGAATCGGAAGGGCAAGCATATAGGTCGCAGCAACTTTGTTCTTCCTCAACAGTTTTTCTGATGACCAGATATGTCGGAGTTTGTGCCAAAACTTGCCGCGGAGAAAGTTTTTAACTGTGTTTACCTCTTGGGAGTGGCGTTGCTCCATTCCCAAGTAGGTATATGTCTCTACGGCATCAAGATGATGTAGAATGCTTCCGTCTACGAGCTGGACATCCTGCGTAAAACGGACAATGACAATAGTGACATGCAGAAGAGAAAGGACTAAGGGATTCCTCCTGAAATACGCCCCTTTTGAAGATTATCCGCTCGTCCACCATATTGGAGCCGCCATCTTTAATATAGGAATTTCGACAGAAAATTCGAAATAAACGATCTGAAAAACCCCCTTACTCATACGAATTTTCATTAGAAATTTATAATTTATGACCCCAAAAACTCTTACATACCAATTTTGAATCGAATCGGGCCGTTATTACAAATCTCGTCCGCCATCTTGGAGCCGCCATTTTGTTTTTTTATATAACAAGAATGTTATATTGCATTGACACCGGAATTATGAACACAAGCCAAATTTGAAACCAAATATGTCTAAATATGTCTGACGTCTGACCTCAGAGAGGTTTCGAAGAAAATTTTGTATGAGAAAGAAAATGAGAAAACTCGCGAAATCAAAATCGGAAAAATCCGTAAGAAACCGTAAGAATCGTAAAGCAATCGGTAATCGTAAAGTAATCGGTGATTAAAGCGATAGCTGATATTATTGCTCATCCATTAGCAATTATAATTAATAAATGTTTCTCTCTAGGAGTTTATCCAGATGCTCTGAAGATTTCAGTTGTTTTGCCATTGCTAAAAAAAGGTGATCCCCATCCACCTGAAAACTTTCGCCCTATCTCCATAATTCCCGTTATTGCTAAAATTATAGAAGCCGTAGTCAAATAAAGGTTAATATCATACCTGGAAACAAACTCGTTGCTGTGTCCTGAGCAATTTGGTTTCAGAAAAAATAAATCAGCCACGAGAGCCATCTTGAGTGTAATTTCTACTGTAGTTGAGGGACTTGAGAAAGGGGAGCACTCTTTTCTAACGCTTTGTGACCTTACCAAGGCGAAATCATTTATTTTTAACTTTATGGTTAATAATTAAATAAGACTTTTTCCTACAAGCGTGCGGAAAAGTAACTTTAAAGTTAGTTACTTTTCCACGGAAAAGTAAAAATCGTGCGGAAAAGTAACTAACTTTAAAGTTACTTTTCCGCACGATTTTTACTTTTCCGTACGATTTTGACTTTTCCGCACGATTTTTGTATTTTTGAAAATGATGATATTTAGGACTAACTAAATGATCTATGTAACTATTCGGTCTTAATAGTCATTTTGTAGCATTATTATAAAAACTTTTTCATTAAAAACCTTGTTTTTTCATTAATAAGATGGACAAAAACACTCGTAGGAAAAATATTGTACCTAACACTTACGGAAAATGTCTTTTCCGCCCTTAACGACTTGCCCGAACTCCGCTCCGCGTCGTTCGTGCAACTGCCGTCGTTTGTAGAAAAAAAATTGTTTGCATCTCGTGCGCGAAATACTTTGGTGATCGAGAACTGGTTTTTTTTAACGAGGCGCGCACTAGATACAAAAATAACTATTGTTTTTATTATTATTATCGTTAATTTTATCCTTTATGGACTGAAAACTACAAAATAGTTTAGTCATTATTGATTTGATAGTTCATGGTTATTTATGGGGTGAAGGTATAATGCAAGACTCAGAGAAAACCCAATGGGTGGATATATTGTTTAATTATTTTTGGACTTGCTACATACAACTTGATGAGAAAGTACTGGCAAAAAGTACTCTTAGAATTCGAGTACTTTTACTCGGAGTACTGTACTCGAGAGCATGTGTAATGAGTAAAGTACTTGGTACTCTGTACTCGTTCATCAATTTTTGGAAGTACCCGGTACCCAGTACTCGAGTACAATTTATCAGTACCCGGCCCAGCTCTGGTTCCGAGTGAACCTAATTTTATTCAGTGCTGTCAATTCGTGTAAGTATTAATATACAGTGTGTCCCAGCTAAAACTTGTCACCCCCCTAATATCCGAACTCATGAAAAAAATTGAAAATCGCTCAGACCCGTCGATTTTTATTTCAAGGGGGAACACTTTCACCAAATACACCATCATTGTGTTGTCAACCCCCTCAACCCCAGCACCCCCTACTTCAGAATTTTCAATGGGACTACTATACTTGTGATACATCATTTTGAAGGGAATTCAATCCCAAATACATCGGTGTACTGAAATTGAGGATCGATCAAGTGTTGTTGAAGTTTTAATGAAAACTAAGTTTTATCAAGATATTTTTATTTTTCATCACCTAAAATGTTATCATCGTAAGAAAGGTTCACTGTGGGTATGCCACTGTATTGAAAAATAATATGGTATAATAGTTTAAAAGGTGAGACAGACGTTTTTATAAAAAAAAAATGTCCTCATGTGTTTTTGTATACGCATATCTTTGTTTACGCCTTGGTAATTGATGTATTCGAGTCACTTCATTCAACAATTTGAAAACATTCGAAAATGGTTTATACTGTACAAGAGAGAATATCCATTGTAGCTGCGTATTTTGAAAATGGACGATGTGCTAGAGCTACGGCTCGAATTTTCAATGAAATTCACCCAGAAATAACCACATCATATCAGTACGTCCTTCAATTGATGAATAAGTTCGGATCAGTGCTGAATAAAAAACATGAACGAGAGAAGCCTATGAGAAATGAAGGGGTCGCTGTTGCAGTTGTAGGACATGCAGTGATGGACAACATTCAATCTTTAAGATAACTTGAGACTATTTCTGGAGTTTCTAAAAGCAGCGTACATCGAATTCTGAAAGAAGCAAAATTCCATCCTTATAAAATGCAGAATGTACAAGAATTAAATGAAGATGATCCTGACAGACGTACAGAGTTTTGTGAAATCATGAGTCAATTATTGATTGGTGATAATAATTACCTCTACAATGTGAGCTTTTCTGACGAATCTTCTTTTTATTTAAATGGACATGTGAACAGGCACAACTGCAGATACTGGAGTGACGTAAATCCCCATTGGTACAGGGAAACTCATTCACAAACTCCCCAGAAATTGAATGTTTGGGCTGGTATTCTGGGAGACCATATTGTAGGTCCATATTTTATTGATGGTAACCTCAACGGACAAACGTATCTTGAACTTCTTGATACAACTGTGAACCCCAGAATCACTCAGTTACTTGAAGACGATGATAGGTTACTTGAATGTCAGCTCACCTTTCAACAAATGGAGCTCCTCCACATTTTGTTGCACCTGTACGTCAATTTTTAGATGACAATTTCACAGGGAGATGGATTGGAAGGCGAGGACCAATAGAATGGCCGGCTAGATCTCCTGATTTATCACCGTTAGACTTCTTTTTATGGGGTCATTTGAAATCCAAAGTTTATATTACACAGCCAGCTTCTCTTGATGATCTACGCAGGAGAATTGTTGTGGAGTGTCGTGCAGTGACTCCAGAAATGTTGAGCAATGTGCGAAGACATTTCGAAAATCGCTTATACTTCTGTATGGAACTGAATGGTTCACATTTTGAACCTTTCTTACGATGATAACATTTTAGGTGATGAAAAATAAAAATATCTTGATAAAACTTAGTTTTCATTAAAACTTCAACAACACTTGATCGATCCTCAATTTCAGTACACCGATGTATTTGGGATTGATTTCCCTTCAAAACGATGTATCACAAGTATAGTAGTCCCATTGAAAATTCTGAAGTACTTAGGGGGTGCTGGGGTTGAGGGGGTTGACAACACAATGATGGTGTATTTGGTGAAAGTGTTCCCCCTTGAAATAAAAATCGACGGGTCTGAGCGATTTTCAATTTTTTTCATGAGTTCGGATATTAGGGGGGTGACAAGTTTCAGCTGGGACACACTGTATATCAATTTAACTTCAATGTGTTCGTTAAGTTAACTTTTATATCTAAGACGATATGTTTTACAATTACTGTAAATGACCTGCTACAAATGTATTACAACATATACGTAGTCAATAAATATCTCTCTCTCTCTCTCTCTCTCTCTCTCTCTCTCTCTCAGGGACCATCGAATTTCCAATAACCCCCTCTTCAAGAAAATACGAAAACTAGTAAAAATAGAAAAAATCCCAGGGGGAATTTTGGTATACATGCCTTGGGTATTAGTCAGAGATTGTTGTTTTGTAAGAACTTATGAACTCAAGGTGGTGGACGAGTTTTGAGATTATGGTCAGATTCGATTCGAAATTGGTGTGTGGGGGTTTTCGGTGTCGTAGATTTCGAGTTTTTAGTCATGAAAAAAATATTAGGTGAAAAAAAAACTGAAGCGGTGGTGCTTCCGATCTACACTCTAATATTTTTTACTTTAATTTAACAATATTGAACGTTCAAGAGCTGTGTACTCCAAGCCCTTTTGTGCTCGTTAGCACTGTGCTTAGGAGCACTTTTTCAAATCTGTGCTTAGAGCTCGAAAAAAGTTCTCGCGAGCACTCAAAAAAACTCGCAAGCACTCAATCTCCAATCTCAAAAACTCCTACATAGAGCCGGGAGCCACTATCTTATATTATTATCAATATAAAAAGTTATCTCCCACTGTCACCTACCGAATTTATAGTCGATTGGATTATTGGATACTAATTTGGCTTGCAAGATTTGACCCAGACATATGAATTGCAAAAATGGTAAAATTCATAAAATGCGTGTGCGACCTCTATGACCCCCAGACACCAATTTTGAAATTAATCATTCAGTTCCGAATGCGGCATAATTACTACAATATTACTGTACCCAAGCAGCACTGCCCAAAATTCTTCTGCTAACTGTTATTCCCAATGAATTACCACCCTTCCATGTTGCGCGAGAAAAATCTGTCTAATCATCAATCTTATGAAATAGAAATAGAACGCCACTATTCGGTCACTTTAAAAGCAGTCTATTAACCAATGCCCCCTACGACATTACGTCACAGAAAGTCTTTTAATTTTTATTTTTGTTGTGAATTTGTTACTTTTCAATTGTTTCGACTTTTATAAATATTTGTTATTAACTTTTAAATTATTTTATTTTTGTGTTGTTTATGTTTAATATGTTATTATTCGCTATATAAGTAGATTTTATTTTACTGTCATTTTATGACCTATAGTAGGTACCTAAGTTTGATCAATTATAATTATGATATAAATCATTGTGAATAAATACTTTTCGAACAGCAGCATGTTAGTCAGTTACTGTTACAACCTGGTAAAAAAACAGCGAAAATACATATAATAACTAAAATTTGTTATTAATAATTATGAAGATATCAATGAATTATAATTTGAAATATCAAATATTACAGAAACACGTTTTTTTTTCGTGGGTAGTCAATCTGCTTTTATTTAATATAGTTTTGTTTGAAATAAAATTATATCTGGAAAGTTCTATAAAAATATTGTCGTCCGGTATCATTTTTATAGGCCATTATTCTCCATTACAAATTGAAATGAGACAATTTATGTTTCATTAATAAATTTTCATAATTCAAAAGTGCTTAGTGCTTGGTGCTCAAAATGTTTAAGCACTTTCTGAAAGTGATCAGTGCTCGCGACCATTTACTATTGAAAGTGCTTAATGGCGAGTGCTCTTTTTTAAGGGCTTAGTGCTTAGTGCTCGCGAACACTTTTTGTCAGTGTTCGGCACAGCTCTGCTATATTTATCCATACATTTTGTAACTCTTCACTGCCTTTTCCATTAAATTTGACAAATATGATAGTAAGGATATTGGTTTGTAATTACAAAGATTTTCTTTCTTGTCTTTTTTATTTATTGGAGAAATTAGAGCTGTTTTAAAGTGCGAAGGACATACTCCACAAGTGAAAATTAAATTCATTAGATTAGCAATAGGTTTACATAACTGGATTTCTAATTTTTTTTATTATTTCGGCTATTAAATTATCAGTCTATTCCAGGTGCTTCAGTGAGACAAGGTCTCTAACTTCTTCTTCAGTCATGGGTATCCAATGAAAAGTGTGAGGATTTTTCGCGTGGGAGGAGGATTGGTTGATTGTGATAGTTTGTTAGCAAGGTTTTCTCCTACATGAGTGAAATAGTTGTTAAATTCTTCTGCAATTTCTTTTTTACATGTAACTTTATTTCCTGATTCTGTTTTTATTTAATTTTTTTATGATGGGTTTTATCTTTATTATTTATTAAATTCCACATATTTTGCATTATTTCCGTTTTCTCTATTTCTGACTGATGAAAATTTCGTTCGGTAATTTTAATAAGGTTATTTGTATATTTACGGTAGTTAATATATGATTTATTGACTCTACTATAGCCGCGGTAATATATTTTTTGCGTTTAATTTTAAGTTTTTTGAGTTTTATGATTTTTGTATTTTTGCTGATGAAATTATTCTGAATTTTTAGTAATTCTTGAGTTTTTATATTTGTATCATATATACTATAGTAGTTTTCCCAGTTGTAATTATCTAAGTCGTTTCTTATTTGGGCATAATTTATGTATGTTTTATGCTAGTCATATTTTCAACTTGAGAACTCATTAGTGTTGCTCGATGATCTATTATATTATTTTCATAAATGGCAGCAAGAGCTTCATCTACATAGGACTGTGCCACTGACTTCAAGAATATATGGTCTGGCAACTTCGGGAATATTTTTGTACACGTGTGTGTTTGTTTATCATGGATTGTATATTATATTCAGGGGAATAAGTGGTAAGATTATTACTGATAATTTTTTGGAGTAATAATGAATTGTAATCCCAAAGAAAATGAATTGATATTCCAAAAAATTATAGGTTATTAATCACGCCACGAATTATATTTAGGAAGACAATATATCGGTTTGAAATAAAGAAATATGAAGCCTGTAATCTCAATGAACATGATTTTAATTTTTTTCTAGTTTACTTTAAATTCTAGTATAACTTTGTTGCATACATAAAAATGCTTTCTCCACCACCACTAGGTATACAAAAATTGCAATTCTGAAATCAAATTTGAAAACATAATGTCAACATTCCTTCTCTTGAAATTCATGAATTCATGAATTCACTGTTGTATGAAATATAAATTTATTCAATTTTCTCTCTTGAGATAAAAAAGCATTCTCACACTATTGTAGAAATAATAATTTTAGCCTTCACTGTCATCAACTGAAATAAGACTTTTAGACTATTACGTTTCCAATTGAAATTATTTGGAAAATTTCATTGTTACTCACAATGAAAATCTTGTAATTCTTCACGAACGCCTTCGGCTCGCGATCGGAACATTCCACTCTCGACGAATTTTCATTCTAAGTTTGTAACAGAATGTACTATTAAATTCATTTAAAATGAAAATAATGGATTCCTTTTATTTTTCAGCATGGCGTTTCATCATGTGGCATTATTTTTCACGTTAATATTTTTATGGCACATCTTGGCGACCGCGCATGCATCTCTAGGAAATAGTAGAAGTTATATGTCTCCAGAAAAATCGAGGCGCTCATTTCTACACCAACCCCTTAGGTCTACGAGAAAAATTTCCCAAAGAGCATTTCAAGATATGGACCTATTCACTGCCAGAGGATATGGAAAGAGATCATCAGACTGTTTCGGCGGAAGACTTTGTGGTAAACGAATCCCAGAGTTTTCTGGAGCTAGGCTGTACGGAAAAAGGAATATCGATGGAAATCAATTAAAATGGTGAATATATTTTTCAATACCAAAATTTTCTTGTTTGTAGAATACATACATGATATCTGTTCACATAGCCGGTAGCTTGGCGGTCTAAAGCGCAGGCCGTTCGAAACTTCAGTATAGCGGTAGTCGGTTCGAGCCCGATGTATGTACGAGGAATTTTTTCTCGAGTACTCAATATCGGAATTGATAGACGACCACAGTCCTTGTTTAAAGCAAGTGTATTGTGTGTTGTCTAGATGCCAATCTCGTCTAGTGCTAGCTTGGAGTGCACGCCGGCTACCCGAGGTGGTGCTGAACAGTGAATACGCCACCAAAAAATCAGTAAGTCGCCCCGTAGCGCCACGGCAAATAATAATAATAGCCGTCCTCTACCCGCACAGGCTATGCGTTTGGGTACACTCTACGAGTGTTTATGAGGGAGTATTATTATTATTATTATTATTATAGCTATATCTTCACAGTATCCCACAATTTTCTAAACAAGCAGAAAATTTGTTATTTGAAGATAGAAAGATTGAAGATAGAAAGATAAACTAATAGTTCAGTACGATTGGGTTTGAAGACGAGAATCGATTAGCACCACCAAACTTGGTATGCTACAATCTTCAGCAAGTGCAAACCTCAAGCTTGAAATCACATACTTCTTTTTTTATGGATGATATGTATCAGCGATTATTTTCAACATTTACTGAAGAAACTGCCGGTATTTTGGGTCAGTTGAAAACTGAGGCAGTAGTAATTTTTCTTTGGCATGAATAAGTGAGACTTGTCTCACTAGTCTAAAATCATTGCAAATGGTCCAAAGAGGGTACTGATTCCTGCTTCAGTATAACTATTTCACATCAACTAAAATATCCATGACTTTCGGATCCTCCGTAAATTACGTAGAAGGGTTATGTGAAGTGGGACAAATTACATTTTGGGTACTCAGATACTCGCATGTTATATTTGCATGAGAAAGTAAATGTCTTCAGGAATGATATACACTTTTCAGTATATTTTTTGTGGAGAATTGAATTATCCTTCGCCTTTTTGAAATTGTTTCTCGATCAATCTTATACTTTCCGAAACAATAGCAGAAAAGATTTTTTATTTTTCTAAATCAAAATGTTTTTGGGTTCCACCTCTGATTTTTTGGCAAACAATTTTTTTCTAACAATAGATGATTTCAAGTTGTCATGTGCCGAGTTTCAAAGTGTTACGATTCATTCTTTATTTGTGGCTTACATTTGTCTGTTGTTACTGTTCTAAAAAAATATTTTCAAACTGTACTTCTGATTCCATCCGTAAAATCTTCTTCGATAATGCATGCCCAAAAAAGATAATTTTTTCAAATTGTCACTCTCTTTTTCATTTCATACAAATTGAATCTCTACTGCATTCAGAATACAATGTTATACCATAGCAATTAATCCATTTGTTCTTTAGAAAAAACATACAAAAGCTTCAAAATTATAGTCAAATAATGTAATTGGTACAGAGCAGTATTTTTTAAATGGATAGGTAAGGTTTTTAGGAAAAACAACAACACAAAGAAATCATCGAGGATACCTGTCTTATTTTTCTAAAACAACCACATATGCTCGACAGATGGAGTGAGTGAAAGTGTTATGCAGAGAATATTGAAAGAACACAGATATGTACCATTCTTTTGAACTACACTTATTATACAAGATTGCAACCTACTCATTCGAACCGCAGACTATCGTCTTTTGCGCAAATGATGGTTATGATTCAAGACAAGACTTTCATCACGCCAATCTGATGAAAGTTGTTTCAGAAGATATTCGACTTGAAGAACGCAATTCACACAGCACACAAGATATATAAAAATTTAAATAACACTCTCCTAAATAGATGGATTGGTACCGTTAGACATTTTTGTGGCGATCTAGCGTATCAAACTAAATTTATGGAGTAGAATGGATGGGCCGTGGCGGTCGTGACGGTAGAGCTTTCACTTCTTGACCATATAGGTAGTAGTGGTTTCTTTGTTTACACATTATACTATAATCATTAATGTATTCAATAAGGTGCACACATGATGGAAAATTCACATAAAGCGAGGAAACTTTTAAAACCGTATTTGACTTGGGAATTGAAGAAGAATTGCCTCTTTGCTAAACGAAGCTACATCAGCCAACAATAGAAAGCTTTTAAATAGGTCACGCAACCTCCCAAATATAGGCGGTTAAATAGAAATTACCTAACGTCACGGACAAAATGGGCACACATGACATTTATATAATACACATTTAAACACACACTCACTATCCACACTATCTTGTCTATTTTATTTTGTGTAACTGTAATTATTGGGATAATAGATGTAAACAGGCAAGTCGATACTAATTATTTACCCCTCTCTGTTCAATAAATGAATCTTATATCAAAATGAACGCTATTTCATTGCGAACACTGCGGAAAATCTGGTTTGAATGACGGTTTAATCCAACATAATCGTCTCCGGGCGTGCCTATTTCAGAAAAAAAATATAGTAGTCGTTTTTTCACTCGTTCTGTATGTTTTTCGAAGTGCTGATTCCGAATTTCAACTTTGCTTCTTCTCTCGGATATGGCTTCACAACGAAAATCGCAAAAACCTCAAAATTTTCGACCTTACAAATGTATTTTTGGTTTGAAGAGTTCGCCGCTAGAGCGCGCTGAAAAAAGGACCAAATTTCCTACTTTGTGGAAAATCCTTTTTTCTTGTAACTCACAAATTATGATTATAATTAAAACTAACTTCAGATTCTGATTGAACTCTATTTAGTTCTCCACAAAATGCACATAATCAGTCATTTTGGCCAAAAAGTATAGCCGCTTGAGGGCGTTGAAATTTTATGTCGTAGAAATAGCCTAGAATAGCTCCATTAATTCAAAATTTTAGTATAGATGACCGATTGAAGTCATAGATTAATTCGTGATATGAGTTGGATCAGAAATATGTTGTGTGAGATTGAATATGACTCAGTAACTGATCTAAAATCATCCAATAAGTTATAATGTATATTCAAATAATCGATATTGAAGTCGCCGAGAGATATAACATACTCAAATTCAGGATGAATATTGATCAAAGCGTTTTCGAATATGTTCAAGAAAGCCACGTGATCAGTTTTAGGAGGTCGGTAACATATTCCCACCGCAACTTTGTCTTTACCAACCTAATTTCGACCCACAGATGTTCAAGAAAAGCTTCATTTTCAGGTATCAAAACTATGTATTCCAAAAAGCTTTTAATATAAAAGGCTACTCCTCCTCCACGTTTGGCAATCCTATCATTTCTAATCAGTGTATAACCATCAATGTTTATAGAGCTGTCAGTGATACCAGGATGTAACCACGTTTCTGATACCCCGAATAAATGAAAATTTCTAGAATGAATTGAACAATCGATATCATTAGTTTTCGGGACTAGAGAACGAATATTTACATGACCCACCGAAATGAACATATTTTTAACCACTAAAGTTCCTCGTGACGATAAAAAAAACTCGTCAAGAGCAATATTAATAGTACGTGAGCCACGACAAATACTTCGTGAATACATCAGCTATTGATATAATGTTTACAATAAAATGAAATAATCCTCATAATGCAATCAGAATTCAAAAGACGATACAATGAATGAGTAAATATTAATAGTACGAGAGCCACGACAAATACTTCGTGAATAAAGCTATCAATATAATGTTTACAAAAAATAATGCACTAGGAATTCAAAAGACTATACAATAAATGGGTGAGAAAATAAATGTTCCTCCATTGCTTCTATATGCAGTGCTGATTTACTCAAATGATGGTCCATCGACTACATTTCTTCAAAGCTGTATTTTTTACCATCTATAACAATTAATAGTCTTTCCTTGTTGCCTGGCAGTATTTTGATAATGATAAAGGCGTTTCTTCTTCTGGTATTCTGCAACCGGGTAATCTGGCGATATAAATATTCCTGTATACCCTTAAGTTTATTTGGCTGGGTGAGAATAGCTTTTCTCACCTTACTGTTGCTAAACTCAATGAGGATGGGATGTGGTTCATTGCGCTTGCCACCAGAGTTTGATCTGAAAGCATCCCTCAAATCCTTTTCCCCAAAGTCAATGGTGAGCTTCTCACAAATAAGCTCAATAACCGATTCATAGATGTCGTCACCTTCTAGATTGTAGACGAGTCCCCGTCTGAAGATGACGCTGACGATTATGTCAGAAAACTTTCCCCTACGAACATTGACATCCTTTTCTGCTATGTTCCTCCAGGAGTACACAATTGCAAGTGCTAATTGCAATCAAGCATTGAATATTATTCTCCATTGGCTGCGGATGACCACCTGCAGACATGAAATGTTTTACAGTTTGTTTCCCACTCATTAGTGCAAGTATAGTCAGGCAACATCAGAGTTATGCTGACCCACCCAATGAACGATAACACCAAAAACTAGAAAACAAGGAGCACTCATCGGTAGCATAGACGCCAGGAAGAGTTAATGCATGAATTCCGAAAAGTGCCCGGAGAGTTTCAAATGAATGAAACGAAAAATTTCCACGCCTTTTCCACGCCATCCCACAAATTGGAAAAAATGGGACAATTATCTATAATAATAATAATACACTCGTACGGTATAGACGAGACACCGGTGTTGCCTTATGCTCCGGGGGATATTGAGTCCGTTGTGAAGAATGAGAGGTGCCGAATATATTGGAACTACTCATTCCCCACCCTCAGGGAAATACAAGCCAATAAGCCTGATGTAGTCCTCCTCGACCATCAAAGTAAGACGATTTTCGTCATGGAGTTTTCAGCTTCTGGCGAAACGAACACAGTCCGAAAAGAGGAGGAGAAACGGACTAAATATCAAGATTTACTCTTTGAACTCCGCAGGCTCTAGCCAAACCATGCTGTTAAAACGGTGGTTCCGATTATAAGGGTCGTTGGTGTTATGATGGACACACTGCTCTCGAACTTAAAAATCATACCGGCTTACCATAATATGGCAGAAATCTTAGCCGGACGAATGCAGAAGGCCGTCATCCTTGGTTCACTCCGTCTGCTCAGGGCACATGATTCTCGGACATAGTAGTTGCTCACCCCACGGACGTGGGGAGTGGCTATCTGGGTAAATGCCACCAGTGCGCCCTCCGGATGTGTCGGAGCTCCGTAGACAGGGCCCGACTGGTATAATCCAACCGGATAAAAAAAATAATAATAATAATAATAATAATACTCCCTCATAAACACTCGTAGAGTGTACCCAAAGGCATAGCCTGTGCGGGTAGAGGACGGTTATTATTATTATTTGCCGTGGCGCTCCGGGGCGATTTACTGATTTTTTTGTGGCGTATTTACTTCTCAGTTGCAGGAAAACCCGGAAAACCTACAGCACCACCTCGGGTGGACGGCTTGCACTTCCAGCTAGCACTAGACGAGATTGGCATCAAGATAAGACACAATACACTTGCTTTCAACAAAGACTGTGGTCATCTATCGATTCCGATATTGAGACTTGTACGTCGTACACACATCGGGTTCGAACCGACTACCGCTATACTGAAGTTTTGAACGGCCTGCGCTTTAGACCGCCAAGCTACCGGCCACCCAGAAAACAACTACTTTCCCCTACGAACATTACATCTAACATCCATTTGTACAATGTTTCTCGTTTGCTGATATAAGACGGTAATAGTTGATCTCTGTATTCTATTGCTCTATTTATCAACTGGGTCACTCAGATTCGCGATTTTTGTGATAGATTTAATATTATTAAGTGGAGCGCAGACCAGAGCGGTAGCGGTCGCGTTGGCGGTGTGGGTAGAATGCAGTGAACGTTAATACACGGAAGAGAGCACAACAGAGCGGGAGAGAAAACGCGCCCGTCGTTCCTTGCAGCGAACAACCGCGCTCGCCCTGCGGCCTGCACCATTTGCCCGTCAGTTCGCGAGATGTGCTTCAACAGGAATCCACATTGAACAAGTACGTGGTCACCAAATTTTGTAGGATTTGTCTCACGAAATTGTATGGAATTCTCCTTTGTTTTCTCGATCTAAGCTGATGCCATGAACCAGATTTTTTTTGTTTTTTCCTGAAACGAAACGGTATACTTTTATTCATCAACTTTTCGTCAATGGATTCGCTTCATCACTTACCTCTACAGCTCCTTATATTCGTCGATCTTCACAACGTCTGCACTGTTTTTCATTCGCAGTAGCAAAAACGTGATATTATCGCGTTGTTGTGCGCATCTGTTTGTAATAATAATAATAAACGGAAGAACGCACATCGGAGCATGCAAGAAAACGCGTCCGTCGTTCCTTGCAGCGAATTACCGCGCTCGCCTTGCAGTCTGCGATAGAACGCTGCATGCACCATTTGCCCGTCAGTTCGCGCGACCTGCTTCACAACATTAAGCGGAGCTTAGACCAGAGCGGGCGTGGTCGCGGTGGTGGACGCAGTGGTGGTGCGGTCACGAAGCGAACAAACAGGTGCGCACACCAACGCGATAATTTCGCGTTTCATCGCTACTGAAAATGAAGATGAGGAGCTGCAGAGGTAAGTGATGAAACGAATCCGTTGACGAAAAGTTAACGAAAAAAAGTATACCATTTCATTTCAGGAAAAAATCAAAAAAATTACGACATCAACTTAGACAGAAAGAGAATTCCATACAATTTTTCAAGACTCAAGTGAGGTCGAAGAACAATTTTTCATTTATTTTAGAATGCCAATTGAATGTTTTGACGGATTATTTTTTTTATTTTGATATTCTCATTTTGTTTCAGGAAAAAAACAAAAAATTTGGGTTTACCTAGACAGAGACAGTAAAGGAGAATTCCATACAATTTTTCAAGACTTAAATGAGGTCAAAGTACAATTTTTCGTTTATTTCAGAATGTCAATTGAATGTTTTGACGGAATATTTTTATTTATTTTGATATTATCTGTGTGACAAATTATACAAAATTTGGTGACCTCGCACTTGTTCAATGAGGATTTCTGTACTACACAATATGTTTCCTTGTGAAGCAGATCGTTCGAACTGGCGGGCAAATGGTGCATGCAGCGTTCTACCGCAGACCACAGGGTAAGCGCGGTAGTTTGCTGCAAGAAATGACTGAAGCGTGTTTCTTGCCCGCTCCGATGTGCGCTCTTCCGTTTATTTACATTTACTGCGTTCTACCGCACGGCCACCGCGACCGCTTCCGCTCTGGTCGACGCTTTATGTGTTCACAAGGAAACATGTGTAGTACAGAAATCCTCATTGAGCAAGTGCGTGATCACCAAATTTCGTATGATTTGTCCCATATAGAATATAAAAATTTAAAAATGAAACAGAATATTTTGTCTTAACGAAAAATCATTTTTGCAACTTCTTAAGACTTGAAATATTATATGTAATTCTCCTTTACCGCGTCCGCCACCGCTCTGGTCTGCGCTCCGCTTTACTCACGAGTTTCAAAGAGTATTTTTTCTATAACTGTAAAACTTCTAATTTTCTTAATTTTTTTTCGAAATTACAATACTCGTGCGGCTACGAATACATTTTTGTGTATGGTACGTTGAGAAAAACTGATAGTCGCACTATCAACGATTTTTTCTGATCAATCTTCATCACTTCCCGTTTCTACTTGTATTAAAATCGTATTCAAGAATTCATTACCTCGAAAGACTCACAATTTTACCAATTTCATTAATTATGAATGTTTACTACCTAGTTTCTGAAGTCCAAGTCAAACTTTGGGTTACCTGGTGTGAACTGTTTAGGTTCAATAGTTCCTGTATACGTGTACTGTGCGCATCATAAGTGTTACCCCCCCTTTCTAACTCGTTACTGGATTCTTGTTAGGAAAATCACCGAGACACATCGATTTTTTATTATCACAATGTACATTTTTGTATGAATGGTTCACCCCTAATTGCATCCCTTACTAGAGGGGAGCAACACTTTCGAAAAATTTAAAATTTAATTAGCATGGGGTGGTGAGTGAAAGCTCATTTGAAAGGGGGTTTTACTCTTTATTCAACCGTGCAAAGAATTTGAAATTGGCTTCATTACATGTTGAGTTATTAATGTTTAAAAATAACAAAACACCACAAACAGAAAGGTACCTAAACTAACACTAACCTTTTCTGTTATTACAATAAATGTTCAAAATGTTTCCCGTTGACCTTTTCGTAAAAAAGTCTATTTTCAGTTTCAGTCCTGACGCTTTGCATAGTTTCTCGAGTAATTGTGGAACACACTTCCGTAACCCGCGCTCGCAATTCCTGAATAGAGTGACACTGAGTCTCATATACTTTGAATTTTAGGTAATTCCATAGGAAGAAATCTAAAGGAGTCAGATCTGGTGATCTTGGGGCCTTTCCACAGATCCTCGTCCAATCCATCGTCATGCATAAACAGTATTCAAATAATTTCTCACAGTAACTACAAAATGAGAAGGAGCTCCATCTTGTTACAGGATAATTTCCATGTCAAATTCGTCTAAATTGTTTTCGACAGTTGCCACTATCAGTGGATCTATCACTGTTTCCAGCATTTCCAAATGTGGTCACCCAGTAAAAGTAAAAGTCGATGATTTTCATCGGACCAGTACCTCAAATTTTGTCTATGCACGTGACCGTGCATAGACAACCTCAGTAAACAAGTAACTTCATGACTGAAACAAATGTGTTTAAATAACAGGGATTTTGCAAAATATTATTAACTACATACAATTTCAGAATATTCTAGATGGTGGACTGGTCTAGATGGTGGAAGTGACGGATCATCGTCCGTCACTTCATGAACCATCTTTATTTTATAGGAATAATTTTTTTTTTAGGATTCTCAATACAGTCATCTGCGAAACCTCACAATTCAAGGCAACAGTTCTACTGGATGAGGACGGATTATTCACAAACTCGCTCATAATGTCCACTTGTTCATCTTCCCCAATAGTTGATTTTTTTTTTATTTTGCACACTGCATAAAATTTTTCTTCGAGATAATGGCTATCAATAGGGCGATCTGGAAAACGTTAATTGAACATTCGTACAGCCTCATGATAATTGCGATGAGCCTCCCCAAATATAACCATTTATCCTCAAAATAATTCAAAAACACCAACAAAAACGTGCAGTTCTAAGCAAATGATAAATAAGTCTCACTTGACATCTGAACCGAAACCGATATCATACTGGGCCGAATTTTTAATTCTAAGGGTTAGCAAATTTCAGTTCCTTGGCACGGTTGAATAAAGAATATAACTCCCTTTCAAATGAGCTATAACTCACTACCCCATGCTATTTAAATTTTTCGAAAGGGTTGGTCCGCGGGGATGAAATTAGGGGTGAACTATTCAAACAAACATGTACATTGTGGAAATCAAAAATTGACGTGTCTAGGCGATTTTCCTAACAAGAGTCCAGTAACTACTTAGATAGGAGGAGTAACACTTATGATGCGCACTGTATATTACTGCTGTGAATAATATTCGGCGATTTTTTACAACAGTTTATTGTCAAAACGCTATGAACATGGTGAAACATCTGTATTAGCTATTAGTTGCCACAGAAAATGAGAACTGGCTCTTTGACAGGATTCTGTTATTTAAATCTGTCGTTGTGACATACAATCTTTTGTCGCCTAGCAACAACCGTAAAAAAGTGTTATTTTTTTACGCTTTCCTGTTTAATAATGAAATCGTATGTTGATAGTGAAATATTGTAATACTTTACGCACACAAACCACACAAAAAACTTTATTGACAGTTGTTGAAAAAAGCATTATATTCTTTTAACAAAATCATGAATCGTTTAGCTAAGATATCTTACAGTAATTGCTTGGTATTTCAATTATTTCATAACCCAATTACTGCATATCTAGACCTAGTCTCCATTATTATATTCGATAAGGTGTTATTAGTGGGCGATATTACCTAACAGTCTTCTAATTGAAATTTGTAGTAAAATATGAACATATTGAATTTAGCAAATATGAACTCTTTGATCTTAAATAAATGTTAATTTTTGTTTTACATGATTTACATTTCTCAAAAGACTATTTATATCTTTTGTGCATATTCCCCAACTTTGTCACTTCAAGCCCCTCGGAGGGGTTAGCTCCAACCCTTAAATCTTTAATTGGGTTCATGTGATACCGCATTTTGAAGATAATTGAATTCTCTTTCTAACGCTTTCTAGTTTTTGGAATTTGATGCAGTAGTTCTCGAGAAATCATTGTTAATATACTACTAACTACAAACTACAAACAAATTTGTATCAACTTTAAACTTGAATTGTTAGAATTGTGTTGGCAATGGTTGGAGAAAAAACTCAGTTTTTCGTATTTCTTACAGAAGCACCGTATACCATAGCAGCAATAAGTACTAATAGTCCAGGAGCACGCTGCAAAAAGCTGAATTTTTTTTAATCTAATGAAAAAATCATATCCTGCCAGACCTACAGTTATACAGGGTGTACCAAAAGTCGGAACTAATTTTTTTATTTCCAGAAAAAACCTAATTTGTTTTCACATGTTTTGTTTGGCATATCATTTCTGGTCTGACAGGATATGACTTTTATAATGGTCTAGTGAGTACTAACATTGAAAAAAATGATCATCCTGTTACTCGATAGTCCAGCTTTTTTGCAGCGGGTTCTTGGACCATGAAGTTCCACTAATAAATTTGTAAAAAAGATACTAAAATTACTTTCATGATTTTATGATTTGCAAGCGTAAGATAGTATACTACCTAGAATTCATGAGATCCAAGTTAGATAGTGAAACCACAAATCCGTATAGAGCCATATTCGATATTCATCAGTATTCAAAAGACATTACAGATACATATTCCCTCAATTTCTAATGGCATTTCCTAACGTGAATCTATGACATTTGAATGTGTTTTTAAACATAACTGTTATCCGTTTCCATCAGCGATATCTGGGATGAAACCTACATGTCTCTATGAGGTCATCCAGTTTGAAAATGAATGAGAACGTATGAGATTTTATAGCAGTCACACGAGATTTGTGATTAAGGTCAGATTTGATTCAAAATTGGTATGTGAGGTTTTTTTAGGTCGTAAGTATATTTCGAATTTTCTGTCAAAATTCATAAATTAAAGATGGCGGCTCCAAGATGTCATTATGGTCTGATTCGATTCAAAATTAGTGTGTGAGGGTTTTCGGGGTCAGAGATGAATTTTTCTTAAAAATTTATGAATTCAAGATGGCGGCCCAAGATGATGGACGAGTATTGTGATTATGGTCAGATTCAATTCAAAATTGGTATGGTTTTTGGAGTAAGAGATTTTGATTTTTTAGCAAAAAAAATAATAGTTTAAAAAAACTAAAGAACACGCTTTACTTCCCATGGACTAAAAAGTAAAAAACAATTGACAATTTAATTCCTCAAATGTAAAAAAAGCGTGGGGTGCTTGATAAAGTTCTCTTGAGTTCTTGAACGCTCTGTATTGTTAAACTGAAAAAATATGAGAATATAGATCGAAAGCACCCACGCTTTTTTACATTTGAGAAATTAAATTGTCAATTATTTTTTACTTTTCAGTCCATGGGACGTAAAACGTGTTCTTTAGTTTTTTTAAACTATTATTTTTTTTTCATATTTATTCTTTTGCCTTTGAAGTTGACTGATTTTTTTCAATATAATATTATGTAAAATCAAATGATTTAGAGTAACTGACGTTCTTGGAGTTTTACTTTCTGGATTCGGCTTTCGACAAAAAATTACGGTTTTCGAATGATAATCTTGTAATAGGTATTATCAGTTTTTCTTTGTATTCTAATATTTCAACAAAAATTCCTAACTTTTACAGATCATTATGTTATTGAAAACTTCCCAAATTTTCATATTGTCGTTTTCGCGATTCTGATGACTATTGCTATTACCAAAATATTGGCGTTAGTCAGTAGGTTAGGTTAGGTTTAAATGTGAGTGAGCCCATATCAGGCCCTCCACTGCGGCCAATGGCCTTTGTGGCTCACGTTAGTCAGTAACAAAAATATCTTGTTACTCATTGTACAGTTACAACCGATTTTAATAGTACAGTTTAAGCCCGAGTCAACAACAAAAATGATTCGGTACGGCCCTGTCTATCTTGGAAATAATGTTTTACTACTAATCGACCTCAACATTTTAATATTATCAACTATGTATGTAACGTTCTGGTATCCTTTATCGAATGTAATTTTACTTTTATCCTTACGAGATATTAAATTATGTCGACCTCGTATACCCTTATTACTTCAAGCTCTAATGTAATATCTCTGACAAAATCGTCATATGAATTCGAGAACGTTGGATGTTGCATTTTAATATCCTTTGAAATCTAGAGTCTGTCTTTTTCTTATATAATATGGAATTTAGCCGATTTATGACGTCATAATAAAATGTAGACCGTTACAGCAAAGTTTTTCAGAATCGCTTAATTAAAATATAGAAAATTTAGAGGAAAAATATTATCCAGTACACTCTTGTTGTCTGACAAACCTAAAAAACGCCCCGCTACCAAGAATTTTCGCAAACAGCCTGTTGTCTAAAGAATTAAGAACAGATATACGAAGTCACAACGTTTATGTAATTATTTTTGTCCCGATATGGAGTACGAGGACTATGAATTGTAGTTACATACTACAATCAGCGAAGCTGTGTACTGGATTGTGTACTGGAAAGTTGTTCCAAACAAATCACTAACGAGAGAAAGCTAGAGAGCAACGCAATAGGTGCGAGTGCGCAATTTTTGTTCACGGTAGGCTGAGATGTGACATTTCAATATTTTTTCGAAAAAATTATCTTGTGAAGATATCAATAAGTACAGAACATTTTTCGTAGTGTTTTCGACTATTTTGTGGAATAAAGGGGTTCAGTAATAGTCCAAGCAATAGGGAAAATTACGTGCAAAAATTAATATCCGAAAACAAAAAATTTGAGCGTATAGAAAATCGAAATTCAGAATGAGTTTCTATTTCATGCGACTCGATCGTGATTACCGAACAGCACCGATCTAAAAAAGTTCAATTAGGAAAATGTAGGTATTAAAAAGATCTATCAATTGAATGGATTATAATTTTTTGATATCATTGATATTTTTCGAGTTATATCGGAAAAACCGTGAAAAATCGGGTGTCCTATAACTCGTTAAGTGTAATGTATTAAAACTTGTTAATTGCTGTTATGTGTAGCCTATGGCAAGCCAAAAAAGTCTTTTTTTGGAAAATAGAAAAACATTGATTATTTTATAAAATATATGATGTTTTCTCAAAAAAGATGCTCTTTTAATTTGGCTACCCTTGCTCGGAGAATCATGCTACAGTAACGATTCAGAGCTTATTTTTTCTGCAACAGTTGTACTTTCATATAATTGAATGAGTATATTGATTTATTTAATTTTAAGGGTCAAAAAATTACTTAAAAAAATTGCTCAATTTTTTCAAATGTTTTTTTAAAATAAATTCCTTGATTTTGTTTTTATAGAAATAACTTTTATGTAAATAGATTCCCAGCATGATTTCACGCATTAAAAAAAAATTGTATTCCTACGATCGCTAGGAACCGATATAATTTTTTTATTTAAAAAAATCTGGAAGACTTAATAATCATCGTACAGCAGTCACCTTCATGGATATTAAAGTTGAATACCTAGATTTTCAATAAAAAAAATATTAGAATATGTCTAGTTCATTAGCAGTATTATAAATTGATGAGTGGGGATAGCACTGAAAACTCATTTCGTGCTTTCAAAGTGGCCTGCGCTTGAAAAATATTGAGTATCTCGGCTTCTGGACAACGCACAAAAATCACTTTGTACTTAATTTGGGGTAGATCGTCAAGATAAACTCGAATATCTTATTCACAAAATAATAAAATAACTCTATTATGTACAAAACATTTATGAAATTATTACAGAGAAAATATTCATATATTATATTGATATAGATTTTTACTAATTTTCCTTTTTGAATTGGAGGATTGTCCACTGAATCATTTGGCTCTTCTTCTTTTTTTCTTCTTCTTCTTCCATAATATCTGTGTGCAGACTATCCACGAAGTTGGGATATTCTCCATCTATTTCGATGGTAGGCGTCTCAAAATTTGCATTCACTCGAATCACAATGTGTGCAAACACTCGAACATTGTAGAAATTGCTTTATGCAGCCACAGGTTTTTGTTTTGCAACCCCTGGATATAGCTGCATGAGATTTTTTCAATATCTCATCTGGTTTCAATGGATCATCAGTATAAACTAGCATTAATGCATTATTCGTAATTTTTCATACCCACTGAGTGATCTTTTTGGTGTTTCCAAATGCAAATAAACTCTGAAGGCGACTCCTTCAGTAGAAGGAAGATTTGCTAATTGAAAAGTTGCCTTTGGTGTTAATCGTTTAAAACACTCGAAACGATATTCATTGAGAGTTCCTTCTTTCTTATTATTATACAATAAAGAAATAATTTTGTACATAGTATGAGTTACTTCTTCAGAAAGAGCAGTTTCTTCATAAAATACATCCAATAATTGAAGGTGGTCTGGATTCGAATGAAAAATTTTCAGTAATTTCTTCTTCTCCTGTTTGTAGATCGCAGATACTGTATCACAGCCTGATACAGCGTGAAGAAAAGCTACATATTTCGATAGGTGTGGATATTTAAAGCTGCTATTGGAATACCAGCAATCTGGTTCTCGTGCTTTTCCTTTTTTCAAAAAAAAAAATATGTTCTGTGTACTGGGAACCAATTGCGTGAGAAGTACAATCAAATCAACTTCTTCTTCAACTATAATTATGTTGTTTTCTCTAGTCAGATTAAGTAAATCGGCATCTTCTTCTGCAATTATTATAACTGCGCCTTCTAGATTTTTTTAAAACAAAAAAATTATCTCGGCTCCTAGTGATCGTAGGAATTCAATTTTTTCTTTAAATGCATGAAATCATGCTAGAAATCTATTTTTATAAAAGTCATTTCTATGAAAACAAAATTAAGAAATTTATTTAGGAAAAGCATGTCAAAAAATTGTGCAATTTTTTTTAAGTAATTTTTTTATCCTAAAAATTAGAAAAATCAATATACTCATTCGATAATATGAAAGTAAAACTCTTACAGAAAAAAATAAGCCCTGAATCGTTACTGCAGCGTCATTCCCCGAGCAAGAGTAGCCAAATTGAGAAAGCATCTTTTTTGAGAAAACTTTTTATGTTTTAAAAAACAATCAATATTCATCAATTTTTCAAAAAAAGACTTTTTTGGCTTGCCATAGGCTACACATAACAGTAAGTAATTAGTTTGAATACCTTACAATTAACAAGTTATAGAAAACCCGATTTTTCACGGTTTTTCCGATATAACTCGAAAAGAATCAATGATATCGAAAAATTATAATCTACTTGATTGATAGATCTTTTCAATACCTACAATTTCATGATTTAACTTTTTTCGATCGGACAGTAGTTTTTCAGTTATCAGCAAAAAACCGCAACTTTGCCAATTTTTTGGGTTATGTTCGGTAATCACGATCAGTCGCATGAAATAGAAACTCATCCTGAAATTTAATTTTCTATACGCTCATATTTTTTATTTTTGGATATTAATTTCTGCACATTTAACATTTGACCGCTTCCTCGTTTCTTGAACTATAAAGGGGTCCGTTCTACTGTATCTTTACTATTTTTCAACATATGATTCTCCACGTTGTTGGTAACAACGCATTTTCTTGTTTTTATTATTTTTTTTGTTCCATTTATCTGACAATTTCATTTCTAACGCAAACATGGTACGAGCTGGATGGCAGTCTATTCCATGCTGAAATACAAATTTTGATCTCCTGACAGAGAATATCTGTATGCTGTCGTATACTGCCTGACAATGATGACCATTCTGCCATAAACTCTCCATCCAATAGTTTTATCCCAAATTTGGTTCCCACCGATCTTGCCAATCTTCTTCTAGTTTCTGCACTACCTTCGCCATTATTAGACTTTTACAAGACCTCAGGGTGAATGACTGATCGTGGGGCTAGTACCCCACAGTAGAAACCTACTCGTGATTATGAAGACTGCTGTGCAGTGGCATAAATTGTTGGATTATGGTGTCTGCAAAGACCGGAATTTTGACGCTTTGAACACTGTTGGCTGACACTCCTTCCCTCTTGCGAAATGAATTCGACTATCTTGGTTTGAAATAGTGATCGAGACATCAGCAATATTCTGCAGTTATTCCTCCATCCTGGCCGCCAAACGTTCAAGGAGCTCACAGCGCTTGTCTATCAAGGTTGAGTGGAAAAGCGCTGCACGATCAGAAAAAAATGGACAATTCTCTAATTTAATCCATTGAAGTAATTGGTGAAGTTTGGCGGTGAAAATTAAATAATTGAATTGTAGACTTTAAGTTTGTGAAGTAGAATAGTATATTAGTTATTTATGTATCAAGGGAGTAAAGTGGGCCGAGGGCCATCACACGCCGAAGGCCATAAACGCATTTTACGCACGTGATACATACCAAATTTTATGCACTAGCGGTTTTATAGGGCGGATCACAAATACTGACATGAATTTCAATGGTCTACACTTTTAATACGTTATGTATACAATAATCAAGAGTAATATAGTATAAAGAATGTGAAACTGTAGTAGCTGAGAGCTATTTTGAAGAATATATTTCAAATAAATTGATCATCACTGAAAAAATAGCCAACGATTATGCCGGAATGATACCCAGATATTTATTCGAATCAATCGTCCACTTATAAAATGAATACTTGTTCTAGTATCGATGCAGATGCTGTAACGAAGCTTTCAATATGTAATAATTATTATGAACAAGAGAATATCCCATCTTCAACAATAGTAACATAATCATTTGTATTTTCAATATTCAGGCTTATGACTTAATTACGTGTTGAAAAAATGTCGATTATGAAGTAATATTAGGAAGAGCATTTCTCTATTGAACTGAAATAATTCTGGTTCGTGTTAGGTCTTGCATGAAATGAGGTGCAAATATGGACAATTTGAGAATTTTTACTACTTTACGGCTCGCGGGCCATAATGCGCCCACGGGCGGTAAAGTGCTACTTTACGCACGTAATACATACAAAATTTGATGCACTAGCGGTTTTATAGCGCGTATCACAAATACTGACTTGAATTAAAATTGTCTACACGTTTCATACATTATGAAAAAATTGCCAACGATTGTGCTGGAATGATACTAGATAGTTATTTGATCCAACCATTCACTTTTAAAATGAATACTCTCTATTAAACTGAAATAATTCTGATTCGTGTTAGGTCTTACATGAAATGACGTGCAAATATGGACAATTTGAGAATTTTTACTACTTTACGGCTCGCGGGCCATAATGCGCCCACGGGCGCTAAAGTGCCACTTTACGCCCGCTGGATCGGGCGGTAAAGTGTTCTTTACCTCCCGCTAGTGCATAAAAATATTAAAATACCGATATTCTATTTCTTTACATGATTGTTCTAATGATTAAATGAATAGTTCTTATTATAATTTTTTTTGCGCCCCTAGATGAATATCCTGTATTCTTTGTATACCTACTGCTGATTATAATGGATAGAAAAATGTTTTCGTCATTATGTCCTTCATCTGTCAAAATGTACTTTCCAATAAAACGTTCTTTTTCCTTAATAAACTGCCTTGTTCTCAATGTATGCAACATATCCTACTTCCGTGCCTCGAGTTTTAAACGATCAATGGACTATATTATTATGCTGTGTAATAATTTTTTTTTGTTGATTTAATTTTTAGTTATCGAATAGATTTCAATTTTCACTAAAAGACTTTTATCTTAAAAAGATCAGCTCTTTAAATTCAGAGATTTCTGTTCAAGGAATAGAACACTCGAAATGAAGCTCTCGTGTTTTATTTAGTCAGAACATGAATCTTCAAATTCAACCACTTGAATTTTCAAAAAAAACCATTCTCGTGGAAATTGATATCTTTATCCATCACATGACAGTTATGACTGTCATTTTAGACAAGTAAACTTTCAAATAATACACTAGTGTGTTATAACTCACTAGTGAGTTATGGATAATAACTCACGTTCATATTTGAATTAATTATTTTCTCATAAAAAAACGATTTCTTCCACTTGTTGGATGAAACATTGTATGGTCACTCGTGTGTTATGTTTCTTGAGAATTTATACCACTCGGCCTGTATAAATCTTTCTCGCGTGACTTATTTTCAACATAACACACTAGTACCATAAATAACTATTATTCACACATACACGGGGACTTTTTCTATTACCACCGATTATTTATCCGTTATTCAGTGACTAATATCATTATTCTTACCTGTAACGAAGTTGATTAGGCATATTACGACCTCGGGAGTTTCGTTAATCCAATTTTGTGAGCAATGGAGATATGAATAAACGAAGTATTGATTTAGACATAGCTGTGGTCAAGATTTAATGCGAATTTATGGCTGACGAGGTTATTTGTTATCATTTACCCGTCAGTAATATCTGAAATAATGAAAAATAAGTACTTAGTTGGTATCCGGACGGATCATCAAATTGAACGTGGAGTTGAATAATTATAACATATTGGTACACAATAATTGACTTCATACGGAATGTCCCTGAGATCGTAGGTCAGTCAAACAATTATGGATTTGGAATCTGCTAATATATTTTATCCCACACATGACAGTTATGACTGTCATTATTAATGTCATTTTAGACAAGTAAGCTATCAAATAATACACTAGTGAGTTATGGATTATAACTTGAGAATTTCTATTACTCGGCCTAACGGCCTCGTGGTATAAATCTTTCTCGCGTGACTTATTTTCAATATAACACTAGAACCATAAATAACTATTAATTATTCTTTCACTACTTGCAGTGACGTGCAAAGAAGTTTCTTTAAGGAAAGGTGGGTTATTTTGAATTTGTTTTAATGGTGAAATTGTATAACCTTACCTTACGGTACACAAAAAACGTACCTTGTCAAATATTTTAAATCGTTCGTTATGAAATTTCTTACCCCTGCAGCTCTTCCATGGACTCGATCGGGAGATCAAAGGTGTTTTGATATGCCTTTGTAATTTTCAAACATCTAGGCCGTACTTAAGAATGCAAACATTTAAATTTGAGGCTGCATGGAGCACCTTTTAGTGTTTTTCATACAACACAACGGTTCATACAGAAACAAAATATTCTCCATACGAGCTTGTTTTTGGACATTTACCAAAACTACTGTCTAACATTACTGAAAATATTGATCCTCTGTATACTTTTGATAATTACCCTCTAGAACTGAAACACCGTCTTCAGCGAGCTTGTGCCGATGCAAGAAATAATCTGCTGAAATCGAAAACAAATAGAAAAGATAGATATAATAAGTCCTGTAATCCTGGTATTTAGTTTACAGTAGAAGATTTAGTTTTAGTTAAAAACAATGTTACTAATAAAATGCAAGAACTTTTTAAGGGTCCTTATTCATAGACCGGGAGGCCATAACGGATTTTTTCTGTCTCATTTGTTCACACTCAGCAGAATAAGAACCCCCTCAATTACACCTTCCCCTAGCCGATCCTGAGGTCGCCGAATAAAAATCGTGGACCAAAGGGTGGGGGCGTGAAGGTGAAGTTGTATTAAAAAACCGGGGGTCTCGAATCATTTCTTACTATTCGGCGTATGTCGCAAGTTACTGTTATTGAAAAAAAAGTATGGGCGGACGGCATCGCCGAACGTGTATGGTGGATACGACGCGCAGTGGCGCTGTTTATTGTTGTAAAAAATTTCAATAACAGATAATCATTTGTTTATGTTCGGCAGTTTGTTGATTCAACTATTCATTCATTAAAACTCTAGAAAATATGATTGCCAAACATTTTGGTTGGATCAGGGGCCAACCACCCCCGCGTACATTTGTCGTCAGGGTGTAGAGTATGCGTGTATCATACATTAATGTTCGGCATTGATTTTATTTCATTTATTAAATAAATTTGAAGTATAAAACATACATGCCGAACAAATTAATTGGTTATTGACCTTGGTATACCAAAAATCCAATTTTCGTTGATAATATTATTTGTTACCGTTCGGGGATGATTTTTTATGATTGATAATAATATAATAAACGTCATTACATAACCCCCGAACAAAATGATTGGCACTGTTTTACAAAATTAGCGAAAAAAAAAATCCGTAAAAAAATTGTCAATAAAACATAATGAATGGCAGATTTGGTCATGTTATGGGTTAGAAAAAATTGCATGTCAGATATTTGGCGATCAATTATGGTGTGCCGAACAAGAAAACGTAATCGCCGAACATTTATATACCAACCTCTGCCCCCATAAGTACGTTGTTGTTTGATTGTAGTAGATTTTTCAGTATTCACGGTTACTGATAAATTAAAAACCTCACTATATCCATAACTTCAATTGGGAAACTTGTTGGGTAAGCAGCATGTAGGACTACTATAGTTGTTTTCACTATAGTTTTAACATTATTGTAGCTTTCCCTGATGATGACAATAATACTTGTCGAAATATTGGAATAAAGTGTTATAAGAGTATACTTCCTGCATGCTGCTTACCCAACAAGTTTCCCTAGCTTGATCTTAAATATATAATATATATATATATATATATATATATGTATATATATATATATATATATATATATATATATTTATATCCTTGCACTTGGTTTCACCGTATTGATGGGAGTATGAAGCTCGAAACACGTGTCTACGGTTGCACTTTTACCAGAGGGCTTGTCCACGAAATCTTTTCGTCCTGTTCATCACAGTTCCCCTCAGTTTGAGTTTGTTGGGCTATTTTAAAAAATACTCTTTGTTATTTGGTCGAGCTTTCGGAGATGCTTATTTCCTTCATTAAGACATTAAACGTGAGGTTTATAGTGAAAAGTCAATATCGATGAGACATATACAAAGTCATGATTCATGATGGTGGAAAACATCCACTTTCATTAAAAAAAAATTATTATAACAATTCTTTCCGTTGAAAATGGCGCGAAGGACATGTTGCTCTTCTAGCTGTTGAATCGACAAAGCCTTTTTAATTTAGATGTGTAATTTGACTCCACATGAAATTTGTAATTTTTAAATTGCCCCTTTTTAGGGCAATCACAATGTCTATTATTGCAAAAAGTAGTATCGGTGATACTATTCAACATGGTATTTGTCCTATGTTTGTACGTCGCACCGTTCAGAAGTTACCAGGGGGAACTAAAAAAAGCAGCACTGCATTTAATTTTTTTGGCATAACTTTCTTTGTATCCATCATTTTGTCATGAAAATTGGCAAACGTCTTACTTTAATGAATATCTTCAAAATGCACTTCATGCCGAACAGTAGGTAATGATTATATAAGCATTTTGCCGACAACTGACATCTGTTTTTACACCCTGTAGATCCATTCACATTGTTCGGCAATGGTTATTTCGTAATATTTTGCATTGCAATGAGCTGCTATAAAAATTTCAAAGATGAATGTATGATACACGCATACTCTACACCCTGATGACAAATGTACGCGGGGGTGGTTGGCCCCTGATCCAACCAAAATGTTCGGCAATCATATTTTCTAGAGTTTTAATGAGTGAATAGTTGAATCAACAAACTGCCGAACATAAACAAATGATTATCTGTTATTGAAATATTTTTTACAACAATAAACAGCGCCACTGCGCGTCGTATCCACCATACACGTTCGGCGATGCCGTCCGCCCATACTTTTTTTTCAATAACAGTAACTTGCGACATACGCCGAATAGTAAGAAATGATTCGAGACCCCCGGTTTTTTAATACAACTTCACCCTCGCGCCCCCCACCCTTTGGTCCACGATTTTTATTCGGCGACCTCAGGATCGGCTAGTGGAAGGTGTAATTGAGGGGGTTCTTATTCTGCTGAGTGTGAACAAATGAGACAGAAAAAATCTGTTATGGCCTCCCGGTCTATCAGTGATGAAAGACGAAAACCCGAATATAGTGATCAAAGTAGACAATAAAGAAATGACAGTGCATAAAAACAGAGTGAAACCTTATTACAAGTGATTAGTATTAAGTGTACTATTATATTAACAATAGATGTAGTTTTAATGATAAAAAAGAAAATTTGTAAACATTTTCTTTTTTTCTTTTACCAAGGAAGATGTGATAAAAATTTAGATCATTTATCTCATATTCCTAATATGTTACTAAATTATTGTTATTTTCAATTATGTCTACTCAACAACTCTACGTACAGTTGCAGTGTCATTAAACTCATCGGTTCTTTACACCGACCTAATTATGTATTTCTGCAACATTTCAGTACATTGAACTATTTGCTATCCAAATATATAAACAATTAGATTGAAAGTGCTGATCAACCAATTTCTATCAAACCCCAATTTTTCGGGCATGATTAGTATGTACTGACTCTTGAATGTGAAATGTTACTCTGCTGAAGAAAAGTGAACTCTTTTGGTAATGACTGGTTTTAATTAAACTACATGCTGCCACCAACATTTCAGTAGGTTGGTTGAGGTTCACGCATGCAATATGTATGTATGTTGGTTTCCGTAAATTCTACTGGTTGGACATTCGAAATGGAATATTTTGAATACTCTGGGATTCCTTGGATATGGGATTTTCTAGGGATCGAAGGACGCTGGATATTTAGTTTAAGTTTTTATATCATGTTCTGAAGATCCAGATATTTCTCATTTGTGATCAATGACCTACATTTTCATTGGTTATGAGATTTTGACCAAAAAGATAGTTTTTCAACAGATGCCTCAGACACGGTGGTACAATATTTTCTCAACAGAATATTTTGGTTATCACTTCACTATTTTTGGATTTGTGATGTAATCTTCGAAAATGTAGACAGGCCATGGTTCCTTTAGCCGACCAAAGTTTTATCCTTTTACTCCCACACCTACGACGTAGGCTCATTGTGGCAAATACCTGTCAGAAAACAACTACTTTCGTGGCTCATTCCACGACATGTATTGAATTATATTCAACAGATATTTGTGCAATATATCTCTTCGAAGAGTAAGTAACAGAATTTTGTTTTGGGTCGGACAGGAGGACCACCTACAGACTAGTTTAGAGATTGTTGTCACGCCATCAATACAGGGAAAGTCACCATAGCCATCTCTTTCCAGTCAGAATCACCACACAACTCAGTCTATTTGGTCACTCTGGTCTCAATCTAGGGGAACGGGTGTATGCCGCTCCACCTCGTGAGCAGACCAACAGACATTGTCGAAATTTTTCGTTTCATTTGATTCAGATCAGGAAGAACTTCTATTCTCCGGGATGAGAGGTCAATTCTGATGACATACTTGAACATTATGCCTTAGGCAGCTCTGAAGAGTAGACAAATATGCCACAGTCGTTTCAGAACAATAAGAAGAAGAAGAAAGAAGATTCGGTGATGACGTCCAGCTCGTAGACGGAAGCCTTCTACATTATATTAATACCGGAGGGACTTAGGGTTGAAACAATCTACTCCCAAGACGTAACCATATTCAAAACTTCTCTCCAGAACAAATATTACCATGAACTCTGACCGATCTGGTCATCAGAACTGTCCGGGATGAATGGCTGAGTTGCTGCAATAAATATGTCTGCGATCCGACCTTTCTCTTTCGAGGGGTGACATTGACTGAAATAAGCTACAATAATTCGAAGAGGAACTACAAAATTATTCATTTTCAAAGGATGCTGATGTTGGATCTGTGCCACGGTTATACTACCGCGGCGACAATAGAGCGTGTGAGGACTTTTGAGTGTATAGTGTTTTCCTAACATAATGGTACAAGCCAGTGGAGTAAACGAAGTTCAGATCAGAACTGAAGCAATTGTTTTTGAAGCTGAAGCTCTTGCGGCCAGCATTTATAGCATATGCGGTCTCAGTCTACGTTCACAGGGTGCAGGTAGCCGGTTGGCTTAGCGTTCTAGGTGTCTAAGTGTATTTAAATGAAAGATTTTTTTTGTTTCGCAAGTTAAATGAAAGCTTTTAATGAAAAAAAAAAAAGTAAAATTCCAATACTTTCAGTGTTCCCTCCAGAAGGAGATCGAGAGAAGTTGAGGTTTGGTGTTAGGAAAAAATTCCAGTAAATTCCAGTAAATTCATTACTACACCAAAGGTTCCAAAGAGTGCATTGCAGATAGCTTATAGACAAGATCATATTCAGTGAATACCTGAAACTGATTTTTGGTTGAATTGTATCCAAACCAAGAGAAATTCACTGAAAAAATATGCTAGTATTTATGAGTTACTCAGAAAATCTATTGGAAAATATTGGGAATAATTTTTATAAAGGACCCCACACATTTCCCATGGTAAAAAGCTTTCCTTGAATTTGGCTGAATTTTTTATAGGTTGTACTACTACGGTTGGAACAATTTTTTGCGAAATGATCGTATCTATCACATGCGTAACAACGAGGTCCTGTAGATTTGAAACTGGTACAGTTTTTGTCAGAATCGAAATTATTATTCTTCTTGAACTGTTTTTTCAAATTTTTTTGATGTTGGAAACCATACATAGCCTCAACTTCATGTCCATCCTCTTTTTTATTATTTGAGACGTCTTGAATGAGTTTAGTTTTGATCGCATCGGCATGTTGTCAATTGAAAATAAAATATTAGAAATAAATTAAAATTTGAATTTTACACAACAGATGCTTTTTAACAGAAAACCGTAAAGTGTTATTTTTCCCAATACCTACTTTAGGACTAAAATTGATGATTTGAACAGCCTTCTAGGTTAAAAATTAAATATCAAAATAAAAAATAATATTTCAACAAAAAGGAACAAGTGATATATGTTTGTATTCAGAATGGCATATGGAGACAAAAAAGGTGAAAATATACTGGGTGTCTCAGAAATCGAAAATTTATATCGCTTCCGCTTGCACGGGTAATGCAATACCAAAAAAGTTATAGGGGCCAGACACCCGGTATATGTATAAATTTGTCTGTTTTATCTGTTTTGTTTCAAATTAAGATATTGCTCAAGCTGAATAATATTTGTTTTATTGAATTTTAACCAAAAAAAAATCTAAGTTGATGTCCATCAACGCAATCCTATATTGGGAAAAATTCAAAAAAATAGTAATTTATGTATCAAGTGAGTAAAGTTTTACTTTTTTTTAAGAGTAGGAAATGTTGACGCACGACGCCGTAGGCGGATTCAAGGAAATCTCATATTTGCACTATCCACGATTTTCACCGTTCAGTCTTGTTATCTGGATAGATGTCTAATTTCTCAAATTTCATTAATTATTGATGTCAACTAGTTTCTGACGGCCAAACAGCCACTGCTACCTTGGATTACCTATTGTGGATTAGGTCGTGAATATATTCGCCGTGATTTTTTGGAATTTTGATAGTTAATACTTATTTATAATATAATAATATTATTGTGAAACATTTGTATATCAGATATTACACTAAGGTAAAAAAGGATTAAAATATCCACAATATTTATTGTCTTTGCGACATGTTTCGATACACAGTATCTTTTTCAAGCGAATGTAAGACAGAGTCGTGAAATTATTGTTTCAATAAACTCACCTCTAGTGCGATATCCCTATGCTACTACGAGACGTTTCACTTATCGAAAACGTATTATCCAATACTGAATAATCGACGATTTCTACCAAACATCCAACCCTATGAAATTTGTCGTATTCGGAATGAATATAGTGCAAAAATCCGTTCAACACGTCAACCAAATAAATAACGCACTATTCTTCCATTCGTTTCAAAATTTCCACACTCACTGTCCCATCAGTTCAAATCAGAATAAATCGTTTTTGTAAGATTTGTTTTTACTGATTCTCGACAAATACGCTGGGATACGCGATGATGAACTGAATTTTGTTCAATGTCACCAAATAACGAAAATTCTGAATTAAGCCAATTCTGAATTAGGCCATTCAACCGACCCGTTGTTTATATGTACCTACTGGGTGTTTCTTTATTTTAGTTTCGAAATAATTTTCATATAGTCATTGGAAATTCTTTCCCAGACTGAATACTGATTATTTGATTTTGTATACAGGGTGGAATGAATAATCGTCCAAAAAAAAGAGAATAAATTTATCACCAAAATGAATATTTGCCATCAAACGAAATCCTCTGATGTGTAACAGTTATAATAATTCATATATTTTAAAATGCTAAAACAATACATTGAAAATGTCCCCGGCCAGGGACGAAACGTATTTTGTTCTTTCCCAGACTGAATACTGATTATTTGATTTTGTATATAGGGTGGAATGAATAATCGTCCAAAAAAAAGATAATAAATTTATCACCAAAATGAATATTTGCCATCAAACGAAATCCTCTGATGTGTTACAGTTATAATAATTCATATATTTTAAAATGCTAAAACAATAAATTGAAAATGTCCCCGTAATGTAAATTTTAATATGTGAATCCAAAGCCCACGAAACTCTTCAAAATAAATATAAATGGATTCAAGAGGAAAAAAACAAAATAATAACTGTGTTCTCAAAATGATAGATCTGTCAGATCTGTCATCAAATATAATGTATAAGAACCTTATTACTATGTATGTTTTACGCATTTTCGACTCGCAAGCTAGGTTAGCTTGCTCAGGTTAGGTTTATGTGTCAATTGCAAGCGAAAAAACAAATGCACGCATTCAACTCAGTTTGCCTTGCATTTACCTGCACGTCCCGTCGTCAATAAGTTTTTGGCAGATCTATAATATTGAGAATAAAACTAATAATCAGAAAACTAATTAGGTTTCCGAGTGATTGTACATATATTTATAGATAATCATTTTGAAATAATTTGGTGTTAATAGATTGGTGACAGATCTATCATTCTGCAAACAAAATCAATTTATTTGATAATCAAAACCGGGAATATGAAGGAAAATATGACCACATACAAACTTAACTACGCCACTGGTTTACGAAAATTACAAATTATAACTTCAAATTATCACGTTGATTTTAGGACATATCTTGATAGGAACTTTTCACTTCGAAATGAGGTGAGGAATCTGTAGTCGGAGTTTGTTGGTCTTATTCTGACTCACCCTTTATATTATTGTCGTTGATTTATCCTGCTAAAAAACTTTTTTTGTAATAAATTTATTTATAGTTAAAAAAATTCCATCAGTTAAGTAATTTCACTCAAAGAACTGACAGACAAAATTACGAGACATAGTTTTTCTTCTGAAATTACTGACTGAAAAAATTATTTCTTTGGAAAAAGGAATTTTTCTGATTAAGAAAAACTTTTGTCTTTGTTTTTACTGTTGATAAATAGTTCACTTGAATGGCGATTATAGTTGACGAATATAAGTAAGTATCACCTATCGAGTAACAAAAATCGAAAAGTAGGTAGTGAACGTTACTGTTCCTCCAAGAAAAATCAAGTCCTAAAATATATTTGTATGTCAAAGTTCACCAGGGAACCTATAAAATAAATGTTCTCATAAAAGCTCATATCCAGGAATGTAAATCTCGATATGTTACGAGATGTGTACCGAAGAATATTGAAAATCTAATCAGAAACGCATTTCATATCTTGATTGACAATTCTCGATTGTTCTGCAAACAAGAAATTTGAAGAGTAGGGACATTTACGAAAAAGTAACGAATAAAACATTACTGAATGAAACCCTGAGTACTATTTTTCTATATAGAGCGACAAAAGATAAATAAATTAATATTTTCCTAAAACTTCTCAAAGGATCTATGTATTCAAGGTTTTTCAAACTTGAATTAATATTAGTTACAGCGATTTCGACAGCTGATATAACAGTCAATAACCGGCTTTGTTTCCGTGTTTTCGTTATCATATTGTATGTTTATCATAGTGAATGTTAAATCTTGTATTTTACTTTGAGTTTGCTCATCAATAAGATAATTGTAGTTTTTTAATTTATGAATGTTTGAATTTTCCCAGACGTTCATTTAATATTCCTTATTAGTTTTTTATGAGTTTTATCTTTTCATAAATTAATTATGTCGTGCGTGTGGCAGGGATTTTCATTATCTGTTCAGCAATACTCTAAGTTTTTCATATTGTAAATTATATATCCGTTGAAAAAAACTGAAAAAGGTCGATATCTATTCTCAATTTGACAATTTACAATATGAAAATATTACTACCTTCTTGCACCCCCTCTGAATTATGAGCATCCACTCAAAAATTTTACATGAGAAAGGGGCAATGTGGCACCTTGTTCGAGAGGGTTTTTTATTCTCTGCTCAGCAATACTGCATTTGTAAAGCCGTTGCCGAATCTACAAAGTACCCTTGAAGATCATGATGGGAGAGGAGAGCCAGCAGCTTTATGAAGACCTGGGTTGAAATATTTTGGTTTTCGGGAGGCTATTTGCTTTTTGCTCGAATCTGTGTGTGAAAACTATATTCTGATCTGGCAACAGCGAATATAAATCATATTATCATATTGCCTCTGTTGCACAATAAAAACATTTCACTATATCTTCGGTTCGGTGTTCTCACACCCCTATATCTCGAAATTAGACATCGTATATTATTTCATCCGTAATAGAAAATATTTCCATAGGAAGCATGCACGCTCTCATCTACGTCAACTCCTACTGATGGTCGGTATTTTCTTAGAGAAATATAATTGCTTTTTATATTTAGTTTTCCTAAAAAGAATGTCTTGGGGTTTGTTTGTTTTTCGTGTCAAGACATTAAATGGAAAATGAGATAATCTACAGAGAAGGTAATTGACTTTTTCATCACGTCAATATTTTCCTTCATTCCATTCTATTCACTTCGGACCTCGAAGAGAATTCACACCTAATAAAGTTGATGATATTTTAGTGCCTCAATCCGATTGCAAGATTAATTTAAAGATAACAAAGAAGTCAAAGGATTCAGGTTCTTCTGTAGAAACCATAGTAGAATTCTAACGTACAGGGTCCTTCAAGAAAAGCTTACTTACTGCACTGTTTGGAACCTTTGGTGTAGTAATGAATATTATACTGGAGTTTTATTCCAACACCAAACCGCAATTTTTAACACCTCGACACGTGTCTCAATCACCAAGTAATCAACTTCAAAAGGGAAGATTAAACTTATTATTATTTAATTATTATTAAACAAGTTTAATATTCCCTTTACGTGTCGAGGTATTCTCACAAAGAATTGAATCATTAGTACAAAAAGAAATGGACAAAATAATAGGACGAAGACTTATGGTAAACGCTCTATATCATTACTACAAAAAGTTAGACACATGTTTTACAGGTGGTTTTTATACAAATATTACTCCAAATAGATTTTGCACCAAATATATATGTTTGTTACAGGCCAATCAAATTAGCTCTGCCTGAAAATTGGATGCGCAGTAGACCAAACCCCGGAGTGGAGCAGGAGCTCATTCGTTTTCCGATGATAAACGGTAGTAGATCTCCGTCACACAGCTACCATCGCTCTTTATCGTTTTTGCTTCTCAAAGCCAGAGCTAGTTTGCTTGACCTGTGATTATTTAATAATGGACTTGACATTTTAAATTATATTTCCCAGATTCCTAGTTATACTTGAAAATAAAGTATTCTACACTCGTGTAAGTTTCATCAATTTTCTGTGTCTGGATTTTAAAATATAAATATTGAAAATTTATGTTCTATAGAAAATATTATCCAATCTTATATCGTGGTGAAATGAATGTGATTTTGCGGTTCAAAACAGTTGCACCGTTAAAAACCGCATAGCCACGCCGTTAATAATCACACGGTTTATGGTCGTGCATGAAGGAGAAATAGGAAATTCGTGAAACTTACACGAGTGTAGGGCAATTTACTTCAAAGGACAACTGAATAATAATAATTAATATCAGGTGCAAAACCTATTTCAACTAATATTTGCGAATACCCCTTCGTGAATGTGACTATAACTTTGTGTAACCAATCATATCAAGCGATCCCCACCGCCATCACGGAGCTGAAGTGGTTCGGAATCCACATTTTAAGCTGTAGGTTCCGGGTCTCCCTTGCTCGGACAAGCTCTGCTTTTTAAGGGTTTTCTACGAAAACCTGGGAGATTCGTAATGACAAAAAAAAATACTATAAGTCTTTCCCAAGTAGTTTTTGCTCCAAAGCGGATTCATCGATTCAAAAAGGCTGTTTTTAAGAGACGCATGTTGAAAACATGAAGTATAAAAAAACAAAATGAAAAATGCCCAGTCTCACTAATGGGACCAGTGATAAAGATTGGCAAAAAATATGCTAAATTTTCGCTATTTTGGACCCACCTTGTATAATAGTTGGCTTCTTCAGTCATAACGACCTACTGACTGACAAGCCATTTAACTTTCTAAACATCTAAAAATGATTTTGTGATAAGTGAAGATTACTTTGTTTTTAAAAAATTCATATTTCCAGAACTAGACACAGAATAGTTATTTATGATACAAGTGTAAAAAGTGACATTTTATTTTGTGGGGAATATTGCGAAACGAGCGTTAGCGAGTGGAGCAACCCCACGAGCAAAATAAAATCACTTTTAGCAAATTTATCATACGCATTTTTTTGTACAACAGTTACTGCTAGTAAGAAAAAAAACAAAAAAAAAATAAAAGATCCATAAGGATTCGAACACACGATCTTTGGGTTACAAGGCTGACTGACAGATATTTCAAATATAATAAACCCCAACGCACTTTATTATTGAATGTCATTATTTGTCAGTGATGAAGGATTCTACAGTTGGACTGAATACTACTTCGTTTGTAACTTCAAAAGGAATTACTATTACCAATAATTGCGCAAATGGCCAAATACATGTGTGACCTTTTATAAATGATTAATTTTGAGTAGGTGTTCTGGTTATAATATCTGATTGAAGTGTTTCTATTAGAGAGATCTATACTACTGAGTATCCATTATCTCATCTGTACTTTTAACACTAGTGTTAAAAGTGATTTTGTGAAAACGTCAGTTTTCAGTTCATGTACCAATGAATTAAAAACGTAATTTTCAATGACAGTTGTGCAAAAACTAATTTAAGCTTGCACGTGTAACTTCTGGTGACTTGTATTGAAATATTCCAAAATCAAATTCGAAATTGGCTGAAAGCCATTTAGATGCTTCCTTTGGTGTTGCGGAAAAATAAGCGAACTTGTGAGTATAACCGACGAACGAATGGCTCTTTTTGGCGAGGATCTAAGAGCTTTAATGTGTGTTTGGGTGCTGCACTCCAAATATATTAGCAGTATTCCAAGACGGATTCGCCATAAATCATAATCAATTGACACGTAACAGAAGTTTTTGAGTGATACTTCTGGTATATATGATATACATGGTGTTTCTATGAGTCGGTACTGGTGGTAATACCGAGTATTGAAATGGGAGATTTGATTGGTATGGATACTCCCGACATAGTTACGCTGGCCACTGCGAGGTCGCCTTTCTAGAGAACAGACATGCTTGGGTTTTATTCGAATTGAATTCTGCTAAGCTGGCGGATCCCATTCTAGAATTTTTGCCAAATCCATATTCATTTCTTTCACGATTCTTCCCAGTTCATTTCTGCTTTCACTGACAGATATCGGAGCTATAGAAGAGGAAGCGCGATGACGGGTACTATTATCCGCAAAGCTGTGTACCGGACATAAGGTAGCTCAAAACAAAGCAACAAAGCATTGATGTAAAGAAGAAACAGTGTTGGTGCTAGAACGGATCGCTGCGGAACACCAGCATTTATTAGTAGAATATCAGAGATCAGTCTGCAAGGAACACAACTGGGGAGGCAAGCCCATCGAGAAACTCATAATGGGTTATTGAAAAGTTATGTTAGGTTCTTGGTTTCTGAACAAAATACTTTTTATCGAAAAGTCGTAATGAATAAAGTACCTCTATTCTTTAAAATATGGAAAACATTCAATAGAAATGTTTCTTTGCCATATATAATGAACTATTCAGATTTTGAGTATCAAAGAGATTCTGATAAAACAGATTTATCATTTTTTTTTTCATCCCTTTGGTACGCTATCGTCTCATCATTAATACCATTTTCGATGAGATATCCCCCAATTATTGAAATATTGGCATAATATCATGAATTCATAACAATTTCTAGGAGATAAATCGCTTCAGATTTGTTTCATTATTAATTTATTTATCCATTCATTCATTTACGTATTTACTTTATTTATTTATTTATTTATTTATTTATTTATTTATTTATTTATTTATTTATTTATTCATTCATTTATTTATTTATTTATTTATTTATTTATTTATTTATTTATTTATTTATTTATTTATTTATTTATTTATTTATTTATTTATTTATTTATTTATTTATTTATTTATTTATTTATTTATTTATTTATTTATTTATTTATTTATTTATTTATTTATTCATTCATTTGTTTATTTATTCATATTTGTCATAACTTCGCTAAAAATTATAGTAGAAGGAAAAGAAAAAGTGTATATCGTTCCTGAAGACTTCTACTTTCTCATGCAAATATAATATGTGAGTATCTGAGTACCTAAAATGGGTTTTATCCCACTTCACATAACCCTTCTACGATATTTACAGAGGATCCGAAGGTCATGAATATTTTAGTTAATGTCAAATAACTATACTGAAGCAGGAATCAGTACCCTCTTTGGACCTTATACAACGATTTAAGGTTAGTGAGATTAGTGTTATTAAACATATATGCAGGATATGAATAAGCGATTATTTTCAACATTTACTGAAGAGAATGCCGGTTTTATGGGTAAGTTGAAAATGAGGCAAACAAAGTTTTTATTGGCATGTATAAGTGGGACCTGTCACACTACTCTAAAATTGTTGCATATAGTCCAAAGAGGGTATGGGTTGCTGCTTTAGTATAATAATTCCATATTTACTACATTATTAATTATTTTTGGATCATCTGCAAACATCTGAAGTGCGACAAAACACATTTTAGGTACACAAATACTCGCATATTATGTTTGCATAAGAAGGTAGGAGTCTTCAAAAACGATGTGAACTTTTCCTTTTCGTTCTCCGATCATTTTTAGGAGAGTTATGACCAATCAAATATTTGGCTCTGCCAGAACTTTCAGCGGCGGTTAGGCGTGAACCTGAAATTTGATGTCGGCGTTCAATCACGTTTTCTGAGAAAACGAGCGCATTTCCTAAAAAATTACAGGGAATCATTTTTGTGGAGAATTCAATTGTCTTTCACCTAGTTGAGTTGTTTTTCCGATAAATTATATACTTTATATGTTTATCATGGTTCCAAAAACTAGCATACCAAGTTTGGTGGTGCTACAATCGATCCTCAGCTCAAAACCCAATCGTACCGTATTAATTAATTTGGTCTGTTTGGTATTAGCCAGCTTGAACCACATCACGTCAAACTCTGTCGGCTCCAAACTCTCTTATAGTTGGCATGATAGGTTAGTCTGAGAGTGAAGACAAACGCCACGTTTGAATCTAAAACGAGGATGGAGTTCGTAACCAGAACCTTGTTGGTGGAGGAGTTCACTTGTGTTTCTTCAGTCAGAATATCAGGTTTTTCCACCTGTAGGTGATGATGGGTATCATTGATGTTCTTGTTGAATCCACGGATGTAACAAAAAGGAATTCTCGATGTTCTCCTCGCCAAGAATTCCGAATGGAGAGGTACTTTTCTTCTGGAGTATTTTACTCGAGGAGACTTCATCATCATAACTGTTTAAATAAGGCCTACAAATTGAACAAGAGGGGAAAGCAAAAGAGTGACCCGGACTGACCAAACATAGAATGATCCATTTCACAGTAGATACCTGTAGTTGATATGGTGGTATTTCACCGGGCGATGGTGGAGACATCTACCACCTATGGTTATTCTTTTAGGAGCTTCTTACGACAGGTTTAACCATGGGTTTTTTCTTAGTCCGACCCCATGCAGACAAGTTTGAGAAGAGACGCATGTTTCAGCTGTTGCACAAAGGCCATGAAATCTAATCGGCGGCATAAATAACATTAGATTCAAGCCGGCCATATAATATTTTCAGAGAAATATGTTATACTACCAGTGTATTTTTTTAATATATATCTTGATGTTTCGACCAAAATGAAGGAGTATTCTCATCATACAAAGTCTTCCTTCCATACATTTTTCTGAACAATTTAAATGATATGGACAGAAATTTGAACAAATTACAGTCAACAACCCAGGATTCTAATAATTTTTTGGCCCAATTTGAAAGCTCAAATTGGCGAAAGAGTTTGGCAAAGTTTTGATCATACAAATTTTACTGAAAACTTAATACGATGAGAAAAACGAACGGACTTTGTGAATTGTAATAATATACAAAATATGTCTGAACAATCAGGAAAGAAATTCAGCAGCAAGGTTAACTGACCATGGACCAACTACAGCCTCGCCATGCTTGACTATGAATCACCAGCGTCGGCAGTGTATCTACTTTTTCCCTGGCTAGTTAAACAAATAACTATATTTACGAAAATGTGTATATGTGTGTGTGTGTGTGTGTGTGTGTGTGTATTGTAAAGAACTCTCTCAAAATTTCTGAACGTTCTGAACGTTCTGCATTTTCTCCAGTCGCTTCCAGGTGTCCCTATGTCACCGCTACTCATAGATTCGTTCGTAGATGGCGCTAGCAGTCCATACTGATAGAAATGTTGGCTATGAACTGGTCCTGTCATAGTCTGTACGTGATATTGCCCCCTTCTTGAAGACATTTCGTCCCGAAATAGCGTTTTTGGAGTGTGAGGTACCTGCATGACTCCCCATATCTACCATGACGTCCGATGGAAGTAATACTCCACAGTCTTCGTTTCCGGTCGTTGAAGATGTAACAACCAAAATCTTAATGCCACTGGATCTGAATAGCGTCTCTAACATGTGTGTAATAAAAACTCTTCAATCAAGCCCATCAAGCCCACAGGACAATTTTGGGATTGCCAGGTCCATGAGATTTTGGTCCAGCATCGTATCTCTCAATCTGGTGAGGCTCTCCCAGATGTCTTCATCGGACGGTTTATCTTCAGATTGCTTCTTGGTTACCGAGCAGAATATGTTTCTCTGGCCCTTCTTTAACTATTACATCCCTCCAACTTCCGGGTTCTGTTTCTGCAGTTCTTGGAGTTAGCCGAACTTCTTTGAGAACACCACAGCTATGCCTCTGGACATTCGAAGGTCTTCTGCCATGCAGTGCGCTAGCGCGTAGTCAGTAGATGTCTGGAAAAAATCTTGTGACTCCTCTCGAGTTATCCCATGTCGAACTTTCTGCCCATTTGAGTATAAGGCCATGAACTGCTGGAAGGTCATCTCACACTCTAGTGGTCTGAGGGGGCACTTGATCGTGATTTCCGGAATAAAGAGCCAACCTATTGGAATGCACAACTCTAGGTTGTACCTCGGGGTGGCTTTTTGATCCGGTAGACGAGGTCATTTATTAGTTTTATGATCTTATACACCTTCCCACGAACTCTGCAATTGCGGTGAGAAGCCGAGCGACGCTTGGAGTTGTACAGCCAGACTAGGTCACCAGTCTTGAATGTTCTAGCCTCTGACATAAATTTGTCGTTCCATATTCAGAAGACATGGCGCAATCAGAATTACATCAATCCGCAAAATTTTACCTCTGATATTGATTCGTTTTTCTATAGGATCTATCTGGACGTGTATAAGCGTTTTTGGTGTAGTCCTTTCCAAAACCATTTTTATTCTTCCTATAGACTTCACAGATTTCTGTATTAAGTCAGAGAGGACTACTGACCTTAAAGCTCCTGTACTCCTGCAAAGAACAATATTTTACAATATTTCATATTTGAAAACAGGTTTTGTTTGAAACAATTTTTGAAATACGACACAGATTTTGATTGGAGAAATATCATTGTATAACTTATCGATTGTATAAGTAAAATATAGCTCAAGTTTTGATTTTTCTTCGAAAATATGAATAGAATATTCATTAAATCTTTTGTGGAAACATCTGCGGCTGAAAGACAAACTTCAGTCGCTATTTTTCATCGTTTAAGATAACCTCTTGGGAAGTATTCATGTTGAAAAGGAGAACATTCTCCATGATCAATAAAATAAAAAAATGTGATTTTTTTGTAACAGATCTGTTAATATTACAAAAAAAAACTATATATTTTCAACATAGCATGAGTTGTTCAATGAAGTGTGTAACAACAAAAATTAATTTATGTCTTATATTTACGTGACGCACATCAGTTCAAATTGTATTTCATTTTATAACTATGGAGGTGTATGAGTGACAACTATCTTATAGAATGAAGTTAACGCCTATCAGTCATTTTTATTAATTTTTCCATTCCAAGGGTGTGTGAAAGGATATAGAATCCCTCTTCTTGAATCCAAATGACAATCTCAAAAATTATTATTGAAACCTCCGAATTGTCTGTTACTCATTCCCCATTCAAAGTAGTGATATGCCATATGCCACATCACAGTGGTTAGAAGTAAACAGAATCAGACGATGAGACAGTAGCGATTTAGCATTGAGTGAAGCATTCACGGCCGGAAGTATGATGAACGTAATAGAGTGCCCATCAGCAAAAATTTTGGTATTCAAGGCGACGATATGTCCGGAGTTGGTTCGTTGCTGAGATACAAGGCGTTGAAGTTTTTTTTTTAAACGCCCTGTATCTCAGAAACTAAACAACTCCGGGCATATGTTCATGAAAACTTTCATCACCCCCTGTAGATTCATACCGTAGTTAAGAAACACGAGGGAAACTCATAAAAATACTCAATCAATGTTCGTTCTTCAGAAACGTTGGATAGGCAACCGAGTTTGGGATATCTATTAGTCCATAGCAATGATCATTTTCATTGACGCATGGCTGCACCTATGAAAAGTCGCGTGCAAAATCCTCTTTGCAATGACAATTTTTCCGGGCACTTTTTTCCAATTTTTCGCTTCAAAACGACCTTTGTCGTACTTCAAGAAATATTTAAAGAAAAAATGCCCACACGAAAAAACATGAATAAACGCAAGAAAGGTTCCTTATAAGGTCTCATTGAAGAATATTTTGGATCGCCCTATATAATAATAATAATAATGATAATACTCCCTCATAAACACTCATGAGATGTACCCAAAGGTATGCCTGTGTGGATAGAGGACAGCTATTATTATTATTTGCCTTGGCGTCTTACTGATTTTTGATGGCTAATTCACTTTTCAACTCTAGGAAAACTTACAGCACCACCCCAATAATATATACCTCTGTTCGTTCTCCAGAGACGTGGGATTGGCAACCGAGTTTGGAATATCTATTAATCCATAACAATAATCATTTTCATACTCACATGGCTGCATCTATGGAATTCCACGAAGTCGCGTGCAAAATTATCTTTGCAATAACAATTTTTCTGGGAAATGTTTTCCAATATTCCGCTTCAAACAACCTTCGAAATATTTGAAGAAAATAGCTAAATTGATCCTGCCGTTCTCGGATTTTGCGTTTTGCGATTCATTTTTATTATAAAAGAATATGAAATAAATAAGCCATATTTGTTGATATCCGTAAAGCCACGAATATCTTTACGGTATATCAGGAAAAACACTCTTCTGCACTCTCCATGAATAATAATAGTTTTGGGTGCTTCTTGAATTATTGTATGCACACCAAAGTTTAAAATTTTCATTTATTCGAACCTTTCATATAGGTTTTGACGTATTGAGAAATAGCCCAAAGCCCGCCTTCCATACCAGCTTTTTGCCGCTGGCTTCTTGTCTATAGCCAATCAGAGTACTTCAAAAGTAGCCGCCGCTTCCTCAAGGTCATGCCGCTGTTTGTTGGTTCAAGTTTTACTTTTAGCGTCATGCCGTTGACTATCTTTGTTTATGAATGTTGCCATCTCTTTTTATAGACATATAAGTCATATAAATGTAACGAATAAAATGATATAAGTCATAAAACCCAACCCAAATAAATTAGGAAGTGTTATCAAACTATTCTTCGGTATTTTTGCCAAAAACTGACAATTAAATGAATTAACAATGGAGAAAAATTATTTGACAGTTGACGTAAAGCGTAGCGTTTTTCTGCCCTTGTGGAAATGGTCATATAGAAATAGCAGCACTTCTTCCGAAGGAAGCTGGTATGGAAGGCCACCTTGGACACATAATTTTTTTGTAATGTCAAATTTGACAGGTGTAACCGAATATTTTGTTTTTCAAGTAGGTTGTCGGAAAAGCATAGTGTACAACTTGTTTGGAAACTGGATATTTTCTGCAATAGTTATAAAATTTACTATTGTTCAGATGGAATAAGTACATTTTTTTGTTGCAGCTTATTTGTGGACTGTGAGGAGTTGGAAAAAAACATGAGGAACATGGAATACTCGAATAAAAAATATCTAGAAGATGGGGAAGTCGTTTTAACGGACTCATTGTATAAAAATAATTAAAATTTTATTGTGATTGTTAGATTTGAATGTTGTACCCAAATATTGTAAATTTTGGAACCGACTGAGTTTTTCATTCCAGTTCAGACACAGGAATGGATCAGCAACTTAACAAAACTATCAAATAACTGAAATAAATTTCGAAACAGAACAATTAAAAATATTTCAATAAATATGTATTTGTTTCATTTATTCATCATATACATTTTATGTGAAGCGGAGATTTTTCAATTGAATAATTTATAATTGAGAGATTTATGGAGGTGTCAGCAGCCTATTTACTTTGGAAATAAAGCTCAGCAATATTTATTTTTTTCTTTCAATTAATTTTTTTTTACAAAAACTGAATTGACCAATAATTGTGTTTTTCCGATATTCTAGCTATGGTAATAATTCACCACGTTTCCAGGAACGTTATGGCTCAAGCAATATTTCATTACTTCCACACTATGAACTCTGATGCCATTTCCTTATTGCAGTATAAAAATCAGCCAGTTGAGACATGAAACTACATGTTCAGATTAATTTTTCCTGGCGTCCAGGGCCTGTTCCACTCCATCAATAAATATCAACTGCCTTATTGGGAACTCTGCCAGTTTCATATTTCAGCATCACAATCAGAATCGGTTGAGAAAAAAAACACATGTTCAGAATAATTTTTCTGGGCGCTTGTACAGAATAATTTTTCCGGTCGTCCAGGGCCAGTTCCAAGCAAGCAGTAAATCTCAACTCCCTTAAAGGGAACTCCGCCAGTCAGTATGATAAGAAGAATAGCTTGTGACAAGAAACTACCCGTCCAAATAATATTTCCGGGCGTCCAGTGTCGGTTTCATTCCAGCAATAATTTTGAACTCCTTTATTAGGAACTCTGCCAGCTTCAGATTTCAGCATAACCCCACGACGTCCATTTCAAATGAAGTCTAAACTTCCATGGATCTGGTCCAGTGAATGTGCAATATTGGACATGCCCTGAACGTTTCATAATTGGACGTCTTATGGATGTCCATTGGACTTTAAATATCGGACGTTTGTTAAACATCCATATATGTACATTATTGAAAGTCTTCGGAATGTACAGAACTGGATCTAATTTGTACTTTCAGAAAATGTACGTTATTGTATATCCACTTGATGTACTTACAATGTTGGAACAATAAATTAATGTACATTTTTGAACATCCAGAAAAATCATTTGACCAAAACTTAATTTATCAGTAATTGTACATTTTTGTACGTCCATAGGATGTCAAGAAGTGGTACGTCTATGTACATCCAATAGATGAACTATCCATATATAGCACACGACATCCAATGGACGTCCAGTTTAGGTGTAAGATTGATCCAAACGTCCAGGGACTCGATATGGATGTCCACTAGATGTTCTATCCTGGATGTGTTTTGTAAAATCGTATTGTACTTCTCATGGATGATCAATGGACGTACAATATTGGACCCATATGAAACATCAATGAGAGAACGATTTTGGATGTACATTAAATGTAAAATAATGGACCAATAAACCAAATGTTTGTTACTTATTATACATATGTGTACGTCCATTGGACGAACAGTTCTGGGTCAACTTGTTACGTCAATCAACTGTAGATATGTAATTCGAGTGTTGAATACTGGACTTGATCTGTACTTTCAATATGTTACTATTTTGTACGTCCATTGAATGAACAAAATTGGATCAATTGGAAACTTCCATAATTTTACGTTAACGGATGTACACCGAATGTAGAATACTGGACTTGGTCTGTACGTTACATTCGGATATGTTCAGTCCAGTACGCCATAACAAAGCAATTCATTGGCTGCGACCACTTTCCACACTACGTATCCGTACATCCAATGGCCGTCCATGGTACATCTTGAATGTACATCCATAGGGTGTTAAATCCAGTGAGGTTCGGACATTTTCTGGACGTATCATTGTACATACTCGGACGTACAATGGACGTCCATAATATCCATTTTGTACGTCCAATGAACATGCAATGGACGTACATGGGCTGTATGGGATAATCAGAATCAGTTGAGAGAAAAAAACACATGTTCAGAATAATTTTTCCATGAGTTCAGGGCCTATTCCAGTCCAGCAGTAAATCTCAACTCCCTTATCAGTAACTCTGCCACTTTCATATTTCAGCATAACAATCATCAGAATTGGTTGAGAACAACAACCAAAATGACCCTAAGGTAAAAAACGATAAAAATTTCCACAAAATTTATTGTCTTTGCGACATGTTTCGATACACAATATCTTTTTCAAGCGAATGTAGTACAAGATGAATTTTTCATCTTGTTTATTGAATGATCAACTAGACCTGAACGGTTCCCCTTTGTTAAATTTATTCAATTAAGTAGTAACTTTGTTTTGAGATTTCCAGATAGGTTCATTGTTATGTCAATTTTCTAAATGTATGAGTCTAGGTATTAGCGATAATTATAGGTAGTCCCTAATTATGTTAATGGTTAAAAAAAGGTATTTAAGTAATTTCAATGAAGAATAGTTTAATGTACTACATTCGCTTGAAAAAGATACTGTGTATCGAAACATGTCGCAAAGACAATACATTTTGTGGAAAATTTTTAATAGTTTTTTACCTTAGTGTCATAACTATGGATTTCCATCAAGTAAAGGCCACGTCAATCCAAAAAAAACAACCAAAATGTTCAGAATAACTTTTCTGGGCGTCCAAGGCCAGTTTCACTCCAGCAATGAATCCCAATTCCCTTATTAGGGCAAAACAATCAGAATTAGTTGAGAAAATGAAAAATCACATGTTCAGAATAATTTATCCTGGCGTCCAGGGCCTATTCCAGTCCAACTGTAAATCTCAACTCTCTTATCAGGAACTCTGCCACTTTCATATTTCAGCATAACAATCAGAATCGGTTGAAAACAATAAACACCATGTTCAGAAAAATTTCTCCGGGCGTCCAGGGCCGGTTCCACTTCAGCAAAAAGTTTCAACTCTCTGACAGTTTCATATTTTAGTATGACAATCAAAATCGGAAAATAATTCGTCCGGGCAGCATAAAAGCAAAACGAACCACGTTTCAGTCAGCGGCAAATATTCTAACTCTCTGATTGGTTGTGACCAAACACAGGTGCATTTTGCCCATCCAGACTAAAACTTGGTGCATTTTGTACTAGCGTGAATTAGTTTTTTTTTCTCGCAATTGACACACAAACCTAACCTGAGCAAGCTAACTTATCTTGGAGGTCAAAAATGCGTGAATTCGTTTTTCTCTCGCGATTTAAACACAAATTATTTTTTAGAATAAATTGCACCACGTTTAGACTGGATGCCAAAGTGCACCCGAAATCGATCACAATCAATTAGTCAGCTAGAATATTTTCCATTGACTGAAACGTGGTATGTTTTGCATATATACGTCCGGGCATCCAGGGTTCGTTTCACTCCAGCAATAATTCTCAACACCCTTATGAGGAATTCTGCCAGTTTTATATTTTAGTATGATAATCAGAATCGCTTGTGAAAAAAAATATGAAAACGCCAGAGTTTGTATTGAAGAAGTTCAGATTTATTGCGAGAATGAAACCGGCACTGGATGCCCGGAAAAATTATTTTGAACATGTGATTTCTTCTCTCAAACGATTATGATTGTTATGATGCAAAATGATTTTGGCAGATTTACCAATAGAGGATTTGAAATTTATTACTGAAGTGGAGCCGACCCTGGACGCACGGGAAAATTATTCTGAGCATATGGTTTCTTTTCTCAGGCTGTTCTGATTGTCATACTAAAATATGAAAGTGCCAAAGTTTCCTTTAAGAGAGTTGGGGGTTCAGAATCATGAACCCGGCCCTAAAAAGCCCGGAAAAAATATTCCGAACATGTTTTTAGTTTTCTTGATTGTCATACTGAAATATATGAAACTAGTCGAGTTCCTTATAAGGGATTTCAGAATTATTGCTGGAATGAAACCAGCTCTGGACGACCGGAAAAATTATTCGAACATTTAGTTTCTTTCCACAAGCTATTCTTATTGTAATACTGAAATATAAATCTGGCGGAGTTCCTTATAAGGGAGTTGAGATTTATTGCTGGGGTGGAACCAGCCCTGGACGTCCAGAAAAATTATTCTGAACATGTGTTTTTTTTTTCTCAGCCGATTTTGATTGTGATGCTGAAATATGTAATTGGCAGAGTTTCTAATAAAGGAGTTGAGATTTTTTGTTGGCGTTGACGCCCGGAATAGTATATTCTGTAACAAGTTTAGAATGAAAAATTCGATGCAAGTGGGAAGTTTCGAGCGCGAGCTGAAAGCGAGCTCGAGTCACTACGAGCATAACGAATTTTCATTCTAAACGAGTAACAGACTGTGCTTTCTCCACAACCACAAATTTCACATATAATCAAATGGAAAGCAAACGAAAAATTATTTTGACATTTTATTTCAGAATATTCATTCTTATACAAGTGATTGAATCAAATACACGCAAAATGCATAAGACAGCAAGTGTTTTAGAATATTTATTCAATATCAAGAGCGTGAATGTTACCATTTTTTGTTGTCAAATATGATTTCAGAATTGGCAAATTCTGTAAAGGTTGTGTAGAAAAATTATTCTGCACATGTAGTTTCTTTTCTCAACCCATTCCGATTTTGATGCTGAAATATGAAACTGGCAGAGTTCCTAATACGGGAGTTGAGATTTATTGCTGGAGTGGAACCGGCCCTGCCAGGAAGCCCGGAAAAACTATTCTGAACAAGTGATTTCTTTCTTCAAGCTATTTTGAATGTCATACTGAAAAATGAAACTGGCAGATTTCATTATAAGAAGTTGAGATTTATTGGTGGAGTGAAACCGGCCCTGGTTGCCCGGAAAAATTCTATTCTCTACATGTGGTTTCTTTTCTCAGCCGACTCAGTTCGTTATACAAAGATATGATTCTGGCAGTGTTCCTATACATATAATAAGTGAGATAACTATTGCTGGAGTCTTTCCTCAACTGATTCTAATTGTTCTACTGGAATGTGGAAGTTATAAAATATTGCTTGAGCCATACCGGTCCTGGAAACCTGGAAAATTATCACCAGAACTAGAATCCCTGAAAAACACAATTTTTCCTAAATTCAACTTCCTACTGTTTTTCTAAAAAAATAAAATAAAATAAAAAAATCAGGTGTTGCTGAACTATATTTGCCAAAGTAACTAGGTTTTGGGGGGCCATGAACAAAAAACCAGCTGATAACATAGAGAATGAAAAGAGTATTCAGGCAAAAATTTTCGTTCACATATATTTCTCCCAAAGGGCTAGTTCCATGATTCGAAAAGAAGATATTAAAGGCGATCGAACAAATTTCAATATTTTTTTGGTGGGGTTGTCAATTGGCGGCCACAAACGAAAATAAGCTAATTTTATAGAGGAACGGAAATTTTCGTTTACATATATTTCTACCAAAGAGCCAGTTCTATGAATCAAAGAGTAGATAATTATTGGTGATCGAACAAATTTCAATCTAATTTTGGGAGGGATTGTGAATTGGCGGCCACGAACAAAAATCAACTAGTTAATTATATAGAGGAATGAAAGGAGTATTCAGGCAAAAAAAATTGCCCATGAATCAAAAAGTAGGTATTCCATGGCTATCGAACAAATTTCAATATTTTTTGAGGGATTGTGAATTGGCGGTCACGAACAAAATTAAACTGATTATATAGAGGAATGAAAGGGGTATTGAGGCCAAAAAATGGGTGCGTGTATATTTCTCCCAAAGGACTAGCTCCATGAATCAAAAATAGATATTCTTGGCGATCGAACAAATTTCAATATTTTTTGGGAATTGGCGGCCACGAACAAAAATAAGCTGATTATTCAGAGGTATTCGGGCAAAAATGTTAGTTCATCATATATTTTTCCCAAAGGGCAAGCTCCATAAATTAAAAAGTAGAGATTCACGGCAATCGAACAAATTTCAATACCTATATCTTTTTTGTTTGGTTGTGAATAAGAGTCACGAACAAAAATAAGCTCATTATATATACTGTGGTGGCTTGAATTTGGTTTTGTAGAAGGTCGACATTTTCATTTGGTTGAGCGTTTTCAGCCTTGTTTTATATGTTTTGTTTCTAAATTTCATGAGGTTTTTTCAATATATTTATATATTTTTGAGTGTTGGGTTTTGAACTCGGGAATATAAAACTCATATAAAAAAGCTTCGCAACAGGCATAACCGATAAATGAATGAGTCTAAATAGCCCCATAACCAGAAAAACTGCTATAGAAAGCTTGCTGCCTGAAGCTTTCGGTTCGAATACGAAAGCGGCAAGCTTTTAAATCTGTTACTCACATCTAAAGAAATTGTTTTTTACTTCTTAGCGCATTTGAATAAGTTTGTCTTTAAAGTTGTTTTCAATATTATTATATTTTGGGCTTTTAAGTTAGTACGCATTGATCTATGGATTTCAGAGAAAGCATGGTTATTATGATGTATCTATTGTTTGTTTTGGGTTTTAATCCGCCATTAATTATATTATATATTGTTGTCTATGTTAAGTGTTGTGATTATTCACTTGCTAATGTTATATCTTCGTTAAAGTTTGGGAAAGTTAAGTGTGTGCAAGTTGACGATAACGTTTCATTTGAAGGCATCCAAACTTCAATATATCAGTGAAACAAATTGTTATCTGTAGAGTAAAATATTTGTCAGATATATAAAATTCAATTGACATTCCTCAAATGAAATTTTTTTTTTATGGTGTGTGTGTGTTTGAAATTCTTGTCTTTGGATAATACCAATTAGTCAGACTTACTTTAATCAGAAAATACTCAAAATTCGTAGTGATCCTAGATACTGGTCTTATTTTAATCTATTATATACCTATTTACTTATGTTGGGTGATAGTCAAAGTTCAAGGAAAAAATTAGTGTTGCTTTTCATGCAGAACAGAACTTCTGTTTCTGATTCTGATTCTGGGACGCCAGTTTTTTACCTAAAATTATTTGTTGTGGGAATATTTTCGAAAGAAATTGATTTCTCTTGGGGTTGATCAGCCCATCTAAACTGTTGCCGATCCACCAAGAGAAATACATTTTTTTCTAAAGTATTCATAAGTACCACTATAAATAATGAATAATTATATTATTTCCGTAAAAAATTGGCAAGCCAGAATGGGAAACGAAAAAATTGCTATTCTGCGTGCAGAGCATTAATATTTTTGGCTTGGCCTTTGACCATGACCTAAAAAGGTTGAGAATTGTTTTTGAGGTGTGCCATTTTAATTTATGAATAAGAACTTGTTTCATAGTTCTGATGAAGTTTGGAGGCATCCAAACGGAACTTCGTTGTAAATATAATGAAAACTGAAAAATTTTCCTTCAATAGAACCACACATACTCATCAAGAATATATATTTATAAATATAAATACAAATGTTCCCATTTTTATTTAGTCATGAAAACTTTTATAATAAAATAAATGAGTTTATTACCTTGTTAATTATTTCATTGAAAAAATTATACTTCAATTTCCACTTTCCAATTTAATTTCCACTTAACTTTCACTATTTATTTTTTTGTCAGTTATTTCTCAATTACTCATTATCAATCATTGGAATCTGCACATACGGCTAGATCGGCCCATAAAGCTTGATTGGCCCTCGGGATATGTGGAAGGATGTACCGATGATTTGGGTCGGATCCACGATACATTTGTCAGAATGAGGTGATCAAATGACGTCGTGATGACGTAATTTCAACTGACGTCATTTATTAGTGATGTCAAAATTACGTCATATTTTGGTACTATGACGTACCTTACTAGAAAATCACCTTAAATCAACTTCATTTTGACGTACGCTGGCTGCCTGGGTATGTACTATTATCACTGTCGAACGTATTAATGTTTGTTAATTTATTTCGATGTAGTTAAGTTTATTCGTAATTCAGGTTTAAAACAAAGGAAGAGATGTGATGTATCGAACTGGGCGGTGAATTGTTATGATAATTCAGTATACTGATAAGTCATGCCCCAGTAAACATGAAACGTTTATGAAACATTTCAAAAGTACTGTAGTTGTGAATAATCGAAACATTTATTAGAAACATTTCTGAAATGTTTCAAAATTATCGAAACATTTTTGAAACATTTCAAGACAGGTTATTCTGATATATTCAGAAACATTCCATATTTACACAAATTTTAGATAATTTAAACATTTCAAAATAACTTCAATTGAGAATGATGATCTAAACGTTCAGGTAATAAGATTTCTGAAATGTTTCAAAATGATTCATGAAGTTCAAAACATACCATAATGCCTTAAAACAATGCAATTCGAAATCTCCTGAATTCTGATTCAATGAAACATCACAAAGAACATATCAGTTCGATACACAGAAACATATTTTACTAAGTATTCCATAAATGTTTCAGATGTGTTGAATCAACCTCTTTGGAAATATTTCAAATGTTCAATGACTCTTGGACATTTGAAACATTCCAAATCAACTCTGGAGTGTGGATAATCGACTCGTTTCATTTTGTACCGTTTCAGAAATGTTTCAATAGTATCATATAATATTTCTGAAACATTCCAAGATGGTTTATTTTGATATACTCGGCAAAATTTCATATTTTAATCAATTTTTGGTACTTGAAATATTTCAAAATAACTTCAACTGAGAATAATCGAAACGTTCAGAGAGCAAAACTTCAAACTTAAACGTTTCAAATGATTCATAAAAGTTCAAAATATATAAGTATGCTTCAAATCAATGCTTTTGAAACATTTCAAAATGAAACGTCACGAAAGAACATCAATCAGTTCGATATACTTAGAAACAATTTATATTTTACCTAAACTGTAACTGATTGAAACCATCTAATATAACAAAATTTTAAATAATTTGATACATTATATTCGCAGTAAATAACATAGAAACGTTTGAAAAATGTTGAATTGATCTGTTCGGAATCATTTCAAATGAACATTAAATGGTGTCTAGTTGAAACATTTCAAAATAACTTTAAGTGTAAATAACTGAAACCTTCAATTTTGCATCATTTCAGAAATGTTACAAAAAAATTAATTAGTACCTGTATCATGTGTATGCCAAAATATCCTCAATTATGAATCATGTGTTTACCAAAATATCCTCAGTTATGAATTAAAGAAATATTTCCAAAGAGCTAAAATTGACTAACTGAAATAATTTAAGTCTTTTTATTCCGAATATTGATGTAGGTACGTAAAAAATCGAAACCTTTACCTGCTTGGTACCTAATCACCGAAACATTTCATTTTAGCATCTTAACAAAAAACAAAAACAAATTATTGATATATTGAATATGTGTTTCATTCAGTAACATTTCGAAATCAGTAAAATTTTGATAGAACACCCTCCCTCAATAACTGAAATATTGCAAAAGGACTCCAATTGCGAATGATCGTAACATGTTTTACCATCTTCGTGAATGATTATATCTACTTATTATTTCCATTATCTGTCAAAATTTATTCGCTGAAAAACCGATCTTTCCTTTGCGTATGGACCTTTTAAAAGTCGTATGGGCACAAAGCTTTGAATGTATCTCTAAATCTCGAAAACTTCATCTTCTGGTCACAAGATGGAGCAGCCTAAACTCCGTTATATCGTGTGAAATCAGAGTAAACAAATATAACTGTAGAGATGTGATTTGTAACGATTCGGAGTATTCGGACGAGGAACTGATGGCATCAAAGCTATCTAGATTGACCCACCCTCTTTTTGTTTCTGTTAGAAATGAGTGTGGTAACTGTTAGCAGTTTTGTTTGAATCGTTGAATCACAGTGTTTCTTGTGTATTCAACTATTTCTGAAACATTTCCAGAATATTTTTATATTTATGTTTGAAACATTTCCTAGATGTTTCTATGTATGTTTTTCAAATATTTGGTAATGTTTCACATAAATGCAATGCAGAATTACTTCAGAAATATATCTGAAATGAAACATTTAAATGGCTGTTATGTTTTGAAAAATGTATATTATGAAACAAACCTGGAATATGCCAAGAATGTTCCAAAATATGAACTCATGCAAAGTTTTCTTACCTCTCTGAGGTCAGACATTTTTAGATTTAGAAATGTCCCTGAAACATCAAAGCAATATTCAGTGGAATGTTTCAAATTGTACAGAAGTAAGTAGGATCCTGACACCTTTCAATAACAATAAAATATTTAAAATATTTATTGTCACATCATCAACTAACTTGAAATGTCTCTCGAATGTTTCTGAAATAGTTACGAAACATTAATAATTAAAGGTTTCCTTGAAACGTATCTGAGGGCGGACATCTTTATTTTTCAATATATACCTGAAACAATATGGCAACATATAAGTGGGAATGTTTCAAGCTTGCAGATTATGTTTCAGAAATATTTCTGAAATCGTAAAATGTTTACTGGGATGTGATATATAACGAAATGACGAGGCGAGAGGAACAACATTGTGTGGTCATTCAGATACGGAGAATGAACGAGAACGCGTACGTGTAGACTGTGGATAATAGAAGTGTTAGAAAAGATGTGTTTTATTTAAATAAAATAGTGAACACCACACACATCAAGGATGGCAATGATGGAAATATTTCCTCTGCGGTAACACTTTGAAAGTTATCAAAGAATAACTTTTAAAGTGTTACCGCAGAAGAAGAAAGTTGTCAAAAAATAACTTTCAAAGTGTTACCGCAGAAGAAACATTTCCATCAGTTTTAACTTTGAAAACACTTTCTCTTATTTAAATACGTGAGCTTTTCCGACACGAGCGTTGTTATGACGTTCCAAAGTGATTTTAGAGAAAACTTTTGAATTTTACCTTCTTTGTTGAAAATTTTCACATTAATTTTGATTGAATTTTTGAGCAGAAGAAATATCCGGTGACTGTACTATATCAAATATGTTCCCTGTCATTGGCAAATTACTGCCAGAGTAGGTCACTCTCTCAAAAGAGTTCGTAGAGTTTACTCTAAGTAAGTTTGTGAACGATTGTCAATGCATACTCAATAAAGCTATAGTACGTTTATGAACGATTCGGAGTAAAAGCAGTCCTTACTATGATTACGTTTTTGAACGAAGCCAGCCTTCAGAAATTTGTTTAAGGAATTCGACTGCCGTGCAGGTCGGATGGCAGGTTGATGTCTAATTTGTTTTTGAAATTACAATAATTTTTGTGAATAGTGTCGTGATGTTTGCCGTCATTAATAGTAGTACGTAGTAGAACTAAATATTAAGTATTTGTGTGAAGTCTGCCGTTACGCCACAGGCTCACAGGCTGTGATAACACGTGCTTTGAAAAAATTATGGTTTTTTTTTTTTGGTGGAGGGATTGTTTCGAGCAACGGAAGAAGTCTCCGGTAATTACACCTACAACTAGGCCGAGTCAAGACGGATTTCCGTGCTTTTTCAAGAATTCAAAAAAAGAAGAAGAACCTCCTTCAACATTACATAACCTCTATTTTCAGTTTTTGACGTTTTTGTTTTTAATGATTTGTGATTTAAATTTTAATCGCCCATTTGAACACAATTCTTTAATTTGATTGAATTGAAATGGTTACCCATAATATTTTAGGACTGAAAAACTTTTTCATATTCAATCCTACGTTAAGTACCAAGGAAGGAGAGGTATTTATGCAATGAAGATTTTCATAGATATCAACAACTCTAATTTGTTTGTGAAATTTGTTATGTTTGTGTCAACTTACTGCGCCCTTGCGAGATATCCCCAGATATCTACAACTCATATTTGTTTGTGAAATTTGTTATGTTTGTGTCAACTGACTGCACCCTTGCGAGAAATCCCCAGAAGTCTTCAAATAGTTTGTTTGAGTTTGGGAGTTCAGGGGCTTTAACTTTCAACAGTTCAATATAATTATCGATTACGAATTTGCTTCTTTTATAGCCATATAATAAATAAATCTCAAACAGGGATATGTATCATGTATCTACTCTTCATTCCTCCTATCCTCTCAGTTACTCCCATTACATAACATTTGAAAGTCAGACAACTGTCAGCTGAAATATCCGATCTGATCCTCTTACCAATGGTCCAGTTGAATAACCATATAAAATTCGCAATGCCTTTAAACTAGCCTACCTCTACCTAAACAAATGTGAAATTTGCTATAATAAACCAGTCATCAGCAGTTTTGATTGAAAATACAAAAACTTTTGTTCATTTAAGGCAAGTTCGGATATCCTTTGTTGAAAAACATTTTTTTTAATAATATGAAATACTCTATGAATGTAAAAATGTTCATTTCATTGTGCGTTTGTATACTTGTGAATGTTTGGATACATAATACATGCTATATATCACTTGTGCAATTCATAAAAAAAACCTGTATAACTAGAAAAACTTTTGAGTGGACACCTCATATCCTCCGAATATGAATTCAATTGTGAGTTCAGTTATTCGATAATAAAAAACCTCTGGATATCAACATATTTTTGAGCACACTATAACTTCTGATAAAATTTATGATTCCAATTCGAAGATCATCCTGTGAAATTTGAAAGATTCGGTGTTGAAACTTTTGAAGATATGCATTCTTAATGACACTGGAACCAACTCAAATTTTTTCACAAAATTCGTCATAATGCGAAAGCGGTTGAGAACTAATAATAGGTAGTTTTCAAAAATTTAATGAAATAGGTACTGGGTTTATTTAAAATTGATTTTTTAATATGTGATGTTCCAAGTTTTCAGAATTTGATTCCAATGAAACCATCAATGGGAACATCGAATACTTTCAACTTTCTGCCAACAAATCCACAGGACGTGTATGATACAATTATGAATTTGAAAAACACTAGATCAGTAGGAGAGGATGAAATTTCTGTGAAACTTTTAAGATATGGAGCAGTTGAGTTGAGAGAGTCTTTAGCACACCTTATTAACATGTTGTTCTCAACTGGTGTCTTTCCGGATAAACTAAAAACAGCATCAGTCAGAGCTTTATTTAAAAAAGGTGACTAGAGAGTCATTAACAATAGGCCTATTGCAATCTTGTCAAATATCAGTAAGATCTTTGGAAAAAGAATAAGCATAAGATTGTCTAACTTTCTGAAATCTTTTAGGTGATTGAAAAAATGGTTTCAGGAAGAATAAATCAACTATTTGAGCTGCTTATCAGGCATTATGTAGGATAATTGAATCTCTCAATGACAAATATGTAACCACTGATGTCAATCTCGATCTGTCAAAGGTATTTGATAGTGAAGACTATGTCATGTTATCTCTTTATGACATTAGCAAGTTTGCAATCGATCTACTACCCTCCTATCTCAAAAACAGGTATCAATTAATGTGTAATTGAATTGAATTCTGAATTTGTCAGAAAAGCTACTGATTACATGGGGTGTACTTCGAGGTTCAGTGCTGGCCTCCTGTTGCATACCAATAATGCTTCTGAAATTTATTAGTGAGTACATGGTTCAATTCATAAAAAGAACATCAAGGATGATCCTACAAATTATAGGCATATCTCAGTAGCTCGTAGCTCATACACTATCTAAGGTCTATGAAATAATTCTTAAAATACAATTAGGCGAACATTTTCAAAATTATAATTTATCCAACACCAACCAGTATGAGTTTAGAAATAACCACTCTACTACCTTAGCAATAGGTAAATTAACTAGTTTTATCAATTGCGGATTTTAAAATAATGAATATATAAGTTCCTAGTTTCTAGATTTCAATAAGACATTTGACTGCATATCACACAATATCCTTTTGAACAAACTCAACTACTATGGCTTCAGTATAAATAGTATATTTCTTATGAATTCGTATCGTAAGTATCGTATCGTATCGTAAGTATTCTTAAGTGGGAGATATCAATTTGTCAAGGTCAACAGCAAAACATCTGATTTACTAGAAATTAAAACAGAAGTTCCCCAAGGATCAGTTCTTGGCCCAATACTCTTTCTTGTTTATGTAAATGATTTTCCAAATTAAGTTAAAGAGAACAATAATGTTTGCTGACGATACTAGTCTTACAACAGTAGACTCTGATTTATCATCATTACTAGCAAAGGACATTAACATTCAGTCAAATGCCCAAAATTGGTTCACTACAAACAACCTCAATCTCGCTGTAACCCAGCGATAATTGCACACCTCTTATGGACGTTTTTACGCATGTAGGAAATTTTATCGGCAATTTTTACAGTTACAAATTCCCACTATACCTACTAATGTTTCGATTGGCCAAAACTTACATGAATAATTCCAATTGAATGTTTCTGATGTTTTCTATAAACTAAAATTACATACTATTTTTTTAGGAGTTGCAGAAAATAGTGTATTACCATCCAATCTGTGATAATACAGATGTGCAGGTGAAAAATGTTGGTCTTGTTGAGGGAATTATTCAATTTACTGAGTAAGTACCTATGTCAATTCCTATTGGGTATTCAGTATATAAGTTTAATATGTACATTTCAGAACGTTCAAACCAAGTTCTGCGGTCAGTTCTTTACACACTAACAAAACAAGACAGCTATATTTTCAATCTGAAAAGAACTATTGGATGGTCATGGTAATATATTACATTATTTATCAACATTACAGTTTTTGGAAATATCTAAAAATTACACGGCTTATGTACAAGTAGTCATATTTATTGTTTGGAGCCTGCATGCACAAGAACTTTTTTAAAAACCTTCATAATATTCATACATCACATATAGATAATAATCATTAAATTTACAAACAATATATGATGTATTTTAATAATAATAGTACTCTCATTAACAGTTATTATTATTTTCTTTAGCACAATGTACATTGACATCAGAGTGTTGTTTGTATGGGACGAGCCAGTTGAATATGGTGCAAGTACCTACTTTAAATAGAATATTTCATTATATAATTGATAACGGTTGAGAATCGTTTTTGAATCAATCCATTTGCAAAACAGTTCTTTTTCCAATGCCTTTCACTCAGATTGAATTTTGTGATGGTATCAAATGCTGCAGGATTAAAGTAGAAATAAATTTCCCATGAAAAATATCTGTGAATACCTCATTACTTTGGTGATGAAATACACTCAATTGAAGGAAGTAAGTGAAAAAGTATGGCGAAGTGAGATATATTATGGAAAAATAGTCAACTTTCAATACTCTGTCGTTAATTAATCGATTTTGATTATCTACAATCCATAACAATAACACTAAGGTAAAACACGATTAAAATTTCCACAATATTTATTGTCTTTACAGTATCTTTTTCAAGCGAATGTAGTACTACATTCGCTGCAATAAATTTTGTGGAAATTTTAATCGTGTTTTACCTTAGTGCCATAATTGTGGATTTCCATCAAGTAACGGCCACGTCAATCCAAAATCTTTAACAACATTTTTGAATGGAATCGAAATAAAAAAGTAGGTAGATACGATCGTTTATTAACATAATAGATAAACCAAACTGGCACAAATAAAAAATATTTTCTAGATAAATTCCAGTTTGATTTAGTCTACCTTTCTGGACACGATAGGGTTATGTATACATTAACAAGTTCTTTTTGTAGAAAAATCAGAGAAAATGGAGGTGTTGCTTCAACTGTAGAGAATTAAGTGAATTGTGTGTTTAGATGAATGTAAAGTGGGAGAGTGAAGAATGAATCCGTTGTTTTTCGTTGAAATATCCGCAGGGCGTCTTTACTTACTTCCTGAATTAGAATTAGAGGCCCTGCACATAGGCCTCTTCGTTTGGACCCTTTGTCTACTCACACGTCTCCAACGAGAGAGGTTTTTGTAACAGTTCTTCCATTGCAGCAACAGCTGAACTGTTGGTGATTTCTAGGATTTCTGGCCCAATTGCTAGCCTGTTTGCCTCTTCGTTTTCTTGGATAGCCAAGTGTCCTGGGACTCATATGAGACAGACGTTCGTCGTGGTATTAGCCAAGAACGTGGTTGTTTTCTGATGGATTTTTGAACCAATAATTCCTATTGTGTAGGATTATTGCAATGAGTAGTCCTGTCAAGATATCTTGATTCTTTCATTATGAGCTCATTGTGAACAATTGCAGATTCCTCTATCTGACTTTTATTCACTTCACCAGGTTTTCCACTACATTTATACACTCGGACACCAGAGATTTCCTTCCATAGTCGTTTCTTGTATATCCCTGCTCCAGACATGCCTCCTGATCTCAAGCCATCTGTGTACCAGACTATGCTGTTAGCAGGAAGCACGTTCGATGCTGTGTCATTCCATTATTCCTTCGCGGTGAGGACAATGTTCCAGCCTTTTCTGAAGTTCAGGTTAGTTAGATCGGAAACCTCTAATTTGCCTTGTTCCGTATGAGGGAGTGTCCATGGTTCGTTTCTCCTCTGTAGGCATTATATATGGCATCATGTTCAATGTACAGATGCAGAGATGTTCTAGTTGAACTTCTTAGTACGAGCACGTGTTACAATGAGCAATTCGTTCGTTCCAGGCCAGCTTGGCGTCTATTATGACTCCAAGATGTTGAACCTTTGCCTCATTCCCATATTTTGACGGTCACAATCGCCTGTGAGACGCTGTAGTAGGTCTGGAAGTTCATCCGGCTCAGTAGCTTTATGGAGTCCTAATCCAGTTATACGACAAGTAGAAGCCTTCTCTTCTATTCCTTTCTCTCCCATATTCTCCAAGAGGATGTTCTACTTCTCCAGTCTCGTGAGTATATCTTGGATCAGCAGATGCCTTCTACCAGGGTTCGATACTAATACTCGGCATAGCATGCGTCTTGAGGGATCCATGATCACCAAAGTGACGTCTTTCCAGCGTGTTATGTTTGGTATCTCCCCGGTGAGCCACTCTTTTGTATACTCGTTGGCAGGCGTGACTAACAGCTCCCTATGCCACAGTCTGATTGACTCAAACTGCAATGGCGTCTCCCACTGAAGTCTAGTTCAATTTGACCTATGCCAATCACCAGCAGCATGGCCTTATCCATCGTGGCTACCTGGGAGTATTCAGCCCTGTATCGACTAGGGTTATCAGTCCTTGGAAGCTTTCCCTCTCTCCTAGCTTCCCCGTTCCCCGGGTTTGGATCCTGGAGTCCTAATGCTTCAGTGGCTTCTTTTGGGAAGTCTCTCTTGGAGTGTCTCATTTGGAGGTTTGGGGACCTCTCTAGTGGATGATGCTAACCTCTTCTGAAGTCCCTTCCTTCTTCGCTTCCTTACGTAGGGTATTCTTTTTTCCAGCCTCTTGGTTGAACTTGTGCCTCAAACGTTCCTCGGCTTCGGAAGACTCGGGGAAGGAAAATACTGATGAGGAGAGGGGAAATGGGCTCGGCAGTCACTCGTTCCATTGTCTTGCTCTGAAGTCATCATTAGTGTGACCGTTGGTGTAAACTTGGGAGGCGTAGTGTGTGAGATTCCCGAAAATCGTCTCTGTGCCATCTTTGGTCACCGCTCGGTTCCAGACGGAGTTAGCTCATTTTCAGGATGAGGGGTATCATTATTTTTTTACTGTTTCCATTTTGGCCCCACGATTATTGGGGAAATAAAGGTCACCCCTTGTAGAGCCCTTAGCAAGAGGAAGGTCTGAATATTCTGAGATTTGGCCTGGTGTCCCAAATAGACCACTAAGGACACTTAGTACCTCAAGTGCCTTGCAGCCATCGGCGCAGTCAGACCTTGGATGTGGGTGATTTATTTATCATTTTCCTAGTTCGGATACCACCTGGCCACCTTGTGCACGATGCGATTCCTCATCGAGTTCGGACGTTCTTGAAAATAGCTTCTTCGAAAGGTTTGCCTGGCTCCTGTTCTAAATACAGTTTCAACCACAAGTAATATTCTTAGGTTAGGTATTTGGTTAGAATACCAGGACGGATATATTTTGTTATTGAGATGTCTGGTGTTTTGTGAATAAGACATGAAGATATTAATAAAATTACTGTCTATCCACTGAACTTCCAACCGAGCTTCCAACATCTCCGTCCTTAATATAGGTAATCATTCATCATCATCATTAGCAACTTTGTTAGTTCGACTACAGCAGGCCATATCTATTATGAATGAATGATCCATCAAAAAATATGTTACATTGGGCTCTTATAGAAGATCTCTCACATAATTTGGGAAAAGAAATCTGCCACACACATCTTGAAAAGTTGTGTTTCAAATGGGGTATTATTTCAACTCAATTGAATAAATAATTTTTTAAGTGCCTACTGTTCAGTATTGTCAATAATCAATTAAAACAAACTACTTATTCAAATACCTTTGCAATGTATCTGAGTCTGAATAAGTAGACATATTTAGAAACAAAATATCCTTCCAGGACTGCTCGTTTCAATAATCCTATGCAATAGGAATATTTTGGTCGAAAATCTATCAGAAAATCTGACTGATACCACGACGAAGGATTTCTCTGCAATTGTTTGTTGCATGGAAATGCACATCGAAACATTTGAACCACCTATAGGTCGATTTCGAGGTTTTGTCCCTTATCAGTATAGAGTATGTTTCAGCAGACAACACCTAATGTCTGCAACAAATGGTTCAATCACAAGTTGAAGTTGGTTTTTCTCAGATTTTCATGTGTGTTAGCTCACACTCAATATGTTCCAACTTTACAGATGAATTTTTTTGCAAATCGAAGCTATTAATTTATTAATTATGATTAATTATTTCAGACCCTTCGATTGAATCAAATTTCCAAAGATAAAGATGCCCTTGGTGATGTAGAAGAATTGGAGGATGACATACAGGATAACATTTATGAAGCTGTGCTAAAGCAAGCCTACTATATGTACAGGCTATTTTGGGGTACTTTTCAGGCCGTAAAAGATTTGAGTATACTTAAAATGAACCTCGAAATATTTTTTAGAACTGTGAGAACAACGTTATATACAAGTTTGAACTTTGAACTTACTCCTCTATGAATTTAAACTAATAACGGATCTGATTTTTCAGTATTTGCCGTCGCTGAGATTGTCGCAGGCAGATATCTTGAACGTTTTTTGTGGAATACAGTACTTGCCACTGGATAAGCAAACTTTTCTGAAAGTACAATCCTTTGTCAATCTGTTGGAATCTACATACCCAGTTGTCTCGTATACTGCATTTCTATATAATAATCGTTTGATTTGGTGAGTAATACTAATTCTATAACCACTCTAAACAGGTAAACACAAATAATATAATTTGCAAAACAAAACAAAAATAATGTAATAAAAGTGCAAGTAGGTAATATACGCAAACAGAACAGTTATCGATATAACAGTGTTGAGATCATGTCAATCATTCTTGGTTGAACTTTGCATATGAAACCAGTTGCTTAATGATTATAATAATACTTCTTCAGTTCGAAAGTACGTATAATAGGTGCAGTATAGTATATAGTATATATAAATAAAAGCAAATGCAAGTAAGTGTAAAATTTTGTATATTAAAATTTCCACATAATAAAAAATAATGGAATAGGTTTGAAGTGAACAAAAAGAATGAAATTTTATGTGTTGATAAACAACAATTGAAAATAATTGGACGTTTGAGTGTTGCATTAGTATTTAACATGTTCCGTTTAGGATTCAGTAATGATATAATAATGATATAATAATAATAATAATCTTTATTCCCAAATAGGCATCCTCATATACAACAGCATTTCCAAAATTGGATGGACAACGTCACAGTCCAACTTCATATAATAGCAATAAAATGGAATAATCCAAGCATTCAAAGATAAAAAAATGATAATATTAATCACAAAATATAAAAATACACAATAGTAGATATACAGGGTGTTTCAAATTCGATCCTCACATCTCGGAAACTATAAAACTAAGAGATACGAAGATGGTTAAATTGGAGCAGAGTTGCACATTCAGCGGAATAACAATATGCCCTTGAGAAAGTTTTGATATTTCGAGTATATCCGGAGGTTTAAAAAAAAAAACGAAATTTTGGAAAATGGTTTGTAATTTTTCTGGCTATATTTTTCGATGGTTTCGAAAACAAATTGCACTTTCACATTGCCACTTTTCTCCAGCTACATAATGATGTTTTCAGGTTTGCTATCCGACGTTTCGTCTTCCGGTCACCATCATCAACTTTATTTTTTCTTATAGGCTCTACATTAGATTCTTTCTGTTTTGAATAGAACCAAATATTACTTTTTCAATGATGTTCATAAGTTATCACTCTTTTTCAAAAAACCGGAAATATTAAAAAAATTATCATCATAGGACTTTGACTTTGATGTTTCTACATTGGACTTTCAATTTGTTACACTTAATAACATTTTTCCCACTGCCTACACTGTAAATAGTCCATACATGCTTAGCAACAAAACAGGTAAATGGCCTATATCATTCGTGTACTAATTCATCTTGACACGGAATGTAAATAGTGTCATTTACATGTAATAATGACTTTTACAAGTAATACCTTCAACTTCATTTATATCAATTTTTAGGTTATGAGACTTTTTGAATATTATTGTTGTCTGTGTATTCGGAGACTTAGTTACGCGCACAAGCAACTTAGAATGAAGTAACGTAACGAATAATCATGAAGGAAGGGTAAGAAAACAAAACTTCAATCGAGGCAATTTTTGAGAAATGTCAACAAGCAGCCGGAAAAATGTAATAAGTAACACTGAATGTATCGACTGTAAAAATCCTCGGCAAGCGAAAGGCCTCGACTCGTACTCGCTCACCTCGATATTAACACGTCTTTACATTCCTTGTTACTTAAATAACTATTGTTAACGTCAAAATGTGGTATTTGACGTTTATATTGACTGTGTCGAGTTTCATTTTGATGTGTTGAAAAACAAAGGACGAAATATGGGGTACTAGTGATAACGTTGGTTCATTACTAAGAAACTAAATACTAAATGCACTTTTCTTATGGAAAATGGTCATCGGTTAATTTTTTTGAAATTTCAGTATGTTGTAGTATTTGACCACCTCATCAAAAATGTCCATTGGCCCAATACAATCCGATGACTAGTTTTCGAGATATTGGGTGTTGAAGTTGAAAGTGGCCATTTTTGAAAAGGAGAACATACTCCATAAAAATTGAAAAATGTGATTTATTTGTAATATCTAACAGAAAACAACTACTTCCCCGGCACAAGCCACGCTGGACATTGAACTACATCTGATAGATATTGTGAAAAGACTAACTTAATTATTATTTAGAAGAATCCATAGTTTTTTCTTCCAGCGGTCATTATTCCATATCAGAAACAATATTCTGATTCTTGAATAAGACCGATTTTTTAATTATCTACAGGGAAATCTTCAAACATCATTCATAAGTCATTTGTTATTATTTTAAAATAATTACGGTCCATTGAATAATTTCTGTTTCAATATTTAGTTTTGTATAGGCAATATTCCGAAAAGCCAAGCATATACCTACAAAATAGCCATGGTAAAGTAAATATTATTATATCAATATAGTCATTATTCCAAGAATCATGAAATACGAAACAAGTAGTTTAGACAGGTAGTTTCTGATTTAAAGTAAACAATTCGAGTAGATAATTGAGGTAGGTCAGTTAAAATAGATAATGAGTGCAATCAACCACTCAGATACGTAGTAGGTATAAATAGGATTAGAATTTTGTTTTTTAGCATAGTAAGCATATAGCTCTTGGGAATGCTAACTTCATTAGCGAAACGCGCGTCGAGTGAAAGTTTTGGGTATCCTTTATTTGTTGAATTGTATTCATACCAAAGGTTCCAAACATCCATTTCCGATACTGTATAATTGATTTGATAGGGTAGTTAGTCTCCTCTATTTTTGTCATAGTTTGGGTTTTTGGCATCGTTAAACGTGCGGAAAAATAATAGTAATTGTCGCCCCACATGGCTCATTTGAGTGTTTATGAGTTAGCGATATTATCATCATTTTACAGTTTACTTGATCGGCCTTTTTGTCTTTTTCGGTACTATTATAATTCAGGTTTTTTGTTAACGTCAGAATTTACTTTTCGTGAAATCATGATGCATTGAAAAAGGTTTATAAAAAATTCACATATACAAATAATATAAATACAATGTAATTCAGAAGCAATGCACACACATTAGTTCAAAAAAGTTGTCTACTAACAACCACTTGTGCCATTTTAATTCTTCGGAAGAAACTTCTTGATTATTCTCAAGTTTTCTTAGTTCATCTGCTGTGTATGGTGTGTCATTTATGAATAATTTGAGTTCACGTATCTTAGCATCATGATTTTGTGATCTTGAAATTTTCAAATGATACTTCAATACTTGTTCTCCCTTATCGTCATTCGTCCGAGAGTTCATCTGATATGGATTTTCGTTTCTCTCTGAAATTCCTCAGAATTTGGGTTTGTTCAAATGAAAAACAAATTCTAATAATACTTGGACATTTTTCCCATTTCCCAACTTATATAGTTACATTATTTAAATGATACTGATTTAGATTGAGTTAAAAATTTTCATTTATTACTAAGAGTGTTTTGTTGCACAAGGTTTCATTTTCCATTCCAAATATGACAGTGTTGTTTGATTTAACCTTCCTTTCCAAAAATGAACACTTCTCTTTCAGACAATCTATTTCCTTCTGAGCTTGACCAAGTTTATTTGTTAGATAATCAATAGTCTGTTTGAACTCCGTATGTAACTGATTTGTTTGAATTTGGTTTGCCCCTTTGTTCTGGATTAATCAATTTATTCTGTGTATCAGTTGAAACACTTTCAACCGAAACTCTACAAAAATTTGAAGAATATTCATTTATATTTAACTTGGTATCTGCAGTTTTTACACGAAGTTCGCGAGTTCTCAAAAATACCGAGACATTTATTATGATAAAAAAAAGTATGAGGTATGAGGTTTATTCATCATATTCTGATACATGTTAATCAAAAAATAATAACAAATGACTTATAAATGATGTTTATCGATTAAGCTTATTTTTGATTGAAGATTACTCTGTAGATAATTGAAAAACGGGTTTTTTAAGTTAGTTAAGGATCAGAATATTGTTTCTGATGAATAATGAATAATGCCCACTAGCAAAAAAAAATTGAATATTATAACTGGGAAAAAAACAATTGAATAAAAATAGCCACTTTCAACTTCAACACCCAATATCTCGAAAACTAGTCATAGGATCATGTTGGGCCAATGGACATTTTTGATGTGGTGATCGAGTGCTACAACATACTAACATTTCAAGAAATTTAATCGAAGTCCATTTTCCATAAGAGAAGTGCGGGATCCTTTGGTTAGAATGAATAATGTATTAAGTTTCAATTACAAATATGAGTTGGTTCAAATTTTATTTACGGGTAGATGATATCGAATAGGCTCATGTGCATCAATATACAGGACATGGCTACACCTAGTGACAAGACTAAATCGTGTTTTCATAATTAATCTCAGACAAAATGTCTATTATACAAGTATTTGATTAGTTTTTACCCAAACTTATGTGATTCAGGTTATTAAAGCTTTTTCCAGATAAAACAAGAATGTAATTTTAATATTTCCTAGTAAGGATAGAATAATAAAATAGTATTTTTGATTTTTTTAAAATCTTGTTTAGTTGGTAAATGGGGTCCTTGTTTGGATTTCAAACACATTTTCTAATAATATTTTTTGATATCTTGTAAATTCGACCTATTTTTGTCCACCAGAGTCATCTTTTCTTAAATTTCCGAAAAATCTGAGGTCACGTAATAGAAGTAGCAACGGAATTAGTAGTTTTTTGTGTGTGTTGCATTGGCTGCTATGGTCATTAGCCACGTGTTCTGGAGGGGCCTTGTTACCAACTCCATACATCACCTTAAGAGCAGCAGTTGTCAGACATGCAGAAACGAACCGTCATTAGAATTTTTCAGAAATTTCAATAACATACGTTTTTGCCATATGTAGCCAACTTTATGGCGGACACTGTGTACCTATATATAAGAACCTGTTCTTTTATACATGCTTTTGGAATGAACTTGAAAGAACGAATATTGAAAATACATATTTTTTCAGGACTGGAGTGGAGCCAAGTAACATGCAGGTTATTTATCAGTATTTGATAGGCTCCGTGTTACCTGCTAATTTAGATGCGGACATGCAAGGAGGTCCAATGGCTAAAACTGCTTCATCCCCTTTCCCTGCTCTGCAGCATGGCAGATTCATAATTGGACCATCAAATTTAAAAGTGACAAAAACCGTGGGCAAAGTTCCTAAAATATACTTATTTGGTGGAAATGGACCAGCTGAATTCTATTTTGTTATTTACCATTTGCTGGGTGCTTCTGTTTGTCTTTTTATCAAAGGTAAGTCAAAAGAGTGTTGAAAACTTTTCTTTTTCATCTTTGGCTCATTTTATTTTTGTCCCAGGGTTCCTGGACCATGTGTCCGAAAAATACAAAACGACAATATCGTATTAGATCAGTTTTTCTCGAAAAAAAAAAAAATCTTCCAACATGAATATTTTAAAAGAAAATGTAACTTGAAGCCTTTTACCTCTGCTGTCTTAAATGAATATAGTGCATATATGTAACAGACGGGTATCGCAAAAGACCGATTTCATTTCAATGTATTTTGTGATACAAGACAGTGTGTCTCAGTTTTCATGGAAACACCCACGTAACTTCAGTAATTTTTTTAAGTTTATTTGTAAAATTTTCATAATCGATGTAGATACTGATGTAATTGTCCACGTTTCAAGAGATATACACTGTTCCCAGTAGCGATTGAACCACAAACAGTTCTGAAAAATCATAGTAATTCTGAAAAATTCAAATGCCTCACATAAGCCCCCCCCCCGTAAGTTCCGTAATATTTGACATGGTGTATCTATCAATCCTGCAAATTTCATAAATCACAAGTTATGGGGGTGTTTCCAGGATAAGCGAGACAAATTTTGATATTTTTTTTCAGGAAATCAGTGGTAAAATTGTTGTTTTGATAATGAATCCGAGTACATCACCTGTTTTGCCTCCTACAATAAGTTTTCGGAAATCTCGTTGGCTCAATTGCTGCTGTCGTGCAATGTAGAGAACTTAAAAACGACCTTCATTTGGTATATTTTTGGTATATCTATTAATTCTGCAAATTTTACAAATTTACTTAAAATAATTACGGAAGTTACAAGGATATTTTCATTAGAAGTGTGACACACTGTATAACAAACAATCATTTTTATTTTCTATGAATTCCATTGTTAATAAAGCGACGCGGCTGTGAGCGTGATGATAAGCAGACAATTAATGATATTTCTTATTACGTTTTGTATGATGTTGTGTGAGTACACATGTTTCAGGTTGCTCCTTGTGAAATTTAAATGTTTCGTTATATTCATTGAAATTACAAAGGCATTTAACCTCACTTAGGGTTCATTAAATATCTATTTCACTGATTAAATCATTCAGCATATCTTGTTGAACTATTTTCATAAATCGCTGTTTTAGTGAAGAATTTTTTCCTGGTGTATGAGTCATACTATCCAACAAAGTGGAAAATTTGTGTCAAAAACAAATACTTTCTCCTACGAACATTGAATCACTTCTGACATCTGTTTGTGCAGTGTAACGGTGGCCGGTAGCTCAGCGTTCTGAGGCTCCCGTTCGAAACTACAGTATAGCGATAGCCAGTTCGAGCCCGGTGTATGACAGTTTTTTTCTGGAGTACTCACTATAGGAATTGATAGGCAACCACATTCCATGTTGGAAAGCAAGTGTATTATTAGTTGCCTATGGCAATCCTGTCTAGTGCTAGTTTAGAGTGCACACCGACCACCCGAGGTGATACTGTAGGTTTTCCGGGTTGTCCTACATCTGAAAAGTGAATACCACCAAAAATCAGTAAGTCGCCAAAGCCTTACAGCTATACCTTTGGGTACACTCTATAAGTGTTTGTGAGGGAGTATTATTATTAATATAGGAGGACACAACTGCTTATTGCATAGAAGCATTGAATATTATCCCCCATCTGGTTGGGAATGACCACATGGAGACATGACATGTTTCATGGATTACTTCCCACTCATCAGCGCAGTGTTAGGATAGGTCAAACAACATTAGAGTCCTGGTAGAAACAGAGTAAGCAAAGTAATACCTATCTACAAGAAAGTAGATGAGAATTGTCAGTTACAGACCAACGTCTACTATTCTTGTATTAGGTAAAATAGAGATTACAGTCAAAGAGTATACCTCATGGTTTTGTTGCTGAATTAAATTTTTTTCATGAACATCAATATGAATAAAAATTAAATGGACATCTCATGGTCAACACACTATGTCCACTTTAAGATTTGAGGAAAGCATTTGATTGTCTCATCTATAATATTTTTATAAAAAACTGAAATTCTGCTGAATTCGAGTTGCCTTTTTCCAAATCATACCTTGAATCAAGAAAACAAGCAGTTTGCATAGAGGGTGTCCTATCAGTTAAACAAAACTGTATCTCATGATATACTCCACGGCTCTATCCGAGGACATACATTTTGTCGTGTATATCAATTTGTATATCAATGACATTTTTCAATTACTGTTGCTTACCAGGGACGGACCGAAGGCATATTCTTGTTAATTATTGATACTTTTGGGGTACTTGGATCAGAACAATTAGAAAAAACTTTCATGAGACCTAGTTTTGGAATCGAACGAGTTGTATATTTATTTCTTGACAAAGAACAGCAATTATTGCAATGTGAAATCTTGACAAACCTGAAAAATTGTCTGAACTTCATTGCATGTTTTTTTTTTTATTAGAACTCTCATCTTGATAATGTTGTGAAAACCGAAACAGATCGTGATGAATGAAGAAATAAATGATAGTTTGATTTATTTATTTGAAAGGAAGTGAACTTCACTTTGCATAATATAAAAAAGTCATCAGTCATATAATACTCATAGCAGTTTGACTATCAAAGTTTCATAAATCAGTGATGATATTTGAATTTGTTTTACAGGTGATACAGAACTGACCATAGACTTATTTAGAGAACTTGATGAATTCATAGGTCACAAGCTGATGTCCATAGTATCAAGTATAACAGAATATTGCTCGAGAGAGGTTACATCTTCTCTTGAAAACTCGCCTAAATTCATATACTTCAATAAGCTCAACTTAGCTCTCAAGAGCACTGTACATTCTGATTATAATCAAACTGGCAATTTGGAGTGTTCGAAGGAATCTGTGAAAATTATGGCAGATATGAATGATAAAATCGCAGTACTGGGAAGTTCAGGGGAGTTGATCGTTAAAACAATGAACGATTATTGGGTAGTGGGTAAAACTTCGAACTCAAGAGAATTTTATATCGCACTCCAGCAGAAGAATTCTAGTTTGATAGATATAAGTGGTAAGTAACTATCTCATCTTTAAAAAATTGCATCATATTGGGACCCATTGTATTACATATACCACACTTTTATTTGAAATGTTACTTATTTTAATTACTCTCATTGCAAATTTTTATCGTCTTAATTGGACAAAGGTCATTTCTTAGCAATTTTCAGGTGAATACAGTAATTCGCCTAAGACGATTGCAGATGAAAGAACTTGAAACATCATATTTCAATCAGGCAAAGTAGTGCTATTGTCTTATGGACAGCTCTTGCAGAGTCTTGCAAACATGAGTATTTGCACTTACGTCTAGCAGTTGTACTCGTCTGGGAGTATTAGTAGTAGTGATTGTGAAGAGGACGCTGCGATAGCCAGGCAATAAGTTGGCCCTTATGGATCCTTTTTTGCAATCTAGTGTTTTCTACATATCTACAATATTTCTCTTAGGCTTTGTTTTTGAACCTTTGTGATCTTTGGATGAAGGTCAGTATGTCCGTCCATTCTGAGCAAGTTTGTTCCTCTTGTTGAAGGTTTTAAACTTTCAAGTCTTAGCCTCATAGAGGCCCCGCACTCGCCGAAGAAGTGAGATGAAGTTTCTTCTTCTTCTTCCCATTTGCAGCAAGTGGGGCTATCTTCTATGTCTAATAATGATAGCCATGCTGTCCTTGATTTGCTGTGCTTTCGACTGCCTGCAGATGATAGTATCCCTCCAAAGTTCATTCAATTTTTCTTGTGCCCAATCGTCTGGAAGCAAGTGGGGAATAAATTGCACAACTGCTGAGATAACATATCCCTAATTCCATTTTATGTATCGTATACATATATGTTTATTGCCTATATTCATAGTGAAACATTTTCTTCAATGATAATTTTCTGCTAACATCTCTACTGATATGTAGTTCCTTTCAACACAATTCCGGGCTACTGCTATTTTTATATTTTTTTGCAGAGGAAGTGGAAAAGCTGTGTAATACGGAATTAAAAGGAATTTTTTTCCATGCAACCTAACAGGTGAGTTCATTCTTTGGTAGAATGAAATCTTGATACTTCTCATTGACTAAATCTCCTCACAGATAGAACTGGCAAATATTTCTGGGGCCTGTGTAGTAATCAGGTCAGATTTTACACTGAATTTTCCTTATGCAAAAACAGTGGCGCAGCCAGGACAGCCGGATTTTATGAATAACGGTAGTAATTTTGTGGCTTGCCCCAAAGCCTTCCCCCTGGCTGCGCCACTGTGCAAAAAGGCATCAAGTTATTGCAGCAAAAAATAAGAGGAAAATAGAGGAATCCGTACAAATAGTTTTCTCATAGTTGAATTCTAATAAATAAGAATAGCAATGCACTGTTTTTCGACTGATTGGAATTGTTGTGCAAAGCCATGAGCAATTTCCTCTAATACATAATTGTTCTCCTAAGTACATTGTATATGGTAATCCATGAATTTTCTTTTTATAGTTGACATAATTCCAGATGTGTTTTATATTTCTAGTTACATTATTTTATGTACATTTTATATTGTTATAACATTTTTCACAATTTTTTTTAAACTACTTTCAGAGTTCAGAAAAAATTAAATGATCTTCCCAGCTGTTACTATTTTTATAAATATCTGTTCAATCCTAATAAAGAATTAGCAACATACTGTTTGTAGATTGAGTTGATCTGTCCTGCAAAGCAATTTTATTTCCTCTTATACATGATTGTTCTCCTTGGTACACTGTTTCTGATATTCTATGAGTTTTTCTATTCTATCCTATGTCATAACAAAAGTGTACTTGAGCCTAGTTTATGTAATCGTAAGGTAAGGTAATGCAAGAACGGAAGAAATTTGAACTATTGGAATAGTGTAGACACCTTCACGATTAAACACAAAGTAAGGTATGAAACGTAAGGTAATGCAAAAGTTGACCAACTCTTAACTTTCTGCGTTGTGTTCTTACCTCTTGCCAATCAGAGGGATTTAAAAAACGATGCATTCTAAGTGGATATCACTGGTGTAGATTCCCTCATATTTATGACGAATCGAATGTAGATTTAAAAAATAAAAATTTCGCGGATAAATCTGCCATTGTAGCCTGCATAATAAAGTCAAACTCACTATCATTTGCGAAACATATATTCTACCGTATGTTTTTGTGAACTGTACATTTTCATTACTATACGTTACATTCTTGCGATACCTTACCTAACGTTCATTAGGAAGTTAATTTGTAGTGTAATTGTAAATGATAGAGTTCAGCTGTTCATATACAGTAGCATAAGAAAGTTTGTTTGGGTTGGGAGCCTCTGTAATGAGAGGGTCGTTGAAAGGAGTTGAGACAATCATCAGGAAAACCTATTCCCAAGCGCTTTATGTTCACTGTTGTTCACATTCTCTCTACTTGGCTTTTATCATTCTTGCAAAATCTTCAGCATCAGAATGAACTGGTTTGGAATTGTAAATTATGTGACCTTCTTAATATCGTCGCCCCAGCAAAACACAAACTGACAAGAATATATAATACTGAATTTTATAGATACAGCGTGACTCACGGTCGATAGTAGGTTAGACTTTCAAGATAAACGTAACGCAGGATTTTTTTTTGTAAATTTCACATCCTGTATTTCATTACATACAAAATGACTAAATCGAAACTCAAAACTTTAAAGTCTAATTATGTGACAAATTTCAACAACATCAACAAATTCTGACATATGATTTCTGAATGTCTGAATGGAACATGATCCAAATTAATAATAGATGAAAATAATTGTAATTCTCCAGCCCGTGCAGAACTTCAGTCTTCAGTGTAGAACTCTGTTAAAAAAATGCCCCTTTAATTCTTCCATCATTGTTTATCCTCGAAACGATTTGTTTGGTTTTTAATAATAAATCGTTGTATAAAGTCAATGATGGAATCACTCGCCAAAGAAATATTTTAAAACTCCCGATTCCATCTTCTAGTTTGATCAAAAACTCGCTCATCTTTAATGCTGCCAAAATATACAATCATCTTCAAATAAACATAAAAAATATTGAAAAATATGATTTGTTCAAGTCTTCTATGAAAAAATGTCTCCTTGAACTAGTCATTTACGACATTCAAGATTACTTTCTGATACAATAGTGACAATGCTACTTCATTAGTCAACCCTTTTATTCATTCAAGATTACTTTCTGATACAATAGTGACAATGCTACTTCATTAGTCAACCCTTTTATATATTTTAGTAGTTTAACTTTTATTTATATTATTATTAATGTGACTGTGATACCTGTATTGTATTTGCCTAACTTTGATCTATATTAGTATAAACTTCAACTTATTTTATTATTAATGTTCTAACTTTAATTATTTATAAATATTAATTGACTATGATAATTGTATCACCTACCAATGTTTTTGCTAAACCTTTTAAACTTTCTGTGAATGTATGTATACAGGGTGTCCAGAGATGAAACCGACAAAAGTTATGGGGTTGAAGGGACTGCCCATACGATGGCAAAATGTCATATACAAATGTCCAAAACCGCTTCGTTCCTGACATTCAGAGTGATTTGTGAAGTTAGACAAGAAATTCAATCCGTCTTATTTAATACAGGGATTGGCCGATTGGGTTCAAATTTGGTTCATTTATCACACTGGAAGGCCTCAACAAGAAGCCCTTCGAACGAAACCAATATCAGGACCAGAATATAATTTTTTTTTCATGTTAAAGACTTGTAAGAATAACGCACCCTGTATAATAATTATTACAAATCTGATCTCAGATTCGAAATTACGGAAAAAATCCTGTAGGAAATGGTGGAAAAAGTTTCTGGCACCATTTCTGATAAATTATTATTTTCAATTTATTTTTTTTGGGTTATGAGAGTATTTTATGAAATTTCATGACGAACTTCTTGAAGAGAATAGCAATATTTTTGTCTTGGTTTCGTAATTATTCATCATATTAACCAATTTTTGATGGTACCTCATCCAACAATCACTGTCTTGAGAGATAAATTGAAAATAATAATTTATCAGTAATGGTGCCAGAAACGTTTCCCACTATTTCCTACAGGATTTTTTCCGTAGATTTCGAATCTGAGATCAGATTTGTGATAATTATTATACATGGTGCGTTATTCTTACAAGACTTTAACATGAAAAAAAAATTATATCCCGGTCCTGATATTGGTTTCGTTCGAAAGGCTTCTTGCTGAGGCCTCTCAGTGTCATTCATGTAGCAAATTTGAACCCAATCGGCCAATCCCTGTATTAAATATGACGGATTGAATTTCCTGTCTAACTTCACAAATCACTCTGTATGTCGGTAACGAAGCGGTTTTGGACATTTGTATATGACATTTTGCAATCGTATGGGCAGTCCCTTCAACCCCATAAGTTCTGTCGGTTTCATCTCTGGACACCCTGTATATTTACACAAATACCAGGAAGTATAACTATGATGTAATAGTTTTCAATGATTTCTTTACCCAATTTTATTTACTTTATATATATATAATATATTTATTTATATATATGATTTGTCACAGGGGCGGATACAGGACGAATTTCAGGGGGGGGCGCAAGTTGAATTGAAGGAATGTTTTTTGTAGACATATAGTGGCGTGGGGGATAGGAACCAATTTTTTTTATTTACATATTGAATATATGATTTTTGGATATTTTGAAGTATTGAGAGTAGGTCAGATCACACCATAAAAACATAATTATAAGTAAATTATTTTATTCATAAAAACCAATTATAGAGAATTTAATACAAATACTCTTAAATTAATTGGAAGCTGCCATCTATAGAACGAATTCTAATTTTCTTTTTTTCTTGGCAAAACGGTCAATGATATTATCTAAATTTATTTCTACGTTTCTGTGTACGTACAATAATGCCAAGCCGGTCAGTCATTGTCTTCATTCATTGTCGACCTCAGATATGACTTCAACAACCTGAGACTCGAAAAACTGCGTTCTGCTGTTGCTATTGAGTAGGGCAAACAAACTAAAATCTGAAGAAGATGGCGAATATTGGGAAAATCAATTTCCCCGCAATTGAGATATGCACCTATGGCAGTATCAATAGTTTGTCTTGATAAACTTTGGGTTTGGTAATTTTTGTACAACAAAAATTCGCCCATAACTTCCGAAATTGAGGGATTGTCTACCAGGCACCCAAACTGGTCAAGCATTTGTGAAACTTTCGCTCGCATAACGTGCTGATCGGACATTCTATGGAGATTGTTTGGTATCAATATATTTAAAAGGTAACTGTTCAGAGTCTCTTCGGGAAACCTGTTTTTCAAATCCACAATCAAATGTTCCAATAATGGTATATAAATCACTCTTTTCCAATAGTCTTTTGCTGCCAAGGTTTTGAAATCAGGAAAATTGTCTCTATGATGTTGTTTAGAGGCAATACGAGGAATTTTCATTTCAACATCCAATGTTTTCATCATCTTGTCAGCCTCCGTTAAAATATCTTCGAAACCTGAATCAACTTGAGCTCTCTTATCTTCAAGAGTTTGCAGCAACAGTTTGAATTTAGAATTGACTGCTTGCAAATCGACACTTTTTTCTTGCAAGTACTTACTGTATGGTAGGTAACTAGGGCTTCACTCAAACTTCACACTCGGTCAAATTGAATTATAAAACGAATGATATCATTACTGCATAAATACGTTTATATATAGATGAATTATCAATTTAAAATATTCATTAAAGTTATTTTGATCCATTACCCGTATATAAAGGATTTAAATATACCCAGGTAGTGTTGGGATAATACCGATAATAATTAGGTAGTTTGTTCCAGGAACGGCTTATAGCAATTGATAATTTGTTTTGTTGGGTTTGATTATGAGGTATTTTCAAAATTCCAGGGAATTTCAAATAAAATCGTTTCAATTTATCTATTATTGAATACCAGGGTCGATAACGATCGTACATGAGATCCGCATTTCAATATCGGAATTCATGATTATGGTACAAAACAATTTTTAGTTGTTTGGTACATTTATAATAAAATATATCCGGTTGGGTTGTATCACAGATCACCGCCCAGGGGGGGGGCGCGCCCCCCTGGGCCCCCCCCTCTGTATCCGCCAATGATTTGTCAATAAGGATACATTTCTTCAGACAATAATAGTTATTTATGATACAAGTGTTAAAAGTGGCATTTTATTTTGTGAGTGGGGAATATTGCGAAACGAGCGTTAGCGAGTGGAGCAACCCCACGAGCAAAATAAAATCACTTTTAACAAATGTATCATACAAAATTTTTTGTTCAACAGTTACTGCTAGTAAGAAAAAAACAAAAAAAAAATAAGATCCATAAGGATTCGAACACACGATCTTTGGATTACAAGGCTGACTGACAGATACTTCAAATATAATAAACCCCAACTCACTTTATTTATGAATGTCATTATTTGTCAGTGATGAAGGACATTCTACAGTTGGACTAAATACTACTTCGTTTGTAACTTCAAAAGGAATTAGTATTATCAATTGCGCAAACGACCAAATACATGTGTGAACTTTTATAAACGAGTAGGTGTTCTGATTATAATATCTGATTGAAGTGTTTCTATTAGAGAGATCTATATTACTGAGTATCCATCATCTCATCTGTCATTTTACTTTTAACACTAGTGTTAAAAGTACTTTTAACACTAGTGTTAAAAGTGATTTTGTGAAAACGTCAGTTTTTAGTTCATGTGTCAATGAATTAAAAACGTCATTTTTAATGTCAGTTGTACAAAAAGTATATTTTGATTGATTGATTCACCACTTGTTGACAGAATGCATATCCTAGGAGACTGGTTGGTGGTTATTGCCTTTACTCATTTTCACCTCTTCATTTTCAATCACTCCATCCTTTCCAGGATGAACTTCAGTGATACGACCAATCGTCCACTAGTTTCTTGGAAATTTTCCGTTGACTATAATACATTCATCGCAAACTTTAATCGGATCAGCAAACCATTTTCTTCTATTTATAGATGATGAGCGGTATTCTCAACTCCAACTTCTCCAAAATGCGTTGGCGACACTTTCTGTAATTATCCATTGGTTTCTGCTCAAGAGTTCATTTCTATTTGTGGTTACAGAAGTTGAGTTCTGATCAACTTGTCGCACAAAACCAGAGTTAGCTAGTGTGATATTCCTTGAACGATTAACAGGAGTAGTGACTTGGGGGTCTAATATCATTGGATACCGATAGGGATCCTACGGCATCAATGATTCCTCGTCGGGAAATATTCCTTTCAACCAAGCTATACCTCTTCATCCAAGAATGCATCCAGTTTGCAAAGTTGACTGCTTTTCAACAACTTCAATCCATTTTTCAACAACCTTATTTCTTCACCGAATGAATCATACTGACTTTTCTTCACCTATAACTTGGATGCTTCTTCCACTTCTTCGACATTCAACTGCAGTTCTTTTAGCCTGTCCATCTTTGGTTTCTTATATAGATTTTTGTGTAGAACCCATGCAGTAGTTCGGACAATCCTGGACCATTGGTCGGGTTGACTTTCTTGAGATATGAGAAAAATTAAGTTACCTATGGCAATTTTTCTTTGAACTGAAGTAAACTTCTAAATTGTTGGTACAAAGTTCTTTTTATATTTTGTTAACACCTGGACACAGAATACTACAGTAACAAGGAAATAATGTTAAATAATATCAAGTGATAAAAAAATCAAATTTAAATATTCAATTAATTTATTAATGAAGTACGTACTTATTTATTGGGAATATGGAGACATGTAAGCAAACAAAAATAATTAAAAAAAAAACCCAAGACGAGATTCAACCGAACTCCCTACGTGAATAGGGATAACTTCTGTCTTTCTATCCAACTTTTTAATAATCGAAAGAACATGCCATTATGTGGAATACTACTTTAAAACATAATTTCATACATACTAAATAAAATATCACACTTGGGAAAATAACTAAAAATTATCCTGTCGCAATTTTGGCAAGCTGATAAATAAATAGGTAGGAAATGAGAGCGGTGGGCGATATAAAGTTGGGTTTATACAGCCTGCGGCAAGTTTGGAGGATTATCTTTTTTGAGAACAAAATGTATGTGGTGTTATCGAAGAACAAAAGAAAGCTGGAAAATAATCGGTGGAAAAAGGGGCTACTAACAAAACAATAACTGATAAGAATAAAATGTAATACACTGGGCGACTTTTCTGTCAATAATGTTATATATTCTAAGCTAGACAGAAGCAGATTTACATTGTCACCAATACACAAACATACACTATTTCAATGAGACCGTGCGATATTCAATTATAAATAATAATGTATGTCCTAAAAGTTTTGGCACAAAATTAATTAGCTTTAATTTCAGCAAAAACAAAATAATATCAAGTTGCCGTTGCAAACATAAGTTTGTTTACTGTTGGTTGAGACTTATTTATTTTGAAGTTTTCGCTTTGAGCTGTGAGAGCAGGAAATACCATAGCTGAATCACCAAAAAAATGGAAGACCACGTGCATTTACTGCACATAGGTTAGAGAGATTGGTGAGAAGAGCAAAAAACCAGATTAGAATGTCAACGAGAAGACTAGCTCGGCAATACAGATCTTCTAAGAGTACGATATCGTTGGATTCGAAGAGGAATGGTCTGAAATATTGAAATAAAGAAAGAGACATACGTGCCTCAAATACTCTCAAGCACAACTCATCATATTTTGGCCAGACCTATCATCATGCCATTACTCAAGAGATACCCAAAACTCCCATGTGTGATATTTTATTTATCATGTATAAAATTATGTTCTAACGTAGTATTCCACATAATGGCATGTTCTTTCGATTATTAAAAAGTTGGATGGAAAGGCAGAAGTTATCCCTATTCACGTAGGGAGTTCGGTTGAATCTCGTCTTGGGTTTTTTTAAATTATTTTTGTTTGCTTACATGTCTCCATATTCCCAATAAATAAGTACTTCATTAATAAATTAATTGAATATTTAAATTTGATTTTTTTATCACTCGATATTATTTAACATTATTTCCTTGTTACTGTAGTATTCTGTGCAAGTTCAGGTGTTAACAAAATATGAAAAGAACTTTGTACCAACAATTTTGAAGTTTACTTCAGTACATAGGTTACCTAATATTTACGCAATTTGTAATATTAGACGATTTTTTATGAACCGTTGGATACATATAATAATAATAATAAAGAATTTGTTCAGTAAGTAAGTAATTATTACATAATTCAACACCATATTATTCATTCGCTAGCGGACCCATTAAGACTGACCCGTCGAGCTCAGTCCTCACATCCATATTTCATCACTTTGGAGACAAGCCAAACATCTCTCTCTCTCTCTCTCTCTCTCTCTCAGCATCGTTCAAAAAAATATAGGTAGGCAATTCAGGGTAAAAATTTTTTCTACTCACGGATTTCTATTATGTAAAAATGTCAAGTATTGAAGAGTTACTTACCTTGCACACCACCAGAAATTTATAACAAAGGAAAAACTGCCTGAAAATTTAGTTCTACCGAAATAAAAAAAAATCTATGAAACGATATAAAGATAATTCAGGGACCGTTGAATTACAAAAAATTTATATATATTTTTTATTTCATGTTGAAGAACTTTCAAACAAACTCAAATCTTCTTTGTGGACACAATGTCTGTATTGAAATTCATGTTAAAGTAAAGTTTGAACATAACTAAATTGAAATGTAGTCTTGTTTTAATTTTGTATTGGTCGTAGAAAAAATAATGTATGCATCGAATCTGTCATATGGCTTGATATTCTGCGGAAGCTCAACTCATATTGATCGAGCCATATTGACAAAATGCCAACCAAAGAAAATCATGCAAATATTTTTATAATAATCTATTTTAACGGTGCCGTCATTTTCAGTATTCTCTTAGAGCTATGAGTTCTACATAAGTTTCAATATACAGTTTTAATATACAGTTCGACGTACAAACATGAAGAAAAGAACATTTGGGGGTATCACCAATACTACTCTTTTACATAAAAAATATATTGATTGCTCAATAGGGGACACATCAACTTAAACATTTCATATGATTGGGGGGGGCTGGGGTCAAGTGTCACGTAATACATAATGATTTTTTTGAATTTCACATATTTATTTTTTGTAATTCACATTCAAAATATCAAGTAAGTGCGGATCTGAATGGTTCTCATACCTAGATAAATTTGAACGGTGCGATGTGGAACGATGGAACCGAAAATGTTTCGAAGGCTATTACTTTTTGAGAGAAGATATATAGCAATTACTCGACAGATGGCGCTGCGGGCACATCAACTTAAAAATTTCAAAAAGCATATACTTGACCCCAATGCCATTTGAAGTTGATATGTTGTAGGTACACCTGTGTATCAACACTTATTGCGTCATATTTTGTATCACGACTTCACCAGATGAATAATAGCTATTTTTCACCAACAGGGCGTGAAGTAAATTTTTACACCCTGATCATATATTTATGCATTTTCGAAAATACAGAATTTTGCGTCAAATATAACTCGGAATTCATCATTTTAAAATACTACGACTATTCATAACAAAACATTCAAATTAATGTACAATTTCTACAATTTGGCAATTTGTATGATACACTTTCGTTAAGGGCTTTTTTGAACTCGGTTGCGCCTCATTCAACAAACTTCACGCCCATACAAAAAAGTTCTACTTCACGAACTTGTATCATAGATAGCTATCATATAACAAGTTGTGAAATGAGTAGGTTTTTGCATCAAAAAACTAGCCATTTTGTAACGTGTTATATACAAGTCTTTCTGTAATTTCGTTGTAATCTTCATCCATATAATATGGATCACACTGAATACGGGCATGGGGCAATAGCTACATTTATATTGAATTGCATAACTTGAATCTCGAATGATGGTTGTGATTATGTTGCCGTTCAGGCGTTCCCGGAGATACTACCAGAATCTTACCCAGTTGACAAGCTGTCACAATTGAATTATCTGTTGCACTATCTTTCGATCAAATTTATTAGTTTTTGGTTATTTATTTCCCCAAAATCTTCAGCAAAACAAATGGAGTGATTCTGATATATACCGAAAATGCCCCCAATCATGTTAAAGTTGCCGCAGATAAGGTAATTTTGAACAATTTTCAAATTCACACTTGTAACAATATTGAATCTCATATTGAAACAAAATTACAAAAATATATTTCTATTGTTATAGGTACTCTGTAATTTTTATATATTTTTTCACTATATGTTTTTGGATGCCTACTCCGTATTATATACTGTCTGTCTTGTTTGTAGTCTGAAATAGACTAGCTCAATAAGTTTTATACAATTTGTGAAGCATCCGACTCATAGGCCGAAGGTCTATATGATTCGATTCCTGGCTGGGGCAAGAATTTTTCATTCAATTATAATAGCAGGTCGAGTTTAAAATTACGTATACTGACCAGGAAAAGTCGTCCACCATTCACTATTGCGTTCGAATTAACAGTGCTGCTCCTAAGGTGGCGTATAGAGCTAGTAACAAGGCCTACAAGAACACTCTGGCTGAAGGACCTCGGTCGATGGCTATTCGACACATGTCGAAAAATACATTTACTACTATAATTTGTATACCCTATACATTTTTATATTGACTTCGGTAGTATATTACGTAACGCACTAGCCGCTACGCGGCTTAGTATTCCATGAGTGCGTAATTGCTTTACAACACGCATTACGTACAATACTTTACCTACGGCCACTGTAGCCAATAGCCAATGCGTGTTGTAAAGCAATTACGCACTCATGGAATACTAAGCCGCGTAGCGGCTAGTGCGTAATTTTTCCATTCGTGCGTAATATGCCTTGTACAACACTTGTTACGTAATATACTATTACCTATGGCCATATATAGTGTGCCGTTTCCGGAGATCCAAAAATTTATATTATTATTATTATTATTAGTAAAATGACCTATTTTCAGAAAATACGTCTATATAGATGAACTTAAGTAGCAATACCTCATCTGAATAATAAATTTGATACAGAAAGTTGAAGCCGTTTTCGAGATCCAAAAATTCACATTATTTTTATTATTTGTAAAATCGCCTTTTTCTAAAACAGACGGCTATATAGATGAACTTGAAACGAAAAACTTTATCTAAATACAAAATTTGATCCAAATCATTAGAGCCATTTCAGAGATCCAAAAATTCATTTTATTATTAATAATATTATGAGTAAAATCACATTTTTCATGAAAAGCACCTATACAGTGCGGCTTTCAATAGCCCCCCCCTGTTAACTTTTGAACGGTTCGACGTAGAAACATGAAAAAAACCGTTCCGAGGGTTTCACCAATACTACTTTTTGAAATGAAAAAAATTGTAATTGCCCGACAGGGGAGATGGGGGGACAACACATCAACTCAAATTTTTTAAATGGCATGTGGGGGTCAAGTGGCACATTGTCGAAAAGGAAATTCCATTCTCTTTACAACCATCTAAATTTTATTGAATTTTGATGATATTTTTTTGCATTTCGAATTCGAAATATGAAATATAAATGAAATATACCTCAATAAATTTGAACGGTTTGATGTGGAACAATGAAACCAAACATTTTTTGAAGGGTATTACCGATACTACTTTTTGAGAGAAGAAACATTGCAATTACTCGAAAGATGGCAATGGGGGCACAATAACTTAAAAATTTCGAAAGGCATAAAAATCGAAATTGTGAAAAAAATTATGAACAAAATTTAAAAATTCTAAGATGGTTGTAAAGAGAATTGAATTTTCTTTACAACGATGTGCCACTTGACCCCCCATGCCGTTTAAAAATTTTGAGTTAATGGGTCCCCCCGCGCCCCCTATCGAGCAATCACCATATTTTTCAATTGAAAAGTTAACGGGGGGGGGACTATTGAAAGCCGCACTGCAGAGATGAACTCAAGTAGCAATACCTTATCTAAATACAATTATTATTATTATTATCAGTAAAATCGTGTTTTTCCAAGAAAGACGCCTACATAAACTTAAAAGGCAAAACTTTATCTACATAAAAATTTCTCCAAAATCGATTGAGCCGTTTCCGAGATATTTCATTTTGTTTACGAAAACTGTGCGATTTGTTTACCGTGCGTAAGGAGCTATTTACTGAGGCTGTGAGTCGTGTGTTTTTGCCTATTTTCTGCGGTGGCCGTAGGTAAAGTTTTAAACTGCCTAAAAAATCTTCAACAATATTGTCTTAGAGAATATTATCCGGGATTGTTCATTTGCTGGTATTTATACTTATATGTAATCTTATTGATTTTTTGTACTGGAGACAATTACATTGAGAAATGACCAACATATTTGTTGCTTAACTAAGGCCAAGGGTCTTTCAGGAATTGATGAAAATTATTACTCACGTTACTTATATCGAACATAACGATCAACATATCTTTTTGACCAAATTCTAGTGTTTTGAGAAATATGTTTCCTGGAAGTTTTTTATCAGGGGTAACTATTTCACTAACTCTATATTTATTTTTTAACGGCCTGTTCAATACTTTAGCAAAGACTACTGTACTGATCATTACAGATGAGGATTTTATTTCTACCATTTGAATCACTGGTTTTGCTTTGGTATGAAACCTTTGTAGCATTTGGGCACTCCTAGTTGAACTCGTTATGTTCATATTAGTTTCCAGTTCCTCCATAAGTTATATTTGGTTGAGGTTATCTTAAAAAAAAAGTGTTTTCAGAGGTGGAGGTAATGAAAGAGTGCTTATCAAGATTACTATATAAATATGCTCACCATTGACACATGCTCTTATTTCTCCGTTCATTTTTTTTGTATGTTCTTAAGACTCTTGGTTTTCAAGGATGTTGATCCGAAAATTTGAAAGGTATTTGTGAATGCACTTTTTATTTTATTTTGGTAGTTATGGTTATTATGTTTATTTCATAAAAAGCAAATTAATGAAATACTTATTTCTTAGTTAAATGCAAATCAATGAAACAATAAAAAAGGTTTAGGTTAAAAAACTTTTATTCAACGTTAAACAATATAAAGAAAAACACAGGAAACTCATCAATTTAATTCGAGGTTCAATTGTTATAATAATCAGTTCAGATCATAATTTCCAATATTTCCATGTCTAACAAATTAAATTAAAAACTAACTAACTATCAAGTCTTTCCATAGGCATCTCTTGAAAAACGCATCCATCTACAAATTACCATTCTTTCGGAATAAAAGTTAATTCGGTATGTGTTTGGGTAAAGAGTAAGAGCAGTTGAGAATCCAATCCAACATTGTCAATCCTGATTACACAGGCCTCAGATGCTCTTGGTTCCTTTCTTAAGACAGCCATTCCAGAAACCCTCATAAGACATTCGTCATTTTCAGTTGATGCACCGCCTATTCTTACGAGGCGAACGTGGCACATTACATCTATGTGGATATATTTCTGGATTGCAACTCCATTAGGTGTTTTCATCTGTAAAAAAGACTGCTGTTAATTTATTATCATATCTTAGGTTTTGAACTGCAAAAGAAAATTTTGAATTGGATTTGTTATGTGTAAAATGCTTAATATAGATTGTTTGAATTAAATTGTTTAAAATTGTTTTTTCCGTTAACGAACAGCAGCCCTCCGAAGTCGAAACTTGTGCGAGCCAAGGATTAACGGAGTATAACCTTTCAAAGTGCATCATGAAAAAGATTCTGCAGTCGCGAGGCTTTGAACCCACACGACCGGCAGCTCTAGTAGATGTAGAAATATATACCTTTTCAATATACACATTATCACTCGCATTATACTATCATGTATATTTGCTTATTATTACTTTGTGCTGTTATGTGTTTATTGTACTTGTTACTTTCTTTATATGAGAATAAATGATATGTCCCACCTTTACCACGTACATTTTTATACATATTCTTTGATGTGCATTTCGATAATCAAGATATCTTCATCAGCAGAATGGACAAGTTTTCATTTTTGGTTATGGATTAATATAAAAATTCAAGTAAAATGAAACAAAACTGTGAAATAATCAATGAACTTTCTCTAGAAATGAAAAAAGTTATAGGAATTTGAAGTTGCCCCTGGGATAATATCATTACACAATGGCTGAAATAAAAAAAAATTCTACGCGTATTGTATTGGCCCTATGTGAAAGCACGACAGTTAAAAATCCCAATAACTTTTTTTCGTGTTTGAAATGAATAAAAGGAAGAAGTGGTGCAAACTAATCAGGCGTGACTTAATTGGGCTTTGATGTAAGTACCTATTATAATCTGGTTGGTATTAAGGCCAAATGCCTAATGGAATTTCGTATACGGAAGGTTGTCGCAATTCTTCAAATAAAATCTTACCCCAGTTATATACCAATAGCGAAGATTAAGTACCAATAGAGCAGCCTTCATAATCTGTGAATTATATCTATAATTTTGTCTGAGTGATATCCATTTTGCTGCTTTGAACAACAATGTTATAACTACGGTTATCTTCAAACAAGCCGCTTTGTACCATTATCACTAGTACAATGGACACGAGCTGTGCAGTACTGAACTACAAACTGTTTATGAAACGTTTTTTAAATAAATCATCGTTATAAGTTGAACCGTGTGGCTGATGAAGCAAACTTAAAAGTAGATGCCTAATTAAAAAGTGCAACTCCTTTTATTTCAGCTGTTACATAAAGCCGGTCTCTAATTTTTTATATTATGAAAAAAGTTTATTTGAAGAAGCTGTAGAATATTGAAAACAATATTCAAATTTGGAATCACATTATTTCCTATTGCATCAAAACTTTGAATTTAAACATGTCAACTAATTTTTATGAAGAATAAAATTTTCTGACAAATCGATAATAAAAGAGTTTCCTGAATGGTGCAAAATTTTGAAACTCACTGTATATGAACGCAACATCATTGGAGTGGTAGACTCTCATTTTGTTCACTTGTTACATCGAAACAACAAACTGACAAAAAACTATCTTTGTAGAAATATGTGCAAATTTTCTGTCGCTGCCTTCTGTACTACAAAGAGAGTAATAATTATAGCCGTTGACGACCGATGTTTTATAATTTTTATGTTACAATTTAGAGAATGTCACTTATAAATAATTCGATTCAAAACACAAAAATGTAGGGGGCTATTGAAAAACTGAAATGTGTTTTTTGGGATAAAAATGAATTATGTTCTACTTCCGGTTTTATGTACCGGAAATGATTTTAATTTAAATTTTTCAAATGGAAAACTGTATATTTTCACATTTTTGAAATTTTTTATTCTATAAAAAACATTTTTTATTGGTAAAGATTTTTGCATGTGAAACGTTCTTTTACGATGCAATGTTGTCCATGAAAATTAAATTAGCATTTTGATTACAATACTTTGCCATGGTTTGAGTGTGGCAAATGACTTTTTTCTGTTATCTCATTTTTTTCAAATGGCATCTCCATGGTGCACTCTGTATAACACATAGTTTTGAAGGATTTTTTTTTTTTATAACCTATAGCCTCCTGAAGAAAAGTGTACAAGGGCCCAACTCAATAGGTACTATTGCTAGTTTTCGAGATACAGGGGTCAAAGTTGGAAAGTGACCATTTCTTCAAATGTTGCTTTCAAAAAACATCTTGAATGAAAATGTTATGCACAACAAATATTACTTGCCCGTAACTCAATAATTTTAGACTGGTTTTTAATAAAAGATATTGTTAGATACAGGGTGGGTCAAGCATTATTCAAAATGAAATTCTTTATCAAACCTATATAATGAAGAGTGACCAAACCAAGTAACACACTAAAATGCTCATTATTTGAATATGTCAAAATTGTCAGATTCAGCATTTTGTATAGGGTGAGTCATAAAGTGATAAGTAGTTTTTTTTGTTTCATTTTGTATATTTTTATTTTATACTCTGAGGGATACTTGACTAAGAACCATTCAACATACTCTTGTAAGGAAATTGATGGGACAAACACTAGGTGATGACAAAAATTGCAAGAAAGCGGTTTCTCCAGTAATTAAAAATTTCGTCGGGTGAATTTTTGAATTATTTGTCATTACTCTCAGTTTGAGTTCAAATTGTAATGTCAAACACTTATGGCTTTACTATCACCTGTTTTGGAATAATTTAGGAGGGACGATTGGCCATGTATACGTGATTACAAAACTTATCAAAAGAGTCGTATACAATTTAATGAACATGTCATACAGGGAGCCTTTAAAATCAACATTTTCTCATCACCCTGTATGGCATTTAGCACCACTTCATCCTTTTGCTTTTGGAGTAATAACCAATTGAAATTAAAATAACACCTAAAACCTTTTGTGATTCTGTATGATAAATTTGTTATCAAAAATCTGTGCAAAACTTATTTATATACAACATAAGAGATAATTTTGAAAATATTTTGATATCAAAAACTTTCAAGAGATATTTGATTTAAATAATTAGAAATGAAGAATAGATCATTTATGAATCTTAGATCAAATGATAACAGAACTTATCAGTATCAGTATCAGTATCATCAGTATCATCGAAAATTAGTCAATTCTGGATTATAATCAATATTTTTGGTTGCGAATCTTTCAGCAGCATCCGTTATGTCAATGAATAAAGATCTTGATGTATATATAACGTACTATGGTCTATTGGGTAAACTGCCGCGTATGAAATATGGTAATATCCATAAATAAAGAGTTTTTTATCATCCCTAAAGCTCAAAATATAGAATAAAAATATACAAAAAGTCATTAAAAAAACTGTGACTTTTTGACTGACCCTCTAGAAAATATTGAATTTGTCAATTTTGAAATATTCAAACGATGAGCATTTTAATGTGTTACTTGGTTTGGTCACATCTTCATTGTATAAAGTTGATAAAGGATTCCGTTTTGAATAATGCTTGACTCACCCTGTGTCTAACAATGTTATTTTCAAAATTTTCAAATCCAGTCCCAAATTATTTAGTTATGGGCAAGCATTATTTGTCGCGCATAACATTTTCATTTGGTATGTTTTCCTGAAAGCAATAGTACTTTAAAGAAATGGCCACTTCCAAACTTTGACACCCTGTATCTCGAAAACTAGCCATAGGATTGATTCGGGTCCACGGACACTTGTTCAGGAGGTCATATTTTACAACTAAAAATTCAGAAAAATTAACCGGTGACAATTTTCCCATAAATAAGGCTGCTGCCACTCTGCCAGGTCATTTGTTACCTGGGTTTTTAGTTTTAGTCCAGTGGCCGCACTACTTTTTGATAATTTTTTCATAAATTATGCTAATAAATCTGAAAGTATTAGACATATTCTCAAAATTCTGAGATCATTCCATTCATCCCTTTCGGAACTATCTGTCCTACAGGATGCACCAACCATAAAGATGCCATTAAAAAAATGAGATAACTCAAAAATTGTTACTTTGGATTGGAGGCGGTTTTTAGGCAGACAAAACCGTGGGCATGTAGGTAGGCCTTTCAATCGGGCCCGTTATGCACCCACCGCTGCTATTGGAATTATCTGTCCCGAGTTCCCTAAGGTGGAGTCCGTCGGAATTGTTACTTTATTACATTCAGTAAACCCCGGCTGTAGGCAAGGTATTGTAATCAAAATGATAATTCCGTTTCAATGGACAACATGGCATCCTAAAGAAACGTCATCATTAATAAAAAAAAGAAATAAATATAAGCGGTGTTTCATTTGAAAAACTCACTGAGACCATTTCCGGCGAAAGCGGAAGTGCTACAGAATTCGTTTCATCACCAAAAATCACATTTTAGTTGTTCAATAACCCCCTAAATTTTCGTATCGACTACTCGGTATATTTTTGTTTGCCTACTCTGTTATGTATTATTTAATGTATGTTTCTCGTGTTTGTAATTTAAAGTATGACCAGTTCAACAATTTTCATACATTGTGTACTCCAGACATTGTATTGACTTTGGTGACGAATACATTTGATTATTTCTTTTATCTGTTAAATATTAATCATCAACAAATCACACTTTTGTTTCCTGTTTGAAAAAACCAATAAGTACACTCTGTTAACGACTATTCACATCACCAGAGTTTCTTTAAACAGATTGAGAAAACAGAATGAATGTGAAGTTTCTACAGTTAATACTGTCAGTTCTTCAAAAGCTAAACAAATGTTACAAATTACGCATGGTGGAAATGTCACCTACAATAATTGTGGTTTAAATTGTGGTTTTGATAGGGAAATTTGGGCTATTCATTAAACAACATTTAAATTCTTTCAAATATTTAGAAATGAGTAATTTGGTGGTACATTTTAATTTGTTTCAATTTAGAAGTTATCTTCTATAATATGATCTTATTTATTACTTTCAAAAAATGCAGGTTATATTGCTCTTGAATTAACCCAAGTAGCACACTCATATTGGGACAATATTGTGAAAATATTGGAAAAATATTCAAATAACCATATTGGCGAGAATAAAAATGTGAACATTCGGCGATATTGGTCCAATATTTTAAAAATAATATTGATGTAATATTCTCAAACCAATATTGGCCTCAAAATGTTAAGCGATATTGGTACAATATCGCTGTAGCACACTATAGCACAATTATAAAAATATTGGCAAAATATTCAAACGCAATATTGGCGACATAAAATTATAATTATTATTTCGGGATATTGGTACAATATTATTTGGATTTTGATTTTTGTTTGAAAATATGAATAGGATATTCATAAAATCTGTTGTGGAAAGACAAACTTTAGTCGCTATTTTCCATCGTTCAAGATGGAAGGTATTCATGTTGAAAAGGGAAACATTCTCTTATTTGTAAATCAGATTTTTCATTTTTCAATTTTCATGAAGAATGTTCCCCTTTTCAACATTATTTGGATAACATACAAATAATATTAGTGAAATATTGTGGGAGCAATATTGGCCTCAAAATATTTAGCGATATTGAAAATGCCGAATAATTTGAAAATTATAATTGCTCTTGAAATGTATTTACAGCGGACTGAATTAACTTAAAAATAATTGATTAATCCTAAAAGAGTTTTATTTTGTTTACTAACACTCGACAACTTTTAAGTCTGTATAATGGTCGGCAGAGTGGTAAAATATTTTAAACCGCATAGGCATACTAAGCATATCATAAAATAATATTCGAAAGCAAACTATTCTGAAAAATTCACCAACTAATGGCACTTTTCTGATAAAATGTAATAAAATACTTCAACATAACTCGAGCGAATTAAATACTTTGAACGTCGAAGACTGTTTTTAAAAAGTTTATTTTCAAGAATCGAAGTTACAAAAATATATGAAATACGTCTGATCGATGTCAGTAATTTGTCAAGACTGAATAATACATAAACCAATTGATACACTTGCTGCGTTTCCGCAAAGTTCATTGAATCGATAAAAGTCTATGTCAGCATTTCGTCGGTGCTCCGGTCCGGTCATGTGGAGTTATACTGGGTGGCTCGAGTGTATAACTAGCGCCACTAATTAAATATAGTTTTCTCTCACTTAAAAAATATTTAAAAAATATAATCAAATATTATTTTGCATCTAAACATCTAAATGCATTTTTTTGATTGAATGGCATATTTCGACACACCGTTCTTCAGTTTTCTAAGAAGATCCAAGACACAATTATTTGAATAATAATATTCTTTTCGTTTACTATTGAAAATGTCCAAAATGGCGGAGTCTTTATTGCAGTAAAACATGACGTCATCTAGACTAAAACTAATTGTTCATTTGTTGAATGTTTTAAATCTCACAAGATTTAAAACAGCGTTTTATTTACCACTTTAAATCCAATGACCGTCGCAGGACTCTGTTTACGTTTCCTTTTAAAACCAATATGCTTTAATGTGTTCAAACTCGTGACCCTATTGATTTAAAGTGGTCTTGCACTCGAATGGAATCCTAACCTCACAAATTTTGACGAATTTCATTGAAAAAAACAAGGTAAGTTTTGCATATTACTATTATTCCGTTACATTGGGTTACATTAATTATATTTTAATAACAAATATACACACCTCAGCACCCGTCCAATTATTAACAGGTGTATTTCACATGTAAACATGCGGACTGAACTGGTTCACTAAAATAGTTTCTTGACAAGATGGCGTTTAATCCGTATGTGGAGGGGATATAATTAGTTTTAATGAAGGCGTCCAAAGACCAAAAGGTATTTCTTTAAACCAATTTGACTAAATTAAGACGTTTAAACTTTATATACTCCTAATGTACTCATTAAAAGGTAAAAATTGTGTTTTTGGATTTAATGGGGTATTATATTGAATGTATAGTCGTAGTATAAAATAGTTTTCCCAATGGGTTTTGAAGAATACATCAAGGGTATTCCATAAAACTGCATTAAAACTATTTTTACCCGAACGGATTGTTTTAAAACCAACTTATTGTTATTTAATTCTCAATAATAGCAAATTAGTTTTAAAATAGCTAATGTTGAGAGTAACATAAAACCAGTATAAGATCAATAGGACATTAAGAGCAAATAGCAATTTTATTTTGATTTAAAGAGTGCATTAAATTCTTCGTTTAAGAATAAGTGGTTTTTAAGAACTTTTAGTTTATCTTAAGGTTACTTTAAATCCGATGACGATTTATTGAACATATTAAAGCATTTTTAAAACCTGAATAAATAAAAACTTTCTTAAAATTGTTACTTGGGTGGATACAAGGTTATCATTATTATTAGTTTATTAAAGCACTCAAGTGATTGATTTTTTTATTTTGTTTTATGGTAAGTAAGGTTTCATACCTTCTCCATTCGTTCCTCAAATTGTGGACGATCATCCCTGAAGACAGTGGCTTCACCAAGAGTTGAATCGCCAGCCTTAATCAAGAATTTCATTCCTTTTAGAACTGCTCTGGGTTCCAGTCCTAATCCATCAGGGTGACTATCTGACCAAAGGTAATTATCTGGGTCGACCAATGAGTCTGGTTGGAAAGTGAGTCTTTTGGCATAACCCATTCCAATGCTGAGTAATTTTAGTGAACGTCCTCCAAATAGCGCATCTTTTTGATCATTTGGTCTCACTTTATAGCAAAATCCTGGGATAATTCTGGGGTCGACATAAGTTCCTATAAGAATGTTTGACATGAATGCAAGAATTCATGAAGATAATGTACATATTTGTTTCTTTCAGTTTCAATTACTGCAGGGATAAAAAAAACAGAACCTGATAGTACACAGAACGATGGATACCATGTGTTGTGAAGCATATCAATCACTTGTCCCAAGTAGAAACAAATAGCAAAGGATGCTAGACAAGAGCTTAGTGCTAATTATAATGGCTTCAACAAACATAATCAGTCAGACTGCCTCATGATTAGCAGGGGTAATATAATAATAAGTGGTATGATTATTACCGATAATTTTTTGGAATATAAATGAATTGCAATCCTAAAGCTGAAAATACAACGAGTCTGCAGGACTAGTTGTATTTTCTTGCATTGGGATTGCCAATGAAAAATTTATAGGTTATTAATCATACCACGAATTATATTTAGGACAATATATCGATTTGAAATAAAGAAAAATCGTGTAACCTGGTAATTGATGCTTTACTTCTAGCCGTATTCAACAGAATACTCTGTTCTACTGCCTCATCTATGATACCAATGGACATTGTCCCCAACGATCGTTCATATCGATAAATAAAGATAACTAGTCAAAACACATAAAGGACATGGCACTGGATTCATGTATTCCTGGGGCTCGATAGATTTTTTTGATTTTTGGATATATCTTTCTACAGGTCAAAACAAGCAACTTTCTTCATAAGACTTTTTTCTGGCTCTACAGCGAGAGCTACAAAAATGGGTTGATTGTCTAATGCTAATTATGGAAAAAAATTTCTGCGAATGGATTTTTCTGATTTTTCTTGATTTTTGAGTATAATATCATGTGAAAAATATCAATGTCCTTTGATTATATCAATTATGGTGTACATTACTACAGGACGAGGCAGAAAACACGATTTTTCTGAAACTCGTTTATATACTTCTCGCCCAATTGTGGGCTTTTCTTGGAATTTCTCGGGACCAAAAGTTGATGAAGGTTTAGTGCTGAAAACTTTTTGATGATCAAAGTAGAATACCGTTGCATATTTTATATCTGTAAATAATTAATTTCAATATAAGAAACCTATCGTTTGTCTTGATGAAACTTCCACCATGTGTCTATGTAACCGATTATAATTATAGAATTTTGAGCTCCATGGTACCTATATAATATTTGTATATAATAGTTGCATTGTTTATTTTGTATGAGTATATTATTGTATATTACATGTACTGTTGATAGTTTCAACTACTTTTGAGAACCAAATATCAAATGACAATTCGGATTTGCTGCCTGTCGATGGAGGTGAGTTTTTTCGAATTTCGACAATCTCGTTACTTGGCTATGCTGTAATGATGATGTTCATAAACACATGCGCTTGCAGCTGCGTCAACACTTTGAATAATCGTATAAAGATTGCATTTATTCAAAAACTGCATTCCCTTCGGGATAACCCATCGGGATCCCTACGGTTAAAAGATCAATTATCAATAGAAATCTACTAGTAATGAAAATTATCAATGTTTTTTGCCTAACCATGTAGACACTTTGGGGAATGTAATTTGAAAAGTTCAATTAATGTATTCATAGCTTTCATATCAACAAAAATAAATAAGTATTCTCCCATATAATTTCGTTTAAATATAGGTATTTGAGAATTCGTCTTTTTGTAGTCACCCTGTAGCGTCACACAAAAAGAGCAAACGAAACTTGATTTTCATTCTCTGTGAAAAATCATATCCCATTAATCAACCACCTTATTTTTTGCTCACTGTGTGGAAACGTTGTGAAATGTATTTAGAACAGTTCGTTGGGTTCATCTACACAATATGCCTCAAGAAATTCAAAGAAAAGCCCACAATTAGGCGAGAAGTCAATAAACGAGTTTCAGAAAAATCGTGTTTTTTGCCTCATCCTGTAGTAATGTACACCATAATTGATATAATCAAAGGAAATTGATATTTTTCACATGATATTATACTCAAAAATCAAGAAAAATCCATTCGCAGAAAATATTTTCCATAATTAGCGTTAGACAATCAACCCATTTTTGTAGCTTACGTTGTAGAGCCAGAAAAAAAGTCTAATGAAGAAAGTTGCTTGTTTTGACCTTTAGAATGATATATCCAAAAATCAAAAAAAATCTATCGAGCCCCAGGAATACATGTATCCAGTGCCATGTCCTTTGACGTTTATAATTCAAATCATAATTTTCACTCGACAGTAAAACAAAAACTAAGCAGATTCAACACCGTGAAAATACAGCGACAAGCTATATTTTCACTGTAAATCCGATTCTATTGGCTGAATTTCAAAATTTGAAATCCACTGATTGGTTGTTAAGCAAGGATATATTGTCAAAATAATTAGTTAGCTTTGCAACAGTATAACAACTTTAAAAAAGTTGTATACGTTCACTTAAAACAGCCATCTTCATATATAGACAAAATGATGAAGGTGTTTCTCTATGTTAACACCAATAATTATTAAAACACTTGGACGATTCTTTTGAGTAATCGGTTAATTTTACTGTACGCGTACTTTTTTTAACTCTCGACTACTCGAATGTTTTCTAATAAATCGATTGCAGTTATTGTTATATGTTTACTAATTTAAAGTCTTAATGTGCTAATGAAATAAACAGAGTTGTCTCACCTACAACAGGAAGTTCATATGATTCCAATCCACTTGTGGTGTACTTGGTAGGTACATCATTAATTTCCTCTCCTCTAACGGTAACTCGCCTATGAATTTTCTGCATTCCGGGTATCAAATAGCATCTCTGATTTTTGATACTAACATTGATAACTTTTACAATTTCAGCTGTCGATTTTCCTTTAGTTTTTACTGATACCACTGTACCACTAAGGTGCATAGGCTTAGCCACACCAGTTACATAATACTCAACTTTACCTGTAAATTTAACAGTGGCCCTTTTCTCAATGCCATTTTTGGTTATTGAGTTAGAAATCTCAGTTTGAGCTCCCTGAAAGAATGAGCATCATAAGAAAACGTAACTAATACATAAAAATGTTTTTCTTAAAAGACTTACGACGCCCCACTCTGCTTATGATTGGTGGTTTAGGTAAGGGAACTGCTCCATTAGATCCAGATGAGATGGGTCTGATAAAAATACTTGTTCGGACATATGCGCAATAGGTCACATTATCATAAAAAATATATATATATTAAAGGAATAATTTTCTCACCTCTAATGTAAGTATTTCTACGGTTCCCTGGGGTTCTTTGTTTATGCCAAAGAACGTGAATTTATCACCTTCAGAGAGAAGTTCCATTTCAAAAGCATAACCCTCTGGCCTGTTGTCACTCCAGAAATAATTTTGGTTATCATTCAGTTTATTATGCTCTGACTCAAAAGTGAATCTTTTGGCATATCCTCTTCCAATGGATTGCAGCGTTAAGGCTTTTCCGTCAAAGAGACATTTATTGACGGAGCAGTTTCCACCGACTTCAGGTAGTGGTCTAACACGATATTTGAAGCCGGGAACTATCCTTTTGTCAATATAAACCCCAATAACTGGAAGTTGATGGGGTTCCAGAGCACAAATAGTGTATTGTGCTGGTAGATCTCCAATCGTGGAAGCATCTAATTTTGAGTGTTTTATTGGGGCAGAAACCTGAGCTGGTTTGGAACCAACTTCAACCTCCTAAAATGACAATATTATTTTCTCACTTTGGTATTCTCTTCAAATATAAATAATATAATTGAATCAATTTAAGAAATCTTTTGCTGAAGATGAAGAAATTAGTTTTAATTTTTGGATTCTGTTCATCTATTCATCTATCACTTCTAAAATACTGATTATATATTTCACATAGATTCAAAACTATAAATTATAACTACGATACGAGTCTACATCTGTAGACACCCTATTGAAGATCTGTTTTTTTTAAAAAGAGAAGAGTTTTGCAGATCGAAAAACTAGTACCTATCTTGAAAATTTCAGCTTTTCAGATGATATGGTTTTGCATGTTTTTCCTGGGTTTCCCTATGAAAGCAAATACGCTATCACATCCCAGTAAGCCGCCCCGGGGAGCTCTGATTTTTTTATATTATTATTTTCAGTTTGGTTTTGAAGTAGAGGTTTTAAATAATTGGTATTTCAACACAGAATATGAAAATACAACAGCATCGTTACATCCGTCTTTGGTTGCTACCAGAATGAATACTTCATGTTAGTTTCCAGGTACATGTTCTTCTGAATTGATATACATTCAATTTTTAATAAATTACTTGAGTGCAACAGCAACACGATCTGGACAGTTACACACCAATCTGTGTCCGATTGCCTTTAAAAAAATCTAATTTCTCAGTACCAAACCACGATAGAATGTTATGACTTGTAGGTTGAGTATAGATGAGCCTAACTGATGTCAAACGCTCATTTGTTCATTCACTTGCCCCAAGTAAATATTAAGGAAAATATGACCACATGCCACCTTAACTGCGCCACTGGTTTACGATAATTGAAAATTATAACTTCAAATTATCACGTTGATAAACCTTGATTAGTGGACATACCAAGTTTCATTTTTTTTCCTTCAGGGGTTTTGAAAAAAACAAACATAAAACCTAAATTTTTTCCGGACTTTTAACACCCTGTATTTCAGAGAGGATGCATTTTAGTACACACCTTTACTTTACACCACGAAATGAGCTGAGGAATCTGTATTCGGATTACAACTAAAAAAAGTTTATAATTTAAGATGGCGTCGGGGTTGCCATCTTGATTTTTTTAAAAATTACATTGGGGGTCAAGTGATATCTCATTTGAATCGACTGTCAGTTCTCTAAAAAGGCTGATTCAGATGCATGAGTGCACACCCAGGGTTTTTGACCTCCACATGATAAATTCCTTCAGTATTAATAAAATTAATACTTATAAAATATAAAAATAAAATTAATACTTCTGTACCAAAGAAAATATGACTTTGTGAATTGTCTTGCAGTTTTTAGGCACAAGGTTCAAAAATATTTGCTTACTATTTGTAAAACCCGTTTTTTAAGCACGGGCTATTTACAAGCAAATATTTCTGACTCTTGTGACGGTAAATAGATCAAAATAATAAATATGAAATAATAATTCATCGCAACAGAAATGTATCATGCGTGGTCAAAAACCCTGGGTTGGTACCCATATGTATCTGAATCGGCGTTAAGACTACGACATTTCACACCAAAATATTAACCTAAAACAAAATGGCGGCACATAATGTTCGAGCTCTGCTATGAGGATCCTTTCAAATCCTAACGAGTTCCAGTAAAATCATCAAATATTTTAAGGAACCCTTCTAAAAAAGTTATATGTACCTGAAATTAACTTGTTATTATCAGCAGATAGATAAACCGAATAATAATAAAAAAGGACCCTCAAAACAGAGCTCTAACGTTATATGTACCGCCATTTTGTTTTGGATGAATATTTTTATCTGAAGTTTTGTGCAATTTTAAAAAATAGACTTGTTTTTGTTATCAAAAAGTAGATTATGAGTGAGTCAGAATAAGACCGGTACAAACTCCGAATACAGATTCTTCACCGCATTTTCTGGTAAAAGTTTCTATATCAGTTAGGCTCATCGATACTTGACATAGAAGTTTCTGAAATAATCGAGAAAATCTGAAGATTGTCCTGAGTAGCAATTTACTGAGTAGAAATTACGATTTCATATGTGCAATAATGGCTCAGTGATCATATTATTTGATCGAATTGAAGTCATGGATTCACTGATATGTTAACATAATTTCTTGCATATGATTGTTTTGACAGATCAACTGACAAACAATCAAACAAACCCCCACACTCAAATTCATAATATTCCACTCAGATAAGATTTGAGTCCTGAAATAATTTTTACGAAAAACTGAAGATAAGTACTCTTGATTTGTTGAATTTTATGTTGAAGTATCATTTTAAAGCATTTTTTGGGATTTAATAAGAATTATTTTCATCTTTCGTGGATGGTAAGAATGAAAATTCTCGCTGTTTGGAAAAATCTGTCCCAGGATTTTTTTCCATAATATATTTATATTCGGAATAATGAGTTTTATTCCATACTATTTATGGACGCACTGTATACTAAAATGGTTCAGCGAAGGGTTTCATACGGTTGCTCTACACTTTAACGGTTATACATTCGAATGTTAAGTATATGAACCTATCTTGATTTTGATGATATATGACTAAAAATGGATGAATATTTTGAAAAATCTGGAAACACTTATCTTGCCTTAATAACATATTGCATTGAATTTTTGTTGTAGCTCTTCTATATTCGGACCAATTTCTAAATATACTTGAGAAAAATTAACTAGTTTTGAAACTTCCATTTTTATGTTTTTAGTGGTTTTGCACTCTTTCAGAAATCACTACCAAGTCTGTTGTCCGTTTTTCTAAGTTTCATGTCATTAATACTAAGGAAGTGATTTCCCTTCCTCAGTGACTTTTAATGTTTTGAATTAAAATAATGACCCTGGACTGACGAAGTGATAGACTGCATAATTGTCCTGCCAAATAGCACCATGTTGAAACTATTTTTAAACTTTTTAAAAATAGCTCTCATGTTTTTCAGGACTTTGAACAGCAGTTCGTTCTTGGCAAAATTCATCATGATATAATTAACTATTTTTTTATGTGAGACTACCTCATATTTGTTTTGCATTTTGGATGGTAGTAAAAATTACCTGGTAGTCCAAAAGCTCGCTGTCACTGTCATCACAACTCAAATATTTTCCAGGTGCCACACAGGTCCTCTGGGATTCCGTACAAGTATTCTGCAAAATAAGTCATATAGAAAACTGCATACCCGTACACTAAAATTATATGATTGAAGAGTGGTTTGTTTGTATTTTTTTAAATTGAAATTTCCTTTGTGTTCAAGGATGGTAACACATTCAGCAGGACGCATTTCATTATGAACCTGCTTGTAAAACCAGAGTAAATAAATCATATTATAAAAACTCACTTGTAGAGGTGGGTTTATTATATCTTCAGTTTCGTTAACTTCCTCAAAGAATGCTGTTGAGGACGATGCACCACGACGAAATTGCCAAACACGTTGCATAGCATCAAGCTTTGCTTCTTCTTGGGAATGCATTATCTGAAAAGAAAAAAATATTAGTTGTAAATGGAATAAGTATAGTTGAACTGTGAAAAACATTAGAAATGAGTTCTCCGACCACGAATAATCAAAATAGCCGCCCTCCATCTCCACAAACTACGCCTTGGACTATACTCAAATCTCATATCTTTAAACCAATATTTCTTATAAATTATTTATATATTCAGGGTGTCCCAGAATAAAGAGGACAAACTCCGAGGGTAGAATCCTCACTTAATAAAATTTTAAAGCTGAAAGTTCCAATAAACATATAACCTAAAATGAGTATTAACCGAGTTACAGGGTGTTGAAAGTGAAACAAAAAAATAGATTTTTCGGAATATCTCCATAGCGGCTTAACTTTTTTTAATGAAATTTGGTATGTCACTTGACAGCATTCAGTTTCATATTTCAAGGTAAATCATGTGTTTGTAACTCTGAACAGGAGCGTACGGCAGGTGGGTACCCCTATTCGCCCCTCCCCAACTTTCACGCCACTGGATTAATATCGATTTCGTCTTTTTTTCTTAATCCCCATTATTTCCTATACAAAAAAGGAATCGTTTCGTTTCACAAATATCAACGGTTTTCGAGATATTTGAAGTTGACTTAGTGCGTGCGTATCAAAATCTTTACTATTTTTGAAAGGAATGTGACGGTAACTATTTATAGCATTATAACCAACATATTTCATACCGTGCAATGAGTATAAATTCAAATATTTCGAAGATTGTTGGCATTTGCGAGGGATTTAGTTTACAAAAATTTCCCGATATTTAAAACTTACATAGCCACTAACAAAATAATCACTAATGAGTATTCCTATCACATACGCACCCACTTATTCAACTTTAAATATCTCGAAAACCGTTGATATTTGTGAAAGGAAACGTATTCCTTTTTTGTATAGGAAATATTGGGGATTAAAAAAAGAAGACGAAATCGATATTAATCCAGTGGCGTGAAAGTTGGGGAGGGGCGAATAGGGGTACCCACCTGCCGTACGCCCCTGTTCAGAGTTACAAACACATGATTTGCCTTGAAATATGAAACTGAATGCTGTCAAGTGACATACCAAATTTTATTAAGAAAAGTTAAGCCTTTATGGAGTTAATCAATAATTATTTTCTTCGTTTATTGCAAACAATGTGTTTTATAAAGTAGTAAGTTAAAACGTTTTGAGGGAAATTTACTGTTCTGTTGACTCGAAATTATGACTTTCTCAAATGAATATATTTCAAGCTGTCTGAGCCGTAATCGGAGGTTTTTCGTAATTGATTTCCTACTTCAGAATACAAAATGGCTTAAAATTCTGTAATGAAAATAACAGGGCCGTATTGAAAAAAAAAAGTTCGCCGGAAACGAAGCGTCGTAGTGAAAATCTGTAAACGTTCTCTTGTTAAATTAAAAAAGTAGCAATGAAAATATTTTTTTTTATGACCTTTATAATAACGTCAGAATAAAAAAAATCTTGGGTTGCTATTTGAATGAACTCCTTGAAGACTCAATGGATTTTAGTGCACTGATGACGGCTGACAATGTTATCTGGTTTTCAGTTTCGAAATTTATTGTTCCTCCAATAGGACAAAACCATTAGCCAGTTGGTGTTGGCAAGAAATTTACTATATATTGCTCTAGGTTTCATAATTCTTATACATTCTGAACTTGTTTGCACAATGCTGAAGAGATTCATAAATTTCGACGTTTGGAGAGTAGTTGTTATGAAACTGCGAGCATTATGTACTGTTGTCTTTAGATATTACCTGTCTTTTGTATAATACCCGCAACCCCACAAATTTTACATACTTATGAATATAAGTCGAAATTTATGAATCTCTTCAGCATTGTGCAAACAAGTTCAGAATGCATAAGAATTATGCAACTGGCTATATAATGGTAGGTATTTAAACTTTTCGCGTAGTTTTCAAAAATAGAGATATCTTACTTTGAATGTATATTTATTTAACGATACGATAAAAAAACAATCATCATTTCCTTTTTATATTAACTCAAAGATAGTTTAATTTTTTTTAGTGGTAGTTTTATTTTATTTTTTAAATTGAAATAAAAAAAAATGCCATTATGTTGGTTTGAACTGTCGACCACAGTATAACCTCTTGGCTGTCTGGCAAACGTTACCATTACGCTACGTGACTTATATGATTTCAAGTGACAACTACTGTTGTATTGAAGATTTTCTTATTTCAGAATTGACAAATAAATGATGACAGATAGTACTAACCAATCTAAAATGTATTAGAACAATGCATGTTGGGTTGCATATAATTAAATCGTTCATTAATAGAAAATCATTCATTAACAGGGGTCATTGATCAATGATTTTGAGTGCATTTAAACACTTCACGCGTTAAAATATCTCGATTGTTAATCGCCCTTATTAATACACTTGTTCGTTAAATAACCATAATTGCGCTACTGTGGAGGTGTGTTTACCCCGTTTCAATATTACGCGTTCAACTTTTTCGTGTAGGCTAAGCCCAGGCCCACATTTTGGATGGTTCATTTGACCCAGCATGAATTGTATTCAGAATTATAGTGCTATCCGAAACAACTCCTTTGCGCACTGTGCCGTCAGTTGTGAGCGGTGCAGATGGGTACGCAGGTCAAAGAAACTTTCCACAGAAGGGAGAGATTTGTCGACAAAAGATTCTTGTACGGCATTTCTCATTGAAAAATAACCATATAGGACCTAATGCCGTACAAAAAGAATGGTACTGAAAGCCAGGAAAAAAAAATCCGAAAATTTTATGATAAATTCTAGTGGACTCTTCACGCTCACTAGAATTTATCGACAAGATTAGGAACGTGAAACAGGAAGAAAGTGAAATCTTGATCTCTTTTGATCTAAGTTCCAATACCCAAAACCTTGGAATATCTTAGTGAGTTACCGCTGACCAACGGTTTCAGTAACTAAATGGTAAGGGATTATTTAAAGCCTCGCCAGATTTTGCATGAGGCAGAATTGCATTCAGTTCAATGACTGCTTTTATGAACAACTCGAAGGTACAGCCATGGGTAATCCTCTATCTCCCTTCCTAGATAATTTGTTTATGAGTAAGTTTCAGATGGAAGCAAGAGAGAGCTTCAGCTATTTTCCTAGGGTTTGGGTTAGATATGTGGACGACGTGTTCGCTATCTTTGATACAAAACAGGTCGACGTAGGCAGTTTTGTTTCAGAATTGAATATCCAATTTCAAACCATATCGTTCACGTATGAAACTGATGTATTAGTAATTATGAACGACCAAAATCAGCCCGAGTTCGATATCTACAGGAACGACACGAACACACTCAGATACATCCCTGAGAGTTCTCACCATTACATACAGCACAAAATGGCGGGATTAAATTCTTGGTGAATCGACTCTTGTCGTTTCCACTCAACAAAGAGAGATTCAAAACTGAGAAAATGATCATCGGGGAAGCGGCTGAGTTGAAAGATCATTCTGTAGACTTGGTAGACAAACTGATTAGGAAACATAGATTTAAAGAGAACCCTTCGTAACTATACGACTTTCCCAACGGAGGAAACCCCTCCTAAATATATCGTTATTCCATACGAACCTCGACTTACTCGAGGTTTCGACTGTATTTTCAGAACCCTCAATATGAAGGTGGTATACAAGACTTATATAATCTGCAACTAATCCTGGGTTCTCCCAAAGATAAGACAAAGAAAGAGAAAAGTCTGAGATTAGCTGTAAGGACCGCGAGGAGAAGTATGTGGGCCAGACCCGTAGGGCCATGAAAGTACGGTTCCGAGACCACATTGCTCATATCCGATTTTCGAGACCAGAAAAATCGAGTGTGGCTCAACATGCTTTGGACCACGACCACCGAGTTGATGACACAATTAAGTTTGAGATTAATTAGACAGGTTCATGACCGCAGACATCTCTTTGATGTTTTGAGTAACTTTTTTCGAACAAACTACTAATATAATTGAAATTGAAAAAAAATTGTATTTCCCTCGTAACGGATCATTTTCATGAAAATGTGCTATGGAAAATTAAACAATAAAGTAAGTAACAATAAATCGATGTCAAAGTTTTCTCACTATGATTTGTATGCAGACGTAACTAATTTCCCATTTTTTTGTTTTTTTTTTCAACGCCAATAAACTCATTTTCTTTAAATGCTAACAGGATTTTTTGTGTAGGTTAGAAACTCCTATCTATATAGGACTTTTATCATTGCTGATAAAGAGAAATGTCAAAAAGATTTTACAACAGAGTTGAGAATATGCCCACTTAATTAGAAAATGTATATCAAGAATATTTTCAATTGTTTAATATTTTGCCACTAAATAAAAATAATAGTATATTTCTTTTCCAATCCTATTTATGAACTATTTTCACTTTTCAACATGATTTGATTTATTAATAGAATCTGGGTGACGCACAACTTTTGAATCAACGTGTGAGATCAAATATATCTAATGCGTAGTAATATAAACAAAATAATCAGTACTTTGATTATACCGGCGAATATTCACATAAAAATAAGTAAACTTTACTGTTACTTGACTATCAGGAAAAGTGAAAAACAACATACGTTCTTATCATATGTCTACTGAGCATATTTCCTTATCTGCATTTTAAATTCATATAACTACCTACTTCCAATGTAGGAACTATAAGAGTAATATATTTATATAAATTCAACGATAATGACTGATTTAGGTATAATTGGAATTTTGTTACTTAACACGTTGCATGCTGAAAACGTATCATGCTAACGACGACGCAACTGCATCTTCTAAATATTTCAGAATTGAATAATGAGCTTATTTTAGTTCGAAAATATGAATAGGAAATTCATAAAATCTTTTGTGGAATCATCTGCGACTGAAAGACAAACTTTAGTCGCTATTTTCCATCGTTCAAGATAACCTCTTGGGAGGTATTCATGTTGAAAAGGGGGGAACATTCTCCATGAAAATTGAAAAATGAAAAATGTGACTTATTTGTAATATCTAACAGAAAACAACTACTTCCCCGGCACAAGCCACGCTGGACATTGAACTACATCTGATAGATATTGTGAAAAGACTCTAACTGAAAAAGAAAGAAAAAATCTGAAAGTGAAAATTTGCATTTTCATTCAGATAGCTGACTTTTTTAATTCTTTCTAGTTTTCCTTGAACAAACCATTAAATAAATTAGATAAGGAGAATGTTATTAAAAAAATATCACTCACAGAAATCGTTCATTTCATTGAAGCAAGGTTCGCTTTGCAAAGCGAAATAGATTTTTGTCGACCAAAATGTATGGGGGATTAAATGCGAGAGAAGCGAACCTTGCTTCAATGAAATGAACGATTTCTGTGAGTGATATTTTTTTAATAACATTCTCCTTATCTAATTTATTTAATGATTTGTTCAAGGAAAACTAGAAAGAATTAAAAAAGTCAGCTATCTGAATGAAAATGCAAATTTTCACTTTCAGATTTTTTCTTTCTTTTTCAGTTAGAGTCTTTTCACAATATCTATCAGATGTAGTTCAATGTCCAGCGTGGCTTGTGCCGGGGAAGTAGTTGTTTTCTGTTAGATATTACAAATAAGTCACATTTTTCATTTTTCAATTTTCATGGAGAATGTTCCCCCTTTTCAACATGAGCTTATTGTTGTTGTTGTTTAAAATTGTTCAAAATTGTTTTTTCCGTTAACCAGCTGTCGTCCCCTCACGAACGGCATCCCTCAAAAGTCGAAACTTGTGCGAGCCAAGGATTAACGAGGTCTTACCTTTTAACGTGCGATTCCTAGCACTTTCTCGGGCCATCAGATCAAAATCTGTCGTCGCAGGATTCGAACCTAGCCGACCAACAGTCAATGGTTTCGAACGCGAAAGTCTCAACCATTGAGCTCCATGACCCTTATTCTCGAAAACTTGATGATATAATTTCCCACTACATATTCATCGATTTTGATATTATTTTTATTATTAAGAGGATTATTTTTCATCTGTTTTTTTTTGTCTGTCTGCACACTTTGAAAGTGCATGTGTTTATAATGCAGTCGGAGATTATGATTTTTATCTCAAAATTCATAAATTCAAGATGGCGGACAAAATTTGTGATTATGGGCCGATTCCTTTCAAAATTGGTAGGTGGAGATTTAAGGTCAAAATTCATAAATTCAAAGTGGTGAATATATTTCGATCATTTTCAATATTGATATATATGGGGGAATTCGGGGTCGGAGATTATTAATTTTCTGTCTTAATTCAAGAATTCAACATTGCGGACGAAATTTGTGAATATGGTCCGATCCTTTTCAAAATTGGTAGGAGGGTTTTCAGGGTCGGAGATTATGAATTTTCTGTCAACATTTTTCACATATCAGATTTGTGAATATATTTTGATCACTTTAAAAATAAGTATGTGGGGGTTTTTGTGGTCGGAGATTATGAATTTTTTGTCAAATTTCATAAATTCAAAATGGCGGACGAAATTTGTGAATATAATCGGATCAGTTTTAAAATTGGTGTGTTGGGTTTTCGTGGTCGGAGATTATGAAGTTCCTGTCAAAATTCATGAATACGAAATGGCAGACGAGATTTTTGAATATGGTCCGATTATATTCGAAATAAGATTTTTTTCGACTTTCAAAAATTGTATGATCATAATATAATAATAGTATTTGCGAGGCCAATAGAAAGGTGTGATTAATGAAAATATCACCATTAAAAAGGAACGAACATTACAATAAATTACGTTCTCTATGGTATTCTATAGTTTTCTAGGTAAAATCCCGGATTTACGGGACAAAGACAACATTCGAATATCGTATCTTTCCTTGTTTTTTTTTTTATAAAACTTCATCCTTTTTCCCTTTATTCTGCCGCCAAGGTGGATACCAGTTATTTTAGTTATTTTATGAGGTGTATGTATCTTGTTTTGAATGAGCTGATGGTATAAATGGTATTTCTGTCGACTCAACCAGCATCGATAAGGAGGCGGTACTGGGAGGCGGTACTGGGAGACGGTACTGGGAGACGGTACTGGGGGACAGTACCTTCCTGGACTCTATTTTTTATTTAGAAACGCTATTCTACTAGCCCACCCCCAATTTATAATCCTAATTCCACTAATAAGAACCCTTCAAAAAAAATACCTATCCAAATAGGTTTCTTATAACTTCTAACCAAAAGTCGTGAATAAATAGAGATGTTTTATACATGTGGAACTGGAGAGCATTTGATCGTTTCGATCAACACCGCTTATGTTTTTATTCATTATATTTAGTTATGGGTAAAGGTTCAATTTTTCTTTCGAATTCTGCAGATAGATAGATATAATATAGTACCTTCTTCTTGTATTTCCTATTAACATACCATATCTATATCTTCTTATGGTCTGTTTGCAAGTTAGTTAATTCAGAAATGGATTTTCTTTTTGGGATCTGAGTTTCTGTGCAATAGGATATATCTATATATACCAAGAGGTGAATCATTCTAAGGCGAAAATAACGAGAGATACGAAGTAGAAATACTTGTGAAACTTAAAACAAAAACGTGCAGCAATCATCTTGCAATAGATAATTGATGCATGCATCATAGTTCACCCAAGTCACTATAGCAATTTTATCCAGCGCGAATGAGTTTTCCCAACTACACATACTCCCTTCACTCTTTACTATTATCTACTGCATGTGTCCCACATTTTTTGTTTCGATTCTTGCATTATTTTCATATAGCTATTAAAAATTCATGATCACAAAATTTCAGGATAATGTGTATGAGGCTAGGGAACCTATATGTGGGAAGGTGTCATTGTTTGTTTTACTATCGAAAAAAGATAAAAACAAGATGTCCTGCAATACCAGGACCACGCTTATTGCCATAATCCTATACAATAGGAATAATTGGGTCGAAAATCATCAGAAAACAACTACTTTCCTGGCTAATACCACGACGAACGTTGAATTACATCTAATGAATTTTCGTGGAGAGTCCTACAAGGATGTCTCCGCAATTGCTGGTTGCATGGAAATGTTCATTGAAACATTTGGACCACCTATAGATCGATTTTTGGATTCTTGCCCTCATCAGTATAGGGTGGGTCTCTGCAGGCAATAACTAATGTCTGCAACAGACGATTTAACAAAATCTCCATATAAAGGCAGAAGCTGAGACACCGCCCGCAGCCTAGCGTTCACTAAACCACAGCTTCTGCCTTTACAAGGAGATATTGTTGAATCGTTTGTTGCAGACATTAGTTATTGTCTGCAGAGACCTACCCTATACTGATGAGGGCAAGAACCCAGAAATCGATCTATAGATGGTCCAAATGTTTCAATGAACATTTCCATGCAACCAGCAATTGCGGAGACATCCTTGTAGGACTCTCCGCGGAAATTCATTAGATGTAATTCAACGTTCGTCGTGGTATTAGCCAGGAAAGTAGTTGTTTTCTAATGGATTTTCGACCCAATTATTCCTATTGTATAGGATTATGGCAATAAGCGCGGTCCTGGTATTGCAGGACATCTTGTTTTTCTCTTGACAAGCTTATTGTGAACAATGCAATGCAGATTTCTTTAATTTGTTTTACTATGCTTTTCGTTTTTCATATTAAATAAAACAAACAAGAATAGTTGGCCCTATATATGGTGTGGTATATATTAAAGTGTGGCAATCTAACGAACGAAAAAAATGTATTTCATCTCGATTAGGAAATGCTATTTTTCCTACGAAAGGTGTTTGTAAAATACTGGATTACAATTTTTAGAGCTTAAATGTTTATAAACTGTCAAACTAAGGGACGCTTAAGTGTCAAGTAATGGAGATTAGCTGTCATAAGTGTCAAAAATCCATCAAATTTGTTTTTAGTATATTCCCACCGGGTCGCATGATTATATTTATTTGTTTTATTTTCATCTCTAGAGTGAAAACCTATCACTTTCATGTAGAGTATCCGGTTTAAAAATCATCATTTTCATATACATGAGTAGAAAAAACTATTAGTATTCATAATCTGCTACTATTACTGACATTTTGTCATTAATTCTCGAATAGTGTGCCCCGTTACACAGTTGTACATTCCATACATACATATGTATTCTATTCATTAATATTGCACGTTATTCTTCTGTTCGAAAACTATTACGTTGTTCTGTGTGAAAAATAGGGTACAAAAGACTTGAGGAATACCCCATTATAACATAATATGGTACTACTGACAAAATTCCAGTATTCAACTCTCATTACATATAAGTACATAAACTCGGATGATGAGAATATTATAGCTATTAATGTAACGAGATTATTATGCAATTTACAATAATCGAGGATGTAGCCTATACAACTTGCGAGATTTATTTGAATTGCACGATAATCAAGTTACATTCAGAGCTTTATCGTATCATTGACAACGATAATGTGAAAATGAAATCAACAACAAAAAGGCACGTTTTTATTTTCAGCGTATATTCACCATTCACCGACGTGGTGGAGTCACCAGTGGTACATTAATAGATTTTTAACTATTGTTGTATCGGTAAAAATTTACATGATAGAAAATATATTGAAAAAAGTTGCACGCACTTATTAGTATCTGAAAAACAATTATTCGTTGTGAAATTTAACATTTATGATGTGCAATAATTTACATATATCACTTGAAATTTCTTAATTTCTGACGCCAGTAGTGCAGTCAATATTTTGTTATGTATCTTAGATTGTTTTCAATTAAATCATCCATTTCTTTAATTTCTTAATACTACTTTCCAACGCTGTTAATTTTTTGGGGTTGACCTGTCATTTACTAATCCACTAAAGAACCCCGCACATTTCTTATGGAAAATGGCTTTCCTTGAATTGGGCTGAATTTTCGGTAAGTTCTAGTTCTTGATGAGCTGATCAAAAGTGTTTCCAGCCACAAAGCTCAAAAATGGACAGTTTTCGAGATATGGAGCTTTGAAAATGGATTTTTTTAATTTTTTGGGGCATTTGCTCATCCATCGAAGACCACTCATTTCTTGTTGGGATGGAATTCGACTATTCGGCGCCTAGAACCCGACTAAAAAATGGCCTTCCTCAGTTATATTAGGCACCGAATTCGAAAATTTTTCATACACTGCTCTACACTGCCTATCGAGATCGAGATTTGTGACAAACAAATCACATTTAATATGTAAATGACATCAATAATGATAACAATTGCTATCTCTGAGGATACATGATTAAGTTTTTTTCATTTTTCCTCATTACAGATCGCTGGGCCTCGTTATGAACATTTTGGAAAACATATTAGATATTATTGTACATCAGATACATTTGGAATCGGTTATCATCGTTTCTCTTCAAGAAATACCCGAAGTATGTCATTTTCCGGAAATATGAATTATTCTAGCGTCATCCTGAGCATTGTGGAGCAGTGTATGAAAATGTTTTGATAACGGTGCCTAGTATAACCGAGGAAGACCATTTCTCAGTCGGATTCTAGGCATCGAATATTAAAATTCCATCCCAACGAGAAATTAAAAAAATTGAAAAAATCCATTTTCATAGCTCCATATCTCGAAAACCGTCCATTTTTGAGCTTTGTGGATATGGACACTTTTGATCAGCTCATCAAAAATTCAGCCACATTCACGGAAAGCCATTTCCCATAAGAAATCTGTGGGGTCCTTTATCCACCACCTCGAAACATCGGTTGAATGGTTTGCAATTTAGGTTGATGCAACGGTAATAAAAAAACGCGTTGGAACGTCAAACTGAAATCCATCAACGAATATAAAAACGCAGTTGGTGCAATTTGGTATCTAGGGTTTTATGAAGTAACTAACGTATTGTACATATTGTAATTAATGATTATGTGTTGTTATGATGTTAATAATTTGTGATAAAGATTTAACTTGAAGGAAGATTAATATTCAATGATACGATAAAAATTTCCGAAGCGATTTTGTTTTATTGGGTTGTACTGAGAAATTTTTGTTTACAGAACAGAACCCACATAATTTATTGATTTACATAGAATTATCTATTGCATGCATTCAGTAACACCCTGTATACCCAACTGCTCAGAATTATGTTCTTGGCCTATATTATTTTTCTCTTATACCTAACAGTATAGGTAATAAGGCATCACATACCAGAAAAACAGGATTTTATAAAAATCTATTAAAAAAATTAACGTACCTATATATACTTGATCACTGTGTTACCAATTTATCCAAATTCATTCATGAAATACCATTCATTATTATACCCAATACTTTTATACTAATCATATAAGACAATTCCTTTCTGACCCTCTAAAGGCGTGGCAAATCATTTAATTCATTTATTGAATTGACAGATTTCACTAAATGCATTCCATAAAATCCAACTACCAATTCAGTAATACCTATCCCACCTTCAAATACGCACATACCTATCAACAATGTTGATATTTCAATTTCCGGATTAGTGTAGAAGTATGTTGATATTTCAATTTCCGGATTACTGTAGAAGTATGTTGATATTTCAATTTCCGGATTAGTGTAGAAGTATAGAGAGTCGGGATTCATTTCGAGAAAGTTCGATACCAGATGAGAAAGTAGCTGGTTTCGAACATGTATTCAACACCCGGAATTCCTTGAGGCAGGTAAACAGAATCCCCTTAATACAAGATTTGTATACCTGGCATATCCCTAAATCAGTGATTTAATAATTATATCCTCTTATACCTGCATACCTATTAAATTAAGCGACCTTCTTGAAAGTTCTCAAACTAAAAGTCATATAAAAAGATTTAAACATAGATATGCCTACAGCCCAACCCAACTGTAATGCAAACAGTGGCAACCACTTTGCCCAAGTGGTAACACCTTGATTGTTCCGTTGATTTGGAACCTGAGGTCACAAAATAATCGATTATCTTATATTATGTATATTTCCATCTAACCGGTGGTGCACGTTGAACACGTTGAGCGTTATTTTTAGCCCAAGATCGTACAGACTGGCCAGGATGGAGGTCAATAACTTTTTATATGTCAACCACAGACATGTAAACTTATCAGATAAACACCAATTTCACAGAAGGACACAGACAAACATGATACTGATACAGATGATTTTACTCACCAGTCAACTGATTACCTATCGATGAAAAAATATTAGGATTCAAGTACAATAGATCACAGTATATAATTATAAGATCTTCCAAATTAATTGGCTCTTGCCCAATCACACTAGGATACCGCAGTCACTGAAAATCACGTCCTTACAGTTCGGGAGACCAGACACTAATAATACTCATTCACATCTACTCAATTCGTCAGAAGAAACGCTTTATGCAGGTCACAGCACAGTAGGTAGATAACCACCCGGTTTTCAGCGTTCTTGAACGTGTCGTTCGTGCAGGGTCTCTCGATCGTGTTTCTATTGGCGCCACAGAATAGTCACGCAGTGGGCATGTGGCATGGTTATTTGTGAATAATTACATTATTTGTTGTTTGTACTTATATTTCCATGTTTCGTTTTATATAAATGTTGCATTGGATTCCTCCTAACTGCTTTTCATAACTGTATTTACTTAATAAATGATGATACACATCCCTAGGTACCTATACTTTATGAAATGGACTTGCGCGAACTACTCTGGATCGATACTAGGTATATCGGCAGTTAGTTTGATTACGAGTTTATTGTTGATATTGGGTTCGTGTAAGCTTCTTGTTCTTTTATCAAGCCTTGAAGGTGCTACGTCTTGAAAAACATCTTGAAATGCGCTGCAGACAGACCTTGATACTCGAGCGATTTCATTGCATCAGTGGCTTCTATTAACTGCGTAGGTACCTATTATTTGAAAATATAGAAAGGTCTATTGTATTTTTCATTCATTCGTTTTGCAAAAATTTGCTATGAATAATTCACCAACCTTCAGGCAAAATAATTATTGCTTTTGAATTGGGATTAAATTAGTATTCACCATTTTTCGTGTCTACACAGCACATGTAAGTACTTACAATGGATGTACAATGGACGTCGAATATGGATGTTCGGGACGTCCAATTGATGTGCAGAATAAGTCCAGAAAACGTCCAGTGGATGTACCTACATTGTGCGTATTTTGGGTGATGTTTCATTTAGGTGGCACTAAAGTGTAAGGAAGACATTATTTGTTTAAATCTATCTGCTAAGAGTAATTCAAAAACATTTTGTGTAATTCAGATGATATTCGAAGGAAATAATTCTATTTTTAACAAATTGCATTTTCTATTAATTTCATAGTCCATTATATAATGAATATGATGAAACATGCAACTATTTAAAACGTAATACAATCTCACAGAAAATGGGCTAAATTTGGCGTCGATTTGAAAGTTTATGTCTGTCATGATGACACAACGCTATAGTAGAATGACAGATGAGTGCAATAAAGTCTTTATTGAACTCAGTGCAATAAAGAGACAGTTTTTCTACCAAATATAGTTCAATAAAGTATTGTTTTTTGCATGAACGTAGAAAAAATATATTAACACATTATAAATGTGACCCAAGGCACAAATTTGTTGTTACAATGAAATAAATATACACTTTTCCGATAAATGAAATCAGTGCTGACACAAAAAATTTGATAAATAAGTATAAAAATAAAGTCCTGAAAAGTTCATGAAACTAGTGGAATACAAAGAACTACGATTTGAAATCTCTAGATTTATTTTCTTCCACTGGCCTTCCCCCAGCAATTCGACTGTGCAGTGTTCTATTTCCATTTTTGTAATTTTTCACATGCCCTCTCTGCAGCACCTATCATACGTAAATGGCGAGGTTACAGTGAAAGAAATACATTTTTGCAGTTGTCAATATCTGCTTACTATACAGGGTGGCCAATCGAAAAGTACCGCAAGGCATTACAGGCTGGGAAAGAACATTTCGATAAAATCTGAAAACAGGTCAAGTTTGTTTGTCAGGGGGACACATTTTGACGTAACAAGCATAGTAAAACTTTCAAACCCCTAAGTAGGGGTGTCACCCCAAAATATTTTTCAAATGGGAAGGAGGGTCAAGCGATACCTCTTTAGAAGGGGCTTGCCATGCCCTATACAGTGCTGCTTAGATTTTTCAAATCGATCTACTCTTTCAGAAAATATGGAGCGTTGAAACTCCAACCATCATGTGGGACGAAAAATACAAAAATCGGTTCAATTGTACTTTATTGCAATAAGTTCCTTCAAATGAATTCGCTGTTTTTGCAGATGCACAGATTTTTTTAGGCTCATTTTAGAGAGTAAAAAATGAATAGGATTCATTTCTTCACGTTTGAATTAGGTCAAGTAGTTGCTAGATACCTGTTGTGGTTGAAGTGTTTACGAATTGTTGACTTTAAAATTTATTATTATGGTGTATTCAGTTGCAGACAGAGTGAACATCATCGAGCTTTTTTTCAAAAACGATGAATGTGGAAATCGGGTCGCGGAGTTGTTTAATCAACGGCATCCTGACAAACATGCCTCTGGCAAAATTGTTCACGACTTGGTGAAAAAATTTCGCGAAACAGGTTCAGTTCATAACAAAAAGAGAGAGCTTGAAAATCCAGTACTAAATGAACCTACGGAGATAGCAGTATTGGGGCAAGTTGCAGTTCATAGTACGCTAAGTACAAGACAATTGGCCATTGCGACATGTGTGTCTCGTACCAGTGTCCAACGGGTATTGAAAAAATACAAATTCCATCCTTACAAAATTCGCTTAGTGCACGAACTGAATGAAGACGATTTTGATCGTCGCTTGTAATTTTTTCGAAATTATGAGTGAGCGAGCGTTACACAATGGTAATTTTCTATTCAATGTGTGTTTTTCGGATGAGTTCCTCTATGGTTTAGGGAATCACCACAATTGCAGGTACTGGGCTGACACCAGTCCAAGGATTTTCCACGAGACACACACGCAACACCCCCAGAAGTTAAATGTGTGGGCTGGTATTTTTGGAAATTCCATTGTAGGACCTTTTTTCCTTCCTGGAAATTTAACAGTCGATATGTACTTGGATTTACTACAAAATGTCATCGACCCAGCTCTAACAAATATCATTGAGAACGATCCCGCATACCATGAACAGGAACTGATTTTCCAACAAGACGGAGCTCCTCCTCATTTTCCCCAAAATGTGCGCAATTATTTACATGACACATTTCTAGGACGATGGATAGGACGACGGGGCCCAATAGAATGTAAGCAGCACTGTGTAGGGAATGACAAGCCCCTTCTAAAGAGGTATCGGTTGACCCCCCTTCCCATTATAAAAAAATGTTGGGGTAACACCCCTACTTAGGTGGTTGAAGGTTTTACTATGCTTGTTACGTCAAAATGTGTGCCCCTGACAAACAAACTTGACCTCTTTTCGGATTTTATCGAAAAGTTCTTTCCCAGCCTGTAATGCCTTGCGGTACGTTTTCGATGGGCCACCCTGTATAATACAACTCACTGGACAGTACGTTTCAAATCCATTGAGTAATTACAGTTGAAAATACTTTTTACGACCAGTCTTCAATAGCTATTCTGGTATTTCAGAAAAATGTGGTTGTAAAACTCTCAATAAATCATTGACAGCGTTATGAGGGACATTATGTTTCGAAGCCCACATTGCCAATTGGGGACTGAGTGTTATGTTCAGGAAGAATGATAATTCCGAATTGATGCTGATAATGATCATCACATCATCATCATCAGATTTGTTCAGGTCTTCCTCAAAACTACAGAAGTATCTGAACGATGAAAGGTTAGATTCCTGTGAATCAGAATTGGGAGTTTCTACACACACATTTAGTTTGTGAAAAAAAAAATTGTTTCGAAATGCTATCTATTTGCGAAAAAGGCGTTTTCTAGAGCTCATGCTGTACCTTTTGTTGTTCGTTTCAAACAGACAAAAGCCGGTACTTAATGAGAATAAGTACTTACCTTTTTAACTGTGATTCTTCGTTGAAGACATACAGAAATCGCCAAAACACAAAAGTTTTACCACTGCACAAACCACTGCCTATTACAGTCGCGTCATATACAGTATCGGAAACAATTCATGTGGGGTGTAGACAGAAATCTACGAGAGCAATAAGGAACGCAATGATATGATAAAACCACATGAACATGAGAGGCGCACTGCGCACACAGCGCACGTCCATATCCCTTCCTCGAGCGAATCGAGGAGAAATTGTAATGTTCCCTCAACATATAGCAAGCTATTCTTTACGCTCTCATGAAACCATCATACCCAAGATAAAAACTTTCGGATACTATATTATAATTGCATGGTTATTTCTTACCCGCACTCTTTTTAGACTGTAATTTAACCTGAAAATACAACTGAACTTTATTTATAAAATTATTTTCACTCAACAACTACCGGTACCGACAGACGTTGTCCTGTATATCGATGTGAATGGAAGCACAGAAAAAAAACCCTTTTCACGTTTGCCAATTCCCTTTTTATGTTTCATGTTTCCCGTTTCATATTTCCCGTTTTCTGTTTCATGTTTCCCGTTTCATGTTTCATGTTTCCCGTTTTATGTTTTCCGTTTCATGTTTCCCGTTTCATGTTTCAAAGTTGAAATGAGTAAGTACTCATTACCTTCATTTGCAAACATCAAAGGATGCTGAGACATTTTATTAATGTTTGATATATATATATATATACAGTAGGTATCGAAAAGTATTCATCTTGGGTATGGTGGTTTCATGAGAGCGTAAAGAATAGCTTGCTATACGTTGAGAGAGCATTAAAATTTCTCCTCGACCAGCTCGAGGAAGGGATATCGACGTACGCTGTGTGTGCTGTGTCGCATTGCCACGTGGTCCGTTAAACGGTTAATACGTTGGGTGAGTAACAGGAGGGGCGTATAGCAGTGCGTCTCTCTTGTTTATGTGGTATCATCTTATCATTGCGTTCCTTGTTGCTCGTGTAGATTTCTGTCTATACCCCAGATACATTGTTTCCGATACTGTATGTACAAAACTGAACTCCTAGAACACCATTCATTGAATACCATATATTTCCAATAAATCTTATTACGCAACAATCTCACAACCAACGCAAAAATATCAATTCTAAAATTTCATTTTATGGAGAAGTAGGAAGCGAATGCGCTGGCAGCAGATTTCAACTTATAAATTAACAAAAAAAACATTTTGTAGTGGACGGAACTCCATTCCAGAACTAGACCAAATGTATTGGTATATTCTAGGAATATGGCAGAATATTCTGGAATATTTCTTGGTTATGCAAATGGAAAGTTCTGAGATACATAATCATAGAAAGATGCCCCAGAGAATATTCTGTCAGCTTTACCGCTGAAACATATTTGATATATTATTGTTGGAGAATGTTTCGTTCTCTTCTCGTAATTGGAACTTTTGGTTCCTAATGGACTATATAATCGAAAGTATTTGAAATTATTCTTTCTTTTTATTGAATAATTAAAGATTTAAACTAAACGATGACAATATCTTTCTTTTTATTCTCAGATCTCTCTTAGCAACAACTTTATTTTTTACATAGATACAAAAAAAAAATGACACAAATGAATATACAGCATGTTCAAGAAATTGAATGTGTGATGCTTTAACATGCCGGCCACCTTGAAATATGTCAACAATTTCAACTGAAGAAATCATATAACGACAAAATCAACTGATAATGATAACATCAGCTGCAACTTAATGAATGAGCTGCACAACAGTTTATTGGAAGAACACATATTTTTGAAACTGCTCTTTTAACGATTTCGTCACGGACCCTTATGCTAGCTACTCTTGTAACTCCGTCGTTTCCGGGATGAAGTTGTACGATTCTCCCTAAGGGCCATTGAAGTGGAGAGGGAGTATCTTCTTTTACTAGTACCAAAGCGCCTATCTTCAGATGCTCCTCAGCATTATTTTTCCACTTGACTCGGATTTGCAACTCGCTAATATATTCCTTGTACCACCGAGACCAGAAATGTTGAACAATTTTTTGGAGTCTTTCAAACCGCTTCAACCGGTTCTCAGCTACTTCAGTGTAGATGGGTTCTGGGATCCCTGTTAGACGTCTTCCAACCAGAAAGTGAGAAGGGGTAAGAGGATCTGTTTCTTCTGGATTGGAAGTTAAAGGACAAAGAGGACGGGAATTGAGAATTGATTCAATCTGAGTCAAAACTGTATAGAAATCTTCAAAATTCAAATGTGCATTACCGACAACTCTTTTCAAATGGAATTTTGTTCTTTTTATTCCCGCTTCCCAGATGCCTCCAAAATTAGGTGATCGAGCAGGAATAAAATGCCACGTTATATTTTCAGAAGCTAAAAAATTTGCAATATTCTTTGTATTGTTAGTTAAGAAAGTTTGCAACTTTTTCAGTTCTGCACAAGCCCCTATAAAATTTTTTGCATTGTCCGAATAAATATTGAGTGGTTTCCCGCGTCTGCTAATGAATCGTTTTAAAGTTGCCGAAAATGCTTTGGTGGTCAATTCAGAGACGACTTCAAGATGAATAGCCTTCGTACTCAAACAAATAAATAAGCAAACATATCCTTTGATGAGCTTGGCACCTCTTGTGTTTCGATCTTTTAGTAGAAATGGCCCTGCATAGTCGACACCTGTATTGTAAAACGGGAAATATTGGTTTACCCTACATTCAGGTAAGTTACCCATGATGTATTCTGGAGAAGTTGGTTGAACTTTAAAACATGTAACACATTCTCTCACAACTTTTTTCGCCATGTTACGCCCAGATATAGGCCAAAATCTATCTCTAATATTTGAAAGAAGCATGGTAGGCCCACAGTGCAGTAAACGGATATGTTCATGATGAAAAATAAGTTTCGTAATTTTGTGTTTGGCAGGTAAAATTATTGGATATTTTTTGTTATAATCCACATTGCTTTGTTGCAGCCTACCACCTACACGGATTAAGTTGTTCTCATCTATAAAAGGGTTTAACGAAAGTAGAGGGCTCTTTTTATTTACAACTTTGTTTTGCAATAAACTATCATATTCTTTTTCAAATACTTCTTTTTGGGCAATATTTATTATAACATATAATGCATTTTGTAATTCTTCAGTAGACACTACAGAAGATTGTTTTACTTTATTTTTATTCCTGCAATTAAAAATGAATCTTAGACAAAAGGCAGTAACTCTTTGGAGTTTTCGTAAAGTCGAATATTTATGAATAAAATTGAAATCGTTTATAGTCGTTGCAAAATTTACTGTGCGCTCTTCGGGAATTTCATTCAATGAGTGATATTTTTTTTGGTTCTCAATGTTACTTTTAAACCAGGTTGGACCTGTCCACCATAGAGAGGAATCTAGCAGTTTTTTTACAGATGTTCCACGAGATAGTAAATCTGCTGGATTTTCGTTCGATAAGACATGGTGCCAATCTGATATGTTTGAGGACTCTTGAATTTCACTCACACGGTTTGCGACAAATGTTTTCCAGCGATTCGCGGGTGCCTTTATCCATGCCAAAGTGATTGTGGAGTCCGACCACAAAAACACTTTATCAAACTTGATATCGATGGACTCACGAATTTTTTCTATCATTCTCACGAGTAGTAAAGCGCTACATAACTCAAGTCTGGGTAATGTAGTACTTTTCATTGGAGCAACTCTTGATCGCGCGCAAAGCAATCGAGATTGATAAGTACCATCAGATGATCTACATCTCAGATACACGCAACAGCCGTAGGCTTTTTCGCTAGAATCTCCGAAGCCATGAAGCTCCACGCTTTCATATTTATTCATCAACACGTGTCTAGGAATTTGAATGGAATATAATTCTTGTAATTCTGAGCGAAATTTTACCCAAGTATCTTTTATCGTTTCAGGAACTGCCGCGTCCCATGATATTTTTAGTTGCCATAACCGTTGAACTATCAACTTAGCGTTGACAACAATTGGTCCTAAAAGACCCAGAGGATCGAATATTTGCGATAACTCTGATAATATTGTCCTTTTTGTTATGATGTTTTCATCAAAACGTGGTTGTGAATATTGAAACATATCTGAATGAGAATTCCATAAAACACCGAGTGTTTTACATGATTCATTTTCTCCAATTTTTAAAATATTGGATTCTAATTTATCATTCATCTCAAAGTTTTTCAGTAAGTTTGCATCATTGCACCTCCATTTTCTCAAATGGAATCCTGCCTTCGACAGTATGTTCGTGACTTCATGTTGTAACTGTAATAATTCTTGCTTATTATTAGCACCAGCCAAAAAGTCATCGACATAAAAACTATTTTTTATAGATTTTGCGGCCAAAGGAAACCTTTCGCTATTTTCCGTGGCTAACTGGTGGAGACATTTTATAGCTAAGTAAGGAGAAGATGAATTACCGTAAGTGACTGTTTTCAGTTCGAAACATTTCAATTTATGATTTGGATCTGCTCGCCAAAAAATTCGTTGAAAACGCGTTTGAGCTGGATCGATCCAAACCATACGGTACATTTTAGAAATATCTCCTGTCATAACCAAGCTAAATATTCGAAAGCGCAAAAGAATCGCGAATAAGTCATTTTGTAAGGTTGGACCTACATGTTGAACATCATTGAAGGACAAGCCACTATCTGTTTTTAAACTGGCATCAAACACTATACGGACTTTAGTAGTAGTAGATTCTTCGCGTGTTACTGCATGATGGGGCAAATAAAAGTTCAGTTCTTCTTCATCTAAATTTTCAGCGATTTCCTTCATGTGATTCAAAGATAAATATTCATCCATGAATTTTTTATAATCAATTTGTAATGAAGGATTATTTATCAATCTACGTTCTTGAGAATAAAATCGTTGCAATGCATATTCGCGAGATTGACCTAATTTATTCAAATTGTTTTTAAACGGTATGCTCACAATGAATCGACCTTCTTCATCGCGGCGATGAGTATTAGCAAAATGAGATTCACATATTTTATCCGATTCTGATAAAACTAACTTTTTTCCTACTTCTTCAAGCTGCCAAAATGTCATCACTTGATTTTCCAAATTCGCGTTGATATTGCAACAATTTATGGATTTGAGTTTCTCGGTTGAATTGTCTACACTGCCTACTACTACCCAACCTAACTTGGTTTTTCGCAAAAATAAATTAGTGTTTTCTATTCGTACTTTCCCTATACAAAGTATATCCCAAAATACGTTAGATCCCAATATAATATCTATTGGACTTGACTCGAAAAATGTAGGATCAGCTAATATAAAATTTTCGGGAATTTCAACTGGTTTTACGTTCATAGAAATGATAGGTAAATTATCAGTTAACCTCGGAATAACCAGACACTTAACTGCATTTTTATAAGCATTTGCACACGCGTGCATTCGTATATTAGTCATATAATTGATGTTTGTTTTAAGTTGACCTACCCCAGTTACCGAATATTCAATGGGAGTCATCTTCAGATTTAATTTTTTACATAAACTTTCGGTCACAAAGTTGCTCATCGAACCACTATCTAAAAGTGCTCTGAATTGATGCAGCAATCCTTTTGAATCTTCAATGAGTACCACAGCAGTGGATAAAAGAATTTGCGAAGATGTCGCTGCGTTTGAAATGGTTTCGGATACCAAATGCGTACCGGTTTCATTTCTAGATATTTCAGAATTGTTTTCATGCGAGTTTTGAGAAGGTATTGTAAATTCAATGTTTTCGCGATGTGGCTGTTTTGGAGGGGAATTTTTTCGAACCTGTCGTGGATATATATGAAGAAGCGAATTATGTGGTTTTCCACATTTCCTACATTTCGGCGCTACACAAATTTTGGTATTATGATAAGGCTTCAAACAATTCAAACATAAATGATGTTTCTTTGCTTCTTCAATTCTCATAGGCGTAGTCAATTTCGTGAAATCTTGACACCCATAAATTGTATGATTACCCTTGCAATAAAAACATTGCAACCAATTGTTGCGTCTTCGGGTTCAAAAATAAGTGAACACTGGTATGAACTCGCCTTTATTATTCGAACTTTACTTGACAACACTGTGATACAAGTCACTGTCAAAATACTTGTATCCAAGGTAACTCAGAGTAACTTCCTAACTAACTTCCTTCATCTAACAAATGCATCGCTTTTATATACAAATAAAGTTCTAGAAAACTTAAGAAATCAATAGAACACAAATAGAATGTTCGACGATTGATCCAGAACAAAAGTTAGTGCTTCTAGATTTTTCCATCTAATTCATCGAAGGATCTCGAACAATTCGAGAAGTCTTTATCAAATTTCAGGTCTGTAACACTCTTACGGTAATTCATCTTCTCCTTACTTAGCTATAAAATGTCTCCACCAGTTAGCCACGGAAAATAGCGAAAGGTTTCCTTTGGCCGCAAAATCTATAAAAAATAGTTTTTATGTCGATGACTTTTTGGCTGGTGCTAATTTTATTCCTTCTACCTCACGAAGCAAAAAGTACAGTGGATCCAATTGTTCATTGAACTTTGCTAATAGTAACCGAGAATCTTTTTTTGGCATTGCCGAGGAGTCTTCTTCAATTCTCATAGGCGTAGTCAATTTCGTGAAATCTTGACACCCATAAATTGTATGATTACCCTTGCAATAAAAACATTGCAACTTTACTGCGTCTTCTGAATTTGATGAAGTAGCATGAACGCTCGATTGTGGTCTATGAAAAACCTTATTCTTGGGATCAAATTTATTATTTTCAGTTTTTTGAATCTTATGGGTCTCAAGTTTATCAAGAAATTCACATCGCTTTCTCAGATAATTATTTATATCACATATTTTCTTCTTACCTTCATGTCTGTTACAGTATGCTTCCCATTCTTTGAAGGTAGCATTATCGAATTTATCAACAATTATGGGAATAAGCAAAGTATCCCACCTTTCGGTTTCTTCCCCTAAAGCATTCAAAGATCTCAAATTATTTATCAAAGTATTTAACATTTTCCTCAACTCTTTTGAACACTCTCTATTTAGTTTCGGATAATCAATGATTGCACGAACGTGGGTATTGACGATTTTTTTACTTTGTTCAAAATTTTCCTCTAGAGCACTCCACGCAACAGAATAATTAGAAAAAGTGATCGGGATAGATTCGATTATTTCTAGGGCCTCCCCTACTAAAAATGATCTGAGATAGAATAATTTTTGCAAATTAGAAAGTGCAGCATTTTCATCTATCATAGATTTGAAAGCGTCTCTGAATTCTACCCATTTATTTGCTTGACCATCAAAAACGGGAATACTCATTGGAGGTAATTTTGCCATGTTGAAAGGGATCATAGAATCAAAATTAAAATTGTTATTCCCAGGCATTGGGACTGATTTATTATTTACTTTGAAATCCCTACCGATACTTACACATTCGTTGAGCGAGTTGCGCTCATTACCTTCATTAATTTCTTTTTGAACTTTTGATTCGACAAAACCTTCAGTTCCTGCTTTAGAATTAGCACCTACACTTATTAATTCAGAAATTGTTTTCTCACAGCTTTTTGCCTCATAATTAGATTTTTTATTGTAAAATTTCTGAATTGATTCATCGATTTGAGCTTGTAAAGAATAGTAAAGGCATTCAAATTTTTCCCTTTCATCATCATCTACTTCTGGGGGCTCTGAAATGAACTCTATTTTATTTTGTATTTCATTGAATTGATCTAGAAGTGGTTCTAATTTTACTAATCTAGATTTTAATTCATTGCATGTAATCTCATCGAATGAATCAAGATTGATTTTGCTTAAATAAGTTTTCACTCTTGTCAAATTTGATTTGACAATTTTTCGATTAAACTTCAATTCCGCGAGATCTGTCATCGCTCAGATTGAATCAATTTCGGTTAAAGGAATTGCAAGGAAAGGATATGGATAGAAGGAACTCACTTTCTGGTACTCTACCTTGACTGTTTCTTCTGCTGGCACACGTTGGGGCTAGCTGCTATACTACTCGACTGTTCCAAAAGTTTACTATACGGCTCGAATCGGACCAAAATGTTGGAGAATGTTTCGTTCTCTTCTCGTAATTGGAACTTTTGGTTCCTAATGGACTATATAATCGAAAGTATTTGAAATATTCTTTCTTTTTATTGAATAATTAAAGATTTAAACTAAACGATGACAATATCTTTCTTTTTATTCTCAGATCTCTCTTAGCAACAACTTTATTTTTTACATAGATACAAAAAAAAAATGACACAAATGAATATACAGCATGTTCAAGAAATTGAATGTGTGATGCTTTAACAATTATTAAAAAAAAACTTGGAAAAGAGAAATGGCATGATATTCTGACTTTAAATGATCCAGAACACTTTACAACCAGTCTATCGATAACATTGAAAATTACAATATTAAATAAATAATATTGGCTAACCGGGGGAACTGTAAAAACGGTTTTGATGAAGTAAGAGGTTCCTCATGTCTGCTGGTGAATTTTTTAAATTCTGGTTCCCATGATAAGGAAAATCCTGTATTGTTCAAAGAACATCGTGGGAGCCGAGGGAAAGTAGGTAGGAATTGGTGTTATTGAATTTATGAAAATTGTATGCCTCAGGGAACACCTCCCGAGGCAGCGAGTTCCAAATATAAATGCGCATTTTAAATTTGAAGATACTATAGCTAAATTTTATTTGTGAACTGGAAAAAATTCATTATGAAATAGTTATTTACCTAACAAGTGCGGAAAGTATTACTTTTTCGCACCCGACGGCAGTTGCACGAACGACGCGGAGTAGAGTTCGGGCAAGCCGTTAAGGGCGGAAAAGACATTTTCGTGCAACCGGACGCGAAACAAGCATTTTGCAGCCGCAACAGAGGCCGCAAAATGATATTTTGCGGCCGTTACCCATAGTGACGGCCGACAAAATTTTTTACGGCCGTTCCCATAGTGACTGCCGGCAAACTGAACGCCACTACAGCATTTGACATTTCTGAAATATGACAATAACAATGTATTTCGAACCAAAAACTATTTCCAAATTCACAACAGAAACATACTTTATTTTTGATATATATTAACATTGATTGTACTGTTTATATTATTACTTATATTCATCCCTGAAGATGAAGCAACTAAATCTATTGTTTCTGAACAATCATTATTTACATTAGACAAAAACGTATTATTTTCTTTGGACATTAACATTTTGCGATTGACTACATTTGAACTAGATGCTACAGTGCCAGAAATTGCATCGGAAATTTTGTTCTTATTATGGATGGAATCCTCGACATATCCTTCCGCTACAGTAGTGGACTTCCATCCACCGTGGCGTTTAAGAACTGATATATCAGCACCTGTATTGGCAAGCAGCGTGGCGGAACTTCTTCTAAAACTGTGGCCTGTGTATGCCTCACTATTTGGTAAGCCGAGATATTTTGCAATCATACTAGGTATTTTTCCAATCGTATGCACTCCAACAACCTGTGCCGAGCACTTTCCATTTTCATATCTCAGAAATAGACGACGAATAGCAGTATGTTTTGGTCGAAGAGTTACATATTTATAGTAAATTCTTATATAATCTTGATTAGTAATGGTAAAAACACGCTTTTGATCAGTTTTAGTATCAGGAACAGTTACTATCAATACAGTTTTGTCTTCCTGAATATCTTCGAGGGTCATTCTCACTAATTCATCTCGTCGCAATGCTCCTGATATTCCCATTATCAAAACTACCTATAATAATAATTATTATGAATAAAACATCATACTTCACTTTTTTCCATATTTATATACCTTCCACAGTAGATGATTTGCATCACTAGCTTGTTTGAGGAATGAATCAATTTGCTCGTGCGTAAAAACTTTTGATTTCTTTGCTCGATAACCAACTGACTTTTTCTTGAGGAATGGTACCAATTTTAAAAACTTCTTTACGTCAATTCCATCTCGTACGTTAAGCATAGTCTTTAACATAGAATAAATGCTCCATAAAGTTGAACTCTTCACAACTTTTGATCGCTGCATCAAATATCCTAATAATATGTTTTCTGACACCGTCTTGACATTTTGGTTGACACACCAATCTTTGAAGTTGCTGTAACATTTTTCATATTTCCGTTTAGATTATGCGGGTATCAAATCAGAAAGTGCTGAGTCTATGAGATCTCTCAGCTCAGGAGGAGTGCAAGTAACTGAAATATCACTATCGCTATCGGACATCTTCTCGACTTCACGAGAAATGTCAAATTGATTTGTATTGCTAAATATTTCATCTCCATAGAAGTAGGAGATTTGAGCCGGTTCTGGGCCTCCCCCCACCACTATGACGTCATCAGTGACCTTGACCTATGACCTATGACCTCGACCTATGACCTTGACCCATGACCTTGACCTATGACCTATGACCTATGACCTTGACCTATGACCTTGACCTATGACCTCGACCTATGACCTCGACCTAGGACTTGACCTAGGACTTGGGCTTGTCCTTAGCCTTGACCATGATGTATATTGTTGGGAGGTGTTCAGGGTTTGTGTTTGTCCTAGAGATTGTGATGACTTGATTTTTTTTCATACACGGACAAGTACCTTTTGCCAAGTACTTAATATATTTTTCTTACCTCAATGTCTTTCATGTATACTTACTCTGCCATTGTGTATGATCTAATGTGTGGAGTACGCATAAAAATCTAAACCGAAGTATAGAGACGTCTGCACGCCACGGATATCCAGTCAGATATGTGAACTGGCGTCACACACCCATACACTGCGGTGACTCATCGACTACTCTCCGTCCTCTCTTCATTGATATGGTGGGGATGGTTCTGCTGTGACGTTGTATGAATAGTCGAAGCGGATAGAATTTGTTCACCCTCTCTCCCACTCATCGATATTACATATAAAGGAGGTGGGAATGATTGTGAAATCAGTATTTTGTTGAGTTTTGTGCTGAGAAGACGACATCGATAAAATGTATTCCTGTGGTTGTGGTAAATCGTTCACTCGTAGTGATAATCTCCGTCGGCATCAACTTCAAAGTTGCCAAGGTGGCCCTTCTGTGAAAAGGATTAAGTTAGATGTGGCTGCATCGACACCAATGTACACATGCAATTGTTGTAATGTGACAATTCCTACATCCCAAGTTAATTCTCACAAAAGAACTCTCCAACACAGGAACAATGCATGTGTGCAAGTGAGTGATGGCATACAGATTATAAGGAATGCTTTCAAGTGTAGAATTGTGAGTTATAGAGTGGAAAGTACCAATGTTTACACTGAATATATGCCATTCTTCAATGAGATCAGGGAGAAGGTTATTGGATTACTTGAAGAGGCAATAAAGGTTCACAAGATCTTTAAAGTGAATATGGAAGTATTTGGCAGCTACATTGTTCAAACACGGGATTTGAGTGACACGAAGTCATTCAATTCACAGAATAAAATTGTGGATCAGTCTACGGATTTGGGTGCATTATTCGATGGATTCCGTGATGTCATTATTGCTCAGACTACGGAATTTGAAGAACGTGATTCAGGTATTTATTTAAAGTTTCATTTCTATTTATATGAATAATAAATTATTGTTATGTTTCAGGATGGAGTTGTGAAAAAATTAAGTTCCTCGAAGTGAACATCAACAAGTATAGTCCACTCAGCGGATGTTCGTATGTGAAGCTGCCCGAGTTCATTGAGACAAGAAAAGCCGTTGTGAATATTCGTAATGAAGATCAACATTGTTTTGCATGGGCCATCACATCTGCATTGTTTCCTGCGAATGGTAGAGTGTCAGAAGTTTCCTCATACCCCCACTACGCCAATGTCTTGAATGTAACAGGTATGGATTTTCCAGTTAAACTTCAAGCTATAAAAAAGTTTGAGGACATGAATGATATTTCAATTAATGTGTATGGGTTAGAGTCAAAACTTGATAAGGGTAAAATGAAATATGAAGTGGTTGGTCCGTTGCGTTACTCACAGAGAAGACTTAGAAGACATGTTAATTTGTTACTTATAACAGATGATTCTGGCAATAGTCATTATTGTTGGATTAAAGACCTTTCTAGGTTAGTTTCAAGTCAACTATCTGCGCATGAGCATAAAAAATATTTTTGTGATGGATGTTTATTGTATTTCTCTCACGAGCGATTACTGTTACGTCATCAGTTGCATGACTGTAATCACTTGAGTACTACAACACCATCAGTCAATTTCAGAATCAACAAATATGGTAAAATGTTACCGGGTAATGCACTTATGTTTGAAAATTTTGAGAAACAAATGAAGGTGCCATTTGTAGTTTATGCTGATTTTGAATCAGTTCTCAAACCCATTCAAACTAGTCAACCCAACCCTAAACACTCATTCTCGAATAAAACATACAAACACGAACCTTATTCATTTGCTTATTCGATAAAATGTTCATATAATGATAAATTATCGAAATTTGTTACATATAGGGGTGAGGATGCAGCCGAGAAATTTGTTACAAAACTTGAAGATGATTTGAGAAATATTTATCACAATTATTTGAGGTATCCAATTCCTATGGCTGCACAAACCCCCGCGGAAGAAGCAGAGTTTTCTTCTACACAATTTTGTGGAATATGTGATAAACCATTCACGGGTGGTGATGTGAAAGTGAGAGACCATTGCCACCTCACTGGAAAAAAAAGATCACCTGCCGCACATTCCGTATGTAACTTAAATTTCAAATTGCCAAATTTTGTTCCAATCATTTTCCATAATCTGAGTGGGTATGATTGTCATTTGTTCATAAAAGAACTGTATAGAAACAAAGACAAAGTGGATGTTATTCCACAAACTAAGGAAAAATACATTTCTTTCACTAAGCATCTATTCACTCACACATACACTGACAAAGACGGAAAAGAAAAAAAGAATTTTTTGAAAATGAGATTTATAGATAGTTTCAAATTCATGTCGAATTCTTTGCAGAACTTAGGTGCTAACTTAACATCCGATCAGTGTATTGAGATGCATAAACATTTTCCACAAATTGACAAATTCAATTTGATGAGACAGAAAGGTGTTTTTCCATATAACTTTGTTGATCATATTGACAAGTTGAATTATCCAACTCTACCCACTAAAAATCAGTTTTATGACAATCTTAACGGAGAGCATATATCAGATAAGGATTATATGAGAGCGAAACTTGTTTGGCATTTATTCGAGTGTAAGAGTTTAGGGGAATACTCGGATTTATATTTGAAGTCCGATGTTCTTCTATTATGCGACATATTTGAGAATTTTCGAAATATATGCTTAGATAAATATAAATTAGATCCGGCACAGTATTATACAGCGCCCGGATTATCGTGGGATGCAATGCTGAAGTATACGAATATTGAATTGGAATTATTGACAGACATTGACATGATTAATTTTTTCAAAAAAGGAATACGGGGCGGAATAAGTCAGTGTAGTGAAAGGAAGCATATAGCTAATAATAAATTTTTACCCGATTATAACCCAGATGAACCTTCATCATACATATCATATTTAGATGCAACTAACCTATATGGTCACAGTATGTCACAACCATTACCCACCAACGATTTTGCATGGCTAACACCCGATGAAATAATCAATTTGGATGTAATGGGAGTGGCATCTGATAGTCCATACGGTTATGTTCTTGAAGTAGATGTTCATTATCCCCAAGAGTTACATGACAAACATGCTGATCTTCCCTTTCTCGTTGAAAGTTTAATACCACCACACTCGAAATCAAAAATTCCTAAATTAATTCCAAATTTAAATGACAAAAGAAAATATATTGTACATTATAAAAACTTACAGCAGGCTGTGGCCAATGGTCTTATTATTATGAACACACATAGAGTGTTGAGATTCAAGCAGTCATGTTGGATGAAACCTTATATTGATTTGAACACTGAAATGCGAAATCGATCTAACAACAAAGCTGAAAAAGATTTCTATAAACTCATGAATAATGCAGTTTATGGGAAAACAATGGAAAACGTTGATAACAGAATTGATGTTAGACTGGTTACGCATTGGGAAAGTATCAAGAGGAAAATTGGTGCTAGCGCCCTAATATCACGTCCAAATTTCAAAAGCTGTTCAATTTTTTCAGAAAATTTTGTTGCTATTCAATTGGGCAAAGTTAATGTATTGTACGATAAACCGCTATATTTGGGATTTTGTATTCTAGAATTATCCAAAACAGTCATGTACAACTTTTTCTATGGATGTATTAAACGTCATTATGCAGAAAATGCCACCTTACTCTACACTGACACGGATTCTTTAATTTTGAAAGTAAATACCGATAATTTTTATGATTTCATGACCAACAATATATGCGAGTTTGATACTTCCAATTACAACGTAGGAAACCAATTCAATATTCCTATTACAAAGTCAATTCTGGGTAATTTCAAAGATGAATTTCCGAATGATCCCATAATTAGCTTTTATGGTACCGGTGCCAAAGCATATTATGTTCAGTCTGTAGGTAGTGAATTCAAAAAAGCAAAAGGTGTCAAAAGATCCGTCATAAAGAATGAATTGACATGTGAAGATTATAAGAAAATTGTCGAACAGGGTGGTCTAATATTCAGGAAGATGAACTCGTTCAGAAGCATATTGCATGACATGTATACTGAATTGAAGAACAAAGTTGCATTGTCATACCATGATGATAAACGGTTCATCATTCCCAATACGACACACACTCTTCCTTGGGGTCATAGCGATATAGAATTCTACCAGAATGATCCAGTAGAGAATATTCGTTGGGTTTCCAATATTATTCAATCTTTTTCCCAAGAGAGTCCTTTGGATCAATTACTTCATTTATTAACAGCTGAATTGAACAAATGAAATATCATTTCAAATGGAAAATTCACCACCATACTTATTTATTTGTATTTGAGATGTAATTACGCTTATTATATAAAAGTCAAATTATACTAGTCAATTTTAGTTAATGTCTTGTCCAGTTACCAAATATATAAAAATATATAAATATACACGTTATTCTGATTTCCTATTGTTTCATTTAAGAGAATAAATATCTACACAGAGATATATAGATTTTAATTGTCTTGAAATCATCAGTATGAAAGATATCAAGGTGGAAGAAAGATGTCCAAAGCTATTGATAAATTCGGCCGTAGACGAAAATGGGGTACTGTCAAAGTTCGAGTTCTTCAAGGTTCCCAAGGTCCTCAAGGTATGGGATTCAAGCTTTCGCCTGACGACCAATATGATATGCAAGGTAAAAGACTGAAAAATGCTGGTGAACCGATAGACGAGAGTGATTGTGTAACTCAATTATATCTCAATGAACAAATTACGGAGACGAAGGCACTTGTCCTTAAAGCCTTGCAGGCTGCCATACATGCCACAATGGCTAAGATTGTACCTGAAGCCCGTCAAGCATTCAATGAAAAAGTAGAGGAGGTGACTGATGATCTAGATCGCAAATACAAAAATCTAAAAAGTGATGTGGATATCAAAGTATGGGATGCTACAGCCACAATGACACGAAAAATATCAGAGTTGACAACTGAACTCGATTACAACAGCAAAAATCTGAAAAATGATTTGGATGCCAATGCATTGAATGTCACATCTGCAGTGATGCTGAAATATAATGATTTGGAAAGAAGGTTAGCTGAATTGGAGAATAAACATCCTGATGTTTGGCTCACACATAGACCAAAACTGTGGGCTCCAGGTAGTGATCCAGAACCCGCTGTTTGAAAAATAAATTTGTATTATGAAAATATTACAAATAAAATGTTCTAAATCAATGTTGAAATTTTTCATTTCTTACTCACCAAATATATTATAGAATTTGGTAGTGGGTGAGTTCTTTTTGAAAAGTATCAATTCAAGTTATGGAAACTTTGTACATTTTTGCCATTGAGTGGCGCAGATGCGTGTGTTTATGTTCTTTGTGTGGCCCTGAAAAGGGCCTATTGGGTGCTCCGAAGAGCTGGGTGCCATCCCGCATATTTATGCGGGACGACCACGGGGGGGGGGGGGGGGCAGGGTGAGGACTTAGATGACATCGTCATCCTCGTCATCCGATGACACCAAGATGATGGTGTCATCATCGGAGTCGTCCTCTACGGGGAACTCGTCCGGGTCGAGGTCCATATTTATGTCCTCGACACGGATATGGACCACTTGGCCATCATCCTCGAACTCATCCTCCGAGGAGCTATCGAAGTCGTCGACGCGTTGATCCATATCTTCGTCGTCCGAAGTCGACGGAGATGGATAGTTCCACACATCTGTGGAGTCCGACACCTCATTCACCTGAATCGGACCCCGTGGATCTCGATGGTAAAATGGATCCTGCCTCTCACCCTGGTATACCTGCTGGACCTGTACGGCAGAGACGATCTGATATCTTGCTATCATCGCTTCCCGTTCCAAATCATCTTCGAATTCGGCACAATGTCTCGGAGACGAGGTGGAGTCTGGAAGAGGCATCTTGGAAGACTGATACTATAATCTGAGCTGGCATTGAATTTATACTAGTTCGGGGGTGGCAGTGTAGGGTGGGAGAAGAGAGTGGGGGTTTGAAGGCTGAGAGAAATCAGGAGATGGGAGAAATACACATCATATTATTTTATAAAATATGTAAATAAAATATAAATAAAATATGTATATAAATAAAATATAAATAAAATATGTAAAAACATAATTCAGATGAATTGAAGAAAAATGCCCCATCCTCCGCATTGTTCAATGTGCACCAGACCATTAAATGTGCACTCCTATTTCACTTCATCTTTTTTTCTATTTTTATTCTAAATCTACATATACAAAACTTATATCTACTTACAAATAACTTAACCTTAACCTTAACATATCTAAAAATTAAAATTAGCAAATTGCTCCAGGTTGCTTCGGAGCCGTGCCACCAAAGCCACCCCCTGCGCCTTGGCGTCTTCCAGCCTGGTGACTAGCTGGACCTCCCGGAGACTTTGCTGCCGATCGCGGGCCATCAGCTCTGCCTGCTGGCGCTCAAGCTCTTCCAGCTGGCGGTTGAGTTCTGCCCGCGCCAGCTGACTGTCATCATAGTCCCGCTGGGCCTCCTCTATCCCACGCTTTGCCCGTTGCACACTCATCTCCAGCTCAGGTACGATAGGTGCTGGAGGGTGGACTTCTTCAGCAGTGGGTTGTGGAGGGGCAACTTCAACGACAGGTGGTAAAGGTGCGTCTATAACCGGTGTCACAACAGTTGAGGATGTCTTCTTGGACACCCTTCTTCTGCTGTTGTGTGCGTGCTTCCTCGATGATGATTTCTTCGGTGGTTTTGGAGGCAGGAAATCATCATCGCTGTCAGCAATTTGGATTATAGGCAAACCTTCCATCGACGAATTTGCTCCTGCGTCACGGGATCTCTTGGAAGCAACTCCGTTAATGAACCCACCTTGCCGTCTGCGTTGGTCCATCGTCAGCGACTGCATTTCGGGGACCTCTCTCCTGATGACGTCCATAACGTCATTGAAGTGCTCTTCGTCTGGCATTTGAGGTGCGGCGCCATCCACCCTGATGTTACTCAGGATCGTTATTGCTGCAAGACCAGTTAATGCGGGAGAATCCATAGCTAAACATACAAAAAAAAATTAAACGGGTTCATGATTACAAGATTGTTAACTTACTCTCAAATTATTACAGCTTGCTATAGTCTGCTAATTCAGTTGGCTGGTGGTTGATCTGGCGGGTGATCTTGTGGATGATGTGGTAGCTGATGTCAGTTCAGAAGAGTGACTGAAGATTATTCGGAGGAAGTTCTTGTTTTAAACACTCAGACCTCCACCCCACTCCTCTTCTTCTTCTCCGACCTCCTACTCCAATCCCCACTCCGACCACCCACTCCTCTTCTTCTTCTCCGACCTCCTACTCCAATCCCCACTCCGACCACCCACTCCTCTTCTTCTCCGACCTCCTACTCCAGTCCCCACTTCGACCACCTACTCCGACCTTCCACTTCAATCCGCACTATGTCTTAAGCCACACCTCTTTCTTTAGCCAGTATCCCTCAGACCAGAAAACCCCACCCCATCATAACCCCACCCCTATTTCAGCTCTGTTATTTGTTACAATGTACACATCCACCTACGGGACAGAGCAGATATAGGGGTGAGTGACAAGAATAACAATTATGAGTGGGAACATTTGCATACTCGAGTGTATCATGTGAATTAACATGCTGATACCACTCACCATTATTATTCATGCCGCAATACCGTACAAAACAAATATCACATAGGAAGCGTTTTTCATTATCACAAGTTTTGATAGTAACAAATGAAAAGCTACAACAGTACAAATTTGTTGCAACGTCTTCTAACACCTCTGTCATATTTATCTGATGGGCATTGCTCACGATCGTTTCGGGGACATCCTCACAGTCTGGTACAATTCCATCGTCTACTTCTGGTTCTTCTCCGTCATCTTCTAGGAACTCTTCTTCGACGAAGTCATCCCCAGCGGGTATGTCTTGGCGGCCATCTTCAAAATCTACCAGGTCATGGAATTCGCCATTGTCACCATTCTCACCCACTACAACTTCATCTTCTTGTTCCCAAACAAACTCGTCACCTGCCAACACATCAACTTGATTGTTGGCATCTAATTGGGAGAGGGCTTCCAATGCAAAACCAACTTGATCAACCATAATTGCTATACAAACACAGTTTCTAACAGAAAATACAAAAGTCGAATGAAATGTTAGGATTTTGGACCGATTTTATATGTTACAATCGTGAGTGGGGGTTACCACCTCCACTAAACCCACACTTCATCTCCTGAGAATAGCAATTCCTCCATTAACCTAGATTTCCTCGTCATCTAATTAGTGACGCAAATGCAAACAACGAGGATACAAAAATGCTGAAGATATTTAGGAAAAAATATTTGATTTTCGAATTAAACCACAGAAACATGACAAAAATATATCTTCAATTTTTTTTCTAGTAGAATCCACCCATTCAAATCTTTTATCAAGTATGACATATTTCGATAAAATCCATTATAACGTGGATAAAAAAATCTTAGAGATTATTAGGAAAAAATATTTGATTTTCGAATGAAACCGCAGAATCATGACAAATATATTTTCAAATTTTTTTCTATTAGAATTCATCCTTTCAAATCTTTTATCAAGTATGACATTTTTCGATAAAATCCATTATAACGTGGATACAAAAATATTAGAGATTCTAAAAAGAAATGTTTGATTTTCGAATTAAAGTGCAGAAACATGACAAAAAAAATATTTTCAAATATTTTTTCTAGTTGAATTTACTCTTTCAAATCTTTTATCAAGTATGACAAATTTCGATAAAATCCATTATATCGCGGATACAATACATTACAGCAATTCCAATATGCACTGATTCAACCCCGCATGGAAACGCCAATGATACCTGCCGTCTACAATAGCTTTAATATTTTAGTAACTGACCGGTGAGGGTGAATTTTACCTGAGATGACCGTAAATTCATTTCATTTGGGTAAATTTTTATTTCATAGCGTCTCTTTGCGATAGTTCAGTTGTGTTTTATCTGTAATGGCGTTAGTAACAAAATCTCAATCAGAAAGTGAAGCGGCGGTTAAGGCACTGTTGGACATGGAAAATATAGTGCCGACTATCATATCACCCATTAGAGAAAACGAAATTGTGGAACAATCGCCTGTGAAAAGTGCAAGGTCACAAAACCAAAAAAAGCCCGAGAAATAAATCTCTTAATATCACCCTCCACCCACCTCCTAGGTGATATAGAGAGATTTCTTTCTCGGGGCACACTGCAAACTCACCACTGAGCTACGCAGCCTCCGAAAGAATTAGTCAAATTTCTTCTATATGAATGTTTTAAATCAAACCCCTGAAATGTATGCGACTAAATATACATGCTCCTACAATTCCGTAAAACTGAAGAGTTGGTCCATCTAGTGCCAAATAGCACAACACATATAAACTATACCAACTGAGCTAATGCGATCTCCGAAGGAATTCGTTATAGCTACCTCTAAAGACCTTTATTTAACCCCTCATGATAAATTCCCCCAAAGAAAATATGACTTTTTGTGATAGAAGTGCAAGTAAAAGGAACGTATGTGAAATATCTTGCAGTTTACAGGCTTGTAAATTGTACATGCTTCAAAAACTCTGCATGGGCAATTTACAAGCATATATTTTTGACCCTTGCTTGTGTTTATAAACTGCTAACAGTTCACATACGTTCCTATTCAAAAGAGATATTTTCTTTAGTTCAGAAGTATTAACTTTGTTAATACTGGAGGAATTTAACATGAAGGGTCAAAAACCCTGGGTGGGCACCCATGTATCTGAATCTTGGCGTATCCACCAGCCATTGAAGTGCAGAATGTTTTGATTAGGGGCAATGCATTGAACCGCTTTTCAGATATTTTGCTGCGATTTTTTTTATATATTTTTTTGGAAATATATGATCATTGCGAAAGTTTTTCATCATAGAACTTTTTTGAAATTCCCACTTATGAGTGAGATATGATTTTTTTAAATATTGATATCGAGATTTTGTTGTAAAATTTATTTCAAGTATAACCTACAATTTTATATTTTTTCTTGGAAGATATGATCATTTTTAATGTTTTTGACCAACAAACTTTTTCTTTATTATCATTCATGAGTGAGATATAATTTTCAAAAATAAGTAGGAGTAGGAGATCTGAGCCGGTTCTGGACCTACCTCCACCATCATAACTTTCAACCAGCAAATTATTTCGCGGTTCGATTCGCGGCCGCGAATTTAATCGCAGTTCGATTCGCGGCCGCGAATTTAATCGCGTTTTGATTCGCGCTCGCGAATCAAAACAGCGGTCAAGGTCTCGAATCCGCGGATTCGTCCGTAGGTCTATTATTTTGAATTTTTCACTTTCTTGATGTCCAACACTTCTTTTTCCTATGAAGTTTGTGAAGGTAACTCCTGGGAGGGAGGGATATCTACTCCCTCTCCTTCTATGGTGGTTTGTTGTCATGTTCATTGTGCGCATGTACCAGTCGACTTGTTTGAATAAAACTTAGAGTCGCATTAACATCAGCACCATTTCTGTCCACATCCCATTGATATCACACATTCCTACGAGCTAAATATGAACTCATTACCAAATTTGTCTGCTGAAGAAGAAGCAATGCCATGTATTGCAACAAATGATGACTTTGGTTTTGAAGATATTCCGGTATATCACTTGTCATCCCAAGAAGGTTTCATCGATGAATATAACATTGATGATTATCTGAAGATGGGAGATATACCGGAACCTTCAGAAAGTGTTGATCCAACCCTTTCACAATTGTCACTACCAAAATGCCCGTCACTTCTCTCTCCTCTTAGTGTCGATACGAAAGCGAAACCATCTAGGAGAAAGTGTGCATCTACTGCTTCAAATCCCAAGAAAACAAGTAAGGGTGTACGGAAACCCCGTAAGAAGAAAGTAGATGACACCTTCAAGAATGTGATAGGTGATTTGGAAGATGTATCGCTTCATTCTTTTGGTCCACTGCAGCGTTGTGGAGACATGCTTAAGAAAGCGAAATGCAGCATCGTAAAATCGAGAGCTATCATCGTCAAATGCGATGACGATGTTCGAAGAGGTAGCATGGACGACGAGGTGGTTCTTCAGAAGCTCGATGCAAAGATTGTATCATCGAAGGCTGAACTGATCAAAATGTGTGAAGATGCAGATAAACTCCGTTTCAAAATCACACAGAAGAATCAGTCCGCCCTTTGTTTGAAAATGCAAGCTGAGATTGAGCTTCAGGAGTCCACTAAACTTTTTGATATGGTAGCATCTGTACGTGATAAGTGGCGAAAAGAGTTTGATCACGCATTCCAATCTGATAGTGATTAGCTCTGAGGATTATGAAATGTTATCAATGTTGTGAGTTGAAATGAAAGACTTTTTCAAAAATCTATGAAGTGGGGAGGAGTATGCAGATTATTTCGGTTTTGGCATACACTGGGCGTTGCGTTTGGTTGGGGCAACGTTCACCACTTCATGATTTATTCATTTTGAAAAAAAACTCAAAAATAGTTCTATATTTTCTATAGTTTATTAATAATCTTACAGCTTAGTGAGAATAATAAGTAATACAATTTCATTCAAATATTAAACCATAGCACTTTTGTGTAACCATGAATTCTTTCCGCTTGGAAGGCCTAACCACTTAATGTATAGTTTATTTCCTTTCCTCCTCAACACTTTTTCAACTAGGTATACGTCAGGATTTTGCGTTATCAATAATTCTTCTCCATAAAAACATCCTCTAATCGGGCTCCCATCCATGTCTTCAAGAATATAAGTTATGGGGTATGTTTGGTTAATTTTAACAATTTTGAATAGTTCTGTTGTGTAATTGGCAGTGTAACCCTTTTCGAAAATATTCTTGTACTTGCTTATACGTACAATATCATTCATTCGAAATTTGGAAATACTTTGTTTTCTTCGAGGGATTACTTTGGAACTTTTGAATTTCAGTTTTGTTGCTGGCATAACATCGATTGGTTTCATACCAATTGTACGATGCACCTTATTGTTATATTTGCTTGTTATGATTGGAAGAATATTCAACCATTTGTTGTGTCCCATCGCTGAAAATTCTCTATAAAGCCACGTCTTTATTGTTCGAATTACTCTTTCAGCTATGGCCGCCTTCATGGTGCTGAATGTTGAATAATGGTTGATCTTATATTTTCGCATCAAAAATGAAAAAGAACTATTGAAAAATTCTGATCCTTGATCGCTTTGTAGATGTTTCGGGGAATAGTTGGCTTCTTTCAGCACATCTTCCATTGCATTGGTTACAGCACTACCTGTTTTATTTTTAATCGGCTTCGTCCATAGATATTTCGAGTAGCAATCAATGACCACAAGAACATATCGATATCCTTTGTTATGTTTAGCATAAGGTTGTAATTCGGCAAGATCTATTTGCCACAGATCTGCAAAACCTTTGACGGTGGTGGTTCTTCTGATGAAATTACGTCTTGCCGGCTTATGTAACTCATTGACAACTTGTCGTTTGACATCACTTATTTCATTATCCATCTCCTCGCAATCACTTATTTGTTTTCATTCAGACAAACAATTTGACAATGTTACGGCATCATATAATGAGAACAAACTGATCATTTTTGCTGATGTATTAGATTATTATACCTTCCTCACGTAATTCTTCAATTATGGAAATTATTTCATTATCATGTCCAGTGTGTCCAGCTGACTTTGAAGATATCAATAGCCGCAAACGAGCGACTAACTCCTTGGGTGAATTCCAGTAAACATAATTCGCAGGTTTGGGATCATATATTTTCTGCATTTTCATTCGATGGAACCCTTCACCTTTTTTTGTCCTACTTCTGGTCGTCTGATAATGTGATAAGTTTAGTATAGGTTTAATAACTTCACGGAATTTTTTAGATTTCGGGTGTTTGAAACCATTTCGCAGTAGATGTTGTTTGTAAGGTGCATTTGTTAGCCTCAATATTTTAGCATATGTATGACGAACTTCATCATCATCATCAACTTCAGGTGGGTTTTTCAAAAAAATCATGTTGTATAACTCCAGACTACTTGGGAATTCATGTGTTCGTGTTTTATTTTTGTTCCAAAATAATATATTTCCATCACTGAAACGTACATTGTGACTCCCCATTTTCAGTTTTTGTGTAGTAGGATCTAACCGTATGCCAAATATTCTGTCATAAGCTGCATTCTTAGTTTTGACATTTTCCAAATGTCTTTTCAAAACATCTCCAGTATTGTCTTCAAAATTATCAAATACGGACTTTTCATCTTTTCCGAATTCTTTGATGGTATCTGTCTCACTGTCAACAGATGATAATTCACTACTATATGATGAATTATTTCCCACTGAAGTACTCCTAACTTTTATTGGAGTAGACTGAGAATTCACTTGCTTCATCGAAAACGTCGGCTGTGGTGGCTGTGGTTTCGTGGTAGCAGCAGCTGAAGAAAGAACATTTAATGGCTTCATTATGGGATCATAGAGTTTTTCAAGCGCCATTCGATTTTCAATAAGTCCACTCTTGATAGAGTTAAATTTCTGCCGTACAGCTTCTGTTGTCTCAACAAGTTGGCGTTTCAAATTCAATTCATTGTTTTTATCTTCAACTACTTTATCATTTTTTGTCTTCATTTTGCTTCACAAGAGAGAGAATACACTGAAGTAACCTCTATGCAATTCAGCGATCGATTGAATGCGTATTGTATTATCATGGATATATAAAACTATCGAACCCCATGCGATATCTACCTTCATGCATTTTTCTATCCTTATCAATGACCAAAAATCCATATTGATCCTCCCAACATTTAACACACATCAATTGGAATTGCTTAAATGTTACATCGGGTGACACGTGATCCGAATAAATATGGTGTAGATTCGTTTCATCTTGCTTGAACATTACGATAAAGTTGGTATTATCTCGCACTAACTGTTTGGGCACTCGTGAATATGTTTGAGCAAGATAAAAACAGTCAACATCTTTATGACGTCCCATACAGAAATATGATCTTATAATATCCTGTTTTTCACATATTACATCATCGAAAATGAAAACAGAATTTGGTTTGGCATCGGATGGTTCCACTATTTCTGCATTATTACTGAATGTATAAAATCCCAACCCCTTGATGGGTTCCAATACATTTCGTAGGAATTGATATTTGGGTTGATTGAGTGATTTCGAATAGAGATAAACATTTGTGAATCGCAGTCCTTGTGGATGTGTTGAAAGAGAGATCATGGCATTCGTCTTTCCACAATTCGATGGTCCGATAATGAGTCCTCGAACAGATGATGGAAGTAGTGGACCATGCCGCAACACTTTCTGTCCATTCAATCCACAACCGAATTTTTCATCTAGATTATCTACAGCAAACTTTTCTTTCTGCTTCACAATGCGCATCGTACCGTGGTTGGAGACTATGTAAGCGATGATATGCTGTGAACATTTCATTTAAATGAGTACCATCAAACGATACGGATGTGTTCGTAGTGGATGCAGAAAAAGCGGTCGTGGATTCGTTAATAATTTAATAAACAAATTGCCGTTCGAATTACATTTACCCGGAGGATATCAGTATTGTGGACCCGGTACAAAATTGGAAAAACGTTTAGCCCGCAAAGATCCTGGAATCAATAAATTGGATATTGCATGCAAACAACACGATATTCAATATTTGAATCATCTAACTGATCTCACAGCGAGACATAGAGCAGACAAAGAACTCGAATACGCAGCTTGGAACAGGGTTAAATCGAAGGACGCTGGTATTAAGGAAAGAATAGCTGCCCTACTCGTTACCAACATTATGAAATCGAAGAGACGTTTCGGTATGGGTTGTAGTAGTACTACTGTGAAGACAAAGAAGAGGAATCAACCGAAGAAAAAGAAGAGAAATCAACCGAAGAAGAAGAAAAATAATCTCATAAAAATCGCCTTTGGTTCTGGGGTGGTTCATAAAGTGCGGAATGTACTGAAAAAAGCTGGGGGTGAGCAATTTGTGACGAATAATTTGAAAAAAGCCACCGTAGTGGCATTGCATGCAGCACGTAAATACCTCAAAGCTGCCGGTGGAAAGAAAACGATCCGCACGCCTCGCATAATTCCAATACCTAAAGTCGGAGGGATTCTACCATTGATACCAATTTTTGCTGGATTGTCTGCGCTCGGAAGTTTAGCTGGTGCTGTTGCAGGCATCACCAGAGCTGTGAATTCAGCAAAAGCAAGCAGAACCGCCCTGATCGAAGCGAATCGTCATAATAGGAAAATGGAAAGTGTGGCATTGGGTAAAAGTGGTAGTGGTATATACCTTAAACCTTACCGTAAAGGACTCGGACTCTATTTGAAACCATACAATCCAAAAAACTAGTTGATTCCCTACCTCGAAAACCTCTCACCGACATCGATCTCACTTATTATGCCAAGAAAATGAAAATTCCATACTTTCGCGGTATTTTCATGCGTGATACATTACCCACTAGAGGTCCACGACACCGCGAGACCGCCATTGTCAATTTAGATGGAATAAGAGGATCGGGAACACATTGGGTGGCATACAGCAAATGTGGGAAAGACATTACATACTTTGATAGTTTTGGAAATCTACCCCCACCAATAGAGTTGATTCAATACTTCCAGAAATGTTCGAAAGTGAAAATTCTATATAACTATGATCGCCAGCAGAAGTTCAACACAGTTTTCTGCGGTCACTTGTGCCTGAAGTTTCTCTCTGAATTATTATAGAATGGATAAAACTCCAGCAATGACTCGAGAGGCTATTAGGACGATGGGATTATCACTCAAAATGTATTCAAAATATCGGACCTTGACAAGAATGGATCGAGTGATGCTTGCAAATATGCCGAAGGAAGTGATACTCGCATGCGCTGCACATGAGATTGCTTCTGTTTGGGAAAAGTTACCTAAAAGTCTACAAGATGATGTTGATATAATGAAATATAGATATTGCAATGACCACCACAATCTTGACGGCGAAAGCGTTTCAGATTCTGATGTGAATGATGGTCCTATACCTCGAAAAATATTCTGCTGTTATTGCAATATAAAGGATATGAATATTGGTGCTAATAAAAATGAAATGGATATTGATGAACCATCTCCGAAAAAGCGTAGGTTGTCCCGAGTGTGTTGTAGACAACAATAAATTGAAGTGAAATCCATAAAATGTATCAGTCATGTCACGGAAGTTCGAACTACAAGCTGTCGGGACGAGTGTCTTGAGTGCAGACTTTTTCCCACCCGTTGAATTGGATAGAAACAGTCGTTATGGATTGGGACTTTTAGGATTCTATGGATGCAACACAGTAAATAATATAACTGAAAAAAACAATGTGATCAGTTTTAGAATCAGTGATATAAGTTCACCAATACTTCAGAAGTACACAATTGAAATTCCATGTGGTGCCTATGAAATAGATGAGATCAATGCAGTTATTCAGAAACATATCATGTTTCGATTGTTTCATGGGAAAAATCAAAACGATACCAATGCAGATGATATATTCTACCTACATGCCAATAATAATACTTTCAAATGTGAGATGCGATCAAAATATGAAATTGATCTAACTCATCCGAATTCCATAGCAAAGATGATGGGTTTTAATTTTGATAGATTTCAACCGAATCAGATACACGAATCCTCACATCCGATAAATATAACAACTGTGAGACTAATCCGCTTAGATTGCAACATTATATCTGGTTCATACATAAACAATGAAGAATCCCACATTCTTTTTTCATTCGATATCGATGTGGAGCCTGGATTCAATCTCACAAAAGAACCACACAAGATTATATATATGCCCATCAGTCCAGAAGGTCGTCAGTTGATTCACAACATCACAGTGCGTATTTTGGATCATAATAATAATCTCATTGATTTTGGAAGTGCAGAAGAGATTGTTATAATTTTGGAATTGAAAAAAATCTAATAACTATTATGGGTTTTTGTTATAATAGACAGAATCGACAAGGATTTGAAAACATTCCACAAATAGCTAAAAAGGAAGGTTCGAATAGAAAAAGGCTCATTCCAAAAGTGTACGCTAAACAGTTAGCACACCACACTGCTCTCTCGCTGAGAGATCTCAAATTTTTGAAATCAATTGGACTGAAAGTAAGGAACAATGGTGCTCGAAACAAATAGTGAAAAGTTGAATATATTTGACGAGCCGATGCTCGATCATTCCCTCACAAGTTTACATGAGCATACATATAAACCATATGGATCACCATTGTTTAGGAATTCAGATGAAATTCGAATTGCAATCAATAATCAAGACGTTATACTTGACATTGCTGAGAGTTTCATTTATATAGAGGGTAAATTCACACCTAAAGATGAAACAAAATTATGTTATCTCTCGAATAATGCAATCGCCTTCCTTTTTGATGAAATTCGCTACGAAATGGGTGGTGAACAAGTTGCTGTGGTCAGGAAGCCGGGGATAACATCTACAATGAAGAATATGATATCATTTGGACAATCGCATGCTAACACTTTATTGACAACTGGATGGGGACTTTCGGAAACTAAACAGGATATCTTGGATACAACTAGTCACGTATTCAGTGGTAAATTACCACTGAAATATTTGATGGGTTTCGCTGAAGATTACAACAAAAGTATCTTGAATGCCAAACAAGAAATGATTTTAATAATCGCTCGATCCTTCAAGAACTCATATATTGGTGAGGTTGATGCTGATTTGGAAATCAATAAAATTGAGTGGAAAATAAGACACATAGTGCCAGAAGATAAGCACAAGCTCAAACTTTTAAATAGAATCAACAAAAGCGGTCTGAATGCTAAAATCAAGTTGGCTTATCGCATGTGGGATCTCTATGAACTTCCATCACTACGTGGCACGTCTTCAGACATATGGGCTATCAAGACAACCAACGCCCTTGAAACACCTCGTTACATCATCATTGGATTCCAAAGCACTACCACTTCTGAAGACAGGACAAAGGACATCACTAAATTCACAACTGCTGATATCAATAACATTCGTGTGTACTTGAACTCTGAAGTATACCCATATGAACGTTGGAATTTGGATTTCGATAAAAAACTCGATACTTCGGCTTATTATGCCTATGAGAACTTTCAACGAAGTTATTATGATAAAGATATGAGTGAACCTCTCATGGACATTGGTCAATTTCGACAAAATCCACTATTCATCATTGATTGTTCACATCAGCCGAATGCCACAAAATCATCAACTATTGATATTAAGCTCGAGTTTGAAACTAGGAAAGTCAACTTCCCAGCCAACACCAAAGTATATGCACTCATTCTGCATGATACATTTTTGACATACAATGCATTGGATGGTTCAGTTCACTGCAGATATTGATGAAGACACACACACACACACATTTTTTTCATTTTTCTTTCTTTATTCATGTAAAAGAGAAATAGGTAAATAAAACATGTGTAAAAAATTTTTATGTTTTTTTATTCAAATATCATTAGCTTAGAATTCAAATAGTCTTAGGTATGTACAAACAATCTAATATAACTTCTTCTTCATCTTCATCATAATTTTCTCCTTCTTCGATTTCACTATCATCATCATCCAGTTGGTACTTTTTGATGATGTCTTCAGGTAGGTATGGTAGGAGGCGGTGGAGAAATCTTTTCAGCTCACATTCAATCATTGCGTCGCAGAGGTGATGTAGATCGAAAGAACCATCTGTATATTTCTCGCAGAGATCCACACCCTTTTTGTAGTTCTCGTAATCACGCATACAGTGTTGGATCCTTTCTTCATCATAGCATACGCTCAGGTCATAAATGGTGGCGTGGTGAGCATCCTCGCTCAAAGCACGCAACTCAGAAGTTAACCTTTCAACGGCGGAAGAGATGTCTATGGCTTCGGTCCAGTGTTGACTTGCATACATCATCCACATTTTTCAAAAATGAAGCTATGATCAAAGAGAAATTATTGAAATAAGAATGCTACAAAAATAATCAGTACTACTCACATTAGACTTTTGATGATGTCTCCACCGAAGAGTGTGTTTAACAATGTATGAAAAGTTTTTATATTTTCCTTACAATTATCACCTATAATATAAAAGAATCAGAATTAGAAGATATGACAAGTGGAAATTATATATTACAATTATTCAGTGAGATCAAATTTGACCAACGATCTCGTTTTCATGCCGGCAAAGCTTTGTGGACTCTGACCCAAATATGCTACTGTATATTTACCACCTGATGAATTGATGCATGCTACATCATCATCGGTAAATTGTTCTGAAACGCGTTTTGGCAGCCATGTTTTGAATAATGTATCATTGCTTACATCAAGTAGTATCAATAAAATGGATTTACCAAACCGGGTAGAACAAACTGACATCGTCTTAATTGGGTAAGCTTCATTCAGTGGCAAAGATGATATTACTTTTTGCTCTAACACTTCCATCTCTTGTTTAATTATAGAATTGATTTTTTGTAAATCTACTTTTGGAACTGACATGATGATAATATATATGGAAAATATAAATAATTTTCAATAGAAAAACACACTCACTGATCTCTCTCACTGTGTAGGCACTGAATAACTTCACTACTCTTGCTGACTGCTCGACTGCTAGGTATACAACTTCTGATTTCATATCACCATACCAACTTCTTTTATAATAGATAGTGAACCACCCCCCACCACAGACTTATGAAACATGTATGATACAAAGCCCCCACCATGCGCGAGTTTGCATCGCATCGATAGAGGGCGGAGAGTAAATAGTAGTCGATGAGTCACCGCAGCGTATGGGTGTGTGACGTCAGCGCGGATCCAACCCACCCTATCGAGAGCGAGGGTGGATGCGCATAGCGTCACGCGACCCCTCCTCCCACCACCATCGCAAGGTATACATCACTGGAGAGTAATCAGAGTTCACATATCTGACTGGATCTCCGTGGTGTGCAGACGTGTTGTACCCTCTCTATACTTCGGTATAGATTTGTATGTGTACTCCACACATAAGGGTCATACACAATGGCAGAGTAAGTATACATGAAGGACATGGAAGACATTGAGGTAAGAAAAATAAATTAAGTACTTGGAAAAAGTACTTGTCCGTGTATGAAAAAAAAATCCAAGTCATTATAATCTCAATGTCAAACACAAACCCTGAACACCTCCCAACAATATACATCATGGTCAAGGCTAAGGGCAAGCCCAAGTCCTAGGTCAAGTCCTAGGTCGAGGTCATAGGTCGAGGTCATAGGTCAAGGTCATAGGTCAAGGTCAAGGTCATGGGTCAAGGTCATAGGTCGAGGTCATAGGTCATAGGTCATAGGTCAAGGTCACTGATGACGTCATAGTGGTGGGGGGAGGCCCAGAACCGGCTCAAATCTCCTACTCATAGAAACATTGTGATATTGAGGTGTAATTTTCTCTATTCGCGTTGAAACGCTGTCTTTTCTAAAGAGACATAATGTTTATTGAAATTATGTAATTTTCACGGTTGCACGAAAAATATTGTGTATACTATGGCCGCGAAATGTTTTCGCGACCTCGAGATTATCTTGCCTCGGCCGGAGCGGCCTCGGCGATAATCTCTCTCTCGGAACGCGAAAAAGCATTTTGCGGCCTTAGTATACAAATAACTATTTCCGTAAGAGTTGGTACAATATTTTTCCTACGAGTGTTTTTGTCCATCTTATTTATGAAAAAACAAGGTTTTTAAAATACAAGTTTTTATAATAATGCTACAAAATGGCTAATAAGACAGAATAGTTACTTAGATCATTTAGTTAGTCCTAAATATCATCATTTTCAAAAATACAAAAATCGCGCGGAAAAGTAAAAATCGCACGAAAAAGTAAAAATCGTGCGAAAAAGTAACTTTTCCGAACGATTTTAAATCGTACGGAAAAGTACAACTTTCAAAATAAAAAATCGTGCGGAAAAGTTACTTTTCCGGAAAACATATTTTCCGATAGAGTTAGGTACAATATTTTTCCTACGAGTGTTTTTGTCCATCTTATTTATGAAAAAACAAGGTTTTTAATAAACAAATTTTTATAATAATGCTACAAAATGACTAATAAGACAGAATAGTTGCATAGATTATTTAGTTAGTCCTAAATATCATCATTTTCAACAATACAAAAATCGCGCAGAAAAGTCAAAATCGTACGGAAAAGTAAAAATCGTGTGGGAAAGTAACTTTTCCGCACGATTTTAAATCGTACGGAAAAGTACAATTTTCGAAACAAAAAATAGTGCGGAAAAGTTACTTTTCCGCACGCTCATAGGAAAAAATATTTTATATGTAAAAATTTTGGGGTGAGAGTAAACATAGTTCAAGGTATAGGCAAACGGAATAATTCTTTTATATTGACACCTACATTGGAATAGGTGGAGTTATATCAACAAATGATCGTATTAAAATTGCCTTGCATGAATCACGAATGACGGTTTTTTGAGTTTTCAGGCCGAGACGTTTTCGACGTTGTAGATTTCACTATTCTTTGTTATACCCACTAGAAACCACACTTTAGGAATAAGGTTAATAAAAATAATACTAGCACTGTAATTTAGTACCCGCACTCAATGTTGACATCTGTCTCCGACAGACCACCCAGGCAACACAGAATGGTCTCAGAGGCAGTAGTGGGCTTCACATTCATGTTTAAAATCACACCAAAGAATCGCACAGTGACTTCAATTATTATCGCATAATCGTCTATTCAGTGCCCCATTGGTCAGGTCGAGACATCAAAATGTGATGAAAAATGTGACTCGGAAATAGCCCAATGTGACATTCCATTTATACTTCAGAATCGAATGCACATTGAGACCCTTTCGATGTAACAATGTGAAATTGAATGGACTGGAACTTATTTTAAAATGCGCTTCACTTTATGATTCTCCTGTACGTCTCAAACACTTAAAATTTGTCGATATTGCTTTTACATGTATGAATGATTTTGCAGGTTATAATTTTACTTGCATGTAGTAACTAGACTTTTACTGAGGGTATATCTTGTAGTTATCTCAAATTCTCTTCGAATTGGTAGAACAATAATGAATTGGCAACTTGAATGAATATGACATTAAGAATATTCAAGAATAAAACAAAGCTCACCATTCTTGACATGATCATATATGATGGAATAGAATAATAACAAAATTTTATTGAGAGAATCAAATCAAGAAAAAAGAAAGTTAAAGGAAACTTTCGTGCATTCTTTTATCGAACAACTGCTTTTCAACCAATTCCATCGAAATGGACCGCACCCGGTTACCTCTCCTCAGAGATGAAATAAAAACTGATAGAATGGTGATTGATTGATACCGAACACCCTATGTATCAAGATACCAAATGTCAATCAAAAGAATGACAGATTTCATTTGACTCTGTCAAAGAAAGATCTTATTTCCAAAACCGCAATTCAAATTCAGTTTTTTCAACGTCTTCCCAGCAAGTTTTGATAACGGAGGCAGATACAGCCTCCGAAACATCAACAATTTTCAAAAAAAGAGAAGTATTCTTGGTTAATTTGATCTCATTTTTTCAGATAGACAAATTCAGTGTAGAGTACATTACTGACAAAAATTAAGTTCTTTCAAGGCAGCAGTCTTGTGAACGCAGTAACTTATCGAACCCAAAAAATCATGTCACGAATCGGATTTCATCCACAAAATCAAACTTTCAATCAATATTTACAAAGCTCACCATGTTTCAACATAAATAGATATTATACCTAATATTATTATCCTTACTGATGAATTATGGCTACGGTAATGTAATGCTAGAAAACAAATGCGTGAGTTGATTCCCTAGTATATACTTATACAAAAAAAATATCAAACAGTCCTTCATGAAAAAAAAAACAATATGCAGAAATGTAGAAAAATCTATAATTCACCTCCAATCCTCTGGACAGCATTTTTTTCCCGGTCAAATCAGTGCCTATCCTGAAAATGCAAAATTCTGTAAATAACTGAATATACCTTTCTAAGTCTACTCACCATTCCGGTCCTTGAAGGGATACAGTTCTTGGTAATAGATATTTATGCAAAAAGTAGGTGTTCGAAGTATTGTCCAACTCGGCCTCATGGCCTCGTCGGACAATTTCACGTCGAGTGCAATAAACTCTTTTTGCACAAGTTTCATACAATATTTTTTCTACGTTCATGCAAAATCCAGAAAATGTTTCATTTAGGTGGCACTAAACTGTAAGGAAGACATTGTTTGTTTAAATCTATCTGCTAAAAGTAATTCAAAAACATGTTGTGTAATTCAGTTATATTCGAGGGAAATAATTTTACATTTGGCGTAAATTTGAAAGTTTATGTCTGTCATGATGACAGAACGCTATAGTAGAATGACAGATTATTGCACTCAGTGCAATAAAGTTCCAGTTTTTCTACCAAATATAGTTCAATAAAGTATTTTTTTTGCATGAACGAAAAAAAAAATAATAATTGGGCAATGTTAATAAACACATTTGATTCAACTATTGAAAAAAAAATGATCAAACAGAACACTACACGTACACAATCAAAAGTACCTATTCAAAGAATATTCAAAGAATGGCGTCAACAACATAGGATATATACCTAACTGCGTCTAATTCCAGCCACTTTCAGTGGTTAGCCTTCCATACATTCTTATTCAAATAATAGTTGAATGAATAACATGAATAAGTTCATTTTGAGCTTCCTGAACTCAGTCACTTTTTTGGCGATATCCTCGTAAATTATTCAAATGTAACCATAAAAATATATTAATGACGTGTGTATGAAATATGGTGTGCTATGTTGGCTGACCTTTAGGTGAGAAACCTTAAGATTTTGTAAGGATGTTTATTTTTTCAGGCATTGTCCAATTGTATATTGAGCAAGCTTTCGAACCTTTCGAGGTTACAATAGGCTTTTTTCATCGAAATATATTGGTGGCTGAAAACCGGTTCATAAAATTGTCATAAATCCTAAAGGCAGCCACTCTGGCTGATTTTGGGAATTATAATGGAAAATTGAAATATGAACCCTGCATGATGAGAATAGACGTGTCTTCCCTTTACATGTTTTTATGAGAATTTTGATTATTTAATATTTCACCAGTAGTCAGCCCCATAAAACTTCTGTAGGTTAGTTGATGGCTGACTCGTGGTTTCAATATACCTGTTTTCAGCCACCCGATATTGAATCATTTTAATTGTTTTTTACTCAGAAAAAAAATGGGATAGAGTGCGTAAATATCCAAAAGAATCTCTCAAGGAGGGCTCGTGTTATTTGGTTTGGTGTTATAGGAGAGGCCTGTAGAAAAAAATGTTGTACCCCGTGCCCGAGAATTAGCAAAATGTGGTTTTTCATAGAGGCAACATGACATTCTCAACGCAGTTAGAAATATTGTCACTTAAGACGTAAAAATAACTTTCAAAAATAATAAACCAGGGGAAAAGTGGTACCAATTTTTCTTGAAAAGCCATACATTTTAGCCTTGAGAGAGTCTGAAAGGAAATAGTTGCGGGATTAGAAATTTATCTTCAGAGTGCTGAAACATCTGATTCTTCAACACTCACTAATTTTCGACGGTGATGAAACTTCGCGCGATGAGAATAAAATCTTGAAATATTTTATCTCTCCGAAAGGCAACACAAATGTTTACTAAATCAAAAGAAGTATTGAAAAGGAGACCATCACAGTATTAATGGTTTTCTCGTCAGAATAAAAAAAACTGTGTTCTCAATGGTTGATTTTCCATTCGTGAGGCCTAACAAAGCCCTAGTAGATATTGTTCCAAAATAACGATATTCGTTGCCGACCGATGTGGCGAATACATGTCAGAAAAAACTACTCCCCTAGCTAATACCTTGACGGATATTGAATTACATCTAACAGATACTTTTGCAATGCACCTCATTGCAGGGGAAACGATTAAGAGTGCTTCCTGTAACAAAATCAAACTAGACCAAACCAGAATTTTTCATAGGTCGGTCAGATACTGGTTTGATGCAGAGTAACATTATTGCCTCTAAATATCGCCAATGGGCTCAGCAAGTGGGTTATTGATGAAACAAATATTGGCTGTGACATTTTTTCCAAAAGATACCATTGGAAATATTTTTACCGTATTTCAAGGTTTCACTTACAGTGACATTGAGAACAGTGAAAGTTTCGAGAACTTATCTAGGATTCGATTGTTTGTTCACATTCACAGTTATACTCAGAATAATAATTTCATTTGTGAATATTTTTTATGTGTTCCGGGTTTTCAAGAATCTGAATTTAATTTTTTTTGTTAATATTTTCTTATATATATTTTTTTCAATGCAAATGTTTAAATAAATGAAGTTTCATCCAAATAAAATATCCTACCCTTTAGTAATAGTGACTGACAACTAGATGCATAATGGCTGAAATGAGAATCTTAATGACTGACTATAGGATATTTCGAGTTTTTTCAGAAAAAGTTCAATATCAATTTGAGTATTACAAATTAAAAAAAAAACTAGATTGTCTGAATATAGTGAAGTGGCCGAGGTGTTAGGAGCTTCTGCTCCCACCAGGCGACACGGGTTCGATTCCCACCTCCATCACGGAGCTAAAGTGGTTCGGAATCCACTTTTCAAGCTATAGGTTCCGGGTATCCCTTGCTCAGACAAGCTCTGCTTTTGAGGGGTTTTCTACGAAGACCTGGGAGATTCGTTAATAACAAATTATAAAATTATTAAATTATAATATAAAACATTTCAGATAATTAATTGTGAAGAAATTTCAGTATCTTTCCCAAAAGTTTTATTTTTCATCTTGATCTCAAAATGAGATGTTACTTAAATGGCTACTGGCTATACTCTAATTCCTTCGATCCGACAAAATCGCAATAAAACCAAAATTCATGTTGATGCGCTTCTCAATTTTTTTCTCATTTTGTGCCTCAAAGCGACACTAACGAGAAGAAAATTGTGAACAATTTATAACATTTGGCATCACTTAGTGGCAACAGTGATGGCTAAATGCAACTCATTTTGTTACCATAATGATCAAGAAAGCTGTAACATCTCCTAGACGTTTGTGTGAACTGGGCACGTACGACTGAAGTCAAGTGACGGGATCCTTTATTTTTACTGAAATCATTCGTGAATAATCGTATGAATAATCATTTCAATTACGTGTATACTACATCTCTATATACCCTTTCATGAAATGAGGACTTAACTAGTCTTAAGTAGTCGTAGTGCACACCTGCATTAAAGTTAACTTCCGTTAAAAGTGAAATTTTGGTGGTTATAACTTTGAATTAAATAGTGGACTTTGGCGCAGAAATTATCACAATTTATGTGCATCAAGCAATCGTGAATTGAAGAAAATTCATCAATTTGATGGTTTATTCCAAAATAAGGAAATAAAAGGCAAAGACAAAGTAAAAAACCAAAGCTGTTGACATGTGACATGAGGTCAATATTACAAAACCCCATAGAAGTCTATTTTGCAATGGAGCGTGGGCAAACTGGTTTCACAGAAGCTGTCCCAACTAGCAAATGATGAATATTTAAGGTTTGCTAATGCGAAAGGAGCTAATAGTGTTCTTCTGAAAATAACAATGACAGTGATGAAAGTGATTCTGAAAGTGAAACAATCCAAAAAAGAAAGGACTATCGAAAAGGAAGTCTATTGAAAAAGCGGAAAATGTTGAGGATATCCTAAAAAAATGTAACCCCTTTAATAAAGAACTCTTGTTCATAATGACAAAAAAATTTGCCGATCTGGAAGATAGCTTAAAATTAAGTAGCGACGTTATTGACGAATTACAGAAAAGTATAAAATCCCTTACAAAATAAAATGCAGCAATAAGGAGAGATCACAAATATCTGCAAATAACAGTTGAGGACTTCCAGTTCCTTAGTTCAGCAATGTCGACCACATACTTGAACAAGGGTAGATGGAACAGAAAAGCAAGAATGTATTAATGACAGGTCTAAATGGTGGTGGATCAACACAAGAGTATGTACAAAAAATTTTTCCGAAGATAAATTTGGAATTTGCTGAAAATGATTTCGCTGCCAAACGCTTTTACTACCCAGACATCATCAAAACCCGTCCCAGCGAAATTTAAAAATACTGAAATGAAAGAAAAAGTATTAGAAAGGCAAAGGAAAAGGAAAACTGAACACACAGGAGTGTGGAATTAAAGAGAAAAATAAAATTGTCTACATCAATGAAGATTACCTAAACGTACAAGAATTCTATTTTAATCATGACGTCGATTTTTTTTTACCTGATAACGTATCAAAGATATATTATTCTGGAAAAGAGAAATGATAAAACGAAAATTAAAAAAACACTTTAATTTATTCAACTGGCTGCAAAACCAACAAATAAATGAGAACCGTACACAACCTTGGAACACTGACACATTACACACACGTAACATTGAAATTTTGATATATGCGTATCTTCACTTGATCAGGCGCCACTCTGGACGTCATCGTCTTGTAGTGAAAAATCGTTATTGCCACCAAAAGAACAAACTAATAAAGAATAATAATGTAATGTTGACAACGAAATATGATGCAGCCGTCCAGCCCATTCACTAAAACGTGCAGCGGAAGAAGGGGTTATGGGCACATAGCTCCTTCTTTCACAGCATTCTTGATGTTTAATGTAACGTAGCTCCTTCTTCCACTATGTATCCCAAGTAGCAATTCAACGTTGCGACAACGTGTTCGAAAAAGTTGTGCAACCAAACATAAGTTGGGTTGCCGACGTCAACACAACGTTGTCACAACCCTGTTTTACACCAATTTGGTCAATCATTTTTGGGTTTTTACAACGTTTCTGCTGCAACTGTAGGTAGCAGTTGGTCGTTTCCTAAACGTTGCTGAATTTACTTAAGAACAACTGCACACCAGCGCCCTCTCAAGCGGCAATGACAGTTTATTTTCAATGGTGTTCAGAAAATAGTTGATTTATCAACCAAATAATTACTGATGGTCAAAATGGACATTAAGAAAAAACTTTCTGGCAACTACTACCGCAAGTCAATATCGAAATATTTCATGCTCAATATTACCGAAAAATAGCGATTACGAAACAGAAATTGCCAGCGCATTACATTTTACTGTCAAATATACCATTGTTTCATGCTAAAAAACACGTGGGCTTTCAATCTGTTGCGAAGTTTTCAAATGTCAAGAATAGGAAACATATATTTTCATAAACAATTTTCAATGTTGATATCGATTCAAGCGTGAACTAAATACGGAATACCTATGAATTGTTTCTAGAAAACTAAAACGAGGCTTTGAAATCCTTTATTGTAAATGTTTGTTTTACATCCCAAGTTTTACTGGCCTACCTTGGTTCCAAATAGAATTACACTTCCAAGTCATCAACGCGACCTTGGTTGTCAGGTAACTAAAAATATACTAATTTTCAACGTTAGTCTGCCATACAACCAACTTTATACCCGAAGCGCGACTGGAGTTGCTTATCGGACCAAAAACTGAACCAATTCCAACTAACGAATACATTCCACTCCACATTTTGTAACCCGTCTCTTTCGCTTTTTTCCCTCAGTTCCTCCAAATTATTAAACTGTTGTATATGGTCATAATCAAGTTGTTTCTCGTGGCTATAATACAGTTGTTCCTCTGAAAAAGTTGTTGCTTTTCTCAATATCTCTCTATTCAGGTTGGCACTTGTTCCTAAAGAAATTAAATTTAAGATTTCCAAACTGTCTGTCTTCATGTTAGCTTTTGCCCGTGAAGGTTCTTCACGACCTTTTTTTTATCTGTAAGAGAAGACAATGAATTTGTAAGCACTTCCGATTCGAATGTTAGGTTAGGATCATTCTAGTCCTTTTTCCTTTACTAGAAATACATTTTCTGTCAAACAATTTAGCAAACAATGGTTCTTGTCACTGAATAAAAAAATATATAATAAATTGGGTAAATAGATATTATCTAAATTTGGCCTACACGTCCTCTGCAGTAAATATTTGAACGAAGGTTGGTTGTGAAAACGTTTTCAACTTAACTGAAAAATTACCCACTGCTTAGTTGAATCTCACAAGGTCGCTTTACTGTCGGGAAAACGTTTAAAATAACTAAAGTTGTCACTTAAACGTTTTTAGAACGTTATTCCCATTCCCAGAATATTTACTACTTGTAGTCGGTTGAGTAAACGTTATGACAACGTCGTAGCTTGATTGATGTCATGCTCAACGTTAAAACAACGTTGACCGGTGGTTTAGAGAGCGTCGTTTCATAAATGATTAATTTCTGCGTAAATTTTGGTGTATTATGTGGTTGTCGTCGCCAAAATGCTACTTGGGTATCTGCTTAGGTATAAAGAATAGAAGCAAATCCTAAGGGGGCAAATTACATATGCACATAACACCTTCTTCCATGACCTAATCTAATATTTTCAGAAAATGTTACTTGACCCCTTCTTCCACTTGCCCCTTCAATTATGAACACCCAGTTGAATTTATAAAACTAGAAACAATAGAGGAAGAGCAATTAATACGTTTAATTATAAGGCAAAATTGAGGACAAACAATTAGAAATACTAATTGATACAGGCTCTATGAAGCTTCACTTTTTAAAGAAAAACTATAGAAAATTTGGAAATTCATAATAATATAGTAAAAATGCCTAAAACTACTTTAATGGGGATAAATGGGAAAAAACTGGCTGAAACTAATCAATTTATAAACAATAATGTAGAATTCAGTGAAAGAAAAATCAATTATCAACTACTTATAGTTAAAGACATGGAATACGAGGACAGTGAACTTTATTGTTGAGATATTTTACCTGTGTACCACTAATATTTATTTTCTTCTACTCACATTATTCCGCTTTGTAATATTATTTTTATGATTGTAATTTACTATTATGTTCTATATTCTAAAAATTTATTGAACCCATCAATGTATAAACTGAGTAAAAAACCCTAGCAATCCACGCGCAGGTAATCCTTTGTGGATTTTCTTCGTGTTTATTTCCTTTGACTAAAATAGTATGGTGAATAAATATTATTATTTTTTCTTGGTGTGTTGGTATTGACTGCTATGGTCATTAGCCATGTGTTCTGGATAGGCCTTGTTACTAACTCCATACGCCACCTTAGGAGCAGCACTGTTAATTATTTACGCAACAGTGAATCGTGGAGGATTATTCCCAGCCGGCAACAAGATTCAATCATTCAGATCTTCACATCTGAAAATGAAAAAAACTTTCCCCGCCTGGAAATTGAGCCAGCGACCTTTCGATCACGAGCCCCGGCCCCCGGCGCTAACCTCTGCGCCAATCCCCGCCCCATTATCATCATTATTATATATTATGTATTATCTATGATCATAAATTCCCCCTTTTTTTTTCTTCACATATAATAACGGTAACGTGTACATAAATGTTTACACCAATCTTTTTTTCATCCGAGGCAGCTACAAATCCTAAAGAAGAGACAGAACGAAAGAGATTATGTAACTGGAAGAGGACAACATAAGAAAGCATACGTTGAATGGAAAACAATATGATGTAAAGTAGAGCAGTCATCCAGAATCATGTTGAGAGAGAATTTTTTTTATTTTTCTTCACTTTTCGAAATGATCGGACCTTTATTCAAAACACAAACTGACGATATGATGTGTTTTCCAGGCTTGAAAACATATCCGGTGAGTAATTCATTAAGAACTCTGAAAATTTGGACTTCCAACTTTGAACCACCATAGATTAAATTCGTTCCAATCATGACCTTAATTTCTATATGAATATTTTCATGTGATTTGTTCGTGTTTCAATTCGCATTACACGAGTTTCCACTATTTTCTGCAAAATTGTTTACAGCAATAATATTTAGACAGATAAACGCATCCAATGACGCCAATGGATTGAAATATGATAACGAATTTATTGTGAAAAATCAAGTTGATATGATTCGAGATATTTTTGGAGAAATGAATCATTTTTCAATTCATCGATGAACCATGACTACGTATGTACTTAATCTATTTGCACAATTTTTTCACAAGATTGTAATTTTGCCCCAAGGAGACTTCCTGATGTTTATTATCATTGATTCGCATTTATTGTACTGGCCAATGTATTTTTATATTACTATCAATATTATGATATCGCCCACAATTATTGATGATGAGTATGTATGGTTTTTTTGAAGTTAATGAACCAGTTGAACGTTTTTTTTTTCTACCAACACCGAATGCAAATTTTCAATAACAACTGATTAATAATTCATTTGAAATTCTCAAACTATTCAATTCTTCAAATTCGAGTGAAATGTCATACATTTTTTCAAAACTTGAATATTTTCCACATCTAATTCGATGACCCATTCAATGTGGGACTGCACAATTTCTTTCTTTATTTTTTACACATTTACAACTTTGTACACGGAATTTGGTAAAATTCCGAGTTTGAATTCTGACTCCTAATTCGGAAATTGATATCATTCTTAGTTTGAAGTGGGAATTAAATAAGATTATGAGAGTTCGCAATGAAAATTTAATTAATTACTCATAGTTTGGGAGCCGCTAGTTAAAAAATGCGCCGAACAGCTGTACTCCTTACGAGCTCAGGAATGGAAGTACTTACATCGAAGATACCAAATCCAAATAGCAAGAATGGAAAAGGCGGAAATGATGGAAATATTTCTTCTGCAATAACACGTTCGTAATTGTTTTTTAACATAAACCTGTCATGGGTATTGCATTTTGATTTTTTTTTGGAAATATGTACAGGATTTTCATAAAATCAGTTGCGGAATCATCTGCGGCTGAAAGACAAACTTTAATCGCTATTCTCTTTCGTTCAAAATAACCTCTTGGGAATTATTTATGTTGAAAAATTTAAAATGTGATTTATCTGTAATAGCTAACAGAAAACAACTGCTTCCCTGGCTAAAGCCACGTTGGACATTGAACCAAATCTGATGTAATATCTAAATATTTTTTTTTATCTGCAGTAACGTCGGTAACACAGAAGAAATATTTCCATCATTTCCATCCTTGCTGTGTGAAACTGTTTCTGAAAAGCCTCCTTCCCAATTCTTCCTATCTCCCTGATGGAGATCTAATGTAAGAGGTGCGGTCCTTACATCGATGAAATGAACGTTTTCTGTAAGTGATTCTATCAACTATCTAAAAATGCAAATTTTCACCTTCAGATTTTTACTTTTAGTTAGGGTCTTTTCACAATATCTATCAGATATGGTTCAATGTCAAGCGTGGAAAATAATAAAAGTCCTACTTCGAAGTCGGAATTTTATTATTTTTCGACTTCGAAGTTGGAATTTAATGAAAAATATTTAAAAAAAAGTTATATGGCCCTTCTACGTTTTCGTACTAGTCAAAATATTTTTCATCCAACGTTAAGTCCCATCGAGAAGGGCCAACATAAGATGTTTTTCACGTTAACTAGCTGTTCTCCCTATGAACGGCAGCCCTCAGAAGTCCAAAGTTGTGCGAGGTCTTACCATTTCACTTATCCCTAACGTAAGTGTTTTTGGTAAATAAAGAATTATTATTATGTTTATAATGATTATAATGGCAAAAACATGTATGGAAAAAATAGTTTTTTTTAACGAGGCGCAACCGAGTTAAAATTATATAAAATAAAAAATTAAATTAATAAGTGTAAAATTTTGTCACAATTTAAAAAGTGTGGAAAAGCCTTAATTACTGTTAAACATTAGGAAATAAATGATTTCTTGGATTTTTTCCTGATTGAGTGCCATAAAGGTTAAAATATAAAAATCCCATAGGTATAGTTTACATGCACACTACTTCGAGCACGGTTTCATGGTAACGAAGAAAAATGAAAAAAGAGTCACTTCGCATATTGTTATCAATTATTGTTTTGACGTTGGTAGAAAAAATTATTTTGTTTTATATATTTAGTATACTCGTTACACTTCGATAAGGATTTCGTTATTAATGATTATTTATAGCATGAAGGGCGTTTATAACGTAAGCATTGGAAAAAAAAATATTTGCTTACAGATAAGTAGATCTTTATTTACCTGAGTTTTTATACCAATCAGGATGAACAATAGAATAACTTTTTTAGATTTCGTGCGATCTCACCACGCTTTTTGCTTCTTTATAGCATTTTTATTCAATTTGAGACCATACCAGCAACCATGTGACACCTGTCAAAATCGAATTTTAGAATTCCGGACATGCACAATCAATCACTCAAAAAAAATCCCATAATCTAATAATATAAAGACTTTTTTGCGGGACGTATTTTTGGTCTTACACATAAGAAAATGGAATATGAAAGTTCAAACTGTTATCAATAACGATTTTTATTGACGGTGGAAAATGAAAGTGAAAGGGCGTATTACATGAATGCTAGGCTACTACCAAAGGGCAGAGTGGCATGTGGGAGATGGGTAATTACTTTCTTACACTCAACCCTGTATTCGAGTAGCAGAGCTCTTGCTCGGTCTGGGCAATCAGGACTACAAGAAGCACCTGCAATAGTGTTCTTCTTCAAAATCATTGTACACATTCAATGCCTTTCCTTGCCTTGCAGTAAATCATCGATCACAAATTCATAATCCAAGAACTGAAACTGATAGTTAGGGAGCCGTCAGTGAAAAAATGCGCCGAACAGCTATACTCCTTCCGAGCTCAGGAATGGAAGTACTCACATCGAAGATACCAAATCCAAAATATTTTTGATTTTGAGTAGGGCCCAGCCGAGAAACAAGGGAAAATATTTTGATAAATTGTAGCCGTTTTCTACAGTGTGACCCATTTAAGATGGAAGTACCTTCTAAAACTTACATTTTTCAACTGATTGCAATGATTTTTTTTTCGTCAGGTAGACATTCAGAAAGTCCACCAGGACACCAAATTTCATAAATAAATCTCCATTTCCAGGGCCACCTTATCTTATTTTTCAAGGTAAAAAATCTAAAATTTACTATCAATTTTTTTCATAAAAAATCTGACTACACCGGTGGATTCGCCAGTGACTTATGCATTATAACTCACTAGTGTGTTATTTGATAGTTTACTTCTCTAAAATGACATTAATAATGACAGTCATAACTGTCATGTGTTGGATAAATCAATTTATGTATTTTCAAGTTATTGTTTTATTACATACCACTGATGATAGATCATCAAAAATTCGTTTTTTCGTTCATTAAAAAAATGCTATTTTTGATGTTATCGCAACCATGGCAGTAAATGGGTTATTTTTTTTCTACATTCAAAAATTAACCGGTTTTCTTATATTCTCACTGTTTAGTTCATTAGTTTCATTTTGGTCCTTAGATCCTTTTTGATTTTTAGCAGGGCCGAGTCACAGAGGGCGGCAAAAGGAGGCACTCGAAAAACTCGCGGGACTGGCTATGTTCAAAAATTGGAAAAATGGTCTGATGATTAAGTTCTGAAATTTCAGGTGACACTTCTTTATGGATCAAGAAAAGCAACTCTCCAAGGGAAGGAGTTTTTGTCTAGTTTTCACCCCCTACCACAGACAGGTTTTTTTTGAAGGCTGCTGTCTATTTTATGTCTTCGGGGGTTGATTTAACCCCTTAATCCTCTTTGCAAACAAATGTAATTGATACGACACGTTTATTTCGTAGATCAAAACGTGTTTTGTAAATTTCATATTGGCAGATTTTTTCTGAACGCATTCGTCAATTTTAATTCTTTCGGGGGTTTGATTTTAACCCCCTTGCAAATGGATGAAATTGATACATGATGATCATCTCATGTGAATTTCATGTTGGCAGGTTTTTTCTGAAGGCTTCTGTCTATTTGATGTCTTCGGGGTTGATTTAACCCCTTAATCCCCTTTGCAAATAAATGAAATTGATACGACACGTTTATTTTGTAGATCAAAACGTACATATTGGCAGATATTTCCTGAAGGCATTCGTCAATTTCAATTCTTTCGGGGGTTGATTTTAACCCTCCACCCCTCTTGCAAATGGATGCAATTGATACATGATAATTATTCCATGAAAACAGTAGTGTTATGTTAATTTCATGTTGGCAGGTTTTTTCTGAAGGCTTCTGTATATTTTATGTCTTCGGGGGTTGATTTTACCGCTTAATCCCATTTGCAAATGAATGAAATTGATACGGCACGTTCACCTCGTGAATAAAAACATGTTCTGTTAATTTTCAATTTGACAGGTTTTTTGTTGAAGCCATTCATCCATTTTAATACGTTTGGGGTTGATTTTAACCCTCCACCCCTTGCAAATACATGATATTGATACATAATGATTATAACGTGAAAACAGATGTGTTATGTGAATTTTATTTTGGCAGTTTTTTTCTGAAGGCTTCTGTCTATTTTATGTCTTCGGGGGTTGATTTAACCCCTTAATTCCCTTTGCAAATAAATGAAAATGATACGACACGTTTATTCCGTAAATCAAAATTTTTTCTGTGAAATTCAAGTCATCAGGTTTTTTCTAAAGATTCGTCCATTTTAATTTTTTCGGGGGCTGATTTTAGCCCTCCATCTCCCTCGCAAATTCCATTTCGTTATAATAGATGTGTTGTGTGAATTTTATGTTGACAGGATTTTTCTGAAGGCTTCTGTCTATTTTATGTCTTCGGGGGTTGATTTAACCCCTTAATCCCCTTTGCGAATAAATGAAATTTATACAATGCGTTTATTTCGTAAATCAAAATGTATTCTGTGAATTTCAAGTTGGCAGGTTTTTTCTGAAGGCATTCGTTCATTTTAATTGTTTTGGAGGTTGATTTTTACCCTCCACACCCCATGCAAAATGGTGGAAATCAAAGAATATCAAAATTCTACGATTGTTGGGTATAATGACAAACTGACATATTGAATTGGAGTGTTTATAACATCTTTGTGGAAAAATTATTTTATATTATGGGGTACCTGTTGACTTTGTTCATTATTTTATTATTACTGTTATTCCTAGTTTCCTGAATTTGTTACTGTCTTGTATAACTATCAATTGTCTGTGATGTGAATTTTTTACGTGTACCTAATCGAGATGTTTGTAAATTGGGCTTACCTATTTTAAATTAAGTACTGCTACTACATGATTCCACACTTAAAAGATTACCTGTTTGGGTAGTTGCCTACCTTTCTGAATTCTATCGACACCAAATATTCAGATATATTTTTCCCCTTCTCAAACAAATTGTATGCTGTTTGTATGCTGAAGGAACGGGGAAATAAAACGGATGTGTTATAATTTTGTATTCTTTATTTCACTATGAATTCAAGACCGGGTAATTTTTGTTCCATTCTTTGATAAAACTCCGTTATCGTAGTCTTTGAATAATTGAACTGTTTTTTGGTAAACCAAAGTCGAAGCGTTTCGTGCAAATAGAAAATCAATGTGGTTGTCTTTGAAATCAACCTGATGATGGTAAATCACATTGGGGAACGTGCGTATCACTTTTTCAGCTGCCTGAAAGTGAAGATTGGATTAGTTTTGAGAAAAATAAAATTCGGAAATAAATACCTTCTTCGAAGCCAAACCGTCTGTTTCTCCATAGAATACTGCTAAAGGGGTTGTAGATTTATTCACGTCATATTCAGGTGGGGTCTTTTTTCCATATACTTGTAGGTTTTTCTTTGCTCCATGATCGTACTGCTTGAATTTCCCTGAACAAAAACATGATTTGATTGGAAATATTCATCTTGTCTGATAGTTATACAGGGTGTTCAGAAAAATAAGTAGTGCACCTCACGTTATGTATGATTTTATATCTCATGAGTTGTCTGATTTGCCCTCAATAGTTATAGAAGAGTGATATGAATTTCATTATGAATAAATGAAAGAAAACACCAAAATACGTATTCAAGTGTACTTAATTACTTAATCTCACAAGAAATTACTATCTTTATGATAACATCACTATAAATGTCAAAACTACCTTCAGTTTGCTTAAAGATGCAGTCCAAAATTTCATGATTTTTTGTAATTATTTGAAACACTTATGAGGATCTTGACAGACTATGCATTTAGGTAAATGTTTTTTTTTTGTCAAAGATGGCTTGGAACAAATAGACCAATGAAATAACTGGCTCCTCGCCAAACTTGACTACTTTAAGGCGTATTCAGATGCATGGGTGTCCACCCACGGTTTTTCACCCCACATAATATATTCCTTCAGTATTAACAAAATTAATACTCTTGAACCAAAGAAAATAAACTATTTGATAGAACGCATGTGAACTGTCTTGCAGTTTAAATAGATACATGGGTGTCCATGCAGTGTTTTTGAGTCATGTACAATTTACAAGCATATATTGTTGACCCTTGTGCCTGTAAACTGCAAGGCACTTCACATACGTTCCTTTTACTTGCGTTTCTATTGAAAAATCATATTTTCTTCGGTTCAGAAGTATTAATTTTGTCAATACTGATGAAGAAGAATTAAGGGTATTTAATATTGGAGGTACATATTACTCAACCATTGAAGAATTTGTCAACAAGAGTTATTCCATTCGTACACTTATTTCGTACAGTTATTCAGTTATTCATTCTTCAAGTATATTTTATGCATATGTGTTACCGCCACCGCGTCGCCACCGCTACCACCACCGCGTGTATGTGTGTTGAGTGTGTCTTTTGTAATAAGGGACACATTCTCTACAAATGCCCTGATTTCTTGACGAAATCGGAATCTGCTTGATACCAAATAGCCAAAGGTCACCAGGATTGTTCAAGTACTATACGATGCCATATAATTCTCAAGCTGGCACTTCGGCTGAAGCCAGTTCTACCAGCAATTCCTCTTAACTATCGCCTGGCGTTTCGAGTCTGTAAGCGCAGTCTTCGATTCAAGCAGCATTTTGACGTCTAATTCAAGTGTACTGCTATCTACAGCTCTGGTCGAGGTGTTGGATATTGGTTTCTCAGCATGGCACTTACCGCACATTGAGATGTCTCCTCGACTCAGGGAGCATGGTATTCTTTATCACGCAGAAAAGTGCTACACTCTCAGGGTTACTCAAAACAGACTTGACCTTGAACCTGAACGAACTTGGATCCATGCAATCTCGCTCCAACCTTGGAGGAGTAACAATTTCTTCCAGACCTGTTAACAAGCAGAAACCTGTCTCCATAACAGATTCCATTATTTTGCAACGTATTTGTGGAGATTTGGTAACAATTGCCATGTCAGGCATTACCAAGCTGCATACGCTGAAACCACTGTTAAAATCTGTCTGCGCGGCAAGTATCAGCACAAACTTCGACAGATCTGGTTGTTAGAACTGTCGAGGAAGAACAAAGTTTCTGCAACTAATATGCTTGCCGTTCCGATCTTACTTTACTTCTTTGGAGTGGTGAAATGGACTCACGAGGAGCTGCGACAACTCGACGTGAAAACTTGCAAAATAATGCATCTTAATAGGTGCTTGCCCTATTATGGTCTGGAGCAACTGGCCGAGCATTCCTGATGTCAACAAACAGTATGCCAATACACTTGATCTCTTTCTCACCACCAATCCTGATCCATACAGTATAGAAGTTCGTGGAAACTCCAACCACAACCTCATCTTTTATTTGCTCGTTTTCTACACCATCGAGCAGCTCAAGGCTGTCTCGTCTCATATGGCACTACAATTCAGCCGACTGGGATGGTCTTCGCATGTTTTTCTCAGCATTTTCATGGAAACGATTGCGTTTCTCTCCATCACAATGTGTCAAGGCAATTTCTGAGATATTCATGCTGGAGATACAAACATATATACCTAACACGTCAAGAAGAACGTCATCTGATAAACCCTGGTTTAGCAGAAACTGCTCCAGAGCTGTCGCCCTCAATAAGGCAGCATACCGAAGATGGTTGAAAAATCAGGACACTGAGACTAGATCTGAATATGTTGAAGTAAGAAATATCTGCAAAAAGACAATCGAATCTTCGAAAGAGGCTTACAATGCCAAGATGCGATCAAAGCTCGTTGAGTGTCCTAACGGGTCCTCCTCCTTTTGGTCATTTGCCAAAGCTGTTGGAATAAATTTTACTTCCAGCTCATTTCATCTCCTAGCAAAGGAAGGTGGAACACTAGCAACGAACGCTCAGGAGAGAGCCAATATCTTTGCAAACATGTTTGCTGCAAATTCTACGCTGGATTCATCAGGAAAACAACCCCAGAATATTATTTCCATTGACAGTCGTATGCCTGAAATTATCTTTCGCCAGCGAACCATCAGACGCATTTTGCTGGTTCTTGACACCAACGAAGCTAGTGGATCTGACTGAATTCCTCCGATCGTCCTCAAAAAATGTGCTCCAGAAATAACAGCAGAGTTTTGCAAGTTATTCAACCCCTCTTATAATTTGGGGTATTTCTGTCCAAAAGGCAAAAAGAACCTACCCAGCAACTACATACCTATCGCACTACTATCCGTTGTTTCGAAGGTCATGGAGAAAGCTATCAACATCGAACTCATGAAATATCTAGAACGCTCAGGAATTATCAATGATCGACAATATGGTTTCCGGCACCAGAGATCAACCGGTGACCTGCTTGATTATGTCTCACATATTTGGCAGCAATCTATCGGAAAATATGGCGAAACTCTGGCCGTTGCACTAGATATCTCCAAGGTATTCGATCGCGTTTGGCACCAAGAACTCATAGATAGCCAAACTTCTATTTTATGGCTGGCCTCCCCGGTTGTGTTCCCTGCTATCTAGCTTTCTCTCAGACCGATCTCTCCACGTGGTGGTCGATGGGGTATCATCTGATACTCTACCAATAAATGCTGGTGTTCCGCAGTGATCCATTCTAGCACCAACCCTGTTCCTTCTTCACATCGATGATTTGTTGGGAGCTACCTCATTTTCAGTAAACAGATTTGTAGATGATAGTACCCTTTGTACCACTTCCTCCTACAAAGCTCTGATAAGAGCCAGTGAATGCAGGAATTAACGGGGATGAATCGTAAATGAAATAAGGACTTAGTCAAAATTCTAGAATGGGGATCCAACAATTTTGTGAAGTTCAATGCAAATAAAACCCAAGCATGTTTCCTCTAGAAAGGCCGATCTCACAGTGGCCAGCGCAGCTATGTCAGGAGTATATATACCAATGAAATCTTCAATTTCAATGCTCGGTATTAACATCAGCAGTACTCTCGGTTTTCTGTTTCGCGCCAAGAAGTATTTTACTTCTCGTCAACTGATTATGACTTATAAGGCACAGATTCGACCTGTTTTGGAATACTGTTCCCATATATGGAGTGCAGGACCCAAATATACTTCGAAACTTTTAGATTCGGTCCAAAAGAGATCCATTCGTTCCACCGTTAGCGGTCCCATCGATACTGAACGTCGAGCTCAGTCCTTACATCCATATGCCGTCGCATTGGAAACCTGTGGAACATGTGTTTCCCAGGGCTCGTTTTTCCTCCGAACGGCAAAGCTTTGGAACTCGCTGCCTCGGGAAGTGTTCCCTGAGGCATACATCTTTCATCGGCTCTCACTATGTTCTCTGAACAATACAGGATTTTACTTTCCGTGGGAACCGGAACTCAAGAAAAGGGGGAGGGGGGATAAGACCGCCTAAAAGTATGTACCATTTGGAAAAAAGTTTACTATCAGAGTATAGGAAAAAAAAAATTGGAAATGTTTGCGCATGTCCGATAACCTAAAAATCGATTTAGACACATGTCACGTGATTGCTGGTATGGCGGCAAATTGGAAATAAAATGCATTGAAAACACAAAAGTGGGGTAAGATGGAAAGATATCGAAAAAAGTTATATGAAAAAGTTGCTTAGAATTCAATTGTAGACACATAAACAATGTTAGAAGAAATGATGCTAGCAAATCGAAAGTAACCATTTTTTGAATATTTTGCTATGTATATAAAAATACCTTTATTTTTTTTTGAGTAGTTTTTTTACATACAAGAAAGCAGTAACTCTAAAAAAATAGAATTTTGTCAGAACCCTGGCTGTAAATTGGTTTCTATCTAACAGTTATATCAAAAGTCCACGACTATAGCGATTATAGGGCAATTTAAAACTATTGTGTTTATTCGGTTAAAATCAATTTTAGATGATAATCGTGCACGATTATCCTCAAATTGAGGCTTAGAGTTTTCAAGATTGTATGGGAAGTGAAACGCTCTGGTACGATTATCATCAAACTTGGTTAAAATCTGGAAAACACTATGTTTTTGAAGTGTTCTCACAATTGTCGTGGAATTCTGATATAACTGTTAGATACGAGGCAATGTAAGAGCCAGGGTTCTGACAAAATCAATTTTTTTTAATTAAGTGCCCTCTGGTTTGGAGAAAATGAGAAAGTTTTATCATTATTATTGAAATACAAATGTTTTAGTAGAGTCAAGCTATTCAGAAGAAAAAATAAAATAAACTGAATTCCAAGCAACTTGTTCAAATAACTTTCCTCAATATCTTGCCTTTTCACCCCATCTTTTGCATTTTCATAACCATTTACTTTTGATAACCATTTATATGATGAAACTTTTCTGGTGAAGAACATACGAGTGAGCATTAGTCGTACGACGGACTATTATTATAGCCCGTAATAGTAATAGTCCCCCCCCTACTGATAACTTTTGAACACTTCAACGTAGAAACATGACTAAAAAATCGTTTCGAGGGTTTTACTAATACTATTTTTAGAAATAAAAAAAAATGGTGATGGTGAAAATTTTTAAATGCCATGTGGGTCAAGTGGCACATTGTTGAAAAGATAATTCAATTCCCTTTACAATCCTCTAAATATTTTTTAATTTTGTTTATAATTTTTTTCCAAATTTTGATTTTTATTCCTTTCGAAATTTTTAAGTTATTGTGCCCCCATTGCCATCTGTCGAGTAATTGCAATGTTTCTTCTCTCAAAAAGTAGTATCGGTAATACCCTAAAAATAATTTTTGGTTTCATATTGTTCCACATCAAACCGTTAAAATTTATCGAGGTAAGAGTAGTATTCAGATCCGCATTTATATTATTATTAAATTCGAAATATCAAATTTTGATATTTCGAATTTGAATTGCAAAAAAAATATTTACGAAATTCAAATAAAATTAGATGGCTGTGAAGAGAATAAAATTTCCTTTTCGGTGATGTGCCACTTGACCCCCCATGCCATTTAAAAAATATGAGTTTATACCCCCCCCCCCGCGCCCCCTGTTGATCAATCACCATATTTTTTATTTCAAAAAGTAGTATTGGTGAAATCCTCGAAACTGTTTTTTATTCATGTTTCTACGTCAAACCGTTCAGAAGTAAACAGGGGGGGGGGACTATCAAAAGCCGCACTGTATATTTATTCAGTGTTTAGCACTTAAAATCAAACGTTCGCGAAAGAAGTGGGAATTTCACACTTTGTTTACAGCTATGTTTGCCGACATGTAATTTTCAGATAAGTTCCATAATTTTATGGCTTGGTGCAAACTTGTTCAAGTTTCAGCACATACAGCTTGGCAAATCTAGCTCTGAATGTCGAGAAACGAATGAGATGAGAATAAGTACTTAGGACGATAGAGAGAATAGTATGATTGAACATTTAGTATGTAGCATGTAAATTTTCGCTACTGTAATATTTTTATTTTTACAGAGCTTCAGAGCAATGTTATTGGTTGCCTAACCTCCAATATAGAATCCGTGTCGGCGTTCCAATGCTAATTTTGATTCATAAACCACGTTCAATGATCAAAAGTTGTATGTCGTTTTGTTTATTTGGGAAGTTCATAACGAGTATATTCGTATTTTGTCTGTTTTAATTTTTGGGTTTATAGTGATTATAAAACCAAATGGTTTTTTGGTTAAAATTCAATATTTCGTTTATTTACAGTAATCAGCTGTTCGATGATGTTTCTATTGTCACCTGACAACAATTTTAATTTTCGAGCTATCAGTGTAGCCAACTTAGCTTTCCGAGTGTCTGGACAGAGACAAACAAACATATTATTATTTTATGCAGTTCCGTATAGTCCCACCTTTAGCGTATTTCAGTATTGTCTTCAATATAACTTCAAGTTAAATTATGAAAAACCTATTGTGAAAAGGCACAACTGCTGTCAATTTTCTCTTCGTGATAGAAAAATGGAATGTTAAGTCGGAGTTGGGTTAAAGTTCTTACTTATTGTTGAATCAAGAAGAAGAAGAAGCAGAAGAGGAAAGAGAATGACAGGTTGAATATTTTAATCAGTCCACAGAATACCCACACATAGAAGTGAAAGTTAAATGGCATCACTTGGTTATAGGTTACGCGGCTGCCAAACCATAGATGGCGCCACTATTAGAGTTTTCTCGAATGGGCCTGCGTGCCTTTCTGCGTGCGCATTAATGTCTAATTTCATTATTGTTGTTTTGAATTTTGAAATTTGAATTTTGGTTTTGTGATTTCAATCTTGCGTCCTAAACTGTTGCTGTGCTTGTGAATTTATAATTGTGTTTTTTTTCTGTACTGTGTGCTTTCGAAATGGAGTGCTTCAGAACATAAAAGATATCGAAAAAAGTGCTGTGTTCCTTCTTGTGATGATAGGGAAAGTAGCCAACATCGGTTTCCCAAAAATGAGCCCGCTGTTTTTGATGTTTGGCTCAAGAATATAAACAGTGAAGAACTGATGAATGTTGTACCCCGCGAGACAGTTTATCGCAACGCACGAGTTTGTGACAGACATTTCAGTATTGAAGATAAGGTTACTGGCAGAAGAGGTTTGAAACGATATGCTGCACCCGTTTTATTTCTTCCTGGTAAGATAATCATAACTCATTGCAGTTTCACCGTAACAATCAACGAGAATGACAATTTATTAGGTTGAGAAACACTAAAGTTGATCACAGTTAAAGAATTTTAACTATAAAGGACCCCGCACCATTCTTATGGCTTTCTGGGTTCTGGTGGAATTGGCCGAAACTGTAGCATGTTATTCTTTTCATTATCCTGATCAAAAGTTTCCATTGGCCCAACTCAATCCTATGACTAGTTTTCGAGATACAGCCCTTCAAAGGTATGATTTTGTACCTCATGAGTGTAAGTACAACAAAAGCTTCCTTTGTGCATCGGTGTGCCTCAGAATCAATTTTCCAGTTTTAATTGTACCTTCACAATCATCTCTTTTGATGAATAATTAAATTACTTGAATAAGGACCACAGGGTGTGACTTAATTCTGGACAATGTTATTATCATGAATTCAGTCAACACCCTGTTGTTCGTGTTCAAGTAATTTGAGTATTCATCGAACGAAATGATTCTGAAGGTAAAACTCATACTTCATTCAAAACTCATTACGAGGCACAGATACACAAAAATATGTTGTGTCGTACTTACAATCATAGGACCAAAATCATATATTTGAGCGGCTGTATTCCTAAAACTAGTCATAGGATCGAGTTGGGCCCATAGGGAGATAATGAAGAGAATAACATACTATAGTTTCAGCCAATTCCACCAGGACCCAGAAACCCATAAGAACGGTGCGGGGTATTTCACATGCAATTTGAATATGCATTTGTATTCGACAGTTCATATAGGAACATGTTGATGTTTTGTTTTATCAAATTTATTATATACAACGGATCAGCACTGATGAAGTAAAAGTAATAATCTGTTGATGTAATGATCTATCCCAGTAAACATGAAACGTTTATGAAACATTTCAAAAGTACTGTGGTTGTGAATAATCGAAACATTTATTAGAAACATTTCTGAAATGTTTCAAAATTATCGAAACATTTTTGAAACATTTCAAGACAGGTTATTCTGATATATTCAGAAATATTCCATATTTACATAAACTTTAGATAATTTAACATTTCAAAATAACTTCAATTGAGAATGATTGAAACGTTCAAGTAATAAGATTTCTGCAATGTTTCAAAACATATCATGATGCCTTAAAACAATGCAATTCGAAATCTCCTGAATTCTGATTCAATGAAACATCACAAAGAACATCAGTTCGATACACAGAAACATATTTTACTAAGTATTTCATAAATGTTTCAGATGTGTTGAATTAACCTCTTTGGAAACATTTCAAATGTTCAATGACTCTTGGACATTTGAAACATTCCAAATCAACTCTGAGTGTGGATAATCGACTCGTTTCATTGTGTACCGTTTCAGAAATGTTTCAGTAGTATCATATGATATTTCTGAAACATTTCAAGATTGTTTATTTTGATATAGCAAAATTTCATATTTCAATAAATTTTTGGTACTTGAAATATTTCAAAATAACTTCAACTGAGAATAATCGAAACGTTCAAAGAGCAAAACTTGAAACTGAAATGTTTCAAATGATTCATAAAAGTTCAAAATATATAAGTATGCTTCAAATCAATGCTTTTGAAACATTTGTAAATAAAACGTAACGAAAGAACATCAATCAGTTTTATATACTTAGAAACAATTTATATTTTACCTAAACTGTAACTGATTGAAACCATCTAATATAACAAAATTTTAAATAATTTGATACATTATATTCGCAGTAAGTAACATAGAAACGTTTAAAAAATGTTAAATTGATCTCTTCGGAATCATTTCAAATGAACATTAAATGGTGTATATTTGAAACATTTCAAAATAACTTTAAGGGTGAATAACTGAAACCTTCCATTTTGCATCATTTCAGAAATGTTACAAAAAAATTAATTGGTACATGTATCATGTGTATGCCAAAACATCCTCAATTATGAATAATGTGTTTACCAAAATATCCTCAGTTATGAATTAAAGAAATATTTCCAAAGAGCTAATTGATTAACTGAAATAATTTAAGTCTTTTTATTCCGAATATTGATGTAGGTACGTAAAAAATCGAAACCTTTACCTGCTAGGTACCTAATTACCGAAACATTTCATTTTAGCATCTTAACAAAAAACAAAAACAAATTATTGATATATTGAATATGTGTTTCATTCAGTAACATTTTGAAATCAGTCAAATTTTGATAGAACACCCTCCCTCAATAATTGAAATATTCCAAAAGGACTCCAATTGCGAATGATCGTAACATTTTTTACTATCATCGTGAATGATTATATCTACTTATTATTTCCTTTATCTGTCAAAATTTATTCGCTGACACACAGCTCTTTCCTTTGTGTATGAACCTTTTAAAAGTCGTGGGCACAAAGCTCTGAATGTATTTCTAAACCTCGAAAACTTCATCTTCTGGTCACAAGATGGAGCAGCCTAAACTCCCTTATATCGTGTGAAATCAGAGTAAACAAATATAACTGGAGAGATTTGATTTGTAACGAATCGGAGTATACGGACGAGGAACTGATGGCATCAAAGCTATATAGATTGACCCACCCTCTTTTTGTTTCTGTTAGAAATGAGTGTGTTAACTGTTAGCAGTTTTGTTTGAATCACAGTGTTTCTATTCAACTATTTCTGAAACATTTTCAGAATATTTCTATATTCGTGTTTGAAACATTCCCTGGATGTTTCTATGTACGTTTTTCAAATATTTAGTAATGTTTCACATAAATGCAATGCAGAATTACTTCAGAAATATATCTGAAACATTCAAATGGCTGTTATTTTTGAAGAATGTATATTATGAAACAAACCTGGAATATGCCAAGAATGTTCCAAAGTATGAACGCATGCAAAGTTTTCTTCGGAACCTCTCTGAGGTCAGACATTTTTAGATTTAGAAATGTCCTTGAAACATCAAAGCAACATTCAGTAAAATGTTTCAAATTGTACAGAAGTAAGTAGGATCCTGACAGCTTTCAATAACAATAAAATATTTAATGTCACATCATCAACTAACTTAAATTGTCTCTCGAATGTTTCTGAAATAGTTACGAAACATTACTAATGAAAGGTTTCCTTGAAACGTCTCTGAGGGCGGACATCTTTATTTTTCAATATATACCTGAAACAATATGGCAACATAAGTTGGAATGTTTCAAGCTTACAGATTATGTTTCAGAAATATTTCTGAAATCGAAAAATGTTTACTGGGATATCACTTTGAGAAATAATAATCATTTTTAAACATATTCAGTTGAGGAAAAAAATACTTTGATATCATGTATGGTTTTGATTGAATACTAATGTTCGAATTTTTCTTTTCAGAAACTATTGCAGAACAAATAGATTTGGCAAAAAGGAGTAAATCTTCTGTGGAAGGTAAAAATGATTGTAAAACTATAGTTCCAAAACATGTAATTTATAAAACAAACATCCATGTAAATGCTGTTATTTTATTTTTCAGTTCAAGAACAACTTGAGGATAGTTACATTTGCCAGCCCTCCACTTCCACATCTGAGCATGAAATTCGTTTTAGGACTCCTCCAAAGAATGAATTTCTCAGTGTTAATCAAGGTATGAATAGAAAACTCTTTAAATAAAACCTAGAAATATGATATTTTCATTTTATTTTTCAGGTCATGAAAACCGTGATGATAGTTATATTTGCCAGCCGTCTACCTCCAGATCTGAAGAAGAAATTAATTTTGGAACACCAACAAGGAATACAATAAGCATCAGCCAAAGTATGTATAGAAACTTAATATTTTTAAATATGCCTACACGTACCACATGGACAACTGAAATCACTATATAAAAACTGGAAGTTGGAACATTCTCAATTAGAAATTGACAAATATGATATAGGAATGAAGCATTTTTTTTGGTAATATCTAACAGAAACCTAGTACTTCCCTGACTAAAGCCACACTGGATCTTGATCTACATCTGATAGATATTGTGAATGAATTTGATTTTCCTAATGTCTTAATATTTTTGTATTTATTCTTTCAGAATCAAAAACCAAGAAGAGTGTACTTAAAGATCTCAAAGTTGGTCGGCAGTCCCACTTAAGTCAAAATTGACGAAACCAGGAACATTTTTAAACTTTTTAGTTTCCCAGTCAGTAACTAGACTATTTTATTTGATACCTCGATTGTGTAATTTTAGAAAAATCTCACTCATTTTGAGGAGAATATTACTGGAGCAACTTTCCTTTAAGCTGGTCAATTGTCCAGATCATTCTGGCAATGACTCAAAACTGTGTCACCTCATTGTTAGATGCTGTTTGTATTTTTGGTGTAGAAAAGTTAATATAGTTGCCAGGGGAAAGGATACAAAATTCATTAGGTTTTTGAACGCCCAGCCAAACAAAGATTTTATTGATCCTATTTTATTGTCTGCTCATAAGAAATTTTTGAGGAAGAAAAAACGTTCATTGAAAAAACATTAGTGCCATTCTCTCATGATTTTTCTATTATTGTTAAGATAAGTAGGTACATATATAAGTTATTAGTTACATGTTTTACTGAATAATATTTACAGTGAGTTTCAAAAAGTTTGCAGCATATGGAAAACTTTTTTATTATCCATTTGCGTCTGCTTATAAATTAAAACTTGTGTGAAAATTATTCATCCAAATTGTAAAATGGTGTTTTTGCTAGTATTGTCTTAGCTTTTGCTCCGAACTTTTTATTACATTCAATTTGTTTAATGTCATCTGCCATATGATTATATATTTTTGTCCCGGTATAAATAATTGAGTCCTTGATCATAGCGGTGCGGGGTTTTATCAACTTAACTTGGCCAGATACTAGTACTCTTTATGAGACTAGAACCCAAATACAAGTTTTTCGCAATGCACCAATTTTTATGAGAAATACAAAATTTTCTGACAAATGGAAAATATATGGTGCTAACTTTTTGAAACTCACTGTATATATGTATATAGATTGTTGTGAAGTTTTTATATGTATGTATATTTTTTCCAATAAATTTTGAACTGAGTTCAAACAGTTTCATTACCACACATTTTTTTACTGAAAATCATTGTGATCATATTTTGGGCTATTCAGTTCACAAATTTATTGTTGCTTCACTTATAGATTGACCAAGTTTTTTTCCACATGATTTCTGTGGAATCAAAACTTGGTCGATAATAAAGCAACAATAATAACATTAACAACAAAATAAAAGGGATAAACCCAGTTTCAAATTTCGCGCTATATCTCTTAGCTTCGGCTGCCAAACACTGGAGGCGCTGAGAAAAGTGGTTCTGTGGTCTATATTGTACTTTCACTTCTATGTGTGGGTATTCTGTGAATCAGTCTGGTAGAGAATTTCAGCGAGTGCTATAGGGGTCTAGCTTTCAGGAAATTCCTGGCTCTGTTCAGCTGACGAATCCCGATTTTGTTTAGTGATCCTCGGTGAATATTCTGTTTTATCTGTCTCACCATCAACGCAAGCATCCAGACTTTCTATAGAGTTTCATATTGGACGTCCACGACAACTTGGCAATAGAATACTTGTGCCTCGCTATAACCTTTTTAACCTTCACACACGAGGTGAGTTTTCCAATTTTTCTTTCCATCATTATTTCATGCTAGTGACTGAAAAGGACAGCTATTTATTTAGAAAATTTATAGGGTTTTATGGTATGATAGTACCATTTTTTGGCTTATACCACGCTGCCACCTTTCATGATTGTACCACGCCTTCAACTTCCTTGGTTGTACCGTTGTTCCACCTTCGTATGGTTGTACCAGGTCTCAACTTTTTTGATGAACTTGGAGGATTTTCATGTAGGGACTGCTCTGGTTAGATATCTCCAAAGCTTTGGTTAAGCCCCACATCTGTAGTGAATGGATATTCCTGGTATTACGGCTCACGTTCCAGAAAGTATACCCCAAGGTATGCGCTGGGAAAACTGATTTCCTAAACAATTTTCTACGAAATAACTTAACCTTGCGTTTAACAGGTATCTAATATTGAATATTTTTTTAGAATCACAATAATTCTTATTTACAACTGTTTCTCTGAACCATTGAAGATTAATTTTCATTTATATTGAATGTTTGTGTGTTTATTTATGTTTTATTTATTTATTGATTAACACTCATCCACTTGGCAACATCTCATGGTAAAGTCTATTCTAGTTTCGGGTATAACATCTAATTAGTCTTTATTCGATTGCTCAATTTTCCTGAAAAGTAATCTTTGACATAGACACTTTGAAAGTTGTAGTGGCGCCCCCCTCGTTATTTTTTTGACCATCCATTTATTGTTCGATGATACAATCATTCAGTTTTTAAACGAACCCATAGTGCCAACCGACGAAGAGCTGCCGTCTGCATTTGCTCCTTTTTATTTCACTTCATAAAAAGAAGTTGCGAGTAATTCAAAAATCACTTACAACAGATACACCAGTTGTAACTCGACTGTACCGATCCCTTGTGCTACCGCGAATCGATAGGTGTGGCGATTTCACATTCAATGCTAGATTTGCCAAGCTGTGAGTATAATATGAGTTTTTCGATGGGTAAAAAAACTCACAGATGTATGCTTAGTCATTCGCCAGCGTATGGCTGTTACTCACCTGATTTGGTTATTTGCATATAATGAAAGACTTGTTGAGAAGAGAGTCGTGGTAACGGTGAACCGACTATTGCGGGTATCAAGTCCTACAATAAAAAAGGTTATCATTACTGATATTGCAATAAACTAATAATCTTGATAGTCATAAATTGAGTACAATTTAAAAGTTTCATCTCACCTTATCGATAAGTTTAGATTCATGAGTGCCGATGACTGAGAGGAGATGAGAACACAGCTGCAAAAAATAAGTCTGTTCTCTACAAAGTCGTTTTGCATAAGTCCCCATGAGAGGCATGAACGGAATTGCTTCTTGAATGCCAAACATATTATAAAGAGCCTGAAAAACAAAACTCTTCTTGAGTGAAATAAGTAAAGTTTTTTTCTACGACCACTTAGAAATATGCCCATTTTATGCGCTTTATCGATCAAGGAAATAGGCCGATTGTATACACTTTTTCATTTTTTCTACATCGCGAGTTGTACTGTAATGATAATTTCAGTACAGGATATTTTATTTCCCACGACTGTCATGAACTGTCATTATAGGTATTGATAAATAATATAAGATCGAATCAAGTTTGTTAACGTCTGTCTAATGATTTGACATTTCACATCAGTATTTACAAAATTCGGTAAAAAAAAATAAGTAATCGAAAATGAGTAGTGATTGTGAGGATGATATGACACCGCTAATTTCAATATAAAGATTGGTGACAATCGAATTCTATATTTTCATACAGTTGGCAGGAAGTGTCTATAGCAGTTAATTTCAACAGTTTATCATGTGCGCTCATAGCAGCGATAGTTTATTCAGGTGACGGTCGTTATTATTGTCCGAACCGCCGCGCCGTACGGTAACGAAGTTCTTTCTGTGTGCTTTGCGCAAATTAAACGAGTGACAAATATCGTGTAGCGTAGTGGGCAACTTCCATCTTTATTGACAGTGCCATCCACCTGAAATCTGCACACTCCCTCATGAGCGGAAGCTCAGAGAGAGGTTTCTAGCCACCACCATGTGCTGGACGAGCCGGAACATCCCCCAAACACCCAAACACCCGAGGATAGGCTCCATGACTTCGGGAAGCGAAACCGATACGAAGAAAAATTCGAATAGAACACGTCCCGAAAGGTCTCCAACCAGTCCCATAACATCCAAGCCTCCTAGGGTCACAGTCTAGCAACACGTTGTTATCCCCACTAGTGAAGTAGTTCCTTCAAGCGAAACTCCATAAATCCCCCAGTAAAAAGACACTTAAGAAGATAACCTCAAAATCGTTCCCCGAGTCGTCTTTCTCCAGCTTGTCGGGATCTCCTCCCGACCATAAAACGAAGATCGATGACAAAGAGGAACGACCGGCAGTCTACGCTCCAGCAGGAAAACAGAGCATTGCTGAGCCCATCTCAGAAAATAGTTTTGAAATCTGGGATTCCCCAGACCCCAACACCATTGAGGATAACTCACCCTCCAACAAGAAGACCTCATCAAAGTCGAGCACCCCAGTTCACTTGTCAGAGGAGATCGCGGGAAATAGTATTTTCCCCATCTCTGCAGCTAATCGGGGCGCAAAACCCAACTCCACTTCAACTGCCCGTGAAGATAAGGGTGAGGAGCACCCTTCGTCGGACCAGGTAGAGAGCACTCATCATACTGCACCGAAGAATATTCAACCCCCCTCCACCAACTTCAACATCCAGAACCACCTCCTCCAAACAAGGCAAACCGGAGACACCACAACCCTTTCCCCAACTTGCAGAGATCGAAATCACCGCTCTGAAAAAATCACGAGTCTGAACGTTCACCACACTTCTGAACGGACTGATTTTTCACGATACTTTTCGACGGACTTATAAAAATTTCACCACACACAGCCAAGATTCTTATAAGTTTGAAAGCCCCATTCCTAACGATGCGCTGAAAGCCACGACGCCGATTCCCCCGCTAGACATTCAAGTTCGAGCTCGAGCCTACTATCAAAAGGCCAACTGCGCAGTCGCAAACCACAAAAGGCCAACTGGGCAGCCGCAAACCAGTCATTAGAGTCCTAAATTATTCCAGGAACGATAGGAGTCGCTCGTGCAAAAAGAGAAAGGGCGTCTGAATGCCGCTGGCTGGAATCTCAGGACACGCGGCGGTCACAGCTGATCTGTTCGCTGAATTCCGACGAACGCACGTAGACGGGGCACTTCAACAATCTTCCCAGGACTCTTGGGATACCTGGCAGACACATCTGGATAAATTCCGATCATACCAAAATTATATGTCAGAATACACCCAGTGTATCCAAATGATGCACTAGATAGCTTTTGAAGATTCTCTACGATTTCAACAAACACCGAAATACATAAATCTTTATTATTCATGCAAGCATAAATCTAAACTTAAATGAATTTAAAACTAAAATTAAGAATATAAAACAATGTAATGAAATGGAGGTGTTCACGCAAGAAATTAAACAATTAAAATTAACATTAAAACTGAGAAAGATGGCCAACTTTCAACTAATAATTTCTTCCATAAATTAGAAATGGCGCATGCGTAGTCTCTTTACTCACAGCTGATTGCTTTCAAAGAGGAAAGCGGTTGTTATGTTCGCAATTTCAGCCTAGGTTTGACGCCATATTTTCTATATCTCTTATTCCTCACAACACGAGAGGCTCCCGCAGAAGCAATAATGTACATAGTACTAAACCATACTCACTTCTCTTGGTGATAGTTTTCAAGCTGTACTGTAAACACCAGACCAGAATAGATAAAACGAAAAACAACAAAACACGATAATCTTAGGTTAGGGTTCACTTTTATTTTTTGATCAAAGAATACCCTAAGACGTTTCAAAGATTGACAGTTGGAACGATATGCGCATGTCTAGTACTTTTTTAATTTCGTTAAATTGATGCTGCCTGAACACCGTCATATTCTTAATTTTAAATTCATCTAAATCTTAAATTAATTTTAGTTTTAGTGATGTTGCATGAATCCACCTGTATCCCCTATATGGCAACCTACTTTTAATTATTTCAGTTGAAAATAAATTTCTTTTGATGACAAACACTATACTTAGTTACATTGTCTAAACAATAGAATATTGTGTATCAAGTACCTATTCACAGTAAAAACCTCGGTAAAAATATTACATTCCCGGACAAAAATGTAAATTGTTGGCCGAGGCATTAAGCCTTATCCTTATCATAAATTAAGAAATGTTTATAAATGCATAACAATTTTCAATTGATGTCATTATTGCTGAGACGCCGGCAAAAATTTACCCGGACCGTTTTCAAATACGGGAAAGTTCGTTGCTTAGCAACGGACTAAAATACTAGATTAGCGTATAGTCTAAGATCCGAAGAGAGGTCAACCTTCACCGTTCTGTTTAACGGATGAAACATACTTTTTATGAAATTCCATACATAGACGAATAGGCCTAAAATGGGTTGCCCATCAAAATGTGGTCCAGACTATATACAGTGAGTTTCAAAAATTTGTTAAACTTTTTTATTATCGATTTGTCAGAAAATTTTATTCCTCATAAAAATTAGTGCATTGCAGAATACTCACATGCGAGTTGTCAAAATTTCAAATTTCTAAACGGTGTACAGGGGAACAAAAAATAGAAATTTTGATCAAGTGTAAAATACCCCTTATTATTGACATTATCAAAAAGTTCATTCAAGAAGGTCGTTCAGAATTGAAAACAATATGAAAATTAGGGATCACAGCCAGCGTAGTTTACTCTTGATCAAAATTATATTTTTTGTTCCCCCTTGTACACCGTTCGGAAATTTGAAATTTTGACCAGTCATATGCAAGTATTGCACTAATTTTTATGAAGAATAAAATTTTCTGACAAATTGATAATAAAAAAGTTTTCCACAAGGTGAAAATTTTTGAAACTCACTAAGTATATATAGTCTGTATCACATTTTGATAGGCAACCCATTTTAGGCGTATTGGTCTATCTATGAAACTTCATAAGGAGTATGTTTCATCCGTTAAACAGAACGGTGAAGGTCGACCTCTCTTCGGCTCCTGTACTAGTATTTTGGAGTCTGAAGTTACTCCGAGAAATACGCATTCTTGAGCGATTTCAGAAAAATATCATTTTCACATACCGGGTGGCTACGGAAGTATTGTCTACGGAATATCTCAGTTATTGTATGAAGTAGGTTTGTGAAATTTGGAGCGTCGATATAATAACATAAGAGCTAGAATTTGAGCATATTGACATGTCGAAGTTAACTTCCGGTCTGACCGGAAGTAACATCAACTTTCTTATTTTAATTGGAAACTCTATTTTTTTTCTTTTCGCTTTATTCAGCATTCAATTCCCTTTCTAATGACATATCACAAGTTGGTATCTAACCAGAAACTAGATCAGAAAAAAATTATTATTAAAATTCACTGAGTAGGCCGTGGAAGCAAAATGAAAGCCAAAAATTGAAAAGTTGGCTATGGAAACCATACGTCACTTGATAACAGTTGCTACTACTGTGATATTTTATTTTCATTCGTCGGCGTTATAAAAAGCCGCCAAAAAAAATATTGGAAAAATTGGGAAAAAAACAATACTCTCTAGGTCCATAACTTAAATAGGAACATACAACTTTTTCTTGACTGTACTATTCAGCATAACCATTCCTTTCTAATGATATAATAGAAAGTAATTTTTTGAAATGAAATACCAAAAAATCCAATTATTATTCTTCAAATAACAAAACAGATTATCGCCATACGCAAAAATAAAATTAAAAATAATGTGGAATGATAAATTATATCCTGTAGGTTCTAGGTTAAATAGGAACATAAACGTACTTGGTCTGTGCCATCGTCCATAGATATTCTAATATCTACCTATGGACGATGTTTGTGCTATTCAGAATAATCATTCCATTGCAATAATCATTCGAACCAAAATGAGAGAATGTACTTTCAGCAAGATGGCGCCCCTCCGCATAATTCAAGAATAGCGAGAAATTATCTTCAAAATCGCTTTCAAGAGAGACTTATAACAACCCATGGTCCAGTCAGGTGGCCACCATTAGAAAGGAATGGTTATGCTGAATAGTACAGGCAAGAAAAAGTTGTATGTTCCTATTTAAGTTATGGACCTACAGAGTAATGTTTTTTTCCCAATTTTTCCAATATTTTTTTGGCGGCTTTTTACAACGCCGACGAATGAAAATAAAATATCACAGTAGTAGCAACTGTTATCAAGTGACGTATGGTTTCCATAGCCAACTTTTCAGTTTTTGGCTTTCATTTTGCTTCCACGGCCTACTCGGTGAATTTCAATAATAATTTTTTTCTGATCTAGTTTCTGGTTAGATACCAACTTGTGATATGTCATTAGAAAGGGAATTGAATGCTGAATAAAGCGAAAAGAAAAAAAAATAGGGTTTCCATTTAAAATAAGAAAGTTGATGTTACTTCCGGTCAGACCAGAAGTTAACTTCGACGTGTCAATATGCTCAAATTCTAGCTCTTATGTCATTATATCGACGCTCCAAATTTCACAAACCTACTTCATACAATAACTGAGATATTCCGTAGGCAATACTTCCGTAGCCACCCGGTATAAAATAACTAACATATACATATTCATGAATACTTAGATTACAAAACACAACAACAGTACCACTTAATTTACGTTTCATGGAACAGATACCAATCAAGAGGACAATGAAATATCGATTTTCACAAGGCCAAGTAATTTGACAAATTTTTCTAAACTGTCAGCTGTTAAACTTTTTGTGAATATATCTGCAAGCTGTTTCTGAAGGCCGATTCAGATACATGGTTTTTGATCTCGCATGATAAATTCCTCCAGTATTAACAAAATTAATACTCCTGAACCTAACAAAATATGACTTTTTGATAGAAACGCAAGTAAAAGGAACGTATGTGAACTGTCAGGACTGCAAGACAGCTCACATACGTTCCTTTTACTTACGTTTATATCAAAAAGTCATACTTTCTTCGGTTCAGAAGTATTAACTTTACTAATACTAGGGAAATTTATCATTCAGAGTTAAAAACCCGAGACACCCATGTATTTGAATCGGCCTTTACTCTCAATATATGATGTTGAATATATTGAAACATCAACATAACTGGAACTACGAATTAAATTATACTTTAAATCGATTTGTTTGAGTCTGTGACGTTTCTTTGGCTCTAATACTATTTTTATACATGACTGATTGTCTCCTTATCGTCATTTGCCAAAGCTGTTGAAAGAAATTTTACTTCCAGCCCATTTCCTCCCCTAAGAAAGGAAGATGGAACACTAGCAATGAATGCTCAGGAGGAAGCCAATATCTTTGCAAACATTTTTGCTGCATATTCTACGCTGGATTCATCGAGAAAACAGCCCCAGAACATCATTCCCATTGACAGTCATATGCCTGAAATCAACTTTCGCATTTTGCTGGGTCTTGACACCAACAAAGCTAGTGGATCTGACGGAATTCTTCCGATCATCCCCAAAAAATGTGCTTCCGAACTAACACCGCTTTTTTGCAAGTTATTCAACCTCTCTTATAATTTGGGGGTTTTTCCGTCCAAACTGGAAAATTGAGAGGGTACCTAAAAAAGGAACAAGAACCTACCCAGCAACTACAGACCTATCGCACTACTCTCTGTTATTTCGAAGGTCATGGAGAAGGTCACGAGCTTATGAAATATGTAGAAAGTTTTATTATCAATGATCGACAATATGGTTTCCGGCACCAGAGATCAACCGGTGACCTGCTTGCTTATGTCTCACATATTTGGCAGCAATCTATCGAAAAATATGGTGTAACTCTGGCCGTTGCACTAGATATCCCCAAGGCATTTGATCGCGTTTGGCACCAAGGACTCATAGCGAAACTTCCATCTTATGGCTTGCCTCCCCAGTTGTGTTCCTTGATATCTAGTTTTATCTGAGACCGATCTCTCCACGTGGTGGTCGATAGAGTATCATCTGATACTCTACTAATAAATGCTGGTGTTCCACACGGATCCATTCTAGCACCAACAATGTTCCTTCTTCACATCAATGATTTGTTGGGAGCTACGTCATGTCCAGTGAACAGCTTTGCAGATGACCTCTCATATCGCTTTCTCTTCCAGAGTTCCGATAAAAGCCAGTGAATGCAGAAATGAAAGGGGATGAATCGTGAATGAAATTAATACGACCCAAAATTCTAGAATAGGTATTCAACAATTTGGTGGAATTCAAAGCGAATAAAACCCAAGCATGTCCACCCAGAAAAATGTAGTTATACAAGTATTTTTTCAAAAAAATCTTATAGCTGCTAATTGAAATATTGTAACCACTAAATTTTCTCGGATGAATGCAAAATGTGAACATTTTCAATATGAAACAGGTCTTTTTTTCAAAACGTTCTTTTTATCTCTAAAGGTTACCTTTTAGTTTTGATAAAGAACACGATTGTAGTTAAAAGATGGTATTGAAAAAACAATATTCAAATACGTTATTAAGTGAGAGACTTTTAACAGTAATTGTTTTGAAAAAAAGACCTTGATCATACTGAAAAGCGAACTGTGCTGGCGCCTATTCAATTCAGAAATTATTTAACGGTTACACAATTTTGTATTACAGCAAATATATATTTCTTTCGGTGTCTTTTATACCAATGAAATCTTCCATTTCAATGCTCGGTATTACCATCAGCAGTACCTTCTCATGGGAAAACCATGTGAGGTCCATTGCCATGAGTGCCTCCCAAAAACTCGGTCTCATCGAGATTGACCCGTAGAGCTCAGTCCGCACATCCATATGCCGTTACTTTGGGCACATTTGCTTCCCAGGGCTTGTTTTCCACAGAACGGTAAAGCTTTGGAACTCGCTGCCTCGTGAGGTGTTCCCTGAGGCATACAGCCTTCAGAAATTCAAGAAAAATATCAATTCCTATCTTCTTTCCCTCCTGTATTGTTCTTTGAACAATACAGGATTTTCCTTTTTGTGGGAACCAGAACTTACAAAAAAATACTGTTTTATTGTTTATTTCAATTTACATTTCTCCTAATAAACATCTGAGACACACTCTTTAACAGTTGAGGTCACTGATATGTATTCAGCTTCTGTCGAAGAAAGGGCAACAGTAGTTTGTTTTTTAGTTGCCCATGAAACTGTATCACCAACAACTTGAAAAACATAACCAGATGTTGACGCGGCCCTGTAAATCATTTGCAAAATCCTCATCACAATAACCATTCAAAATAAAAGAAGAATTTTCTTTTCCATTAACCAATTTAAAATTTTTAGTACTCTTTAAAAAACAAAATATTCGTTTTAAACAACTCCAGTGCATTTCAGTTGGATTTGCTTGAAAGCGACTCAATAATTGACCGAAAAACTCAGGTCAGGTCTGGAATGAACCATCAAATACATTAAACAGTCATATGGCCTTTTTCAGTTAGGGCTCCATCTGTATTCAATTTCAAATTGAATTCCATTGGCGTCCTCACTGAGGTACATTCACTCATTCCAAACTTTTCTAAAACCTTGATTATATAATAATAATAATGAATGCTTTTATTAAAATATAATATAACAATCATCTAACGATTATAAGTAATTTCAATTGCAATAGGTAGACTTCGCATTTCTTTGAGTGTTAATCAAATAAGCACCGCTCAACCTTGGTAGATAAAAAAACTTAAAAGACCTCAGAAAAATAAACTAATAAAAAGAAACTTAAAATTTACAATTGAAGAATTAACCTTTATAGCAGTCGCTATACAAGCATCAATTAAGTAGGTATACCTAGATAAATTGTGAAAAGTAAGGGTCCCAAGATCGAGCCCTGTAGTACACCACGATTCACAACGGTTGAGCCGGAGACATTAGATTCAAGGGCCACATTTTGACTACGGGTACGCAGGTAATGGGTCATAAAAAGTTTTGCATTTTCGGAAAAGCCTATAAAGTTCAGTATTGCTAATACGAGATCATGATTTATTCTATCAAGTCGATTAGAACAAGAGCACATAGTTTGTTTTGATCAATGAATGAATATAAATCATCCGCAACGTTCAGAAGGGCAGTAGTACAGCTATGCTGTCGGCGAAACCCTGCCCATTGTTCGGGGAGAATGTTGAAGATGTACAAATGGGCTCTCATTTGTTCCGCGATTATTTTTTAGTAACCCTTCGACAAAGCAAAGAGAATTATTATCTGTCGAAGATGACTTAATTGCATGGGGTTTGATTTTTTCGGCATTGGAATGACTCTGGCTCTTTTCCAAAATGTAGGGGAATATTATTTTGTATACAAAAATTGTATAGGTACGTAATATATGGAAAAAGAATAGGATAACAATGCAAAATCATGTTGTATTTATTTGATCGGGACCACCAGCCAATGATTTTATTGACGGTAGCTTCTCAAAAAACTTTCGTCTACTGGTGAGAATCTAAATAATTCAGTATTATTCATTTTATTAGTGGAAAAATAATCAAGGAGTGTGAGTGTTTGAGTCAGACCCTATGCTAGCAAAAAAATCATTCACTACATTATGATCATTGAGATGAGGGGGTAAATGGGATTCTTGTTTGGAATTCATTTCCAGTTGACGTAGGACTTTCCACATATTTTCTTTGTTATAGATTTTGTATTGCACGTAAGCTTTTTTCTCTCTCTTAATTGCATAGTTAACTTCATTTCTGAAATCTTTGTAGTAATTCCAGTGATTGATATTTTTTGTAAGTTTGTACTTTTTGAGTGCTCTGTCTCGCAATATGGTCATTTTTTCAGTGCATCAGTGAGCCAAGGATATATTTTTTTTGTAATTCTGTACAGTTGTTATCGGAGCGTGTGTGTCGAATAGCCCTAAGATTTGAGTGTTAAGGAATTCTAGTTTTTGATTAACATCATCAAAATTGAAAAAAAAAACGGATCGAAATCTATATCTTGCTTAGATCATCTTCAAAGTCACGTGTTGGAGTTTCTGTAATCTCGAATGTAATCAGGAATGGTTCCATCTCAACTTTGGTCCTGCTTAGAGTACATGAAACAAGGCAGTGGTGAGTGAATGTAGAACAAGATTTAATTTCAATGTTGGTGAGTTCATGCTGTTCGAAGCTATTATCACGTCCAGTAATTTGGCTGATGTAGCTGAGAATCTGGTGGGCTCCGTTATCAATAGGCCTTTTCATTTAGATGAGTTTTTAACCGCATGCGCTCGTTTTGAGCCCCAAAGTCTGATTGAATATTGGGAAAGTGAATAGCCATTGGTTATGTTTTGAAACATTAATTCGAGATTGGCTCAGTTCAAAATTCGCGGTCTGTCAACCTTAATTTCATGACAACAACATGTGCTTTGGCCCCAACAAAATGATCCATTGGCGTTCGTTCTCGTTATGTGTTACTGATAGTTGTAGTTTATTTTTATTTTTGTGCGTTTGTGATAATAATTATAGTGTAATTCGAAAAAAGTGACTCAATTTATTACCTCGACTCTCTACTTTACTGTTGTGTAAAACTACAATGGTATGGTAATGCTGTGTTTGTGGGGAAGAAAGGGGAAAAAACCATACTCGAACCTTTCACAGGTGAGTTTTAGTTTACTTTGAAAATAAATTCAGAAGTCGAACGCATACATGGAATGGGTTCACAGTGTCTATCTTGCAGTTATTATAATTTTATAAAGTAAGGAAAGTAGCATTCACCTTTGGACACTTAATTTTTGTTATTTCCAACCATAGGACCAGCATTGATGGATTGATGCTACTACCCCATAACTGAATGAAAAAATATAAAATGAAAAATGTTGTACTTTACTTTACCTGTAATTCTTTATATTTATATCCAAGCTCGAAGAACCAAAAATTAGACCTTTTCAAAATTGTTTATTTTTCTTGACAACATCATAATCATTTTTTTTTACATCACTGGTAACTTTGATATGTCACTAACATTGAAAATTAAAATACAGAGTGATAAATTAAACATATAACAAATAAATATAACATTTTCTCCCCCCAGTAATTGAACCGCAGGGAATCAATTACTTCCTAACATCCAAAATGATCAGTCTGGATACTGGCCGCCGGAAGATAGCTCCAGTACTGTTCTTCACATCGACGATCCTGACGTTGCCGTCTTTCGCTAGATATCGGTTGACGACAACACCTTTCTGCCACAGGTTTCTTGGTCCATTTGGATCTACCATTATAACAATATCTCCCAGTTGTATGACTTTTCTATTTTCGAACCATTTCGTTCTCTTGATCCTGGTAGGCAAATATTCTTGTGTCCATCGACACCAAAACAAATCAGCTAATTTTTGAGCAGCCCGCCAACTTGACATTAAATTGAGATCTTTCTCATTTGTCTTTGTACAGGGAAGACCAGCGTACGATGGTCCAATTAAGGAATGATTTGGGGTCAAAGCTTCGCTGGAGTCTGAGTCGAGGGAAACATGAGTCAAAGGCCGCGAATTCAAAATATTTTCAGTCTCTACCAAAAATGTTCTCAGGATATGTTCGGGTGGATGTCTTGATTTGAGTATTTCTTTGAGAATCTTTTTTGTACTTTGGATGAGCCTTTCCCAATTACCTCCCATGTGGGGAGCTAAGGGGGGGTTGAAGTTCCACTTGATTTTCTTCAAAGTACAGAATTGCGTGATTTCATCTTGTTGTAAATTTTGAAGATTTTCTGTCAGTTCTCTTTCAGCACCTCTGAAGTTCTGCCCATTATCACTAAAAAGTTCTTCAGGAAATCCTCTTCGGCATCCAAATTGACGTAGAATGTTTATGAAAGAATTGGTGCTTAGATCATGTGCGATTTCGAGGTGTACTGCTCGTGTCACCATACAAATGAAAATCACACCATATCTTTTCTCCCTACTTCTTTTTACTGGCACTTCGAAGGGCCCGAAATAATCCATTCCAGTTTTAATGAAAGGTCTCACGGTGGCTTCTATCCGACATGGTGGAAGTTGTCCCATTATCGGTATTTGTGGAAGAGCTCTTCTATTTTTGCAGTATTGGCAATTATTCCAAACACTTTTCACAGCTTGTCGCATTCTGAGGATCCAAAATTTCTTCCTAAGGTTATTTATAACGGTTTCTTGACCATGATGGTGTACGTTCAAATGATAATTTTCAATCAATAATTTGGTAATTCTGTTTTGAGGATCTAAAATAATTGGTTTTTTCATATTTTCATTAATCAGTGCGTTATCCAATCTTCCTCCCAATCTGATCAAACCTTCATGTTCTGAATATATACAAGAGAGTGTATATAATCTACTCTGAGGACTCAAGCATTTTCCTGTTCTCAACAAATTAATTTCAGTAGGAAATGCATCCGCTTGTACCTTCCTGAAAAGTAGATTTTCTGCTTCACAAATCTCGTTTATGTCTAACTCTTCTATATTCCTTCTACCGATTTGCCAAATTTTGATGAATCTTAAAACATAAGCAGTTGCACGTACAAGTTTCGTCCATTTGGAAAATCTGCTTGGGTCCGGAACTATAATGTCTTTTTTAATAGAAGTTACTAAAATCATTTCATTTTTTTTGTATTCCAAGCTGTCCAAAGTATCAATTTTTGTAGTCTCCTTTTCTTCAGGCCAACTGTCTGGTGATAACAGCAGAAATTCAGGTCCATTCATCCATCTGGACTTTTCAGAGTAAGAAATGTCTATTGTTCTTTTTGTTGCCTCATCAGCCACATTTTCCTTTGTGCTGACATATTTCCATTCAAATACATTTGTCAATTCTTGTATTTCCCCAAGTCTCTGAGCGACAAAAACTTTGAATCTTCCAGCTTCTGAACGAATCCAGTGGAGAACAGTTTTGGAATCACTCCAATAATATACATTTCGAATGTTCAATTCCAGAGAATTTTTCAAAGTATGTCCCAACCTAGCAGCCATAAGAGCTGCCTGGAGTTCCAGCCTGGGAATTGACATTGGTGGTTTCAGTGCTGCAACTCTTGCCTTTGCACTGACAAAACTGGTTTGTACATATCCATTGTGATGAATTCTGAGATACGCCACAGCTGAGAAACACTTCTCCGAGGCATCTGAGAATATGTGGAGCTGAATATCACCTTCATGCCGATCGAGAGTAAAATACTGCCTAGGAACAGCAAAGGTGAATATTTTTTTCAAATCTTTCAGCCAAGTCTGCCAATCTTCATCGAGACTATCAGGAATTGTATCGTCCCAGCCAATCTGGCTGCGCCATATGTCCTGTAAAAGTACTTTTCCTTGTATTAAAAAATTTGCCAAAAAACCTATCGGATCAAATATAGACATTACAATTTTTAATACTTCTCTTTTTGTAGGCCTTCTATTATCTTTCAACACATCTTTCGGGATTTTATGAAACTTTGTATGAAATTCTGTTGCCATGTCGTTAGTAGTCTCCAAACTTTTGGTACCTTCAGACAACAACTCACTTGGTACACCTTCAAAAATTTCTCTGTGATTGGAAATCCAATTACAGATGACAAAACCTCCTTGTTTATGCACAAATATTATATCCTGAATCAATTGTTTGGCTTCCTTTTCGGTATCAGCTCCTCCCAAATAGTCATCCATGTAATGGTTTTCAACTATAGCTCTGCATGCCATAGGATATTCATTCTCAAAATATTTAGCATTTCTAGTCTTTGCCTCTTGAGCTAAACAAGGTCCACAAGTTGATCCAAAAAAAACTACCGCAATTTCATAAGTATCAGGTTCTCTATGTCTATCCATCCCTCTCCATAAAATCCGTTGAGCACAACAACTCTGACTTGTAAAAACATTTCTTTAATATCCGACATGAAAGCATACTTTTTTATTCTGAAATTCAATAAAATAATATACAGAGAGTTGTACAAGTCAGGGCCTGTAAGAAGATAGTCATTCAGGCTCACACCTTGGGATTTACTAGAAGCGTCAAAGACGATCCTTAATTTATTCGGTTTGTTTGGATTTTGAATTCCAAAATGAGGAAGATACCAAGTTTTGTCAAATCTTTCTCTGGCATCATCTTCACTAAGTTTTCTGATATATCCCTTTCTTTCCAAATCCAAAATTTTATCACAGTACATTTTTCCGTATTCAACGTTCCTATCCATTTTTCGTTCCGTACATTCCAATCTTCTCAAAGCGTTCATTCTGCTTCCAGGTAAAACCACATTTTCATTCTTCCATAACAATCCTGTCTCATACCTTCCATCGATTCGCTTCATTGTTTCATTCAAAATCATTTGTGCTTTTTTATCATCAGGAGAAAGTACTTTTTTTACAGGAATATATACACATTCTGTCTTCCATTGCTCTTTCACCATATCATGCAAAATATCCAAATCATCTTTCTCTCTTCTATCACATACACTCAAATGACATACGATATGTGTAGATCGGTTATCAGTCAAATTGCCATGTAGCACCCATCCTAATAATGTTTTACTCATCACCGGCTCATTCCAAGATCTTTTTATCAATTTCCTTGACACAATCAAAGGCCAGTTGTCTTGTCCAATGATGATTTTTGGTTGAGCATTTTTCATAGAGGCGATTCTATTGTCTATGTATGGATACTTACATATTATAGCTTCTACATCAATTGTTTGAGAAGGTAAGGATAGTCTTGTTGTTCTTACGTGTCTCAGTTTAAAACTTCGGTCTGATCCTCTGGAGGATACTGTAAAACTCACCATTCTTGAGTCATTTTGTCGATGAACTTCGTCTTCATTTGTCCACTGCAAACACAGAGGCTGTGAAGGTCCAGTGAGATTCAGAGAGTCTGCAAATTGTTGATCAATCAATGTTATTGTCGAAGCGTCGTCCAGAAGTGCATAGGTATCCACTTTTTCACCACCTATACACACAACAACTGGTAAAATTTTCAATAAAATATTTTTGTCTGTAACTATATGACAATTCGTTTGCGTTTCAGTCTTCACATCATCCGAACTAGTACTAGGTTTAACAAAATCATGTGAATCCTTATGAAGCAATGCATTGTGTGGCTTTTTACATTCATGAATGCCACATATTTGTCGGTTTCTACACTGTTTCACATTGTGAAATGGTTTTAAACAAGAAAAACAAATTTTTTTCGATGTTATAAATGACCATCTTTCATCAGGAGACAACGACTTAAATTGTGAACACTCTGTGAGGTAATGTCTATCGTTATCGCAGCATAAACATTGCCTAACAACACAATTTGTACTACTATTATTCGTTGCCAATGATACATTTCTTTTGACAGTTTTGAATTTTGAATTTATCTGACAGTTATTTTGATGTAAGGAATCGTCTTTCAAAGATTGAACGTGTGATGCAGTATTTGCCTTATCATCTAACCATTTCGAAAATTCAATTAGTTTCAGTTGAGGATTCTGTACTTTCAAGATGTGTTCTGTCCAAGATAATTTATAGAAGGTTGGTAGTTTATTCAACAATTCATTCAACAAAATAGGATTGTGCAAATGATCTTCCTCCTTTAGAGATTCTATTGTGGCGACAAAATTCTTGACTTCGTCCGAAAAATCAATAAACATTTCGAGTTTATCTTCTTTTATTTGTGGAATTTTCTTTATATCGTTAAGCAACATCATAATAACTTGATCAGGGCGTCCGAATCGACTCTGAAGTAGATCTATCACTTTTTTCACATTTTGTGGCATTATGAGAAGAGAACGAACTACTTTTCTAGCATTACCTTTTAGGCATTTTTGCAACCTAACTTGATTCTCTTCATCTGAATATGCACAAAGCGTATTAGAATTATTATACTGATGAATGAAGTTAGGCCAATCGATCGGATTTCCGTCAAAAATTGGCAGATCCCGTGGTAGAGATTGTCGCGTCAGAATCTTCGTAATTTGAGGAAGATTCACTTGATCAGGGATATGAGTGGTAGAATTATGACCACTTACCTTAGATTTAACAGATTTAGTGGAGTGTACTGCGTACTGCTATCACTTTCTTCCCCGATTTCTTCCAGTTTCAAGGCTAACTCTAGGTCTAACAACTCTTGCTGCGTCTTCAGTTCTAATTGTTTCTTCTTTATCGCATTTTGTATCTCCGCTTTCCGAATTCTAGAAGCTTGACTACATTTACTTCTTATCGACTTGTTTTGAACGGGCTGAACTAATTCTGTGACTCCAGTCCTATTTACATCCTCTTCTGTTTGACTAATCCTGACGAGATAACTTTCGGAGTAGGCGTCTTTGGGAGCCACTTTATTCTTCAGTCGTTCGCTGCGTCTCACATAATCGGATTTTGGTGGTATATTCATTTCTCTGCTCATTATATCCAAAGTACCACAGTGCTAGTTACGTAATGACGAGAAGGACCATATGTTGTACTTTACTTTACCTGTAATTCTTTATATTTATATCCAAGCTCGAAGAACCATATGTTGTACTTTACTTTACCTGTAATTCTTTATATTTATATCCAAGCTCGAAGAACCAAAAATTAGACCTTTTCAAAATTGTTTATTTTTCTTGACAACATCATAATCATTTTTTTTTTACATCACTGGTAACTTTGATATGTCACTAACATTGAAAATTAAAATACAGAGTGATAAATTAAACATATAACAAATAAATATAACAAAAAATGCCACAACGGAAGAGGATTTGCTCATATAATCTGTATCCTGAGAAATTTTCAATATGGATTCAGTACCCAGCTAGAATACAGTAAAAACTAGACTCACTTGGGTGTATTTCAAAAACTGTTGTTTATTATTTTTGAAGCTACGAACTTTATTTTTTACCATAAACAACCTCTATTTAGATTTATGTTCATTGATTTTATAGTGACGATGTTTAGGTTTCTTTAATATGCCAACTGTGAGGACTGTTGTCAGCAGAATCAAACAGCACCCATCATTTTCGTAACGTCTTGATCTTCACAATCTACCTATAACAAATATATATTGAAACATTCAAAGGACCACAAAAAACTGACCTGAAATTCCACCAAATCTCAAAAGTAGCGCGTTTCGCGTTTCATCAACAAAATTTCTTAATTCTTGGATATGTTGAAAGTTAACCAACTTTTTAATTATTAATGTTGAATTTAAATGACAGATCTAAAATACATGTATAAACCTTCATATACGTTCTTTTGTATTAAATATTCGTTCTTAGTTTAATTCTTAGTGTAGTTAAATCTACATATGGAAAAAAATACTTCTTTTCTGTGACGGGGAAAAAGTTTGACATTTTATGTCTGTTGACTGGGAAAAAAGTGAGTGATTTTTTCCCGGATATATGTACAAATAGGTAAAGGTAAATATTAAATCGTCGTTTTTTCTGTCACAGAAAAAAATAGTGTATTATACACGGGAAAAATATTAGATTTTAGCTCTCGGTTTGTTGTCTCCCTCCGCTTATCTCCTCGAGCTAAAATCTAATACTTTTTTCACTTGTATAATAAAAAAACTATATAGTTAGGTAATTTTTACCTACTTTATACCACCAGAAACCTTTCATTCTTATACAAAATAATGTACCTACACGAATTTTTCTGATGGTGAATTTTCTTCTCCATGTAAAAGTTAACTATCCATGAGAAAACTCGGAAGGATTATTTTATTTCCTTTAAAAAGAAAAAATATTCGCCGTCACTGCCGTTGGGGCTGTCAGGTAAACAAAGTTAGTCATTTGTCATCTAAATGAAAAGGCCTATTCAGAAAGTTTGTATAAGTCTAGAATGTTTGTAAACGTTTCTACCAGTGATGACGTACCTATATTATAATGAGTTTGATTATTTCATAAAAAAAATTATTCAACAATTTGTTTATCATATTAATTTCTGAAATGGGATTTTCTACAATAAGAATATCGTCTACAAACAAAAGCAATTATACAGTATCGTAAAGTTTTCATCTGGGGTATGGTGGTTTTATGAGAGCTTGAAGAATAGCTTGCTATAATGTTGAGAGAGCATTACAATTTCTCCTCTACTCGCTCGAGGAAGGGATATCAACTGAGCTGTTAATTCGTCGGGCGAGGCAACAGGAGAGGCGCGCAGTAGTGCGTCTCTCTTATTTATGTGGTATTATCATATCATTGCGTTCCTTGTTGCTCGCGTAGATTTCTGTCTATACCCCAGATGAAAAGTTTCCGATACTGTATAACATTTTCATTAGGGAATCTCATATACAGACAGTTATCCAATTCACATTTCTTGAAGTTGTATTGGAGCAAAACTCAAAACGGAAATACCAACATCTGAGTGCTTGCTTTAAACCATAAATTGATTTATTCAGTTTGCATACCATATCGCAACCCTCAGGAAAAGAAGCAGGGTCTTCTACTCTGCCGGTTGCATGAGGACAGAATTGTTTTAGAAAAAAAAAAATAGCCTACGATATTTGGAGTCGCCTAAAATTCTTGCTTGTCATACCGATGATTGCTTACATTCTCAATATCACGATATATTATTCCCAAAAACAAGGTTGTCAAATCACAACTCAATCCATTCATGCAGGATATCGACCGTAACAGCCGGCCAGAACCTTCCCATTTGCACTGTTATAACGAAACATTGAATACCTCAATGTTTTGCGAAATCACCGATACAAAAAAAATTACCATGTTTCTATACCTACTTTATGTCAAAGGTAGATACGTATGTTTTCATCATTCATTTTGGAATGTATCTCCAAAAATATAATTCCTCCATAGTATATTACGTAACAAGTGTTGTAAAAGGCGTATTACGCACGAATGGAAAAATTACGGACGAAGCCGCATAGCGGCGACTGCATAATTCCATGAGTGCTTTACAACACGCATTACGTACTATACTTTACCTACGGCCGTAAAATTCATATTTTTATTATTATTATTATTAGTAAAATGACCTTTTTTCAGAAAATACGCCTATATAGATGAACTTAAGTAGTAATATCTCATCTGAATAATAAATTTGATCCAAAAAGTTGAAGCCGTTTTCGAGATACAAAAATTCACACTATTATTATTATTATTTTTCTTGGTGTGTTGGCATCGACTGCTATGGCCATTAGCCTAAATTATTATTATTACTTGTAAAATAGTTTTTTTTCTAAAACAGACGCCTATATAGATGAACTTAAAACGCAAAACTTTATCTGAATACAAAATTTGATCCAAATCATTAGAGCTGTTTCAGTGATCCAAAAATTCATATTATGATTATTAATATTATCAGTAAAATCACTTTTTTCATTAAAAGCGCCTAAATAGATGAACTTAAGTAGCAATACCTTATCTAAAAACAAAATTCGAGAAATTATTATTATTATTCAGTAAAATCGTGTATTTCCAAAAAAGACGCCTATATAAATAAACTTAAAAAGCTAAACCCTATCTACATACAAAATTTCTTCCAAATCGATTGAGCCGTTTCCGAGATATATCATTTTGTTTATGAAAACTGTGCGATTTGTTTACCGTGCGTAAGGAGCTATCTACTGAGGCTGTGAGTCGTGTTTTTGCCCATTTTCTGCAGTGGCCGTAGGTAAAATATAATTTGTATTTTTTCACCTCTATAATGTCAACCATGTAACTGATTAACATAACTATTGGATAATCCATGTCACCGACGAATATTGACGGGCCATAAACAACACCTAATTTGATTTTGTCATTATACTCCGCCCTTGCACATGTGGTTATGAAATAACAAGTATTGCCTTGAGAATGTCCAATTACGAATACTTTCTGATGCGTTTTCTCCATTATATAGTCTATGCTCGCTGGAACATCGTAGACAGCTATTTCATGGAATCTGTAAAAAAAATTGTCTTCGTCTTCATAAAATAAAAATCGAATCAAAAATATTTTCATTGAACATTAACAAGTCGAATAGTTATACAAAGCCTAACCGTTTGATGAATGCTGACCAGTCAAGGTATTTTAGACACCTGAAGTAGTCCGGTGGGAACAGCGGCGAAATCGCTCGTTTTCAAGACCCATTTATGCGGTATATCAAAATGGGAATTATGCAGATCGATTTCTTATGTCATTCCACGCATGGAATGGAAATAAAGGAGCAAGAACTCCTAGTACAATAGAGATATTCGAAAAATACTTTCATTGTTCGAAAGGCATATTCACCTACTTTGGAATGATTCATAAAAAATCCCCCAAGGAATAACAATTTTCCGAAAACAAGCATTATTTCATGCTGAGATTAAATTTCCAATAAAATTATATTTTTTCGACACGCGCGGACTTTTTAATAGGCCCCGCCCACCAGCGGTGGGCCGGTAAGAATGTGCCGCGGCCCTATAAATATAGGCACATATGTTGTCTCTTTGAGCCTTGCTCAGAGTTAGAATTCCGATAGCTCACGGGAGCTCCTCGGTTATTGTCATTCAGTTTTGACTCGCCCCTTTTTGCTTTGTTTAAAATAAGTTTAGTAGTATTTCTGGTGGATAGAAATCTACAGCCTGGCATTGACGTTATAAGTAGAAGCTCGTTGGAACACCAATGATTTCCAGAAAGAATTCGGTTAACAACCCAAATGAGTTACTAGGAGTCTTTTTCAAGATCTCCTAGTAGCTAACGTTGTTCCCGACAGCTATAAGCCGAATATTTACCAAAAATCTAGAAGTTCCGATCTAAAAATAAATTTTGCGGCAGTGCTGTATTCGGTGCGAATTTCGAGCTACCCGGCGATTTTCAAATTCCACTGATACACGCACTTGTTGACATCCCCTCAGTTTTGTTGCAGGGCTTTGTTAAGCACCTATAGGAGTATAGAAAAAAATTGGTCACATGTTTTTTTCATTTGAATATATCTTCGTAACCATTAGTCCGATTTTAATTTTCTAAACATCATTGCACTCCTTCTTTAAAGGCAAACAAATCTTGTAACTTAACTATTTTTGATAAATCCAATAGTTATGGAGATACAGTGAGATTTTCAATATTGACAGTTCGCGATGGAATTAAGACAAAACTCATTTCTTCTTTAGTGTTGTTACAATTAAGGACTCAGTGAAGCTCATTCCTCAGAAGGAGCGTAGTGACGACGAAAAAGACGTTGTGCATTTTTTGTAGATCTGAACCCAGTGGACGTTTGAAAAAATGTATAGTCTATAACCAATCGAAAGTAAAAGACTTGAAACTGTGAACACAGCAATTACTGAATGCTCAACAAGTAGCTACTTTGGAAGATGTAGTGTTTTATTAGATGCGAACTACTATCACCAGAAATGTATAAGAATCGTATATTCTGTAACAAACTTCTCAGAGTACTAAATCTTTCTCATGGCATGGCTTGGCTCCACCATGGCGGACTTCCTTTCCCCCCAATCAAAATAATGGAAGTCTCTCGAGGGCATCTGAAAAAGCCATTACACGGCGTGTGGAGTGTGGCGCCTGGCGTGTGAACTGACACTCCACGCGCCGTGAGAATGGTGCAGCGTGCCAAGTTTCGGGCGGAGTGTCATGTCCCGTCGATTGTCGGTAAATTTACACAGTTCAAAGGAAACACGCCGTGAGATCGCTAGCGTCCTGGCACGCGATCGGGGTGGCACTCCGCAGTCCACATGCCAGGCGCGTCACTCTTCACGCCGTGTGTAATGGCCTCTTGAGTGTTGCTCGAAAGGGGGCACGCGGTTGATGGAAATCACATTTTTTTCAACAATGCCTCGTCTTGACTATTAATGAGATGAGAGCGTATACTTACTGACTTCAGATGAGGAAAACAAACTTCGTCGAAGTCGGAATTTTATTATTTTTCGACTTCGATTTCGGAATTTTATTATTTTCCGACTTCGAAGTCGGATTTTTATTATTTTCCGACTTTGAAGTCGGAATTTTATTATTTTCCGACTTCGTCTGAAGTCACGCATAATTCATCTAACTGAAATAATTTTTTCACCAAAAACTGCGCAATTTCCCAATTAACGTTTCTTGTCCATAATGTATAGATGTATTCTTGATAATAAATTGGCTATAGCAATTTGAACACGACGAATACGAGGACCGCATGCCTCTTCGGTTCGCCACCGCTATAGTCCGGGAGGTACTGTCACTTCGGAATACGTCATAGTATGCACGATGAAATTAAGTTTTTATTATAGTACACATACCACTAATTACTAAACCAAGATTCAGACCGCACGACCGCGGTAGATGGAGTGGTGGGAGGCTGTGCAACTTGTCAAAAAAAGTTGAAAAAAAAAGTAATAGTATGCACGCTGAATTTTTATCGTTGGTAGATCATGTGATACTCATCTTGAAATCAATCGTCAGACCCTTGAGTAGCGGTGGGTTGCACAGATACAGGGTGTGGAATATGAAAAATTAAATCTATTTTTTGTCATAACTTCCACAATTCGAAGAAATATTTTTGTTCAATAAGAGCTTTATTTTAAAAGAAAAATAACATTTTTAGTTGCCACCAGTGGCGTACAAAAAGGGTATATTGGTCCCTTTACTCCCCTATTTTTTCCGCCACTAGTAAAATCAGGAAAATTATTATTTTTTGATTTCTTCATTCAATTTAGCAATTTTATCTTTTCTCCAAAACTGGTATATACAAGTTAAATTGTGGGGATTGTGATGCAGCTTATATTGGCAGAACTTGTAGACCATTGAAAGTTCGTATAACTGAACATTAAAATCCCAACAAAATTTCAGCCTTCGGTCAACACTTTAATAATCATAACTTCAAAAATTTTACACGAGGTTAGTTCTGAAAATAACAATAGATCAGATTTCCTTGAAGATTTACACATAAGTAGTGAATTACTGAACAATGATTTTTGTCTTGACACTCAAGTTAATTTAAACAGATCTTACATCCCTCTTCACAGACGCTTAAATAAATAATAGAATTTTTCAATACATTTCATAACTCCTTCTCTATGATGACATTACTTGAACCCTACTTGCAGTTTGTTTATCCCCTCTATTCCTTTAGCTCCTCCCTTCAATTCTGACAACACAAAGCTCTTTCACGTTTGGATGTTGAGTTAAACTTTGGGTTGTGCTTTCTCTTAACTTGGGTTGCACATTCACAGAACTAAGTTCTCATTCGACTTTGTGTAGGTTTATCTGCAATCCTTGGTTTTGATTAACACTACTACAGAGTTATCACATCCTAAAATTTGTTGTTGCATTGGCATTCATGTTTTTCATGTTTAAATTTTTATTTCAACTCTGAGTTTGTTTCTTTTTAGCTTGGGTCTGCGCATTCACTGAGTTAAGTTCTCATTAGACTTTCCATCGGTTGATCTGCATTCCTTGGTTTTATTAAAATTACTACAGAGTTATTGCGGCACTCCTTCTTTTGGAGTATCTAGTTATTTCTCTTGGTCTGGGAAGGTTCTCATCGGACTTATCCTAGGACCTTGAGTTGAACTTTGTATCTCCCATTTTATTTTTGGTCTAAACTTTTGGTTTTGTTTTTTTTGAGCTTGGGCTGAGCATTCACTGAACTAAGTTCCCATTAGACTTTCTATCAGTTTATTTGCTTACCCTTGCTTTTGATTAACATTACCACTTCAACTCATTTCTTATACATAATTGAAATTAACAATTTGAAGACTTCTTAATAGAGTTTCTGTTTGTTGGATGTTTTTGGGAGCATCCAGTTGATTTTCTTGGGAGTGGGAAGGTTCTCATCAGACTTATCCTATGACCTTGAGTTTGATTTTGGATTTCCCAATTAATAGAACTGAGAATTAAAATAAAAATTAAAATTAAATAGAATAATGATATACCTATCATGATTGTTCCTTTGGTATACTTGGAACATTTTCTTGGAGTACTTTTGGGCCATCTTGGCATATATCTGAATTTTGAAGTTCTCATTAGACTGATATTTCAGAGATTGTACTTGATCGCCTCAAAGACTAATAGCTTGAGTCTGTCATAATTAGCTTTCATTTATAGTTCACTTATTCTATGTTTTTCGACTCTATGTCATAATTCATTTGTCAGCTTCACCTTGTCATATAATGTCAAATTTCAATTTTCACTTCACTTCATAATAGACATTCAAATGGACATGTGTTCTACTAAAATTATTTTATCCAGCTTAATCCTGGCTCAGACTTTTTAATCTGTTAATGTTATAAAATGTCTTAATTTTAAATCACTTTCAAGTAACCTTATTTTTGCATTATTTCAAATCACATTTTTCTAATTGTTGAAAAAAAAAATTTTATGATCACTTAATTATTTAAAAATTTCAATTGTCATTGAAATTTTTTTCAAATTATTTTCAACCATAATTTACTTTCAGGTAAACACTGATGATGACTTTTTAATCGAAAGCGCTCTGATTTTATAAATATATTTCTGCACGAAATACAAATTTTGCTTCATTCAATTATTATTATTAGCCGTGGCGCTCCGGGACGACTAACCGATTTTTGGTGGCATATTTACTTTTCAGCTGTAGGAAAACCCAGACAACATAAAGCACCGCCTTTCATATATTTCATTTTCATGTTCTAAGGTAACTTTTTGGGGTCAAAAATAAGATAGGGTTTGACTAGGGGTTCCTATTTTTTTTCGCTCTGCAACCCTTTCGGGGTTATTTGCCTCTCTCTTGATGATAACTTTCAAAGAATTCGATAATTTTTATACAATTAAAAGGCAAACTTTTCATTCATATTTATTATATATTTATCAAAATTCATCAGACCAAAACAAAAGTTTGGTGTCGTTCAGACAGGTACAAGGAAAGTTAAATTGTTTTTTTTTTCAATCTGCAGTATAAAGTTGGACGAATTAAAAATATGTATGAACGTATGGTTGTAACGTCAAATTTTCCACAATTAAAATCAATTCTTTTTCCTTTTGCTTCCTGGACATCTACGAGAATCTGAGGTGGATGAAGAGATCATCCCTACTTCCTGGAATAGACGGTTTCTCAGTAGTTTCAGGTAATTTTCTTCTTTGAAATCATGCACGTTAGTTAGAATCTGGAAGCGAAATAAACAATGTATTGGACTGTGAGTGAAACTTCTCAAACACAATTAAAAATAAATTGAAAGTCAGTGTCTGCTAGAAATCATTTGGTAAGTATATGAAAAATGTTATATTTGTCATTAAATTAAATAGTCTCATCACTTTTCATTTGAATGCGATATAAACGAAAAAAAAAATATTATGAATTTTATAGGTCAATTATCATTGTCATTATAAATTTAAAAAAAAATCCACTTATACTTGCTAATTATTACGTGAAAATGGTGCTATATTAGTCAACAAATGAAATACTTGATCGAAAGAAATGAAATACTAAATCAGAACAAATGAAATACTGAATCGAAACATATTGAATACTGCATCGAAACGAGTTAAATACTGAATGGAAACAAATGAAATACTTGACTGACTGAAATGAAATAACTTGGAAACATTTGATATGTTGAATTAAACATAATAGACAGAAGATAATATATGTATTGAATATATAGGTATACAAAACTCGAATGAAAGTATATATATACCTGAACCTAATTGAGAACCAACTTACCTGCGAGAAAACTTGCTGGTTCCTTCATATTATTTTTCCTGGGGAAATCTTCCTCTAACGTCACTCATTTGAACACAGCACAAAGGAAAGAACTCAATAACTGATTAATTACTGTACAACATTGTGTCTAGATCTTAGACTGGATTAAAACTGAATGCCCTAAAAATAGGACGCTCAGCACTCAAGATCTGTCACCAATACGTTAATGCAAGACTCTGAACGGAAACGGAACACCGCGCCGTTAATCTCGCTTTGACTACATGACACTGGCGCATGCGCGATATAGTTAAAAGCATATCAGCATAGAGAAATCACAAAAAATACATTTTATTCAAATGAAATGTGTTTTGATTGAACGAAATATGAAATGGGATTTTATTCGTCCTTTATCAACTAACCTACCGGGTGGCTACGGAAGTATTGCCTACGGAATATCTCAGTTATTGTATGAGGTGGGCTTGTGAAATTTGAAGCATCGATACAATGACATAAGAGCTAGAATTTGAGCATATTGACATGTCGAAGTTAACTTCCCGTCTGACCGGAAGTAACATCAACTTTCTTATTTCAAATGGCAACCCTATTCTTTTCCCTTTCACGTTATTCAGCATTTAATTCCCTTTCTAATGACATATCACAAGTTAGTATGTAACCGTGATATTTAATTTTCATTCGTCAGCGTTATAAAAAGCCGTCAAAAAAAAGATTGGAGAAATTTGGAAAAAAAAACTTTTTCTTGCCTGTACTATTCAGCATAACCATTCCTTCCTAGTGATATAATAGAAAGTAATTTTTTGAAATGAGATAAAAAAAAAATCTAATTATTTTTCTTCAAATAACAAAACAGATTATCAGCATACGCAAAAATAAAATTGAAAATAATGTGGATTGATAAACAATATTCTATAGGTTCTAAAACTTAAATACGACTATATCAGTTGCATATACGTACTTGGACTGTGCCATCCTCCATAGATATTCTAATATCTATGGACGATTTTTGTGCTGTTCAGTATAATCATCCCATTGTAATAATAATCATTCGAAACAAAATATTAACAAGTAGGCTGATTAAGATGTATTTTGGAATGAAACAAAATAGAAACGAGAGCTGTCACGAAAGCTGCTATCCATATAATTTTGACATTCGAAGTAGTGTTTTTGATTCTGCCATTTAAAAGGGTTTGGAAATTGAAATCAGTTAGTAGAATATTCAAAAAATGCCCCGTTATTAACGAAGAATAATGATTGTATTTTTTGGTATTTCGTTTCAAAAAAATACTTTCTATTATATCATTAGAAAGGACTGGTAATGCTGAATAAGAGTACAGGCAAGAAAAAGTTGCATGTTCCTATTTGAGTTATGGACCTATAGAGTATTGTTTTTTTCCCAATTTCTCCAATATTTTTTTTACGGCTTTTTATAACGCTGGCAAATGTCAAAAATATCACAGTAGTAGCAACTGTTATCAAGTGACGTATGGTTTCCATAGCCAACTTTTCAATTTTTTGCTTTCATTTTGCTTCCACAGCCTACTCAGTGAATTTCAATAATAATTTTTTCTGATCTAGTTTCTAGTTACATACCCAACTTGTGATATGTCATTAGAAATGGAATTGAATGCTGAATAACGTGAAAAGAAAAAAATAGGATTGCCATTTAAAATAAAAAAGTTGATGTTACTTCCGGTCAGACCGGAAGTTAACTTCGACATGTCAATATGCTCAAATTCTAGCTCTTATGTCATTAAATCGATGCTTCAAGCCTATCTCATCCAATAACTGAGATATTCCGTAGGCAATACTTCCGTAGCCACCTGGTATATATGAGTTTTCCTCTCTTGATGGAAGTTACAAATCAGTATGTACGTTGTTTGATAATACAGAAGAACCGTTGTTTGATAATACAGAAGATAGTTAGTCAATGATATAGGCAAAATGATTTGATCCAAATGGGCATCACCACTAGATGTCACTAGCTCGATTGTGCCCAAGTCATGGCGTCACAATATTAGTACTAACAATATTATATAGATGGCAGTTTTGAGAGTTGCGAGTTTGAAGGAATCTGCAAATAAGTCGTTTGCTTTGTCTGCGCTTTGTTCATTAAGCAGTTCAGTACCGTATGTGGATATTTTATCTTTTCCATTGCTGTGATTCCGATTATTACACCAAGGAGTTATAATTATTTTGTTTTAGTTATGCATGGTAGGAATTATTTTGAGCGGTGATGTACATATTCATTCGCAACATGAATGTAGTGTCTGGTTTCCTTAGAAGAGGTGATAATTTTCCAATTAAAAATTGAGGGTTTAGTTTTCATGCATACGAATTTGAATGTTTTATTCGTACGAAATTTCATAAAATGTTCGACTACAATGATCTGTGACTTTATGTACGAAAATCTTGAAATTTGTGTTACACCTCTCGCAGATGATTTTTTCATACTTATCCTCACCAAGTTGTGTATTGAGTAGCCGAGATGAATCCTTGATGTAACCAAAGTGATAGCGTATATCACTTTCGTCGTTTATATTTGGCACCGCTTCGTAATCCAAACGACTCGGAACTCTTTGTCCGGCTTGGGCTGGATTAATTCTAAAGTGTTCACATACACGAAAATGTTGTTTAATTTCTCGAATTCAGTAATTTGCCTTAATGTCATCAGAAATTCGATACCTGTCAAACTATAGCCCAAGCGAAACATGCACCATCTCGATTTTTTTGATGATACGGCTTGTTTTTTAGCATGGATTTTGGCAGCTCGATGTAAGACGAACTCTTGCGATGCCGGATTTGTTCGTATTTATTTCCAAACTGACAATTTTTGGGAGACTCCAACCGCTCTCCTTTTCGAAGATTTCTTATAATTTATTTTGCAACTGATCTATGACTTTTTAGAGGAACCAACCTTTCAGATCAGTACCCCTGTCTATCACAGCGTTTTTTAGTGCTGAAATACTTGAAGCCGATTCTTTCATCTTCATTCAAACTAATTTTGACGAATTTCCCGCAAAATATTGCATTTAACTTAATCATTTCTTGTTTTTTCAATAAATTTGGAATTCTTTGTTCCCATAGACTACACGAATCCCTGAAAAATTACCCAATGTCTTTATGAACCAAATTTATAATTATACCTGTAAGCAAACGAGAAGAAAATACAGACTTCAAATCATCCCACCGAACCCTTGACGATAATTTGAACTTGACCTCTTCGCCACATGACGAACTCTCAAATTTTTGGTGGAATATATAATTATTTTTAGGTTGCCAGTCGACTCCCCAGTCGATATGGCAGTGAAAAGACGAGCAGCTCTTTTACCATGTCATAACCATGTTTTTTGTTCATCGACGGTGAATTTTTTTAACAAAATTATTTCCGCCTTCCTCAAGGTTTTTATCATATCACTGGTCAAATTGGCAATACCATCAGAATTCTTTTTCATTTTTAAAAAACACAACAATGGCAAATGCGTGCGGAAAAGGAGCACTACGCCTTGGCTATCTCGAACAGCTGCTGCGGTTGCTACTTGCTGAACTTGTGCTCGCCCCTGTACGTGAGTACGTGCTGAGACTGTGAGTTTCTTCAAGTAGCTCTTGAGGGCAGCGGTGGCTCCGTTTGGCAGGAATACTTTGAAATCTGCTAGCTCGACGAGGATTGTCTCTCCGAATCAAGTGGTTTTCCCCTCCGCGTCTAGTATCAATTCGTCGACCGGTTACTCGGTCAACTTCCTCGACTCATTCCTGCAGGCCAAACCAACCTTGTTGATTTCATCAACGTGAGAAATCTGCGATAGAGCGAAATACTCCACTCAAATATTCAAACAACATATTTTTTATTCACGCTGTATATGATATGGAAATACGACGACATATATATGCTTCGAAACGACATCATTTTGTTCCACACACGCTGTATATATGGAATCAGCACCATGCAAAAAAATGATGCAACAACGAGGAATAGCAAAATTCACAAGGCGAAATGAACAATATCAAAACGTTCAAACGATTTCTATTCACACACTCATGTATAAAATCACTCTATGTATCGGCATTTGAAAAAAGTATTTACCTTTGCAATTAAACTGGCAAATTCACAAGAACAATTTTACTGATCAGCAGGCACGTCTGAACTCTAAGCACGCTTACATCAAACTGGAACTGGCGTCTACTGTCTACTACGCGCACTCTCCAATATCTAGCGTTCGATACCCCTCCCCCTCCACCCAGCCTGCAGCTGAAAGTGACATTCGACATGAGAAAGACAGACACAAAAAAACGATAAGTTAAAATGAGATGCCAGAAATGTCTTTCATGTAACAGCCAACACTGCGCCAATTCTTGGAAATAGTTTGCTTATTCTATTCGGCAGCTGTGAATAATCTTGAAAAATATCGCAGTATTGCCTCTCATTCAATTCCGACAAATATTTTGTTCCAGCTCATGTGTGAATAACCTTGGATCTGATTGCTCTCAGCGAAATGGCTTCCATACATTGCCGGCAGACTATACATTTTTCCACGAATTTTGTCTCAAACGAATACTTGCAGTCTGTCTGGCGCACTGTATATCGCCCCTTCTTTTGTAGGGACGTTAGTAGTGGAGCAATGGGTCCTATCGGACTAGCTGTGTGTTAGAGAGAGAAGGTATGAGTTGCTATAGATGGAGAGCATGACGGTCGCTTCGCGTTTATCGTGACGCAGTCGAAGCAGATCCGGTTCAATTGCAAGTGGCAACACTGTGAATCACAGTTAGGTTATTGAAGTTTTCAAGTAATTATTTCCCATAACCTAGTGAGTTTTAAAACCAATAAAAGTGCTAAAGTTGATTACCTTAAGCTTGTGTACAGTACAAGCAACTAAACTCAAGTTTTCACGTTGAAGTTAACTCGAATCCGGACTTTGTACCCTGGAATCTCCCAGCGCTCAGGCCGACCTGCCTTGCGGAGTTGCCAGACTTCGAAGTTTTCCGGAGGAACACAGATATGCCCGTAGTGCATTTATAACAGAGAGATGTTAAGCAGCCCGGGGGGTGGAAACACCCCCCGAAAAACTCCCAAAGAGCCTTCAGGGGATGAAACCCCAGCAATGTATAAAAAGGATTATACTCGGAAGCCGAAAGCTGCTGAAAAATTGAAGATCACGGGGGACGGAGTTACTGCGCATGCGCTGAAGCGCACGTCGTCACAGGCGAGTAACACGTCCTCCAATAGCGAAAGTCTGAAGGAATCCAGGAGATATCAGCAGTTGGACCTCGATACGTCATTTAATTCCTTCAGAAAGCAGATAGATAGTCTAGGAAAGTCACCCCCAGACAAAAAAGCAAAAATGGGGTACGAGGAGTCTCGCGTACAGGAGATGCGGAACTTCTTTACCGGAATCACTACTGGGGCCAAACCCAAACAGGCCCAGAACGATGCTAGTCTCCCCAAAATCCAAGGAAGAACAGTACGCATGTACGAGGTGAAGAAGGACGCGGAAGGGAACGACACCACCGACGATGTGAAGGCAAAGACCGCCCCCGCCCAGGAAAATGAGAAAAAAGGGGTAGTGAAAGCTACCACCCCCCCTGACAACGATAGATCCTCCACTGTGAAGAGTAAGACGCTCCTAGCAGAGTCCTGGGTGGAATACGCAAGTTCCCTCCCAAATCTACCCAGCCTCGAGAACGAGGCGCGGAATGTTCCCCAGAAAGAAACGTCTGAGAAGAACGCTGAACCCCCGAAAGATCCCATGGGAGAAAATGCGAAGGAAGCTGACCTGTCTGCAAGCACGAGTGCCCAACAGGAATACCGTGATATCGCGAACTTTCAGTCGAAATATGAGACGATGGACACCAACCCCCCTTCCCCACCCCCCCTACCAGTAGTTCCTGCGGGAATTTCGATATTCTGTGCTGCTGTCAAGGAACAGCAACTACTCGACAAGCAGCGCAGAATAGAGAAGAAGGCTCAAATGCAGGAGAAAGATAGGCTGAAACTCCTGCAGAAGAGAAGGTCCTTCTCAGCAGCCTCTACGACATCCTCAGCCCCCCCCCAGTAGTCCAGGGGGGAGCACCACTTCGGAGGATGAGCGGCCTCCTGTGAATTCAGCCCGAGACGAAAGGGTGACCGAGCAGTTCTCACAAATTCAGGACCAACTTAAAAACATCGAGGAAAAGATACGTAGGAAGACAAATGAAAAAGTATCCCAGTTCTGCAAAGTCGCCAGGCCCATCCCTGAAGAGATAAAAGAATTCCCGTGGCTGAAAATCCGGGAAAGGGAAATACAGGAGGTCGCAGAACACTACCGAGAGCACTATACCAAACAAATGAAGGCTGAGAAGGACAACCTCCTCAAAATGTTGGAAATAGTAAAATCACCGAAAACCACCCCCAGACAAGGGGAAAAAGCCAAAGAAGATTTTACTGAGCCGAAGAAGAGAGGAAAAAAGAAGTTCGTTACCCTGAATCTGCAGGAGACTCCCATCCACAACTCCTTCGAGGTGCTTGATAGCCTCGACGAGAGTGAAGAAGGAGAAGAGCAGTCAAGCAGACAGGGAGATAACAAAAACAAGGGTGGGGGAAGGAAAAGAGCCACCGCCCAAAAAGGGAAGAAGAAGGCGCCTCCGGTAGAGGAAAACCGAACGAAGACAAAGAAGTGTCCACCCATCATCGTCGATGGCACGATAAAGTTGGACAACGCCACGAAGTCGATACTCCAGAAGGACATCAAGGGTGCTCTAGAGTATAAATACACCAACAAATCTTCACTGATCTATGCTAAATCGGCAGAGGACCACGAGAAGCTCAAGAGCACCCTGAAAGCCGCCGAAGTGGAGTATCATACGTTCACTCTACCGGAGGACAGAAAACACGCCTTTATCGTGAAGGGGCTGGACCATAGCCCGGAGATTGGAGACAATAAAGCGGACCTGGCCAGGCAAGGACTGGAAACCTTTGGGATCACGCCAATAACCAACACGGCGCGGCAGCTGTATATCGTCCAAACAGGCAAGAAGGTTACAGTCAACTTCCTGAACAGGAATATAAGGGCTGTAGATGGAGTGCTGGTAAAATGGGAGATCAAGCAGAACAACAGGGCAGTCACACAGTGCTTCAGATGCCAGGCTTGGGGACATGCCCAGTCTAACTGTACGAGAGCCATAAGGTGCATGAAGTGCGCAGAGAGTCACTGGTCCAGAGCATGCCCCAGGCCGAAAACCACGCAAGCGGTATGCTGCAACTGCGGTGGAGCCCACGTATCAAGCTCCACCCACTGCGAAGCATACCAACTCCATCTGGAGACCCAGGAGAAGCGCAAGGCCATGTCCGCCCCCGCCAAGCCGAGATATGTTCCAGCCCCTCCTGTAGAAGGAAACGCCTGGCAACGCAGAACCAGAGAGAAAGAAGATGCGAGCCAAAGCCAAGCAGAAAGAAGACCCGAAGCAAGAAGAGAAAGAAGACTGGAAGAGAGCCACAGGGTAAATATTCCCCCCACTCCTTCTCAACCCCTTCCCAACAATCCCCCCTGGCAGCAGAGGGCTAACCAGCGAACCCCCACTCACAGATAATGTGATGAGTAGGTTCATGGAGAGACATCAGACCATTGGAGGGATGGTAAACATCGAAGGCCTATTGCAGGCTATGGATGATATCATCGAGGGTCTGAGTAGGGCCCGGAATGGCAGCGAAAAATTCCTCGCCTTTTGGGGGGTGATGGACAATATCCAGAGGTACGGCTTATAGATGCCACTAAAGACATGCATGCTCAATATGAACGGAATCCGCAGCAAGTACTATCTTGTTGCGGATTTCGTTCACAGACATCAGATCGACATATTGCTCCTGTCCGAGACGAAGCTCCGACAGGAACATAAGCTGAAATTCAGAGGATACACCACCATCCGAACCGACAGGCCCAACGCCGTGAGAGGAGGCGGAGTCGCGATCCTCGTGAGGACTAGTATACCGCATATAGTACTGCCTCCCAGGCAGAGCTCGATAGAGCACGCCGGCATCCAACTGGAAACGGGAGTCAAGATATATGCGGTATACAACCCCCCGGACAACCGTTTTACGGCATTGGATGTGGATAATCTCTGCAGCAGCGGGCATAAAGTGCTGCTAGCCGGGGACTTCAACGCGAAGAGTCCTCAATGGAATCGGACCAGACACAATAATGCAATGGGAAAGACGCTCTGGGAGTATTCCCTGAACAACAATGTCGTTGTCGACTTTCCCGACACGCCCACGCATTTCCCCTGGAACGGAACCGATCCCTCCACCCTCGACCTGGTAGTAAACAAAAATGTCACAGATATTACGGAGCTAAGATCAGTCCCTGAGCTTATCTCGGACCACAACCCGGTGTTCTTTTCAGTCAAGGGAGGAAATAACTCCAAGAGGGCGAGAAAAGTATACGACTACTCCACTACTGACTGGAAGGAGTACCGGAGGGTGCTGAACGAGATGACAGTCATCACTCCGGATATACCGGAGAGGAGACTGGACGAAGAAGCTCAGAGGCTGATCGAAAACATCCAAGAAGCTCGGAAGCGCACTACCAGGAAGAAGGAGGTGGGAGAGGACAAGGAGCTTCTTCCAGACTACATCTCTGACTTAGTAAAACTCAAAAACAACTAGAGGAAAAAGTGGCAGGTTTCTCGAAACCCCACTCATAAAGAGAACATGCTGAGTCTGGGCAGGGAGATCAACGAACTGATCCAGACTCACAGAGATGAAGCCTGGAGGAGGAAACTTGAAAGTCTAAATGTGCACGACAGCTCCCTATGGCGGATGTCCAATCGTCTTCAAAAGAGATTCAAGGACATTCCGGCCGTAGAGAATGGTCGTGCACATGCGATGACCGAAAAGGGGAAAGCAGAGATGTTCGGTGAATATTTCCAGGATGCTTTCCGGACGGGTGCTGACTATATGCGCGAGCATGAGTCGGTTGCTAGGGAAGCCAAGAAATTCAGAGCCAAACCAAAAGAGATAATAGATAAAAGAACCTTCTCGAAGTTGATGACCAACTTCGGGGAGGTTCAGGATACTATAAAAAGGCTCCCTAGGAACAAAGCACCCGGCATTGATGGTGTTGATGCGATCCTACTGAGGAACCTCCCGAGGAAGTCCCTGGTACAATTGATTTATATCATTAATGCAATAATCAGGTGGCAGCACTACCCGCAATGCCTAAAGCAAGCAGAGATTATCCCTATCCTAAAACCGGGAAAGTCCGACGCGAGGGTCGAGAGTTACCGCCCGATCTCGCTGTTGAGCATTGTCGCGAAGCTGGTGGACAGGATCCTGCTGAAGAGATTTGTCGAACTTGAGGAAAGGCTCAACCTTATCCCGGAGGAACAGTTCGGCTTCCGAAAGGGGCATTCTACGTCCTCCCAGGTGGCCAGAATTGTCCACGGGGTAAGGGGGGCCTTCCAACAACGACATAACACGCTTATGATCCTGTTGGACATTAAGAAAGCTTTTGATACCGTCTGGACAGAGGGCATGGTTGTAAAGATGTTAAGGGCAGGCATGCCTGCTCATATGGTCAGGATTATCGACTCTTACCTGGTCAATAGGGCTTTTCGGGTGAGGGTGAATAACACCAGCTCATCAATGAAGCCGATCGGAGCTGGAGTGCCGCAGGGGTCGTGCTTGTCGCCGCTCTTGTACTCGCTATATACGTATGATTTCCCCATGTCCAACCTGGTGGACACGGCCATTTACGCAGATGACACCGCTCTTTACACGCATTCAGAGCATAGCGTTGTGGCCCCGTCCAGGTTGAGAACACACTTGGAAAGGGCAGTCGTACCGTATATGGCGAGAAACAAAATTGAGCTAAATCCGGATAAAACAGAACTCATGACCTTCTCGAGGAGAGTGAAAGACGTATACCTACCCGGCGGGGTCAGGGTTCTGGGAAACCGGATGCACGAGTCCGACGCCGTGCGGTACCTGGGGGTACAGCTGGACAGGCGTCTGTTCCTACATAAACATGTCAACCTGGCGGTCCAGCGGGGAGCGGCGGCGCTCAAAAGAGTGTATCCGCTCATCGCTAGGGCCTCTAGGCTGAGCATGGAAAACAAAATATTACTTTACAAACAGGTCATAAGGCCAGCAATGACCTACGCCTGTCCAGTATTCTGCGGAGTCTCCAAAACCCAGATGGGGCGTTTGGAGGTGATGCAGAACAAAGTACTACGTATCGTCACGAATAGTGATAGATACATTCGGTTGGCCGACTTGCGTGGGCTGGCCAAAGTACCAAAAATCGAGGAATACATTAATAACCAAGCCGACAAATTCTATCGGCACTTCATCCGAGGAAGTCCTTTGACCAGGGATATAACATCTGTAAGAGAGCACCACGACATACCCTGGCGGTATGGGGGCTATATATACCAAACCCTGGATATTTTCCGGGAGATCCCCGAAGACGAGTAGAAACTCATTGACCGAGGTCACGATGTACACAACCGGTTTTTTCGTTGTTTTTCCGGACACTAGTCAGATCTTCAAACGATGATGAATCCAATCGCCTGATGGCTCTCTATGAAAATACTAGTTTCCCCTGCATGGTTCACCAGGAGGCAAGGACTCAGAAGGAAGGTGACAAAGCCCATATCCGTGGAAGTGGCCCACACAACACCGTGGGGCCTGCCCTTCGGGCAGGTGAGTCATGGTTTCATCCCGCCCGCTGGACCACCAGAAGGGCAGGAGGGAAACCTCGCTCCGGGGAAAAACAATTAACAAAACTCCCTCCTTTACCCCTACCCTGTGGTATAGCGATAGTTTTAAATTGTTTTTATATATTTTCCTGTTTTATGTGTGCGGCCGTATTTTATATATTTCTATTAAATAAACGTTTTTTGCTTTGCTTTGCTTTGGTTCAATTGTAAGAATTCCTCAGTAGAGAGCATAAAATAGATTTTTTTGATGAAATTGAAATTGAAAATTATGTATCTTGCGGCGGAGAATACAGGGTGACTCAAAAACATTTAATAGGCGTCCCATGAAGCGTTTACTATAAAAGATCAACATAAGATAGCATGGTGGTTGGCTGTCAAATGGCAGAAGGATGAGCATATATGGTATTCCCAAGAATAAATATTGGTAAATAAGATGTAGGTGGTACTTATCATAGTTGACTCTCAAATATTAACGTTTGATGCCATGTATTCCACCAGCTGTCATAAGTAACGTAACGTCACCAAATCGCCAATGGAATTAAAAGAAGTTAGGTGTGGGATTCGAACTCATGTTCGCTTTCGGGAACCGTGTAGTTTAGCACCACGACGTCTTGACTGCTCGGTCAACCTGACTTATAAGTATATATAATTAAATATTAGTTTCTTTCAACGTATGATGATGTTTATTTTGCCGACTGTCAGAAGTGACGTAGCCCGCGCATTTTAAAAAACGTAATTGTTTTTCGTAAACACTTTCTAGAGTACATTTGTTTTACAAAAGCGTTTTTGTTTTTGTAAACACTTTCGTGCGTGCTTTCGTTTTACGAAAACGTTTCCGTTTACGAACGCCGCAGTCGTATATGAAAAAAGTTTGATAAAAATGTTACCATTTTCATTTACGAAAATGTATTCGTTTTCACTCAGTAAGCATGTTAGAGGTATCTTGTGGGTATACAAAATCAAAATAAGAGGAAGAGCGATGTTTTAAAATTTTATTTATTTCGATAAAAAAATGCACATTATTTTGGAAGCATATCACAAAGCCATTTATATAAAATATCAACGTTACGGAGGCTGCAATTGTAGTTGTTTTGGTTAAGAATTCGCACGCAAAACCATGCATACAAGGTGAAATACCATCGTTGCCGAATGTTGGAACCAACCATGATGTGTTATCATAATATCCTCTATCAGGTGAAGTTGGTCGACTGGCAGACTTTTGAGAGGAACTGTTGGCTTGTACGTAGCGGCGGCATCAATCAGATTAATTGCTGAAAGATCCATCTATCAAGAAAAATATATCATCATTTCAATTGGATGTTCTGAGTTTGAAATTCAGGAAATGTCGGAAAATATAAGTATAGAATAGTATAATCTGTTACAAGGTTAGAATGAAAATTCGACGCGAGTGAGAAGTTCCGAGCGCGAGCTAAAAGCAAACGTGAGGAACCACGAGCATCGCAAATTTCCCTTCTAACCGAGTATCAAGAAAAATACAACATTATTTCTATTGAATGCCCCAGAGTTTGGAATTCAGGAAATGTTAATGGAAAATATAAATATAGAATAGTACATTTTGTGACAAGGTCGGAATGAAAATAAGATGTGAGTGGGAAGTTCTGAGCACTAGCTGAAAGCGGGCGTGAGGAACCATGAGCATCGCGAATTTTCATGCTAACCGAGTAACAAACTATGCTCTCTCCATAATCGCATATTTTTACATTAAATCAAATTCACATCTCATGTTAGTGAAGGCTAACATTATTATTGATACAACTGAGTTAGAATATTCATTCCTCACCGAGTGATAGATTAAAATACAGGCAAAAAGCATTAGACGGCAAATGTCTTAGAATATGTTCAATATCGAGAGCAAAGTAATTGCAAGAGCAAATTCTCTAACGGTTGTGGAGAAACAAATAACACTTTAATTGAGTGAAAAGATGATTATCAAACTATTATCTCAATCGTATACTTGCAAAAATATTATTGGGTGAAAACATTATTTGAACTTCACATAATCATAACAACATGAAAAACTATATCAACAAAAAAAACTTACTTTATTATATGGTGGTGTTCGCTGAAGTAGTTCACTGTATTGGTTGGGATTCATATTGTGGAATGATGCTTTCACAATCGCCGTTCTTGCTTTTATTCCTTGCGAGATGAATGAAAAAAATAGGTGTCTCGAGCAACTTGATATCGCCTAGAACTTGTTTATGGCATGGGCGTTGGAATGACCGCGAAATCTCATTAGCATCGCAAACCAGCCATGCATAACAGTTATAAATTTTATCTTCAATTATTCACCTCACCTCGCATGACTTTCAGATTATCTTCCTCGAATGAATATTGCGCAAGATGTTGTTTGCGTTGAATAGCATTGAGATAAAAAAGTAATTTATTCATCTCAATTATATCGATGGAAAAGTTATTAATTCCATTTTTTATTAATCGTCTCCTCGCCTTACATGGGTTTTAGATTATTTTATTCTGATTAACAAACCCACCATGCATGTCAATTACCAATTCCAGTTTTCTTAACTTCGGCTTACATGGCTGGCGGATTATTTCAGTTCGAATAACAAACGCTTTATATGATAATTACTAATGCCAGTTTTTTAACCTCACCTTATACGGCTGGTGGATTATCTCAGTTCGAATAACAAACCTTTCATGCGTGACGATTGTAAATTTTATTTTTGATCTCACTTTGCATGACTTTCTGATTATTATAATTTTGCTGAAATGAAACAATAAATGCAATTTGATTTGGAGTAGGTTTATTTCTTTCAAGCAAATATTACATGTCTCTCTATTCTCTACCATTAACATGAGAAAAATAGTGTAAAGTTCAGATCCCCAATCGAGCAATTTTGACATTTAGAGTTTTTAATTCTTCATCACCACCTTATTGAACCATTCCACAATATTCTCGCTACCGGTATATTTGAATGATGCATTTCTTCGGAACAATGGTAGCAAATACAGAGTGTTTTCTCCCATTTGTTCATAATTTGACATTTTTGTTCTATTTACCTTCGATCGATTTCTTCCGTATTCAGGAATACATAATTTGATTTTGTGGTTAAGAGAAAAAAGTGGCACCATGCAGTAGATGAGGTTTGATCCTACGTTAAGGATATATTGTTTGCGGTGTTTCACGTTGTAATGCTCTATCCCAAATAGATAAATCATTCAGTTGCTTCACAACGTTCTTCTTATCTTCGTAAAATTGAATATCTTACGTCTGTATTCTTCAGGAGACATTGTGCTACTATTTCTTTCGATTGTTGGATGTCATTAACAACCACTATCACTCCCTCTGTAGTGATATATAATAAAGTTCCGTCGTATACGCGTCATGGAACGCTTAATATTTTATTATTCCTATTAAATATTTTTGAGCTACCCCGTGTTCTCCGCCGCAATTCTTTACTCTCAATCGATACATAATTTTCAATTTCAATTTCACCAAAAAAATCTATTTTATGCTCTCTACTGAGGAATTCTTACAATTGAACCGGATCTGCTTCGACTGCGTCACGATAAACACGAAGCGACTGGCATGCTCTCCATCTATAACAACTCATACCTTCTCTCTCTAACACACAGCTGGTCCGATAGACCCATTGCTTCACTACTGACGTTCCTTGGTGTCGCCCCGGCCTGTAGCAGCACATTCCATGCCGAAAACTCAATGGCAGACGGAGCGAGTCGAAAAGTGAGGTTATGTCAGGATTTTGATTGCCGTGGTTGTATTTACATTGACACAAATAACAGAATTGCTAATTTTTCTCACCCATAGTTCCAGTAAGCTCGATTAAGGTCCAAATTATAATATTTGTGACCCTGGGATCCATATCCTCAACCAGACGTCGAAACCTTCGTCGACAAGATTATAAGGTAGTGATCGATTTTTTCCCTGTACAACATATAATTCAGAAGTTCCACCCAGTCCATGTAAAAGCAGTACTGGACTTCGATTGGTCAATATCTTGGATCGTTTTCCAAAAGTTATTCTGAATAGAGTTATGATGTAGTTGTCTTCAGTAGTTACCTCATATCTTTCGAATGGATAACCATCACTTATAATTTTTTCTTCCTGAAAAATAATCATTACAGAAGGGCATATCGCAACTATCAGTTACGAGTACTGATACAATGATATGGCAGTGTATACTGACTTATAAAAGCTTTTATCTGAATACTCATCCTCTATAAACACCTATGGTGAAATTATCCGATATGACCAGAATGAAATGTTGTATTTGAAAATTGCACTGATTTCACAATTTCAAGTATCAGTAAATGTGAGATAAATTAGGCATGCTCACCTAATTGGGAAATAAAAATATGTGATATTTTATTTGCTTTTCAGACTACCGTAAAGAAAAAAAAGTTGAATTTTCATGAGTACCTTTCTTTTGACGGGACGCCCTACTTTTCCCTTTGCGACAATTCTTGTAACTGGAAACTAACAAATAGCGCAGGCGTCAAACATGTTGATTTGGTGTTTGTTAAATTTTTTTCACGGACCGTTAGTTTTCACAAAAAAACGTTTGTGTTGGCATGTCATAACGGTATCGTTAAGTCAGCTAAGAATTTGGAATTTTTTTATATGGGTATACCTATTTATTGATGCCAGAAAATTAGGATTTGTATGAAATTCATATTATAAACGATTATAACGATGCACGCCGTGTTCTCGGGCTACTACCATAATTATCGTCATTATGATCATTGGGGCCCAACGTAATTTTTTTTGGAGACTTGTTACTTTTTTCAAATCTATCAACATGATTAGTTGCATCATCCGACTGTTGGAGCTTTACGAAAAGATCGTTGAGTTCAGTCTGCCATTAACAACACTCGGTGCATCTGTAGTTTTATGTTGCACAGATCATAAGTTCGCAAAAAGAAGAGACGTGTTTTTCAAATCGAAAAATTTTATCCAAAAAATAATAGTGCTCAATCCTTTACTGTAACATTAGTGTTAGTTTTAGCAGTGAGAGAAAAATAAAGCATCGTCCATTTTTCTGGAAATTCCATATTGTTTAAGAGAAAGTGCTCGCCCGGTGATAAGGCGCAACCAATAGAATGTGTGTAAAATATGGAATTTTGTTCCACGAAACTTTCATAGGATTGACGGTTGAAGAAGTTGAGGATTTTTACTGCAATGAATGTCCTTTTTTGTTGAAAATAGTGTTTATTTTTTTTCTATTATAGTTTTATTAAGTTTCCACTGTTTTTTATTAATAAGTATAATCTGTGAACTATGAATCTGTATTTATATACAGAAAAGGGTAGTCTTGTTTGCTGACTAGTTAGGAAATGAGTTTTTTTTAATATTTGGGATATGCAGCAGGCAATAATAGTACTCTAATACACAGATTCCAAGCTTTCAACAATTATTTATTTTCAACTTCAGGGAAGCTTCAATATGGAAAGACATTTTTGAAATATTGATGAAGAAAAAACCACGAATCAACTTACAGTATTGTAAGGTTTTAAAATAAACGTAACCTCACAATAAGGTATTCAGTCAGGTCAAAGAGAAAAACTCTTCTTTACTTTCCCGAGCTTTCGACAAATTTATTGTCTTTATCAAGGTTAAAAATTGTACATGGTTAAAAAATATCTGAAATGAAAAAAAGGTATGAACTTACATGTAAAATGAGTTGAATTAACGAATATAATATCATGTATATTGAATATGTCGACATGACAAGTACAAAAATGTCACACTGATTGACGTTTTCATTGAAAGAACATGGAAGTAGTTTAGTCGGTTGTACAAGGTTTTTTTGTACAACTGTCATTGAAAATGACGTTTTTAATTCATTGACATATGTACTGAAAACTAACGTTCTAGTGACAGATGAGATGATGGATACTCAGTAATAGAAACACTTCAATCAGATATTATAATCAGAACACCTGCTCAAGAGGAATGAATCATTTATAAAAGTTCACATATGTATTTGGCGTTTGTGCAATTGATAATACTGATTCCTTTTTACAAACGAAGTAGTATTCAGTCCAACTGTAGAAGGTCCTTCATCACTGACAAATAATGACATTCACAAATAAAGTGCGTTGGGGTTTATTATTTTGGAGCGTCTGCATTATAATCCAAAGATCGTGTGTTCGAATCGTCATGGATCTTATTTTTTTTGTTTTTTTTTTCTCGCTGGCAGTAACTGCTCATATTCCCCACTCACAAAATAAAATGCCACTTTTAACACTTGTATCATAAATAACAATTTTTATCAATATTTGTATAAAAATTCATTTTGTAAGTAAATATGAGTAAATAGAATATGCCCAAAACAATAATATTCGGAATATTTGATGCATGTATTTCTGACCATCATGCTCACGTAATACAATTGTCAGATGAGTACAGTATTTATGAATTTCAGTAACTTTCGAACGAGATTTACAGATTTCAATGTAAATCAGTTCAAACATCTCCGGAAAACTCAACCCTGCCAATTTTAATTAAAAAAAAACTAATCGAAACTTTGAATTATTCTGGGTTCATTTTGCCTATGTCTTTGATTCGACTTCCCCAAATCCCAACCCCAAAATACGATAATTCCTGGTGTAGTAACGAACTTATAAATGACTTAAAGAAGTAACACAGCTGTTATCATGTCAGTGTCCCTCACTAGTCCATTTTTTCGGAATACTCACGATGTTCAAATCAGCGTATGGGTAACTCTTAAAAACCCAGGAGTACACGTTTGGGATGAAAAGCGCTGGTAATAGGTAGCCAATCCACCGGATTTTCATGTTTTAGCATGGAACCACTTCAGCACTGAAAATTAAAAAGAATATCAGTCAATAACGATTTTATATAAATTGGGGTTTCACATTTCATGACCAATTCCTTGGCAATTTATTTCTTTCGAAAAAGAAAAAAAAAAAAAAGGTTTATTGTCTAACAGGAGTAATCCCAATTACAAGACAAACATAAGGTTTACAGCTATGAATAAGTATAAGTAAAGTAGAATACAAAAATAGCATATAAAATCAGTAGAATAATAACTTTTAATACACACAATGACACATACAAACAATAATAAAATAATACATAGATACCTTGACAGGATGAGGAGGGGTTGTAATTAGATTTTATTTAGACCTGCATATTAATTCATTTATTAGGTATTTTATACTTGAAGTATCCAAATGGAACCACAAAAATATCACATTCTGAGTAGAAACTATTAAAATTTTTACAGATGTTATAAACTGGGGATTTTACTAAAACATTGATTCTTGGTAGAGGCAAATAGAAGCAAGTTTCGTTTCTACTATTTAGTCTCGGTACGTGAAAATCAAGCTGAGATAACAATTCTGGGCAGTCTATAAGATTATGAATCAATTTATATATGAAGATACAAGCATAATAGGTTCTTCTGTTTTCTAAGGATAAGAGGGAGAATCTACTTAGCAACACTCTATTATCAATTCCTTGGGATGGGTATACTCCATCCAGTTTGTATGCCATGTATTTCATAAAAACTCTTTGACAAGATTCGAGTTGTTGCACATGCACATTGTATATAGGTGACCAGAGTAGGGAGCCATATTCCAAACGGGATCGGACATATGCATTAAAAAGTGTTATAAAACATTCTTGATTTTGAAAGTCTTTACACGTCCTGAAAATAAGTCCAAGCACAAAGCCTGCAATGTTTTCGTAAAATCATATTATATTCGTGATATCAATTGTGGGTACATTCAAAATATGTTAAATAAAAAATACTACTTGATATTACTTGATAGTGATCCGTGAAATGCACACCAAAGCGTGAAATTAGGGGATTCACCGAGATTACAACAAACAGGCCCCCGATTGCTCGATGACGACATGCTGCTATATAGTAGAGCAGCGCTTATCAAGGATGAACTTGAGAATAATTGTTTATTATCTGATTCAAGTGATTGGTCCGTAATGGAATCGGAACCTTTTCAAAGCAGCGGATCAGAATATATCGTGGATGAAAAAGTGTCAGAATTTAATGATATCAAAGGCCAAACGAGTTGAAGTTGATAAAAGTGTATCTAATGAAACGAAAAAAATTATGAATTATTTCATAGTCGAGCAGGATCCTAAGAGTAATAAAAATATTAACAAACAAGGGAAATGTACCCTATGTACGGGGTTTTTTGAAATGAAAACTGCGGAACATCTTCACTAAGGCGACATCTACGAAAAAAAAAAAAATTGGTATATCCAGCCCACCTAATAGGCGTAGCACAATTTCAGTTGGCTTGAGAAGGTGAAACAATAATTAAATTTTAGCTATAACTATGCAGTAGTGTGACACAATTGAATAATCTACATGGTGGGTCAAAAAAAATTCCACATCTTATTTTCTTTAATGATTTTTTATTTGTGGCTGTTTTTTTTTAATTCTGAATATCTACAAAAATCTATAGGATTCGAGCAATCTAGTAAAAATTGTGGATTATGATATACATTTTTATACAGGGCATTCAAAAAATATGACCTACTTTGCCATTTAAGAGTGGGACATTATAACGTGATTATTATTTATTTTGCATCCATATATTTTTATTGTTATGGCATTTTGGCAGTTAATCAGATTTATACAAAAAAGGGATAGTTCTTCAGGAAAAATCAAGTAGCTTGATTTACAAGTTCTTGATGTGTAACTAACTTGACTCGACTTGAATTTCAAAAATAAATACTTGAGCTTGTCTTGATTTCAAGTCAAGTAGTTAGAAAATCAAGTCAAGTAGTGAATCTCTGAAAGATATGTATGATCAATGTCAATGGAACCCGAAGCAAGTACCATCTTGTCTCGGATTCCATTCAAAGACATAATATTGATGTAATGCTCCTTTTCAAGACAAAGCTCCGGCAAGAGCATAAACTGAAGATCAAAGGACTCACCACCATCAAGGTGGACAAACCTAATGCTGTGAGAGGGGTAGGAGTTGATATCCTTGTTAGGGCTAGTATGCCGTATCCTGTTGAATGGTCTCACAGCTCCACCCCGCGATCTAGCAATAAACAAGAACGTAGTAGATATCACAGATCTTCGAACTGATATCGGATCATGACCCTATACTCTTTAAAGTTGTAGCGGATTCGACATTCCTGAGCGCTCTGTATATGGAGTTATATATGTATTTATCATTTTATTTATTAGTTGCTATGATTAGAGACAAAAAAAAAAGAATAATTTCTAATTTCTGAAGTATTGTCAAACAGTTAATTTTATATTCAATAAAAACTGAGTCAAAACCATTTTCTGACGACGAATTTGTTCTTTGACGACGACTCCGTCATATTTGGTCCTTCGAGCTCTAGAACCAGTCTTTGAAACCACTGCCTAAATGACTTCCAGGCGATACCACCTGAGACGACCAGGAGCTGGTATCAACAGAAATTTGGACGGAGATTTCGTCTGGCCCCAGAATTTTGGAGAATGCAACACTTCAACTGATAGGACAGATCAGATTAGATATGGATCCGAACCTTGTATCCAGAATTCCAAAGATGAACCATCTCAAAGACAACAACACCACACTGAAGAACAAAACCCTTGAGACAATTGGTACCATATCGCATAGATCGAGACATTCACGACATAGTACCGTTAGCTCAATAAAGAAGAGGCGAGAATTAGCTCTAGAAATGGAGAGAGCGAAACAAGAAATTGAAGCGAAGAAAATGGAACTTGACAATCAATTGAAACTTCTCCAAATAGAACATGAATTTCATCAACAAGAAATCAATGAAACCATGGAATGTGAAAGCAATAAATCTACAAGAAGCCTTTACCCGACCGTCAGAGTTTTAACACCAATTCCCCAACCAACATCTCCAAAATCGACGGTTGTCCAAGATTGGATCAACAGAATTGAAATTCAACCCTCACAGGAACAATCAAGAAAAGAAGACCCACCAGCCATGCCTAAAGAAACGTCTGATATTCAATTGCTTTGCAAAACACTATCTGAAACTCTTCAAAAAGCAACCCAAATCCCTGCCGAAGACAATTTGAGATTAAACCGTTTTATGGAAAAGGACTTTCCTATCTTTGACGGCAACCCTGCTGAATGGCCAATGTTTATGTCCCAGGTCCATCTCATATCCTCCATGTGCAAATATTCCAATGAAGAAAAAATGGTGAAGATGCAGAAGTGTCTACGCGGAGAAGCCAAACTCGCTGTATTAGGAATGATGATGTGCCCTTCCAATATAAATTTGGTAATGAACACCTTGGAAATGCGTTTCGGACGTCTTGATCAAATAATCGAAACACTTATTTCCCAGGTAAGAGCTATCCAACCAATAAAAGACCAAAATCTTGAGAAGTTGATTCATTTTTCTAACCACGTAAGAAATCTTGTTGAGACAATAAAATCTTTGAAGTGTGCGGGTCATTTGAAAAATCCGCAACTCCTCAAAGAGTTACTTGGGAAAATTCCTGATATGCTTAAACTTCAGTGGGGAGATATTATGTATGAGAGTAGAGGAGAAGCTGACCTAAGTATTTTTTCTCAATGGTTAAATAACAGAGCTAACGCAGCTTGTTATGTTAGCGCACCATCTTACAAAAAATCGTCGGATAATTTTCAATATAATTCACGCTACCAAACAAAAGTACCTCATGCGGTAACATTGTCTACAAACGATAAGAAAAATTCTAAAATTATCTGTCACTATTGCGAAATTGACGGACATAAAACACATTTATGTCCGAGATTGAAAGAAAATGATGTCGAAACTAGGTGGTCCGTTGTGACGAAGAAAAAACTATGCTTTTCATGTCTAAGAAATCACCATCAAACATTTAGGTGTGAATTGAGAAAACCATGTGGTGTGAATGGGTGTCGACGTCCTCATCACAAATTATTACATGAAGACTCAAATTTCGAAATGACATCCAGTTCTAGTAATACAAATGAAACTCTACCTCAGATCGACAATTCTGCCATTTCAAAAGACGTACCTTACACAAACACTGAAAGAGTAACAGCTACTAGACACGACATGACAACCAAGGTGTTACTTAGAACGGTGAACGTAAGACTATATGGACAAAAGGGTTTCATTGACACAGTTGCACTTTTGGATGAGGCGTCGACAGTGACTCTTGCTGATGAATCGATCGTTGCTGAACTTGGAATAGAAGGTCGATGACAACCATTATGCATTCAATGGACAAATAATATTGTCAATCAACATGACACTTCTATCAAATTTGACGTTAAAATTTCTGGATGCTACAGGGACGCCAAAATATTTACTTTGAAAAATGTTCATTCTATCAAAAACTTGTCACTGCCATTTCAAACCATTTCAAAAGGAGATTGGAATCAATTAGACTATTTACAGGGATTGCCTCTTCAGAATATTATTAACAGACCTATGCTTCTGCTAGGACAAGATAATATCAATTTAACTGTAGCACGTAAAATTTGTCAAGGGCCAGAAAACATGCCTATGGCAACGAAAACACATCTTGGGTGGATTTTGCACGGTCCTACCGATTCAAACATAGTCGATAATCAATTTTCTTTTCATATTTGCCTTCAAGAACGATCCGATGAAAAACTTCATGACTTTGTTAAACAAACCTTCTCGACTGAATCTTTTGGCGTTTCAGTACATCATAAAAATCCCAACAAATCGGTGGATAGGGCCATAGAAATTATGGAAAAAACAATCGAACGAGTCAACGATCATTTTCAGATCGGGCTCCTGTGGAAAAGCGACAATATAGTGCTGCCTGAGAGCAAAGCAATGGCAATAAAACGACTTCATTGTGTTGAAAAGAGAATGGCCAAAGATGATAACTTCGGAAGGCAATATTCTGAGAAAATTCAAAGTTATATTGACAAAAAGTATGCCAGAATATTATCTCCAGAAGAAGCTAGCATTGAAGGACCTCACTGTTGGTACTTGCCGCATTTTGGTGTACAAAATCAAAATAAACCCAATAAACTTCGTATAGTTTTTGATGCAGCTGCCAAATCACACGGTGTTAGCTTGAACGATAATTTGCTTACAGGACCTGACTTATTAACCCCTTTAGTGGCAGTATTGTTGAGATTTCGACAGTATAAGGTAGCATTTTGTTCAGACGTGAAGGAAATGTTCCACCAGGTAAGAATAAGACCAGAAGATCAATGTGCTCAACGTTTTTTATGGAGACATGGTGATCCCACCAAACAATATCAAGTATACCAAATGCAGGTAATGACATTTGGCGCCACTTGTTCGCCGACATGCGCTCAATATGTTAAAAATGTAAATGCGAAAGAGCAAACTAATTCTCCAGATATTCTAAACGCAATTTTACCTTGACAGTAAAGAAACAGACGAAGAAGCTCTCAAAACTATCCTTAGAGTTCAACGAGTTCAACAACTAGGTGGTTTCCAGTTAGTTAATTGGATTTCCAATTCAAAAGAAGTTATTCGTAAGCTTGGTACATATGACAGTATAGCAAGGGATATGAATTTCACTGACGAAAATAACTTACAACGTATTCTTGGACTATGGTGGAATGCCAAAGACGACTTTTTTCAGTACAAATTCAATTCAACTTACAGTGACTACCAAATTTCTGCGAAACACAAACCTACAAAAAGAGATATTTTGAAATCAGTGATGTCAGTTTTTGACCCATTGGGATTGATTGTAAATTTTACCATTCGCGGGCGGATATTGATACAAGACATTTGGAGAACTGGTATAGGATGGGATGACTATATTGACGATGAAAGTTATGAAACATGGACACTTTGGAAAAATGACTTAATAGAGACAATCCCACTTTTGAAAATTCACAGATGTTACTCAATTATGATTCCAAATTCTGACAAAATTGAATTACATGTCTTCTGTGACGCCAGTAAAAAAGCGTTCGCGTCACTTGCTTATCTGAGAGTGGTATCAGGTTCGCAAGTAACGACATCACTGATAATCGCCAGAGCCCGTGTAGCTCCCAATAAATCTTTGTCAATTCCTAGACTGGAATTACAAGCAGCTCTAATGGGAAGCCGCCTTGCAAACTGTGTCAACAAAGAACTAGAGATAACCATCGAGAAACATTATTTTTGGACTGATTCTTCAACAGTCTTACACTGGATAAAAGGAAACGGAAAGAAACTTGGACAATTCGTGTCACACAGGATTGGAGAAATTTTGGAGTTGACGAATTACAAGCAGCTCTAATGGGAAGCCGCCTTGCAAACTGTGTCAACAAAGAACTAGAGATAACCATCGAGAAACATTATTTTTGGACTGATTCTTCAACAGTCTTACACTGGATAAAAGGAAACGGAAAGAAACTTGGACAATTCGTGTCACACAGGATTGGAGAAATTTTGGAGTTGACGAATTCTTCGGACTGGTTTTGGATTTCTAGTAGTTCTAACATAGCGGATGAGGCTACACGAACATATTCTGCAAATTCTCCACATATCAATTTTGACAAATGGTTCAGTGGACCTGTCATTCTTAAAGAAATTGATTCAAATAAATGGCCTAAAAGAGTATTTGTTGAACATGATGATGAGGAAATCATGAAAAGCGCTTTGGTGAATCTAATTTCGATACTGAATAAATTTTAAATTCTACATGACATAAACAGATTCTCCAAATGGTTTCGGCTGATTCGTACGACGGTTTGGATTTTGAGGATCTGCAAAATTTGGATCAATAAAATTAGAAAACAAAACACTGATTTTCCAGAATACTTGACTGCAGGTGAGATGGCAGAAGCTGAATTGAAATGGATTGAGAAGAGCCAGTACGATAGTTTTTCTGAAGATATCATTCTACTTAAGGATGGAAAGAGTCTGAATAAAAGAAGTCGATTGAAAAAGTTATGCCCGGAAATCAACAATGAAGGTCTGCTGATTCTCAGAGGTAGACTAGACTTAGCGAAAGATCTAGACGTGACAGTCAAACAACCATATATAATGGATCCGAAGAATGCCTACACAAAACTATTATTGCAACATTATCATGAGAAATGTGGACACCAGGGGATTGAACTCGTTCTGAGTGAGTTGCGACAACGATTCTGGATTATCGATGGAAGGTCAGCAGTGAGAACAACTTTCTCGAAATGTCTGAAATGTAGGAAACGTAAGGCACAACCCAGGATCCCGATAATGGGACAATTACCTCCACAAAGACTGACTCCCAACATAGTTCCTTTCACATATACAGGACTCGACTATTTCGGACCTATGAGTGTTTCGATTGGAAGAAGGAATGAAAAACGATGGGGGGTCATTTTTACTTGTTTAACCGTTAGAGCTATACACCTAGAAATAGCTCACTCTTTGACAACGGATTCTACCATTATGGCGTTAAGGAGAATGATTTCTCGAAGAGGAACACCGAAAATGATCTTGTCGGATAATGCCAGTAATCTTACAGGAGCCTCTGAAGAATTACGCAAGTTTCTCGGCGAATTTGATTCTACAAAAATTGGAGAAGAAATGGGATTGAGAGAAATTGAATGGAAATTCATAGCACCTGGAGGACCGCACATGGGGGGTACCTGGGAGAGACTGATACAATCTGTAAAGAAGACTTTTCAAGCGATATTGAACAACCAGACTCTCAAGGATGAACTTCTTCTGACACTGTTCAGCGAAGTTGAAAACATAATCAACTCTAGACCAATCACACATGTCTCAGTGGACTCTAATGATCCGGAATCTTTGACACCGAATCATTTCATCATGGGCAAGCGAAGTGAAAGCGAAATACCTGAGGATATAATGAAATCTTTCGAAGATGGAAGAAATTTGAGGAAACAGTGGAGAAAATCACAGCAAATGATAGATTGTTTTTGGCGTAGGTGGGTGAAAGAATATATTCCTCAACTCGTGTGTAGAAAAAAATGGAATGAAGACAATGATTCTCTGAAAGAAGGCGCAATTGTTATCATTATCGATGAAAACGCTCCAAGAAATTGTTGGAAACTTGGGGTGGTACAGAAATTATTTCCTGGACCTGACGGAAGGGTAAGGGTAGTAAACGTTAAGACCCAAAATGGAGTGTATAGACGACCTGTTTCAAAGCTGTGCCCTCTGAAAACAGAACACCCAGATGAGAATTAGATTCGTCATCAAGGGGGAGAATGTAGCGGATTCGACATTCCTGAGCGCTCTGTATATGGAATAATTTCTAATTTCTGAAGTATTGTCAAACAGTTAATTTTATATTCAATAAAAACTGAGTCAAAACCATTTTCTGACGACGAATTTGTTCTTTGACGACGACTCCGTCATAAAAGTCAAGGACCAAACCCCAATGGGCCAAGGGTTCTTCACGATCACTCCACCACGGACTGAAAATAGTACAGGAGTAGCAAGAACGAAAAAAACATGGTAACACCTCAAATAACCGGAAAAAACATACATTGGGAAACTGATAGGCTAATCGAAAATATTCAAGGGCCAGTGATATCACTATCGGGAAAAAGAGAGTTAGAGAGAACAAAGATCCTCTTCCAGGCCACATATTAGCTCTCATAAATCTAAATAATGGGGAGATGAAGCCACAAGGATGAGATCTGGCATAGGAAACTGAAAAGCCCGAACGTCGCGCGTCGAAGACAAATCCCTCTAGCCGATGACCAGAAACCTTCGAATGAGGCACATGGTCATACCGGCGGTGAGAAATGGTCGAAGGCAAGTAATGACCAAGCCAGAGAAAGGGGAGATGTTTGTCAAATATTTTCGAAGCGCTTTCCAATCAGGCGCTGACACCATTCAATAGCATGAGTCGGTCTCTAGAGAAGGTAGTAAGTTGGGGCAGAGCCCAAGACCATCATAAAAAATAAAGCCATTTCGAAGTTGAAGACCATCTTCGAAAACCATAGAAAGTCTTCCTTGAAACAAGGAGAATGACATGGATATAAACAGTATAATGAAATTGCAGCACTACTCGAGCTGCCTGGATGAAAAGCTCATATGGAACGCTCACTTGGAAAAGGCTCTCCACAAAGCCAAATTATCCTCATAGACATGTCGAAGAATTCGTGGAAAATCTTGATGTTTGGGAACCAAACAGATCCACTAGATAAATGTGATAATTATAAGACCAATGCGGACGGCTCAAGAAAAGGTCTCTGGTATACAGAGACAGGCCTGTCTGGGGCTATCAGCGCCATACCATCAGCACCACACCATCAGCAACTATGGAAATATTACTTACTTTTTTTCTCTCTATATTCTTCTAAATCTAAAGAGAGAGTCTAGATAGACGACAGTCAAAGCGTTCTGCGATTTTTTTTCAGATGGTATAATATATCGTAAATCAATTAGTCGAAAGTATTATTTTCGGTTGATAAATGGTTACCATACGTGGAATTTGTTTTCCGTTTACAAATATGTTTTTGTAGTCGGTTAGGCGCAAGGACATTACACACAGGACTGCTGGATTCCTATCGTGACGTACCTCAGTGGTCCCCTACCTAGTCCATTCCCCCACTCAACAACTTGTTTCTTTACCGTTTTACGTCATTTCAAGGTCATTTCTGATACAAACATAGGAGAAAGGAATCCAGCAGTCCTGTGTGTAATGTCCTTGGGCTAGGCGTTCTTTGAAGGTTCTGCATGTTTGTCCAAGACAACTACCACACTTGAATCTATAGACTCCACACTTTTCTTGTTTTTTCACTTTATCTTTGTTCTTTTCAATATGTCTGCCCAGAGTATTTTTTGTCTTCAATGAAATATTTAAACCTTTTTTTGGTCTTGAATAAAAAAATGAGTAAAGTCAATGTTTCTTGTATAATGACTGATTCACATGTTTTATTTCTGATAATCTTCCTACTATCACTATTGTTTCATTTCGGTTATTTAATATCTTCAATTTTATCAATGAGTTCGTAAAAATTTTTCAGACTAAAGGACCCCGCACATTTAGTACTTAAAATGGCTTTCGGATAATTTTGCTTAAATTTTGATATATTGCAGATCTTGGCATCCTCATTACGTAGTCCAATTTACAGATCGATCCTATGAGCAGTTTTCGAGATACAGAGTGTCAAAATTTCGATTTTCTCTATTTTGGGTATTCTGCATTTGATTTTTGTGCTCTAATTCGAAATTGAACTGTCTTAGAAATGAACTTAATTTATCTGAGTTGTAGCTCATGAGTCCCTCCATACAAATAAAAAATAATATCAAACAAAGGGTGTTGCATTACAGCAAGACAATGTTCATAGAAATAGATAAAAATCAATACCATAATCGTTTTGATTTTCACTCAAACCGTTAAAATTAGAAAACAAACGGCTAGAATTTGACAATTTTTTTATAAAGTATGGGTCTTGATCAACTACATGAGGATTCATATGATTGCTCTTGTCCAACAGTATATAGTTTTTCAGATTCAGGGTCATGAATAAAATTGTGTAATCATTACGAATTGTCCATAACTGTTACTAGGATATGAAAGTTGAACTAACTCATGAAATAATCCTTCCTATCACCCCTTTTTCCCCATTATAGCCAACCTTGATTTACAGCCACCTGCATTCCAATACTTTCAATAGAAATCTCTACTTGTGATACCTCATTGAATAGCTGGTAAAAGTTGATCTATTCTCCCTCCTCATGAAACAATCAATTAACTATTATTTTTGTAAACATCTCTGCGTATGGGAATGAAATGAAAAAACGCATCTTCAATATTTTATATACCTGAATAGGTATTTTCATACTCTAAAGTAGTTAGTTATAAAAAATATATTAGATAAATGAACTTACAAAATCTGCAATACAGTGGTTTTTATATCTATATACAATTTTTAGCATCTTTAGTTTCAAAAATGATATATTAATAGAAACAATTTTTAGACACAAGCTTTTATTCAAATGCGCTGAAAAGTAAAAAAATATTTCCTTCAGATGTGTAGGTTATTCTGTGAGTTACAGATTCAAAAGCTTGCTGTGCAAAGTTTTCGGTTCGAATACGAAAGCAGCAAACTTTTGAATCTGTAACTCACAAAATAATTTACACATCTAAAGGAATTATTTTTTACTTTTAAACACATTTGAATAAAAGCTTGTCTTGACTAACAATTTTTTTCTATTAATATTTCATTTTTGAAACTAAAGATGCTAATAATTGTATACAGTATCGGAAAGTTTTCATCTTGGGTAATTATGGTGGTTTCATCAGAGCGTAAAGAATAGATTGCTGTATGTTGAGAGAGCATTACAATTTCTCTGCTACTCGCTGGAGAAAGTGATATCGACGTGAGCTGTGTGCGGTGTATCGCATTGCCACGTGGTCCGTTAATGCGCCGGGTGGTATAACAGGAGAGGCGCAGTAGTGCGTCTCTCTTGTTTATGTGGTATTACATATTATTGCTTTCTTTGTTGCTCGTGTAGATTTCTGTCTATACCCTAGATAAAAAGTTTCCGATACTATATACAGGGTTATTCACGTTATTCGACACGAAGCATTATGGCTAAAGCATTTGATTTTTTGAACGTTTTTTCCTTACGATGGATAGGGACCTATTGGCCCTACATTTCAAAAATATTTTCATGTTGAACAGGGTGTGCCAAAAACACGAAACATGAAAGTTGTTATTTTTTAAATGGAATACCCTGTTTATTATTTCGTTTTCGGATTCTACGATCAAAATAAAGGTAAGTTACATTAAGGTTTAATTCACCTAAACCTTATTGTTTTTGAAATATCTCTTATTTTGTGAAAATGCAGCATCAGCTTTAATGCTTAAATTCTCAACCAGTGTTGTCTTGTATTCAACCAAATCAATGATAGAGGCTACTAACTGAATAACTTTCATATAGCAGTTGTGAAATATTTACTAACTTATACAAGGTGTGTAAAAATTAAGGCAAAATAATCACAATCTTTGAACGGTAATAATTTGTTTAATTTAAATGGAACGCCCTGTATTTTATGTCAAGAGCAGATGTCAAATGTAATTGTCTATCAAATCTTAGTATACATTCCTATAGCTAACTCTTCACGTTTTCAAGTAAAACGCACATTTCCATTTTGCAAACTGATTTTGAGAAATTTATTATTCATCAAGTCGCCTATGGCGTTTTGACAAGTTGTATTATTATTTACTTCTGGTCGTCAGTTATTTATAAGTGTTTAATTCCAAATCATCCTATTAGTAATAGCGGTAGTTTGTGATCTTGTTATCATCATTTTACATGATATTTATACTTGGAGAATGTCTTCAAAACTGTTTTCTAGCATCACGAATTTACGCTGAAAGATTTCCCAACAGAAATCATCCAAATAAAATAGCATTCGAAACATTGTTGACACTATTTAGACGAACTGGGAGTGTTCAGTATAAAAAACCCATTAACAAGAAACCTGTGACAGAAAACGAAGAAAATGAATTTGCGGTAATTGCCTCTGTAATTGAAAATCCCCATAGGTACAAGTCAAAACCTAATGGCGAAAAATATCGGCATTAGTCAAGCAAGCGTATCAAGAATTCTGAAAAAATATAGTTACCATCCTTATAAAATCCAGCTTCACCAAGAGCTTTCCGAAAACGATTTTGGGAAACAATGGGACTGTTAATAGACATAACTTCCACTATTATGCTGATTCCAATCCACATCAATTTAGAATTAACCATAATCAACACAGATGGCCAGTGAATGTGTGGGGTTGAATAATGGGTCAATATTTACTTGGTCCTTATTTTTTCGAAGAACATTTAAATAATAGAATGTTGTTTTTAGAATTTTTAACAAATCATTTTCCGGTCCTATTACAAGACATCCCCTTAGACTTAAGAAGAACGATGTGGCTTCAAATGGATGGAGCTCCCGCACATTTCCATCGTCAGGTTCGTGAATATTTAAATGTTCATTTCCGAAATCGATGGATTGGAAGGAAAGGATTCCAAAATTGGCCCTCAAGGTCACCCGACCTGACGTCACCTGATTTCTTCTTGTGGGGATACATTAAAGGAATCGTTTAGAATACACCACCAACAACACCCGACAATATGAAACAGCGTATCAGAGAAGCTTTTCTGAATGTTAGCCCTCATATGTTAGCAAATGCTGCTGAAGGTTTTAGAAAGTCGCCATTTTGAACACTTGATATGAAATATTTCTTGTTTTATATCCACCATTTTTTCTTCATAATTTAAACTAATACATATTATTTAAAATATTCAAATATAAATGTATTTGTTGTTAAATCCCGGTGTTTATTTCAATCAATTCTGATTCGTCAAAACGCCATAGGCGACTTGATGAATAATAAATTTCTCAAAATCAGTTTGCAAAATGAAAATGTGCGTTTTACTTGAAAACGTGAAGAGTTAGCTATAGGAATGTATACTAGTATTTGATAGACAATTGAATTTGACATCTGCTCTTGACATAAAATAAAGGGTGTTCCATTTAAATTAAACAAGTTATTACCGTTCAAAGATTGTGATTATTTTGCCTTAATTTTTACACACCTTGTATAAGTTAGTGAATATTTCACAACTGCTATATGAAAGTTATTCAGTTAGTAGCCTCTAGCATTAATTTGGTTGAAAACAAGACAACACTAGTTGAGAATTTAAGCATTAAAGCTGATGCTGCAGTTTCACAAAATAAGAGATATTTCAAAAACCATAAGGTTTAGGTGAATTAAACCATAATGGAACTTACCTTTATTTTGATCGTAAAATCCGAAAATGAAATAATATACAGGGTATTCCATTTAAAAAATAACAACTTTGATACGTTTCGTGTTTTTGGCACACCCTGTACAACATGAAAATATTTTTAAAATGTAGGGTCAATAGGTCCCTATCCATCGTAAAGAAAAAACTTTCAAAAAATCAAATGCTGTAGCCATAAGGCTTCGTGTCGAATAACGTGAATAACCCTGTAGAATATAAAAACCACTGTTTTGCAGGTTTTGTAAGTTCATTCATCTAATTTATCTAATATATTTTTTACAACGAACTACTTAGAGTATGAAAATACCTATTCAGGTATTCAGGTATTCAGAGATGTTTACAAAAACAATAGTCAATTAATTGTTCGATGAGGACTATGAGGAGGGAGATTAAATAGATCAATTTTTACCAGCTATTCAATGAGGTATCACAAGTAGAGATTTCTATTGAAAGTATTGGAATGTAGGTGGCTGTAAATCAAGTGGGTTGGCTATAATGAGGGGGGGTGATAGGAAGGATTATTTAATAAGTCAGCTTAACTTTCATATCCAAGTAACAGTTATGGACAATTCGTAATGATTATACAATTTTATTCATGAGATGTAGAGCATTTGAAAGCATTCAAATTGTCACCCTGTACCTGGAAAACTATATACTGTTGGACAAGCAATCATATGAATCCTCATGTAGTTGATCGAGACCCATGCTTTATAAAAAAATTGTCAAATTCTAGCCGTTTGTTTTCTAATTTTAACGGTTTGAGTGAAAATCAAAACGATTATGGTATCGATTTTTATCTGTTTCTATGAACATTGTCTTGTCATGCTGTAATGCAACACCCTTTGTGGGATATTTTTATTCGTATGGACTGATTCATGAGCTACTACTCAGATATAATAAGTTCATTTCTAGACAGTTCAATTTCGAATTAGAGCACAAAAATCAAATAGATGCATAATACCCAAAATAGCGAAAATCGAATTTTTGACACCCTGTATCTCGAAAACTGGTCATATGATCGATCTGTAAATTGGACTACGTAATGAGGATGCCAAGATCTACAATATATATTTGATGAAAATTATCCGAAAGCCATTTTACGTACTAAATGTGCTGGGTCCTTTAAATGAAATAGTAATGACTTTGAATTGAAGATATAAGTTTTTCAGAACTTTCAACTGATGGCGCTGTTACAAAAAATGCTACTGGTCTGAAGGGCTTTTGTTATCTTTCTGCAGACTTTTTGGTCCATTTACTAATTTCATGCACTCCAATTGGCATATTTTTGTACCAGCCAAGGATTTTTTCTTTTCTCCAGTTGGGATTTACTGTCAGAAATAACCTATCTGTTTTAATATTGATGTTTTCGCTTCTTTTCATCATTAGCTTATCTAGAAGTCTCACTGGACAACGACTTACTTCATTATGGTTAGGTACAAGCCATTTATTATTAGCACATGGTTTTGCTCCTCCCTGTGTGGTTTTGGTGAAAATAGGATTATATTGTATTCTACCAGTTGGAGTATCATTTCCAGTTTCTTTATGAAAATAATGAGTCAAGCATGACGCTCCTTCATTTCCTCTCCACGCAAGTTCTACAGAAGCAATTAAGAAAAATTTTATTTGTAATCCTTCCGGTGTATTTTCATCCCACGCTTCTATCATTGCTATGTACTCGTTATCTTTAAATGCTGATGCACTAACCTTTCTCTTGTCCGGTAACATTTGAAGTTCCCTTCTTTTTGAATTTCTTGCGTTTCGTGCGGCTAAAAACATGGGACTAGAGAATGGATCAATTACTCTATTAAACTCCTTCATATATTTTTCTTGTACTTGTTTTGCCGTAATGTTCCATATCGTTTCAACCACATTTTCTTTATAATTTTCTCCATTACATTTTCGCATATTGAAAGCCCAATCTTTCAAAATGGACGCTATCATTTCAGTGGAAATTGATTCATTTAGCACATAGTTTCATTATTATAAAATTTTCGATTGGTGGAGCTACTCTATATATAATCAGGTATTATCGAAATTATACGAGGTAACTTAACTAAATTGGACATTCTGATTGGTTGAAAATCATACGAAAAAAATAATGAAGAGAATTATACAGGCTCCAAGCCGAAACAGGAAGGAGAGCAGTGATCCATCAATAATAAAGCAGAATAACTAGATTTTTTTGCAAGCTGGGTGGGTTCCACATATCTGAAGAGACTTCTTCGTAATAAAAGGTTTTTATCCAGAAGTATCCTTTAGTAAAGTTGTAACAGTAAAAACTTCTACTAGGTACAAACTAAATTAGTTCACTCTGAAATTTTCTATGAACACTTACTAGCCTTAATAATTAAATAATAAATAATTAATTTGCTACTTGTTTTATCTTTTTGATACTCCAAAATAAAGTGAGGTTATATCAGACTGTCACAACTGGACTGGAACTGAGCTATCTTCACACCACATTTGAATGAATATTCATGGCATTTGTTTAAGCGCTGCTTAACAGCCTGGCACCGAGAATTTATTACAAGATACAGCAAAACAAACATCTGTAAGTATTCATTTAAACAGGAGAAAAGGAAAATTATTGATATAAGTTATTTTGAGTAAGATAGGAAAGGTTATGATATGAGAGAATTTTTTAATTGAAAATGTATCACATTTTTATTTTATTTGTTCACCAAACAGCTGAAATTAAAAAAAAATTAAAAAAAATTAATAATTCTGAATTTACAAATTTTATTTATTTGATTCAATACATATTGCTATTCAAAATTTGACATTGTTGGAAAATATACTACTCCTAGAACTCTCCCTGTTTGAGAGAGTACTTCATGCTGGAGCACCGATTGAGCTGAGCTGTTACATCAACTGCAAAGAAAAGGTAGTGGAGAGGTAGTCTTGACTGACTAGTTAAAGAAAAACTTTGGACAATCTTGAGGATGCAGTCAAATCACTGGGCTTTGTCAAGGAAAACTCTTTGTTATACATATTGTCAAGCTTTCGGAACTATATTTATTCCTTCATCGGGACAGATCTATAAAACGAAATTTGGACGTTGTACAAAAAGATGGGTAAAATACAAAAAAATTATTACTTACAACTTGAGGTTAAAAGTAAAAGTCAACGTGCACAACATGAAACATTCCATATTTTCAAAAGTCACTTAGACATGGATACATCAGTATAAATTAATTATTTGTTAATTGAAACATTACAATATTTTAAAAAATCTTATCTTTCAAAATTGATTCGCCTTCTCTCTCTGGTTGATGTCTCTTTCCTGTAGACAAACCATGTGCTCCATATAAAATAAGATATATATGATATATATATATATATATATATGCAGTGTGACCCATTAAGATGGAAGCACCCTTCTAAAATTACATTTTTCAACCGATTGGAATGATTTTTTTCTTCGTTAGGTTAGGTTAGGTTAGGTTAGGTTAGGTAGACATTCAAAAAGTCCACCAAATTTCATGAATAAATCTCCATTTACAGGGCCAACTTATCTTATTTTTCAAGGTAAAAAATCTAAAAAAATTACTAGCGATTTTTTTATTAAAAATGTGACTACACTACTGGATTCGCGACATTTTCAAATGGTTCATATGTAAATTACGTTGAAATGCGTCAATCAATAAAAAAGTTATGAGGGAATGAAATTTGAAAAATATGCCGTTTAATCAACCCACCGATTCAATTTCAGAACTTTAATCGAAATTCGGAATACACCACTGTATCCAGAAAATCTCACTATATCACTGGTCAAAATTTTATCGAGATCTGTTCATAAATAAAAAAATCATAAGATAATAAAATTTGAGAAATATGTAAATGGAATTTCACGAAAATCTCATTTTATCTCATAATTTTTATTTGTCACCAAATTTCAATGAAATTATAGTCAGTGATATTTCCTTCACATTCTACACCTCCACACACCTGCAGTTCGTAGAAATCCAGAATTAGGAGCTCCCGTTTAACATGTTGTTATGACCCGTTTTAGCGAATGTTGAGTCATGGATGAGGAGAGCAATGGATGTCAACCAACTCGGCTGCAGTATACCAGCCTTCCTACAACTACTACTTCTAGTATACCACTGTCATCACTTCTGCCAATAATACCACCACTACATAGCAGTGTCTTAGCTGTGGAAAATTACGTGAAGAAAATTAAAAAAACATGTGTTTTTTCAATTTAATTTCACTTGGGTATTTTTTTTTTATTTCAGGCTATCGAAAATCTGGTTAGAAATCTACCTAACATCGTGGAAAAGTATGAAGTACCGATTAAGGAATGGACTCATGCAGATATGTTATGGGGACGAGACGTTGATAAGGTGCTGAACCCCCGAGTTTTGGAAGTGATGAAAAAATATAATTGACAATTATAGAAGATGCTTCATTTTAGAAGTGAATTTTTTGTATGTGTTGTCAACATTGTGAACACTTTTTTAAATTAAAAATTAATCCACCAAACCCGGAAAACACATTGAAATATTATTGAGCCTATAGTAAAATTCAATAGTTCATTCCTTTATTGGTATAACTTTTATTGATATACAGTTTTTGCTGTAAATAGAAAGTTCAACGGTACATCAATTCTCAATGGCGTTGATACTGGTTAGGAAATAGTCAGCGATATTCCCCACAAAAATTGTTGTTTTTTCATTATTGGGGCTTGTCACTTTCACACTTCTGAGTGGTAGTACATACAAAAATAGATATTTCGTAAAGTATCACTTTTTTGTATGAGCGTGAACTTTGTTGAAACAAACACGCGAGTACAAAAAAACCCTGTACGAAAGTGTATCATACAAAATTTTTCTCTTCGACAGTTATATTGCCAGATTGTAGCAATTGTATCATTAATTTTAATGATTTATGTTATGCATTGTAATCGTTTTATCAAATGATGACTTCCGAGTTATATTTGATGCAAAATACTGTATTTTGTAAATGTATATGAACAGTGTGCAAATATTTGCTTTACGCACTGTTCATGATTTTACGCACAGGTGATTTTTTTACGCAGTTGTGCGCAAAAGTGTCACTTTACGCACTGTCGTAGAAAAAATAGTTTTTCAGTTCCTGTAAATGACAGCTTGACACACTTCGTCACTTTGGTGATGGTTTTATTATGTCTGTCTTTATGGCCGACTCGATGTATTCTATTCATAGTTTGATCGGGTGACACATAAAAGTTTGGATGGTAGACAGATGCATTTCTCAAATTCACTCGTCTCGAATTCAGCATTTTAGGAGTGAACATAAAAGTTTGGATGGTAGACAGATGCATTTCTCAAATTCACTCGTCTCGAATTCAGCATTTTAGGAGTGAGTAACAGGAGTACCTCAGGGTTATATTCGGGGCCCTTTCTTTCATCATTTATATTAGTAATTTTTGCCATCACACGCTAACTGGTGAACGTGTCGTTTTTGATCATGATAGCACACTAATTTTTTTCGGCAAAAACTGTCGAAACTTAGTTATGATGTGACGGAATTTCGCAAAATTTTGCTGCAAATACAAAATAAAACTAAATTATCTCCAAGATATAATGCCAGAATGAAAATTAATAGAATAATGGGGCATATTTGTAACGAAAAATGTTAATCGTAGTGTGAAAATAAATTCATTTTCATTCTATTATCATAACTATTCAGTTTTATTTACTTTTTGCAGCATGATTTTGTGATATTCCGTCATATATTTCAAATAATGTGATTTTCCGATTTAGGGGAGAAAGGAGATAACATTTACAGAGTGATATCATCATATCTAATAATATTTTATCCGTCTAGCAATGTCTTCCTAATGTCGAACAGGGCGATGGTGAGAAAATGTGAAAAATTGTTGAAACATTAAATTTCGCAAAATCTGGATGCAAATAGTAAATGAAACTAAACTATCTCCAAGATGTGATGCAAGAATGAAAATTAATAGAATAATGGAGCATACTTATATCAAAAAATTAAAATAAATTCATTTTCATTGCGTTATCATACCTTGGAGACAATTCAGTATTAATTACTATTTGCAGCAAGATTTTATGAAATTCCCTCATATATTTACAATTAATGTGATTTTCCGATTAAAGAAAGGAAAGAGATAATATCTTCAGAGTGATATCATCTCATCTAACAATATACCATTCATCTAGCGAACTATTCCTAATGTCGTACAGGGCGATGAGGAGAAAATAGGAAAAACAAATTGAAAAATTAAATTGACCATAAATGGCTATGATTTGAATTTCTTGATCAACGATGCTTAATAATATTTCCGCATGACTTTCACTTCTACCGTGAAAAATAAAGTGATGTGATAATTTTTTTTTCAAATACAAATTTTTTTTTGAATCGTAAAAGAGTTGTGAAAAATTCAATTCTAGTGTTTGATATTCAAGTTCGGGATGAAGCAGAGGTTTTCAAAAAGAATAATTTTTTTTGAGAAATCAATAATAAAAAAGTTTTCCAAATGCTGCGAACTTTATGTCGGACACTGTATATAGTCTAGGTGCATGTGAAGTGTGCAGTTATATTATGTACCCCCAGTTTTATTACGGGGCTTTGTGAAACACGAATATGAGTATGAGAAAAAATTGGTCACGTGGTCCAGATCATGGTAGTTTGGTCGTTATATATAAAAATGGCCGCCAAATTGTTAAATTTTATATTCCCGTACCCACTGGTCCGATTTACATTTTCTGAAGCTCATTTCACTCTTTTTCTTGAAATGAACAAATTTGGTAAATACACATTTTTTGAAAAATCCCGTAGTTTTGAAGTACCTATACAGTGTATCTCACTTCTCATGGAAACACCCTCGTATCTTCTGTAATTATTGGAGTAGAACTCTGTATATTTCAGGATTAGTACATATACTGGTGATGAGTCTAAATTTTGCCTGAGGTTGATCTAAATGACATAAACTGCTCGCCAGAGACGATGGAAACTTTTACAAAAAAAAAAATAATATAAGGACACAATATAGGCTCAAAATTCGAGAGTTGATTTTTTTAATTATCTCTTGTTTCCATTGGAAATTCATTAAATAAATTATATAGGGAGAATGTTAGTCAAAAATATCACTCACAGAAGTCGTTCATTTCATTGAAGCAAAGTTCTCTTCTCTCGCATTTAATTCCCAATACATTTTGGCAAAAATGTAAAGATACAGAATTTGTTTGTTTTTGGAAAATGAATGAAATTATCTTTGAAAAATATAAATCAGACCACTGGGTACGGAGATATAAAATTTAACAATTTTGCGGCCATTATATATACGGCGCCCAAACTACTGTGATCTGGACTATGTGACCAATTTTTTCCATACTCATATAAGTGTTTCACAAAGCTCCGCAAAAAACTGAGAGGATATATAACTGCACACGTAACATAGGGTAGCGCCCGCACTAATATGGTTAATTATTTATTCAGGAAGAATTATTGATAGTACTTAGAAAGAAATCAACGCACAGTTAGTAGTCAAACTGGAATGTTCTAGGTAGCTACATATTTTGAAGAACACATCAACATCGATTGAACATATTTTATTTTCATAAATAACATTGAATATAAAATCATAACTTTTATGATGAATAACGTTGTAGACGTCCATCGATTCAACCATTTTTATAAGCTTCTCACGCAGTATTACTTATATGCAGATTTGTTGATGAAGAGGTGCATGCTGGCTGTTCAATATTTGCGCCTTCCATATACGCAGATTTCCACAATAGAGCTATCGAAGGCTTCAATGTCTCATATATTCGCGATCTTTTTGAAACTCTTAGAGCACTTCTTTGTAAGAAATAAACTTAGTCTGAACATGGTCAGCAATGCCTGATTTCAATATCTACGCGTGTACAGTCCATCGTTCATGTTCTACTATACTCATTCTTTGTGTCTCCGATATGTAAATTCGTATCGACAGTTCTCAGTAGCGATTTCGTGGATTAGTCTTGGCTCAAAAACTTTGTTTAGTGTTTTCGAACTGAAAAATGCTTTCGATGAATTTATTCCTAATACAGTTGATGTTGAGGAAAAACAACCTGGACTCGCGCCAGATCTCCAGTCAACTTGGTTTTTGTGTACTTTCTCAGAATATGTTATGTTTTGATCGTCTCTGATGCTGCTTATCTGGACTCTGTGGTTCATAATCATTACATAACTGTTTCGCTATATACCATATTTTTCAAAATATACCCATATGTTTGTTGGAACCAAACCTTATTGAGAGAAGGAAATATGATAGTATTTATTCATCTGAAAATTGCGTGTCTTCCGATAAATAGTGTCCAATTCCTCCTGAAACCGAATGGTCAGTGTGCGTCTCTTTTTGACTAACCAAAGTTTGGATGCCATCAGCAATTGCTCTAAACCCTTTTTTTATACTATGGGAATTATTGAGATAAGTGAAACTAAACGTTTTCACCTGAATTAATTTTCAAATATCTTCACTTGTCACCTTTGTTGCAGATTTGTGGCTCTACTGTTGCTGTTATCTTGGTACAATAATTTTAACGTCTTCTCTCCTAGTCTTGAAATGAATTTACTCTCAAATTCCATCAAGCTTCGCGAGTTGAGTGTAATTACCTAGGATCCAGCGGTGTTGATTGAATCGTGACGTTGTGTTTGTTCTACAGGAATATATGAATTGAAATATTACCCATCGGTAATTATCATGTTTCCATTGTAATTCAGTAAATTTGTAATCGACGGGGCCCCTGACGAGAAAGTTTTGGGGTAGCTTTGATTTCTTTCATTGTCTATGTGTTTTGAGGTGCTGAATCCGAATCTGAGGTTTGCTAACAAATTTTCGTGACGGAACATTGAAAAAATTGCAAAAAAACTAAAAAATCTCTTTCTTCTTCTTTCGTTGATAACCTTTATTTTGGGAATGAAAGAGCATAAAATACAAGTTTTTTTTTCTACGACGAACCCCAGTTCTCTGTACTGTGAACCAAGTAGGTTTCTTGAAAGAAAATGACAATGCCTATACTGGCAATACTACAACAGTCAAAGGATGCTCACAAAAGCACACTTTCCAGCCTCAGTAATTCAATGGCCCGACAGCACTAGAAGCAGGCCAAACAGGCGAACAACTTTGAAATCTTGCTACGGAAATATCGAGACCAAATATATTAGTAAATTCAAACCATACAAATCTGTAATATCTTGTGAATAATTATGGATACTATTGTAATGGGTATTTCTTTATTTTATAATTATAACAACAAGACTTTTTTTGTGTCCTAAAAAGATGACCTTGGTATTTCTGATATGAAATCAAGATAATGTTAACACAAATGCAGAATGTTACTGAGTATCTAATATATTACATGTCCTTTTCAAAATAATCAATATTTCATTTGAAAGCTGCTGAACCTATCTGGAAGTTTCCTTTCTCTTGTGGATCTTCGCGAATTGGGCAAACTGGAATGAGTGATATCATTATCAGAGTTCTCTTTACTAATAGAACTTTCTGAGCCCAATGATGAACCACTCAAATCATGATAATTATTGTTATCATCATCAGAGGGGCCAGATAGGTCTATTGCTATAATTGGGCAAATTAAAGTCATCATCGAATGCATTCTGAATGTTGTTACTTCCCGCCGATTCAAAACTCCTAGGTCGTAAATCTCTCCTATTACGTCTATATTCAACCTGCTTTGTAGACACTATATATTATCTGGGAGAATTATGTATTTTTTTTATTTCGCCCTCTTTCCATGCATTGTCACGTCTCAAGTACACCTTTTCCCCTTCTTTCAGTTCTCTTAAATTCTTGGCATTCCTATTATAATAATATTGTTGTAATGCTTGCGATTGTTGTTTTCCTTTTCTAATATCTTTCTCTACTTTAGGTAACAATTTATTCTATAGCATTGAAATTTTCGTTCTCAAAGTTCTGTTCAACATCATTTGAGCAGGAGATTTATTAATATTCTTAAGGGCCGTGTTTCGATACTCCATCAACATGGAATATTTATCATGTTCGTTGTTGCAAAGTTTTGGTTACCATTTTTTTGCTATCTGTACTGCTCTTTCAGCAAGTCAATTTGATTGAGGGTAGGTTAGACTACTAGTTCTTAATATCCCAATCTTTCGCATTTTTTTTAAATGTAACTGCTACAAGGCATATTATCCGACATTATTTTTAACAAACTTGAATAATAATCTATAACTACAATATAATTTTTTCCATTAAAGTCTAAAATATCTGTACCTACTTTCTGTAAAAATAATTATGGATAGTATTGTAATGAGTATTTCTTTATTATATAATTACAACAATAAGACTTTTTTATGTTCTAAAAAATAAAAATAGACATCAGTAACCTTGGTAATTCTCATATGAAATCGGGATCATGTTAGAACAAATACAGAATATTACTGAGTATCTAATATTTTACAAATCCCCTGGAGTAGATACCCCACATTTCTCTAAAAGGGACAAGAAATACTTACTCCATACCTGTGCCGTATATTCAAGGCTTGCATAGCACTACGACATATACCTATACGATGTGGCAAGAGGTGAAAGTCATATATTTCCCAAAGGTAGGGAGAATAGGCGACAAGACACCCAAGGCATATCGGCCCATAAGCAAAACCCCGTTTTGCGTATCAACCAGACAAGTCAACAGACTTAGCGCTGGACGACCTCAACAGGCTACTAATGAAGTCCTTGGAAGACAAAGAGATAGCCATGACATTTATAGACATCAAGGGTGCCTGCCTTCAACAATGCATCCATCGAGTCTATAGCAAACGCTCTAGTAGAAAAGGGATTTCTTTCCTTCTGTTCCCGTGGATTAACGCTAACTTGAAAAACAGGGTCATTACATCAGCAATCGGTAAACACTAACACCTAGAGCAAACAGGGGATGTCTGCAGGGAGGGGTGCTACCGCCCGGAAAGTCATAAAAAAAAGTATAGTAGCCTTTAATCGGTGCAAAAAACATTGGAGGCTACAACCAAAAATTACTACATGGCTCTATGCCAGAGTTATGGTTCGGTGGTATAGTAACCAAAGACCAAGCAGTTACGAATGGTTTAACTTCCTTATTAGGAACTCTGCCAGTTTAATATTCCAGCATAACGAAGAGAATCGTTTAAAAATATACCTCACATGTTCAGAATGATTTTTCAGGGCGTCCAGGGCCGGCTTCACTCCAGCAATAAATCTTAACTTCCCTATAAGGAACTCTGCCAGTTTTATATTTCAGGGTAGAAATCAGGATAGGTTAAGAAAAGAATCCACATATTCGGAATAATTTTTCCGTCGTCCAGGGCCGGCTTCACTATAGCAATAAATCTTAACTTCCGTATTAGGAACTCTGCCAGTTTTATATCCCAGCATAACAAAGAGAATTGTTTAAGGAAATAATTTACATGTTCAGAATAATTTTTCCAGGCGTCCAGGGCCGACTGCACTCCAGCAATAAATCTTAATTTCATTATAAACAACTCTGCCAGTTTCATATTCCATGGTAGAAATCAGGATCGGTTGAGAAAAGAATCCACATGTTCGGAATAATTTTTCCGGGTGTCCAGAGCCTGCTTCTCTCCAGCAATAAATCTTAACTTACTTATTAGGAACTCTGCCAGTTTCATATTTCAGGGTAACAATCAGGATTGGTTGAGAAAAGAATCCATATGTTCGGAATAATTTTTCCGGTCGTTCAGGGCCGGCTTCACTCCAGCAATAAATCTTAACTTCCTTATTAGGAAATCTGCCAGTTTCACATTTCAGGGTAACAATCAGGATCGGTTGAGAAAAGAATCCACGTGTTCAGAATAATTTTTTCGGGCGTCCATGGTCGGCTTTACTCCAGCAATAAATCTTAACGTCCTTATAAGAAACTCTGCCAGTTTCATAATCCAGCATAACAAAGAGAATCGTTCAAGAAAATTATTTCGAACATGTGGATTATTTTCTCAGTCGATCTTGATTCCTACTACGAAATATAGAACTGGCCAGAGATCCTTATAAGGAAGTTTATATTTATTGCTGGAGTGAAGCTGACCCTGGACGCCCGGAAAGAATATTCTCAACATGTGAATTATATTATTAAATGATTCTCTTTTTTATGCTGAAATATGAAACTGGCAGAGTTCCTAATAAGGAAGTTAAGATTTATTACTGTAGTGAAGCCGGCCCTGGACGCCCGGAAAAATTATTCCGAATATGTGGTTTCTTTTATCAACTGATTTTGATTGAATTCCTCGAGAACAAATGGTCAAAATTTTAATGGTGGTTTAGTTTTTAAATAAAAAAGTACTGTTCCATTATTCTGAACATGTGGATTCTTTTCTCAATCGATCCTGATTGTTATCCTGGAATATGGAACTGGCAGAGTTCCTAATAAGGAAGTTAAGATTTATTGCTGGAGTGAAGCCGGCCCTGGACGCTCGGAAAAATTACTCTGAACATCCGTATTATTTTCTCAACCGATCCTGATTTTTAGTTACCCTGAAATGTGAAACTGGCAGAGTTTCTAATAAAAAAGTTAAGATTTATTGCTGGAGTGAAGCCGGCCCTGGACGCCCGAAAAAATTATTCTGAACACGTGGATTCTTTTCTCAACCGATCCTGATTCCTATTCTGAAATATGAAACTGGCAGAGTTCCTAATAAGGAAGTTGAGATTTATTGCTGGAGTGAAGCAGGCCCTGGACGCACGGAAAAATTATTCTGAACATGTGGATTCTTTTCTCAAGCGATCCTGCTTGTTACCATGAAATATGAAACTGGCAGAGTTCCTAATAAGGAAGTTAAGATTTATTGCTGGAGAGAGGCCGACCCTGGACGCCCGGAAAAATTATTCTGAACATGTGGATTCTTTTCTCAACTGATCCTGATTTTTATCCTGAAATATGAAATTGGTAGAGTTCCTAATAGGGAAGTTAAGATTTATTGCAGGAGTGAAACCGGCCCTGGAAACGTGAAAAACTATTACCAGTGCTAGAATCCCAAAAGAATACTTATTTTGCCCAATTCTGTGATCTACTAGGGTCTTGAAAAAAAGAAGAAAAAAAAGAAAAAAAAAGTTGCTGAACTTTATTGCCAAAGTAACTAGGCTCTCAAAATCTGTATCTGGGACTGTTTCAGTAGAATCAGTTGAAGATTTTCTTTTTCTGAAATCGTTCAATCTGAACATATATAATGTATTGGTTTTTTTAAGTGCCTTGACGTTGAAGCAGTTGACTTTCTTGGGATATACCATTCATTCACTAGCTTTTATCTCAAATGCTGCATCTTCGAAGTGAAAAGAACAAACCCTAGCAGACTTTGGAACACATTCAGTTGAGCATTTTCTTCAACCAAGTCGCTTTTACTGTCGCATCAGCTGGAAACCTAAAGATAATTCCAAATTTAGATAAACATTTCTTGGACTTTTTTGCAACCTTTTTTTCTGATTGCATCATCCAAATGACCAAATGAAATAAATAGTAAATGTTTCGTGCGGTGTCTATTTCATTATTTCCACATAGAAAGGTTTGAATACACATAATAATTACATTTTGTTCGTCGAAAACAGATTGATACCCATTGTAACACCTATGGTACTTACGAGTGGAATCTGATTTTATGAATGTCCTATTCATATTTTCTAACTGATATTCGGGTTGGAACATATGGATTGTTTGCAAACCCAGCAAGTTTGTACTATTATTACTCTCTGTCTATTATTACACTGCCACTATATCACTCAAATAAGTTCGAAAAACACTATTTCAATAAAATAATCCTACAAAAAAGCAATAATAAAATGACAGATCTGTCAGAAGTTCACTTTGTGGACAAACAGTGTTGACAAACGATCAAAAACAACAAACTTTACACAGGCATTTGAAAATGCAAGTAATGATTTTTTTCAATAGTTTGGATTTCGAAATGTGCAAGTCTTACAGGTGTAAGTTGTTTGATAATGTTACCATCACCATACTTAATTTTTTAATTGTTATCGAATGGAATACGTACAGTGACACAATTTTGTCTATGATAAAGACTTATCACCTACGCGATGTGAAAACGCCCAACTCATTGGGTGGTATTCATAAACAGTAGCAAATGCTTATACTTCAGGTTTGTCTCTCTCATTACTTAACAAAACGAATAGGCCTTTTTCAAGAAATCCGAGTAAAAGCATTTGCTTCAGTTTTATGCATACAACCCATTATCACGACTAAAGATTGTGACCATTCACGACTTCAGATCAGGATGTCAACAGCTAGGTCCAGTTAATTTATATGTCCATGGAATAAACCGCCAAGTCGTGAGTGTGAAGGAAAAATCATGGGAACGAGAAACAAGTTAGAAGTGCAGAATATCATTAAGGAAACTATTGCGGAAGCATTCACCAACAAAGATTTCATTGCACATGTAACAAAAACAGTGACCGTGATAGTGAACAAATAACTGGAGAATCTCGAAAAAGTTATAAAAACCCAAGGTGAAGTGATAAAGTCAATGGAACAAAAGTTGGATGATTTGTTGCAATATAAAAAAAGAAACAATATTTGTATCTACGGCATACAAGAAAGCGAAAATGAAAATAATAATATATCCGTCAAGTGTCTTCAAATACTCCACGAATCGGATGAATTTGATTAGCAGTAACATTACGTCAGCTTTCAGAATAGGGTCACAACCTGGCATATTAGGAAAACCTCGACCAACAATTGTAATGTTCGCAAACAATGAATTCAAAACTGGAATATTGAAAAACATAACGAAATTTAAAGGTAAAATTCATCACCGAAGATCTGACAAAAAATAAACGAAGCGAAGGCGAAATTCGGAGATAACGTTTGGACACAGACCGGGCAAATATTTGCTAAAATTGACGACCATAAGAAGAAAATCAGATCGTGTGAGGATATACCAAATGATGCATGACAGCGGCGACTTCAATAGATTGTTTCACGTCTTTTTCTTTCGTCTCATTGATTTATATCAAAAATAAGAAAAAAAATCATTTCTTTTTCTAATTGTCATCGAGTGTATTCTTAATTTCTATAAAGTCTATGTATTACTTTTTTTCAAAATTAAACGCTCGGTAAGAAAAAGCAGCTGCTAGCTGAACATTTTGATGTTAGGAGCAAATACTCTTGCTGTGACTAAAAAAAAACAGGAATATCTTCTTACATTTTCAGTATATTTTGATTTATATTTATTTTCATATATACATTGAATTGATCACTTCTTTTATAATTTCTTTTTCTTAGTATTCAAGGACATAATACTACAGAATGATTGACTTTCTTGATGAATTGGAGCAGTATAAAGAGAGAGAGACAGTCGTACGCGAAGATTTAAATTTTTGCAATGACATAAAAAGTAAGTAACATTTAAACATAGTTCACTTCAATATTAGTAGCCTAAACAAAAACTTTGAGGAACTCTGTGAAAAACGAAATTGATGTCATTGTTTTATCAGAGACTTTTGTCATTGAAAGTTTGGAAAATTTCGAAATTCCAGAATATAACATTTTTTATAACCAATCTAGATTTAATCAAAACGATGGCGTTGTTCTATTTGTAAAAAAGCAAATTGGAAATGTTACAAGTACAATACATAACCTCTCAGAAACAAATATTTTGGTTATCGATTTCATTCTGGGAAATAATCCTTTTCAATAATTGAATCATACAGGCCACCAGCTACAAGCAAACAGTTGTATATATTACTGAACTTGATAACCTTTTTTTAACTAGAAATAAAAAAGATTTCGAAATATTCATAGGTGACACTAATATCAATTTACTAAAAGTAGACGACACATATATAAATAACTATGTTTGTAAAATGTACACTCATGGGTTCTTTCCTAAAATTAACACAAAACCAACGAGAATCACTGAGTATACCTCAAGTTTAATTGATCATATATTCACTAGAATGAAGAAAAATGATGCATTCGATGAGAATAAAATTAATTCGTTTATATGTAAAACTAGCCTAACTGATCACTACGCAATAGCACTATTTATGGAATTACCTGATCGAGGTGTGACAAAATATAAAGATATTACAACAATTGAAAAAAACTATATGAACTATAAAAAGCTAGGTAGTCTACTAGATGTCGAAAAATGGGAATATGTATTGAACTCAAGTGAACCACTGCCAGCGTACAAACACTTTATTAACACCTTGCAATCATTCATAAAAAAAAGTTCTAAAACTGAAAAACTGAATATAATAAAATTCTCTATAGAATTGAAAATAGGATATACACATTACAGAAATTTTCGAAACAATCTAATACGTAAAAAAACCGATTACTTTAAAAATAGAATAACAGCGGCAAATAATAACTATAAAAAAATCTGTTCTGAAATTAATGATATAATATAAATTCATCGAAAAGTTCTCAAGCAGATAATATAAATATAACCGATGACCAACGTAATGAAATCTCATCAGATCTCGAAAAAGTTGAATACCTCAATAAATTTTTTCTTCAGGTGGGATCGCTCATGGCCCAAAAAATTTATACCAAAACTTCTCCTCAGGAAGTAAATCATCATATAAGAGATTCGCTATTTCTGAATCCAGTGACAATTAATGGAATAATCTTTAATATTTCTATTCTAAAAAATAACTCATCGGCAGGCCCTGATCGTATCTCGGTCTCTTTGATAAAAAAATTCAACAAACACCTATCGTATCCGTTATCACATATAATAAATCTATGCTTCCTAACAAGTATTATACCCGGTGCTTGGAAAGAATCAATAACTACACACATTTTCAAAGCAGGAAACAGAAAACTCGCTACGAATTATCTGCCTATTACAGTTATGAATAATTTTGCAAAAATATCCGAGAAATTGTTGAAAGTCCGCCTTTTGCAATTCCTATAATCAAATAACATCTTATCAAACTCGCAATTTGGTTTCCGAGAAGGCTATTTCTACAGAACAGGCTATATTCAAATTGGTGAAAGACGTCTTGGCTATTTCTAGACCTGGCCAAGGCGTTTGACACCGTGGATCACAAAATATTATTGCATAGATTGGAAAGATCGGGGATAAGAGGCACTGTTCTTAATTTATTTGAAAATTATCTTTTGTATAGAACTCCAGAGAGTGAACATCAAAAACTGTTTCAGTAACCCCCTTCCTATCACCATAGGCGTACCGCAAGGAACAGTGATGGGTCCCATACTCTTCCTAATTTATATAAACAATATTGGAATACTAAAAAACACCATAAGCTCAGTTATCTCGTATGCAGATGACACAGCGATAATGTTTTTTGGAGATTCATGGACAAAAGTATACCAACAAGCCAAACAAGACAAAATGTATCACATTCAGTGCTGATATTAGAGATCAACCAGATTTTGATAAAATTACTATAAAAAAAATACCTGTGACCATATACATTGTACATGCCGAATAATAAAAAAAAATTGAAAACATTAAATATTTAGGTGTAATCTTAGACCAACCCTTACGATGGTGTGAGCATGTGTCATATACAATTCTAAGACTTTGCAAACTTATACGTAAATTTTATCAGCTGAGAAATAACTTAAGCAGAAAAACCATTGTGATGGTGTATAATACACTAGCAGAGTCTATTATACGATACTGTGTCATTATTTGGGGGAGTATGTACAAAACAGCCTTATGTGATCTATAAATCACTCAAAACACAATTATAAAGATTATACTAAAAAAGGAAAATTATTTTAAATGAATTATATCGTGAAGCTAACTCACTGAATCTCAAACAATTTTATATATACCATTCAATGGATGATTAAAACCAAAACCTACACATATACTAGTCATTCCTACAACACAAGGTCTATATCCAATAATCTATAGTGTCTGTTCCATTTTACAAAACTTCTCAATATGGTTCCAGAATATATACGAAAAATCAAATATTTCCTTTTTATTGTGTCTACCAACCAATCCTATTTTTAAGGTTGGTATACATTTAAATTTAATTTAAGTTTTTTTTTCTTTGTAAAATGACTCTAGCACGACTCTAGTGTTCTCTGACCTATCCTGTCACTGACGAGATGCAGGAACCTCAAAACGCGTCAGCAGGTTGTCTTGCCGGCCGAATAAATGACAATCTACTGTTTAATTTCAATAAGCATTTGCAACTGGGTCTTCTGGGAAGAAGGTTGCACTAATATTTGTCAGATTTAGTTCAATGTCCGTCGTGGTATTTGCCAAGAAAGTAGTTGTTTTCTGTCAGATGTTTGCCTCATATTTTCCACATGGTGGAAATATTTGGAGTATATAGGGTACTTCAACATGGTCGATTTTACTATTTCATTTATTTGATACTCTCCGGCAAAAATTATTGAGCACCAATGCTCAATACGGTCTATTTTCATAAATCAGCCATAATTTCCAGTTGTAAGTCGAAATTATCGAAATTAACATTAATTTCGACTTACAACTCGAAATTAAGGAAAAAAATATCTCATGTCCGCTCTACGCCTTCGTAGTAAATGAAGTGTTGTGTTTGTCAACTTCTGTGTCAACTCACCCTTCACCCTACACTTCCTATATTGGTGAATTTGACGTGATCTCGCACGTGCGTTAGTTTTATGAGTGACAGTGACGCGAGTGAGTCTTACGTGTCGTTTTCGGACCTGGATGAACACAAGGTAGAATCAGCCACGGAAATAAGCGCCACGATGACCACAGTTAACGTCGACCACAGCATTTTCGTGCGCCTCAAACTTCCGATATTCACACCGGTCGACCCAGAGGTCTTGTTCGAGCAGTTCGAATGGTCTCTCTATTAAGAAGCCATTACACGGCGTGTGGTTTGTCGAGCGTGGCGTGTGAACTGACACTCCACGCGCCGTGAGAATGGTGCAGCTTGCCAGGTTTCGGGCGGAGTGTCATGTCCCGTCGATTGTCGCTAAAATTAACACCGTTCAACGGAGAGAGACTAGGGTGCACAGTTCACGGCGAGGTGCGAACCACACCCGACTTGTCGATCAACAGGCCGTGATATCGCTAGCGTCCAGGCACACGATCGGCGTGGCACTCCTCAGTCCACATGCCAGACTCGACAGACCACACGCCGTGTAATTGCTTCTTTAGGCGGGCGCTACAGGATGTTACGAACACCCTCCAATGTTGGACGCTTCTTAGTTTGTCGAATCGTGTGGTCGACTCTCAAACGTCGGAGCTACCAATGTCAAGCGTTCAACATCCGCAGTTGGCCACGTTTGGGCTGTTATCGGTATTTTACCCGATTCAAAGGATTTCCTCCATTGTTCGAAGGAAAGCATTCGTTGATTTAATGCACGGCTACACGACTCGATCGAATCAAGCAGTTGGAGTCATAAAGTAGTGTTAGTGTTCAAAATTAAATATTTTTTTTACAAACGTCAAAAAATGACAAGGTTCGCCATTGACAACAATATGCAAAGTGACACTTTTTTTTCGTTGTTTCTCCTCGTTGAGTGTTTTTTTTTGTGTTCGGCGAGTCTCAAGCTCAGTGGTCTCTTGGTTTCTCCAAGATACGCTTCGCCGCATTCGCAGGGCAAGCGGCAGATGTAGTTTTTGGAGTCAATGTCATCGTTACGTGGTTTTGTCTTTGTGAGGTGGCTGCGAATGGTGTTACCGGACTTGAAACATGTCCGGATTTTGTATTTCGACCCGATTCGCCTTATTCTTTTCGATAGACCTCTTACATACGGAACGCACAGGGTGGCTCGTGTCGGCTCGTCTGGTTTCTTGTTGTTGTCTCCCCTGCGGGCTAGAACCTCTTTTATGTGTTTCTTTGGGTATCTATTTTGCCTCAGATCTTTCCTGGTATTGTCTATTTCGGTGGTGAGTCTTTCATCGGTGTTGCACAGGCTATAGGCGCGGTCCACCAGCCATCGAATAATACCTCTTTTTGTGGCACCAACTTCGAATCTCACCATAATGGTGTCATGAAAAGAGGTATTATTCGACCGGTGGTGGACTACTGAGCGCAAAACTCGCCGAACACAAATGAATCACTCAACGAGAAGGACACGACGAAATCAGAGATAGCGGATCATGTTTGAGCGACCCAACACAACACCAAATGGACGGAAGCCGAAGTCATCCATAGAGAAGAGCTGGTATATAAGGAAGTTTAAAGAGAGTGCATATATTAGGAACAATGTCTTCAGTCAAGTGAGCCTAGAAATCCGTCATGTTGGAAACCCTTGATTAGTGGTATGGGTCAGTTGAAATTACGACAAGAATTAACAATGCTGTACCAGAGGGGGCCTGGTACGGTAATTAACATACGTACCTAGACACAGACAAATTACCCCCAGGCTATCAACACCAATGAAAACCAGCCATACCATAACAAATATCCATGAGAATGTCGCATTCATATACTTGAAAACGGCTATAGATCTCAACAGTTGAAACGTCGTGAATAAAAATTGCAGAGAATGGAATTTTTTCTTTTTTTTGTGCGTATAGACAGTGGAAGTCCAGAATAACCTCACTAAAAATGAAACATTGTCAACCACCTTCAAATATTACAAGATTGTCCAAAGCAACAATAATTGAGTCTTCAAATTTCCTGGAAGGTCAGGAATTACCCTAACCAGAAATATTTAAAATAAGAAAATTGTTAAAATCATAACATAAATTTAAGTTGGCAACTGGTCAGATATGATGGAATTTGTACACGCCCCTGAATAGACCACCAATCATTCAAACGGGACAAATTGTAATATCCAATAGGAAATGTTTGTAGTTTTTGCCACCCTTCCTCGTTTTAGATATAACTAAAAATATTCTGGGATTTTAGAGTTTAGTAACAAATACTTATAGGTCATCTGTTCGACTCAAGTGAACCAAGTTCAGTTGCTATTTCATTGGCTAATCCATAGCAACTTGGTTCACTTGAACCGTTGTTGAACTTTTCTTATACAACTCGTCCTTATTTAAAGTCGTCCCACACAACACGGAACTATTGACTTCAGTAGTGTGCTTATATGGTGATTCAAACCAACTACTTATAGACCATCAGATAATGACATATTTTGCTGACTCATTTTCTCGTTTCAGGGATTTTAACCACTGAAAATTATGTCAGTGTTGAGCTCAAAAAATGAAAATTTAGCGATCGGACGTGTGCTAGGCCTATGAAAAAAAAATCACAGAATTTTCCGGCCGGAAAATTCACTTTAACAGCTGATTGGCTTATGGGAATTTTCTGTCGGGTTCCTAACGATATCAGATTTCATTCTGTCGAGTGCCATAAGCGAGAAAATGCGTCAGTGACCAAGTATTCTTTTACAAGATGACTCCCTTATTTCCACCCTTTGAGGACATTCATACCTTATAACTTTGGTTTTTCACTATTAGATTGTTCCTACCTGTTAATGTGTTACAAAGAGATTGAAAGAAAAAATTATTTTTTTTTACACAAAAAAATTTATTTTCCGTATGCCTAGCACACGTCCGATCGCTAAATTTTCATTTTTTGAGCTCAACACTGACATAATATCATTATCTGTTGGTCTATTATACCTAACATTATTTCAAGGTCAAACTCTAGCTTTGAATAGAAATCAAACAGCCTTCAACAATGTCAAAAAAGAAAAAATTCAAAGTCTCACCAAGGCAACTCAAGGTCATAGCTACTTTATTACATCTGCGCACCAGACGTACACCTGAAGGTTACTAATGAAGTCAGGGTGATGGTAGAATTCTTTCCAACGGTTTAAAACCACTACTACTACTACAGAAAACACAAATGAGCACTCGATTTTCTTGCAACCAGCTGTGACGTGGCACATCTTTCTACTGCGCTACACAGTGATGAAGGAAGCCGAAATATATGTCAATGGTTTGCGCCTTGTCCAATGCCAATGTTCCATAAATTCCCTTTTTTCTGTTGTGTTATTTACCATCCCCATGATATTTTGTATCACAATTCTACTTCTGTGGTCACGTGAAATGCAAGGTCTGCCAACTCAAACCACAATTGAGTGGACGGATTCTGTTATTGGAAACGTTCATTTCAGATCAATTGCAGTTTTATTTTAAGAATTCACAATGGCGTTTCGACCATCAGCTAATTTCCTGTTCATTATTTACACAGTGAGAGGAGCGTGTCGGAGATTGGTTTTCGATCGTACATATCAAGACTACTGATCAAGTTATTTTCAGTCAATATATGGTATGCATAGAATGTTGTAGTGATTCAAAGTTGAAGTTTATGTAAAGGTAAGTATGTCAAATACACTAATCGATTGATTATCTGAAGTTATATCCATTGTTAGTAAGTCTAATACTAGGAAATAATAATTTTTTCTCTTTATAATACACTCTTCCAATACATATTCTTAAAAATCCTACTGATGAAGATGCGCATCTGAGAAGCTACATTAAAGTGTGTAGTGAAAGAAAATCATATTATTATTTTCTCATCGAGTGGGGCCATAGACATCTTTCCCCCATCTGTCAATTCTGATACGAATCAATTCATATAACTGTCACGATTCTCTGCCAAATGTTTCTTGTTTGATAATTATATGAACCTTAGATCATATATGCTGACGCTAGATACGGCATCATGTAGTATTTGTTTGGTATTAGAGGGGTACTGATGAGAGGGGGTGAAGAGGGCAATAGCGTACTACGGTACAGTGGCGCACGAGATATTTTGGTACAGTGTATATTAACATACTTCTACAACACCCATATTTCTATTTTCTAATTTATGATGGATTTCCATATCGGTTACAGTGAAATGAAAATTAATGTGAATCGAAAACATTTTGTACCATTCTTTTGGTACGCCTAATTTAACCAGTACTAGACTTTTATTTATGAACATACTTTTCATCTAGATATTTTTGGAATACCCAGAAGATATTGGGTCCGTTGAAAACATTCCATTCAAGTTTTGATTAAATTTTCTCCACAAATATCATGATATCAAGAGAATAATTAAAACTGGCAATGAGGTCAATTCAATCAACAACTTTATAGTTACATGAACTAGAATACGAGATTTGCTGATTGCGATTTCAGAAAAAGTAATATGTGCACCTCGTAGTATGTATTGCTTTTACTACAAGATACACAATATTCTATACCAGTCTTTTTTATAGCTAATTGAAAATCCCATCGATAATGAACTCATAATAGAAAACAAAATGAAAAGTTGGTAAGTATATCAATACACAAGATATGTCAAAATGTACCGTCGTACAGATTGAGTTAAATAAAAAATGAAAAACTTGCTGATGAAAATTGTTTATTTTTATGAAACATATTTGAAACATAGATTCATTCTACATTCTATACAGCCCCAATATCAGTAAAAGTTAAATATATATGTGAATACTGGGTACTGAATATAAATACCAAATATACAATTAAACAGATGGCAAGACGATAATATATACTCTACGAAATAAAATTTTACACTGGAATATACATCAATTTGACATATTTGAAATATATATTTATTTATATATATCAGGGTTTGAATATGTGACCAAGTCTGTGCAATTATTGCGGTCGTGCATGGCATCACACGTTAAAAGGTAAGGGCTACATCCTCCCTAGCTCGCACAAGTCCCTCGAAGACTTCTGAAGGTTGCTCGTAAGGGTGCAGCCGGTTGATATGTTTTCCGACTTCCTGTCCAATAGCACGCCTATGGAATACATACTTATGAAAAGATCTGGCAGAACCCTTCTCAAATTTGACATTACAAACTGAACACGATTTTGGCATTATGATGAAAAATCGAACCACTTTTCTTCAAACTAATTGTCCACAGCAAAAACTCTCAAAACTATAATAAAAATACACTCACAAGATCGGCAGATTCGCAGAAAAAACACAATATCTGACATTTGTCTGAATTGACATTTGTTCAACTATCGTCGAAATTTGAAATCGACCAATCAATGGATTAGTACGCTAGACCCCCCCGGACCTACAAAACAAATAACCTGAGTGCCGTATCTAGCGTAGCATATATGATCTAAGATATGAACGATTATCGAAACAAAGTTCGTTGTTAAAAAAACAATCACAACCTGAGTCCCTGCCAAAAATTTTACATGAAATCTAATGAAAAAATATAGACTAAATATCATGAGAATTTATAAAGATCTACGAGGAAACTCTGTAACCTACAAGTACGTAACCCTGGCACATTCACTTTTTAGAAGATTCTTTGAAGATTTATGAATAGATGTAATTTATAAACATTCCGAAATACATGTCATACGAGATTGTATCAAGCAGTGGTAGTTATAAGATTCGATGAGGTATTGCACTTTCGATCACAACGATATTATATGCTCATTCACATAAGCTTGTCAACGTATGAGAAATGTGTGGAATTTCACAATTTATAATCTTTTTGGGTATCGTATGGAGAAAGTGGATTCAGAGTCGATGGTCTGTATCAGGAATTCCGTATTCAATTTTATTGGGTATCTTGTGGAAACAGCGGGATCAGGATGTGATGGTTTGGATCAGGAATTCCTCATCTAAATTCATGCGATACCTATAAGTTTTCAAACAATTCAAAATCGCTGAGAATTCACAAGTGTCGATAAGAAAGGAAGGATACAATGGTGGTGCAAAGAGACTATACACGATTCGACGAGGTATTCCAATTTCAATAACAGTAATGTTTTGAATGAGGATATAAAACACCCTTGATTGATTGATTGATTGAAATCTTATTTGGTATTGTATAAAAAATTGGGTTCAGGATTTGATGATTCAATCTGTATTTGGAATTCCGTATCCAATAGTATGTGAATCCTATAAGATTTCATGACATCCAACAGTAAGAACATTACGAAAATAAATGGAAAATTCTAAACTAAATATTCCTAAGAATATTAGCAAAATATCTGAAACTTTTTTTTTCTTTGGTATTTTGGCATCGTCTGCTGAAAATATTTCAGAAAGATCACTATCACACTAGAAAAACCTATATATTTCAAAATGACTTCAATTACGAACGATACATTTTTTTATCATAATCGAATCACCAAGAATGAATTTATCTACATATTATTTTCCTCGTATGTAAAATGTTTTCGCTGATAAAGGTTTTCGTTTCTTTTAGAATGAACTGCATGATTATTTTACAGTGATTATTTTACAGTCGTGAGCACAAAGCTCTAAATGTCCGAATGTATGAATTGAATGTATCTCTAACCAGAGGCTTGTACCGGATTGCTTCTACCTCTACTCGAAAGATGGAGCTGCCTAGACCACATTTTATAGTGCGGGATCAGAAGCTATAGTAGAATGCGAATTGTGAAAATACGGACGAGGAACAGATGGCATTAATGGTTATAAATGGATTTATAATTTTTATATTTTTCCACCAGCACCGCTCAGCAAATGAAGTTGAAAAAGACTTTCTTATTTCTGTATGTGCATTTGTGCATATAATAATCCATTGGATATATTATCTTAATATGGAACGTGCCAGGAACAATCTCGCAGAATATCATAAATTTTTTCAAAATAATTATGTGACTGCTATAAAATCTCATATAATAATAATAATAATAATAGATTTTATTGATAGGAATAGCAGTAACAGATTAAATGAAAGTATATAATATAATAGAAAATAGAATATCCTATCAAATGGCAGGATTCAATGTATGACCATGATAGAGTACCATGATCATACCTTGCTCTTCCATCCAACCATGGCCAACCATATATTCTCATTCATTTTCAAACTGGATAACCTCATAGAAACATGTTTTGTCTAAAAACACATTCAAATATCATAGATTTACATTAGGAATTGCCATAAGAATTTAAAGGAATATGTATCTGTAATGTCTTTTAAATACTGATGAATCTATACAGATTTACGGTTTCACTATCCAACTTGGATCTCGTAAATTCTCTTATAATTTTTTTTTCATCAGTCTCTATTAGACATTTTTGGCAGGGGTTGCTTGGCTTCATTTCATTTATTTATTACGATTTTGGGATACAGGTGTCAACCCAATACAGTATCCACCAATTCACTACTTATGTACATTTATCTCATGGTTTACAAATATTTCTTAAAAACTAAAAATATCTATGCCTATATACATTCAGATGGAAAAAATGTGTTTAGTACAAGTTTTGAATGAGGATATTGACATACAAGATATATCCATCACGGATGAATAATCGTATTGTTCAATAAAAAAAAATTCGTATCTGAAGTGATGATGAAATTGATGAAATATATGATATAAGTATTTTAAGTATTTTTTTTTTTCAAATAGCTACCCAACACTAGTCGGGAAATGTTTTCCTAAATTTAAAATCTGCACTGTATATGATGTACATGTACATGATGGGTGTAATGCTTTTACATGCATCTGTTATGTTTTGTTTGAGATAGTCGATATCTGTACTAGGTGTCGAAAAAACTTTAGCCTTCATGTAACCCCAGACAAAAAAATTTAAAAGAGTCGTTGGAAATGTTGTATTTCACGGTGGATGTTCAGTGGTATAATTAATTCAAAAGCTGAAAAAGTTAAATTCTTTATCCAACACATGACAGTTATGACTGTCATTATTAATGTCATTTTAGACAAGTAAAGTATCAAATAACACACTAGTGTGTTATAGTCCATATATGTTATGACTCACTAGTGAGTCATGGATTATAACTTATGTTCATATTTAAAACTCATTAATTATTATCCCATAAAAAACGATTTCTTCCACTTGTTGGATAAAACATTGTATGCCACTCGTGTGTTATGTTTCCTAAGTCACTTGAGAATTTATACCACGAGGCCGTCAGGCGTGACTTATTTTCACTAGTACCATAAATAACTATTATTCAACATAGGAAAATTAATTTCTTCAGCAACAGTAATAAATAAAACATCAAATGTTATAAAACCACAAACAATATTTATTTTTAAATTACTAGTTTTGATAATATCTTGCTCCTTAGCATACCTCACACGGATCACAGAAATCACGTTCTTCATCTATAATTAAAAATTAACGAGATTTATCAAATTAAGGCTTTACAATAATTTTTCAATACCTAGTTGAAATTGTTACCTGACAACCTATTATTTTTTCTAATTTCTGCTGGTCGGTGTATTGCGATTGACTGAAATAATTTTGCTTAATGTCCACTGCCAACACAATGAAAATTGGACGAATCCAATCTTCGCTGTTATATTGTATGTTTGTTTTAAATTCGGTACATCTATAATAATTGTTACTCACATGCTATTTATTGTTCCATCTTCCATAGCACACTTTCCTGAAAATGTTTTGTTACAAAGGAAATACAAAAATTATTTTTTATAAAATTTCAAATATATCAGTACTTTGTGAACTGGAAGTATGATTGTAATTTATCATTAGAAAGTCAATTTTATACCGAATCAGAATTTTTACAAGAAATGGTTCTTTTCATTTCAACTAGAAAAATTGAATGCGCTCTCGGTCAAACCGCAACCATAATATTTGGTCTGATAGCTAAACTGTACATTCATGACATCAAATACATGTGCCAAATTTGAAACATCCAAACAAAATAACAACGAAGATATACGGGGGTAAATTGGTTCCAGGTCATCCGGTATACCAATTCCAATCGTATAGAAATTTTTTTTTTGTGCGGCATAGAGTTTTTTTTGATTATTGCTATACTTAACAATAAAATACACTCATGCCGTGAAACAAAACAAATTACCGTAAAATTACCCTTTCCACAGGGAAATAAATTTTCGTGGCAGTCATATGTTCTATGAAAAAGGTACGACATAACAAAAAATGGCATAGTTTCATAAAATGGTATTTAGATCATTCAATTTGAAGTTGTATCAAATGGCCCAAACTATACTAGTTAGTGGTGGGGGGTTGAGTGCGGGGCTTCTCACTCCTGTACCAGCAAAAATTTCATTATCCCAAGTTTTCGATATTTGTTTCGGCAAGGATGGTACGGATGTGTATTTTCTTTCAATGAAATAATTCGCTGGTCTCTTGTTTTTCAGATTTTTTAAGGATTTTCCCTATTTATTTTCGAAAGTTTTCGCAATTTCTTTCGTGTAGGAGGAAGGGAAGGGGTGAATAATTTTTTTAAAATTGAATTAGTCAATGGTTCCATATTTACTGTTTTTACGGATTTTTCCGATTGTATTTTCGAGAATGTTCGCAATTTTTTTTCAACAGGAGTTGTATATGTTATAGTTATGTGAAATTAATTTATTTCCTGGTTCCTTGTTTTCCACAGTTTTAACGGTTGTTTTCCATTTTATTTTCTCGAGTTTCAAAATTGTTCTCAAGAAGGGGAATCTTATCCCTCCGACCGACATTATTTATGTCTCCGTAATTTTCAGTTTCCAGAACCAACGGATATTTTTTATTTTTTGAATTTCTACGCGAATTACATCTCAACACGGAAAATGCTGAATTGATGAAACTGGATACCATGAGATAATGCCGAATTCTGTTGTTTGTCCGCAATTAGCGTTAGACTTTAAGCTTATTATTGTTAAATGTTCCATGCTTTCAGTATCGTTCTTTTTGTACGGCATTAGTTCCTATTTGATTATTTTTCAGTGATCTGTCTTCTTGAGAAATGCCGTACAAGAATATTTTGTCGTAAAATCTCCTCCCTGGATGGAAAGTTTCTTTGACCTGAGTACTCACCTGCACCGCTCACAACTGACGGCACAGTGCGTAAAGGAGTTGTTTCATATGGCACAATAATTCCGAAAATGATTCATGCTGGGTTAAATGACCCCTCCAAAATTGGCCTGGGCTTGTGGTCCACAACTGTCAGCATCATTGCAAAATAAATTGTTCGTGTAAACTAGGCGTTTTGATATCCTCTTTACTCTTTACATTCCGAACTCTGTTATATATTCATTACAAACCATACTCACCCTGTAGTGTTAGGGTAAACATGTTCAAACGCATCATTATATTTCTTCAAAATTTTTGATGTCATAGTCAGTAATTCATGCGACACTCTGTACCTATACCATTCTATTGAACTATAATCATACAGGCGATGAAGATGAAAAACACACAAACACAAACAGTTTTGTTTGAAAACTTCATTCTTTGATTGGAGATATTTTCAGTTCAAACTCTAGAATTATCTGTTCTGAATTTCATGTAAGAGCTGAAGACATTTTTTGCAGTGTTGGTGAGAAATGCTGACTATCACAAATTTTTTCCGAAATCTTGGCAACTGGAGAATCGATGACGTCGACAACATACAGGAACCGCCATCCACCCCAATCATCACCATATCACCACTCATAGACTATGTTGAAAAAACCTATGAAGATCAGGTTGATTTGAACAATCCGAACCTTTTTCAAGATTGCACGAAGAAAAATATACATATAATGGTAAGTTATTCCATTTCAAAAATATTTTTTGTTTTCTTGAAGTTGAAGGAGTGGCTGTATATGTAAGGGCTTAGTGCTTTCATTGTTTTTTGGTTGTTAAAATTGTTTTTTCCGTTAACCTGCTCTCGTCCCCCTACGAACGTCAGCCCTCAAAAGTCGACACTTGTGCGAGCTAAGGATTAACGGGGTCTTACCTTTCAACGTGCGATTCCTAGCACGATCCATTAGATTTTTTCCTTCTTTCCTGAGCCAGTGTTGTCAAACTTGACACCAGAGATCGCGTGACTATTCAATAATCTCTAGCCTATAACTGAAACCACCACACCAATAACATCGATTTGGAAACTGATATGAAATTTTCAAATTCGGTATAACTCTCAAAATATATTGGGAAGTGTTTATATTGACGATGTCATATATTGTAAAATGCCAAAAAGATGAATAATTGCAGTATCGGAAGAATTCGTTCATAAAATATGACATACCAATCAATCAATGATTACTCGTTTTTTTTGTTTATTCGAGATGTCCTGCCATACCAAGACGACGCTTATTGCCATAATCCTATACCATAGGAATAATTGGGTCGAAAATCCATCAGAATACAACTATTCGAATTTGTTATGGTTCCTCTCTGGCACCTATAAATCCATTCACAAAGCAAAACAATCCTGAGCTCAGGATTATAAGAGTGTTTCAATATCATTTCACAACTGAAATAAAAGAATTCTCTTGATATGAGAAGTATGAAACTAATACAAATCCAATAATTTCAGTCATGGGTATTATCATCGATACAATACATCAAATCGAAAGTTGGGATCTCTGGTGTATCTGTAAATCCAGCTGCACTTCGAAATATGTCATCAACTGATCAGAAGAAATCCAGTGATGCTGAAAAACCACCTGAAGGATTATGCCTGATTTCACAGAGTCCATTTAGAATTTTGAGGGTGAGTAAAATAATTATTCCTATTGAAATGATAATACTATAATACTAATAATAAATTAGTTTATACAGTAAACAAAGTATATAAAAATGAAAGAACGAAAGAGGCCCTGAAAGCATCGCTTGTGTGTGACAAATAGTTTTGAAATATATAAAGTTCAAAACGGTATTTTGTAAAGCCCAGTATATTTTTTTCCGTAAAATGTGTTTTTACGTAACTCCTCAAAACCAGAGTTTGTACGAGCAAGGAAGGTCCGGGACCTACAGCTCACATTCAAGTGGATTCCGAACCACTTTAGCTCCGTGAAAGCGGTGGGGATCGAACCCGAGCCGCCTGGGTAAGATTTTTTCATAATTTTTTTTCCCAATTTCGATTTTAATGCCTTTCAAAATTTGTAAGTTGATGTGCCCCTAGTGCCATCTGTCGAGTAATTGCAATGTTTCTTCTCTTAAAAAGTAGTATCAGTAATATCCTTCAACAAATTATTGGTTTCATTGTTCCACATCAAACTGTTCAAATTTATCGAGGTATAAGTAGTATTCAGATCCGCATTTATATTTGATATTTCGAATTTCCTTTTCGACGCTGTGCCACTTGACTTGTTTTTTTTTTCATGTTTCTACGTCGAACCGTTCAAAAGTTAACAGTGTATTGAAAGCCGCACTGTATAATTTCAACCTATATTCCACGTGTTTTTTGTGTGCCCGTCGGCGTAACCTATTCAGTTTAATGTTGACAAGGGGAACATTCTCCATGAAAATTTAAAAATGCAAAATATGATTTATTTGTAACATCTAACAGAAAACAACTACTTCCCCGGCTAAAGCCACGCTGGACATTGAACTACATCTGATAGATATTGGGAAAAGACTCTAGCTGAAAAGAAAAAATCTGAAAGTGAAAATTCTCATTTTCATTCAGATAGTTGATTTTTTTTATAGTTTTCTCTAGTTTTAATTGAAAATTCATCAAATAAATTAGATATGGAGAATGTTACTAAAAGATATCACTCACAGAAATCGTTCATTTCATTAAAGCAAAGTTTGCTTCTCTCGCATTCAATCCCCAATACATTTTGGTCGGCGAAAATCTATTTCGCTTTGCCAAGCTCTTCAGGGAGATCGATAAAAAATTGGAAATCAAGCTTTTCATATTTTATGAATATTCTATTTATAATTTCAAACAAAAATCAAAACTATTCAGTTTAATTTGTTTATGGATACAAATAATTTTACTGTTGTAATTTAAGAACGAGAAAGAAGAAGAAAATACAATTTTAACAACAACAATTTGAAGTCGTGGGTGCATGCGGCAAATTTTTTCCGAAATATGGCAATTTAAATTTCACGATTTTCATTTTATTCGTTGCATTTTGAAAACTACCTATTTTATTATAATTGAGAAACAAAGTGGTAAATACATTCTATTATATTGAATATTGATGAAACTTTCGACGGTCACGAATAAAGAAACGTATGTGAAATTCAAGAACTAAAGAGGATTTTATTTCCATTCATAGTGCCAATTTATCTGAAAGTCAAGTGCTGAGCATCAGCAATATTTCATTGAAATTCAAGATTTTGTGTAAGCGGATGAGTATCTTTATATTTGGTTTGCATATGATACTAATTAATAAAATAACATGTAACACAATTATCATCTTGTCGAAAATTCTTGATTTTTACATTTGTGGAATATTTTTCAACCACCGAAACATTATCTCCTGATGATTAATATTCTTCATGGATTCATTTTCGTTTTGTTTGTTACAGAAATTCATGGATATCATAGAACAAGAGCAAACAAGAAAAGCCACGTATGAGTAGCTATGATCAGTAAAAACTAAAACTTTTTGAAAAGTAAGCCAGTGTTATAAACAACAGGGCAGCGGAAGTATTACGACACGTAGGTGTTGGCGTTGCGCTGAACAATTTTTTTAGTTTATCAAAAAAAAAGATGCTCTTGGATAATGAGCGCAAAGCTAATTCTTGTTTACATTATACATTACATCGCCAAAATATAAAGACTGTATTGAACGCGTGATTTTTCAATTTATGTCGAAATACGAGCTCAAAGTCCCGAAGTACATGCCATACTGATTTAAATATGTCAATTTTTCACTAGTCCATGTATCATGGGCACAAGTATGGCGGTCCTTTTTGATGACCCCAGTGGTTCATTTTAATGAAATAGGTACGATGTCATACTGATAGGAGGCAATAAATAGCCGCCATACTGATCTCAGCAAGTTATCTTGTCCGATGATAAAAAAATCATGTCTCATCACCGATTATGACTATGCCATACTGTGTTGGTGTCCCTAAGTACCCACCATACTGATTTTAAGATTTACAATTTGCAACTAGTCCATGTATCATATGCACACGTATGAATGGCGGTCCGTTTTTATGACTCGCGTAGTTCATTTTGATGGAAAGATGCAATGCCATAATGACAGAAAGTATTTAAGTGGCCGCCATAATGAAAACACTATTTTTATTTTTATTATAGCAAAATAAATAATAATAATAGAATATTTATCAATCAAAGAATAATTTAAAAAAATAATCGGTAAAGATTAGGAATGGAAAAAGTAAATTAGTTGATGAAATAAGTTACATTAAATTCAGGTGGTGGAGCATGCGTTTATTCTATCGTAGGAGATGTTTCATTTCCGTATTCGCTGTCTTCATCTGATGAAATAACAATCAACTGAATCACTGTCTACTTCGTCTTCCTCTTCAACCCTATCTTCAATGTCCTCGTCAAAGCTCACATAAATCAGTGATATCCAGTTATACAATTATAGAATAACTGGAAACTAGCAGCTTGTGTGTTATTATTCGAAACGGTGATCGATATTTGCAAGTATCTTTTTTGTATGCTTGCACAATGTTGTTTTTTTCACTGCTATAACACGATAATGTCCCTAATTATTTTTGAGTAAGCAATTTGCCACATACTTTGTGTACAACAGTACTAATCTCAAGTAGGTCAGTGGTACAGCACTTGCGCAATGGTCATATTTTTTCCATTTATTTATAATTTTTACTGGTTGCTAACGATGGCTGTGTTGCTCAGAAATAACATGAGAGCTTGCTCGATTAGTGTTTCGTACAACAGTATGAGTGACAGATTGAGTGAGAGTATTGAAAAAATGCTAACTACTGACGGAATATTCGATTAGACAATTTCACGAATAGATACTTTAACCAAATCTGTATCGCACAAACAGTAGTGTAGTGTCAGTCAACTGGCGATTCTATATTTACCGTTATTGCTGTTATTATGAAAATTCTCACATAATTGTCCCAAGGAAAATTCCAACCGAACAGGGTGCATGCCCAGTATTAATTTTTTGGTGATGAAATTTTTTCTTAGCTGAAAAAAAAGTCTACCCAAATTTCTGTGTGAATTGTTCCTTTTGTGGACAATCAGGGGCTTCTTCGAGTAGGTGGAAGGCTCAGATATGTCCCTATACTCCGTTCGCAGAAATAGCCCATTCTCTTACCCAATATGAGTCGATTCACACACCTTCGCATTGAGGACACTCACGTTCGATACTTTCTCACAGGGATACAAACTGTTCAATATTTGATAATTCAAAACATGCCCATCGGTGCATTATCTAAATGTATAATCTGCTGGCGAATCAATCCTTAATCTTTACAACTCCCTATGGAAAACTTGTCCACGGCTCGAGAATCTTGTATGAAATGTTTCCTGCATGCATGTGTAGAATTTGCAGGATCATTTTGTATTTCCATGCCCAGAGGCAGAGGTGCTAGAATCGCAATCTCTCTAGTGATGCTTTTTTCGCTGCCCTAAGAACATTTATTGCTCGTCGTATACGATGCTCACATCTCTATAGTGACTGTGGAACTAACTTCATCGGTGCTAAATCCGTGAAATCCCATCTACTACGAGTGCTGGGAGATCAAGTCCTTACCTATGAAGAATTTATTACCATAGCTACTCAGATTTAAGCCATTCTGAATTCTCGCCTGCTGACCCCTTTCAGAAACAATTTCAATTTCAGTTTTTATTGAAAACTGACATTTGAATGATATTTCTCTTATGCCACCCATTTCCCTGTAGTGTATTTGTTACCGTTTTCAATATCCCCAATAGTATGGTTTCTATTCTTTCCCATATTCCATGATATATCCAAAATTATGTTGATTTGTTGAAAACCCCAACATGTTATCATAATCTTCAGTAATCTCATTTTTTTGTTTCCTCATTACAGGCTGCTGAAAGTGGTAACTTGGAGATCTTCCAAAGACTCTATTATGCTGAACCTATGAGATTGAATATTCGCGATAGCCGTGGGCGAACAGCAGCTCATCAGGCATCATCAAGGAACCGGATAAATATTCTGCAATTCATTTTGGAACAAGGAGGAGGTATGTCTCGCCAAACAAATTAATTGTGACGATATTGAGGTTTGATGCCACAAAAATATTTTCTCGTTCAAACTTCAGTCGGCCGACTCTTAAGGAAGTTCTGGGTTGACTTCTTGTGAGAATTTGAGAAGTGAAACAACCGAAGATTTGCACTGTCACAGTTTTACGTAGTTTTATTACGATTTACTTTACTGTCAGTCATGCGAGAGAATGCGACTGCCTCTCTCCTATCAGCCGTAGAGTGTGAAAATGATAAGAATTGATTGAAATGGGTATTCATTTATATTTTAACTTATCAACTAAGGAAAAAGACAAAACAAATAGCGCGACGTAAGAACCATTCAAAAACACCATCACCAGTTGAGAGGACACAGCTTTACAATTGATCATTTGAGTACGCTACTGGATGTTTTTACGGTTGCCACACGAATTTCATCAGCGGTTCCCGGAAAAAGTTTAATTACACGACCCAGGGGTCAATAGTCAGGAATTGTCACTTTTGATGGGGACCAGAGAACCAGTTTTTATTGGAACGGGATCCTCAGTCCATTTGGAGTGCTGATAAAGGGTGTGCAGATATTTTTTGGACTAAGGGAAATATGAATCTTCGGAAATACGAGTTTGAGAGTTATCACCTGATATTTTGACTGCAGGTTCGAAACTCTTTGCAGGACTCAGACCGCAATGCAAGTGAAAGTCTTCCCTGAATTCAAAAATTGAAATCACCTTATAAAAACATTTACCTTTTTATTTTCATCATCATATTTTCATCATTTCGAACAAATATTGTTCATTCTCGATCAAAATCTCGTGAGCTGGTACACATGCTTTCGTTGTCGTCGAAGCAGGAATTTTCAAAAAATTCTCTCCCATGACTGCTGAATATAAACTGAATATTTTCATAGACGATTTGATGCATCAATCCAACTGTAATGCGAACTATCAAATCAAGCCATCTCACATAATTTTTTTTTCCTTGATAACCTTTTCCACGAGATAGACATCGGAATTTTCCTAGTTTTGAAACTCTTTTCGTGGAATGCTTCACTGATGGAACTCCTATCCTATCCTCCAACTAATACGTGATGGGATCGGAGACTTTGGATAGGTCAGGAGTCCAATATCCTTCCCCAAAGATGTGCCTGTTTTTACTCATCCCTACCACATCCCTGAGGCCCAGAGGCAATGAGTGGGGCACTTGTTTTTCATTGGCTTTGCTAACGTCACACGGTTTCATTTTGATCGTTCGACATACTTGTACGATTATTATTTATATTCGTACGATTTTTCCCTTGAGAGTACGGAAAGTCCTCTCGGCGATGGCGGCGTTCTTGACAGTATAATCAGTATATTTTTCCATGAGATTTTGGAAATTAGCATTGTAAAATTCTTTGCCCAAGTCCGATTGCATATTTTCAGGAGTACGTTGTTCACTTCTTTCAGTGATATTCTTCAAGTTGGTAGCATTTTCAGTCTCAAGTGGCTCTGTCCATACATATTTGGAAAAATTATTTTTTAATAATCGATAACAAGAAATTATACATTAGATATATTGAATGATGACAAATCTAACTGAATGAAGGTATTGAAGTTAACCAAAAATGTTCTTGTCTTCTGACATCATCCGGAACACCCAAGATTTGAAAAATAAATTATGTGATGACTCAAACTAATTCCTGGTTATTTATTATTATTATTATTATTATTATTTCTTCCTTGGTGGATATATTTGATTTCACCGATGAATTCTCATGCGATTTTTTCACAATTCAACAATAATTAGAGAAATTATCAGAGGTATAGAATTCAGGTCCCATGAAATCAATTCAGATTTTCGCTGTTGATTGAATATAGCTGGAATTACTAGTAATGAAGGGTAATTCATTCAGATACACATTAAATCACTGTCTCATCATCTGGACAAAACTCAGTTAACACACCTGTGACCAGTTCAAGGGAACAGAAGGTAAGGTAATTAACATCCATCAATCAGCAGGTTCTTCCTAATCCAATCACAAATTATCCTATTACTTACCGACAACAGATAGTGACACCGCAATAAAACACTATCGACAGTAATTAGCACAACATCGAGGTGGAACACTGTCGGCAATACAGGTCAGATTTTAGATATCTATATCGTTGCTACACGCTGGTTACCAGTACTAACTGAACATTTACAAATTGAAATGGGATTTGGACTAATAATAGTATTGAACGTTATTGAACTGAAACCATCCAGCTGGAGTCCGTCAACGTTAAAGCTATAAATGAATAAAAATATCATTCAAAACCAATACATAGTTTCGAGAGAGTGGCTTTACTGCTGCCCTCCATTGCGACAACAATCAGTAGAAGTTAGTTATTTATATAATGGTAGAAAAGGTGTTTCAGATAAGATTGTGGTTTCAGATTTGAATAATCAGGATGATGCAGGAAATACCCCACTTCACATTGCAGTAGAACATGAATCCCTCGATGCAGTTGATTTTCTGTTACAAAAGTGAGTTTTTAGATGTAGTCTGCACTATAGAGGTTAGATTAGAGATTTTATTCAGGAATTTATAATGCCACAAATGTTCGGTTGGCTTCCTATATCTTACTTTCCATCTGTGATTTTACATCCAAGTGTATATATCTCTGCACTTGATTTTACCGTACTGATGAGCACTCAAGTATGAAATACGTGTCTTCTCAGGTATTATCACTACTTTAGCACTTCCCAAGTCTCGTCACTGGTTCTTTCTAAGGTCCCAATCTGTCCACTCCTTCAAGAGAACTGAGGATTTGCGGATTATGGACCAGTATTTATACCTGTTGTAGTGACCGTGTGAACGCCTGTTAGTTTGGCCGGTAAAAGTTCTCGGACACTCAATGACGGTATTTCATATTTGCCTTGATCTGAGGTATTTTTATATTTGGTTGTTGATCGTGAAAATTGTTTTCTTGGGATGTTGTTAATTTTGTCTGTCACACCTTTGATGTATGGTAGGAAAGCTTTTAGTCCGAGAGCTGAGGGACCAATAATGCAACATTTTTATAAAGGCTGATAATTCAAATTCCCTTGTGAGCGGAAAGGCATATATACTCTTCTACGAGCAGGAGGACACTTCATCACATGTTCAAAATTATACTTAGTTTTATTTTTTCAATAGTTTTATTAAATATTTAATGTAATGTCATTCTTCTAAATAAATATATATTTGATATTAGGTCAAAATCAGTTGAATATCAATAGCCTGCCGTTAGTTTGGAACAACTGGCGTAGGGTGGTTGTTCCGTATTATTCCGTATGAATTAGTTTTTCTGTCGAAATTTTGAAAAAAGTGGCAACGTTGCTCTCCTGTCAAAAAAAGTTGTATATTTATTCTAGTTAGGTAATAGCAATTTTATCATCCACGCTATTCGCTTTTCGGGTCCGGTAAAATAGAATCGAGAATCGGGATATTTTTTGAAATTGTGCAATTATGAAAGACACTTCCTTCTCTTTATTTTGTCCTCCTAATTTTCGCTAGTGCCAGCACATTACTACTGATGGATTAGCGGACATCAGTAGTTTGATGAGATGTAAATTTTTAAATCTTTCGATAATATTTGCAACATAATTTTGGTCCTTATTGAGCCTGGACGGAGAATTAGGAAACTTTTGTGAATAATAATTCGTTTGTAATTAGTAATTCGTTTCAATTTATTTTGTTTTCATCGATTTGCGGTAGAAGTAATGTTAAAATATCAAGCGTGAGGCGATAATTCAGTGTGTTTTATCGGACGGAAAAAATTCACGGTTTTTTCGCTATTTTGCTACATTGTTTATTTCGGCGGTTTAGATCGAGGCACCCATTAAAAAGGGTTTTATCTATAAATATTTTAATGCTAGCTCATGAATTAAAACGATATCATGTATTTTGTATTTCTGGGTGGAAATTGAAAGGTTTGCAGCGGAGATTTATTCTACGTGTTCAATAAGAGGTGTCACCTACACAGACGTCTGCTTTGCTCGAAAGATATAAGAAATGTCAGCCACTGTCAGATTCTGACTGCAAAAAAAGAATGAATGTATTTTCAGGATGTATACGACTTGTCAAGAAAGTTAGATGATCAGGCTTCCAAAAGCAAGTTCAAAGTTAGGTTTCGTTCATTGGAGGCTACGCGTCAGGAGCCTTTGCTCTCAATGGAGTGAGTATGGAAGTCGATGAATAATTTGTTCCAACCTTTGCGGTTTATGATATTGTGGATGAAATGTGTTCCAACATTGGGCAATCGGCTGACATAATTCAGAGGAAAAGGTCGGGAACAGGAAATAGTACCAGCAGCAATAGCGGCCATCCGCTTGCTTCACCTACCACATTGAATTGGCGGTTTTTTTCCGGAGAGATAAGGGAATCAGAAACCTTCTACCCTATATTTATAACATGATACATGACAACAAGTCTCTGATGGATGTTATTATCTAGTAGGTCGATTGACGGGGTCGGCGTTGAGGGTGTGATCGGGATTGCCACCCCGAATTCTTCAAAGCCTAGACCGATGATATCGTTCCTGGTTGATGATACGTCAAAATTGGGGTCTTCTATATCGAATGCTTGCCAATATTGCCGTAACAATATCAATTTCATTAAACATTTGAATTACTTCAATTTACGCGTCCGTTCATGTTGAGTGCCTTATCACTGGATATATTAACATTTTGGTAGGACTGAATTTGGAAGGGTTGGCGGAACCCTCTGATTCGACGGCGGAAAATAATATTGAGAATAATGCTTTTGATAATGACCAGCTTCGAGGAGATCCGAGATAACATCAAGAGGCTCCCTAGGAACAAGACGCCTGGCATAGAAGGAATCGATGCGGTCCTACTGAGGAACCTTCCGAAGAAGTCCCTAGTGCAACTGGTATACATTATCAACAGTATCATCAGATGGCAGCACTACCCGCAATGCCTAAAGCATGCGGAAATTGTCCCCATCCTTAAACCGGGGAAATCGGATGCTAGGGTAGAAAGCTACCGCCCAATCTCACTGCTGAGCACCGTCGCGAAGTTGGTGGATAGAATTCTACTCAAAAGATTTGAGGATGTTGAGGGAGGGCTCAACCTTATCCCTGAACCCCAATTCGGCATCCGAAGAGGGTATTCCACGTCCTCCCAGGTAGCTTGGATTGTCCACGGGGTGAGGGGGGCCTGCCAACAACAACAAAATACGCTTGTGGTCCTGTTGGATATCAAAAACGTTTTTGATACCGTCTGGACCGAGGGCATGATCATGAAGATGTTAAGAGCAGGCATGCCTGCCCACATGGTGCGTTTGGCTGATTCCTACCTGGCCAATAGGGCTTTCCAAGTGCGAGTGAACTCCACCAGCTCCACAATGAAGTCGATCGAAGTCGGAGTGCCGGAGGGATCGAGTTTATCCCCGCTCTTGTATTCTTTATATACGTATAACTTCCCCATGTCCAACCTGGTGGACACGACCATCTACGCCGACGATACGGCGTTTTATACACACTCGCAACACAGCGTGATGGCCGCGTCGAAGTTGAAAACACATCTTGACAGAGCGGTCATACCGTATATGAAGAAGAACTAAATAGAGTTGAATCCGGACAAAACAGAGCCCATGATCTTCTCGAGAAGGATAAAGAACACCAATATCAGTAGTCCCGGGGAGTTCAGGGTTCTGGGCAACCAGATTGAGGAAACCGATACCGTGCGGTACCTGGGGGTACAACTGGACTGGCGTCTGTTCTTGCGCAAGCACGTCAGCCTTGCGGTTCAGCGAGGGGCGGGAGTGCTCAGACGAGTGTACCCGCTCATCGCGAGGATCGCTAGGCTGAGCCTAGAGAACAAGGTGCTCTTGTATAAGCAAGTAATCAAGCCTGTAATGACATACGCCTGCCCGGTGTTCTGCAGCATCTCCAACACTCAAATAAGTAGGCTGGAGGTGATGCAGAATGAAGTACTGCGTATAATCACAGACAGTGACAGATACATTTGGTCGGACGACTTGCTTGAGCTGGCCAAGATCGAGAAGATTGAAGATTTCATAAAATCACAGTCAGATAAATTCTATCGATATCACATCCAGGGAAGCCCGCTGACCAGGAACATCACAGCCATAAGAGAACACCACGCCGTACCATGGAGGTACGGAGGGTATATCTACCAGATGCTGGATATTTCCGCGATCCCCCTTGAGGAAGAGTATGCATTGACCACTCATGCCATGCATGTACAGAACCCGGTTTTTTCGTTGTTTTTTCGGGAACTCGTCAGACTCTCAATCGACGATGCATTTGAACGCCAGATGGCTTTTCATGAACGAACTCAAGCCCCCACAAAACTTGCAGGAGGCGGGGCAACAGCAAAGTGCGTGACGGAGACCGGTGTTCGCAAAAGTGGCCCACAAACATCGTGGGGTCTGCTCTAGGGTAGACGAGCCGCGGTTTAACCCGCCCGCTGGATTCCAGAAGGGTAGGCCAAAACCCCGCTCCGGGGGAACCAGCCACAAAACTCCTTGCCCTTACCCCTACCCTGCGGTATAGGGATAGTTTTATACATATTTTGTGTTTATACTGTGTGCCTAATATTTTAATAATTCTACAATATATACCTTTTTGCTTTTGCTTTTGATAATGTTAGCTCTACAAAAACCAGGAAGTGCCGTATTGTTACACACGGTAGTGGTTGGGGTTAGGAACAGCCCAGAAAAAAATAATACGGCTCGATTTCTTTTAGGCATATCTTAAATAGTATGAATGCCGCTAGGGGCCCCATTCCATACAGCCCTTTGTTTAAGTTCATAGTACAATGAACGTTTTTTTTTCTTCATAATTCATTGGTCTTCATTTGTTATCATTACTTAGTTTATTATTATTCGTTATTTCACTATTAATAATTTTTTCTCGTTTTCATACATGTTGGTAAAGTAAATATTCATTAATCCAAGTGTCATTAAATACGAAACAAGTAGTTTAGAGCGGGTAGTTTCTGATTTGAAGTAAACAGTTCGAGTAGATAATAGAGGTAGGTAGAATAGAGTGTCAGTTAAAATATATACTGAGTGCAATTAACCACTCAGATGGGTAGTTGGTATGAAAAAAGGTTTAGAATTTTGTTCTCTAACCTAGTAAGCGTATGAGAATACTAACCTTTAACCTTGTTAACGAAACGCGCGTCGAGTGAAAGTGCCATAGTTTTGGTGTTTTGGGTAGCTTCTATTTCTTGAATCATATTTTTACAATGGAGTGTTGTAAGAGGCTGGGAAATCCTTTCTCAAAATCATATTCTTTTATAGTGGCATAGCAAATAATACAACATAATTTCTGACCCCAAAAACCCTTACATACGAATTTTGAATCGAATCAGACCATTATCACAAATCTCGTCCGCCACCTTGGAGCCACCATTTTGTATTTTTTAAAAACAAAAATGTCATATTGCATTGTCACCAGAAGTTTCCGTTAATATAAGCGTGTTCACATCACTTCAGGGGGTCTGTAAAAAGTAGTTATACGATTTTTTCTACATATGAATCTTGCAAAAATAAAGTTATTTTTTGTTAATTTTAAGATATTGTAAGTAATGGTATTTTCATTTGAATAAATGATCCGTCATTTTAGGTTATACTAGCTATTGATGTTACTGGATGATTATGCGATTTATAGTAATCAAGGACGTTGCCAGGCAACTTCATTGCAACCAGATTTATTTAAATTGCATAATAATCAAGTTACATTCGAAGCTTCATCGTATCATTGACAACGATGATGTGAAAATGAAATCAACAACTTTGATAACCTATGTCAGGTTATTGTCATTTCAGCGTACCATTTGGTATCTGGGGTATTTTAAAGTAACTAACTTATTACATTATTGTTATTAATGTATTAGGTATGCGTTGTTATGAAATGAAAGATATCATAAATTTATCAACATTTTTATTAATGTTACGTATATTCAGATACAAAATATTCATACCCTGCTAATTATGGAATGGTAATGAAATCAATTTTATAATGAAAATTGTTCAGGCATTTTCATTACAATTGTCTTCCTCATTTATATATTTTCAAAGTATGTTTTTCTTATGACAATTCAAATTTCCTTCACCTATAATGGTTAGTGCAGGTCTTCTCTAAAATGGTTCATATTTACTGATTCGTCTTCTCCTTTCGAATAAATCAATTTTTTGTTCATATTAATTCATATTTAATATGATCGCCACTGCAATAAATAGACAATACTTTTGAATTTTCGCAGTATTATGGTTTGTGACCGAAGGAACAAAACCAAAACTCAATAACTTTTGTGGTCATACTGTTTTATGCTCAAATACTGGTTTGCCTCTCGTTCATAGATGCCGTTATTACAGGTATGTTAAAACAGATATAATGAATTCCAAAAATCAGGCCGCAATTCACCTTGTCACAGAGCTTAACAAAGTGACCGTTTTAGAAGTGATGGGACGCCATAAAGACAAAATTGATATCGAGCAAGGAGGTGAACACGGAAGAACGGCTCTTCACATAGCAGCTATTTATGATCACGAGGAATGCGCCAGAGCTCTGGTAAGTGGAGAATATATGCATTTGAGTTTTTGCAAAATGTAATAAAATGACCATGAATGTAGAATTCTCATCCAACTTCTGAAGCGAAATAGATACTACACGAGAACAATTCGTTAATACCATATATCATATACCGTAACAAAAAAGACTCAAAGCCTCACCAATCCCCATAAAGAATAAAATCTGCTATTATTTATTTTGGTCACCTCAGCGTTGCTTATTTGCTGAGTAGACATGTCTTGCTGATGAATAAGTGCCCGTTTCGATAATGAGCTCTTCCAAAGATAAAAAGATAAAAATGATATCTTGCGTGATACACGATACAGAAATATCAACAGTATCGGAAAGTTTTCATCTTGTGTATGGTGGTTTTATGAGAGCGTGAAAAATAGCTTGCTTTATGTTGAGAGAGCATTACAATTTCTCCTCTACGCGCTCGAAGAAGGAATATCGACGTGAACTGTTAATTCGTCGGGGGGGGGGGGGGGGGGGGGTAAAGAATGGGCGCACAGTAGTGCTTCTCTCTTATTTATGTGGTATTATCATATCATTGCGTTCCTTGTTGCTCGCGTAGATTTATGTCTACAGCATCGGAAAGTTTTCATCTTGTGTATGGTGGTTTTATGAGAGCGTGAAAAATAGCTTGCTTTATGTTGAGAGAGCATTACAATTTCTCCTCTACGCGCTCGAAGAAGGGATATCGACGTGAACTATTAATTCGTCAGGGGGTAAAGAATGGGCGCACAGTAGTGCTTCTCTCTTATTTATGTGGTATTATATATCATTGCGTTCCTTGTTGCTCGCGTAGATTTATGTCTACAGCATCGGAAAGTTTTCATCTTGTGTATGGGGATTTTATGAGAGCGTGAAGAACAGCTTGCTATATGTTGAGAGAGCATTACAATTTCTCCTCTACTCGCTCGAGGAAGGGATATCAACGTGAGCTGTTGATTTGTCGGGGGAGGTAACAGGAGAGGCGCGCAGTAGTGCGTCTCTTTTATTTATGTGGTATTGTCATATCATTGCGTTCCTTGTTGCTCGCGTAGATTTCTGTCTATACCCCAGATGAAAAGTGTCCGATACTGTATACTACAGATGAAAAGTTTCCGATACTGTATAATTGTTTTGTTATAGTAGACAAAAATAAACCGGTTGATGTTGACAGATTTTCGATACGATTTTACTCAGTGTGCCTTTTGGAGGACATTATTGTACATAAATCCTTATGATAATAATGCATGAATTAAAGAATCGTCGTAGGTTCTTCATATTAAATTATTATTATTCAGGTTCGATTTTAGTCAGGCTGCCATGTGTTTCGTGATGGAATAATAAAATTATAACACTCAAAAATACTCGAAGGGTGGGTCCGAATAGCTGGTAAGATCACGTGAACTTGTATTTGAAAAAGGGAATTCTCTGCCCACCCTAAACGTATGCCAATGGTCTTTCGAGTATTTGAGTGCGTGGAAATTGAATACATATATTTTGCGAGGAGTAATTATTAAGTCGATGTAACCAGAAATGAATAACTTTGCGTACAGTGAATCCAGAACTATTTCACGTCTAAAGCTAGGCTGGTTTCACTGTACACATTTCAGTGCGTAAAAATTGAACACATACATTTTAATTTAAGAATATTTCAGGGCGTAGGTAATTTCCCAAATATATTTGGTGAGGAGATTACCTATAGGATTATCGTACACCCTTGCTTCCACAGGTAGAAAAGAGTTTTTGGTGAGGAGAATACGTCCGCCCCACCAGGGTTTTTAGGCATCTTAGTTTTGTCGATCATCATTGCAGATCTGGTCAGGGCGGAGGGCAAATGCTTGAATCCGTCATTCTTGCAAGTGGTTGCCATATGGCAATCTATTTAATCTTTATCTCATTTTAATTTTGAGAGTATATGGTATACCGGTGTTCCTTACGGAGTGAACAAAGAACATATGTGTGACTAACTCGAGTGAACTAATACTTTGGCTTATGCCTGGCGTATATTTAATAGGAGTTGAACTCCACTTTACACGCTCAAACACCCCTCTACTTCAACTAGTGTACATCTTGTATGTCAGGTTGGCGATAACATACATGGATTCTAGTTTGAAAAATGATAGGATGGATCTAACCCTTGAGTAAATAAATTCGTGGAACCGATAATAGGGGTTCGAACACAACATTGCCGCCTCAGGAGACGAGTGTCTAGCCGTACCAATCCTACTTTTGATCCCGCAGTTCCGCATGCCCATATCTCGAATTAACCAAATGGGTCATTTAATGGCGGTGACAAAACAAGAAAACAAACTGAGTTGAAACTGTGTGAATTTGTTTTTTCGCTCGCAACTCATGCGGAACTGCGGGATTAAAAGTAGAATGGTACGGCTGGACGCTTTTACTCAGGAGGTCCTGTCATATGTAATATCATATATGTTAGGTTCGGTTAGGTTGAACAAAACTTACTTACCTAGTCTATACTCATTCACCCGTCTGTATGGTCCGGTTGGTTTATTTCTCTGGGGTGACGAGCAGATACCCTTTAACTTATAGAACACGCACAATTAATTAGTTGGTTTAGAGCTGATTGGTTCTACTAATTCAGTAATCTTTGCTTTGATTCCGTCATAACGTCAAAATAGTGAAAATTACAATGATCATACTGAAACAGACTGAAAACAATATTTCGTTAACTCAACAAAAAAACTATCTAATTGACAATAAAATACCTAGCGTCTTAGCAAGACCATATTTAAATACATGAAACTGATTGCAAATTCTTATGGATGGTAAAATAATTAAGGAACCCTTTAATTCTGAGGTCAGGGCTGAGGCCTTGACCTGAGAATAGTCCACTGGACTTACTGCTTCAAAAACAATATTTCAACTGATTTCTTGTTTCCAGAGTTCAAGGCTGGCCAGGTCTGTCCTTCCCCCTCCAGAGGAGAGGGGATAGTCTCATGCTTCAGGATTTTAACTTGTAAAATAGATGTCGTTACCTGACCAATCTTGGTATTCTAAACCCTATTTTTGTGTTCTACATTCCTACATTCATTTGGGTGATGCCCCGTACAAATAGAACTAGCACTGAAATTTGAATTATCTTTATTGGCAGAAATGATCATAAAAACTGCCCTTTCTCTAGCGAGTCCGTTGTCCTTAGTTGCCTGTTCACTTTCAAAATAACAAAATTTGCATACATCTTACAACGAACGACCTATTTCCATATGAGTATTACTTGTGACTAAATTAACTAGTAATTAAAAGATCGAATTGGGTTGATTCTAGGAGTTACCCTGGCTCCAAACGGGCCATATACAATCGTCAGCATTTGACCTTTTTCTATTCAAACTGCAATTCTCAAACGTAACAATTACTTAAAACTGTCCATATTTTTTATGATTCTCTGAAATCTAAATTGTTTGTGACCCGTCCCTAATAAATTTTAAGTTCGATTCTTGTAACTAGACTTGATAATTTCTTTAGAACTTAGGCCCTTTTTCCCCGATGTTCAAACGTTTTTGAGCCATATGTATGGTCGCTTATGCAGTGGAATGGTTTCTGTCACGCGATCAGTGGCGTCTCCCAAGATTTTATCACAATGGCATTCCGGCAAGTAGGTACGCTCAATTCTACATGAAAAATATTTAGTTATTTCACATGATCTATTAATAAACATTGTATAACTTCCAATCTTTGGTCTAGAATTTCCATATTGAACCTCAATCACTGCAGTAGCAAACATTCATAATAACATATCCACCAATGATTTTTTGAATATTGTCCCTAAACATTTTTTTTTTCTATTTTAGATATCAGAGTTCGGGGCTTGTCCCAAAAAGCCATGCAATAACGGATATTATCCCATACACGAAGCAGCGAAAAATGCATCTTCTAGGACTCTAGAAGTTTTCCTTCAATGGGGAGAATCTCGTGGTTGTAGCAGAGAAGAAATGATATCATTATACGATTCAGAAGGCAATGTTCCTCTCCATTCCGCTGTCCATGGAGGAGATATAAGGGCAGTTGAACTATGTATGAGGTGAGTCATCAGTGAAAAGGATAAAAAAAATATGTTTATGGTTAGTTTTTAAATCGAAATCAAATTCACAAATAAATCGATCAGATGTACTCATGTCCACCTTCGTTATTTGATAGAATCTCAGTTTCTCACGGTCCGTCTATACCTTCTGTAACGTAAGAAGTGGAGCTTTGCTTGGATTGGTCTATTCTCATAAACATCACACCAGCCACCATTGATACGATGCTTGAAGTTATTTGAAAAGGCGCCATTATCAAAATGCTCCAAGTTTCAACACTGACTCTAAAATAATTGATGTTCAAATAATTTAATGAGATCTCTATGTAAAAGGATTCTGAGATGCCGAAATGGGCTACTCCACTGAAACGAATATAACTAGAGGGTAAAATTCCAGCTTCAAAAATATCCTGGGTTCTAAAGTTAGGTATTTGTCAGATACGCAAGTGGTACTCTAAGAGACGAAGAGAGGTTGACCTTCACCCATATGTTAGCCGAATGAAACATATATTTTATGAAGTATAATAAATAGTCGAATACGCCTACGGCTACGGATGTGAAGTTATCCACATCCACAAATGTACACTGAAAAAAAGTTAACTCGGTTGGTAACATTTGTCTTTCTTACTTGAATGATGAATTAGACATTTCTCAATGGTTCTATCATATTCAGAAGGTTGATTACCATGGGATATGAGTATTAGGGTAATTTTTTATGCTATGAAAAGGGGTAAATGGGGGTGATATTATTTAAGTACATATATTTAGTATTAAAATGGCTTTGTATAATATTTTTATGGCAGATTTGTTTTAAGGAAGCTAGACTACATACTTGTAAGTATATGAATTCATTTGTAGCCACGTCGAAGAGGGTGTGATCAATCTTCTAATAAAACAACATTGTAGACATTTTTAAATAGGTTATTCTTTTTCAGGAGGTTGGAGTACATAGCTGTGGGTATATGGATTCATTTGTAGCCCCGTCGGAGGGGAGTGGTGTGGGAGAGTTTGTCAAAAAAAAAACAATTTTCTGGAAAAACGACATTGTAGGGTTTTTTAAATAGGTTATTCTTCTTCAGAAGGTTGAAATACATAGCTGTAGGTATATGAATTCATTTGTAGCCCCGACGGAAGGGGTGTGGTGAGGGAGAGTTTGTCGGAAAAAAATCAATTTTCTGGTAAAACGACATTGTAGAGTTTCTTCGATTGAATATTTTTTTTCCAGAGGTCGAAATACATAGCTGTGTGTTTATGAATTCATTTGTAGCCCCGTCGGAGGGGGTGTGGTGGGGAAGAGTTTCTTGAAAAAAAATCAATTTTCTATTAAAACGACATTGTAGAGTTTTTTGAAATAGGTTATTCTTCTTCAGGAGGTTGAAATACATAGCTGTGGGTATATGTATTCATTTGTAGCCCCGTCGGAGGGGGCGTGGCGGGGGAGAGTTTGTCAAAAAAAAATAATTTTCTGGTAAAACGACATTGTAGAAATTTTTAAATAGGTTATTCTTTTTCAGGAGGTTGAAATACCTAGCTGTAGGTATATGAATTCATTTTTAGTCCCGTCGGAGGGGGTGGAATTTAAGTCTCACATCAAACAAGCGGATAGGGTCAGTTGTGGGGTTTTGATCATTTATTTCGTAGAACAATATATCAGGAGTAATTCTTAATTGAAACCTGTTGATGTCAGTCGCTTGAGGACATCTACGACAGGGCTACAAATGAATTCATATACCCACAGCTATGTATTTTAACCTCCTGAAGAAGAATATGCAATCCAAAAAACTCTACAATGTTGTTTTACCAGAAAATTGTTTTTTTTTCGACAACTCACCCCCACTACACCCCCTTCGACGGGGCTACAAATGAATTCATATACCCACAGCTATGTATTTCAACCTGCAAATACATAGTCTAGCCTACAAAAAATAAATCTGCCACCAAAATTATTCTACTACGCCCTTTTAATACTAAATATATTCATTATCACCTTCATTTCACCCTTTCTCATAGCATAAAAAATTACCCGAATACTCATATTCCATAGTAATCAATCTTTTGAATATGATAGAACCATTGAGAAATGTCTAATTCATCATTCATGTAAGAAAGAAAAATTTTACCAACCGAGTTAACTTTTACTCAGTGTACATTTGTGGATGTGGATAACTTCACATCCGTTAACGGTTTGCCTATCAAAATGTGGTCCAAACTATATACAGTGAGATTAAAAAATTTGTACCATATTGAAAACATTTTATTTTTTATTCATTTGTCAGGAAAATTTATTCTTCATGAGAAAAAGAATATATTGCTGTAAGGTCTGGACCACATTTTGATAGGCAAGTAACTATAGGTGTATTCATTTATTTATGAAACTCAATAAAAAGAATATTTCATCCGGTTGACAGATGGGTGAAGGTCGACATCTACTCCGTCTCTTGACACATTTTGAGAAAGTTATTTTGAGGTGCATGTCACTGGGACTCAAATAATATCTGTTTTTTATGAAGGGCTTCTGATCTCTGTATATTTTGAGTGGCATTTCAGTCCTGTCCCAAGAGAGGAGATGAATATACTTACATTATCTCAATATTTGTTATTGTTATTTCACGTCGGGTTTTTCGGTGATTCGACCTGCTACTTGCTGAAAAATAAAAAAAAATGTAAATCTAAGGAAATCAGTACGAGTGTAGAAGAGCAAATTAATCACTTTGCCCCAATAAGTTACTGAGATTGGAAAAGTTGTTGATTTATGTCAGTAACGTATAGCACTATGAATTTACCTGATTAAATATTTTTCAGATAGGCAAATTCAGTGTACAATAAGTAACTGAAAAAAATCAATAATTTCATTCAAACGCATTAACTTATTAGTGCAAATTGATCTATTTATCCTTCCACACTTATATAGATTTTCTAACATTTATATTTTTTTATTTTTCAGATTGTAGACCCAGAAACCATGTCAAGAAGATGTTTCCTTCACAAAATTGAACTTTCAATTAAATTAACTATTATCATTAACATGTTACAGATCTGGAGCAAAAATTTCAATACAACAGCAAGACTTGTCGACAGCAGTTCATCTTGCATGTGCGCAGGGAGTTATAGAGATGGTTAAGCTTATGTTCAAGATGCAACCCGAGGAAAAAATGCCATGTCTACAGTCCTGTGATATTCAGAAGATGACTCCAATCCATTGCGCTGCCATGTTCGATCATCCTGAAATCGTAGAATATCTTGCGTTGGAAGGAGCTGACATTAATGCTATGGACAAAGAAAAAAGGTCGCCATTGTTACTAGCGGCTTTGAGAGGATGTTGGAGAACAGTCCATACACTAATTCGGTTAGTTGAAGAATTTCATTCCAGTTTATCGAAATTTGACTATACAGTATCGGAAAGTTTTCATCGGGGTATGCTGGTTTCATACGAGCGTAAAGAATAGCTTGCTATTATGTTGAGAGAGCATTACAATTTCTCCTCAACTTGCTCGAGAAAGGGATATCGACGTGGCTGTTAATTCGTCGGACGAGGTAATAGGGGAGTCAAACAGTAGTGCATCTCTCTTATTTATGTGGTATTATCATATCATTGGGTTCCTTTTTGCTCGCATAGATTTGTCTACAGTATCGGAAAGTTTTTATCGGGGTATGCTGGTTTCATAGGAGCGTAAAGAATAGCTTGCTATTATGTTGAGAGAGCATTACAATTTCTCCTCGACTCGCTCGAGCAAGGGATAACGACGTGGCTGTTGATTCGTCGGACGAGGTAATAGGGGAGTCATATAGTAGTGCATATCTGTTATTTATGTGGTATTATCATATCATTGCGTTCGTTGTTGCTCGCATAGATTTGTCTATACCCCGATGAAAACTTTCCGATACTGTATACCCCCGATGACAACTTTCCGATACTATATAATTGAGTTGGAGCGGGGACTAGCATGGTTGAAGACCGCTCGCTTGGTGTCCGAAAGTCCCAGGTTTGATATTCAGCCGCTGCGAAGTTTTTCTTCTCAGATATGAAAGTCTGAATGATCGAATTTCGTAGCCGGATTTGGAGGAGGTCCGCTTCGAAGAATATTATTACGAGCAATCAGTTTCGTTTCCTTATATTTCTTTTAAAAAAAATTGTTTTTAGGTACCAGTCTCGACAAAGTAAACTGAACTAATCTAATCAATTTCGATAAAATTTCTAATAGTCGAACCATTGATATTATTTTTGTAGAGCACTGGGCATGAAAATTTAAAAGTGTATAAGAGGCACTTTTGATAATGGACCTCATATTATGTTCTTCTAAAAAAAATTATTGTTACAGACATTTATGTAAACTAAACTCTCATCAATGTGATACACACGATTCATTAATACTGAAAAAATCAATTCATTCCGTTGTTATAGATTGGGGGCCAACATAAACATTAAAGATGTACACAGGAGGAATGTCCTTCATCTGGTCGTGATAAACGGTGGCAGGCTTGCAAAATTTGCAGCGGAAGTAAGTGAGGTACCTAATTATGATTGCATGTTATAATGCTGATTAGCATGAAATACAACATTATATGTTGGAATCCTTATGACCATCCCTAACCGATCATGTAATGAAAAACAGTATCATATTCAAAATAATAAACTTCTAAGTCACTGCGCTTTTTTGAAACGATCTGTATAAAGGATAGTTGAACCATTAAAAAGATCGAATGTAACCCTACAACTTATGTATGTTTTTTTTTTTAATATGTAAAATAAAGAAGTTACGGGGAGGGCGACTGACTTTTGGTTCTCATTGTATAACGACACATGAGCAGATATTCGGTAGTAATACTATGAGTACTTAAAAATAATAGTTTAAAAAACTAAACACGCTTTACTTCCCATGGACAAAAAAGTAAAAAATAATTGACAATTTAATTTCTCAAAAAATGAAAAAAAAAAGCGTGGGTGCTTTCGATCTATATTCTCATATTTTTCAATTCAATTTAACAATACAGAGCGTTCAAGAGCTCAAGAGAACTTTATCAAGCACCCCACGCTTTTTTTATTTTTGAGAAATCAAATTGACAATTATTTTTTACTTTTTAGTCCATGGAAAGAAAAGCGTGTTCTTTAGTTTTTTAAACTATTATTTTTTTACGAAAAAATCGAAATCTCCGACCCCGAAAGCCATACCAATTTTGAATCGAATCTGACCATAATCACAATACTCGTCCATCATCGTGGGCCGCCATATTGAATTCATAAATTTTTACGAAAAATTCATAATCTCTGACCCCGAAAACCCTCACACACCAATTTTGAATACGACCTAAAAAAACCTGACATACCAATTTTAAATCGAATCTGACCGTAATCACAAATCTCGTCCACCATCTTGGAGCCGCCATTTTGAATTCATGAATTTTGATAAAAAAATCATAATCTGACTCCAAAAACGCTTATATGCCAATTTTGAATGGAATCGGACCCTTATCACAAATCTCGTCCGCCATCTTGGAGCCGCCATTTTGTTTTTTTATAACAAAAAAAAGTGATATTGCATTGTCACCGGAACTATAAACACCTGCCAAATTTCAAATCATTCGGACGTCTGGAAATGGGTGAAAATCACGCCCTAAGGAGTCAGTTACAAACATACAAGTGAAGCTAATACTTATAAAGCGTGTAAAAATATTCGGGATAAACATCAATACTTGTTACATAATTACAGAGAGTGTCAGTTTAACAGTGTAACTGTCAGTTAAACAGTTTACTGTAAAACTGACACGATTTGTAATTGTGCAGGAAGTTTGAGATGTATAACCCTTAAATTTTTTGAAGAATTTTATTCGAAGCAATTATATTTTGATTGACACCATGATGAGATAAACGTCAAAACTTTACCCCTAGCTTTGTTTGTTTATATTGATTACTATGGAAATTCAAGTAAACATGATAACGTAGGTCAACACGGATATTTAGGTAAACAAACAAGAAAAAGAGTCAGGTTTAACATAGCGCAAAATTAAAATGTTTCATTTATGGTATCTTCTACTACGGAAATTAGTGGACATATCCATCCCAGAAGTCTTTTAGTCTCAGGACAGTAAAGGTCACACACGTTGATCAATACTCCCCAGTAGATACCCATCTTGAACACTTGCAATATCAGGAGATAGAAGCCTAACAATATAAAAATAAGAGCATACATTCGTTACTGGATTTCTGTGGTGTACATATGTGTGTCCTTTCTACAAATATCATAACCAGTTTGTTGCGAGACCACGAATGTCACGTTAGACTCCAGTTATTCTTGTAAGTAGTCCTTACAAACTTGATAGGTTGTCGATAGTACACATAAAGGTCATACATGTAGATAACTCATGAATCCTGAAAAAAAAATAGTATCAAACTGAGATATTTATCACCATCTCACATTTTCATTACCATGTAGGTATGTAATCTCTCCCAGCTACTACTAATATTATCTCAATGTCAAATCAAACCTCTTGTGAGAAAATGTGATCTTTAGGACCGATTCATAAACTTGACTTTCCGCTCGCCGTTTGCTAATGGGCTTAACATTGGCAGCGACGGAATGCAGAACGGTCACGAATGGACCTTTAAGTAATGGTTTTATTTGCTGGCATATCATAATGCCATCGTTATGTCAATATATTTTATGACATAATGAAATCAATTTTGGGGCAAGGACCATAGTTAGGTTCATAAAGTCCTAGTACCATAATTAAATTCAAATGTGAAGTTTCTAAATATCTAGCATAAATGAACTTCATAAAAAAAATCATTTTCAAAGTCAGGCACATCTAATTTTACTTGGCAGCAGTGCGTGTTTGACAGTGGATAAATCATTTGCTGTTGCACTGTCAAAGAAATGGTAAGGCACAGCTGGCTCACTATTTTTCATAATGAATAACTCGATTGTATCTGTAGTCTCAAAAACACTGAATTTGGAATTTGAAAAATATTCATATATACCTGTTTATTGATGCCAGAAGATAAAATTTTGTATATAATACAGATCATAAACTATCACTATGGTGCACAACGTGTTATCGTGCTCAGCTATTGTCTTGCTCGATAATATTTACGGCAACTATATACCATAATGATAGTTGTTATGATACATAATTATAACATAAATATAATTTTTCGGCAACCGTCCGGGAAGTAGGTTGCCGAAGGATTTTTCTTTGAGAAAGTATCAATTTCTGGACTAGTCCGGGAAGTACGTACTTTCCGGACTAGTCCGGGAAATGCTCGAATTTCAATATAAATATTTATATAAATAATAATTAGAATGTTTCTGTTAGTACCTATCTTCTGTTCGCATTTCGATATTCAATACAAATAAGAAGTAAAATGTTCGAAATTTTCTTCTACAAAGAAATATAAAAAATAAATCTGTCTCGATTTGTTATTCTACACGGTTACCGAAAAAATTGTGTACGCAACACGTCCGAAAACAGTTTTTTTGGACTCGCAGACTTCCAGGACTCGCTACGCTCGTCCTAGAATCTTTTCCACTCGTCCAAAAAAATAGTGTTTTCCGGACTTGTTATGTAAATTACTATTGTGTATTGATTTACAATCTTGATAGTTAATAGTTTGTTGAGAGTATGATTGAGGTCAGTTCAGAATGAAGTCTAAGAATAAGTGAATATCACATTATTAGTATTATAGACTAAGAGATGATAACACAAAATTTTCGGTCATTTGTACAACCCCCTTCAGGGCTCTAATCACATAATGACGAGAAGAAAATGATGGTCATAGCGCTGGTACTGGCGGCCCCATATCGTGGACGTTAATCGAACGTGTCGGGTTAATTACGAAAGTCGAACGATTTATTACACAATAATTCTTGTATTATTAGAAAGACGAGTAAAAAAGAATTAGGCGGTAGCGTAATGCCATACTTCTCCTATGTGACTTTCAGCCCGCCATACCGACGAGAACACATTATTTAAAAATTCGATCATTTATACCAGGCTAATTTGTGCACATCTAATCATCGTCGAGTAGCAATTCACGAAAATCACCATGCCATACTTTTCCGACGATTCCAAACTGCCGCCATACCACCGCAAAGGAGTAATTCTTTATTTTTTTGCAAAACGATTTGTACCACCCTATGAATTTTTTCACCAGTTCTTTGTATGATCATAAATAGAAATTTGATAATGCCATACCTGTGGGAGGTGGCGAACATGTACAATATTTTTTCAAAATTGTGAAATTTTGTAAGTTTGACGTTCAAAGAATATGAATACGAAATATCAAAGCTTTCCCAAATTCGCTTGAAAATGATTGGAGATTGGCTAGAATAGTCAAAACTTTTTCTGGAAGGGACGAACAAGTAAGAAGTGTGGAAGTAACGACTTCTAAAAGAAATTTCATTTGACCAATGAATTGTTCACTATGGTTGGAAGTTTATAATGGTTTCTCAATAGTTATTTATGCAACAAGTGCAAAAAGTAAGTGTTCAACTCGGCCTCATGGCCTCGTCGGACAATTTCACGTCGAGTGCAATAAACAATTTTTGCACGAGTACTAAAAATCGAGTGTGAATTGTGCTACACCTCGATGCAAACGAAATAACTTAATGTCATCTCTAAGTCAATCACAAATCCTGAAAATCACATGAAGGTAAGAACTGCTCAACTCTCCTTCTCACAACAGGAGTCAATGGTAACCGGAATAGAACTAAAAATATTCAGAATTGGTTGAACAGGTGATAAATTATTTCCTACATTCTTCTAGGTGATTTTGCAAAATGATCTATGCTAAAAAACCAAATTTAATATGAAATGGGGACGAATGAATTTCATTTAATAGTTATGTCCGGCTAGTAAAATTTATAGTATTGTTACTTGCATACCCATAAGAAAAAATGGGACTGTTTCTTTACAAAAGCTGAGTGATCACAATGATATTTTGAACAATTAAATATCAGCCCGCATTGCTTTAATGTTTTCTTTAGGCATGCTCGCAGAACATGTATCCAACATTGTCATTTCTCCTTGTTTTATATGTGAATTTCTTCCACATGCGAAGGTCAAATCCGAAGAGAGTCTTCTGCAACTGCTGAATGAAAAAGATTTTGATGGCTGTTCTCCTCTACATTATGCCAGTCGTGAAGGACATATAAAAAGTTTGGAAAATCTTATTCGGTTGGGCGCCTGCATTAATCTCAAAAACAATAACAACGAGAGTCCTCTTCATTTCGCTGCCAGGTGAGATTTTATGAAACTAGCATTTCTGCCTTGAGTATTAGATCTTGAAAAATAGGCTGCAAAAGTTAGATCATTTTGACATGTTACTTTCCATAAGATAAATTTCTGCAGAAAAAATTGGTCTAGATCTGAAAAATTAAATTACTAATCACTCCCATAGGGCTAGCACTATTTCTACTCTTGCCAAAGCAGGAGTCTCAGAACAGCAAATTATCAAGCTGATCGGACATTCGAACGCCAATTCTCTGAAGCCATACCTTCAGTTAGACTCACAGCATCATTCCACTTTAGTGACAAATCTAAGAGAGGAAAATAATCGAATTCAGCAGTCTTCTTCGGGTAGGATTGTATACCAAAACTGTACTTTCACTAATTGTACATTTAAATAATATTTCCTGTTAAGTGTACTTTTTATTCAATGAATTATTGATTTAATGTAATAAATTATGTTCTATTCACTTGTTTAATAATTCATTTATTTGATTCGTTAAATTATCTCGCTAAATACCACTCGAGGTATTGTGATTTTATCATGTTATTTGCTCTCGTCAATTACCAAGTTTTCGTGCAAAATGAAAGTTTATCCGATAAAATAAAAACCTCTTGTGGTAATACCCTCGATAATCTCATAAAAAAAGAAAAAATCATGACACTACTGCTTCTAATAGATATCTATCCACAACACGTTCCCCTTAATCCATGCTACCAGAGCGTTGTTCCAAACATAACCCCACTATAGGCAACCACCCTCCTTCATGTAAATAATGAAACATAACGTAAATATTGTTGCTGCTTCCATTTCTGAACCACTTAGTTACATTATTAATAAGTCTGTTGAAGAAGAAACATTTCTTGAAACTTTAAAAGAGGAAGTCATTCCCATATTAGAAAAAAAAATAACCCGCTGACAATTATCGACCCATCACGATTCCGAGTACTATAATGATTTGATTGATTTTTTGTTGAGTAATAATATTTTGAGCAAAGTTGGGGTTTTGTCCTAGTGGATCGACTGAGGGGCGACTGTTACTTTCATGGAATGCATTTACAGCAATGTTGACAAAGGAAAGTACGTTGGTGCGCTCTTTTTCGATTTATCTAAAGCTTTTTGACAGCATTGACTTTGATATTTTATCGGAAATGTTATGTACTAGGTATAGCAATTCGTGGAATATTTTTGAATTGGATATTGTCATATACAGGGTATAACATAAGTATGTTAAAATATTCAAGTGACGTATTCCTCAGACAATTTTAAGAAAAAAGTCTAAATAAACTTGGGTCCGGAAATGCTTCGTTTCGGACTTACAGGGTGTTGAAATTGATTTTTTTTGTACGCTTTTTAAAAATAACTTTTGCAAAAAATAAGTTATTTGCACGAAATTTGGTACCCTGGGTTTTATTGACGTGGGAAATCATAATTTCGTATTATTTTTCATATAACATCTAGAGGGCGCTGCGTACGCTGTCATTATTTATTTCAAATTGCCCTAACATTTTTGACAGTAAACTTTTGGTTTGGTTTTCATGAAAAAATCTTATTCCCACACCTTTTCCAATTAAAAAAGGTATACTTCCTCAACAACGCTGGAGGTGATCTTTTTCGAGATATTAAAATTTTCTATATCGATGCATGTTATTTAGCTAGGGAGCTAAGTGAAGTTGCTGAGAAAAATTTCAACAATCTGTATCTTGAAAACGAATCATTTTTCGATAAACATTTTATAGAAAAAAAGTTTTTTTTTTGACGAGATCTACCACATACTTATTTTTTGTAATGTTCTCAGCAACAATTTTGTTTGGCATGAAAATAAATGAATAACATGAATTATGCATGAGTATTACACCCAACATCCGACAGACATACTTGAATTAGAGCCACAAATTGGAACAGGAAAAAAATAAGGTTGTCCTTTTAAAAGTCATTCTTTCAAGAGTTATGTAATACATACATTGATGAAAAGTTTATAATCCAGTAACTTTATATATCTCAGCATGCGTCAAAATTGGTATTGGTACTGATATTCTGCAGACTTGTTCATGATGTTGGCCCAATTAGTAATCAAAGTTTATAACTTTGACAAAAATCGAAAAAATCACGAAAAAATCGTTTGTTTTCCAAATTTTTTGGCGAATATATCCCTGTAGAACTAGTTTTTGAAACAAACTTTCTTTGGACATTTTCAAAGTAGACTAAATTTATTACAATATGATACTAAAATTGTCTCCGTAGACCCAATAAATTCCAAGATTACGTCTTTCGAAGTTCATCATGATTTTAAAATTTCGCAATTTTTTGCAATTCTGTAGTTCTGAATGAATTTTGACTCTGATTATACTATCAAAGTCCTGTAATTTTGTGATGTAAAAAAAGAAGATGAGAAGTGTGAACGATCATGTTCAAGTTAAGCTATGAATAATGAAGTAAAGAAGATAATTACAACAAAAGTTAATAAGTTTTATTTGTTAGGAAATTGGGTACGAGTCAAAATCCAAAAATTAAATTAATTTAGCCCTATTGGAAGGTCCCGGTTGAGGTTCGTCCATATCTGGATCGACGTATTGGGATGGTGATGAATCGTTGACGTCTTGTGCAACAAGTCATCCACCATTTCGACATCGGACAGATCGCCGCCTTCTGGGATATCTACTATTGTAACATCAGGTATATTGCCATAAGAGGCTCCGCTGCAGTGCCTGCAGACTGATGAGCATTTTAATCCTGCCATCCTGCAGCTGCATACGTTTCCTCAACCCTTCTTGCAGCCGCAAGAAATCATCGGCAAGACGTGTTGTGGGGTTCCATCTCTGGTCATCATTTTGGGGTTGAGGTTCAGTGTGACTCCCAACCACGCCTGTACCTGTAAGAAGATTGTACATGAGAATAGAAAATAATGAATGATATGTAATGTGTATTATTGATGCAAGGACAAATTTTTACTTGATGGTATGACCGCAAGGAGTGAAATCGAGCAGAGTCTCGTGTAGGAGGTAACCTGGCAAGATTGGAGCTGGTATTCGCCGGACGTTTTCAACGACCGGAATTTTTTCGACTATGGACATCATTTGCTTCTTCCCTAAGCCAAAGAAGCAGGATGTCGAGCCACAACCACTAAAGGCATGGAGGAAGAGGAAAAGCTCTGGTTTCAAAGAGGATTTTGAAGAAGCGATTCTGGAGTACATGACATCTGATGCTTTGCCTCTTCCACATTTATTGTAGAAAATTCACGTTGGTTTGAGATCGCAGTAAGGATGATCAGCGAGTCAATGTCCTCACCAACGACTACCACTATATCATAGGTAGAGGCAGCAGTTACAGCTGTAGCGATAATGAGCCTGTCAGCATCTTCCTCTGCTTGTAGTTCTTGAATGTTATGATTTCCCATTTTTGTTGTCAGCAGCTTCATGGAACGAATCTTGTTCTTGTCATTTGACAATAATTTCTGTTGAGAAACCTGTGCCATGGTTTTCTCATCAACGATTATCTCTCGCGATGAGTGTGACTTGGCTCTTCGAAGACGCTCAGAGCTCTTTGTGTTTTTCTGTAAAAATATTAGGGTAAGTTAGGCTAGAGTTGTTCGAGTGACGTCTAAAATGTTGCAAAAAATTCGAAAAAAATTATGAACTTTGAAAGGCTTAATCTCGGAAACTATTGGGTCTACAGAGACAATTCTAGTATCATATTGTAGACAATTTTGTCTTCTTTGAAAACGTTCGAAAAATTTTGTTTTCAAAAATTAGTCCTTCAGGGTTATAATCGCCGAAAATTTGAAAAAAAAATGATTTTTAGCGGTTATTTAGATTTTTGACAAAGTTGCATTCGGCGCTCGAGTTCACAAACTTGGATTATTCATTACACCAACATCATATAAACAAGTCTGCAACTCAACTATTTTTTTGTCATTTTTATATGTATGAGTATGTCAAGTTTTTTTTGATTGTTTGGGTTACAGGTATGGAAGATATAATACGGTCAAACTATTACTTGATAGTGAGAAGGGAACTTTCATCATAAATGAAACTGACGGAGGTGGATTGACACCTCTGCATATAGCTTCACAACATGGTCACACGAGAGTCGTTCAGCTATTGCTGAATAGAGGAGCTCTCTTACACAGAGATCATAATGGCAGAAATCCTTTACATCTGGCGGCAATGAATGGATACACTCAAACGATTGAGTTGTTGCTCTCGGTTCATTCTCATCTACTGGACCAAACCGATAAAGACTGGGTGAGTAAAATGTTTTCTCAGTTGACCCGATTTTGGATAAGCACAGCTGAGAATAATATCTTATCAGATAGTTCGAAATTCTGGTCATTAACAACGTTTATCTCACAACTATGGATTCGCTCAAAATGGGTTCGACTTGACTGGATCCGATCCATCTTATTGATATATACAGTTTTCGGATTGGATTGAACCACTCAGGTCAATTTCATAAAATACAGGATTGGACCCAACCGATCGCCTCGAAGAGAAGTGAAATTACGAGATAAACGAGTTTGAAATTGACAGATGTCAGGTAAAAGTAGCAAAATTCAGATTTGTTGTTTTTCATCTCAATTGTCTGTAATTGAATGAGTTCTTCTTTCTCAAAATGGAAAACAAAATAACAATAAAGAAATTGTAGTTTGCCTAACAAGTGCGGAAAGTGATACTTCTCCGCACGCGATTGTAGATGGCCGAACGACGCGTTAGAAAAAATGTTTTTTAGGATACATGGATAAGGAAAGGATTAGGGTTTCGCATATTGTCAACAACGATTCGTAAATTGATTCGCAAAAACACAAGAAATTTTACATTACGAAATTCGACATATTGCTGTGAAGTTAGGTTTTTTCAATCGGATTGAAGCATAGGATTCCTCGATCCACTTATATATTCGCGACAGAAAGGTTGGTTTAACATGTGTAACCGTTCGTAACCACCTTATCTGTTCGTCTAAAATACTACCATGTTAATCGTCATTTGTCTATCGGCTTTTCTGCTACGATGTCAGCTTTCTGCATGAAGTGGGCACGCAGCCTAGTATGAAAGAAGTCCCCCTACATATTTTTTTCATATATTTCGGCACGCAGCCTTAGGAAGTCAAGGCCGAGATTCCCCTGTACCGCAGAGTTCCATGACAGACAGTTCTGTATCTGTCTTTCCATGTATTCAACCCTAATGTCATTCCACTTGTTCTATGCAAAGTAGAACTCTACTGCACAACGGATCCCAACCCAGACCTCCCTCGCGTCAAGACATTTCCCCATGTTGTGCTCTTTTTTGTTTGGTTTTGGTTTGAAGAGAAATAAAATGCGGAATAAACAAAATGTCATCTATTGAAATTCTTTAATACATAACAATCAATTTTTGAGCCTTAAACTTCTGGTATTATAATTCATTCTTATAAAGGTCTCATTTGAAAATACGAATGTTCGAAACGATTTGAATCTGAAGATAAAACTCTAATTCAGGGAAATACCTGGGATCTGATAATTTATTAGGAATCGACATCTCCAAAGTATAAGAGTCTGAATAGTTATAAAAGTTTGATGAGAATAGATTTAGTCGCCAATCGTGCTAATGGGCTTCAAGTAAGTCCGCCACCCCCTACAACCATGGAGTTCTCCCAGGTTCATCACGCACGGGTTCATCTTTTTGGGTGCACGCCATCTATGGGAATCAACCCGATACCGCGTCCTCCCCATCTTTTTGAATTATTATTTGTGCACAGCAAAATAGTGGGTTTATTTGTATACCTCTTTTTGACTTCCAATAGTGGGGAAGGATACATCTCTATTTTGGGATGAGGGTAACATTGCAGTAGGTGGAAACATTCTTAGTTCAACCATCTCACAATTTAGCGTCAGATGGGAAAAATAACATGGATAAGTTTTTCTGCAATCGATGTTTCAAAACCCATACACACTGGAGACATCATAAAACGATTTTCAATACTAGTGATTGTAGATATTTCACCAGTTACAATCTCTGAATTAGAATTACTGAGTTTGAGAATTCGAAAAGAAGTTAATTGAAAAGAATAATAAAATGACTTCAGGATACTTGGCTCCATATTGTGGGTGACGCCATCTTTTGGTCGGATCCCGTACCAAAGAAAGATTCAAGCCCAACTTGAGTTGTTACCAGGTGGAAGGTCCAAGATAAACTGCTTCTCCTGAATTTCGGCTAATTATTCATAGAGAAAATGATGTATCCATAGATACGGAGGTTGTCAAGTAGAATTGGTTGCAAATTGGATGTATTTTGCCGTAAAATCCAATTTTACTTGGAATCCACACGGACCAGGAATCTGAAACTTACAGAAAATGATGCTGATATAACTAGTCTTTCATTATGGACAGCTCTTCCAAGCTAGTTGGGTCCCATTTACTCCCAACACCCCCTGAAAGTTAGATAAATACGGGTTGTTGACAGGTGAAGCTTCGGTGCAAGACCTGAGAAAAGGCCCCAGTGTGCCCCCCTTTTGTCCAGAGGAGTGACTGATTTTAGTGTCAGCTTGTGAGGAAGAGTATCTAGCACAATTCCAGAGTAGTTATTAATATGCCAAGCTAATCAGAACTGCCCCATGTCTCTGTGGAGTTGGGCTATTGTATCAACTGGACATCGAGCAGTCAACTCCTGCTCTTTTTGTTACGAAACCAATGCTGTTTCTTCTTGAGGGTGGTGTTGAACATCAGAAATGGGTATCCTGCCCTCTCGTTGTACAACGTTAGTGTTCTGTCCTTTTGTTTGCGATACTTTCACTTCCAAGAAAAGAAGTCTGCTAGATCCTTTCCTTTTTGTACAGGTATGTCCAGCGTAGCGCCTTGTATACTTTACCTATCCGTTTAGCACTTCCCTGCTTAGGTAGAATCCTAGAATTACACAAATCAACCATCACCCCGGGTCAACCCTGTCTCAGTCTCTGCCTGAACTTTTATCTACTTTATTGAAAAGAAAGGAAATGAAGGTTCCTCTGGAAATTATATCAATAAAATAACATCCGGGGTCACCCCATCTCACTTGACTCAATGCTATCGAATTTGAAGCGGATAGAGACCGTCGAGATACATACTGACTACGTTTATCCCGATGTATTAGTCAACAAATCTACATCGAAGACGAAATAAAACACCTAACTAATGTGTTACAATCGAACGGCCATGACAGAAAAGATATAACCAGTGCTACGCGTCCAAGGGAGAAGAAGAGGAAGACCAGTGGAGAGCAACCCCAAGGCACAGTCTATTTGCTATACATAGAAGGTGCTACTAAGCGAATTGGGAAAATCGTAAAGAAGGAAAAAATCAACATCGTCTTCAAAACCAACCAAGAAAATGTCGTATCGTATCTGAGATCAGCAAAAGACAGCAGAGATCTACTCAAATCAGCGGGAGTTAACAGGATTCCATGTAACTGTGGTAAAAACCGCAGAACACAAGATCCTTTTTGAAAACATCGAGAGACTAGCAACGTCGAATCATTACTCATCATCTTATTTAGAAGCGATAGAAATACACAAACACCAAGAGAACTTCAACAGAAAGGAAGAGAGAACATATCTACCAAAGATCTAGCACACAGCATTGAAAGGCGCCAAAACGAAGTCATGTCATCCGAATCTTGCGGAAAGTACCCGCGAACCCATCATCACAGAAAGTGCGCGCAAAATCAGCTCTGTATATGACATGCCAGTGACGAGAGATTCAGTTTCGGTTGATACGTCAAGAAGAGTATTTCGACCACGCCACTGAAGATGACTTCCGCAGTTGCAGTTGAAACATTTTGAGAATTTAACCAAAGAAGACCACGGCAAAACCCGGAAACCACCCCAAACATTGACGCCAGCCGTGAAAGCCTACATTTCTATAATATCTTCAATACTACTCCAAGTTTGCAGAACTTTTGCAATTTTCTCAACGATCATACAGCAAAATTTAAGTTGAATATCATTTTGAAAGAGGTTGCAAACTGAGAGTAATTGCTTTCTCGATGTACCATTTACTTGACCAGAGTTTGAGAACTTTTGGAATCAATATGAAGTGAATAGCGTCTGGATATGAATATAAATGAATCTCGGCGTTCGGGCAAATTAAATTCCAGAAAAAACTATCCTCGAGCAGGGACTAGCAATCTAGTGGTTGCAAGTTCGATCCCTGCTCGAGCATAGTTTTTTTCTGGAATTGAATCTGTCTGAACGCCGCGATTCATTTATATTTTGGACATTTTTGACTGTAACGTTAAAATCATTAATTCGGAAAACTTTCGAGACTCTAAATTCTGATTCTGATTCTGAAGTATTTGATAGAAAGCGTTGCCTTATATTTTACAAGGCATCCCACCAATTGAAGTTACCATAAGTACAAATATTTCAAAATGGAATGGTATGAATATAGAGTGTTTTGTATTCGTTAACAGTAGAAATCGTACTGGGGAAGAAAAGTTGGTGTATGGTAAAGATGCATTATATCAATTTTGTTCCCATTGTGTAACAATCTAGGCGGCCGTCAATCTACTTTTCATTAAATTTTTTTTTTTTTCGATTTCCGTGATGCTTTGATTTCCTTCATTTACATTTTACTGGCCTGGTCTCTTCCAGAATACAGCACTTCATCTTGCAACGATAGAAAATCAACCCAATGCAGTAGTATTACTACTCAGCTTAGGATGCAAACTTCTCCATAATCAAATGGAGATGAGTGCCATTGATTATGCAATTTATTATAAGTTTCCCGAAGCAGCCTTGGCGATGGTTACACATGAAGACAGGTGAGCTCGTTTACTATCCGATATGAAATCCAACTATCCGAAGTGAAAAAGATCAATGCTCGACGGCTTTTTTCAACTTACTTCCTCAAATGCAAAAGTAAAAATGTTTTCCGCATTTGACTTTTCAAAAATGTTCACAATGATTCCTCTGCATTTATTTTCTTGTTAGTATTTCTCTCACTTGCTGTTCCAAATAAATTTTCAATGAAAACTAGAGAAAATTAACAAAATCAACTATCGAAATGAAAATGCGAATTCTCACTTTCAGATTTTTTCTTTTCAGTTAGAGTCTTTTCACAATATCTATCAGATGTAGTTCAGTATCCAACGTGGCTTCAGCCGCGGAAGTAGTTGTTTTCTGTTAGATATTACAAATAAATCACATTTTTGATTTTTCAATTTTCATGGAGACTGTCCTCCTTTTTCAATAGAATATCTTATTTGGTTAGTCCACATTTGGATTTGTATTATATGCAATGAAATCGATCAACCACAATTGATACTCTTTGTTCCATTCAAAACAATGAGAGAATTTACTTTTGTCGATAATACAGAATCTTTATCTGTTGACAAAAATGTGGTAGATATCGTGAATGTTCACAAGTTACAGTTATTTATTCAAAAAATCTAAACATAAATGTCCATATTTATTGATAATCGTCATAATTTTGATAACTACATCTTAGGATTATGTACAATATGACAAAAACCACTTGAGTCGAAATATTTCTGTCCAATGTGTCCCATTACATTTTTTATCATCCGAATTGATAATACCACATTCTAATTTTCGATTTCTTAATGGAAAATCGTTGCTTATCATAAAAAAAAACAATTTCACATTTGGAAAGTTTCAAGTATACGCCTCCACTCACAGCTAGAGCTTACATTTTTTGTCTGTTATGATACTGTGACTCCTTCAGTTCTTCCGGTGATCGAGAATCATGATTTGCTTTCGAAATTCTCGCTGCACCACCACTTGAAGCTTCAAGAACACTAAGTCCAGCAAATATTGGTATTGAAGGCCAAATTCATCCGGTTTTTTGTGAACTGGAATAATAACAGGTTTCAATAAAATATTATCCCACATTGGCTGGGAATGACCACCTGCAGACATGACATGTTTCATGGGTTTCACCCTTCTCATCAGTGCTAGGATAGGACAGGCAACATTAGAGTTATCCTGGACCACCCAATGAACGATAACACCCAAAACCCAAAAACAAGAAGCACTCCTTAGTAGTACAGACTCCGGGAAGAGTCAATGCATGAATTCTTACGAAGTCCGATTAGTTTGCCGGAGAGTTTGAAATAAAAATTTCGACAAAGTCAAATTCCCGTTCTCTCCACATTATTCCACAAAGTGAAAAATTTGTGGTAAATGTCTGTCAAAAAACAACAGCTTCCCACTACGAACATTGTTTTACATCTGACATCAGTTTGTGCCAGAGCTGGGTAATTCCTAGCTGAAAAGTAATTAATAATTACAATTACTTTTTTTCCGTGTAATTTGTAATTGTGCTTAAGTACATTTTTTCTTGGAGTAATTTGGAATTGTAATTGCAGCAAAATCTGTGCAGGAATTGTAATTTGAATGATGTTATGCAATAATGGGTCAAGCCACAGTCAGCCAGTTTCGTAAAAAAAATATCAGCTTAGTACTATAGTCAGTTGATGGACCCTTAGAATTACGGGTTTTATCATTTTTGCTCATTGTAAAATAACACTTTGCGATTTCAATGACTGTGATAACTCAATTATTAAAAAATGTGGCTTGACTCATTATTGCATAACACCATCTATGTTTAATTATATTAGTCATATAATCTAATTACAATTACTTCTCATGAGTACATATACTTTTCACAATTACAATTAAACTTTTAAGTATAAATACTTTTCTTTTTCTAATTACAATTACTTTTTCTGATTACAATTGCTTTACTTTACTCAGAACATTTAGTAAGTACTTTTTTTATATAAATTTTAGGTAGATTTCAAAGTTATACCTTTCCTTATATATTAGCCTATAACTCAAAGTAATTATACTTATATGTATTTCCAAGTTCAAAACATTCAAATGAATGCCAGGAATATTATATAAATCCAAATATTTCAGAATTTTTTAACAGGTGTCATTTTTTTAAAAGAATTATAGCAAAATCACGATTGCCCTCAATAGATTGATTATACATATATATAAGAACCTCAGATAGATTTTTATGTGGAACAAAATTCTTACAAAAAATTGAAATATTCTTAAAAAAAAAGATATTTCATCACAAGATAAAATTTAGTGCATTGAGTATCAACATCGAATACAGGGAGATCAAACTAGATTCTGATGTAGAGCAAGCTTACTGTATGTTCCTAGTAATACTACACTGTATCAGATAACGCATTAGAGTCTTGGGATTAAGTAGACAAGTTACATATGATCATTCTATTATCAATATTTCTGATTTTGCAAAACAAATGATTTTGTCTTTCTGTATCAAAGACAAAATGTATTTTCTCTGAGTTTAATTTAATTCAATTGAATTTGTTGCACTGATATAAATTTTCTGATACATTTGTACTGGTAATCACCATTCAGTTCAACATTTTTAATTAATGAAAAATTTTAAATGTTAGATTTCCTCAATTTTATTGTTATATCCAAAAATAATTGGAAAAAGTAATTAGTAGTTATATTATAAGTCATGTACTTTGTAACTGTTATTATTTTTTTTTAAGAATTATAATTAGTTATTTTTTTGAAAAAGTACTTTGTAATTGTAATTACTTTCAAAGTACATGTATATAATAACCCAGCTCTGGTGCAATGTTCCTCCAAGAGGACACAATTGCAAGTGCCAATTGCAATTAGAAATTGAATATTATCCCTCATTGGCTGGTAATGAACACCTACAGACATGACATGTTTCATGGGTTTCACCCCTCTCATCAGTGCTAGGATAGGTCAGGCAACGTTAGAGTTATACCCAATGAACGATAACACCGAAAACTCAAAAACAAGAATCACTTCTCGGTAGCACAAACTGCGGGAAGAGTTAATGCATGAACAAAGTCCGAAAAGTTGCCGGGGAGTTTTTTTTTTGTATTTAAAACATAACAAAATATAACTTCGATCTGTCTTCCATGTGATGACACAGTGGGTTTTTTAATCGTATTTTTGTTAAATAAAATCGATCATTAAATGCTCTATTTATTGGTGTATAATTGAAGTGTACATAGATCGACGGCGACGCATATGTGAGTGTACATAGACCCGATCCCTACCGACGACTGAGCGACATTGTTCGTGATTTTGCTGCCACCAGCTGTTTGAATATGAAAAGTAAGTACATTTGATTTCGCAAATTACCGGTGCATTATTTGAAAAAGGTGTTTTATTAGTTGCATGTAGATAGTTCATAGAAAATCGTTGGAATTCGTTGAGCGTAAAATTTGATTTGAAGAGGTTATGACGGCGAGGGTGTTCATTCGTTATTTCAAAATCCATAATACAATGTGTGAAAGAATTTGCCCGATAAATTTTGCGTTCACAAGACTGCTGTCTTGAATGAAATTAATTTTTGTCAATGAGATCAAATTAACCAAAAAATACTTCTCTTTTTTGGAAAATGTTGACGTTTCGGAAACTGTATCTGCCTCCGTTATCAAACTTGCATGGAGAAACGCTGAAAACCGTATTTGAATTGCGGTTTAGAAATAACAAGATCCTTTTTCGACATAGTCAAATGAAATCTGCCATACATTCTTTTGATTGACAGTTGCTATATTGATACATAGGGTGTTCGGTATCAATCAATTACCATTCTATTACTTCTCATTTTATCTCTGAAGAGAGGTAACCAGGTGCGGTCCATTTCGATGGAATTTGTTGAAAAGCAGTTGTTCGATAAAAGAATGCACGTAGTTTCCTTTAACTTTCTTTTTTCTTGATTTAATTTTCTCAATAAAATTTTGGTATTATTGCATTCCATCATATGATCGCCATTAGATGTTAAAATATGTTCGGATATTTTCGAACCTGTTATTTTTCGATTTCTGATGTAACTTTTATGTTCTTCCTGGCGCACAATCAATGGTCTTGATGTTTCACCTATATTTACCACACGAACAAGGTATGTTGTGGTTTCGGTTTTCGAATGTGTGAGTATTGATCTCAATGTTTCAAATGTTGTTCTTACATCATACCTATAGCAAATTCGTTTCATCTTTTCAGACAGTCCAGGGACATAAGGTATAATGTTGCTTGTTGGATGTGTATGGGGATGTCGCAGTTCTGTGTGTTGTTGGGTTCGATTGTGAACTGTATTACTATTTTCAATTTCAATAATGGTTTTTCCACGAATTGATTTGGATAAGCATTTTCCTTGAAAATGGACTTTATAAAATTCAATTATTCTTTCAGATCTTGTGTTGAATTGCAAACCTCTTGTGCCCCCCTTATAAAGATATTTAACAATTTTCTTTTTTATTTTCAGATTTTGGAAGGTTACAAACCCAAAAAATCATATTAAGAATAAAATTTCAATGTTATAAAGAGGGTAGCCCAACATTTTTTTGTGATGTGTATTATACAGCATGGAATGAAACTTTTTTTTCCATTTTATTGGTTACTAGCGATTACATCAGACGATGTCCTGTATATCTATGGGTATATTTCTGTTTCACCGACTAACCAGTATTAATATATTAACAAGTATTTTGCTCATTCGCAGAAAGATCATCCTAATGAAATTAACAAGATTTCTTTCGTCTGGAGAAAGGAGTTGAAAAGTTAACTGAGCGAGCCGAAACACATCTTTGACGCTACCAATACAAGATTTGGAAAGCTATCCCAATAAAATGTGAAGACTGCAAGATCTACCGAATTGAGACAGCAAGCAACTTGGGAAAACTCACCCAGTTCCAACACGTTCTCCACTATAGAGGGCGAGCAAAATCATCAGGTAGCCAACCGCAATCTCAGCAAATTTTCGAAATCGCTAATGCCTAGCACGTGCGAAGTTCCCCAGTTTTCCAAAATTTCCACACATCAACAAAAAAGTTAGTTTTCAATTTTTTTGCACTTCTTTTTCTGTGGATATTTTTGTTTGTGTTTTTGTATAATATACTATTACAAACAGTTGTTGCATGTTGAATGATGGCAATAATAAAAATGATGGTTTGATTTTTTTATGCATGCAATTTAATATTAATAATATTATTATACAAAAACAATTGAAGACCTTTCAGAGACAATTATTATGCTTCAATCCAAACATGAACGCCCATAAGTATATGATACCTATATAATTTTGAGAATTAACGAATCGCTTAGGCTATTTATAATATATATATACAGTTACCTTTCGGTAACCAGATATTTTTTTTCACATTGAATATTTTGTAGCAGGTAGATTTTTATCCGATTGTGTTCAAAAAATTGTTGTTTTTTTTTCATCTGTGATCATTCTTTCAATTCGGGGGCAATACAATTTTGCTGTATTCAAGGCCGTCGTACATTATGCTTTTTCCTGGCAAGTTTAATGCAACGCAATTTCGAATCAATTAAAGCGCATGCGTTTATCGTATTTTTTTCAATTGGTACCCCTTTTTACTTTTTTGAAGCACGCCTGAGCGTGAACTTTCAAAAACGAGCCTTTTTTTAAAGTTGCCTTGTCTACATCAACAACTCGAGAACCGTGAAGTCTAAATGACAATAATTGATATTATGATTAACAGCAAAACCTTTATTCAAACATTAATGAATGGTATATTGATATCACATCACGAATTCCCCATTTTAAATAATAATTTCTTATTTCCATTATTTGTAATGATGAAACCAGTATTTATGATTTCAAAGTGCATCAATTGAAAAAATAACGTAAAGTATTAGTGGATAAATAACGCTCTATTTCAAGCACTCCGGCTGCGCGTGTTTGAAAGACCTTTTTATCCACTCATACTATAATATACTATTACAGCTAGTAGATGATATTTCGGACTGTTTATACTCTGGAATTGTAGCATTGCAGTAATCATATTTGTGTTTTTTGTGGGTACCTTGGGTGTTGAGAAAAACAGTAAGCATAACATTTTTTTATTATTCTTTATCAAAGTTCCTCAATCCAAAAAACCATGTTACCACGGCTAGTCGTAGACATAAAAATAAATTAAACAATTCATTAAATTATAAGTTGTCATATTTGGAGTTTGTTTGAAGTTTGTTTGAAGTTGTAAGTTTTTCAGAACAGAACAGAATTTTTGTAGAAAAAAATTTACCAACAATCATTCTGTAGGATAAAAAATTATATGTAAACCACGACAGTAAAGTGCTTTTTCAGCCACTTTACCGCTTAGGTATATAATATAACTACTATTGCATCTCTAATAGGAGGAAATATTCTTGTGTCAACAAACAGAAATTTCATTAATAGAGTCGAATAAAGTATCAAATATTTTCAGTCTTTTTCTTTGTATACACTCATCATTTCCCTTCAATTTTAAATCTGAAACAAGAGAGATAATGTTATTAGTAATTTGAAAATAAATTGCCAGACAAAAAATTACGTCGGCAGTGGCGCAGCAAGGATTTCAGTTTGGGGGGGCTGAACATACAATTCATCAGTTACCAGAGCTTTTTTTTTTCGTCATCTGAGTATTATGAATAAGAGTAGTAATTTAGTAAATCGAGGGACAAGTGTAACCAGTATTTCAAAATTTTATAGGTTGATCGTTGACAATTTCTGATCCCAGAACTGAAATACTCATCAAGAATTTTATGGAATGAAATACTTTATTTTAAATAAACCAAATCAATAAGGCTTGAAGGTCCTACTTTATATTTTAGTTAATGCTCACTGTAAAAAATTATATTTTTGTCCTCTTGCTCATAAAAAAATTATTAATTAGGGAAGGAAAACCTTGAATCTAGCTGATTATACTTATAAAAATAAATTTTCGTTTCTATTCCGAAAAAAAAAAGGGGAGTTGTAACACTAATAAAACATAAATGTACAATGAGTAAAGAAAATTCAGGACTATAAAACAATTTAAATAGCGTAGCATAGTTTTGATAGGAAACTTCGGTGAATGAACGAACAGGTTATGATTAAAACATTAATTCAAATTGTTGGCCGAAGCGTTAAGCCGATGCCAACAAGCATTGAATTCTGGGAATGTGCTTTTACCTCGAGGTACACATACTATTTTTTCTGAAATCGCAATCACCCTTATCATAAACTAAGAAATTTTTATAAATCCATAACAATTTTTGATTGATGTCATTATTTTTCAGACGCCGGCAAAAATGTTCTCGGACCGTTTTCGATACGGGAAAGTTCGTTGTCACTTGGCAATTATAGACAATTATAAAACTAATACTACTTTGATTAAAAATATGACAGGGCATGTTTACAGGCACGCCACTGATGGAAATTAAGAAAAACTTCATCTTGAAAAAAAAAATTATATTTATGTGTACGTTGCATATACCAAATATGTAAAAAGCGGTTTAGGAGATATTGAGACAGAACTGATTTTTCTGTTAAATTTCAACATCCTGTATCTCAGAAATAAAGCGGTTGCTGACACATGTTCATGAGAAAATAAGTCTTATTTCGACTCCTGGAATACGCCCTTAAAATACTTGTATTAAATTCAGAAACACCCTGTATATTATCAAAAAATAATTTCAAAATAAAAAATATGTAAATCAGTGCAGATTAATAATTTCTGCAGTTTCAACTATTTTCATTACTATTACTATTTCAGTTACCTCATTTTCTATATTTTCTTTATTTTGGTTCTTTTAACTTGGCAAATCTGGTCCCAGCGGCCTCTTGCAAAGTAACAAATATTTCAGAAATTCCTGCTCTTCAGATGATAGAGGTAACAAAATCTTTACTCAAAGGGAACGATCGTATGATTAATAAAAACCCCGACTCTTGCTGCTCCCCATCCTCCTAAGGATGCGTTCGAAATAATCCCAGAATGACTCGTGTGCAAGGACAGGCAATGAATTTGAATAGTTCTAGGACCATCCAAGGATAAACCTGAAAAACTGAAAAGTTATCATGTCGGACCGAACACGACCGATTCAATTGCGCAAACTCCTGACAGTTCCAGTACAGTGGTTGTCTGAACCCGAATAAACTCAATCGAAAGAAATATTTAAATGGTGAAGAAGCCGGAAGTGAGTGGAGCTCAGCGAATAAGACACCAGCCTTTGTACGGATACTTTATTTTAACAAGGATCTGGGAGAGAAAGAATGGTTTTAGATGGAAGATTTTTATATAAGGTGATCGCTGATAACAGAGAATTCGAAATAGGAAAATCGTGAATCAACGAAACATAATCTAACGCAATTTACACAACTTTGAATATTAATGGTGGATGGTATTCACTCGTCTATTTCTCAACAAATCGTTGCACCTTTTTTGTCAAATTTATTGACTCTTGGGTTAATTGAAAAATTGTCTATGGTAATCACAAAATAACAAATAACATCTTGTTTCCAGATCACAAGAAGTTATGATGTTGCAATCTAGCAAGCATCCATGCGTAACCTTGTCTCTGATTGCTTCAATGCCTAAGGTTTTCGAAGCAGTGCAGGATAAGTGTATAACGAAGGCAAACTGCAAAAAGGATTCCAAATCATTTTATGTGAGTTCATTACGTAAATTTTATTTATTTTTTAAAAATTTTTTCCTATTTTTCAGTTGATATTAGGGATTTTTTTTTCAGATCAAATATAGCTTTATGAGCCTGCAAGGTCCTGTTTCATCGAACGGTGATAATAAAAACACCACTAAGCCCTTGCCCCTCCCGGCACTCAACGTAAGTAGCTTATCACCTATAATGCATTATTTACAGGGTGTCACAGAATAAAGGTGTCAAATTCCGACGATAGAATATTCACTTAATTTTACGGCTGAAAGTTTCAATAAACCTATACCTCAAAATGAATAATAACCGAGTTGCAGGGTGTTGAAAGTGACAAAAAAATATATATTTTCCAGAATAACTCCATAACGGCTCAACTGTTCCTAATAAAATCTGGTATGTCACATGACAGCATCCAGTTTCAAATTTCAATGCAAGTGACAGAAAAAAAGTTCATTTTTCAGAACGTTTGTAACATCAAACAGGTGCGTACGGCAGATGCGTGCTCCTAATCGCCACTCCCCAACTTTCACGCCACTGGATTATCGATTCCGTCTTCTAGGGGTACTCACCTGCCGTACGCTTCTGTTTAGAGTTACAAACACAGATTTGCATTGATATTTGAAACTGAATGATGTCAGGTAACATACTAAATTACATTGGGAAAAGTTGGGCCGTTATGCAGTTATTCTGGAAATGAAGTGGGGATTCTACCATAGGAGTTTGTCCCCTTTATTCTGGGACACCCTGTATAATAATTGTTATACAAAAATATATACGTTTATACAGTGCGGCTTTTAATAGTCCCCCCACATGTTACCTTTTCAACGGTTCTACGTACAAAAATGAAAAAAAAAAACGTTTGGAGGGTTGCACCGATGTTTTCGGTGTTTTGTATTACATTAGGTACGACTTTAATATTTATGCCAACTTTTTAACATTTCAGGTGCTCATAAATTCTATTTCTGGTTATGGTTTTTTGGTTCTCGTTCATTACTTTTAGTGTCCAAATATTATTTTGGAGACACGGTGTAAAATTGGCCTCGTAATGTTGTAGCACAACAATTATTTTGGTGCTCATTTAAAATATCAAGCCCGGACTGGCCAGGTCCGCAGGTCCGCGATCGCGGAGGGCCCCCGGCCCGAGAGGGCCTCCACATGACGTACACCCCACACCATTGTTTTCGAGCCACTACAAGTCGATTTTATGCGATGCGGTTTGCCAAATTTACAGCGCAATTTTGTTCAGTTCATTTAACATTCAGTTCATTCAACATTTTGACTCGCTGAGAGTTGTGTTCAGGTACACGGTTTGATTAATCAATATTACGAACGGAAAAAAACGATGAAGAGAACTTACAAGAGTGGATTTCAAAAAAGAGAGGAAAATAAGAAAAAGAAACAAGAAGCTTTCCAGTATGCCAGTTCTGTTTCTGTTCTGTTTGAACTTACTCAATGTGGACTGTTTTCCAACCTGTATATTGCATATAAATTTGTTCTTACCATACCTTGTACCCAAGTCACATGTGAAAGAGTTTTTTCTAAACTTAAAATGGTCAAAAATCGATTTCGGTCGTCTTTAGGCCAAGGTCTTATGTCCAGTCTAATTTTTATTAATGTTCATAGGGATTTTTTTATAATTTGGACAAAAATAAAATAATAGATGAAGTATCTTTAACAAGAGAGTTGCTTACAAAGAAGCTGCTATTTTAGGGCAATAGGAGTAAAATAATAATAATAATATAATATAACTTTATTCAAAGAAAGAATGGGTTTACAAGAACACTATAAAGTGAATAAAGTAGTAGTAGGCGATAAGCGTTATTACACTTGTTTCGCAAAAAAATACAACTGAATCATATACAGTACCATAGAATTCCTTATAAACTATTTGAATTTAATATAAATAAAAACACTATATATTACATGAATAAAATTTGAATCATCCACAAAAGGAATTTTAAATTTAATTCACTATTCTAGGACACATATTACAATTACAAATTTAATGGAATATTAATTTGTTATAATAACAATTTTGTTGTAGGTAAAAGTATAAAATATAAAAATGTAATAAAATAACAATATTTGTTGAAGCGTATTCATATTCAACACATACGGAAATGGGATAGAGATAAAAAATTCACACATGATATAACGAGGAGGTTTCTTGGTCAATATTGATTGAAATTATCATTCTCAAAAGACCCGTACTTCAGATCTCTTTATGAAAGTTTTCAAGTGTTTTTTGAAATGGAGTAAATTCGGTATAGTGCGAATTGTTTCAGGTAGAGAATTGAACATTTTTGGAGCGTTGTAAGAAAAGCTAGTTTTCAGCAGTGATTTTGTTATTTGCGGTATTATGTAGTTATGTCTTTGTCTAGTGTTATAGGTATGTGTTGGTAAGTGTGACGAGTGTTTTGGTGTATAATACTTTATGTTTACATTGTAGAAATAGAGAAATGTCGAATCATCTCAGTATTCTAAGGTATTCTAGTATAACAACATTGTAAACTGTTAAATACACAAGATTTAAAAAAAAAATCTAGTATTATTTTTCTAGTCCCTAAAATCCGTTTGTCATTATTTCTATCACACGAATAATTTTGACATAATTCATTAATTCTTTGGTGCTAAAAAATATAAAATAAAATACTGCACTTTATATTGAACTTCGTTGTAATTATTGACAGTTCTACAGCATGTGCTTTGTAGTATCCTAAAAATACTGTGAATTTCTTATTTTAATGAATAATAAAGTCAATAAAAGTCAAACATCATAATATTTATTTTCTTCTTTATAAGTACCAAAATAGTGTAAAATATCGTTATCATTGTTTTCAAGCGCCTAATTTACCAAAAAATTATTACATAACCCCCCGACCCTCCAGTATGGGGCCCCATCACAGGTTTTTGCTGAGGGCCCCAAATGTTCCCAGTCCGGGCCTGTAAAATATACTAATTTTTCATTTGATCTTATGTCTATATCGACAGTACGGTCAGGAAACGCTAAAGTATTTCCGTGTTGTGATTCTTGTTCTCTCGAGATTCGTCTGGAAACTTCTGAAGTATATTGAAGTATATTTCAAAGAGAAATATTATACGGAGTGTACATTTACTATACTTTGATGGTATATTTATCAAAACCCATCACAATATCTTCAAATGTATGTTTATTGTTAAATTTTTTCTCGAGTTCAACATTTTTTCCTTATTTTATTTCTCTACAGGCAATGGTGAATCATGGACGAGTAGAGCTATTAGCTCATCCTCTCAGTCAAAAATATTTACAAATGAAGTGGAATTCCTATGGAAAATATTTCCATTTAGCTAATGTAACGTTCTACAGCATATTTCTGGCATTCATCACTTCCTTTGCTTCCCAGTTAATGGAACAACAAAATGAATCAAGTTTCATAAACAACGCTAATATAAGCCATGCAGTGAGTATATATACATAATCAACATTTCTGTTGTATTTGTAGTCATCTGAAATCAAACAAAACTAATACATGTGATAAATGAAATTATTCCAATTACTTAGATAACCTATCATGGTGAAGGGATAAGTAAATGAAAGCCAGAAAAAACAGTGATATGTACTCTACGGATTCCCAAATCAAATATTATTATGGTTGAGGAGCATTGGGAGATTACAAATGAAAGCAAAAACAAGCATTCGAATATTTGGTTTTTCTACCCGTTGGAAAATACCTCATAAGTTATACCGCTGTTGTATATTAATAGCTATTGATGGAACGAGATTATTATACGATTTCTTATAATCTTTCCGTGATATATTCAAATTGCATAATAATCAAGTTACATTCAAAGCATTATCGTATCATTGACCACGATGACGTGAAAATAAAATCAACAACTTTGGTTATTTTAATTTTAGCGTGCCATTTGGTATCTAGGGTACTATAAAGTAACTAGCGTATTATATTATAAATAATGTGTTATGTGCCGTTATGATGTTATAATGTCAATAATTTTTAATGAAGATTCAACTCAAAGGAAGCTTGATATTCAATGATACGATAAAATAATTTAATTTAGTGGTATCATACGCAACAAGTCTCGAGTTCAATAGCAACAAATGATTGGACACATGGTCATTATTCATGAATATTGGAAAAAAATGAAATATTTCCCCACCCAGACTTTCATTGCCGTGTTTGCCATGTGTTCAATATTTTACCAATCTCATCTCAAGTTTCATCGCTGATATCCAGATGTACGAGTGTTGCCTCTCTGCCATTATTATAACGAGTTTGTAGTTGGGACAAATGCATGTAAAATGCAATATAGCCCGGGCGGTACTGTCACTTTGGAATAAGTCATAATATGCACGCTGAATTTTCTATCGTTGGTAGATCATGTGATACTCATCACGAAATCAGTCTTCAGACCCTTGAGTTGCAGTGGGTTGCACAGATACATGGAGTTGAAAATGAATATTTAAATCTATTTTTTATTAATAACTTCCACAGTTTTGGAAGTGTTTGGAGAAATATTTTTGTTAAATAAGAGCTTAATTTTAAAAGAAAAAATAATAGTTTAAGTTGCCACCAGTGGCTTGCAAAAAGGGTATATTGGTCCTTTTCCTCCCCTATTTTTTACGCCACTGGTAAAATCAGGAAAATTATCATTTTTTGATTTCTTCGTTCAATTTGAAGTAAAATTTGTATGACTGTTTGAACCCAAAAAAATCAATCGTTTTCAAGATAATTGAGCTTTTATGAATACATACTAATAATGAAAAAATGGTTTTGCCGAAGTGAATTGTGTAATACAAATCACTGCTTCAAATTTGTACTGGATATTCTACCAAAAATATCAATGCTACTCTCACATGCATTTTTCCACAAAGATGCTTTCTTGCAGAAATACAGGGTGTTGAAACTGGAAAATTATAAAGCACTTTTCTCCTAACAAACATACAGTGTATCACACTTCTTATGGAAACACCCCAGTATCTTCCATAATTATTTGAGAAAAACTCTGTAAATTTCAGGATGAGTCTAAATCTTGCCTGTGTTTGATCTGAGTGAAATACAATGCTCGCCAGGAGCGATAGACTTACCCAGTTTTACGAAAAATTACATTAGGGGACAATATACTTTGGCTCAAAATTCCAACGGATTCGGAATCAGCACAACAATATAACTACCAGTACAGATTTTCGATGAAAAATGTTCACTTCTGAAAAATCCAGTTTGTCTCACTGTTCATGGAAACACCCCCGTTTCTTTCGTAACTATTGGAGTGGAATTCTGTAAATTTCCGGATCGGTAGACGTACAAGCGATGAGTCTGAATCTTGCCTGAAGTTGATCTGAGTGAAATACACTGCTCGCCAGGAGCGATGGACTTTGTTTGGATCTTTGTTTAAATGGATACATAAGAAAGTTAGCCATTGACTTGGTTGTCAAGATGACACTAGCAAATTTGTGTGATTGATGACTTGTTTATTTTGTGGAAATTCATGATCATTTTGATGAAACGAAAGAACACTCTTTTGTCTTATTTCCACTAGATTTTTATTGTTACGACCGGTTTCGGGTTTTATCCCATTATCAAGTATAAAAACTAAGTTAGTTTTTATACTTGATAATTTTTATACTAAGTTAGTTTTTATACTTGATAATTTTTATACTTGATAATGGGATAAAACCCGAAACCGGTCGTAACAATAAAAATCTAGTGGAAATAAGACAAAAGAGTGTTATTTCGTTTCATCAAAGTGACACTAGCAAATATCCGCTAAAAAATTAATCAAGCCGAATTACATTCGCGGTAATAATTTATTTGGGATAATTTTTACTGGATTAGCACTCGTCTTTGTTGCTATTAAAAAATCCCACTTGTGGACTCTGTCCAATCGTGAGATTTCTATAGCAACAAAGATTCGTGCATCTAGTTAAAATTATCAAAAAATTACCATCACTTTAGCAATTACTGTTGAATAATCTGCCTGACAAAATTGGAAAAGTTCCGTTTATCGGGCACCATAAGCTATCAAAACATTTTTTTGGTTCTTACGTATTTTGGTCTCCTGAACAAAAATTCCAATTGAAATTTTTGGCGGTCTCAAGTAATTTCGGAGATATGGCCTATTTTTGGATTTTGACTGGCATTTTCTAGAGACATTCCCACCGCGAAAAAACCACTCAATAAGTCTCCTTTTCACCAGCCCGATATACACATCCTGCTTCCTCCGCCCCACGCTTTTTTCTATTGGAAACGGCACTTTGAAAAAAAATCGTACTTATTTCTAATATATAGTCAGAGACAATAAACCAGCGAATATGACAGATAGGTGAATTTTATGTACGGTTGGAAACACTGAAATCAATTATTGCCAACTTTTCAGATTTATTAATAGCTGCGTTTTTTTTGTGATGATATGTGACAGCTCCAGATCCAATCGCATAAACCAGGAAAGATTGAATCTGTGTGCAATCAGGTCGGGACGTAATAAAGGCGAGCGAGGCGAGTATAACAACGGCGAGCGCAGCGAGCACCTTTTTTAATTTACGTTTTAGGTTAGGTTGGGTTAGGTAGGTTAGGTGGTTGGGTTAGGTTATTTTCTCTTCTTTTGCCTTAAAAGATTGCATCTGTGTTCAGTTAGGTCGGTACGTTGTAAGAGCGAGCGAAGCAAGCCTAACCTAAAACGCTTCGCTCTCCCTTATTACGTCTCGACCTAACTGCACACAGATCCGAACTTTAAGGCAAATGAAGGGAAAACAGTCTAACCTAACCTAACCTAACCTACTTAACCAACATAACCTTAAACGTTAATAGAAACATTAGCCAGCTTATTGTCTCTAACATGACAATTTTTTTTTCTAATGAAAAAAAAAAGCGTGAGACGGAGGAAGCAGGATCTGTATATCGGGCTGGTGGAAAGAAGGAAACTTATTGAGTGTTTTTATCGCGGTAGGAATGTCTCTAGAAAATGCCAGTCAAAATCCAAAAATAGGCTGTATCTTCAAAATTACTTGAGACCGCCGAATATTCCATTGGGATTTTTTGTTGCAGAGACCAAAATACGTGAGTAACAGAAAAAAATTTTTTGATAGCTTGTGCCGCCCGATAAACGGAATTTTACCAAAATTTCTGGAGAACTGATTCATCATGTGTTTTCAGCAATATGTGATCCTCAGTAAGAAGAATATCCTCAAAGTCGAAATGAGTCCAATGATGTATGTAAGTGCCTTGGGAGTAATCACCTATATTGCCATAAACTTCTTCAGAGAACTACTGCAACTTTACCAGCAAAAAATAATGTACCTCATGGATCCGATGAACTTAGTAACCTGGTCTTTATACATATCTGCACTCGTGATGGTTTTACCCATATTCGGAGGCGTAATGTATGACTTACATTTCTCCTGCGCTTCGCTAACCGTTTTCATGACTTGGTTCAATCTTCTTCTGTTGCTTCAAAGATTTGATCAGGTGGGAATATATGTTGTTATGTTCTTGGAAATACTACAAACACTCATCAAGGTTCTTATGGTATTTTCCATATTGATAATCGCATTTGGTTTGGCATTCTACATTCTTCTCTCAAGGGTGAGTTCATATTATCAGTTTTTCAGAATGCTAGCTCATATATCAAAAATAAAAATAGTGTTTCATTCATATTTATTATACAGTGTGTAACACTTTGAGCAGCCACACCCTAGTATTTTCTTGACAGTACAGTGATATCAAAAGTTATTTTTCATAACATGTAGTACCCAAAAATATCTAACTTGAGGTTGATGAAATATTGTATATCCATTTTCCACGGCTACCTACGACCAACTGAAAAGTGAAAAATTGGGAAAAACATACTAGGCATTTTTTATCGCAAAAAGCACGAGATTCTGTTTCAGAACACCCTAAAACCGCTAGATCTAAGTGATTTATTCATTAAAATATACAGGGTGGCATCTGTTACTAGCAACATTACTAATTTGTATTCATCCGAAATGATCGATTGCTTTCGATTTTTTTTGGTCACAAAAGGTCTGAACGTCTTCAATTGATGCTGGGTATAAGAAATACCCAAATTTACTTTTTCATTGCTTGCTATGACCAGTTGAAAAGTGAAAAACTAGGATAAATATACTTCGAAACTAACATCTGATTCTGGTTCAGAACATGCTTAAACCCCCAGAGCTCATCAAAATATACAGGGTGTCTTACAGACTAGCAACCTTTTCAATTTTTTTTCATCCGTAATCTTTGGTTTTTTTTTATTTTTTTTTCTATAGTAACAAAGTACCTAAAATGTTCAATTACTGCTATAGAAAATAACCAAATATTACTTTTTCATGGCTTGCTATGACGAGTTGAGAGACGAAAAAATGGGGAAAATACATTAAGGATACTTTAAGCACAAACATTTCTGGATCAGAACACCCTGAAATCCCCACCTCAATACTTAAATCTAAAAATATACAGGGTATCATCTGTAGCTAGCAAATTTGATAACTTTTATTTATCCGTAATGTTGAATTGTTTCTGAATATTTCTTTTCCAATCAAGGAGCACCCAAAATATATAATTGATACACTGTAAAAAAAAAACGAAATATTATACTTCCATGGCTATATATGACCAGTTGAAAAATGAAAAATTGTGGTAAACATCCTTCTATTACCGAGACAACATATCCTGGTTCAGAATATACCGCAAAACCTCCAGAATTCGTTGCCCGGGTAATGAAATTATACAGGATATGATCCTGTAAATGGTAACATATCTCACTTTTTATTCATAAATCTTGTTAAGCTTGTTAAGAACGAGAATCTGGTGTTAGTTTTGTGAAAGAAATGATTATACTCGTGATTGTATTTTTATTTATAATATTCAGAAATAGGAAAACTGGGAAATTCAGAGCTTGTTTTCATCTCAAATCCAAATTGTGGTTCGAAACAATCTAAATCACTCAGATCAAATTACTTAAATCATTAAAATATACAAGGTGTCATCTGTAAAACTAGCAACAAAATTTATTTAATAAAGGTTAGACATATTTCCATTTACAGATGACTTTCTGTGTAATTTCATGATTCGAACAACAGGATCCGGGGCCTTTATGGTGTTCTAAACCAGAATTTGGTGTTAGCTCGGAAACAAAAGAATCTTCAGAATGTTTTCCTTCATAATTCAACTTTCAACTGACCATATCTAGGCATCAAAAAGTAATATTTGGTATTTTGTACAGCATCAATTGAACGTTTTTGGGTACTTTATGACTCGAGAAGAAATTTTGTAAATCAACTAAACGCTACGAATAAATGAGCGTTATCAATTCTGCCAGCTATAGATGACACCCTGTATATTTTTATGATTCAAGAATTGGGGTATTGGAATTTTAGGGTCTCCTGAAAGAATCGGCTGTTACGTTTGTGCTACAAAAGTCCTTGATGTATAGGTTTCTGGTTCAACTAATGGAATTTTCAAAACGGAAATTATCATTCTTGAATCAGCTTGAAATGCTTGTAATTCAGTAATATCTAAATATTTGGAAAGTAATGAAAGTTTCGCTGGTAAAGGTAGATAATTCTTTCAAATTGTTTGCGAAATTTCTTGAAGAGATGATGCTAGGTCATTGGGTTTAATAATTGAAGTATGGATAATATGTAATCTAGTAAACGTAATTGCATTCAGAATATCATTCAAATAGTTTTTCAAAAATGTATAACTTTCTAATAGTTGTTCACAGATTTCAATAGTTTTCAATTTTGCATCAACCATTGCTAAATGGTCAGAAAGATCATAGATTTACGTTTCAATTGGTTTTGTGTCTTCATTAAATGTTTTTTCATCTACTTGCAGTTGCTGAATAGTAGTGTTGAATTCTTTTATAACGGAAGTTGTAACTGATATTTGATTTTTGAGTAAATTTTCAATTTGGTGTTCATCTCTATATGTTTTATTAATACATTCATTAAAATATTCGCCGTCACTGGCATCGAAATTTCCAGTAAGCGCTTTCCAAATTGACCCTACTCCGTAAATTAATCCTCTTTTGTATCTTTTAGTATAGTCATTTGAATCTATTTGCGACTTATTTCTCCGTTGAAATATTTCATTGTCGGGTTATCAGTTTCTATAAGATCAATTAATTCATTTAATATTCTCGCATTATGATCAATGTCTTCTTTGATCTGTGCTGTATCTTTTACTACTAATAAAGTCCATTTTGCGTTTGAGATTTTAATCTCACCTTGTTCATGATAATATACTCCTATTGAGTTATTAATAGGTGTCAGCTTATACTGTGCATTTATAATTTGGATAACTGCAAATAATAGGAGAACATTCCTGATCTGAATTTTCTTGCTCTGAGTTTTTTGGGTTCTAGTGTTTCTAAGCAATGCTGAGTTTTGAAATACCTCGACTATTTCGAAAGATCCGTTAAACTTGTTTTTTAATTTATTTTTAATTTGAGACCCTTTTACATAAACTATGTCTCCAATTTTGAAAGTGCGGGGTTCATGATGAATATGTTTATCAAATCTTTCTTTTGCTTTATGTTTTCTCTTTTCAGTTCTCGCACGAGCTACTTTATAGTAATAGTAAGTTCTTTTTGATTATACCTGGTTTCAGGGGGTCTACTTGAGGTATTTTCAAAAATTAACTCATAAGGACTAAATCCGTGAGTTTTATTTTTACTATTATTATATGCTGTAACAGCAACGGGCAAAAATTGCTAGGGGATATTCATTAGGATTTTTTATCTTATGAACGCGTAGCATTTCGGTTGGGGTGGCATGAAATCTTTCTAGGGAACCATTCGATTGTGGATGGTCTACGCTAAAAAATGTCATTTTAATGTCATAAAGTGTGCAAATATCTTCAACTATGTGGTTATTAAACTCTTTTCCTGAATCTACAGGAATTCTGAGTGGGGTTCCATATTGTTGGAAAAATAAGAGTAGTGAACTTGCAACTGATTTTCCGTTTTTATCAGGCATTTAATATGCTTGAGTGAATTTTGTTAATTCACATCTAAATATAAGAATATAATTTTCTACGGGGATTTCTAAAATATCAATATTAATTCTCTCAAATGCTGTTTTTGGAGTTTCAGTTAATACAAGGGGATTCTCTAAATTTTGTCTACATATTTTTGATTTGTGACAAATTTCACAAGATTTTATGAAATCTTCAACATCTTATGTGATGCCGGTCCAATTATATTTTTCTCTGGTTTGTCTTGATGTTTCATTTATTCCACGATTTTTGTCAGGGATTTGAACAACGGTTTGACATATTTCAAATTTTATGTCTTCTTTATCTGCTGAGATGTAAGAAAGCATTTCTTGAATAGGTGTAAGTCTATATTATTTTCAACATAGTACGTTTTTGAAGGTTCGAACATTCATTGTCCTCTATATAAAGAAGTAAACATGTAATCTATTGCATCTTCAGGATCAAAAGGTAATAATATCAGATAATACTTTCGGTTTTTAACAGTTCTACTATTAACAATATTTATTTGATTTCCGTAAAAGTCTATGTCTTCCTCAATGACGAATATTTCGTCATCTATTGGTGCTAGTTTGTGGTTTTGCGAAAAAACGACAATGTCTTTATGATTTTTGTCTAAAAGTTAGTCATTAGTAAATGTGAACTTTGAATAATCAATTAAAGATTTGGTTTTGAAAATTTTAGTGAAATTCTTTAATTCTTCTAGTATAGTTTCTTGGGCTATTTCAGTATCTGTACCTGAAACTTCGGGTTCTTCAGGGTTGTTATCAGCCATTAGAATTTTTGATAGAGCTTTACCAATTTCTTTAAAATGATTGATTCTTATTCTGGATAAAGCGTCCGCATTTTTATGAATTTTACTTAAAATTTATATTCTTCCAATTTTAAACGCCATCTGGCTAGACTGCTGCCAGGGTTCTTGATTGAAAATTATCATGTAAGGGGTCGATGGTCTATTATAAATTTAAACTTTCTACCGTAAAGATAGGGTCTAAAGTGATTAACTGACCATACCATGGATAATAATTCTCTTTTTATTGTTACATTTTAGTTTCTGCAGGAAATAATGTTCTAGATGCATAAGCAATAGGTAAGCCTTTTCCTATTGGTCCTTGAGATCATACAGATCCAATTGCAAATGAGCTTGCATCGGTTGTCAAGATAAATAAAATTTGGATAAATTAAAATAGGGGTTAAAGTTGAAGTTAAAGCTTTCTTTTATTCTTGAAAAGATTTTTTACATTCTTCATCAAAATGGAAGAATATGTAATAACCTCGTCATAGGTTTAGACATTTTTGAAATATTGGGAATAAATTTTCTATAATAACCTGCTAGTCCTAGAAATTGTTTTATTTCTTTTGGGTTAGCTGGCTCTGAAAAATGCATTATACAATCAACTTTCGCGGGATTTGGCTTTACTCCATCTTCAGTTATGATGTGTCCTAGATAAGCGACTTCTTGTCTTAAGAATTCACATTTGTCGGGTTGTATTTTCAAATTTGAAAAACAAGTTTTAAATGGAATATGTGTTGGTCTATAGTCGAGGAATAAATAATTATGTCATCCATGTATACTAAACATCTCTCGTTCCTAAGTCCAGTTAGAATATGGTCTAAAATTTTTTGAGTAGTAGGAGAGTTCTTCATTCTGAAGGGCGTTCTTGAAAATTCGTATGAGCCATTTTCAACAGAAAAAGCAGTTAAGTATAAGTACTTATATAATAATAATAATAAGTGATTCGAAGACGGGTGACGACTTGAATGACGTCTCCTCTTGGGTTCTGGAATATATATGTTCGGGAATGCTGACTGGATACTGCGTAGTTCCTGTTATTCCACGAAGACCCAAACTTGCTGTAGAATATCCTCTGGTTACTGCGTAGAAACTGATGCAATGTTTATGAGTTGTGGCGCAACTCTGGGATGAAGGGCCCATTCATTATTCTGATATAACATGTATGAACTGGGCGGTGAATTGTTATGATGATTCAGTATATTGATAAGTCATATAATATGTAGCCTAATGACGAGGCGAGAGGAACAACAACATTGGGTGATCATTCAGATCCGGAGAGTGAACGAGAACGTTCATGTAGACTGTGAATAATAGAAGTGTTAGAAAAGATAAAGTGTTATATTTAAATAAAATAATGAATATCACAATTGGCGATGAAGATTAACTAATCGCAGAAATTTCCAATAAGTACAAGGAAGAAATTTGATATTACTCTATACTGAAAAAGAAAAGAATAATTGAAGGAAAGATTACGGGAAATGTCATTAGTATCCGAATATTATTAGTATTATCATAAAGCTATCGTTTAGTAGAACCTTGATGCTAACTACCTTGCACTTTTGTCTATTGATTTAGATACTATCTAGTACGACTCATCTTAGTTACAGTAAATCAGAGACAAGTAAATGATAATAATGGAAATAAAAGCTATAATATAAAGTCTATCAATTAATATTTCGAATTAATAGTCCTTTTGAATTAATTGTTTTGCTTTTCTCAATACTGAAAGATCTTTATAAAAAAAGGTATAAAGAACTACTCAATTCGGAAAAAGACTATCAGGAAATACATGATGAAGTAGGGTATAAAGAAATACCTAATTTGAAAAAGAGACTGCATCAAGAAATACAGGATGAAGTAAGGTATAAAGAAATACCTTATTTAAAAAAATACTTTATCAAGAAATACAGGATGTAGCAAGGTATAAAGAAATACCTAATTCGAAAAAAGACTTTATCAAAAAATACAGGATGAAGTAAGGTATAAAGAAATACCTAATTCGAAAAAAGACTGTATCAAAAAATACAGGATGAAGTAAGGTATAAAGAAATACCTAATGCGAAAAAAGACTATCAAGAAATACAGGATGAAGTGAGGTATACAGAAATGCCTAATTCGAAAAAAGACTGTATCAAAAAATACAGGATAAAGTAAGGTATAGAAAAATACCTAATGAGATAAAAAACTGTATTAAGAAATATAGGATGAATTGAGGTATGAAGAAATAACTAATTCGATAAAAACTGTGTCAAGTAATAGAGGATGTTGAAAGACAGGCAGAAAGAAATTCTTATCTAAAGAACAGGTAGTTGATTATGTCCAAGAGGGAAAAAGGCTACGGAAAAAATATTATATTGAATGAAGGCATACGGTGGTACAACTAAATCTGCATAGTCATGAAAATGTGCCATATAGTATAACAGGGTACTACTGGTTTGTAAGCATGTATATGTAGAAATGAATTCAAATGAATAACGTGCAAGTCTCAAGTAATAATTTCAAAACTGTGATACCCTTGCATAGTATACACAAAGTACCAAAGGAACTGAGGTGTCGATAACTCGCACATTTGAAAAAATAAAACACCAAAAGTACTGAAACAAAACTAATACTAAATGGGAAAAAGTGTTACCGCAGAAGAAATATTTCCGTAATTTCCATCCTTGATATGTATAAGTGCTTCTGAAGAGCCTGCTTTCCAATTCGCCCAATCTCCCTAGTCAGCTTGGCAAAGCGAAATAGATTGGGGATTAAATGCACAAGAAGCCTGCCTTGCTTCAATGCAATGAACGATTTCTGTGAGTGATATTTTTGAATTAAATTTCCCCTATCTACTTTATTTAATGAATTTTCAATGAAAACTAGAGATAAATAAAAAAATCAACTATCTGAATAAAATGCGAATTTTCACTTTCAGATTTTTTTCTTTTCAGTTAGAGTCTTTTCACAATATCCATCAGATGTAGTTCAATGTCCAGTGTGGCTTCAGCCGGGGATGTAGTAGCTTTCTGTCAGATATTACAAAAAAATCGTATATTTAATTTTGCAATGTTTATGGAGAATGTTCCCCTTTTCAGTTTGAAGTATCTTTTAGTTATAAATGAACGTATGTATTACGATGTTGATCTAATGAGACTAAAAGTGTACAAATCAAAATTAATTCATTACGAGTGGTACTGGATTCAGAAATAATAGGAATTATGGAGGGGGTGGTGACTCACGTAAACGAGGCAATTATACATGTCTGCCTCGATAACTGTCCGAAAAAAAAACACCGGTACATTTTTCCGGTAGAACCAGCACCTCGAGATATTGAGAGTGGGGTTAGAAGGCTATTCAATAAAGCCCAGAGTTACCAAATCTGGATCTACTGGTCGTATCATCAAACTATTTTCCTATATACTTCACTGTCATGGTGGCCAAAGAAGAAACACATTTCGACACAAGTCAAGTGCAGAAATTGCAGTGGCTAGCATGTCTGGGTATCGCAGGGGCAATATTTACGCGCCCTTCTCCAGCGTTAGAGGTAATGCATAACCTTGGAACATAGATAAGATGCAGTTACGCTGGCTTCGAAAAGTAGGTTGAAGTTGTTATAAATAACTCTATACCAAATTTGCACAAAGAGCGGACCTGAATGGAAGAAAGGGCTGAAGGGGTCGTTACAGAGCTAAGTTTGAGGCTCTCAAAACCTCTTGTCAACACCCCAACAATCTATCAAGCAGAAGTTCATGCTAGTGTGATGTGCCCAGAAGTGGCTCGAAGGGGGCATCAAGGAAAAAATCTGTATATTGTCAGATAGTAAAGCAGCACTGATAGTTCGGAGAACATACACCTGTGAGTCTGAGCAAAACCCATTTCATAGAAGAGTTTCGAAGCTGGGTAACCGATGAAATTTAGTCTCACTGGAATACAATTCCAAGACATATAGTGAGCTTATCTACAAGAAAAGCTGGACGTCTTTTCGAGCCGAACGAGAAAGACTCAAAGTTATAGATTATGGATCTTGCACAAAAGATCTAATACGTGGAAGCTGAAGGTCAGCAAAATAACGTCCATTCTAGAATGCAAAAGTATCATTTCGCATTCTAGATACAACTAGATACAATTTCTATTTCTCATAGTGGTATTCTAGGCTTCAACCCATGCAAAACTTTTATGAAGCATAATTTTTTTTTCGTAAACTTACGTAATACATATAGGTAAAGGTAGATATTTGATTTTTTCCACTACTGAATAGACATTTTTCCCGTCACAAAATATAGTGTATTATACACGGAAAAAATATTAGATTTTAGCTCGAGGTTGAGTTGTCGAAATACTTTTTTCCCTTGTATAATAATAGTTATTTATTATACAAGGAATATAAGTATTAGATTTTAGTCGAGGTTGTGTTTTCGGAGAGCTAAAATCTATTATTTTTCTCGTGTATATTACACTATTTTTTCTGTGACGGGAAAAACGACGATTTATTGAGACGGCTTGAGACATAAAAACACGGTTTATAGCCGCATCGCTAGTATTGCGACTTACCACGCCATAGATACGTGGTTGAAAGCGACAATTAGGCATCTTTTTTTAATTTTATCAGCTCTTTTAGAACTTAGAAATAAAGGCCGGTTAGATTAGTAGTGTGCAGGTTGAGTGATGAAGGTAGGAGGTTGGGTTAGAGCCCCGAGCTGAACATCGGATGCGTGCGAGATCAGCTTATAACTACATTTACCTATGTATATTTCCGGGAAAAAAGTAATTTCATGAAAAGTCATATTTTAGTACCTGTCAACAGAGGTAAAATGTCAAACTTTTTTTCCGTCACTGAAAAAATATTTTTCCTACGAGCGTGCGGAAAAGTAACTTTTCCGCACGATTTATCGTATTGAAAGTTGTACTTTTCCGTACGATTTGAAATCGTTCGGAAAAGTTACTTTTCCGCACTATTTTTACTTTTCCGTACGATTTTTACTTTTTCGCACGATTTTTGTATTGTTGAAATATTTAGGACTAACTGAATGAACTATGTAATTATTCTGTCTTATTAGTCATTTTGTAGCATTATTATAAAAACTTGTTTATTGAAAACCTTGTTTTTTCATAAATAAGATGGACAAAAACACTCGTAGGAAAAATATTGTACCTAACTCTTACGGAAAATGTCTTTTCCGCCCTTAACGGCTCCGCGTCGTTCGTGCAACTGCCGTCGCGTGCGGAAAAGTACTACTTTCCGCACTTGTTAGGTAAATAACTTTTCACCGAATGAGTGGATATTTGAGGGTGAAAGTATGTATCTCCAAAAGGAATTATTGTGGTTTCATGGTATATGGGACCTCTACTGACAGTTTAGGATTTAGTGGATATATATAATGTATATTTCAATTCTCCTAGTGTACTGAATGGATGTATGAGCTGAATCAATTTTGGTAAACCAATTTGTGACATCACAGGCGTCCAATATCCCACTTCACATTCAAGAATTTGATTTTTCAGGGCGAGCACCTTTCCTTCAAGACCATACCAATGTCTCTTATCCGAACTTTTTCTATGATGTTGGGGGAAATAGACTTCTTAGGTACATACGTCAGGCCGTATTACATGGACAATGGCGATGAAAAGGCCTATCTACCATTTCCAGTACCAGCATTTCTGATACTTGGCCTGTTCATGGTATTGATGCCAATTTTGCTTATGAACCTTCTCATTGGTTTGGCTGTTGGTGATATTGAATCTGTCAGGAGAAATGCTCAATTGAAAAGGCTTGCTATGCAGGTGAGTCGTCTTTAGTACAGTAACGACAGACAAATGTAAGCCACAAGTGAAGAATGAATCGTAGCACTTGGAAATTTGGCACATGACTTCTTGACATCATCTATTGTTAGAGAAAAAATTGTTTAACCAAAAATCAGGGGTGGAACCCAAATGAATTTTCATTTAAAAAAGGTATATTTTTTTTGCTGTTGTTTCGGAAAGTAGAAGATTAACACTTCTACATCCTCATGCAAATATAATATGTGAGTATCTGACTCAAAATGTGTTCTATCCCACTTCACATAACCCTTCTACGATATTTACGGAGAATCCAATAGTCATGGATATTTTAGTAAATATGAAGTAATTATACTGAAGCAGGAATCAGTACCCTCTTTGGACCATATGCAACGATTTTAGACAAGTGAGACAAGTCTCACTCAGTTTTAAACTCACCCATAATCCAGGAAATTTCTTCACTAAATGTTGAAAATAATCGCTCATAGGTACATATCCTACATAAAAAATGACGTGTGTGATTTCAAGCTTGAGGTTTGCGCTTCACAATAGTGTTATTAAACATATATGCAGGATATGAAGAGAATGCCGATTTTACGGGTTTGTTGAAAATCAGGCAGGAGTTTAACAAAGTTTTTTTTTTGGCATGAATAAGTGGGACCTGTCACACTACTCTAAAATTGTTGCATATAGTCCAAGGAGGGTGTGGGTTGCTGCTTCAGTATAATAATTTCATATTTACTAAATTGTTCATGATTTTCGGATTCGCAAACATCTCCGTGAAGTGCGACAAAACATATTTTATGCACTCAAATACTTTGCATATTAAATTTGCATGAGAGGGCAGGAGTCTTCAGAAAAGATATGAAATTTTTCTTTTCCTTTTCCAATCAAATATTCGGACATCGTTAATCCTTAGCTCGCACAAGTTTCGATTTTTGTGGGCTGCCGTTCGTAGGGGGGCGACAGCAGATTAACGGAAAAATCACTTTTAACAATTTTTAACAACAATCTCAGTTCATTTCAGTAGTAATGAAGGAATACCATCGATTCCGGTTGAATACCTTTTTTCTTCAAATTACGAATTATGAACGGTACCTGAAGAACAGGACTGAAGAACATTGAATGTGAATGTTTCACTTCGACTTTTGTAAATAAGTTTCGTGGTATCCACCACTTCATCTGAAGGGAATTTATTCTGTTGGTAACCGAATTTTGCTAAGACGTCTGCATAAATGGAAATTTTTGTTCACCGAGAAAAATCGGCCAAGTAAATTTTGTTGCTGACTTTTCTTCATTTCGGATAGGTGAAATTTTTATTGTGGAAAATGTTTCCGCCACTTCGGCCAGCAAAAACCATGTTTCTGAAGTCAGAGTTTTGTCCCAGCAATAATAACTGCTAGCGATTATAACTCGGTTCAATAAATCGATAATACTGAGACACAGATAACTGATTGGGACAGAAAAAATAACTGTTACTATTGAACAGATATATCTGAAATATAATATCTGCCACAGCAGCTCATTTTGCCTCCATAATCGACGGGAACAATTACTTCAGGATACAAAATATTGGCCACTAATGATCTACTAAATAATTTCCATGCTTTCGTTAGCTTCCGTTCGAATTCGGCACCTCTCGAGACAAAATCTCAACCTCAACCTTCACAACCCCTCACAATGCCATTTGCAATTCTAACATAGGCCAGTACACATGTTTATGGTGCATAATCAGTTGAATAATGAGTTTTTGTTTTGTGATTGAAACTGTGGCACTTTGTGCGTCGTGTGTGGTAATGGAGTACAAAAACCAGTGAGTTTTAGTGAATTTTTGTTTCAATTTCAAATATATTCGAGTAGGTATATTTTTATAGTAGACTGATTTATGAATGAGAAATTGTTGGTGTTTCGTTTTCAAAATGTTTTAATCCCATATAGTATCTTTCAATAAAGGTTTTATTTCATTGTTGATTTTAATTGGAGCCCTCTGTCTGTCCTTTTTTTAGTTCTGAACTCCTCATGTGAATTTGGTATTTAGAAAATATCTGCCAAATTGCAAGTTGCTCTATTAAAATAAAGTATTTATTATCAAAAGTTTCATATAATTGATTATCATCTCTCTGGTGGTTTGACGGTAAACTAACTGAACATAAAACTGGGTAGGTTGAAAACTTATAGTCAAACGCCACCAAATATAATTAATTTATTAATTAATCACGAATGTAGATGTACCTAGTCGGAAGATTTACATCAGCAGCAGGACATGTTTCAAAGGATTAATCCACTTATTGCAGATAATGTAGTGATGACTATTGTTTAAAACAATTTTTGTTGCTTTAGAAAACCACACTCGAGCATCGCGCTCGTGTGGTTGCCAAGCAACATAAATTGTTTCTCAAAGTCGAATTTACTGGGAGACAGCTGCTCATTTATGTTAGGTTCTGAACTAATTATAACAAGATATTAAGTATCTCAATGATAAATAACTAGTGATTAATTATAAGTAAATATTTATTCATGGCAAAAAAAATAACTTAATTATGGTTGGTTTACCACTTAACTAGTGGCTAGTGACTACAGTTGCTAAAACTAACTTAATAATAGCAAGTAATCCATTTTAGCAACCTCGTTTTACTTGTGGTGGGTTAGTTGTAGAGCTGTCCCATATAGTATATAAGTTTTTACTTGTCGTAATTAAATATTCGCTTGTGAATAATGATTATTTTTCTCCGTAGACTAGAAATGGTTTCGTTGTTTTCAATAAATTTCTGTTACATATCCAGAGGGTTTTTGCTTCATTGGTTTAATTGGATATTTTTCTGGAATGATGTATTTTTATTGTAACATATTTTTTTACTAATTTCACTTTTTGCTTTTCTATAGCTTTCATCAACTAAAGTATATCGGAGTTCATTATTTTCCGTTGAGTTGAGATCTTCCAGTTCAGCAATTACTCAGAATTAATTATTTTCTGCAGGTTTTCCTTCTGACATTTTCCAGTGGAGTATTTGACAAGAAACGGTGAAGTTTTATCGATTAACCGCAAATAATATGTATGGCTCAGCTGAAGAACCACTTTTCTTCAGCTGAGCCTGCACCATCCGACACGTTCAGAAGGGCACTCCGACTATACCGATTAATTCATTCATTCGAAAGCCATATGATGTGAATCTCTTAGAGGAAGTATTGACACTACCCGGTAAAATATCATTAAAGTAATAATGAAGAATAAATGGATCGAGTATTCCAGTCTTAAACCTATAGATTAGAAACAGTCAGCAAGTCCCTAACAGAAAACAACCAGGATTGATTATTTTAGTACCATTTTACAATGTTCTCGGTATCTTGATGCTCATCAGTTATTTTCCAAAAATGCAAAGTGGCAACAATGCTCTTGAACTAATTCAATAACTAATTATCAAAACTGATATGTTCCAGTTATTGTTATTGTTATTGTATTTGAAGATACAGATTTCGCTATAGTACTTGAATACGCATATTTTATCCTCTCTACTAAAAATTCACCACTTCCGGTTTAACCGGAAGTGACCCCAAACTTTTTTTTTTTCAAATGACACCTTGTACATATTTTTCCATTATCCGAAAGACTGACAAACGATATCAGAAGTTATCAGAGCAATCTTCAAAGTGCGATACAGTTGAAAACTGAGTTTCTCGTGTAATTGCAGCTCCCATATAATCCAACAATTATCAGAAATTTCCTAAAAACGGAATAGTACCCACAAAGAAATGCTCACAACTGCTATTTCTCAAATGGCAACATGTTCTTTTCACTTCGTCATGATGAAAAATGAATAATTATCGGATTACTAGTGTGAAAAATTTTGAAGAATACAAGATGTTTTATCATGAGTGTTCTCAAAATTAGACATTCTTCAACGAAGGCGGCCATGAACATAAAAACGCGAAAGAAAAAAGCATCATTGATTAAATACGTAGAACAAACTTTGACTTCGTTGAATCAATATGAGCTTTTATGTATTGCTTTCTTAATTATGTTCTAAGCCACCTACGTTGAAGAACATTCAATTTATTAAAAAAATGGCAGTTGTGAGTATTTCTTTATGGATACCATTCCGTTTTTAGGTAATTTTTGATAATTTTTGGAATATATGGGAGCTGCAATTACATGAGAACCTCAGTTTCGAACTGTATCGCACTTCGAAGCTTCCTCTGGTAACTCGAGTTTCATGGCCAACTTTGTTCGATTAAACAATCAACTGTATCTCCGCCATTTTTTAACCGATTTTCAATTTTGAAGAAAAGTATTATCACAAATTGCGTACTCTTTCTGATGATAAAAAAATATGTACAGGGTGTCATTTGGAAAAAAAGTTTTGGGTAACTTCCGGTTGAACCGGAAGTGTGAATTTTTAGTAGACGCTTCAAAATATGCGCATTCGAGTACTATAGCGACACACCAAATTTGAAATCTGTATCTTCAAAACTATAGAAAAATTGGGGGACGTACATCACCTCGTGGTCACCCAGTATACACACACAAACACAGTCATACATTACAAAGGGACACGAGACCTGGAAAACCTATCTTCAATGGAAACCAATAAGGGTCCCCGGACTGGGTGCTGTGCCCGCGGCCATCGTATCCTTCCGCAGGGAGCAGGAAAAATTCGCAGCGAAAACTGGAAAACTAGTCTCGATTGGAAGCCAAGAAAGGGCCTTGCGGAATTGGTAGCCAGCGATAGAATTTCCCGCTGCTGCTGTGTCGGCCGACTGAGACACAGCCCTACCAGTGCCTTCACGAGGAGGCTGGTGGAAGGAACTTACTTCCTTGAGAAGCACCTACACACTAAACATCAGTATACTTCGAGGAGAGTAGGTGGAATATATATGCACGTAAAACACCATGCGTAAGGGAAGCAGGGGGCCGCAAAAAAAGGTTCATGGAGGCCTACTTGCTCTGCTACGTTAGCAGTCTCCCACATATACGACATCGAGGTGCACCCAAAGTTCTCTGATGATGATATTATTCAGCAAGTTGCCTGAAATATATCCAAAAAAGTGTACCTCAAAAATCTTAAAGAATGTGTAGTCCTATACATCAATGGTTTTATACGTTCACCAAAATTATCCCAAGTAGCACACTCATATTGGGACAATAGTGGTACAATATTGGCAAATTATTCAACTAACAATATTGTGAGAAAAAAAAAGTGAATATTCGGCGATATTGGTCCAATATTTTGAAAATAATATTGGTCTAACATTCTTGAAGCAATACTGGCCTTGAAATGTTGAGCGATATTGGTACAATATCACTTACATTGGAATAATATTGGTGAAATATTATAAAAATATTGGCAAAATAGTCAAACGAAATATTGGCGAGATGAAATTATGATTATTTCAGGATAGTGGTACAATAATCCTTGAACATTATACAATATTATAATATTGGTGAAATATCGTGGGAGCAATATTGGCCTCAAAATATTTAACGACATTGGTACAATATCATTTTGTATATATTGGTAAAATATTCAAAGTGAATATGTTTCCTTGGAAACATTGATGAAAATGTCGAATAATTTGAAAATTCAACAATTTCATTTCTACTTTGATTAACCCCTGATTAGATTGACTTGTAAATGTTATTATGATTCAGCTATCGTTCCATATGTGGGGCCACCTAGCGGTTTCTTACCCAAGTTTGATCATAATTCATTTCAATACTGGTTTTTTGAATATTCGGCCAATATTCCAATTTCAATAATGGTGATAAATTTATTTTGTAATATTGTATCAATATTGTCGTGAGGTTTTCGTAACAATCTCAATCAATATAGGGTCAATATAATTTTTCAAATATGGATGAAATAATATTCCACCAATATGCTATCAAACTTGGATAAACAATATTGTTTTCATCTCTAAAATCGATATAAGAGGAATATTGAAATCGCAATATTGGAGCTAGATGCTACATATTGTGTAGACAATATCGCTCTATCGATATTATTCAACCAATATTCAACCAATATTGACCTAATATTTTAGGAAACAATGTACATTCAGAACAGGCTGAGGCAATATTCCACCAATATTATTAATGAAATATTCTTTTTCCAATATGCACCCATATTGGTTCAATATTATTTTTACATTCACAATATATCCATATTGGCCCAATATGAAAACAAGATTCAGCCAATAAAGTGCTCCCTGGGATACGTTGAGAATGATCTTGCTCGAAGGTTCCAGAGATTCTTTTCTTAATATTCCTCAAGATTTGTATCCAGGAAAAAAAAGATTCGTCAGTTAGTGGAATTCAGCAAAAACATTGTTTGTGGACAAAATTCCGAAGACCATTACAGTGGAAACTGGAAATATCTATAATTGAGTTTTAGACCGGAAAAGGAAAGAAATACATTCATCCTCGTTAGCAGACTCAGATTTGTATCGCAAGTTCATACATTGGCACGGAAGAAAGTAGTACGTGTTAACTTTTTCAAATGACTATCTCCTCTCACCCTTTACATCGGTTATCAGCATGTGCACCTTCAAAGAAAACAAATGCAATGGTCATTAATCAAATAATTCGATTTCGTAGATATTCAAAATCAAATAGGAAAATATTACAGCGACAGAAAAATTACCAATATCAAAATCTTTAGTGAACCAGTTGATGATCCAAAACTATTTCAGGTTGTACTACATACCGAATTAGAAAGGAAGTTGCCACAATGTTTATTGGAGAGAGTGGATAAAAGTGAGATTATTGAATACCCCAATGATACGGAAGGCAGAGTAGGACTTTTGGATCTAATACTGAGAAAATGGTTTGGTAGTCCATTTTCTGACAATGGTGAGTAAAACATGTACTATAACTTTTGCATGTCGAAGGCTCTTTGTGAAAACTTTTATTAGCAAATATAGGTCTATACAAGATAGAGACAAGAGTTGTGAAATGAATATTTCCATAAAGAGGAAGATGCTTGTATATATTACACATCAAGTTCTTGGAATCACGTGATTCTGGACCGACATAGTCATTGGTTCACACAGCAACGGGCAATAAAATTCTTCCATCTGAAAATTCAGCGTAGATAAGTTTACGTATACTATTAAATTCGATGTATAACCAATGCACCTTGATTTTTGTAAAAACAATTTTTCTTCTTGTTATGACTAACAACAGTTAGTTTCCAGAGGCTTTCATTGCCTAGGATATGCCGATGACCTTGCAATTATTGCAAAAGGCAAATTTGCAAGGACAGTATCGGAGCTTACACAGTCAGCCCTAAATATAGTCGACAGGTGGTGTAAGGAGGAGGAGCTGACAGTAAACCCTCATAAAACCACAATAGTCACATTCACACGAAAAAAAGTACTGGAAGGACTTAGGTCACCGGTACTGAACGGGATAGAAATTCCATTTGCCCAAGAGGCAAAATACTTAGGAGTCATCTTCGACCATAAGTTGACCTGGAATCAACACCTACAAAAAACCATAGAAAAAAGTACTGTAGCCTTCAATCTGTGCAGGAAATTGTGCGGGAAAAATTGGGGGCTACAACCAAAAATTACTACATGGCTTTACGCCAGAGTTATCAGACCCATGATAACGTATGGGTCGGTGGTATGGTGGCCAAAGACCAAGCAGGCAAGAGTGGTTCGACGGCTTGGAGGACTACAAAGACAAGCATGTCTGAGCGCCACCGGGGCCATGAGAACCACCCCAACAGCCGCCTTAGAGGTCTTGCTCAACCTACCTCCACTACACATATACATCCAAGCCGAAGCCTCTGTCACGAGCAGGTTGCTTAGAGGACAAGCACCCATTAGCAATATGCACGGGAGAGACTACAACAAGCTATATGAAGAGTCGGATACCGACCCGGTTACAAGAATGCCATCAGATGGCATTCTTTCCAGATATAGCTTTGACAAAACTTTCAAGACAAGTATAACGGACAGGGATGCATGGAAGGGAGGGTCTCCCATCAATGCGGAAATCGCTGTTTACACGGACGGCTTCAAAACGGATGAAGGTGCAGGAGCCGGCATTTACGGAACCAAGCCGAAGATGAAAATCTCACTGAGCTTGGGCAAACATGCGACGATATTTCAAGCGGAAATCTTTGCAATACACCATTGTGCACAAGAGCTAATAAGGCACGATTTTTCACGAAAAAACATTGCCATATACTCAGATAGCCAAGCTGCTATAAAAGCAGTCAACTCAATGCAAGTTACCTCAAAACTTGTTTGGGACTGCATAGAAGCCCTAAAAGAGCTGGGCAGTCAGAACAGACTGATACTAGCCTGGGTACCAGCACACACAGGTTATAGAGGCAATGACGAGGCCGATACACTAACCCGAGAAGGAGCAAGTAAGGCCCTAAATGATCTCGAGGACAAACACAATAGATCTGAAAAGGTCGTGGTGTAGAGGCTTGTAGCACGAAAGTCCCTAATATATAATCTAATAACAACAGTTGGTAAATGAAATATAGCTAATTTAATAATATACGTAAACTTTTTAACATTTTAAATTTTTGTTTTATGACAGATAAACCAAACTCAAAAAATAGACAATGGATAATTGAATTCCCTTTTAAATGAGGTATCAATTAACCCTCCTTTTCCTTAAAAAACATTGGGGGGTTGGCTGTCATGTTGATGATGGTGGAAGGAGTAAAACGTTTTTTATGTCAGAGAGTGTCTTTTCTAAAACATAGCCCGACGTGTTTCAGGGTTTTTCTTGGAATTGACTAATAACGTAAAAAATTAATTTATTCTTTAGATATGATATGACTACAAACAATCGCAATTACGCCACTGGTATACGAATATAAAAAATTTTAACTTTGAATTATCATATATATATATATATATATATATATATATATATATATATATATATAAGGCACGATTTTTCACGAAAAAACATTGCCATATACTCAGATAGCCAAGCTGCGATATATATATATATATATGTGTGTTCGGATAGGTTTCCGCGGTCAGATATTTGAAAACTGGAAGTTCGGGTTAAACCGCGTCTAGAATTTGTTGAAATTCGACGTTTCGGCTCCGATTTTCAAGAAAAAAGAATGAAATGATTGAAAGTTAGGTCTCAATCTGCCTATTCCTCAGGTATCATCAGGATTTTGTAACTTGACCTGATGATACCTGAGGAATAGGCAGATTGAGACCTAACTTTCAATCATTTCATCCTTTTTTCTTGAAAATGACTCCAAAATCGGAGTCGAAACGTCAAATTTCAACAAATTCTAGACGCGGTTCAACCCGAACTTCCAGTTTTCATATATATATATATATATATATATATATATATTCACCCAAGAAACATTAATTGTTTTTACAGGGAAGTCAAGGATTAATAATTGGCAATATATAATATGCATATAGGATAAATGAAAATAAATAAAATTAAATCAAATTGCCAAATCTGATAAAATTCTAAGAAACTAAGAAATATTCTTTTAGTTGTAATTTGAACTTCGATAGATGTTTCATATTTTTTAAACATATCAATAACATATTTCTTGATGAAAGAAATATTGAATGATAAAACTGGAATCACTGTGTCTAACACATCATCCATTAGATATGCAGCTAATATTGGAGAGATAAATGTTCCCATAGGGGTGCCAAAATGTTGTTTGTAAATTTTGTTATTCAAGAAAAGTTTAAATTTTCTTGAATAATATTGATTATTTCCAGAAAATTACCAAAGCTCTTTCCTGTATTTTGCTCAATATTTCTCCAAACCACATCAAGTAGAACTGAAGAATATGGGAATAGTATATTTCATTAGGAGTCCAGAAAATAAGCTTTTCCCGTGCGCGCGCGAAAAATTCCCGTGGGAGGCGCAGCCGAACACGGGAAGTCGTGCAAACACGGAAAAGCATTTCTGGACGTGTAATGAACGATATTTTTCATTATACTTCGTTGAAAATGAAAACTTAATAATAAAATATTACATAAAAAAGATAAGTACAGAAAAAATTTGGAACATTTTTATTTTCACAGTTGTAGGAAAGAAAAAACTTGGAACTACTAGATGAAAATCAACTAACTATAACTATACGATCAAAGCAGCATTAATAAATACTGTTTTTACTTTGAATTGTTATTAATGGTTATGTTTATTGTACAATTTGTATTGTTGCACAGGTTCATTCCTGTTGGAGTTTCAATTTGTGAAACTGCAGTTACTGATGAAGCAGACTCTTCACAGGTGTCTTCATTTTCTCGAACGAATGATACAGTTGCTGTATTTTGTGAGTTAGAAGGGTTGAACAGTTTACGTGATACCTCAATTTTTCCTTGTATAGACTCTTCTATAAATCCTTCTGCTATATTGGAAGAACGCCACCCTCCGTGTCTTTTCAGAGTAAGTAAATCAGCGCCGCTTTCCACCAACATGGTTGCCGAAGAACGCCTTAGTCTATGCCCGGTATATTTTCTGTGATTTTCTAGTTTTAGGTATTCTGCAACAACACACATGTAACACCTTTCATTTTGATATGCAACAAATAATCTTTGGCTTTTCATATTTTTAGGTCGTAGAGCTGCATATTTACGATAAATTGTGCAAGGCTCAAATGTACATCCTTCATTCGTAATTGTAAAACTTCTCGATGTATTAGTTTTTCCATCTCGTCAAAACACGACAAGAAAGCGCTCATTATCTACACGCACCAAAGATTTTGTTCAGATTTCGCCATTCTGTAAAAAGTTGATATTCGTGTTCATATCTCAACCTGGATTTTACTGGTAATAAATCCGCGGTCGCTTGTGCCGCTTGCTCGAGGATATTGTCGGGAATTTCGGGATTTTCTTCTGAGTTTATTTTGTTGGCATAAATTTGATTGACAGGGAATAAACAATGCTGACAATACAGTGTTTGGCACCATCTTGGTTTGGCATGTATTATTCGTTTCCATGGTTCTTCTCAAAGTTTTTCCGTGCACTGTTTTCATGCGCGGTTTCCGTGAACTGTTTCCGTGCGCTGTTTCCGTGCGCTAGCCCCAAAAAGTCCGTCTTATAATATTACTAGTACCTATAGATGAAAATAAGATGATTTCAATGAAGTATAATAATAAAAATATTTGATAGACTTCATTAAATATGATCTAGAATCATATGGCAAATATTTTACTGCCAGACTTTTTCGTCTATCTCAACAATGACAATACTATTCAACTATAGTGTGAATGAAACAAATATTTGAAATATGAGCTTCCATATCCATTGTCTTAATCATTAAAAAATAATGTTCATTTTAATTCCAATACATTTTTTTAGGGCTAGACATGGTTAACGATAGCGGAGAGGATTACATTGCAATGGAAATCGGAAAAACCAAGAGAAAATTGAGCGAGATAACCAAAATTCTGGAGAATCAACAGCAATTTTTACGCCTCATCATTCAGGTAAACCAGTGCATATACAGGGCTTCAAATATATGACGTTTCGATAAAGAGATTATTCGTGTTACCATGGAGACTTTCAGTTTTTGTGCATTCATGGGTTTTGATAATTTTTTTTATTTTTTTAACTTATTTTTTTTTTTCGAAAGAGTCAAATCATATAAATCTAAATATCAGGAAAAACATTTGTTTTACTAGTCAGAGAAAATCCTTTCGAAGGTTATCTGAGATCTTGCGTCAACAAGAGAGAACAGGGACCTACAGCTCACGTGGAAGTGGATTCCGAATCACTTTAGCTTCGTGATATACGGTGGGATCGAAATGAGCCGTCTGAGTGAGAGGGAAATGCTCTTACACCACGACCACTTCACTTCTTTCTGTTTACAGAATCCAAGAATCCTTTATTAGCGGTCAGAAATTCCAGAAGAACACCAATTCCTACCTTCTTTCCCTCGTGGGAATCAGAACATGAAAAAAAAATCTTAATCAAATTATAATACTCCATATAATAATAAATAGTATGTCGATCAGCTACTCGAAGTGCGGAAAGTGTTACTTTTCCGCACTCAAATACGCGAACATACGGAACAATATTTTTCCTACAAGCTTCATATCAGATAACAACTAAAATTAAAAAATCATAATTCAGTCAATAATTTTTAATTAAACTTGAGACAAGGAACTTACTATTCAACAAAAAATTACATATAAATGTCGACAGAGGCACGCTTGATAATATTTTAAAAGAAATATGTAAACATATCAGCTTTTTATTTGTTTTGCACTGAAATGCGAATTACGATTAGAAGGTGAAACGGTTTCTGACATTGCATACAGGGTGTTTCTGAATTCAATACAAATATTCCAAGGGCGTATTCCTCTGGTCCAAATAAGACTTTTTTTCCCATAAACATGTGTCCGCAACCGCTTTATTTCTGAGGTACAGGGTGTTGAAATTTAAAAAAATGATAATGATATGCCACTGTGTTTTTTTTCCTTCAAATGAATATTATATTTACCCCTATCGACTAATAAAAATGGTTCCCTGATTTTTTTTGTACGATTAACAGTTTTCGATTTAAAAAACAAAATGCATTTCATTGAGAGTAACAAAAATCGCATAGGTACAAGCAACTGGAGACCTTTTATTTTCCAAATCGAAAACCGTCCGTCGAAAGACTTTGCTACAGGGAAGTGAATTTTTGGTTTTTTCCCGCGGATGGCGCTGTGACTGACTTTACTGTAAATCACTGCTTCATTTGTGAGAAAATGTTAGTTTTACAGAGGTTTATAATTCATTGGGCTGGGGCAAGACGACTCCGATGTTGTCCGACCTACCCTGACACTGACGAGAGGCAAGAACCTCGAAACGCGTCTGCAGGGGGTCTTCCTCAGACAAATGAAGGACAATCTACTGTTTAATTAGAATAAGCATTGCACAAATATCTGTCAGATGTAGGTAAATGTCCGTCTTGGTATAAGCCAGGGAAGTACTTGTTTTCTGTCAGATGTTTGCCTTATATTTTCCATATGGTGGGAATATTTGAAGATATGGGTACTTCCACAATGTCGATTTTACCATTTCAACATGTAACCAAAACAAAATTCTGCCAGTTAGTTATATGAAGCACTTGTAATTGTGACCTCTGCAATGAGGAACATTGCACAAGTATCTGATAGATATAATGCAATACCCGTCGTGGTATTATCCAGGAAAGTAGTTGTTTTTTTACAGGTATTTGCCATATATAATAAGCCTAAGTCGGTGTATTTAAGAGTGAAAAGGATGAAACATCGAGACTATCGAGCTTGGCGCTCTTATATAAATCTTTCAATCCGGAGATTCGGAGTGCTTCTTACTCTGCTCGCAAGGTGGAGAACACTAGAACCAGCTTCATAGCGCGAGACAAGAGCGGACAAATAGTCGGAATGATGAGTTGATTCGAACAGGAAACAGATGGCTTCAGAACTGTCTGTGCTGACCTACCCTATAAGAGGCAAAACCTCGAATCTTATCTGCAGGTGGTGTCCCTGTCCGAATCAAAACAAAATTCTGGTAGTTTGTTGCAGGGAGCACCTGTAATTTTCTTCTCTGCAGTGAGGAACATTGCATAAGTATATGTTAGATATAATGCAACACCCGTCGTTGTATTAGCCAGGGGAGTAGTTATTTTTTGACAGGTAGTTGCCATAATAAGCCTAATTTATAATAATAAAAAAGAGCTTTGGTCACACTGAAGAAGATTAATAATGTGTGACTTGTATGAAGCAAAGAACTGAAAAAGTTGTAATTTTTATCACTATTTCTTATTTAAAAAATTCCACAAAGCGATTTTGCTGGGGCGAAAACCGGGGTTTTCATTAAAGAACTATCTTATAAAAATTAACATAGGCCATTTGCGTCTTTTATTCTAAGGGTGAAAAAACTTCTATAGCTTGGTCTAGTAGTAGAAAATGAAAATTCTAAATATGATTTTATATAATTTTGAAGCTTGACGCTTGAGTTTGGTAATAAAAGATTAAAATGTCAAGCTTTTTTCTTTTTAATCTTGGCTTGGCTTCATGAAATTATAGTCGGGCTTGGCTTGATTTTTGTTAAGCTCGGCTTGGCTTAGTAACTCAGGACTAATCTGACATTGTCAGTTATCACGATAGAAATGTCAACATTGACATAGCTTGCGTGATTGTTTATCAGTTTCTGATTACCAATGTGTCAAAAAATTAATTGCAATTTACTTAATTTCAATTTTCCGTCAACTTCCATCTCTACCGTGAATTTTATTTGTTCAAACAACTCAGGAAGTGTTTCATACATTTCAAATTTCTGGAATACCTGCAAACGAAGAAATCGCCCAAGAAGGTAACCTACCATCAAAATAATCACATTGGATTATTTCGTTCACCAAATTATTTTCATCAGTATTATTTATACGTGTTTTACCACTTCTATAGAATAACATAGTTTAACTCAATATTAATGTTCACTACTTTATTTACAGAAAATGGAAATTAAAACTGAAGCTGACGACATAGACGAAGGAGTCTCTTCCAAAACTGGAAGTTCAGTTAAAGGCTCATCGAATAAGTGGAAATCACCAAAGATCAGAAAGAATTTGAGATCTGTTCTGGGTTTTGAAAATAAAAACTCTTCCTAAAAAAACGTATTCCATCCGTGTAGTCTTCAAAAACAGCTTAACTATTGTCAACTGCGATTGAAATAACAAAAATGATGCAAATTCATTTATTTATTTTAAATAGGAGCAAGAACAAACAAGAATTATCAAGAATGGAATTTGATTATTTACCATGTTGTCAACAGATACACAATGATAAATGAAGTGATCCCAATAAAAAGTTATTGAGAATAATTGTTACGAGAGATGTTTGAGATGCTGGAATAATCAAATTCTGTCGAATTAGCTTTCAACTCTGCTTTGAGTATATTCAACTTTTTTCTACCACAATAAATTTTTCATTTCAGAAAATGTTTTCCCTGTTCTTTTAATAAAAACATAATCAATTCTTTTTTAAGTTTACCGGTTTTATTGGGAAGATAATAAATCTACTAAAAGGTAAAAAATAATCAAGCAGGTACCAAGTACTACTTTAAACAAAATCGTGGGGCGTGATATGAGCGGTTGACTGAGGATAATAGAAATACTACGCGCTCAATGATATTGAGATTTGAATTCTTAATATATTTTCATAGCTGGTAGTATGACGATCGTACCTTCGCGTGATGCCTAGCTCGCACGAGTTTTTCGAAGACTACTGCGAGTTGTTCGTAAGTACGTTTCTGGTACGCCCCCTAATTTTTCTATTGTTTTGCAGACAAATGTTTCAAATTTTCTATGTCACTATAGTACTTGAATACGCATAATTTGACGCCACTGCTGAAAATTCACCACTTTTGGTTTAACCGGAAGTGATCCCAGACTTTATATTTCCAATGACACGTTGTACATTTTCTTACATGACCCGGAAGAGCACGCAATTTGTGATAACACTGTTCCTCAAAATTGAATATCGGTAGAAAAGTGGCGAAGTTAGAGTTGATTGTTCAATCGAACAAGGTTAGCCATGAAATTCATGCTCAAATAATTATCACATTATGCGATACAGTTGAAAACTTAAGTTCTTATGTAATTGCAGCTCCCATATATTCCAACAATTATCAAAAAATTTCCTAAAAGCGGAATAGTACCCATAAAGAAATGCTTGACTGGGGTACATACCAAAGGCACGGAGAGCAACCACAGTGGTCTTTATCCCTAAACCTAGAAGAACGGCACAGGCAGCAGCGAAGGCACTGAGGCCAATAAGTATTATGTCTTAAGACACAGGAAACACTGCTGGACATGCATACCAGGGATACGGTGTTGGTAAACCAACCTCTACACAAGGACCTATATGCCTATACAACAGGCAAATCCACAGATACAGCACTTAATCAACTCGTAGAGAAGGTGGAAATGAGGACTTGCATGCCTTAGCATAACGGGAGCTATGAAAACAACACCATATCAGCCATGTAAGTACTGTTGGACCTCCCACCGATTGACATAATCATGGAAGAGGAAAAATGGGACTTCTAAGGCAACAAAACACGAGCAACAGATCGGATCACATTAAGAGAGGAGATAGTGGGAGGCATCATTCTCGAAATGAAACCAACGGACCACATGACTCCCAGAGGTACTTTTTTAACATTAACTTTGAGGCTATCATACAAGATCGAAGAGAATGGATAGATGACAACATTAGGGACAAATCTGAAGAGAGGATCTGGTACACGGACGGATCCAAAACCAAGGAAGGAACTGATGCAGTAATACAGTGCGGGCAGAAACAAAACATGGTTTAAAATTCTTCCATTGATGTAATTGGACACTTTGATATTTCCTACATGAGTTTCTTCTATTTCTTCACCTGCTTTTGCAACACCAATTTCCAGGTCTCTTAGACTTCTTCTTGTCCTCTAAAACATGGTTTTATCATTCGTCAAATTGTCTGATGCTCCTGAATCTACGTACCAGACCATTTTTAATGATGAACTACGGAACTACGTATGGAACCAGAACCAGAACCGGAATCATTCACCCTGAAAGCTACATTGCTAATATCGGCATTACTGAAGTTTTGCTTATCATCATCTCGACTTTGACATTCATTCGACATATTTGCGTCAGGTCTCTTTTGGTAAAATTTTCTGTATTTCTGATAGGAACAACATTCCAAGGCTGTTCACAAATATGCCGTCTTTTTGTTCCTTTGTCCACTCTTTACGAAATTTATAGTAACTTTTTCTGGTGACAACAGCAGCTACCTCAACATTATATGATTCAGGCAAAATGGGAATATTATACAGGATAGAGTTTCGTCATCATTTCCCCCTGCAGATTTGATCCAACCAAATAATCAAACATAATGTGACTCTCCACGGGCTCTTTCTAGTTATATTTCATAGTCAACAATCTCTTCAAGAACAACAGTCGACTAGAAACTCCTATTCTTTCAAATGTTGATGTTAGAGTATTTCATTTTTCTATAGCTGTTATACGTTCTCTAACATAATCAAAATCTAAATCTGCTACACACTGAATGATAATGGATGATGGATATGTTGTCCCGTTGGAAAAATATTTTCATTTACTCTTCATCAGCTGGAGGATCATTCGTTATACATTCAAGCGCACCATGTTCTTGCAAAACGGTTTCAACTCTGAATTTCCAGATAATGAAGTTGTCTCCATGAAATTGTTGGATTCCAAACTCATCCCCTTTCTTTGCAGACATATTTAATTGATTGGCATCACCTGTGCCTTTTAATATTTTCAGTTGAAAATAAATTTAACTGACGTTTGGTTTGCTTTTTAATGACAGATTTTTTTATATACTTATAGTTTCCATTGTCTAAACAAAACATTTCGTCATAAAAAACAACAGAAAATATACATTGTCTTGAATAAAAAGATTAGCAAACACAACACGACCGACATTTCCAAACAATTTTAGAAGAAAGTCTATTTAAAAAAATACAAGGAGATACCCCCGTAACTTCCTCAAGTTTTTATGCAGAATTATGAAATTTGCAAAATCGATATTCACATAAAAATCCTAATTTTACGTGAAGAATTACGGAAGTGAAACTAATTTGGAGTCAAATAGAATTTTTCTGCAAAATAAAGAGAATTAGCACTTGAACAGGTGTTCTGATTACGAATCTGAAAATATTTTCGACATTTTGATTTTTGTTCGAAAATATGAAAATATGAAGTATTCATAAAATCTGTTGTGGAATCATCTGCGGCTGAAAGACAAACTTTAGTAGCTAGTTTCAATCGTTCAAGATACCTCCCAAGAGGTTTTGAAATGCAATGCCCATGACAGGTCTATGTCAAAAAATAACTTTCAAAGTGTTGCCGCAGAAGAAATATTTCCATCATTTCCAACATTTCCAATGTGCATAATTGCTTCTAAAGAGTCTGCTTTCCAATTATATCAATCTCCCTGATGAGCTTGACAAAGCGAAATAGATTTTTCGCCGACCAAAATGTATTGGGGATTAAGATAAGCGAACCTTGCTTCGAAGAAATGAACGATTTCTGTGAGTGATATTTTTGATCACATTCTCCCTATCTAATTTATTTAACGACTTTTCAATGAAAACTGAAGGAAATTAAAAAAATGAACTATCTGAATGAAAATGCGAATTTTCACTTTAAGATTTTTTCTTTTCGTCTTTTCGCAATACCTATCAGATGTAGTTCAATGTCCAGCGTGGCTTTACCCAAGAAGCAGTTGTTTTTCTGTTAGATATTACAAATAAATAAAATTTTTCATTTTTCAACTTTTATGGAGAATGTTCCCCTTTTCAACAATTTTCGACATTTTTTCCCCCTACTATAATATTTCGGAAATGTCGGAGATTTCATTGCTGTGTGTGTGTGCTTGGCGTAAAAAACTATAGAAACATCTGTCAGTAGTTATGATCCATTCACCATTACAATTTCCACCTACTTTTATTTTCAGATAATTAAATGAAACATTTTTGATATGAGTTTTATTATAAAATATTTATAAAGGTACTAATATGGAAGATGATAAAATTACAAGGCACTTTTCATGTATAAAAATGGCACAGATTTAGTGCGGATAACAAAAATATAAGTTATAACATTTTCAGGAAATAATCGCCTAAATCTACATAAATAAAATTACGTACATATGAGATTGTTTTGAGATATACAACTACAATTCAAAAATAAAATCTTAAAGGTTTCAACTTTTGCAACATCATAATAATCAAGATTTAATTTATACAATAGGTAAGCTAAAATTATTTTATCACAGATAGATTGGGCAAGAACATCTAGGACTGGCATCACAATTCCCTTCCATAACTTACCCAAGAAAGTTAAAACTATTTATATACAAAACCATAAAATTTGAAAAAAATTATGTACATTATATGCCATCATGGCACTGGGTTATTGTCATATTTTTAAAACAAAATTATTAATGATGGTCCTCTTATATTAATTAAGTAGCACAAAATTATAATCTGATACAGCCTTGCCTGCATGTTAAAAGTACTGAAGGCCATATGATTTGTACGTTGAATTGTATATGAGCTATACATATATATTTATATTTCTAATAGGTTGTTCAAACAATGGCTCCATCCTTGCTCTTTTGGAGGGGTTGTAACTCCCTTTGCAATCTATCAAAATCGTTGTAATATTCATGATCAGACTCCTCCTCGGAACTTCTTTGGGGAAGATAATTCGGAGGCGATTGGAAACCGGATTGGTCTACCGGTGTTTTCGATGTGGCAATTACAAATTCTGACACAGTCGGAAGACCTATAGTTTGACTTGGTACTTCATTATTCATAAGGTACTCAGGATTATCTATGTTAGTTTGGTAAAAATCTTCATAAGATTTCAAAACATCGGAGTTGTTACTATCTTGATTCTTGGAATCTATTAGATCAACGTAAGTTGAATTTCCATGGTTTTGCTGTGGAGATGGCATCAAATAGTCATCTTCATCTACCGGCAGTTCAAGTTTGAGGGTGCCGACTTGCGCTTGTGATCTAGCCAAATCATATTCGTCGGAACCTATGTCATTCCTCATTTTGAGAGAATCATCACAATATCTGATGCTTGAGTTATCAGACTGACTTGCCGGAATTCCATGATCAAGAGAATGCGATTGTACATATCTCAAAATTTTTTGATTCAAGTGATTCTGATACTGGGAGGTGCTTCCATCTGAAGTCAATGGTTGTGCAGATTGCCAATAACCATTTGCAGTTGGTGTAGGGGAACCTGAAGACATCGAGAGACCAACAGAATGAGCAGGAGGTCTTGATTTCTGGCGGTAGTGTTCTTCACTTCCTGAGGTACAGTCCGACTCAATTGCTGAGGTGAGATTTCTAACAGTCTCTTTATCATCCTGAAACAAATAAATGTGGAGCTGTATATAATGATATTGTTGATCAGGGTTCAAGTACTAAAGTTAAATCATTTGGATTGATACTTGACAAGTATCACAAGCAGCACTTCCTTGATTCCAATTTAATATTTCGTGATATCTTTGATGAAAAGTTAATTGAAATATATTCATCAACGTTGATCACAAAAGAAAACAAATATACCACAATAATGAAATCATTTCGAATTACTTTGGGCAATTTCACTCCCCAAAACATAACCAGTGATATGATTTCCTAATCAAATAGTTTTCCACTATTCAAAACAAGCAAACACCAATTTTGAAGAGTGATGAAAGGAAACTATCTCTGTAAATAGAGAAACAATAAAATGTCCTGCACTACCAGGACGACGCCTATTGCCATAATCCTATACAATAGGAATAATTGGGTCGAAAATCCATCAGAAAACAACTACTTTCCTGGCTAATACCACGACGAACGTTGAATTACATCTAATAAATTTCCGTGCAGAGTCCTACAAGGATGTCTCCGCAATTGCTAGTTGCATGGAAATGTTCATTGAAACATTTGGACCACCTATAGATCGATATCTGGGTTCTTGCCCTCAGTATTGGGTAGGTGCTATGACGAATTCCAGTAAAATCATCAAAAGTTATCTGTGCCTGAAATTATATTATATATCTATATACCATAGGATGGATCTAACTACGAACATAGGAAAATCCTACGCATCTATGTACATGAGCAATTAGGTTCAGAATAGCAATATCGCGGCCGCAATCGAATGTATTATTAGCGTTGTTGGCGCGCTAGTCTGACCCGTATTAATTACTTATGTAGTTTTAAGATCCCTTCACCGTACAGTATACTCTTATTAGGGTTTTCACTGAACTCCTTTTGATGTTTCATTGAAACCGCTACTGCTTTTGAAATTTTCATAGAATATATTTATTTATTGACAAATTGATAGGCCATTTGTCAAAATTGTTGAAAATGCTAACTAATTGCTTGATATGATATGAATGTTGAAGATATTTGATGGAGCTACCTTTCAATGAGAGTTGTTATGCACTTCGACTTTGTGATGTTAAATTCATAATTTCAGATTATCAATCACATTTTCTGAATGCTTACGTACCACATTGATACGACAATTTTCGATATCAATTCACGAACCTCGTCATAAACTAATCGAAAGTTGAAAATACAAATTGTCTTTTATTTACCTGGGGAAAGGAAAAATTTGCCAGCCTCATAAATTCATCACCAGGTATGGCCAAATACCTTCCAGGATCCTGAGCCATTTTAGAGAAATTGTCCTCCAGCTCTTTGAAGCATGGTCTACTTTCTGCATCTAGCATCCAGCATTTGATCATTATCATATAAACATCTATGCTAGATATTTGTGGTTGTGGTAAACGTTTTCCCTTCTCCAATAATTCAGGTACATCTCTAGCAGGAATATTATCATACGGACGTCCTCCAAATGTCAATAATTCCCACACTGTGACGCCAAATGCCCAAACATCCGACTTGTGTGTGAAAATTCGATGTTGTATACACTCCAATGCCAACCATTTGATGGGCATCTTACCTCCAGCAGCTTTGTACTCATCTTCATTTATATCTAATAGTTTTGCCAGCCCAAAATCAGTGATTTTCACGCAAGCTGGTGTCTGCACTAGAACATTTCTAGCGGCTAAATCTCTGTGCACAAGACGTTTCTCTTCCAGGTAAGCCATGCCCCTTGCTATCTGTGTCGACCAATTCAACAGTGCTTTCGATCCAATTCTATCCCTATTGTTCCTCACGAAGTCCAGCAGACATCCCAATGGCATAAGCTGAGTCACTAGCATCATCTGTGAAGTCATACATACAGCGAGTAGCTGAAGTAAGTTAATGTGATCAACAGTGGCCATGATATAGGCTTCATCTAAGAAATCTTTACTGTTATTAGCACCCGTGTCTTCTCTCAATACTTTGATAGCTACGGGTATTTTAGCAGAGGTTTCTCCTTCAAGAACCCAAACACCTTTGTAGACTGTACCGAATGCCCCATAACCAAGAATGCTTCCCCGGCGTATTTCGGTTTCTTTTATTATTCTCAGTTTTGCTACATTGGGCATCACATTGCTGGGGCGCAGTGGTTCGTTATCTTCTAAGCCAGTTAAAGCCATGGTCATTTTCATTGCGTTCTCTTTTATTTTCTCCTTCTTTTGATAGTAACAGAAAATGCCAACTGAAAGTATGAGTAGAAATATTCCTCCAATTACAGCACCAATTATAATGATGATATCATAAGGATTTTTTGGATAAACCGTATATGAACTGGCAGCAATATCAGAGCAATATGATGACTCGTGTCCATCGTCAGGAAAAACCTTATGCGGAAATTCTGCAGGGCAGGAAGCAACGCAGATAAAGGAGGTGTTATTGTCATCAGCATTTCCATCAACAAAAATTTTGAAGTTCTGGCAAACCACACAATTTTCGGGACCGGAACCATTACAGCCGCGACATTCGATATCACATGCGATGCACTCGTTAGTATTGACATCGGGATAGTAGTCTGGGGTACATTCATCCTCGCATTGCTCTCCTTTCTTATAATGCATGCACTGCTGGCAACTGGATTCGTGAAATCCATATCCGGTGCATTTCTTACACCTGAAAATAAAATAAAATTATATATCAAATGAAAATTCATTGTTAACCCAAAACAGTTTTAGAGAACCTGTTTGTATCTATACCAGCCGAATTAATTATTGTTCTTGGAAAACAACTTCCTGCTAGTGATAATTCAATAATATACGAAATTCTTAAAACTTAAGACAAAAAGTAGAAGTGACTAAAGATATACAAATTTTGGATGAATTTTTGGAGAAACCTCTGAATCCGAAGGTGATGAAAATTTTCGATGATGATAAATTTATCACAAAGTCTGATCAACAAAGAGGACAGCCGGTCTCTTTGGATTAAAATTTATCAAGATCATCTTTAGTGGACGAGAGAGAAGACCCTCAAGAGGGTACAGTGAGAGAAGGAGATGTTTCACTAAGGCCTCAACGTTAAAGGAAACTGTGATCTGGATCAAGGATTAGCAGATGACCTCTCATTTTGGTTTATTGACTGAATGTTATAGTGAACCAGATCCATTCGATGAAGAAGAATCTGAAGATGAGTGGAAAGATGCAATAAAAGAAGAAATTGAAGCTCATATCTTAAACGACACCTGACACCTGGTTGAGAATATTGAGAATATTGAGTTTAAAGATAGTTCTCAAGAAAGAATACAGAGAGAACTAGAACGGAGAAAAGCTAGATTTGTTACTCGTAGTTTCACACAACGTCCTGGGACCGATTATTTTGAAACCTTCGCACCCGTAAGATGAGTTCCATAAGAATTGCTGCTGAACAGAATATGAAAATTCATCGCTTCGAAGTCTCAACAGCATTCCTAAATGGTGATATAAATACTACCATTTATATGGAGATGCCAGGGCAATTAGAGAATTATCTATATGAGATCCTTATCGGGGAAAGTGACAAAGAAGACAACACAATTTACAAAAAGAATCTAAAAATGATGGAAGACCTAAAAAAATGAAGAAGAACAGGTTTGTCATCTCAAAAAGGCTGTATATGGCCTGAAACAGGCAGGTCAACATTAGTTTGTGAAATTAGGTATTAAACTAAAGTCTCTTGGATTTGAACCTTCACAAGCTGACTCTTGCTTGTATGTATCAACGAATAAAGGCCCAAAAACCATGATGGGTCTATGTCAGAGAATCTATCAGAAATAGAGAAGGTCAAGAAATACCTGATTAATGACTTCAATGTGAGAGAACTGCAAGAACTAGAGTAATGTTGAGGCATCGAATTCGAACAAAGAAATGGCTATATTTTTATGTCTCAAAAGAAGTACACTGAGGATCTACTCAAGAAGTATAACATGCATAATGCCAATCCTGCAAATACACCGATGCAGACTGGAATTAAGTTGACTGCTGCTGACGATAGAGGAAAAAAATATCTTTCCTAACAAAATCTTATTGGATCTTTAATGTATCTATCCGTAGCTACCAGACTTGACATCACGCATGCTATCAGTTATCTTAGTCAATTCAATACAAGGTTTTGCCATGAACACTGGCAAGCGGCAAAAAGAGTACTGAGATACCTTAAGAAAATATCTAGGAATTCGTTTCACTCAGACATGATAACCTATAAGAGGTTTTGCCAATGCTGGCTGGCTTCATGTGTAGTTGATCGAAAATCATACACAGGGTATATTTTCAAATATGCTGGTGGTGCCATAAGGCAAACGACTGTAGATCTCAGTACGGCTGAGGCTGAGTACATGTGTTTGACAGAGTCATAGCAAATGAAGCCATCCATCTCCAGCTCTCATCAGACATGGGCGTTTCCTCAGAAAAAATAACAATTTTCAATGACACAATATGAATCGTTTTGGGAAAGTTTAATCTGAACAGATTACAAAAAACATTATTATACTTGTGTTGTTAATACCTGCTCCTTCAAATAACTGTTTCAATCAAGGTGATTATTATTCAACTCAAAATTTTTCCATCAGTAATTTCACTAGAAAAACTGACATTAGACAAAATTGCTCGACCCACGGTCTCGCAATTTTTTCGTGTCAGTTTTTCTCGTGAAATTACTGATTGACAAAATTATTTAGTTGAAGAAAGAAATTTATCCGATAAAAAAAAGGTCTTGTGCTTTTACTGTTGATAAATTGATGACAAAAAAAATTGAAAACTCAACACGACTTACGTAAGAATGCACTATATCGAAATATATTTTTTCTGAAAATGACTGGAAACGCCCATTGTCTTTGATCGGTTAAATGTGCTGAACGTTCTTGATACTTAATACACTATAGAGACAACCGATGAATTTAACACTCGTCTTACCTTGGATGGCATTTTCTGCAGATAGCCTTTCCAGACAACAATTTAAGGTTGATTTCCTCCTGGAATTGGTAACCGACATATTCAAAATAGTATCCATCCGGGCAAGTATCCTCCTTGTGTAGGCAAATGTAATTGTTATCATCCATGATGGCCAATTTACAAGAATTACACCCTCCTTCGCCAAGAATTTCGGAAGGGCCCGTGCAGCTCTCTACGCAGTTGATGTGGCAGTCTTTGCATAATCCATTCTCTTCGTATTTATTCATTGGACATTTTGAAACACAAAAGTTTCCATCTCGTAGATGTTTGCAGGACGTACAGTTGTTGGCACCAGGTCCATGACAAGATGATCCACATTGCTCATGGCAAGGTTTGCATTCGTTATTTTCTGCACGATATATTCTGTAAAAAAAATATGATGAAAATATTGGAGTGATTTTTTTTCTTGAAATGATTTTATAACGATATTGTATTTGATGAAACTAGCAAACGATTTCAGCTATGAAAATATGCGTGAAAGAAAAAAAACGACTAGTTTTCTGCAGTTTTTAGGAGTATCCTGAATTTATTAACGGGAAGTCTCTATACGAAACGAGTTGCTGTTTTGTGAAAGTAAGTATGTAAATGTTTAGTGTATACAGGGTGTATCTTAAATCATGTCATTGATTTCAGGACGTGATTCCAGGAGGTGATATAAATGTGTCCTAACTTGCTTCGTTTCTGAATAACGGGAAATCAACTGCGACGCCACTGGAATTAAAATTCTAAATCTAATATTGTGAAAAGAAGCCCCTTGTTATTACTAACAAACATACGAAGTTTAATCAGAATGAGCTTGAAGAATTTTGAGTAATTCATGAAAATCCGATTTTTTCTTAAACTATTGACACCCCGTTACTCAGAAATGAAGCAAGTTAAGACAAATGTTTATTTGAACTTTTTTTTATAAAATGTGACAAGGAATCACCACCTGAAATTAATGACATCATTTAGTATACACACTATATTTTTAATTTTCGGGTAAACAGCTTCAAACTTTTATAGCCCCTCTTCGGCGGGATATCCTATTTACAAGGTGTTTCCTAACTATGGTACATAATTGCAGGGGTTGATTCGTTAGGTCATTTTAGAAAGAAAAGTTTCTATGAACATATGTCCGGAGTTGTTTCGTTTCAGAGATACAAGGCGTTGAAAAAAAAATTATTATAAAATATCATGAATATCCTAAAACTGATTTGGTGCATTTATTTGAACTCATAGGGCGCTCATTCAGCCCTAAATAAATAGAATTATTAGGGGAAGTGGCGTCTCGTTTGATTTTAAATTGAGCAACTGAAAATACAACTTCTTGGTCTCTTGTATATTCTCCATATCTAGCTTCGTTTCGAACAGAAAAATTCGCTTCATCTCATTCTAAAAACGAAAGCGCAGGAGGAAGAGTTTTTTATCATTACGACTTTAAACCCGAAATTTCGAAAAAAACAGTCTAAATTTTGAAAAAATAGTAGAAATTTCGAAAAAAAAAGAGGAATTTATAGAAAAAAGTCGAATTTTTTTTTGTGGTCCTTCTGCGCTTTCGTAAATTGTATAATGAGTCAAAGTGAATTTTTTGTTTTTCTCTAAAGCGAAGCTATGAAAATATACGTGAAAGAAAAAAAAACAGCTAGTTCTGTGCAGTTTTTAGGAGTATTTGAATTTGTTAACAGGAAGTCTCTAAACGAAACAAATTGCTGTTCTGTGAAAGTAAGGATGTAAATGTTTAGTGTATGTTCAAGCGTTAGGTAGATTTCAATATGGTGAAAATATTAGTATTCATACTCAGTTGATAGTGTGATAGTGCTAAACTTGCATCATAACTTCAAAAATAATACTGGACATGAATTTTAGATCAGGGTAATGTTCCTAGGGTATATTTCAATACACCTTGTCAGCAAAGGTAGGTAATGGACATCTAATGTCACGTATTGTTGACATGGAGAAACCAATTGACACTAACTTATTTTAATAGTTCAAACTAAGAATATCTACTGAGATATTGAACAGAGCCATAGCAAAGTACGTGACAATATAAAAATTGATAATAATTGTGAAGGCTTGAATGTATAAGCTTTTACAGCTTTTACAGCTGAAGGGAAACCCGGAAACACTTGCTACACAACAAAATATGCAGATTGATTAACTGGATTAAAACTGTTTAGGAATTGTTGATATATTATTTTTACTAAAAGAGGATGTAGGGTCTGCAGAGACTCCAAAAATTCTAACACAAAAGAAGCCATCGGCACGAGTGCGTTAAGGCACATTCAACAACGTTATATACTTTTATACATTTATTAATTATCCAGTATAATGAGGTTGTTAGACGAGGATCAATTGCAGCACCACCAAATTTGTCATACTAGTAGTTGGAACCATGCCAAACAAAAAAAAAACTTTTCCTCCTACCCCTATAGCAAGTACAAACATTCCTCCTTCATATCAGGTAGGAAACTCATCAGGCCCGGACTGGCCAGGTCCGCAGGTCCGCGATGGCGGAGGGCCCCCGGCCCGAGAGGGCCCCACATGACGTACATAAAAATGTTTTTGTCTTGTTAGAAGTTATTTTGTGTCCTTGGTGATGATTTGTTTATATTTTCCAAAAGTAGAACACGCCCATCAAGTATTTATATCTTGCTGTTTATACGAAAGATTTATACGAGCTTCTGTGTTATGAGTTGAGTTGAGTTGTTGTGGTGTAATGCATCGTCTGCGTGGTGACGTATGTCCAGCAGACAACTGCACAAGTGCCAGCGATGCTCTATCAGATCAACTGATCAGTCAGTAGAGCCGCGCGAGCGCATATCGTCCTTCTCCTCCCTCTTCTCTTACATATAATAACATCCACCCCATACCTAAAAATACTACACTAAAATAATATATGAAGTAGCTTTAACAAGTGAGTTGCTTACAAAGAAGCTGCTATTTTAGGGCAAGAAGAGTAAAATGTCGAATCATCTCAGTTAAGTTAAGCCCCTTCTATTCAACATTGTAAACTGTTAAACACACAAGAATTTAAAAAAAATCCAGTATTATTTTTCTAATCCCTAAAATCCGTTTGTCATTATTTTTATCAGACGAATAAGTTTGACATAATTCATTACTCCTTTGGTGCTAAAAAATATATAATAAAATACTGCACTTTATTTTGAACTTCGTTGTAATTATTGCCAGTTCTACCTCATGTGTTTTGTAGTATTGTGGTATTCTAAAAATACCGTGATTTTCTTATTTTAATGAATAATAAAGTCAATAAAAGTCAAAAATCATAATATTTGTATACAAACCCAGCTGAATTACTTCTTCATAAGTACCAAAATAGCGTAAAAAATCGTTATCATTGTTTTCAAGCGCCTAATTTCCAAAAATTTTATTACATAACCCCCAGACCCCCGGTATGGGGCCCCTTCACAAGTTTTAGCTGAGGGCCCCAAATGGTCCCAGTCCGGGCCTGAAACTCATACTTTTCCTCCCCATCATTTCAAGTAAGTTCTTAACGATGAAACTTGTAAATCTATCATATTCAATTTGTTTCCGTTATTTCTAGAACATCTTGTATATCCTGTTTTCTGGTAAAAATCAAACATGAATGTTACTTCAACGTTAGTTCTTTAATAGCTATTTGTGTATTTTGATCGCAAAGTGATTTATTGTCGCTAAGAGAGACTAATCTTTGGAATGGACCGAAGCTCGAAAAACACACATTATTTTTTCTATAAACGCTGCTGCTCTTCGACAAAAAAAACGATTGACACTTCATTCAACATAGGCATATAATATTGTCAATGAGAAAATTAACACTCAATATTAATTCCAAATGTATAAGCTATCCTAATATCCAATAATTTATATCTCTAACAAAAGGAAAAAAGAAAATAACTTATAAAAAAAATACCGTTTGCAGCGATCGAACCCGGTACCTTCAGTTTACTAGTCAGCGCCGCTTACCACTACGCCATCAGAGTAATTCAGATGAGTATGAATTAATTTTGTATAATTTTTGTCCTGCAAGTATATGTCCGTTTTCAACAAAATCAGTTGAGATAGAGGGTTTTGAATTTTCAAAAAAAGGTTCATGAAGTGGGTAGGAGGAAAAATCATAAGTATTAAGTAAAGTGCCTTGGATGCGGGAGGAAAAGTGGCACTCTCCTCCCTAGTGATACAAATAGCTATTACCAAAATTTCAGAGGTGGAACACAGACATTTTTTCATTAAAAAATAAATAAACAGTTATTTGCTGTATTATTGGAAATTATAAGGTTTATCAAAAAACGGTTTCAACAAGATGAAAGACAATTCAATTCTCCACAGAAATGATTCCCTTTTCAAATGCTACCTACCGTTTCCTCAAATTTCATGATCGCGTTTACTCGCAGCACGCACACAGCTCATGATTTGAATTGGAAGCATACCGACAGAGTTTCTCCAAAAGAGGGTTCCGTTGTTGGCTTTGATATCAAGGTGAGGTAATCCTGCACTGTACTGACTATATGAAATTAAAAGACAAATTCATAGTCAGAAGTTTCTGAAAATACTTTATCGTAAAAAAATTAGTTTTTGGACGGCCTTTGAATTTTTGAATTTGTTAATTGTTTTAGGGTACTTTTTGTATGATTAACAACACAGATGTGAAGTGGAAACTTGAAGCTTGAAATTGCATATTTTATTTTTTATGCTACTCTTAAATCGTTGCATACAGTCCAAAGAGGGTAGGGGAACAGAGGGCACAGTGTTACACAAAACTGTTTTTTTCTTGTTACTCTGGTGCTATTTTATTCAAAGTGAATTTTCCAATGCCAAACTTTTATTTCTAGACTGCGACAATGTTTATGTATAAGAACTACAATTGTAACATTGTACCCCGTACTTGAAGTATAAATAGGAGATTAATGAACAGCTGTAATCAAAAAGATTATATTGATTGAAAGTTTGATTTTGTGGAGGAAATCCGATTCTTGACATGACTTTTTTGAGTTTATGACCTTCCACAATCTGAAAATGAAAAAATGTTAATCCAAAAAAATCTGTACAAGTGTAGAAGGGCAAATTAATTAATTTGCCCGATAAGTTACTGCGTTCACAAGACTTGAAAGAAATTTTTGTCAGTAACGTACCCTACACTGAATTTGCCTATCTGAAAAAATGAGATCGAATTAACAAAGCATAATTCTCTTTTTTTGAAAATTAATGACGTTTCGGAGGCTGTATCTGCCTCCGTTATCAAAACTTCTTGGAAAAACGCTGAAGAAACTGAATATGAATTGCGGTTTTGGAAATTAGATCTTTCTTTGACAGAGTCAAATGAAATCTGTCATACATTCTTTTGATTGACATTTGGTATCTTGATACATAGGGTGTTCGATATCAATCAATCACCATTTTATTTGTTCTGATTTCATCTCTGAAGGAGAGGTAACCAGGTGCAGTCCATTTCGATGGAATTGGTTGAAAAGCAGTTGTTTGATAAAAGAATGCACGCAGTTTCCTTTAACTTTCTTTTTTCTTGATTTGATTCTCTCAATAAAATTTTGGTATTATTCCATTCCATCATATGATCGCCATCAGATGTTAGAATATGTTCGGATATTTTCGAACCCGTTATTTTTCGATTTCTGATGTAACTTTTATGTTCTTCCTGGCGCACAATCAATGGTATTGATGTTTCACCTATATAACTCTTACTACTCGAACAAGGTATGTTGTAAACACAATTTCTTGAACATTCACCAGCGTTTTTGGGTTTTGTATGTGTGAGTATTGATCTCAATGTTGAACTTCCTTTCTTAGATGTTTTGATAAAAAAATCAACATCTCGAGTCAACACAACTGTTTATAGAAAGAAAACACATACCAATAGATATCTCCATTATAACTCAAATCACCACACTAGCGTAAAAAAGGGAATTGTCAAATGTCTTTACAACAGGGCACAAGTGGTTTGCAATTCAACAAAAAATCTGAAAGAAGTATTGAATTTTATAAAGTCCGTTCTCAGGGAAAATGCTTATCCAAATGAATTCGTGGAAAAAAACCATTAATGAAATTGAAAATAGTACTACACTTTACAATAGAACAACACAACACACAGACATGCGACATCTCCATACACATCCAACAAACAACATTATACCTTATGTACCTGGACTGTCTGAAAAGATAAAACGGATTGCCCATAGGTATGATGTAAGAACAACATTTAAAACAACCAATACATTGAGATTAATACTCACACATACAAAACCCAAAAACGCTGGTGAATGTTCAAAAAATTGTGTTTACAACATACCTTGTTCGTGTGGTAAGAGTTATATAGGCGAAACATCTAGACCAGTGATTGTGCGCCAGGAAGAACATGAAAGTTACATCAGAAATCGAAAAATAACGGGTTCGAAAATATCCGAACATATTCTAACATCTGATGGCGATCATTTGATGGAATGGAATAATACCAAAATTTTATTGAGAGAATCAAATCAAGAAAAAAGAAAGTTAAAGGAAACTGCGTGCATTCTTTTATCGAACAACTGCTTTTCAACCAATTCCATCGAAATGGACCGCACCTGGTTACCTCTCCTCAGAGATGAAATAAGAACAAATAGAATGGTGACTGATTGGTACCGAACACCCTATGTATCAAGATACCAAATGTCAATCAATAGAATGTATGACAGATTTCATTTGACTCTGTCAAAGAAAGATCTTATTTCCAAAACCGCAATTCATATTCAGTTTCTTCAGCGTCTTTTCAAGAAGTTTTGGTAACGGAGGCAGATACAGCCTCCGAAACGTCAACAATTTTCAAAAAAAGAGAAGTATTCTTTGTTAATTCGATCTCATTTTTTAAATAGGCAAATTCAGTGTAGGGTACGTTACTGACAAAAATTAATTTCTTTCAATACAGCAGTCTTGTGAACGCACTAACTTATCGGGTTGTACAGATTTCTTTGGATTAACATTTTTTCATTTTCAGATTGTGGAAGGTCATAAACCTAAAAAATCATGTCAACAAAAAGATTATTTTTCTACACTAGTATAGTATAGTACCCAAATAAAACTTATTTTGAAACATTATAGTATGATTGAAAATCTACCGAAAAAACTAACATTTCACTCCTTTTTGCTGTCTAGCCTGAAAGTTTGGGGGCTGGTAATTTCATAAATTTAGTCCAAGTCGGTAAAAACAAATATAAACTAAGAAAACAAATGTCGGATGTATGTTCATTCACTTTAGTTTCGGTTTTATCATCAACATTTTCAATGGAAATTACTTCAAGGCCTCCTCCATAAGTTGTAACACTGTGCCCCAAACGTCGTTAATACATTCAAATATCAATTCTGACATTGGACAAATTTTTCAATTTATATTACTGTCATGAGCTTGTTTGTAGCTAACTAATGGTTTTATGGTTACATATATCAAAACAACAGATTTTATGAATGTCCTATTCATATTTTCTAACTAATATCAAAACAACTTGTAATATTCATCTACAGGCCAAAAAACATTTTTTTTTAATATACGATTTACTCAGTTTGCTGTTAGAAAAACCTAAAAACGGTTATATTTCTGCTTCAGTGGACTTTAGCGATCTACGATGTCAAATAAAGATGGAAGTGACGACAGTGACGGCGATACGACGCAAACCTGAAATTTATGTTGGCGTTTAATCACATTTTCTAAGAAAACGGGCGCATTTCATAAGGGATTACTAAGAAGCATTCCTATGTAGAATTGTGAATTATGAAAATCTTTTTTTGATGAAACTTATATTTTCCGAAATAACAGCAAAAAAAAATATTTTTTTTTTAATGAAAGTTTTTTTTGGTTTCACCCCTGATATCAGGTGTCGAGTTTTATAGTGCTACAATAATTCATCCTTCTCTCTTTGTCTGTGAACTGAAGTATCAAATCAAATCAAATCAAATATATTTCTACGATTGGCATTGTACAGTTCATAGTATATAATTGGTTCACATTTTTTATCTTAAAGTAAAGTTTTGTCTAAAAGGGACGACCTAGGCACGGGTGCCTGTTGTGTCCTTGTCCATTTTAGACAATAAAATTAAATAACAAAATAAAGAATTTTGGAGTATGAGTACAAAAAAGGAATAGTGGTAGGTAGTTACAATGAAATGTCAATATCAATCTCAATAAGAACTTTGAAATTTGAAACAGAGAACAGTATATAGGCAGATAATGAAAATATTGAAATTACTGATTAATGATTAATGAGGGGAACTATAATTATGAATAGATGTTTTAGAAGATTTATCAGAAAATATCGAATTGTAGGGCATTGTTGAAAATGAGTTTTTTTATTTCACATTTAAATTTACTTTTATTGCGGATTATTTTAATGTCAGCTGGAATAGTATTAAATAGTTTCGGTCCAAAATAAAGGAAAGATCTTTGTGTGACAGATTTTTTGAAGTGACTAACTTCAACGTTGAGATTGGTTGCTGCTCTAGTATTGAGAGGCTTTTTTGAAAAGTGTTCATAATTTTGATGCATTCGCAGGAGACATTGGTAGATATAAATTTGTCTCACTTGGAATAAACTGGTATCTTGGTAAAGTAATTTCGTAGAGAAGAGTTTTTCCTTATGAAACAATATTTTCAGTAAAGTGTTCTGAGTTGTTTGTAAGTTTTGCAGAGTGCTTGTGAAAGCACCTCCCCAAATTGTTATGCAATATCTTAAGGTAGATTCAACCAACGAGTTGTATAACATAATGAGATTTTTTCGTGATAGAATATCACGTAGTAGAAAGAATTTGTGAATCAGAGCTCTTAATCGTTTTATCACATAGGTAATATGGTCGGACCATGGACCATCTGACATGCTGATTAATCATAACACCAAGGTATTTTAGGACTGCAACTTTTTGCAATTTGGGACAGGTGCACCCAACAAAATCTTCACATTTGGGGAAGTGTAATTTAATATTTATATCGGGTTGGTCGCTTATCGTAGGTGAGAAGGTGATATATTTCGTTTTCGCAACGTTTAGGCTTAATAAGTTATGATTCAACCAGATTTTTATATTCTTCAAACCACATTCAGATTTTTTGTGTACCTCATCCCAACTTCTCCCAGTAAATATAATTGCTGTATCGTCAGCGTAGCAAATCATTTGGCCTTTGAAATTATTGATTTTTGTAATACTATTTATATAGATCATAAACAGTATGGGTCCCAATACTGTACCTTGTGGCACTCCCGTCTCAACTATTGATTCGGAGCTCAACACATCTCCTATCTTTATCTTCTGTGTTCGGTTTTTTAAATAGTTCTCAAAAAGACCTAGCGTTAACCCTCGAATACCGTAGTCACTCATTTTAACTAATAATTTGTTATGGGAAACAGTGTCAAATGCCTTGGCCAAATCAAGAAAGACGGCCAGGCACTTATCTGATTTGTCCATGACAAAGTATAACAACAATGTTTTTCAAACGAGTTGCATCAAGGCACATTCAACTACATTAGTGCTGTTAAAATTTTCTTAACACTTTCTTACTCTTTATTTGTCAACATTATGTTTTTTGTTTTGTTTTTTTGTGTTCTTCCTTCATCCCTCAAAAAGTCGAAACATGTGCGAGCTAAGGATTAACGAGGACTTGCTTTTAAACGTGCAATTTCTTGCACTAATATGAAAATATACAATATATCAAAAAGAAAAGAAATTTATGGAGCACACTACCTTTCACTAATACTACTTTAGATATGTATGACCGACTGTAGCAATTCGTGGTTCATCATTTATTATTATCGCAAAACAATTGTCCATTTATGCGCATTTAGAAGTTTTGAAAATAAAACGAGTTACAAAACACGTAAAGTCATCAGATTTTACATTACTCGGGAATTTTAAATGATACATAAATTATTTCCTCGTAATGTGCACGCCCTAACAAAGTAACCTGTTATTTAAACTATACTATTACGCAACGGTCATCAAATTTCTTCTGTCTTAGCCAAAGTGGAGTAGTGGTCAGAATCAACTCCAAACCTAGAGTGAAAGATGACAAAACGGACAAAAACACTTTCAACAGTTTTAACAACAAAAAAAAAATTGAGAACAACGAAAAAAAATGAAAGAACTGTGAAGTTACCTAGCAACCTTCAACACACGGTATGTTTTATTCACCATAAATGATCACTTCATAAATATTCCTGAATTTGACAAAAATCGGGAACTAATGGATTCACTTACAACATTTTCGATCATAGCTTTCATTTCTATAAGGTGAGTTCTACTGAAATCTTGAAATATATTAAATCTTCGAAGAGTGCTGCTGTATGCTCTGATGACATAACCCGAATGAGATTGATGTAGTGAGTATTTATCTTATTGAAACATAACAAATATCTTCAACAATGATTTCTCTTCTGGTGTCTTTCCTACTAACTGGACCATGGTTCTACCATTACCGAAGGTCGGCACCGTTTCAGAATTTTCAGATCTATGACTCGTCAGTATACTTCTTCCCTTTCGAAAATTCTAGAACATATTACTGAGTCAACATCAACATATATAAGGGTCAGGTAGCTCAGTGGTTGAGACTGTCGCGTTCAAAACTCTAACCATAGACTGCTGGTCGGCTAGGTTCAAATCCTAGCGACTACAGATTTTTATCTGATAGCCCGAGAAAGTGAGTGCTAGGAATCGCACGTTAAAAGGTAAGACCTCGTTAATCCTTGGCTCGACTTTTGAGGGCTGCCGTTCGTAAGGAGACGACAGCTGGTTAACGGAAAAAACAATTTTAACAATTTAACAAAATATATTATTTCGCATTCACAATTACGTTTCAGAGTCCGGCATGGTACAGCAACGGCCCTAGTCAATGTCACTGATGTTTAACTGCTGGTCACTGACTTGGAAAATACGTCTTGTTTCCTGCTGCTTGACTATAGTTAGTAACGAATTTAATGTTCTGAACCGTAAAATACCTTACCTTTCAATCGTTCAATTCAATTTATTCCCAAGAAACGTACAGTTTATAATAGGGAAAAAAAAACAAAATTTAAATAATTTCACATAATATAAGTAACAATATTAAAAAATTAATTTAAATATAATGAAATCAGAATTGGAATGGATTCAAAGGAGTAAGTATTTGTTTAAGTTATTCTTGAATCGCAATTTACCATAAGTTTTTAAATTTATGTTCTCCTGTCTCAACGCCATCTCTGTATCACTGATTCAAAGTGGCCTGGATGATAGGAATACGTAATATGTATTTCTAAAGGGCAACACTTTCGATAACTTAAAGAGATAGTAGTGGAATACCCCAGAGATCTATTTCAGATCCAGTTCTCTTCTCACCTCACATCTCTTTTTTTTAACACAAATAAGCAGATGACACGAGAAATTACAATGAAACAATCCAGTTCCATTTGCTGAAGTAGGCAAAAACTTGGGGTTGTGGATCTATACGTATGGTACCGAAATACTTTTATTTATTCATTTTATTTATTTTATTTATTTTATTTATTTTATTTATTTTATTTATTTTATTTATTTTATTTATTTTATTTATTTTATTTATTTTATTTATTTTATTTATTTTATTTATTTTGATTATTTTATTTATTTATTTTATTTATTTTATTTATTTCAATTATTTTATTTATTTTATTTATTTATTTTATTTATTTTATTTATTTTATTTATTTTATTTATTTTATTTATTTTATTTATTTTATTTATTTTATTTATTTTATTTATTTTATTTATTTTATTTATTTTATTTATTTTATTTATTTTATTTATTTTATTTATTTTATTTATTTTATTTATTTTATTTATTTTATTTATTTTATTTATTTTATTTATTTTATTTATTTTATTTATTTTATTTATTTTATTTATTTTATTTATTTATTTTATTTATTTTATTTATTTTATTTATTTTATTTATTTTATTTATTTTATTTATTTTATTTATTTTTAGGTTATCAAGCTGGCTAATACGAAACAGACCAAATTCTTCTGCCTGTATTTACTCATCTCCTAACGAATCATCGTATAGTGACCTCTTTGAGTTTTTAGCACTGAAAATATACTTTATCCAGCAAAACCATCCTACAACTGAGGTCATTATAATGGCAGATTTCAATGAACAAAACTCTATCTGGCTCAATTTTCCAACAAAACAAACGAGGCAGTTCGTTAAGCTGGGGTTTCCGCTATCACGTGTGGTCTGGAGAAATTGGTCGAGATACCCACGCGCATTCAGGCGTTTTCCCATAAAATCTTTCGTTATTTTATTTATTTTTTGTATATGTACTAACTCATATGGGAAATAAAGACCTATTATTATTATTATTATTATTATTATGTTAACATGACCTTTTTTACACCACCAGCCCTATTCCATAGGGTATAGGAGCTTGTGCTCCACTTGGAAAGTCCGACCACAACCTCATCTCCACTCTTTGTTCTTTTTCGACACCTGCCTCGTCTCATATGGTACTACAATACAGCCAACTGGGATGGTTTTCGCGTGTTTTCATCAGCAATTCTATAGGAAATGCGCCGAGAAAATTTATGATATCATAATGCTGGGGATACAAACATGTACAGTGAGTCCAAGATAAGGTTGTCCACCATGGGGATATCCGAAACGGTAATAGATACAGTTTTGGTTAAATGGGAAAAAAGTTGCGTAACAGAGGGGTCATCTATATGGAAGTATGAAATTTACAAAAATATTTTTAATTTTCAAGTAATTTTGGAAAAACTGAATTTTTCAATTTCTTATTTTATTTTTTTCTAGTGTTATCGTCAGAGTTGGAACGAAATAAAAAATACTTCTTCACAGAAACTTTTCAAAAGCTTTCTTGTGCTGATATCAGATTTAATTTCCAACGTTTCGTTATCGAACAACCATCATCAACTTATTTTTTTTAAATACGGACCTGTTTCGAAAAATACTGTTTTTTAAAGTTTTTTTCTTCTTAAACCAGATTGGGGTTTGCTGAAGCAAGAACCATCTGCAAGGGGACAATCAAATTCTCGAAAGAGGCTTACAATACGAACAAGATTGTTGAGTGTCCTAACAGTCGTCTCTCCAGCCTCTCCAGAGTGTCCTGAGAAAAAATATGACGAATCGATTGATACAAATGAATAGGTTAGTTGCAAAGCTGTCCCAAAGCACAGTGCTTAGTGCTAGTGAAAGCTCTCGAAGCACTTTTGTGCTCCTAAGCACTATGCTCTAAAGCACTTTTCTAATTGAGTGCTTGGTGCTTAGTACTCCGAAGCCTTTAACAAAAGAGATTGTGGCTCAGAGTAATCCCAGTGCTCCGGAGCACTTTTTGGGATTACTACTGTGCGTAGTTTTTTCCCACAATTTTTGAAATTTTTAAACGAATTGTGTCCGGAATGGTTATACAGAAACAATTTTGTGTAGAAATTTCGCCACTTTGTGTATATTTCTTTGTGAATCTTTTTTTTACACAATATTATCCAGATTGGTTAACAACACCGTTCTGTATAAATGTTACAGAAAGTTTAGTTTTTTTTTTTTGTACAATTCTGTTGCCTATATAATTGAAAAATACACACTATTGTGTTACTATTTTACACAATATTTTGTTTTTAATACAGTTCTGTGGACAAAATTGAAATTCAGAATGCACAGTACTGTATAAAAATTCAACACAAGGCTTAATAACTGTTAGGGAATATAAATTTAAATTACTGCCTATTGTGCGAGACATTTACAGAATGAGTTTTTTAAATATCCCATTACTGCTTCCTCGTTCTCTATCTATCCCTTCCTTCTTAACCGGTCGGGGGCTGAATGGAACTGGTGTTGAAGATTGCTTTGGTCTTGCTAGTAAGTCTCGGACTTAGTGAATTGTAGAATAGCGCGGGTTGTGCCCTCTATCGGCGGGCAGTTTCGTTTGTGATTTATTACACATTTCGTGTTGCACGTTCTGAATAAAAAAAGTGTAAAATTTATTCACAATTATGTATTACACATATTGTGTATGAAAGTCAAAATGCTGGGCAAAATTTCACTACAAACCGAAATAAACAATCATTGGTAAAAATATATTACAACCAGGTGCACTAATTTTCCACAATTGTATACATTATTTAGATTTTTTTTACACTGTTAAAAAAAAATATACACAGGGATTTCTTTCCGTGTAAGCACTGAGCCTTTCCATATAAATGAATCTTGACGATTCAAGATGATGATGAAGATGATACCCGGCGGCACCCCCACCAAAAACAAACTCTTGTTCACGTCCTTATGCAACATTTCTTTGACGAAAGTCAAAATAAATATGCAAAAAATTTCGTTGTTGTGACATTTTGTATCTTGATACAGGAAATGTGCGCTATGTCAATCACCATTCTGGTATTTCTCACTTTTTATATGTAAAGAAGAAAACATGTGCGGCCGATTTTGATTTGATTTTGATTTACATATTTTCATTTTCAAATTGTCGATTGAAGCAATTCTGTTTCAAAATAGTATACTTATTTTAGTTCGAAAATATGAATAGGACATTCATAAAATCTGTTGTGGAATCATCTGCGACTGAAAGACAAACTGTAGTCGCTATTTTCCATCGTTCAAGATAACCTCTTGGGAGGTATTCATGTTGAAAAGGGGAACATTCTCCATGAAAATTTCATTTATTCATTATCGCATTTAATCCCCAAATTAAATGCGAGAGAAGCGAACCTTGCTTCAATGAAATGAACGATTTCTGTGAGTGATATTTTTTCAATAACATTCTCCTTATCTAATTTATTTAATGATTTTATCAATGAAAACTACAAAGAATTAAAAAAATCAGTTATCTGAATGAAAATGCGAATTTTCATTTTCAGATTTTTTCTTTCCTTTTCAGTTAGAGTCTTTTTACAATATCTATCAGATGTAGTTCAATGTCCAGCGTGGCTTGTGCCGGGGAAGTAGTTGTTTTCTGTTAGATATTACAAATAAATCACATTTTTCAATTTTCATGGAGAATGTTTCCCTTTTCAGTAAACGTCCTTTCAGTAACGAGTATTTTAATCACAAGTACAGCATATTAGAGGAACGCGTGTTTAATAAACAAGTATTTCGGGGAGATTATACAAAATTCACGATATCTTTTTTATCATGACAGTTTCAATTGACAGGCCAAGGCCTACTCTATTAGCAGTGTTTTTAACCACTGAAACCAAACAGTAACTTTAGTGATATATTTAAAAAATGGATTTGCTTTGTAATATTTAGAAAAAAAAATCTTTAGATACATTTTGTGAATCTGTGGTGATAGGGCGGTACGCTAAAAGCCATTTTGATTATGTGAGTAGAAAAAGTAATTTACTCGGCCAGATCAATTTCAATACCCCTTCATACTTTTCTCGGAATCATGCAACTTTCAAGCTTCCGAGAGTGAAAACAAATATGCAACTAAAATCTCCAATGTACGTAATGTGTAATGAATTTGTTAGAATTAGCAATCGAACTGATATTCATTCGTGTTCCATCAGGGAACTTAATTCCTTAGTCAAAAATTAAACCAATATTATGATATTTTATACATATTTATACAAATTATCATTTTTCAATCAAGGTATTAACACCACTTCAATTTTTATTAGTCAATAATATTATTGTAATATTTTAGTCTAGTCTAGGTAATAACACCTCTTCAAGTTTTGTCATTCAATAATATTGTCCTGTAAATAGTAAGTAAGTAAAGTAAGTAAGTAGTTTATTTAAATAGGAATGTCCTAATATACAAATATTCTAATACCATATATATAATGGCTAATATAAATGAAACAAAAATTAAAATCACAATTGAAAATTGCCTTACGTAGTTTGTTTTTATAAAACATGTAACAGATTAAAATTAGAAAAAACAAATATACATATATAAATAAATGATTACTTTTGATAGTACACAATAATAATAATTTTTAACAAATACAATAAAAGAGTTGATATATATCTATAGAATATCACGACGTGATTCTATGTATGCTATCAGTTTGTTTTTAAAAAGTTGGAGAGTTACAGTGTTTTTCACGTCCCTTGGTAGATTATTGAAATCATTGAGACCTTTGAAAAATAAGCTTCTCATTGGGGAATGGTATCGAGTCCTGTTTATATGGAAAATGTTGGAATTTCTTGTATCGTAATGATGGATTTCGTTATTATAGGTGATGAAAACATTGAAGTAAGATGGAAGCATATTTTTTGACAGTTTGTAAATTAGAACCATGGTGTTTAAGAACAATTTATTTCTCACTGGAAACCAATTTAATGTTTCCAACATAGAGTTTATAGGGGTGTACCGGTTGCATCTTAATATTATTCTCATGCCTCGGTTTTGTAATTTTTGCAACTTATCTTTGTGTTGGTTGTTTAGAAGATAAAGCAATGAAGCACAGTAATCAAAATGAGGCTGGATTATAGTACTGTATACTGTTGTTCTTCCAAATAATGTCAATTGAGGAGCTAATCTTGAAAAGAAAAAAAGTTTTTTGGATATTTTTTTAGTAATATAATCACAGTGATCATTCAATTCTAGACAGTCGTCAATAATAAAACCTAAGTACTTGAAATTTTTCACAAACTCTACGGACTGATTTTCAATTTCAATTTGGAGTTGCTCAAACCTTACATTTGCAACTTTTTGTTTAGTCCCCAACACCATAGCTTTACTTTGGTTGCCATTCACTTTTAATTTATTAATTTTTAAATATATTTCAATGTTTTTCAGTGCTTCATTAACGCGATTAACAGTTGCATCTAGTTCTGCACCATAGCAGGCAATAAGAGTATCATCTGCATATAGATTTATAAAATCAAAACCATCAACATAATTTATATCGTTTATATAAATAATAAATAACAATGGGCCTAGCACGCTACCTTGAGGTACTCCAATGTCATTTTTAATTTCATCCGACATGTATTCACCAATTTTGGTTTTTTGAAGTCTGTTTTCCAAATAAGTTTCAATCCATTTAAGGACCGTACCTCCTATTCCATAGTATTGTAATTTTTTTATCATAATTTCACGATCAATTGTTTCAAATGCCCTCTTTAAATCCAAAAAAATTGCCACAATATAGTTTTTATTATCAATTATTTTTCTCCAGTTTGATATAGTGAACTGTAGCGCTGTTTCACATGAATGTTGTTGCCGAAATCCAGATTGATTTCCCAAGAAAAGATTATTATTATTAAAATATGTTGATAGTTGATTGTGTACTATTATTTCAAGGACTTTTTCAATGGGTGGTAAAGTATTTATGGGTCGCAAATGAACAGCTTCCGTGGGATTATTTATTTTTGGAACAGGTACAATTGTACTCAATTTTAATTTTTCAGGAAACTGTTGGACAATAAAAGCTATTATTATTATTGACTCGATTGTTACTTGATGAAAATCCATAGTACTTCACAGACTTTTAGGAACGTAAGTTACTGAATCTGGATTAAACACGATCAGATTTCAACAAATCATATTACATCGAGACATGTTTCGCTACACTGTAGCTTTTTCAAGCGGTAAATACAATAACCGCGTTAAAAAGCTACGTGTATCTACACATGCCGCGATGTAATATTCTTTTTCTACAACTGTCAAAAAATGTCCACTTTTTGTTTGTGGTTTGTGTGCGTGAAGTATTACAATATTTCACTATCAACATACGATTTCATTATTAAATGGAGAAGCGTAAAAAAAATTGCATTTTTTTAACGGCTGTTGCTAGGCAACCGACAGTTTCATGCAACAACAGTGACAGATCCGAATAATAACGAAATCCTGTCATAAAGCCAGTTTTCATTTTCTTTGGCAACTAATAACCTATAAATATCTGAAATACAAATGTTTTACCAACAATATTCTTAGCATTCTTACTATTTAATAAGTATTATCAAAATTCCAAACTATCGCGGCGAATATATTCAGGGGTAATATAATAAGTGGTATGATTATTACCGATAAGTTTTTGGAATATTAATGAATTGCAATCCCAGAGCTGAAAATTCAACGAGTCCGCAAGACGAGTTGTATTTTTTTGCATTGGGATTGCCAATGAATTGATAGGTTTTTAATCATACCACGAATTATATTTAGGTCGACAATATATCGATTTGAAATAAAGAAAAATCGTGTCACCTGGTAATTAATGCTTTACTTCTAGCCGTATTCAACGGAATACTCTTTTCCACGGCCTCATCTATATACCAATAGACATTTGTCCCCAACGATCGCTCATATTAATAAATAAAGATAACTAGTCAAAACACATAAATTTGACGTTTATAATTTAAATCATTATTTTCACTTGACAGATAGTAAAACAGAACCTATAAAACTATATATTTTCACTGTAGTTCCGATTCTATTGGCTGAATTTCAAAATTTTGAATCCACTGATTGGTTGTTCAGCAAGGAAATATATTGTCAAACTAATAGCATATATATATTGGAACTATTGGACCTAATCTATACTAGGTAATCCAAGGTAGCTATGGCTGTTTGGCCGTCAGAAACTAGTTGACAACAAAAACTAATGAAATTTGTCAAATTGGGCATCTAACCAGATAACCTCGATGAATATGTTATTTTAATATTCGCTTCAAATTTTCCATTTTGCGGGATAGTGTGAAGACTCTCCGGCATACTCTTCGAACTTTGTTCGAATAATGAATCAATAAAAATATGCCAAATTCATTTCATATTCACAAAAAATATGAAATGGTTATTTTTTTTGACAGTTGTAGAAAAAATACTGTATGAAACTCGTGATTAAAGTGTTTTTTTTACTCGTAGGAATTCCGCACTCCGCCTACGGCGTCGTGCATCAACATTTCCTACTCTTAAAAAAAAGTATCACTTTTCTCACTTTATACATAAATTACTATTGTAGAAATCTCACTTGTTTATTTAAGTTTCACTTACTTAAGTATCTAACAGTCTGAGATGTGCTTAGTGCTTAGTATTTTATAAATGAAAGTGCTTAGTTCTCGAGATTTCGGAGCACTTTGCAAAAGTGCTTAGTGTTCGAAGCACTTTTTATCAGTGCTCGGAACAGCTCTGGTTGAGTGTCGATTCATAAAACTTATGATTATAACATATACCTTATATTTCCGGGAAATTATAAGAAATGGGCATGGATACAAAAAGTGAACGTTACCGCTGAAGTAGAGACGGTGGCCGGTAGCTTGGTGGTCTAAGGCGCAGGCCGTTCGAAATTTCAGTTTAGCGGTAGTCGGTTCGAGCCCGATGTATGTACGAGGGATTTTTTCTCAAGTACTCAATATCGGAATCGATAGACGACCACAGTCCTTGTTGAAAGCACAAGTGTAGTGTGTGTTGTCTCGATGCCCATCTCGTCTAGTGCTAGCTTGGAGTGCACGTCGGCCACCCGAGGTGGAGCTGTAGGTTTTCCGGGTTTTCCTGCAGCTGAAAAGTGAATGCGCCACCAAAAATCAGTAAGTCGCCCCGGAGCGCCATGGCAAATAATAATGATAGCCGTCCTCTACCCGCACAGGCTATGCTTTTAAGTATGTGTTTATGAGGAAATATTATTATTATTATTATCAGTTTTCATTTTTTTGTTTAAATGGATCGACTGTTACTAAAACTATGATTGAATGCAGAAAACCAGAAGGCTGACCCTCTTTCAGACATGAATAAAATTGAGTATCTCCGTAATTTTGGAAAAAAAAGGTGCCAAAGAAATTGTTCGAAACTAATATTACTCACCCATGTACAACGCTGCAGTTTTGTAAGCATTTTGTTCCAAGTCTAAAGTTGGCACATGACAAACACTGGTCTGGTCCTGGTCCCCAACACCCATCTTTACTGCATTGCTCATCACAGACAAGGCCCTTGGCTCTGCAGCTGTTCAAATCGCTGTTATTTGATAACATAAGGTGGTTATCGTGGCTTTTGCGGATGATGTCCCAGTTGATTCCTTCGGCAAGACACAAGTGTTTATTTTCCAGTATTGCCACCGTTCCCATATTTATTCTCTTCAACGATCTCAACTCCAAACTTTCGAGTGACGTTTTAACGATATAAAGGGATGTTGAGTACTCGTACAAAGCTCGACCACCGATGACTTCAAGGTTTCCAAAATTCGACAGGCTCTTGAAATCAGGATGATACGCTTGTATGTTGAGATACCCAGTTATTTCTTTAAGAGTATTGAAAACGCTTAATGCACTGGGATGCATTGCGGGATATCTCTCACCAAAAGTATAATTAGGAAATACGTTCTGAAATCCTTTGAATGAATTTTCGAGAATGTCGATATTCCCTTCCAAAACGGTGCAATTCTTGAATTTCTGAATATTTCCAAAATGAATAGTACCGTCACCGGTACAAGTTTTAGGACAAGGTCCTTCACATGGAACGCACTCACCGTCTACTGCATGTTTATTTGGGGGGCAAGTTCGTACGCAGGCACCATTATCTTTGAGCAAATGTTCTGGGCACTTTTTGACACAAGTTGCGCCGTAGGCGTATTTGCCATTCGGATTTGCTTCCCACGAATATGTTGTTGGATTATATATTTGCATCGGCGGGCATTCTTGGGTGCAAACCCCGTCATCATAGAAGTTTCGACACGCTATACAATCACTTTGTTTGGGTCCTGTACATCCTCCGGCACAAAAAAGATGGCAACATTCTCGGGGTTTGGGACCGAAACAGCGCCCTTGGAAACACTGAGGACTGCAGAATTCCTTAGAAAATTGTTGACAATTTTCGCGTCCATCGCCCCAGCATCCGTGTTCACAGTCTTTGTGACAGGGCGGGCATTCACGTTCTGGGGAAGTGAAGTTATAGACGTACGAGAAATTCCCTTTGGAGTCCGACATGATTTCTTTCCAATTTATTGTCTTAACGTGGCAGAGATTATAGTTGTTGAATGAACCGACGTTTCCTTTAAGAACATCACGAAGAGCAGGCAACTCAAGATAATACATTTTGGAAAGGGTAACGATTAGAGCAAATTCTTCGTCTCTCACATTCATTTTGAACAACGTTCTGCCGCGAATTATCTGAAGACGTGGAAGCACAACTCTTTTCACATCCACATGAGATATTAGGACATATCCTGTTACTTCCCGGATATACTGTAGAAAGCTGAGATCCAAATTTTCTTCTTGCAGCCATGTTAATTCCAAGTTTCCGTCCACATACGTACAGTTAGTGTAGCGATCTTTCAGGTTCCTGTAGTGACGTTCTCGATTTGAAGGAACTGACATTCGACCGTTGGTTCCAATGCAGACTGAAACAAAAATATCTATTTCAAAATAAATTCATAACAAGCACAAGTAATGTGTTTGCTCCAATTAGGCAATCCAAAGACCTGTCAACTAAATTCAAAATGGCGCTTGGTTGGCAAACATTAGAAATTCACGTTTGTTTACTTGTAGACTTCGAAAGCTTTATAGAAGTATTTGACTATAACTTCGTTTAGTTTTTGTCAGATTTATAGTAAATAGTGAATACTAAGTTCCAATAAATGGATGGATGTAGCTACATAGAAAATCATCGTGAAATACAAGAAATAATAATACCTGTTTTTATAACATTTCTGTTTGTAACACCAACATTACTTCAGTTTTATCCAATTTGGATATTATCACAGGATTACTTCAGAATGCTGTACAAATATCCTTAAACATACCCAGACCCAGAAACGTCATACCGAAATGTGATTATGATCAGCAAATAATTTTTTCTACGTACTGCATATGAATAGAGTCCAGGTAGTAAATTAGTTTCATTACGCTTAGTATTTTATACATTTGTAAAGAAGTGTGCAGTTTGTATTGATTTATTTTATTTATTAAATATAAATAAGACAGACACAGTACACCAAAACTGTAAACTTTAATAAACACCAAATCTATGACACAAATTCATTATCTCATATAGATAGAAATCAACAAGAAAGCACATTGACATATCAATTGTTCGTGATATTTCGATCCATTCTACATACATTTTCGAAATATACCTTCCTTCAAAAATACTGAATACTATTGTTAATGTTGTATCTGAGGATTTCTTTGCTAGAAAATGGTTCCACTATCCTCACAAGAAGCAGTACGATCCAAACTTTTTATCCTTCTTGATTTATGAAACGTTCTTCACATGTTTGGATTTCTGCTATTGGGACAGAGCCCACTTTTGTGGAGAGTGATGGCATGGGTCACAAAGCAGCTACATCAGTACACGAAACTATACCTTTATTATGGTTAGGCCATAATGACAACAAAAAGGAGAGAGGCTCACTAAATCATCTTTAGTCTGCTTCTCTTAACTTATGCCTGAGGGCCATTCCAGAGAAGCCTTTCTGGACATAAGAGTGGGTTTCAAGTCGGTAAAAAGCTGACACTGTCAGGTCATGTGGCGAGCTTTCGTCTTCAAAAAAAATTTCTTTAAAAAAAAATACTAATGACAAGTTTTGGTGTTTTGGGTAGCTTCTATTTCTTGAATTCCATTCACACCAAAGGTTCCAAATATTCATTTTCGCTAAAATATTCCTGGTTTCTATTTTTTTTATCCAACAATTGAACGAAAGTTGAACTGTTGTTTCAAGACTGTAGAAATTTCTTACAGCAGCGGGTTTTGTCAAGATTTACAGATTGCTTTATAACAGACTTCACTCCTTGAGAAGTGAATAAATTCAATTTAAATTTTGATAACAGGAATTTTTTCTTGATACTACGGAAGCGTAGAAGGGCCATTATTTTTTTATTTATTTTTTCTCCCTAATTCCGAGTTGCAACTCGGAAAATTATAAAATTCCGAGTTGCAACTCGGAAAATTACTAAATTCCGAGTTGCAACTCGGAAAATTACTAAATTCCGAGTTGCAACTTGGAAAATTACTAAATTCCGAGTTGCAACTCGGAAAATTACTAAATTCCGAGTTGCAACTCGGAATTTTATCGGAGTTAAAACTCGGAATTTAGTAATTTTCCGAGTTGCAACTCGGAATTTAGTAATTTTCCGAGTTGCAACTCGGAATTTAGTAATTTTCCGAGTTGCAACTCGGAATTTTATAATTTTCCGAGTTGCAACTCGGAATTTAGTAATTTTCCGAGTTGCAACTCGGAATTAGGGAAAAAAAATAAATAAAAAAAGAATGGCCCTTCTACGCTTCCGTATGATACAGATCCGGTAAACATTAAATAAATTCGACTTCAGTTCACTCATAACGTATACTTAAATTTGCAGGTGGGTACTGCTGCGGAAAGAATGTTTAAACTTCCAAAAACCAAACTTTATTTTGAAAACATTTTGAAAACTTATCAAAAAATTTCGATTAGATAGGCGACAAAAATTTAAAAAATTTAAATCATGTTCAGAATTTTAGAATTCACTAAGAAGCGATTTAATCGAGTTTAGATGAGATTAATGAAGTGCAGTTTGACAAAAAGGAAGATTTTGTGCAGGAAATCCAGCTTTTGATTAAATTCAGGATGAACTTTGTTATCACATTCTGATGGCAGTAAAAGAGTTGGATATTGAAGGAAGGCAGTCAAATTATTCAGTTTCGGGTGTAAATACAGGTACACGATTTGGAGATGTACGGTAATGGAAAAATTTCCATTCTTTGTTCAACAGATCGATTCATAATAATCAGACTCTAAGCAGTATTGAGAAAATTCATCATTTGGTTGGTCGTTTGTGTTGATCTGCGTAGTGGTGGTTTGTGCAGGCCTTTCGATAACGGGTGATGATTACGATATTCTGTAGGAAATGTTGACTGACAAATATGAAAACAGGAGACTTTCAACAAACAGATACCTACAACAAATAATGGACTTCGACCTCGGAATAGTGAATCGGAAAACAATTTGAACAATTTCATGTACTTAGCGATTAGCAGTTTCGGCAAAAAAATTGGTTTGAACAATTGTGCAGATTAGAAGGAGAATCTGTCAAATCATTCGAATAAAATATACAGATAATTCTGATATACCTAATTACAGTAATTTGAATAATTTTCTGCAAAGTTAATCAAACGTTATAGAATTATATTACAACTAGCGGTCCCAGCGGTCGGTGGCGAAGGCGCTGGCAGCAGATTCCAATTTATAAATAAAAAAATCAACCGAAAAAGATTTTATAGTGGACCGAATTGTGAGTTCAAACCAACCCCAAATCTACTTGAATACACGCAAATTTTCATCAAAATCGGCCCAGTCGTTTAGGATGAATTCACTTTCGTATGGATACACAGAAGATTTTTATATACATATAAATGAAGCATCCAGTGCTTTGAGTAACGGAAAGAACAATAGTTATAATAAAATCGTAAAATCATTTTTGTGAGTCAGCCAAAAAAAAACGTAATGTTTTTGTCAATAACCTGGACACTTTTTGGGTAGATGTGAAAAATTATAAGTTGTGGAAAAATACGAAGTCGTTAAAGATAATGGGTGTTGTTGAAACTGTTTATCATCAAGACGGTATTAGAACTTACCTGAGTGACAGATTATGTACAGTGTATAACAGAAAACATCACGTTTCATTGCATACTAAAAAAAATGGAAAATGAAATAAAAGCGATTGGTAAATGGAGAATCTGCGGTAGGGAATGAAGAATTTGTAGAAACTCCCATACCTAAATAAAATCCTGATAATATAGATATTACTTCCTGTTCTACCACAGGAAAAAATTACAAATTTTACACGACATTGCTTTCCACCGTTATTGTTGGGGTGCTTAATAGTTTGATGCCAAATAAAATAGCAAGGTTTATTTTGGTTTAGGCGGGTAGTCAAATCAATTTGATGACCATCGGATCGGTTCGGATCAGATCGATGTTAATGCTATTATTCATCATTCAATAATCATCAGGTTCACAATAATGCAGACAGCATTCATGTATGTTGTCATGGCTCAGGTTCTGTCATCATCTCATTCAGTGTTTGTTAATCTTACTTCGCTTGAACAAACTTTGAATACATTTTGGGAAATAAATCAGGTGCCAAAACGGTCGATCTCGGATCTGGAAGAAGTCGAGTATCAGAATTTATATACTAATTCTTCAACTATGAAGATAATACAGGGCGATATACAGTTATATTACCTTTCGAAATATCTCCGAGACGTTTAGGTGATTCACCCACTAGTGCTCAGATCAGATTGCTACCTCCAGAAAAACGTTCGGCTAGAGATGTTAGTTTTCGAATGGAATAAAAGAATGTTATGCAAGATTCAATTATCCAGAAGTAGTAAAACTCCAAAATCAAATAGTAAAGTACCCTTCTTTCCAAATATTTCCACCAGGTGGAAAATATGAGGCACACATCTGATAGAAAACAACTAGTCCCTGGCTAATATAATAATAATAATACTCCCTCATAAACACTCGTAGAGTGTACCCAAAGGCATGGCCTGTGCGGGTAGAGGACGGCTATTATTATTATTTGCCGTGGCGCTCCGGGGCGACTTACTGATTTTTGGTGGCGTATTCACTTTTCAGCTGCAGGAAAACCCGGAAAACCTACAGCACCACCTCGGGTGGCCGGTGTGCACTCCAAGCTAGCACTAGCCGAGATTGGCATCTAGACAACACACAATACACTTGCTTTCAACAAGGACTGTGGTCGTCTATCGATTCCGATATGTGGTACTTGAGAAAAAATCCCTCGTACCTACATCGGGCTCGAACCGACTACCGCTATACTCAAGTTCTGAACGGCCTGCGCCTTAGACCGCCAGACCACCGACCACCACGACGGACATTGAATTAAATCTAACAGATACTTGTGCAACGTTCTTCCAAGAAGACCCAGTTGCAAATGCTTTTTGTAATTATACAGCATATTACCCTTCACTTGACTGGGAAATACCACCTGCAGACGCTTTTCGTTTCGTTTTTGCCTTGTCATCGGTACAGGGTAGGTTGGAAAACACTAGAGTCGACCTGAGACAGTCAAAAGAATTGTAATTCACAGTATAACTTAGATTTCCCCACAAATGAGAAGCAGCGGCTTACAGTAAAAGTCAGACGCAGCGCCACCCGTGCGGGAAACCAAAAAGCAATCCTCAGTAGCAAAGACTTCAGGAAATGAACAGAGTTCAAGAATTTTTGCAGGAGAGTATCAAATAGTAAAATCGACAATGTCGAAGTACCCTTCTCTCCAAATATTTCCACCAGGTGGAAAATATGAGGCAAACGACTCTAATGTTATCCGACCTACCATGTACTGATGACGAGGCAAGAACCCTCGAAACGCGTCTACAGGTGGTCTTCCCCAGCCAACTGAAGGATAATCTGCTGTATAATTACAATAAGCATTTGCAACTGGGTCTTCTTGGAAGAACGTTGCACAAACACCTGTCGAATGACTGTCGTGGTATTAGCCAGGTAAGTAGTTGTTTTCTGTCAGATGTTTGGCACATATTTTCCTCCTGGAAGTATTTGGAGAGAAGGGTACTTCGACATTGTCGATTTTATTATTTCATTTATACGATACTTTCCGGCAAAAATTCTTGAAAACGAGAACTCCAGTTAGAGTTGTCCATAAGTTGCTCGCGTTCCATCAGATAGTGACGGGTCCTTGAATCTGAATGACATACTGTATGGTGGTCTAAAATTTCAAACAGACATAAATGCTTTGTTATTCAATTTTCGGTTGTTCAGAATTGCAATGCCAGCTGATATCCTTCAAATGTACAGACAGACAAATGTAGTGACGGAGCATGGTTAGTTATCTCCCTTTTTAGCTTTGTGGAAGTTGCATATTATGTTCTATAGTGGTGGCATCTAATATGTGTGAATTCATCATGATTGATAAATAGGGTGGAAATAAAAAAATTCCAATTTACACTGAAAATTATACACGCTGACAATATTGTTTCAACACACGGTGCCACGAGTTATAAGCTGCTATTCTCCGAGACTTCCTCTTGTTAAGTACGTTTTAGTTCAGGTACAAATATTGCTAATAAATGTCATATAATTCAAAATATCAGGGAGCAATGGGCAATAGGGAGCTATAAAGATTTACCTGGTCAATAAGTACTAAATTATTGTTATTGTTACGCAGGTGTATTTATTTATATTTATTTATATTTATTTATATTAGTTATATTTATTTATATTCATTTATATTTATTTATATTTATTCTAAACAGACCTGATGGTCTAATTACTATGGATATATTGTGTTCTGGATTTCTATGGATTCCAGTATTTTTAATTCTAGACCTTTAGGTTGAATATACAAAATTTCAGGAAGTGTGAAGTTATAGTTATTGTCAATGAGAGGTTCGGCGTAGGTTGAATCCAGTTTATTCAACCTGTAACTCCTCAAATGATCACCGAACATTTGATCAAAACTACTAAATAATAGTTGTTCGGTACAAATAACTTCATCCGAAACGTTTTCTCTGTGTAATGTTTAAACATTGCCATGAAATAAATACTGCGCACAATGCAACTACATTCTTGTAACAAGATAATGTGAAACATATGTTTGTAGGACACTGAAGAATAATGAAATATAACGGAATGCTACTTTCGAGTTCAATATATTATGGATACCATTACACTGCATTTTTCCTAGCAAGTTGTCCAGTCGACAAAATTCAAGGGAATATTATCCTAAAGGACAGCGATAATAGTACCCACTACGAACTGTGAGTTCAGACATCGATATACGTAGGCGAACAAGTTGTTTCTCTACTACACATAATCCGTGACGAACGTCGAATATCTGATGAATTTTCTTAACGTTTAATAGCCATAACAGTCCCTTCGTTTGTTTTGAGAGCTGATTTCGAATGAGTTTGAATTTGTGGTATGGTGGTCATAACTTACTGAATATGGCCATGAATTCTTGGAGGTTATTATAGTTCTGTATGGTTTATGTTTCTGTAAATCATTTGAAATGAATGCAAGTGCCTCCAACAATTCAAATATACAGGGTGTTAATTGAGTACGTTGACAAACTTTGGGAGGAGATTCTCAGAAAGTTTTCAGGACGAAATGTTCATATAAACATATGTCCCAAACGGCTTGGTTTTGGAGATACAGGGTGATAAAAATACAGTTTTTTCAAGATTTTTTGGAGTTAACTTCGACATTTTCTACAATAATGAGTTTAAATCAGGCAAGTGCGATCCATTCAATAGTACGCATGATACAAAATAATTCATTTCTCAAATAATTCACAGGGTCCTCCTTTTTTCAGAGTCAAGCCTTGTTAAACCCCACGGAATTTTTTTCTCGCCGTCACTGACATATTATGAGACAAGTATAATCAATGTTGTTTCATTTAACATCTTTTTGTTCTCTTGTAGTTTTTCATTTACTTGTTCGGTTCAGGAGCTACAATGAAAATATTAATGAGAACATTTTGCAGTATCGCATAACATAAAGAAATTTGAGAAACAAATATTCTCACAAAATTCAAAACGTAATTATTTCTAAGTGTCAGTACGAAAAGTTCATTTAAACATATGTTCCAAACGGCTTGGTTTTCGATAGACAGGGTGAAGAAAAATAATTATTTTCAAAATTTTTTTGGAGTAAACTTTCAAATCACGCACGATACAAAATAATTCATTTATCAAATAATTCACAGGGTTCTCCTTTTTTCTGAGTCAAGACTTGTTCAACCCTTCAATTTTTTTTTCTGCTAAAGTGAGAGATTGTGAGAGAAGAATAATCAATGATTTTCCATCATCTTTTTGTTTTCTTCAAGTACGGTTCAGGAGCTATGAAGAAAATATTATTATTTTGTATCGTGTGTACTATTGACTTGCCTTGACTGATTATTGTCGAAAATGTCGAAGTCTACTCCAAAAAATCTTGAAAATAATGTATTTTTATCACCCTGTATCACGAAAACCAAGCCGTTTGGAACATACATTATACGAACTTTTAGTTCTGAAAACTTTCAAAGAATCACCTCCTGAAGTTTGTCAACGTACTTATTTTTTGCGACAGAAAAAACGACGATTCAATCAAATATCTTCCTTAACCTATGTGTATATATACCCGGGAAAAAAGTACTCACTTTTTTCCCGTGGGCAAAAAGTACTCACTTTTTTCCCGTGGGCAAAAAGTACTCACTTTTTGCCCACGGTTTTTCCTGTTAACAGAGATAAAATATCACATTTTTTTCCCATCACAGAAAAAATCTTTTCTAACCTCACAAAAGTCAATACTGATTCATTTTCATTCAAATATAGGTTAAAATGTATTGAAAAAAATGTAATTACGAATCACCCAGGTTTTCAGATAAAACCCCTCAAAAGAGAGCTTGTGCGAGCAACAAGCACCAAATTATAACCCAGCCACATATGTATTCTACATGGATTACCCGAAACTATATGCCTCCGAAGGCAAGTATCTACATCAGTCCTTGAGGTTGGTGCAAGAGTACACGCATGCTATCGGAAAGGAGTTCGGGATCAACAAATGTGCCACGGTTCATATCGAAAGAGGACGATGCTGGGAATACGGAGACGATGTCCAGATCGTAGACGTAAGCATCCTACATCACACTGATGTAGAAGAGACGTATACTTACCTATAGGAGTGGAACAACGCCGCTCCCAAGAGGTAACCACTGTTAAAAACTCTCTCCGCGGTAAGTATCAGCAAAAACTCAGATCTGGTCATCAAAAAGCTCACATTAAAGCTGCGGAGACTGAAGTACTCCTGCAGCTACATCCTCTTGGGGGTTTATGTCAAAAATTAATAGCAGAAGAAATATTTCCATTATATCCATCCTTGCTATGTCAAATTGCTTCTGATGAGCTTGCTTTCCAATTCTTCCGATCTCCCTGACGAGCTTGGGAAAGCGAAATGAATTTTCGTCGACAAAAATGTATTGGAGATTACATGAAAGTGAAGCGATCATTCATTCAATCATTTATTGAATTTTCAAATGAAAACTAGGGATAATTAAAAAAAATAAACGCGAATTTTCACTTTCAGGTTTTCTCTATTCAGTTAGAGTATTTTCACAATATCCAGCGTGGCTTTAGCAGGGGAAAAAGTTGTTTTCTGTTAGATATTACAAAAAATCACGTTTTTCAATTTTAATGGAGAATGTTTCCTTTTTCAACACGAATACCTCACAGTTATCTTGAACGATGGAAAATAGCGACTAAAGTTTGTCTTTAGCTGCAGATGATTCCACAACAGATTTTATGAATATCCTATTCATATTTTCGAACAAAAATCAAAATGCAATGCCCATGACAGGTCTGTCAAAAAATTACTAACAAAGTGTTACCGTAGAAGAAATATTTTCTTCATATCTATCCTTGACGTGTGTAATTCCTTGGCAAAGCGAAATAGATTTTCGTCGACCAAAATGTATTGGGGATTAAATGCGAGAGAAGCGAACCTTGCTTCAATGAAATGAACAATTTCTGTGACTGATATTTTTTAAAAACATCCTCTCTATCTAATTTATTTGATGAATTTAATTTTCAATGAAAACTAGAGAAAATTAAAAAAATCAACTATCTATGAATGAAAATGCGAATTTTCACTTTCAGATTTTTTCTTTTCTTTTCACAATATATATCAGATTCGTTTTTAAATAGTATTTTGATATTGAAATATATTTCAGACACAGTTTTATATCGATATGTATTCCAATTTGAAAACCAAACCAAACCGGAGCTGGAAACGATGGGCATTGGAACGCAACGCTAGGCGAAACGTTTGAATAACATGGTAACATTTTTCAATTGTTGCATCCAAACGAAAGGTGCAAATGTATAAAAGATATCCTTATTTATATTAACTTCTCCTTCGGCATTTTTGTCAGGTATTACGGCGTAAGTACAGGTAAGGAAAGTTGTCCTTCTCTACCAGGGGGTGTACGGCGGCTGTGATGGTTCCCGTTATAAACGAGTCGATGGCTGGATGGATGGATGGCGCCGCATAAGAAATACTCGTCAGTGGCGTTACCTCGTAGGGGTAGGATGAATTGAAAAAATATATTAATTTATTCATTCAGCTACATTACAGAAAATCCATTTGTGGAAAGTCAGTACTTACATATAAAACAGTAGCAACAAAAATATCAATATTGAAATATACCTACGTACAAAAAATAACAATATTACAATTACATTTTTGTTGTTTTTTAATTTATTATTATTTAAAATTGAATAATTGAGTTGGTTCCACATGGCATAAGTATGTGTTGAAGTATTATTATATAGTTGTAGTGCCCATGAACTCACATCAGCATCCAAGTACGCCCCCGCCGAGTAGAAGTCAGTGCGCGAGAGCAAAAATTTTCGAATGAGTGTCTTGAACTTATGAGTAGGTCATTTTTTAAAATGTACTGGAGTTTATTATACAGTATGGCCCAGATGAAAGCACCCCTATAAAACTTACATTTTTCAACCGATTGGATTGATTTTTTTTTCGTTAGGTAGACATTCAAAAAGTCTACTAGGGCACCAAATTTTATGATCAAGGGTCAACTAATCTTATTTTTCAAGGTCAAAAATCTAAAAAAATTACTAGAGATTTTTTTAGAAAAAATCTGACTACACTATTGGATTCGCATCAATTTCAAATGGTCCATATGAGAATAACGTTGAAATGAGTCAATCAATAAAAAAGTTATGCGGAAATGAAATTTGAAAAATATGCCGTTTAATCAACCCACCAATTCAATTTCAGAACTTTTATCAAAATTCGGAAAACACCACTGTATTAAAGTGGTTTCGATATATCACTAGTCAAAATTTCATCGAAATCTGTGAATAAATAAAAAAATTATAAGGTAATAAAATTTGAAAAATATATTAATGGATTTTCAGGAAAATGTCATTTTATCTCATAATTTTTTAATATATTGAGACACCCTCAATACAGTGGTGTAGTCAAAGTTTTGATTAAAGTTCTGAAATTGAATTGGTGGGTTAATTAAACGGCATATTTTTCAAATTTCATTCCCTTATAACTTTTTTATTCATTGACGCATTTCAACGTAACTTACATACGAACCATTTGAAAATGTTGCGAATCCAGTGGTGTAATCGGATTTTTTCTGAAAAAATCGCTAGTAATTTTTCTAGATTTTTTACCTTGAAAAATAAAATTAGTTGGCCCTGGAAATGGGAGATTTATTCATGAAATTTGGTGTCCTAGTAGACTTCTTGGATGTCTACCTAACGAAACAAAAATCATTCCAATCGGTTAAAAAATGTAAGTTTTATAAGGATGCTTCCATCTTAAATGGGTCACACTGTATAACTTCAATCACGTCTATGGTATTGCTGTCAGAAGTCATTAAATGATGCCTGGTTGGTCGAATGAAATTACAATTTCTTGTAGTATAATTGTGAATTGTATTATTTCTTTGGAGTTTTTCTTTATTCCTATGAATATCCAGCAAACAATTGAGAATGTAAATACAAGGTAAAGTAGTATTTCGACTTTTTCAAATAAGGGGCGACAGCACAACAATTCCAAGTAGTTCAACGTCGAAAAAACAATATTTTGTGTTTTGTTTTTATTGAGTTTCAAGCAATTAGAAACGAATCATGTTTCGGCCTTTCCTGAAAAATTCTGTTAAGTTTTTTCCAAGTAATCTGGTTTCTTGTCAGAAGCATAAAGAGAGCAATCATCAGCATACCAAATACATTTGGTTGGACACATGTTATGGAATATGTCATTGGTATAGATAATAAATAAAAGTGGGCCAAGGATAGAACCTTGAGGTACTCCAAAATAAATGTTTTCAATTTCAGAATAGCTGTTTTGAATGACAGCTTGTTTTCTGCTATTCAAGTATGATTCGAATAATTTCCATGCAGTACCACGTATACCAAAAAATTGGAGTTTCTCTAATAGTACTGTGTCAGAAACACAGTCGAAGGCCTTGCTCAAGTGACACATATACACAACAGTATGTTGTCCAGCCTCAAAACCCTCTACTGTATCAGCCACAAGTCTTTGTATTGCTTGAACAGTGGAACAGCCTTGTCTGAAACCGAACTGGCCTTCATGAAGCGTAGTTAACAGGCACGAGAACATTTTCTTCATTTCCAATATTTTTCTAGATGAAACATTTTGGGTGGATGAAATGCTGACTGGTGAGAATTCCTCAAAGTTTTTAAAAAATGGTCTACAGCTCAGTGTTTGTACATATAGCAACTATGATTTTTATGAATTATTAATTTCATTGAATATATTCGAATCTTTCAACTTGAATATAGTTCTGATACATGCACATTTAAACAAACGCAAATACAGATTACATAGGATCAGTAACTCTTGACTGAAGTTTGGACAATCACGTGCTTACAAGAGGCTTTTTTTTTTCGAGGCACTGTTTGTAATTCGGGATTATTTTCGATTGAAAAATAATATGTTTCACTTAATCAAAACGTACCATTCAAAAGCAAACCAGCACCAGAGTACTTTTATTCATGACATAATCGAAAATTGTTATTGAAAAAATTTGTACAAAATTATTAAATATATTCAACACCTAATCCTATCTACGAAAAACTATATTTTTTTTTATATTTCCCTCTACAGTAACACGAAGTTAACCATTCCTGCCGAAATTTCTACTGAAAACAAGCTTAGCCTGCTGCTGCTGCTACGAATATTCTCTGATCCTTCGGTGCGAGAGCCATTACTTTACTGGTTGAACTTATAGTGTTTGTTGAGAAAATTCTACAAAACCAGTTTTTTTTGAAACATTATTGAAAATTTTAACTGGATTATCAATTTCGAACAACATTATTACAAATAAATAGCTATTTGTATATTTAGAGCGCAAAGTGATAGATTGTCGCTCGAACAAAGAGAGTTTGGAGAGCGGCAATTACACTTTTTGCTCGAAACACACACAAAATATTTTCGGCAAACGCAGATATCAGATACAGACAAAACACTCGATACATTTGTTGATCACTGATTACCTTATAATAATAAGTATTTCTTTTATTATTTGCTAGATTAAAATTGAACGCCAAATTCGGTATACAAATTGCTGGCAATACAATCCATATCTCTGACACATTAAAAAAAAAATGTTTGTGCACGATTTGAACCCGGGTCGCCGGTGCAGAAGCCCTATCCACTAGTAGTACAGTAACCACAGACAAATGTAAGCCACAAGTGAAGAATGAATCGTAGCATTTTGAAACTCGGCACATGACTTCTTGACATTATGAATTGTTAGAAAAAAAATTGTTTACAAAAAAATCAGAGATGGACCCAAAAAAAATTTTATTTCAAAAAATTATAATTTATTTTTGCTATTGTTTCGGAAAGTACAAGATTTTTCGAGAAACAAGTTCAACAAGACGAAAGATAATTCAATTCTCCACAAGAAATATACTCGGTAATTTCTCACAAAATGCGCTCGTTTTCTCAGAAAACCTGATTGAGTTCTGATATCAAATTTCAGGCTGACGTTAACCCGCCACTGGCATTTCCGGCAAGACCGAAACTTAAATTTGTCATAAGTTTGCTAAAAACTAAAGTAAAATGAAAAGAAAAAGTACATAATGTTCCTGAAGACTTCTACTTCTTCATGCAAATATAACATGTGAGTATCTGAGTACATGAAATGTGGTTTGTCCCACTTCACATAACCCTTTTACGATATTTACGGAAGATCCGAAAGTCATGGATATTTTAGTTGATATGAAATAGTTATACTGAAACAGGAATCAGTACCCTCTTTGGACCATAAGCGACGATTTTAGACAAGTGAGACACGTCACTCTTGGACATGCCAAAGAAAAAACTGGGTTTTACTCCTGCCTTAGTTTTCAACTCGCCCATAATCCTGGCAATTTGTTCAGTAAATGCTGAAAATAATCGCTCATACACATCCTACATGAAAAATGAAGTATGTGATTTCAAGCTTGAGGTTTGCAATTCACAATAGTGTTATTAAACATATATGCAGGATATGATTAAGCGATTATTTTCAACATTTACTAAAGGGAATGCCGGGTTTATGGGTGAGTTGGCAGGAGTAAAACAAAATTTTCATTTTTGCATGTATGAGTAGAACCTGTCACACTATTTTAAAATTGTTGCATATAGCCCAATGAGGGTATGGGTTGCTACTTTTGTATAATAATTCCATATTTACTAAATTATTCATGAAAAAACACATTTTAGGTACTCAAATACTCGCATATTATATATGCATGTGAAGGTAGGAGTCTTCAGAAACGATATAAACTTTCCCTTTTCCTTCTCCGATCAGTTTTAGCAGAGTTATGTCCAATCAAATATTCGGCTCCGCCAGAACTTTCACCGGCGGGTAAGCGTGAACCTGAAATTTGATGTCGGCATTCAATCACGTTTTCTGAGAAAACGAGCGCATTTCATAAGAAATTACTAGGAATATTTTTTGTGGAAAATTGAATTGTTATTCACCATGTTGAGTTGTTTTTTCGACAAATCATATACTTTCCAAGATTATAGCAAAAATCTATTTATTTATTTTTGAACGAAAAAAAAAATATGTTCCACCCCTGGAATTTTGTCAAACAATTTGTTTTCGTGCTTTTCATGGTTCCAGCTACTAGCATACTAAGTTTCGTGGTGCTAATCGATCCTCGTCACAAAACCCAATCGTACTTGGATTACTCGTGGTGTTTCGCAGAATACGTCTCGCGACTCGGAAGTATAATCGATTATTTTCGATGCTCTCGTGGTATTACTACTGAAAATTCATTCAACAATGGGTTATATAAACCATTATTGACACAACTCAGTCAACACCGAAGCTCTTTGAATGTACGGGTGTTCTGAAAATCTTTGAAAATAACAAAAATACTCATTGCAAGGCATTGTGCTCTCTTGAAAAGTGAACGGAGATAATCAAATGCATTCTAGAGAAATATAAAAAAACTTGGGATCACCACTGGAAGGTATGATAAAAGGTAGGGTTTTATGATTTTTCATGGATCTATTATATTCCTATGGGGTAATTATTTAAACTGAGAGTAAAAATGGTAGTAATGGTAGTACGATTGGGTTTTGAGGAGAGGATCGATTGTAGCACCACCAAACTTGGTATGCTATTAGTTGGAACTATGATAAACACAAAAAAAATTGTTTACCAAAATTCCAAGTGTGGAACATACTTTTTTTCGTTTAAAAATAAATGAATAGATTTTCCTGTAATCTTGGAAAGCATATGATTTATCGAAAAAACAACACGACACGGCGAAAGACAATTCAATTCTCCACGAAAACGATTCCTATCAATTTCTTATGAAATGCGCTCGTTTTCTCGGAAAACGTGATTGAACGCCGACATCAACTTTCAGGTTCACGCTTATCCGCCGCTGAAAGTTTTGGCGGGGCCGAATATTTGATTGGACATAACTCTGCTAAAACTGATCGGAAAAGGAAAAGAAAAGTTCATATAGTTTCTAAAGACTCCTAACTTCTCATGCAAATATAATATGCGAGTATTTGAGTACCTAAAATATGTTTTGTCACACTTCACGGAGATGTTTGCGGATGATCCAAAAAATCATGGATAATTTAGTAAATATGGAATTTTTATACAGAAGTAGCAACCCATACCCTCTTTGGGCTTTATGCAAAAATTTTGAAATAGTGTGCCTCATTTCAACTCATCCATAAAACCAGAATTCTCTTGAGTAAATGTTGAAAATAGTCGCTTATTCATATCCTGCATATATGTTCAATAACACTATTGTGAAGTGCAAACCTCAGAAATCACATACTTCATTGTTCATGTAGGATGTGTATGAACGATTATTTTCAACATTCACTGAAGAAATTGCCGGGATTATGGGTGAGTTGGAAACTGAGGCAGGAGTAAAACCCAGTTTTTTTTTTGCATGAATAAGTGAGACCTGTCTCACTAGGGTAAAATCGTTGCATATGGTCTAAAGAGGGTACTGATTCCTGCTTCAGTATAAATATTTCATATCAACTAAAATATCCATAACTTTTGGATCCTCCGTAAATATCGTTGAAGGGTTATGTGAAGAGGGATAAAACACATTTTAGGTACTCAGATACTCACATGTTATTTTGCATGAGGAAGTAGAAGTCTTCAGGAACGATATTAACTTTTTTTTCCTTCCTATAATTTTTAGCAAATTTATGACAAATCTAATTTGCGGCACTGCCGGAGATTGCAGGCGAGCCTGAAATTTTAATATTTTGCATACAATATCTCTTTTGCGAAATCTACAAAATTGTCTATCACTAATACCAACCTAACATCCGTACCTCAATCACGAGAGTTCCTGGAATGAATTTACCTGAGTGCACTTAAATGGTCGATGGTTTGTCTATACCTTTACGGGTCATTGATTGTATATTTTACCTGGAAGATCTATCTATTGTTTGTATATAGTGTACCACTTGAAAGTTTTTGAGAAATTTACCATCTTATAAACTGGAAATAAGTGGATTTATTATTTTTGAATTAATTATCATAATGTGAAAATTATTTGTTTCAATTGACATCATAACTCTGAAGCTATTTATAGTTATTTGAAGTATTTGCACTTTCAAAATGATTGGGGAGGATTAAAGGTACCTTCCATTTAGTTTGGTTTCAAAAGCGATTTTGTACCTGTAAACAAAAATGATGAACACCGTTCGTATTATTACCGGTTTCTTTATTTACTTTCAGCTAAAGTCAACGGTACGATCAACAGCCATGTTTCTGAAGAACTGTACCTTCTTATCTTGTGTATACAAATCTACGAATTTTATTGTTGCTGTTTGATATTCTCTCATATGGTAACTTAAAAACGTAACCTCATTGAAATTTTTTTATTCCTTGAATAATAATGATATATATGAGGCCCAGATATATTCTTCACGACTAGGTCACGAAAAGCGCGTTTATACAAATGTCAACGAAGTGTAGTACATTATGTCTCATTAATTAAAGTGGAAACTGAATTATTATAAATATTAGTTATAAAGAGACACAAGTAATACCATATGTATCAATATCATGGTTTATACCTTATTATGCCTTATTCATAAAAAATTAATATCCTGAATTCAGTTCGTAATTTTTCACTACGTCCTATTGTTAAAATTGTTCTTTTCTTTAACCACCTGTCATCCCCCTACGAACGGCAAACAACAAAGGTCGCAACTTGAGCGAGTTAAGGATTAACGAGGTCTTACCTTTTAACGTGCGATTACTAGAACGATCACTATATATACAGTATCGGAAAGTTTTCATCTTGGGTATGGTGGTTCCATGAGAGCGTAAAGAATAGCTTGCTATATGCTGGTAGAGCATTACAATTTCTCCTCTACTCGCCCGAGGAAGGGATATCAACGTGCGCTGTGTGCGGTGTGTCGCATTGCCACGTAATCCGTTAATGAGTCGGGTGGGGTAACAAGAGAGGCGCACGGTAGTGCGTCACTATTAATTGTCATATTGAACGGTTTTTTAAAAGTAGAAGAACAATATAACACATTAACTCATCACAAATATCAAATCTCGAATGCAATTAAACTCAAAGCGAGAAAATTATTCTTTATTTCTTTAAAAAAACTTTATAGTGAAAACTCGGGCACAAATGCACAGATATCAGCGCGAGGGCATGCGCATAAGATTGACAGGTGCTAATGGTGAATTTCCATGCCATACAGCTGAACTGCAATACTTCTATGTGAAAAGTGAATTATTTGTATTTCAGTAAAAAAAATTAATAAAGCATGTCGAAAATGTAACAAATAGAACTGCTTGGGGACAGTGATTCCGTATATTCCAATAATTATATTCTTTTATTAATTTCATGTTCGTGAATCGTGGGCAAAACTTCAAACTTCTGTTCATGAAAATTAACCCTAACAAGAAAACCGACGGTGGCGGTGCACTCCAGTGTCGCGGGATATTTGAAAAACAGCCCATGGTTTCATTTGTTTTCCCGTAATCAAGTTGGCGAATGTCTCTCGTTTTATCCCACAGTTTTGCAGGTATAAGTCGGTACACCAGGGTTTTTAGGCATCTTAACGCAAACCATAATTTGGTTGTATGTCATGTGAGCGGCGAATACATTATTTCTCAAAGTATAATCATCTCACGGAATCCATCATCATTTCAATTAGGTACGTTGAATATCAGAACAAAACCGTGGGGCCAGATCAACATATTTTATAGGCCTGATAATATTTTATTCAAGTGCTTCGGGTAACAAAATTCTGTTATACCATATTCTGCATTAAGTACCGCAAGATATGCTAGATATTTTTCACCATTAGCATCTGTACATTAAGATTATTATACGGGCAGCAGCATTTCTGAAAGTGATTAAGGTCGAATGTGAAAGCAAGACATAGACGAACGACAACAGTTTTTACAAGGGGCAAGCACTCTGTTCTAAGTTTATGTTTCTTGTTCGGAGATTATATTCACTGATTTCTAGAGCTGACGCATTTAGCTGAGATGAGGTATGTATTTAAAAAATAATAATGATAATTTCACAAGTCTAATAAAGAAACTTTTACTTGTAGTATTTTTGCCATGTAACTGAAAATTATTTCTCATTGAAAGAAATACGTACTTAACAAGTCAGCGAAAACAATTGTGTGAAGGAATAAATGTTTACCATTGTACTCCAGAAGTGAAGTGTTATGCTGCAGAACACTGTTATATGAAGGATAAATGGGGGATTACTTATAAGCTGTAACAGAACTTTATTTTTTCCAAACTTTAATATTTATATTAATGCATACAAATTAACAGCAGAAACTAATGGTGGATTAATGGTCAGGTTTTAGGTCGTAAGTAATAAGTCGGAAGTTTTAAGTAATAGTCAGAAGTCGCAAGGAAAAAATTGACCAGTCATGCCCAATTATTAAGACTGTCATATTATCATAAGAAAATGAGTGTTGAAAAGGGGGAACATTCTCCATAAAAAAAAAAAAAAAAATTGAAAAATGAAAAATGTGACTTATTTGTAATATCTAACAGAAAACAACTACTTCCCCGGCACAAGCCACGCTGGACATTGAACTACATCTAATAGATATTATGAAAAGACTCTAACTGAAAAGGAAAGAAAAAATCTGAAAGTGAAAATTTGCATTTTCATTCAGATAGCTGACTTTTTTAATTAAAGGAAAACTAGAAAGAATTAAAAAAGTCAGCTATCTGAATGAAAATGCAAATTTTCACTTTCAGATTTTTTCTTTCCTTTTCAGTTAGAGTCTTTTCATAATATCTATCAGATGTAGTTCAATGTCCAGCGTGGCTTGTGCCGGGGAAGTAGTTGTTTTCTGTTAGATATTACAAATAAGTCACATTTTTCATTTTTCAATTTTTATGGAGAATGTTCCCCCTTTTCAACATGAATACCTCCCAAGAGGTTATCTTGAACGATGGAAAAGAGCGACTAAAGTTTGTCTTTCAGTCGCAGATGATTCCACAAAAGATTTTATGAATTTTATATTCATATTTTCGAACTAAAATCAAAATGAGTGTATTATTCACAGAAAAAATTGGTACCTGAATACAATGAAAAAGTTCAGTGACTCAATGAATATTTTTATCAATATTGGTCCAATGAACGCAATCGTTATGTCAATCATGATCATGATATCAATGAATGCTTTCATTGATATCATGATCAAGTATATTAAATAGGTTCGTTATGGTAATGAATTCCATTCATCAAAGAATGGAGAGTGTTCACCCAAGTAATAAATTGTATTCGTTCAACTGATGAAACTGTATTCATCAAATTAGTTATTATTGTCCATTCTTCGAATTAATGCTGTATGATTGATATAATGATTCAGATCAGTTCGACGATGGATATTTTTCATCAATCCAATAAACGGTGATTATTAAGTATCGGTTATTCCTTGATTCAATAATTGATATACATTAAATCTATGTTTCAGTTTATTCTCGTGATGCTTTCACACATTGAACTAATTATTTTGTTTATCATTTGAATAAGTGGTATTTATTCAATCATTGCATATCATTCGTAAATGCAATGAAGGCCTCCCACTGATATTGAGCATACAGTGAGTTTTCGAAAGATATGCAAAATAATCAACACGCATTCATCAGAACATCGCAATCCTGATTGGAAGGCGTATCTCCAAGTTATCTTTTATTTCGGCTGGCTCCTTTCGGAGCGATTCGGATGTCTCTGTAGTCTGTGCTACCTGAGAAGATGCTTCAACGATCGCTTCTGTCTGCTTAAGTTAACCGGCTCTGTGCAAACAACGAAGTCGTGCGGAGTGGTCCCTCTAGTGGAGGCGCTGTGTACTACCAGCTAAAGCTAACTTGCCAGCAACGGAGATTTCTATGCGAGGTTTCGGCTGAACAGATGCCGGCAAAATTTACGAGTATATTCAAACACGAGATGGCTTGGTTCGACATAAGATTTATTATTATATTCATGAACATATTAATTACGGAGTTATAGAATGGGAGGAAAATTGCTAGTATCTGCCTAACAAAACTGGGATTTAGTAACTTCGTTACACCTTCTATGATCTTTCCATAGCCCCAATAAAACCTGTGTGTAGATCTGAAAATAGATTATCATTGATTTCGATAAACTTGGATTCATTGTAACAATAAAATCATCTCTGGGACCATTAATTACGTTCATTGATATGATGAACAATTTCAAATGGATTCAGTGTACCCCTTTCATTACCTCAATGAACTTTTCCATAGCAGCAACGAAACCTGTTCATAAATGTAAAAAAAGATCAACTTTGATCTCAATGAACTTGAATCATTGTCACGATGAAAAATGTATTTTGCCAATGAACGGAGAGGTAAAAAACGGCATTTATTGATATGACGTACCACATTTTTTTCAGTGTTGGTAACTTTCGCGCAGTCTGAGAATTTTATAATTAAACTAATGAACATCACAAAACAAATAACTTATATTTAACAACAAATAACATTCAAAATTCGAAAATTATTATTCTCCTTGACAGATGACAGCCTTTACTGATCGTTGAGTTTTATCGTAAAAGATGAAAGTTGGTCAACTTTCCTTACGACTTGAAACTTATGACTATTGAAAGCCAATGATCGAACTTTTTACGACTTATTACTTAAAACTTCCAACTTATTACTTACGACCTAAAACTTGACCATAAATCATCCATAAAGGTGCGTACTCATTAGAGCATTCGTTCCGCATGAGCACCGAATGAGTACCGAATGAACTGATTTGAGCACGAACAGAATGCGCGTTCGGTGCTCGGGCCGATCCGATTTTTGTCGATTTTTTCGTGCTCATTGTGGACGGTGAAAGTGTGCTTGACGTTCTGTTTGTGGTTATAACAGATATTTTTAATGTAATTTGCTCCCATCCAGGCATCCCGGGTTCGATCCCCACCGCCATCAGGGAGCTAAAGTGGTTCGGAATCCACTTTTTAAGCTGTAGGTCCCGGGTCTCCCTCGCTCGGACAAGCTCTGCTTTTGAGGGGTTTTCTACGAAAACCTGGAAGATTCGTAATAACAAATTAAAAAAAAATATTGATGAGTATGAATATTTGTACGCGACTGACTGCGGATCGGCGCTCATGTGCCAGGAGACACTTCGCAGCCTGAGCTTGAACGGAGCATCTCAAGTGCTCATGTGGTGCTCATGCGGAACGAATGCTCTAGTGAAATACACACCTTAACGTTTCGCTTCTTCGTGGTGTCTGAGTTTGAAAAGAGAGTTCACAAACATGAATTAAGGAAATGAGCGTTTTTGCCTGTTACATGAACGTTATTACATGTCCTTTCTGGTCAATTTCTTTATCATAAATTATAAAACATCCCATATAAGACTGAGTTTCTGCGCATGAGAAAGATATTTGTACTTTCTCAGAGTTTGAGTTCTTCTTATTGAAAACCGTTTTCTTCTAATAACTAAATGTTTTCGTTTTGTGGGGCTTTCCTCTTTGAATGTGGGATCATATTGAATAAATTGAAGGTTTTGTATTGTATCGTTTACCTTCTGTTATAGTTTCTACAAGATGAGAAGGACGAAATTGTTATAATAAGGAAAATCAGGGGAACTTGGTGTGGTGTCATCTCAGCAGTTTCGTTCTCGGTTTCGTTAGATACTGTTTTCTCGTCCTTATCAGTTCTTTCAGCAATAACTTCCTGTATTGATATCCCAGCTATTTCATTAATAATGTAGTGTACGGAAAGCAGTTCATTCTATTAGTTTACCAGCTGCACTCCTATGAAAAACCTTCAAAAGTCTTCAACAATGGCAAGCGGATTTGCTTTTTCCAAAAATTTATTTTTGCAGAACTCCAACAAAATAATTGTAATGTTCGACTCAAGGTTATCCATAAAAATCTGTATGAAAGATTATGAAAAGGTATTTGCGAGACGCTGTAGATATTTCAGTGAATCATAAAGGCTTCTCCGTTGCTGTCCATACAGATCTGAAAGTTTTTCTCTTCAATATTTTGACCTCACCATGGACTGGGAAATGAAAATGCAGGGCATGTCGGCAGATATGTAAAGCGATTATGAAACAGCTTCAAACACCTCACTCACCATAAGCTAAATTGTTTTGTTGTTGAAAAGGGGAACATTCTCCATGGAAATTGAAAAATGAAAAATATAATATTTTTTTTGTAATATCTAGCAGAAAACAACTACTTCCTCGGCTAAAGCTGAAGTTATGATCAATCAAATATTCGGTTTCGCCAGATCTTTCAGGGGCGACTAAGCGAGAATCTAAAATTTGATGACGACGTTCATTTCATAAAAAAATTACTGGGAATCATTTTTGTGGAGGATTGGATTATTGTCTTTCACCTTGTTGAGTTGTTGTTTCAAAAATCCATTTATTTATATTTAAACAAAAAAATGTTCCACACCTGGAATTGCGGTAAACAATTTTTTTTCGTGTTTATCATGGTTCCAACAACTAGCATGCCAAGTTTGGTGGTGCTACAATCGATCCTCGTCTCAAAACCCAATCGTACTGTATTATTATTACTTATTTGAAATATCTGCGGAAAGCGATTAACAACAATAGTATTAAGCGGTAACCTTTGCAAATGGATCCATTCGCCGTCGTTTGTCTATAATTTGGTGACTTCAACAGGTATTACTTTCCGTATGGTGTAATTCCCCCGAATTACTTTCTTTGTGGCATATGAAATAGTAGTTTACCTAACAAGTGCGGAAAGTGATACTTTTCCGCACGCGATTGCAGATGGCCGAACGACGCGTTGGCAGAGTTCGGTCAGAAATCGCGTGCGGAAAAGATACTTTACGCTCGTGTTAGGTACACTATTTTTTCTACTAGCGTAAAAAACACCCAAAAGTTAACATAAAGAACATTTATTATTAAATATATATTGAACTATACAACCATACTTGGTAAGCTTTCTATTTTAACCTTCTACGACGCAATATTTAAATGTCAGTATAATCCGCAAAAACTAAACAAACCTACTTTTCCGCACTAAAATGTTTTTTCCGCACTAGTGCGGAAAAGTTACTCTTTCAAAACTGAAATGAGTGCGGAAAAGTGGGTTTTTTTGCACGCTAGTAGAAAAATAGTTTTACATATTCAGTTTATTGTATTACATCTTAGATATTGTTAATAATAACATCTGATTTAGTTCTTATAAACGTTACGATTCAAACAGTTGATATACTCTAGTGATCTTAAATGTACTGGGGGGTACGTTCAAAATTTTATTAATAGGTAGGGTTATAATTTTGGGAATCAACTTTTCCTTTTTCCGATTTCCTAGTTCTTTGGGAAGAAGTTAGAATCAAACCTGCTGTAGAAGGAAACTAGGTGGCGTCTAGATGTATTCACCTAAACGCTCACCTGTATACCCACGATCATCTCCACTTCGAGCATAGCCGCGAGCATGCAGGGATTTTGAGCATCGGACCCTGAGACAAACCCTTGTGAAGTTTTTCAACTTATTGCAGTATATGACAACTTCAGTGTTTAGCAAAGTGTTGATGAAATTTGACGAGTTTACAACACTCTCTCTTTTTAAACCAATGACATATTACGGCTAGACTGCGTTATTTACACTTTTAGCTGCGGCCAATAAAACCAATGACATATTACGGCTAGAATTTACACTTTTAGCTGCGGCCAATACAGGGTCACATTCTAATCATAAGGTTTTTTTCCAGCTTGTTTCGCGGAATTTATCTGGGTATATACATTGCATATGAGCAAATAATTGAGCAGAAACTCACCTTTGCCGATTTTTAGACTGGCAAATATTTTCCGTGGAACGAGCGGCAATAAAAATTGTGCTCAGAATGTGACCGCAGCTTTAAATGTTTATAGCGGAGTCTAACCCTATAATATGTCATTGAAATCCAGTACGAAAAGACATTGTTTAACAAAATTCCAGAAGTGGAACTTTCTTTTTGTTTAAAAATAAACAAATAGATTGTTGCTGTAATTTTGGGAAGTATATGATATATCGAAATAACAACTCAACAAGGTGAAATTCCTTATGAATTGCGCTCCTTTTCTCAGAAAACGTGATTGAACGCCGATATCAACTTTCAGGTTCACCCTTACCCGCCGCTTGAAATTCTGGCGGAGCTGAATATTTCATTGATCATAACTCTAAACATGATTGGAGAAGGAAAAGGAAAAGTTTATATCGTTTCTGAAGACTCATACCTTCTCATGCAAATATAATATGCGAGTATTTGTGTACCTAAAATGTGTTTTGTCCCACGGAAATGTTTGCAGATTATCCGAAAATCATGAATAATTTAGTAAATATGGCATTATTATACTTAAGCAACAATCCAATTATACTATAGGCAACAATTTCAAAGTAGTGTGACAGATCCTACTTACATAAGTATGCCAGAATAAAAACTTTGTTTTACTCCTGCCTCATTTTCAACTTATTCATAAAACCGGCATTCCTTTCAGTAAATGTTGAAAATAATCGCTTATTCATATCCTGCATGTATGTTTAACAACACTATTGTGAAGTGCAAACCTCAAGCTTGAAATAACATACTTCATTTTTCTTGTAAGATGTGTAGGATGTGCAAGAGAGATTATTTTCAACATTTACTCAAGAAATTACCGAGATTATGGGTGAGTTGAAAACTGAGGCAGGAGTAAAACCCAGTTTTTTCTTTGGCATGTATAAGTGAGACGTGTCTCACGAGTATAAAATCGTTGCGTAGAAAGGGTACTGATTCCTGCTTCCGTATCAACTAGGTATTTCATATCAACTAAAATATTCATGACTTTCTATTGTTATTCACTCACACTTTTTGAATTATATTTTTTTTCCCATTTTCACCGTAGAAGGTTTATGTGAAGAGGGACAAATTACATTTTGGGTACTCAGATAATCACATGTTATATTTGCATGAGGAAGTACAAGTCTTCAGGAACGATATACACTTTTTCATTTTCTTCAACTATAATTTTTAGCGAAGTTATGACAAATCTAATTTTCGGCCCCTTCTGGAAATTGCATTGACGGGTTAAGGTGAGCCTGAAATTTTACCTCAGAATTCAATCATGATTTCTGAGAAAACGAGTGCATTTTGTGAGAAATTACTAGGTATATTTCTTGTGAAGAATTGAATTATCTTTCGCCTTGTTGGAATTGTTTGTTTGTTTCTTGATAAATCGTATCTTCAAAGTGCTACAATTCATTCTTCACTTGTGGCTTACATTCGTCTGTGGTTACTGTACTATTGTTTTAAACTTATATTTTAGGCTCCAACGTGGGGACCGTTGTTACGAACCTACATGTTGAAGGAACAGTGTTGGTTATATTTCTAAATACCGGTAAACTTGTTTCTTTGCAGTAACCTTAAATTTCCTGAATAACTATTTGTTACAAACATGTGTCCTAAAATTTACCCCTTCGAAGCAAAAATCACAAAATTTACTCTAAACCGAAAATCAGACAAATATGTAAACCGTTCAAGAAACGCCATTTTACTAGTAAATCAAAGTGCTGTTTTAGAAATTGAACTTACTTTACTAGAATTAATTACTTTAATAGTCCCCTTTTATTTGTCAGCGATGTTATCGAAAACGGTTTGCCGATTCAAAAAAGTGCAAGGGGCTGAAGTATTTTCATGCATGGCCAACTCAATGGTGATTTGAATGTTTTTGGTGAATAAAGAAAATGTCTGCCATAAAACTCGCATTAGCCCTCATTCATCCCCTTGAATAAGAGGTGCCTCATTTTTGAAGCAGGACTAAAAGGTCCAAAATATTTGATACATAATTGTAGCTACAATTCAAAATTCACTATTTTTTCGCGCCAATTGTCTTGTAGCTTGGTGGGGTTGAATTTTTGGGACATGTGTAGAAAAATAGTCTTATTTGGACCCCAGAAATACGCCCTTGAAAACCTCAGGAATGCGCACTTGAAATATCTGTACTGAATTTTAAAACACCTTATACTTATAGGTGGACACGACGTCAGACCATCTGGTTATGTTTAAAGATAGTAATTTGAGTTTTAGATATGTTGTTTGAGAAATATTTTTTGATAATATTTCATATTCGAATATGAAATGAGACTTTCGGGTTTCACCGGAAGTGATATCAACTTTTCAATTTCAAATAGATTCCCCCGTTTCTTTTTCATTATTGAAATTTGCTTTTCCCTTCTGAATTCAATCACAAATGGTTCAGGATGAAAATCTGATCAATATCTAGTATGCGCCTATCAGGTTGACGCTATTTCGGTAAGTAAGCAAAACTCATTAATTGTACCTATACAGTGTGTCCCAGCTAAAACTTGTCACCCCCCTAATACCCGAACTCATGAAAAAAATTGAAAATCGCTCAGACCCGTCGATTTTTATTTCAAGGGGGAACACTTTCACCAAATACACCATCATTGTGTTGTCAACCCCCTCAACCCCAGCACCCCCTACTTCAGAATTTTCAATGGGACTACTATACTTGTGATACATCGTTTTGAAGGGAATTCAATCCCAAATACATTGGTGTACTGAAATTGAGGATCGATCAAGTGTTGTTGAAGTTTTAATGAAAACTAAGTTTTATCAAGATATTTTTATTTTTCATCACCTAAAATGTTAACATCGTAAGAAAGGTTCACTGTGGGTATGCCACTGTATTGAAAAATAATATGGTGTCAGAAATAATAGTTTAAAAGGTGAGACAGACGTTTTTATGAAAAAAAAATTGTCCTCATGTGTTTTTGTATACGCATATCTTTGTTTACGCCTTGGTAATTGATGTATTCGAGTCACTTCATTCAACAATTTGAAAACATTCGAAAATGGTTTATACTGTACAAGAGAGAATATCCATTGTAGCTGCGTGTTTTGAAAATGGACGATGTGCTAGAGCTACGGCTCGAATTTTCAATGAAATTCATCCAGAAAAAACCACATCATATCAGTACGTCCTTCAATTGATGAATAAGTTCTTGGAGTCGGGATCAGTGCTGAATAAAAAACATGAACGAGAGAAGCCTATGAGAAATGAAGGGGTCGCTGTTGCAGTTGTAGGACATGCAGTGATGGACAACATTCAATCTTAAAGACAGCTTGAGACTATTTCTGGAGTTTCTAAAAGCAGCGTACATCGAATTCTGAAAGAAGCAAAATTCCATCCTTATAAAATGCAGAATGTACAAGAATTAAATGAAGATGATCCTGACAGACGTACAGAGTTTTGTGAAATCATGAGTCAATTATTGATTGGTGATAATAATTACCTCTACAATGTGTGCTTTTCTGACGAATCTTCTTTTTATTTAAATGGACATGTGAACAGGCACAACTGCAGATACTGGAGTGACGTAAATCCCCATTGGTACAGGGAAACTCATTCACAAACTCCCCAGAAATTGAATGTTTGGGCTGGTATTCTGGGAGACCATATTGTAGGTCCATATTTTATTGATGGTAACCTCAACGGACAAACGTATCTTGAACTTCTTGATACATCTGTGAACCCCAGAATCACTCAGTTACTTGAAGACGATGATAGGTTACTTGAAGGTCAGCTCACCTTTCAACAAGATGGAGCTCCTCCACATTTTGTTGCACCTGTAGGTCAATTTTTAGATGACAATTTCACAGGGAGATGGATTGGAAGGCGAGGACCAATAGAATGGCCGGCTAGATCTCCTGATTTATCACCATTAGACTTCTTTTTATGGGGTCATTTGAAATCCAAACTTTATATTACACAGCCAGCTTCTCTTGATGATCTACGCAGGAGAATTGTTGTGGAGTGTCGTGCAGTGACTCCAGAAATGTTGAGCAATGTGCGAAGACATTTCGAAAATCGCTTATACTTCTGTATGGAACTGAATGGTTCACATTTTGAACCTTTCTTACGATGATAACATTTTAGGTGATGAAAAATAAAAATATCTTGATAAAACTTAGTTTTCATTAAAACTTCAACAACACTTGATCGATCCTCAATTTCAGTACACCGATGTATTTGGGATTGATTTCCCTTCAAAACGATGTATCACAAGTATAGTAGTCCCATTGAAAATTCTGAAGTAGAGGGTGCTGGGGTTGAGGGGGTTGACAACACAATGATGGTGTATTTGGTGAAAGTGTTCCCCCTTGAAATAAAAATCGACGGGTCTGAGCGATTTTCAATTTTTTTCATGAGTTCGGATATTAGGGGGGTGACAAGTTTTAGCTGGGACACACTGTATATTTCACAGCAGTAATAACTGAAGGGGTAATAAAAAATTATACATTCGGTTTGTTGGCTCATAAGGAATGAACTCTTGTTTCTTGTCCCCTCAAGAATAAAATTTCCTCGTTTGTACTTGTTGTTCATGAGCAGATGAAATACAAAGGGTTTCAATACGACTTTCTGTTTCCGTGGAAATATTAAATTCAATATTGATAATAAGTAAAACGTACAGAGCGGGGATTAACGCAGTGGAAGAGCGCCCGCCTGGTGACCAAAGGGTGCCAGGTTCGATTCCCAGCCGCTGAGAACTTTTTTCTTTTCAGGTGAAAAAGTATGAATAATTGATTTTTGTAACCGCGACTGGGGCAACTGGGACATTTTGCCCTGGGTCCTCAAATTCTAAGGGCCCCCAAGCGGCGTAAAATTGATTTTTCGATTAATTGGTACATTTTACTTACTTCTCTATGGTACAAAATAGTGCAGACGATTGATTAAAGGGATAAAAGACTCAAAAAACATACTGCTAGGTTCAACAGAAGATATTGAAACCCTTAGAGTTAGTTGGGAATCGATTCTAGGAGAGGCTAAGACTTCAGCTTCAAGCTTTAACATTACAGCTGAACGGAAACCAACAAGAGAAAGAAAAAAAAGGTTTTTTGACGATTCAACAGAGCCTAACTGCAAATTTTATTCAAGTGAAACACGATTCAAAGTCGTAGTATTTTTGGCTTGCTTGGATTTGCTTTCCTTAGATGTACGAGCTTCAGCAAGAAGAAAGAAAGGAATATCAAAAGTATTTTCCCCAAAAGAACTTGCAGAAACTTATCACAGAAATTTTAATAAAGATGATCTGGCTAATGAGTTACAAATATACTATACCAACTGATAGAAGACAATGTGATGAATGTAATGTTATGGGTGATTTCAATTCTGCCTTGGATATCCTTGACACTATATACAAAAAAGGATTGGAGGATATTCTACCTCAGATTTATAATGTTCTAGATTACTTGTAGTGTCAGTGGCAACAAGAGAACGAGTATTCAGCAAAATGTTCCTAATCAAGAATAGGCCGTGGGTGAAGATAGGGTGAACCATCTAATGATGCTCCGTATTCAACATAAACTCGTCAGCAATGTTATTTTTCTAGAAATCATTAACGAATTTGCTAAAGAGAACGCTAGAAGGGCTAAACTGTAGTAAAATAGTTACATCCGCGTTTTATCTATATTATTTTTTATTATAAATAAATATGAGCTTATTACAATACAGGTACTGGCTTTTTATTTGATGTTCCTTAAAACCAATTGCAAACGTGTTCTCCAATAAATGTAGGGAGGCTGGATTACTCGGATTGATACCTCTGCTTACACCGTAAGGTAAATAGGGTACCCCCTCAAATGGGGGACCAATTAAGTGTTTGTCCCAAGCTCCAAAATGTCTGATGGTGGCGGCCCTGTGAATATACCTAATTATAAATTATTCCTTCTGAAGTCAATGATGCTGTGAAATATCTGGGTATATAATGAATTAGTTTTGCTCAAACTACCAAAATAGAGTCAAACTGTTAGGCGGCTACCAGATATTAGAGTATAGAGTACCAAGTTTGTTTAATTTCCTGCAGAGATTATTCTCTTGGGACCATTTGGTGGGATATGTCCTCGGATATGTCTCTAAAATGAAGAAGAAGGCGTTTTTTCTGTTTATGCAAGATTTAATGTAAAAAATATGCTACTTTCAATTTAAAAACACCGTACAGTTCTTTGAACAACTTCTCAGTTGCTCTGAATAGATACACCATTTTTGTGTTTTGGTTGATAATTATCAGTTATACTCAATTGCCACTATTAAGTGGGCACATTTTTCATTTCCGATGCCTACTTGACCAATATCCTTTTTTTTAAATTTGGCTTTTTCGAATTACTTCAGATTTTCATTTCTTTTGAATTGTGTTCATGTGTACAATAATTTATTTCATATATTATGGTTATCTTTAGAATAGAATAAAATATTGTAATATTGAAAAAAATTGGGGGTACCTATTCCGTTTCAAATTAAAAAGTTGACGTTACTTTCAGTGAAACCGGAAATCACATTTCGGGTATGAATATGGACTAAAATCGAAAAGGTTGCACAAACAACATATCCAAAATACAAATTCTTAATTTCGAAAATAAGCAGATGGTGTGACATAACAAATACAGAGTGTTTCTAAACATCATGTACATCCGAAAGGAAGACATTATTTCGCTTATTTTACGACTAAAAGTTTATATAAACATAGGTCCGCAAACAATTCGTTACCGATCTGCGGTATGTTGAAATTTCGAGATTTTTTTTGTTTTTTCTCTATAGATCCTGCAGTTTTTGAGATACTTGGCTCAAATTCAAAACACATGTTACGTTATAGGGCTTACATCAATCGACATGTAAGAATTTACGGGGTGATATTTTTTATTGGTCATACCCCCTTTTCTCCCACTGAACTTTTTTCAGGTACGCCGCTGGTCGATTCTAAAAGACAAAATAAATGTTTTGGTTCGTTAAAAAACTTTTTCGTGTCTTGAAGTTTGAAGAAAATGATTTTTTTTTATTCAAAAAAGTTCAGTTTATTTGCTGCTGTCTACTGAAAATTATAGCTGAAGGCTTTTGAAACAACGATTTATTATACATACAGAACATGGAAATAAAAGCCATAACAAGGAAACTACGTTATAACAATTGTTGAAAGTGATCTCCTCCATTCGTTATAGACGCGTCCGCTCTTCTCATTGATGACCGTACTCCGTCAACCACACCCGGAGTATTTCTTACGGTTTCAAATGCATTTAATATTCTATTTCGTAAGAATCGTAAGTCATAAATTGTATTCATAACATATTTACGCCAAACAATTACCAATTTAAACACATGCAAAGACGCCTAACGACTCTGCTTGCGAACTGTCAAAATTAACAAGCGACTATCCACAATAACGTCATTTAAAAAGTTTATTTTTTTCAGCAAATTACAAATAGTTATTTATTATACAAGAGAAAAAAGTATTAGAAGCGGAGGGAGACAAAAAACCTAGAGCTGAAATCTAATCTTTTTCCTGTGTATAATACACTATTTTTTTCTGTGACGGGAAAAACGACAATTTAATCAAATATCTACCTTAACCTAGGTGTATATATATCCGGGAAAAAGTTCTCACTTATTTCCCGTGTGAAAAAAGTAAAAAAGTTGAGGGGGAGAAAAGAGGGCATGACCCATAAAAAAATATCACCCTGTAGATTCTCACAAACATTTACATGTCCATTGATGTAAGCCCTATAACGTAACCTGTGTTTTTGATCCAAATATCTCAAAAACTGCAGGATCTATAAAGAAAAAACAAAAAAACTTTTAGTCGTTAAATAAGCTGAGGAATTTCCTCCTTTCGGGTGTACATGATGTTTAGGAACACCCTGTATAGTGGCCACACGATATATACATATATGCATAGCTCAGAGCAAGCTGAATATCTATACCTGATGAAATCATTATTCCGTTGAAATTCAAATAAGAGTCTCATGATTAAATAAGAATAGCTAGTAGGTACAGTTAGTTCTACACAGAAAAAAATTGAGATAAAGAAAATAAATTGAAAACCTATTAAGAATTAAACATCCTGTTACATAACTGCAAATGGTGAGAGAACGTCTCCAACAAAGTTATTTCACAATTTAATTTATGCAAATGAATTATTATTGCTATACACAATTCCCCAACAGTTCTTAATATTTATTGAAGTTATTTAGCGATAGCTAATTACGCATTGAAACTTTACACAAAATCATATATTTTATTCGATTATCCACTGACTTACTCTTTCCCTTATTCAAAAAATCCGAATCTTTCTCAGTGAGTGGCGGTCGTGATCTCATATGTTGCTGAATGACATGCGATGTGTTCGCGTGTCCTTTGTTCCTATTTCTCGCGCACTTACTAACGTTTATCACCGTCACAATGAGAAAAATGCAAACACAAGACTTGATCTTCAGCATCCCCATCCTGGGGAACATCGCCGTGGTTCGCTGAAAAGGCGGTCTCAAGAAGGTCACATCGTGCGCGGTCCGGACCCGATCGCATCGTCCAACGAACTAACAGCCGCCACAGCCATGGTTCTGTAAAACAAACCCAACCTTAGTTATTGCTTTACCTGACCAGTACAGGTGGGTAACAGAGTTCGTAGGTATGGAGCGGCACATCGTGAAATTGGAATGAGCGGAGAGAAGGTTAACAAGGAAGAATTCTACATATGTTTGAGTACAAATGAAAGTACGAAGGCGTAGAAGTGTCATACAATTTTTTAAAAACATTTTGCACTTAATTCCGACTTTTAAGTCAGAATTTAATACAATTTCTACTTTTAAGTCAAAATTTAATAAAATTTGAAGTATAAAATAATAAAAATTTCAGCCGCAGATGATTCCAAAACTGATTTTATGAGCATTCTGTCCATAGTTTTCAAACAAAAGTCGAAATGAAATTGTGTATTCAATAAAATTAAAAAATGAGATATTTTTTTTAATCTCAAAAGAAAAACAACTACTTCCTCACATCTGATAGATATTGTGAATAGACCATCACTGAAAAAAAAATCTGAAGGTGAAAATCTGCATTTTCATTGAGATAGTTGCTTTTTAAGTATCTATAGTTATCATTAAAAATTCATATTATTGTATGAAAACGGGAGAATGTTATTCAAAAGTATCACTCACAAAAATCGTTTTTCTACGTTCATGTAAAAAACAAAACTTTATTGAACTATATTTGGTGGAAAAACTGTCTCTTTATTGCACTCATCTGTCATTCTACTATACCGTTCTGTCATCATGACAGACATAAACTTTCAAGTCGACGCCAAATTTAGCCCATTTTCTGTGAGATTGTATTACGTTTTAAATAGTTGCATGTTTCATCATATTCATTATAAAATGGACTCTGAAATTACTAGAAAATGCAATTTGTTAAAAATAAAATTGTTTCCTTCGAATATCATCTGAATTACACAAAATGTTTTTGAATTACTTTTAGCAGATAGATTTAAACAAACAATGTCTTCCTTACAGTTTAGTGCCACCTAATAAATGAAACATTTTCTGGTTTTTGCATGAATATTGTATGAAACTCGTGCAAAAAGAGTTTATTGAACGCGGCCTGATGGCCTCGTTGGACAATTTCACGTCGAGTGCAATAAACACCTACTTTTTGCACTTGTTGCATAAATAACTATTATTTCATTTATGCACGGAACGCACCTCTTACAATAGATCTCCAATACATTTTTGTCGACGAGAATCTATTTCGCTTTTCTAAGTTCATTAGGGAAATTGGAAGAATTGGGAAACAGACTCTTCAAAAGTAATTTCACACAGCAAGAATGGAAAAGATGGAAATAATGGAAATATTTCTTTTGCAATAACACGTTGAGAATTGCTTTTCAACATAAACATTTTCAATTTTGTTTGGAAATATGAACAGGATGTTCATAAAATCAGTTGTGGAATCATTTGTGGCTGAAAGACAAACTTTAGTCGCTATTCTCCTTCGTTAAAAATAACCTCTTGGGAGGTATTCATGTTGAAAAGAGGAGAATTATTCATGAAAATTGAAAAATGTTATTTATGTGTAATATCTAACAGAAAACAACTACTTCCTTGGCTTAAGCCACGTTGGACATTAAACCAAATTCTGATGGAATATCTAAATATTTATAACACAGAAGAAATATTTCAATCATTTCCATCCTTGCTGTGTGAAACTGCTTCTGAAGAGTCTGCTTCCCTGATGGAGATCTAATGTAAGAGGTGCAGTCAATGAAATTAACGTTTTCTGTGGGTGATTCTATCAACTATCAATCAACTACCTATCTGAATAAAAATGCTAATTTTCACTTTAAATTTTTTTTTTTTTGTTAGAGTCATTCCACAATTAATATCTATTAGATGTGGTTCAATGTCAAAATTCCGACTTGACTTGGAAGTCGCAATTTTATTATTTTCCGACTTGGAAGTCGGAATTTTATTGAATTCTCACTTCGAAGTCGGAATTTTATTATTTTCCGACTTCGAAATCGGAATTTTATTATTTTCCGACTTCGAAGTCGGAATTTTATTATTTTCTGACTTCGAAGTCGGGATTTTATTATTTTCCGACTTCGAAATCGGAATTTTATTATTTTTCGACTTCGAAGTCGGAATTTTATTATTTTCCATCTTCGAAGTTGGAATTTTATTAAATTCTGACCTAAAAGTCGGAATTTTATTATTTTCTGACTTCGAAGTCGGAATTTTATTTTTTTTTCGACTTCGAAGTCGGAATTTTATTATTTTCCGACTTCGAAGTTGGAATTTTATTAAATTCTGACTTAAAAGTCGGAATTTTATTATTTTCTGACTTCGAAGTCGGAATTTTATTATTTTCCAACTTCGAAGTTGGAATTTTATTAAATTCTGACTTAAAAGTCGGAATTTAGTGAGAAAAAATTTAAAAAAATTAAATTGCCATTCTACGCCTTCGTATGAAAGTACAATAATAATTATTTGTCAGAAAAAAAGTTCCATCGATATCACATTGAAAACAAGCTACATGCTATGTAATTAGAAAAATGTTTCATCAACCTTTTTCAATCCGGAGAATTCAAGATGTTTGAAGAAATGGACAACGCGTCAAGTATAATATTGCCAATGTGTAGGTATTTACATTAATTCATAGGTCATCACTGCGTCTTCTGTTGGTATTCTTATAATAACATTCAAAAATCCTGCGCAATTATGTGAATAATTTTGTTTTATGATACGTTGATGTTGAACTGAATCAGCAACGACCAGTACCTTGACTATTTCATTGGTTTATGTGATCCCAATGATATATTTTTACTACTTTTACAGCTACTTTTTTGTTTCAAGAATGAGGATTCGTTTCAAAGGAGAAGATACAAATTGAACCATGCATGAAGTATTACTTCTCTCGCCGAATTTCAACAGATTTTGAATTATTTTTTCACTTGTTAGCATCAACAGGAATATATAGATAGACTGGGAGGGGTGATGGCAGATTTTGGATACGATTTTACTCAGTATGGCTTTTGGAGGACAGTATTGTCCATATATCTTGAGGGGTAATATAATAAGTAGTATGATTATTACCGATAATTTTTTGGAATATTAATGAATTGCAATCCCAAAGCTGACTTAAACATCCACGACGAAAGTGCGCTAAGTAGTAGTTTTCTGCACGCATTTGCGTGTATAAAAGTGCACTTTTACGCACGCCGTATGAAAAAGTAAAACTACTCAAGAATAACACTGTTAGGAAAAATTTATATTTAATTTTAGTATCTGAAGACTATTCTATGCAGTGTGAGAAACCGTTAGAAACCGTTTTACCTTTCATTTTATTCCGATATATACCGGGTGTCCCAACAGTGCGCATTTGCTCGATATATCGATAAAACTGATTCATATGAAAAAAAGTCTTATATAAAAGTTACACGGCACCAAAAAGGCCGTGTTTTGAAAATAGCACAGGGTGTTGCATTTTTCCGTAATAGCAAAAACAATATTTTTTTTAACAGAACAACCATTTAATTTTTTTGTTATTGAAATGGTCCATTCGTTCCCTATTCAGCACTGAATTTTTTTCCAGTCACAATGCGCCGGTACCAAGTTGTTCATTTTTTCGACAAAATGGGGGGTGATGCAGGCTTTGAATGAAATAACTGTAATTAAGCTGTTTCTTCAAAGATCTGAATTTTTTCAGGCAAAGTGACGTAAACAATACCAAAGTAGCCGGTATTGTTCTGATCATCAGGTATATTCATACAGGGTGCCTCAAATGTTACGTTCATTTTCGTCCACTTCGATTTAAGTTTATGCGAATTTTTCAAATGGAACACACCGCATATTAGTTTGTCTACGCATTCTACATGATTAATTGTGTAAGAATAATTTGAAAAACACAAATAATAAAAAAAACTGTTAGGAATAACATATAACATGTTGGTATCCTCAGATAGGTAATTTCATGTAGAATGCGAAGACAAACTAATATACGGGGTGTTCCATTTGAAAAATTCACGTAAACTTAAATCGAGGTGGACGAAAATGAACGTAACATTTGAGCCACCCTGTATGAACATACATGATGATCAGAACAATACCGGCTACTTTGGTATTTTCTACGTCACTTCACCAGACAAAATTCAGATCTTTGAAGAAACAGCTTAATAACAGTTATTTCATTCAGAGCCTGCATTACCCCCCATTTTGTCGAAAAAATTAATAACTTGGTACCGGCGCATTGTGGCTGAAAAAAAAATCAGTGCTGAATAGGGAACGAAGGGACCATTTCAATGACGAAAAAATTAACTGGTTGTTACATTTGAAAAAAATATTGTTTTTGCTATTACGGAAAAATGCAACACCCTGTGCATCTGGAACAATTTTCAAAACATGGCCTTTTTGGTGCCGTGTAAATTTTTGTATAAGTTTATTCATATGAATCAGCCTTATCGATATATCGAGCAAATGCGCATTGTTGGGACACCCAGTATATATATAGATGATTAAAAAAAGGATATGTTGAATGAAATATTGGCCAGGAACAATTGCCCTTCTGCATCAAGTCAACCTTCAACAAGCCATGTGAACAACTACTGCATTTTGCGTTAAATCAATTTACATCAAGCCACACAACAACTACCCTTCTAAGTTAAATCAAACTTCATTAAGCCCGTCAAATAAATGTTTTAATGATATTTAATTTTCTGTATTATACTTAGTAGTTTTTTCTTTCAAGTTTAATAAAAATTATTGAATCAATTATAATTTGTTTATTTTTTTTGTTATCTGATATAAAGCCCGTAGGAAAAATGTTGTCCCTAACACGTGCGTGTAGGAAAAATGTTGTTCTTAGCACGTTCGCAAAGTGCCTTTTCCACACGCAAAAACTCATCAGAAATCCGCTTCGTGTCGTTCGTCTAGGAAAATAATACAACCAGAAAATCAATCAAATCAAAAACTTTTAAACGCAAAACGTTTGTGACTAATTAAGGTAGAAGTTGTTTTTCCTCCACGGATTATTATTATGAAGTGACACACACTGGTACGGCAAAACAGGGAAACACCTGCAGGCTATTTAAAACTGCTCGAAACAAACTGTTTTTGACTCAATCTGTTTTGTGTGATTCCTGTATTCAAAATATTTCGTCTTGCTACAAAATGTTTTGAATGAAAGCGTTTGAAGCCAGTGAGAAAACAAAAAATATTTGTTAGAAACCTCGTTGTAGACAACACGTTGAAGCGCCGACTCTATTCTACGAAAGCGCTGAACGGACATGATGAAAAAAATATTATAATTGCCAGTTTGAATTGACAATTAGCTATAATTGCCAGTTTGAACTGACAATTAGCTATAATTGCCAGTTTGATCTGACAATTAGCTATAATTGCCAGTTTGAACTGACAATTAGCTATAATTGCCAGTTTGATCTGACAATTAGCTATAATTGCCAGTTTGAACTGACAATTAGCTATAATTGCCAGTTTGAACTGACAATTAACTATAATTGCCAGTTTTAACTGACAATTAGCTATAATTGCCAGTGTGATCTGACAATTAGCTATAATTGCCAGTTTGATATGACAATTAGCTATAATTGCCAGTTTGAACTGACAATTAGCTATAATTGTCAGTTTGAACTGACAATTCGCTATGATTGCCAGTTTGAACAGACAATTAGCTATAGCCAGTTTAAATTGGCAATTATAATTTTATATACAGTGCTAGTCTGAAGTCCGTGTCCCCCTACTAATTTTCGAACCACCTGGTATATCGCAACGAAATTTCAGCTAAAAGTTTCAAAATGGCAGCTTAGCGCCTTCTAATTTTTTTAAATAGAACACCCGGTATATCATTGCATGATCGGTTAGGGACTATCATGAGGAATCCAACAATACGAAGTTTGATGCTATTATCTCCAAAGACTATGGAGATATCACCTATTACTCCATAAGCCGAATGAGGGGGAGAGAGAAACTTTTTCTGGCGGGTCGATAAATTCTTTCTCATACTCATTCGGCTAATGGAGAAAATAATAGGCGATCATGCAATGATATACCGGGTGTTCTATTTAAAAAAAATTATTGAAGATGGCGCTCAGCTGCCATTTTCACTTCACTGTATATTATATTGTTAAACTGGGCATTTAGCTATAATTGCCAGTTTGAACTGACAATTATAGCTAACGCCAGTTTGAACTGACAATTACAGCTAATTGGCAATTATAGCTAATTGTCAGTTCAAACTGGCAATTATAGTTAATTGTCAGTTCAAACTGGCAATTATAGCTAATTGTCAGTTTAAACTGGCAATTATAATATTTTTTTCATCATGTCCGTTCAGCGCTTTCGTACTATTCGCACTGTTTTGCTATGTGCAGCAACACATTTTGCATGAATCCATTTTGTTTTCGGGCGAATGTTTCAAGGTGCGTATTCACTAGAGCATTCGTTCCGCATGAGCACCGAACGAGCGAATGCTCGGAAAGTGTGGACGCTGATTTGAGCCCGAACATAGAATGCGCGTGCAGTGCTCAGGCACCGAGATTTTGAATTCAATTTGGATATTGATGAGTATGAATATTTGTACGCAACTGGACTGTGGATCGGTGCTCATGCGATGCTCAAGTGCCAGGAGACACTACGCATCCTGAGCTCTAACCGATCAGTCTGAGCTTGAACCGAGCATCTCATGTGCTAATGCGAAACGAATGCTCTAGTGAATACGTACCTTTACTTTACTGCGTTTTTTGATTTATCGGTGTTTGGTCAGCTTTTATTTCTCAAAAACGTTTTGCTTTAAGGTTTTTCTAAAATCGCGCAAGAATGCGAACTTTCTCGGAGTACCTTCAGACCCAAAAATACACTATTCTAGTTAGTACTTTAGGCCGTTGCTAAGCAAACGAACTTTTCCGTATTGCCAACGGTCTGGGAAAATGTTTGCCGGCTTCTCAACAATAAACAAACACTGACAACGAACTCTCCCGTATCGAAAATGGACCAGGAAATTTTTTGCGGGTGTCTATGAAAATTTCTCAATTTATGATAAGGTTGATTGCGATTTCAGATAAAAAAGGGTATGTGTACCTCGTAGTAAAATCATATTCCCATTGTCGACTTCAATGCTTGTTGGCCTTGGCTTAACGCCCCAGCCAACAATTTACATTGTCGTCCGGGAATGTAATGCTTTAACTACTAGATAAACAATATACTTTTCTAGATAAGACTATAACGTGTTACATACCGTATTTTTACGAACTCATTATAGCAACAAAATTGTATTTTTTAATTTGATTTCTCTGTTATATTATAGTTTGAATCGACAGATCAAAATAGTCTGACAGCCGCGATTTTAAATCCGATTCATAAACTTGACATTCCTCGCCGTTTGCCGTTGGGTTGACGTTGGCACTAACGCAATACGAAATGGTCAACGGCATTTATGAAAAATCTTATGCATTTTAGTGACTTTTAGAAACTGAACAGTGAACGCAAAAGGCAACAGATACGGCGAACGGAACGTCAAGTTTATGAATTGACATTTAACCACTGAAATGAAACGGTGACCGGATAGTGACCACAGTGTTTTCAAAAATTTGCTTGAACGCAGATAATGAATCTGTGAATAATCCATGGGCCTACTCAGGACGTTTTTTCTGAGAAGAGATAATTTTCAATCTTATAATTTTAGAAATACATCTCGACAAGATATTATCAGTAGTCATTCAAGTGATATTTATAAACTTTGGAGGGGGGCTGTAACCTCGAAGACTCCAAGGTGCCTCCTTGAACGTACCGATTATTTAGGGCGATGAACTAATCTGAATTATTTTATACTAATCAAGTGTAATGTTTTCAAATAAGAGAACTTACGATTGACGAAGTATATATTGCTGATTTTATATTTTTCTACGAGTCCGAAAATATCAACTTTTAATCAAATTTAAATAAAATTAACACATTGAAAACAACAATTACAAAGTAAAAACAAAATAATTAATTGATATTATGGAATGATTCAAACTGAATTTCAACGGTCTCTATCCTAACAGTGTTAAAAATTTGTTTGCATCTCGTGTGCGAAATACTTTGGTGATCTTTACTATTTTTCAGTTCTCGATCAGCAAAGTAGCATTTTGCGCACTAGACACAAAAAAAACTATATCTCTCAGATCTCAAAACGATTCATTATAGCACTAATGCTTGTATTTATTTAAAATAAGGATTTGTTGATAACCCCATGTTCAACAGAAAGCTTCTCGTTCAACATCACTCTTTCTTCTCTATATATAGAACCGCAATAATAGCTAGTAGAAAAGCACGATAGATAAACGTAAAAAAAAAATTAATTCAGAAATGCACATGGTTGTTTTTATTATTTTATTAATATTTAAAAAAATTAAGCGTAAAAATTGTTTATATCAAATGGTTTGTTAAATATACAAATAAAAAGTATTTTTTTATGTAGTATGGGAGAACGTTATAAATCATGATTATTAAAAAATGGTTCTCTAATATTAATATTTACCAACAAAAATTATTATTAATTAGCAAGTGCGTTTTTTAGCAATTTTTTTTAATTTTTTTTTATAAATCATTATTTTCATCAAGGATTAGATTGCCAAAGATTTTTTTTAATGTTATTAGCACTGCATATGTTTATAACAGTTATTTGAACAATGGAAGGTAATATTTTTTTATAATCGTTAAGAACCATAAGGAGGATGACTGGTAAAACAATTTTATGTGATTGTCTAATTTACGATTCCTATTGTTCGATGCCTTAGATTGTTAACAAAAATGTGAAAAATAGAAATATCTTGATTTTTCCAACGAAGATCTTTTCTAAATCATTTCACGAATAGCTCTAAGGAGTATAAAGAAAATCCAGGTTTTCAGTTTAGAAATAATCAGGGCTGTTATGTCAACTATGAAAAGGTAATAATTAACTAATTAACAAAAACATAATTATTAGAAAAATTGGGGTAAAAATTTGTTGTTGACGGATCATTGTTCATTTATGTGTTTTTTTCATCATGCTTCTGAATCGGTCGATGCACGTGTAAGGACCACTACTCGTTTTGATCCCAAGTTTCACGTATGAATTGAAATTATAAATATTGTCAGTACAATACCAAGAGGTAAGATTTTTTTATTAGAAATGTCCTGCTGTTTGAGAATATTTTATTCAAATCTTGGTTTATCTCAAATAATTTTTAAAATATCTGCAAAAAGCCAAACCGTTATTTTTGTGTTTACTTATAATTGGTTCAATTTTTGTCCGGCCCAATTTTTCTACTTATAGATGCCATTCCGTCCGAATCGAATGAGACCAAAATCATAAGTAATTTTCGGTGTTCTAGGTCAGCTTTTTGACAAAATATTACTTGTGAACAGGACTATAAGTCAGACGTCTAAGTCGGGATCTCGAGATCCCGAGTTAAAGTCGGGATTGACAAAAAGGAAAAACCGTGGCCCTTCTACGCCTGCGTACAATACATAGAATAAGGAACAGCACATTTGAACATTTAAGAAAAAATGACGGCGACGTTTACCTATATTCTATTCAACTATTCATCTTCGCGTGCACGAAGTCTTGTCGCAGCTTGACTGAAATAGTGAACCAAACCTGAATATTTGAAGGAATAAAGCACGAGAGATGTTGAAAATTGAAGTGAAACACACATTTGCCTCTCGCACGCGCGAAACAAGGACGAATATTGAGAACATAATGGAAATCTACAGGAGATTTAAACGATACCAAAGACACAGAACCCGCACCGCTACAGACTGTTGGACATAATAGCAAACACATTCCACTGGAATTTACACATTCGTTGAACTAATAACGAGTTGGTTGATTTATATAGCTATATATTTCTTTATTATTTGAAATCATTTTTTCATCACCAGATAGACAATGAAGTTACATCCCCAATGATCAAATCACTTCTCCGTTAAATGTCCCAAACTAAAATACATTTTTACACGCTTTATAGTAGTTTCACTTGTATGTTTGTTTGTATGTTTGTAACCGACTCCTTAGGGCGTGATTTTCACCCATTTCCAGATGTCCGAATGATTTGAAATTTGGCAGGTATTCATAGTTCCGGTGACAATACAATATGAACTTTTTTGTCATAAAAAAAAACAAAATGGCGGCTCCAAGATGGCGGACGAGATTTGTGATAATGGTCCGATACCATTCAAAATTGGTATATAAGGGTTTTCGGAGTCAGAGATTATGATTTTTTATTCAAATTCATGAATTCAAAATGGCGGCTCTAAGATGGCGGACGAGATTTGTGATTATGGTCAGATTCGATTCAAAATTGGTGTGTGAGGTTTTTTTAGGTCGTATATTTCGAATTTTCTGTCAAAATTCATAGATTAAAGATGGCGGCTCCAAGATGTCATTATGGTCTGATTCGATTCAAATTTAGTGTGTGAGGGTTTTCGGGGTCAGGGATTATGAATTTTTCGTAAACATTTATGAATTCAAGATGGCGGGCCAAGATGATAGACAAGTATTGTGATTATGGTCAGATTCGATTCGAAATTGGTATGGTTTTCGGTGTCGGAGATTTAATAATAGTTTAAAAAAACTAACGAACACGCGTTACTTCCCATGGACTGAAAAGTAAAAAATAATTGACAATTCAATTTCTCAAATGTAAAGAAAGCGTGGGGTATACTTGATAAAGTTCTCTCGAGCTCTTGAACGCTCTGCATTGTTAAATTATACTAAAAAATATGAGAATATAGATCGAAAGCACCCACGCTTTTTTACATTTGAGAAATTGAATTGACAATTATTTTTTACTTTTTAGTTCATAGGGTTTTTTAAACTATCATTTTTCAATCAATCTTTTCATATATGCTCCTTCAGAGCATTACATTAAGTAAATATAATATTCTTCAGTTTAATATTCAATGATTTTTATTTTAGTCTTTCAGGAAGTTTTCCAAAATGAAACCGAATTTCTTGTGGATATAAATCAAAAGTCTTGTCAGCTCTTGGCTTGTTGAAATGGGATGGACGAACATTGTGGTCGGTTCTTTGGACTGTTCCTATAAGATCCTATATTCAACTGTTACGAATAATTCTGATGAGGGTTATTCGTTAGAGAGGCAGATTGTAAGCAGATTCTGATGATATTTGATATACAGGGGACACTGGAGGACCTGGTTATCTAAAAAATGATCTCCAGATCACAGTAAAAGTCCTGAAAACACTGGCAAAACGGGTTTCAAGACATTGAAAATTACTACTCTATTTTTGGACCTACAACCCGTAATCCCTGTACGGAAATAAACATTGAGGAGATTCCTGGACAAATAAAAGCAAATCTGAATATTTCGAGTGAAACTAAACCCATACATTATAGCAAATACTGCTGATAGTGTGTTTCTTGATTTTTTTATGATGACTTTGTGCACTTTCAGACCGATATTTAAATTTTATATAACTTTCTTTGGTGTTTTGATGCATCATCATCAGGAAAAATATGTGATGAGGATGATTAAAATAAAGTTGAAGATGGAAAGGTGAAAGAAATGTAAATTGAGAACGAGAAGAATCCTGAACAAATAAAAGCAAATCTGAATAATTTAATAAGTGAAATTAACCTGCATACATTATAGCACACACCTACTGCTTATAATAGTAATTTATGTATCAAGTGAGTAAAGTGAGTAAAGTGATTAAAGTGATTTTTTCTACGAGTAGGAAATGTTAACGCACGACGCCGTAGGCAGAGTGCGGCAATTCCCACAAGTAAAAAAAACACTTTACTCACGAGTTTCATACAGAATTTTTTCTACAATTGTCAAAAAACACAACCAATTTAGATTTTTTTGCAAATATGAAATGAATTTGGTATATTTATTGATTCATAATTCCAACAAAGTTCGAAGAGTATGCCGGAGAGTTGAGTTTCAAACAAATGAAACGAATAATTTCGACAGAGTCGAAATACCTTTCTCTTCATACTATCCCGCAAAATGGAAAGTTTGAAGCGAATTTTAAAATAACATATTTATCGAAGTCAATATTATTACTATTATTGATGTTGACTTGACTTTCGAATAACTAGTCCATCGGAAGTAACTTTTCATTTTCTCAGATTTGTCTTCAAAATATTCAAACAATACTCGTGCAGCTACGAATACCTTTTTCTTTCTTTGCACTATGTCAAGGAAATCTCATATTTGCACTCTCTACGATTTTCTCCGTTCAATCTTCATCACTTTTCATTTCTACTTAAAATAAATTCATAGTTATCAAGAATTCGTTATCTGGATAGATGCCTAATTTCACAAAGTTCATTAATTATTGAAGTCAACTAGTTTCTGAAGGCCAAACAGCCACAGCTACCTTGGATTACCTATTGTGGATTAGGTCCAATATATGCTATTATTGTTACAATATATTTCCTTGCTTAACAACCAATCAGTGGATTCCAAATTTTGAAATTCAGCCAATAGAATCGGAACTACAGTGAAAATATAGCTTGTCGCAGTATTTTCACGGTGATAAACCTGCTTAGTTTTTGTTTTACTATCTGTCAAGTGAAAATAATGATTTAAATTATAAACGTCAAATTTATGTGCTTTGACTAGTTATCTTCATTTATCAATATGAGCGATCGTTGGGGACAAATGTCCACTGGTATCATAGATGAGGCCGTGGAAAAGAGTATCCCGTTGAATACGGCTAGAAGTAAAGCATCAATTACCAGGTGACACGATTTTTCTGTATTTCAAATCGATATAATTCGTGGTATGATTATAAACCTATAATTTTTTGGAATATAAATTCATTGGCAATTCCAATGCAAGAAAATACAACTCGTCCTGCGGACTTGTTGTATTTTCAGATTTGGGATTGCAATTCATTAATGTTCCAAAAAATTATCGGTAATAATCATACCACTTATTATATTACCCCTGAATATATTCGCCGTGATTGTTTGGAATTTTGATAATACTCATTTAATAGTAAGAATGCTAAGAATATTATTCGTGAAACATTTGTATATCAGATATTTATAGGTAAGTAGTTGCCAAATAAAATGATAACTGGCATTATGACAGGATTTCGATATTATTCTGTGCACTTTTTTTACGCTTTTCCGTTTAATAATGAAATCGTATGTTAATAGTGAAATATTATAATACTTGACGCACACAAACCACACAAAAAAAAGTGGTCTTTTTTGACAGTTGTAGAGAAACATATGGAATAACTTGATTCTTTCTTATCAATTTACGCACTTTCAGACCGATATTTTGATTTTTTATATAACTTTCTTTGTTTTTTGATACATCATCAGAAAAAATATATCTGATGAGAATGATTACAAAAACAATGAACGATGAAATGAAATAACAAAACCTAGTTATTTTTTGTTGAAATTATTGAACTCTCACTATTTTCATTGCCACCATATGTGTCCTTTTTCCCATGGTATAACAATATTATGAGAAAGGTGGAGAACTGGGGATATGAACTTGTTCAGGAACTTTGGGAATATTTCCAACCATATATACCATTATACGATGAAGATCTAAAAAGAAAGAGGTCAGTAATCGAAACCTATGTTTTTCTGAAAGGGTTACAACGTATACTACTTCAATGGAGGGAAAGTTCAAAGATCAAAAATAAAACCAACAAAAAAAGAAATGGTATAAAAACTATTCAATAATTTTTTTACCTTATTATATTTTGTCACATTCAGCTGTAGGATACTGATACTATCTCTGAGTTGAAAAGAATATGTGAAGAACATGAAGGAAGTTGTGAATGGTCTAACAGATATAAGCATTTACCAGTATTTGAAACATTGGAACCTGATTTGAGTTGTCCTGCTTATAAAGATTCAAATAACCTTTTTTATGTAAACTATTGTGGTACACCGAGAAAAAGGTTTTTTTGCAGATAATAAATCAATTTCTTCAAACGTAGTTAGCTCAATATTAGCAATTTTGTTTAGTATTCAAACAACCTCGTTGATAATTATTCGTTGAATATAAATAAATGTTTGTTAGATTTGAGTCAGTTTGGGATAAAAATATGAGATCATTTGGACAAAACTAATGACTCTGTAAGCGACGAGAACTTTATAGTCACCAACATAATGATTTCCAGAAAACGTAAATATGTTAACTGTTAACTCAAAAAGATTTGGCGGTTGCAAATTATTCGACATATCCAACCCCTCCACAGAGTCACGTGTCATCGCATCAGCATTTCGATACGAGGATCGACAGGAACTCTGAAAGCGTGCCCTTCTACCTTTTATAGCGCCATTGTATTCAAGTCTTGTGTGTTGTCTTGTCGCTTGTCTGTCAACCTGTTCAACCATATCAAGATCATTAATTTCTTTGTTATTGGCAATATGATCATCATTATTTTGGACTAAGTGAACTGAACCCATGCACGAATGTGCATATGGATTGAAGCCACAGGTGAATGTGAATGTTTGTGCCGGTTTGCCGCTCGTGGAGTAGACGCAAGGGTGTTCGAACACTGCTAATGCCGCGGTGATGGAAGGATTGTTGAGGGATTGGAACCTTCACGAATACATTACACAATTTCAAGGCAATCATGTTCAAAAGCTATATTTATGTGTGATTATTTCCATATTTGAAATCATTGTATTATTAGTAGTTCCCTGACTTAGCCTGAACCAACCTAATCTAGTTCAATGCTGCCAAAATGACCGGCTGCCTCTTCTAATAATACAATGATTTCAATTATGGAAATAATTACACAGAAATATAGCTCTGAATGATGATTACCTTGAAATCGTGTAATGTATTCGTGAAGGTTCCAATCCCTCAATAATCCTTTCATCACCGCGGCACTAGTAGGGTAAGAGAACCCTTCCGTCCAACCTTCACATTCACCTGTGGCTTCAATCCATATACACATTCGTGCGTGGGTTCAGTTCACTTAGTACACTTTGACGCCAAAAATAATGATGATCATTTCGCCAATAACAATGAAATGAATGATCTTGATATGGTTGAACATCGAATAATAATAAATTGCTTTACATTCAAATCATAAATTCTTAGTGGATATAATATGTATAACATATATATTAATATTTAAGTTACTGTGAGATATATATGTATATACTTAAATAGTAACACAAATTATATCACAGTCAAAGTGATATTATTTTATTGTTGATGAATTAATTTCTATAGTGAACTTCAAACAAGTAAATAAAAACAAATATTAGTTAATATTGAAATAATATGTTTCTTTGAGTTAATAAATATTAAGTTTGTATCAAACAATTGATTTATTTGAAATTTTCAAACAAATCTTTTATTAGTAGTAAAATTACATTAGTTTGGCCATATTCAAAAGCATAATTTGTCAACATTTAAGAAAATTTCTTTACTGCTAACAAACTGTTCTCTCAGTGTAATAAATTTTGAATCATTGTTCCATTTTCTCCCGTATTGGTATGTAGATCTGAGGAAAACTTATTTTGTTATGGGGTTGGTAAGATGGGAGTTAGCAAATGTGCGAAATGCATTCAAAAAACTATGCAATGGGTCTGCATGGACACCAAGCATTTCTAACCCAGATCCAAGTATAAGCGGAACAAGCATAAACGAAATTATCCAAATATCATGGGCTACATCAAATCCGGAGCATTCCAATGAATGACAAAAATAGCTAGAATTTGTCAAAAACTTCTTATATCTTCAACATAGTTCCAACCAGTTAACTCCTAAAACTCTTACTAGCTTTGATAGAAGTGAGAATGCTATAGGTACCCTTTTATCTTATACATTATGAGAAAGTTGAATACAGGATTTACGGAGAAGAGAAAGTTACCTTTTCTACGGCTAGCCGAGAAATAGTTATTTACCTAACAAGTGCGGAAAGTAGTACTTTTCCGCACGCGACGGCAGTTGCACGAACGACGCGGAGCGGAGTTCGGGCAAGCCGTTAAGGGCGGAAAAGACATTTTCCGTAAGAGTTAGGTACAATATTTTTCCTACGAGCGTGCGGAAAAGTAAGTTTTCCGCACGATTTTTCGTTTTGAAAGTTGTACTTTTCTGTACGATTTAAAATTGTGCGAAAAAGTTACTTTTCCGTACGATTTTTACTTTTTCGCACGATTTTTGTATTGTTGAAAATGAGGATATTTAGGACTAACTAAATGATCTATGTAACTATTCTGTATTATTAGTCATTTTGTAGCATTGCTCTAAAAATTTGTTAATTATAAACCTTGTTTTTTCATAAATAAGATGGACAAAAACACTCGTAGGAAAAATATTGTACCTAACTCTTACGGAAAATATCTTTTCCGCCCTTAACGGCTTGCCCGAACTCCGCTCCGCGTCGTTCGTGCAACTGTCGTCGCGTGCGGAAAAGTACTACTTTCCGCACTTGTTAGGTGAATAACTATTTCCTACGAGTGTTTTTGTCCATCTTATTTATGAAAAAAACAAGGTTTTTAATAAACAAGTTTTTATAATAATGCTACAAAATGACTAATAAGACAGAATAGTTACATAGATCATTTCGTTAGTCCTAAATATCCTCATTTTCAACAATACAAAAATCGTGCGGAAAAGTAAAAATCGTACGGAAAAGTAAAAATCGTACGAAAAATTACAGCTTTCAAAACGAAAAATCGTGCGGAAAAGTTACTTTTCCGAACGCTCGTGGGAAAATAAATTTTACATTACATGTAATTTTGTTAATGCGTCATAAAATAAATAGTTTTCAAAATGTTAAAAGTAACACGAATACTATTAAATTCGCAGTAATATTCACTGCACCTTAATATTTTTTTTTTCATTTACTTACTGTTGTTTCTCATACGTGACAGTAAGGTAAACAAATGTGTGTGGAAAAATTTAGGTGTTAATATACAGCGACATTAATAGTATACCTATTTGATTATTTCTAAAATTTTGAAAATTATTTTTTATGACGCATGAACGAAATTCAAAAAAAAAATGTACATGGCTCTATGGAAATTTGAATACCCTTTCAAATAAGTTATCACCTGAACCCTATTTCATTTAAAAAATTGGGGTGGTGGCTGTTACTTTGAGGGGGGTAAAAGAGGGACGATTTTATTCATGTCACAGAGTGTCTTGAAGAATATAAGTGGACGTGTTTCAGCTTTTTTCTTGAAAATGGCTAAAAACGTTGAAAATGAATTTTTCCGTTACTTTAGGACCTCACTGTATATATGATATTACATGAATAGATGATGTCGGAGTTCACATATTTCTTTATTTTTATATCTTTTACACGAAATTATTAACTTTGAGTTTGATTTCCAAGGAGATGCAAAATAATCAAAAAATATCATTTCAATGTCGTTAACAAAATGAAAAATAGGTTAGAAACTCTGAAAATACGATTTCATCAAAAAAAATATTGTTCATCAATAACCATTCAGACAGTCTCTCATTTTTAAATGAAGCTCGTGTCGTGAGAGAGAGAGAGAGAGAGAGCGCAAGGCACTATAAGCAAGCTCATTGGGAGTGGTCAAATCCTACCAGTATTATTAACCAGATTACATTGTCGAATACTCATTTCGAGTAACGATTCTCAGAAATCGTGATTACAGATGATAAGTTACCATGATGGCGGCTGAATTAGCCAGAAGTGTTTTGGACGCTTTAGCAATTAGCGAAATAATTATTATGTGGAGATACATAACTTTCGAATATTACATTCTCTTGATTGTAGTCAGATATGAACTCTGTATTTCAATCTTAATAAGAAAATCGAATTATTGGTCTGACTGAATAATTGTACATAGTCCATTTCGATGTCAATTTCTAAGAACTTATCTGAATGGGGCCTGATAAAGAAACACTGAAACTTATATGTCCCGTGTCTCAAATTGTGAATTCTATACGGAAACATAATTATAAACGGTAATAATAAACACAGTATATATACACAGTGTCTTTCAAAAGTCTGGGAACGGTCTCATATTTCAGAATTGGCTGAAAGAAAATTCATGAAAATTTTTACTGGATGGTTTTCGATGATGTCCAATTATTGGCAATGTTGCCAAATCAATAGTTTTTCAGATACTGAGGGTAACTCAATTTTTTCAAATGGAACATCCTAATTATTTTCATTGCAATCAATTCAGCGCCCACCCATTACTTATGTCTCCAAATATCAGATTTTCATTCAATGTGGTTTTTGAAATATGATAACATGGCATTTTCGTTCAAAAGTCTGGGAACGTTCCAATATTTTCGAAACGGTACGGGAAAAATTCATGAAAATTCATATAAGATTGTTTTTGATGATGCCAGATTCAACGGTGATATTGGCAATTTTGCCAAATCAATAGTTTTTCAGATACTGAGGGTAACTCAATTTTTTCAAATGGAACATCCTAATTATTTTCATTGCAATCAATTCAGCGCTCCCTCATTACTTTTGTCTCCAAATATCAAATTTGAAATTGATGTGGTTTTTGAAATATGACAAAAAAGCATTTTCGTTCAAATGTCTGCGAACGGTCCAATATTTTCAAAAGGGCTCGAGAAAATATCATTTTGTATAAGATGATTTTTGATGAATAAACTTTTTAATAATTAAATTCCTTTTCAATACAGGATGAAATCAAATGAAATAACAAAAACTGAAAACTATCTGACTAGCTAAGTACTCAAAATGTTATTCATCATTTGCTAAACAATATCCCGAGCGGTCGTAAAATTCCCTTATTTAGCATTTGAGGCGTGATTAAAAGTGTTTTCTGACATATTTTATTTTTTAATATTTCCAAATTCACTGGTTTTTCCACAAAAACCCGATTTTTCCAAAAAAAAGTCTTAAGTCTGAAAACACCATCATGTATAAAATTCAATCAGATTTTCTCGAGCGCTTTTGAAAATATTGGATCGTTCGCAGACATTTCAACGAACCTTTTTCTCATTTGAAAAACCATACTAATTTAAAATTTTATATTTGGAGACATAGGTGATGAGAGGGCACTAAATTGATTGCAAAGAATATAAATAGGGTATTCCAATAAAAAAAAAAAAATCGCCCTTCATATCTGGAAAAACTGTTAATTTGGCAACATTGCCAATATCACCATTGAATCGGGCATCATCAAAAACCATCTTGTATGAATTTTCATAAATTTTTCTCGAGCCGTATTGAAAATGTATTGAACGAAAATGCCATGTTGTCATATTCCAAAAACCACATCAAATTTAAATCTGATAATTGGAGACATAAGTAATGAGGAGGCGCTGAATTGATTGCAATGAAAATAATTGGAATGTTCCATTTGAAAAAATTGAGTTACCCTCAGTATCTGAAAAACCATTGATTTGGCAACATTGCCAATATCACCGTTGAATCGGGCATCATCAAAAACCATTTAATATGAATTTTCATCAATTTTTCTCGAACCGTTTCGAAAATATTGGAATGTTCCCAGACTTTTGAAAGAAAATGCCATGTTGTCATATTTCAAAAACCACAATAAATTAAAATCTGATATTTGGAGACATAAGTAATGAGGGAGCGCTGAATTTATTGCATCAGGATGTTCCATTTGAAAAAATTGAGTTACCCTCAGTATCTGAAAAACTATTGATTTGGCAACATTGCCAATATCACCAATGAATCGGGCATCATCAAAAACCATTCAGTAGAAATTTTCATGAATTTTCTTTCAGCCGATTCTGAAATATGAGACCGTTCCCAGACTTTTGAAAGACACTGTATATATAGACCATCAGTTGAAATTGGTTCCTCTTGATTTTTAGAAGCAATCTACAAGGCTGTTATCAGGTCATGATGTTTAGTAGATTGGTGAACAACAAGCCAAATGATGGATGTCTGACAAAGGTTTGCTTTGTGTCAATACCCAGAAATAAGCGAAAAGAATAACGGCGATATTAGTCAGGATCGAATATCGAATTATAAACTCTTCAACCATACAATCAACTTATAAATTATAATTAAATATCCACACTTACGAACCAACTAATCCACTAGTGGAATAATGAAACAACCTTTTGCTTCTGGTGGCTCTCGTATCTTCGACTAGGTATATTATAATATGCGTTCAGGCATGTTATCGGCCTGTAGTTTTTTGGTTCCGACAAATTTCCCATTCAGCCATGAGTTGAAAATTCCCGCGGAATGTTTACGGTTGCTAGGAAATTGTTTCCACCAGTAGTTCACCAGTCTACGGGATCTGCAGTGGGACTCCGATGATACTGTTTCATAGCGTTGAAATGTATCGTAAATGTGAAGTCATATTCGAAATCTCGTTATTATTTTAATGTAATTTCATTTCGATTCTATAAAATATTTTGAATCATCGGAGTCCCATTGCTAGGGCATACAATTTCTTCCTGCCCACTAGAGTGAGTGATAACTGGGTCCAAGAATTATGTGCCCTGAGTAGACGGAGTGAACCAAGGACGACAGCCTTCTGCATTCTTCCGACTAAGATTTCTGTCGAATCACGGTAAACCGGTATATTTTCAGATTAGAGGGCAACGTGTCCATCATTCTACCAAGGAGCCATGTGATCAGAACTACCACTTTAACATAATGGTTTGGGCGAAGCCTATGGACTTCAGAGAGTAACTCTCGATATTTATTCCGTTTTTCCTCCACTTTTTGGATGATGTTCGTTTCGCCAGGAGCCGAAAACTTTTTGACGAAAATCGTCTTACTTTAATGGTCGAGAAGGACTACATCAGGCTTAACATTGGTTTAACATTGGTTTAACATAATATCTCAATTTCGATTCAGAATTAATCCATTCATATCTCCAATTTCTAGATATTTCCCTCTTGCTACTATTTTTTTTGTACCGCTTGGCTTAAACCAGTCAGGCCTCCTTAGTCTCCGGAGCTCCGACACACCCGGAGGGCGCGCTGGTGCCATTTCCCCAGATAGTCACTCCCCTCGTCCGAGGGGATGAGCTAATACTGGGTCCGAGAATCATGTGCCTTGAGCAGACGACGTAAACCAAGGATGACACCCTTTTACATTCCACCATTTTACCAGAATGGTTTGGGTACAGCCTGCGGAGTTCAAAGAGTAAATCTCGATTAGTGCGTTTTTCCTCCTCTTTTTGGACGAACTCCGTTTCGCCAGGAGCCAAAAGTCGTCCCAATTTGATGGTCGAGGAGGACTACATCAGGATTATTTGCTTGTATTTGCCTGGGGGTGGCACTTCTCATTCTCTGCAACGGACTCAATATCCCCCGGAGCATAAGGCGACACCGATGTCTCGTCTATAACGTACCAGTGTCGCAGATGTTAATACAAAACTCGTAGCGCCGCGTTATATCTGTGGATATAGGCTGGGACCGCATAAGGAGATAACAAATTCATTATGGTCTCAGGTGCCCCACGCCACGCTCTGCATCTAGTGTCAGAGACCTCTATACCCATCCGAATTGACTTAAGCAATGCGTAGGTCAAATGTTTGGATGAGCCAAGGTCTTCAATGTTCTCGAAGAAGACCCCTTGCATTGGCCTATCCTTATGTAGCTGCAGGAGGACCTCACTCTCCGCAGCTTTAATGTGAGCATTTTGCTGAACGGGCTCCAATGACTCGGTGACAGAGTTGGGGTTAACCAGTTCAAAGTCGAAAACAAGACCAAGTTCATCGGCTGCACGGGCTGCTGCCTTAAGAAGAAAGGCTCCGATCTCTGCTACTTCATGGTCACAGACCAAGCAGAGAAGAGGATCTGAACTCTTGATTACTTTACAGGCTCCACCACGGACCATTCTGTTATGTGGATATTGCAAACTCAAAAGTCTACGGCCTCCTTGTTGTCTGGGAAAATACAACCGTGGAACATACGATTTAGGATGCAAGCTCCTATAAAGATGCATCATTTTAGGAGTTTTTACACATTGTTGTCGCATCTCCTCTTGACTCCAATTCACTACTCCAAAGGAGTAGAGTATGATCGAAACGGCAAGCATATTAGTTGCAGCAACTTTGTTCTTCCCCGATAGTTCTGATAACCAAATCTGTCGGAGTTTAGGCAGATACTTGCCACGGAGAGAGTTTTCAACAGTGATTACCTTTTAGGAGCGGCGTTGTTCAAACCCCAGGTGAGTGTACGTCTTTTCGGCATCAAGATGATATAAGATATTTCCGTCTCGTATACGAGCTGGGAATCTTCTCCGTATTCCGCACATCGTCCTCTTTTGAGATGAACCGTGGAACATAGGACGATCCCAAACTCCATTCCGATAGCATGCGTGTACTCTTACACCACTCTTAAGGTTTGATGTAAATCCTTCTCTCCGGATGTAATCAATATGAAATAAATGGTTGAACTGGTGCCTCCGGTTGCCGGGGGTGCCGCAGTTGTAACCACGGGTGTTTCTGAGTGCAACGGACAAGGGTAGTAGTGAGATGCAGAAAAGAAGAGGAGTAAGAGAATCTCCTTGAAATACACCCCTTGTAAAGATTATCTGCTCTGTTTAGACTCTAACTTGACCAGATCTAATGGTGAAGTGAGTCCTTCAGTTGTCCAATGCATCTCACTTTCCAATCGGGTACCGCAAGGAGTCCGAGCAAATGCAAGATGAGCTCATGCTGTGAAGTTTTATCAAATGCCTTGCGGTAATCGATCCAGGCCATCGAAAGGTTACGATTATACTGCACGGAGTCCTGCGTGATACATCATCTGTCGATGAGCATTATTATTATTTTTATTAATTTATTTATTTTTTATCCTAAAGATTGTTCCAGTCAGGACCTGTCTTGGGAGCCACGATACGATACGATACGATATATGCTATAATTATAAGTTATTTTTAAGAAACATGTTATTAGGTTTAACACCTGTAAAATAAAATAAAATAAAATAAAATAAAATAAAATAAAATAAAATAAAATAAAATAAAATAAAATAAAATAAAATAAAATAAAATAAAATAAAATAAAATAAAATAAAATAAAATAAAATAAAATAAAATAAAATAAAATAAAATAAAATAAAATAAAATAAAATAAAATAAAATAAAATAAAATAAAATACTTCCAGAGGGCGCGCTGCTGTCATTTACCCAGATAGTCACTCCCAACGTCCATGGGGTGAGTGATTACAGGATTCGAGAATCATGTGCCCTGAGCAAACGGGGTGAACCGAGGATGACGGCTTTCTGCACTCTTCCGGCTAAGATATCTGCCGCGTCACGGCAAGCCGTTATGATTTATTAATTGGAAAGCGTGTCCATCATTTCACCAAGGACCTCTATGATCAGAACCACCATTTTAACAGAATGGTTTGTGTAGAGCCTGCGGAGTTCAACGAGTAACTCTCGATATTTGGTCCGTTTTTCCTCCTCTTTTCGGAATATGTTCGTTTCGCCAAGAGCCGAAAACTCTATGACGAATATCGTCCTATTTGTATGGTCGAGGAGGACTACATCAGGCTTATTTGATTGTATTTGCCTGAGGGTGGAGAATGAGTAGTTTCAATAGATTCGGCACTTATCATTCTCGACAACGGACTCAATATCCCCCGGAGCATACGGCAACACCGGTGTCTCGTCTATACCGTCCGAGTGTAGTAGATGGTAGACAACACTCGTAGATCTGCGTTATGCTTGTGAATATGATCTCAGGAGCCCCACGACACGATCCACACCCATCACGCGACTACGGTAGACCAGGGTGTTGAAGACACTATCCTGGCAGGCCATTATGAATCTCTCGGTCGCATTATTATTATTATTTTTATTATTATGAAATACTTGAAGTGTTCCAAATTTCAGATTATTCGAACAACTACTGGAAGTGGGTGAAAATTGATTTTGAAGATTCGGTTAATTAATAGATTGATTATACATTAATAGACCGATGGAAGATAGAAGAGACGAAGATCAAAATCTACTTAGATATGTATTAGCAGAAGTAAATTTCACTTTTCGTGCCTGAAACAATTTTATACGTGGAAGGTATTCAAACCGTTAAATGAACTCAACTTCGATAGTAAAATTTAATGTTTACATTATGACGCAACACAGTATAGGTGCATGGGTGTACCATAATTTCTCTTCTCGATACAAGATTTCAGCTCCTACTTCACTTCCTACACTTTGAGACTGGCCCTCTTACCTTTCATACATTGTTGCCAACCTTGATATTTTAAGTATGTAATCAGAATCTTCGTTGTATAGCAGTAAGTAGTAAATATAACAGATACTGAAATGAGCTTGAAATGAAGAATTTAACTTAACATTACCGAAATGATACTAAGTATATTATGATACAAGTGAGCCTTCAAAGCACGCGCAGAAACAATGCTGAAAATATATTTTTTCTACAACTGTCAAAAAAAGTCCACTTTTTTTGTGTGGTTTGTGCGCGTAAAGTATTACAATACTTCACTATCAACATACGATTTCATTATTAAACGGAAAAGCGTAAAAAAGTGCACTTTTTTTAACGACTGTTGCCAGGCAACCGATAGTTTCATGCAACAACAGTGATCGAATATCCGAGTGATCCGAATATCCGAGTGATCCGAATAATAACGAAATCCTGTCATAAAGCCAGTTCTCATTTTCTTTGGCAACTAATAACCTATAAATATCTGATATACAAATGTTTCACCAATAATATTCTTAGCATTCTGAATACTATTAAATAAGTATTATCAAAATTCCAAACTATCGCGGCGAGTATATTCAAAATAGTAATGAATAGTAATTTATATATCAAGTGAGTAAAAAAAAACATTTTACTCACGAGTTTCATACAGTATTTTTTCTACAACTGTCAAAAAAAGTAACCAATTCATATTTTTTTGCAAATATGAAATGAATTTGGCATATTTTTATTGATTTATTATTCGAACAAAGTTCGAAGAGTATGCCGGATAACTTTTTTATTGATTGATGCATTTCGACGTAATTTACATATTAACCATTTGGAAATGTCACAAATCCAGTGGTGTAGTCAGATTTTTTCTAAAAAAATCGCTAGTAATTTTTTTAGATTTTTTACCTTCAAAAATAATATTAGTTGGCCCTAGAAATTGAGATTTATTCATGAAATTTGGTGTCCTAATAGACTTTTTGAATATCCACCTAACAAAAAGAAACCATTTCAATCAGTTCAATGGGTCACACTGTATAAAACCTGAAAAAGGAATGAAGATACAAATATTGAAAGTTATAATAAAAATAGAACACTAATCGATTTCAAAAAAGAAAAAAAAAGTGGTTTATGTGGTTGAACCCTCACCCCCACTATACAAAACCTGAACGTCCACTCACTCTTCACTCGCTGCTACGAGCTCACCTAATAATAGAATGAAATTAACTGCCATAGAAACTTCGTGCCAACTATTCGAAAATATGGAATTCGATTGTCATCAATCTTCATATTGAAATTAGCGGTGTCAATGTCAAATCGTCCTCACTATTACTACTCATTTTCGAATACGTAATTTTTTGAACGAATTTTGTAAATACTGATGTAAAATGTCACATTATTAGAACGTTAGCAAACTTGATTCGATCTTATATCATTTATGATCATGAAAATGACAGTCTAGAAGTTCATGAAAGTCGTGGAAATGAAATGATCATTACAGTACAGCTCGTGATGTAGAAATGAAAAAGTGTTATACAATCGGCCAACTTCCTTGATCGATAAAGCACATAAAATGGGGATATTTCCATGTGGTCGTACAAAAAGTGCTTTTTTGAACTCGCGTGAAGTCCTAAACTTCACGAACTTGTATCATAAATAGCTAGTTAGTTCAGTATAATGCCCCTTATATTTTATTATATCAAATCAAGTACTTAATGGACGTTTGACATCACGTATTGTTGACATCGATGCTTATTTGACATTACATATTATGATAAAACTAAGAACTTGTCGTTGTTACCTAACAACAACCTTTATATTACGGCGTGTTATAATTATAAAAGTACTCTAATAATTGACTGGAACATTGATACGATTTGAATAGTATTTGGACCAGACCACTGAAGATGACTGCCACTGTGGCAATTGAAACGTTTGAATATTTTAATAAAAGAACACTACGGCAAAACCCGGAAATCAACTAGAACTCGTAATCTAGACTACAGTAGTATTTCAGACAGCGTCAAGTTCATTTCAGAAAGCGTCAATTCAATTTCAGAATACTTACTTATATTTCGGAAAGTATAAATTGTATATCAGAATAGTAAGTTGATTTTCAGAAATCGTCAATTGATTTTCAGAATAGTGAGTTGAATTTCAGGAAGTATCATTTGTAGTTCAAACTATTTTTTCTGAGAAACGATAACGTAGTACCAGTCAACTCCTTCTATAAATACTAAATCGATTCTACACATTCATACACAAATCATGCTTTCTGAAATTATTTTCACGTCATCTGAAATTCTTACAAATGTCACATTGCGTAATACATATGATATTTCCTGAAATACAGTTAACTATTCTGAAATTCAAATGATGGTTTCTGAAATCAAATTGATTATTTTGAAATACAATTGATGCTTTCTGAAATCAAAATGACTTTTCTGAAATTCAACTGATGCCATCTGAAATCCAACTCACTATTCTAAAATTTCTACAAACGTTCATTTTCATCATTTTTACCGTGGAACATGGCAGTGTGAACGGGGCACCAACTGAGTTGTAGTTTTCTGAATATGACTTACAATGTTTTTGTTGATTAATTCTTATTTTACAGCTCGAAGAACGCTGTTGAATACTCCACCAAGTCTGAATAATAAATTATTTAATAAAATCAGTAAAAGATATTTATTTCTTTCAAAATAAAGTTGGTTATAACTCAACTGTCAAAGTCAACATTGAATTATAAATAGTTATTTCTTCTTCTTCTTATTCTTATTTTTATTTGAATTGACAATTAGATCAATTAGCTAGTTCCGACAAAGTGAGAATTCTGTCCAAACCATAGATGTTATTTATAATGATCATGCAGAGAGAGATAGTATAATTGAAGCTTTCATGCGTAGGCAAGATGTTGGTTTCATTCTATCTATGAAGTCTGTGATCTAAACATGAGCCAACAGTTGGTAAGCTGTTCTTTGATAGTGTGACAATTGGTAACATTGTTTGTAGAAATTGAGGAGGGAATTCAATTTTGAATTTCCGTTATCCTCCATTTCGTCCATTTCTGCGTCTGGTCTCACTTGAAGAACTCGCTTATGATTTAAATTTTTATTTTTGAATTTCATCCTTCATCCAATCAGTGTCTATTAATAACATTTATAAAGAGGTAACTATCTTTTTAAAATTAAAGTGGAATTCATTGGAATACATATTTTTGCCATTTATAATGCTTTAAAAATTATTTTATGACCAATGAATTTTCATGATTTCTCAAATGGCGTCAAAAAACATGTTTTACAACAATTTCTCCTTTTTTTTGTGAGTAGTTCGACCAGATTTAAATTCAAAATTTGATTTAAATATAAAAATGATAAGCTTATTTAAAGTTATGAGCTTATTTCAAAATATAAGCTTTTTATAATTTAAAAGCTTATTTAAAAAGCTTACTTAAAAGCTTATTTCTCGCCACTGAATGAGCGGCGATGTTAGTGGCCGATTGCCAAATTACCACAATACAGAACAACTATAGCTACCTATGATAGCTGAACTGGCTGAATTACACACTCGATCAGGTGTCCAGAACCAGGTGGGGAATTCGGGAGTGTTCCAGTGCTGCTGTCACTGTATATAAGATCATTAAGAACCAAGGAACCCGAAGAGCTTGAAATATATTAACAGGAAAGGAGTTTGGTTGATTCTTTCTTATAACTGATTGGTCAAGGAAAATATGTAAGGTTTAAATGCATTTAACCCAATATTCCAAGTAAGTTGGTATGACCATTTGAATAACGTACAATAGTCCACACAAAAGAACCAAATTTCTTCACACAACCTGATTCAATCATTACTTCTAGACTTTTCTAGATCTCATCAAGCCCTGAACTCGGTTTAACAAACGTTCAATTGATTAAATACTATTTTTTTAGTAATTGTTTCATTTGTATGTCTGGAATATTTTCTCTTTCAGTGTAGGTAATAAAGACTTTCTACAGAGACTGGCTTTGAGAATGAAATACTATATCAGAATTTCTGTAGATGGCGTCCAAATGACAACTTTTATTTAGCTATTTTATTCTCACTGCCATAAATTGAATTTCTAAGAATATCTTTGGGTTAATTCACAAACAATCGTACCACGACCATTGCCTCCGCAATAAGAGTTAGCCCTCCGCATTGTTTATATGAGGTTTAGGTGAAAAACCCCTTAAAAAGGGAACAATTTGGCGCCCAACAAGGTTAATCAACTCAATAATCTCGAATACAATTATTGATTTTTTTTAAAATACTACTGGAAAAGGTGTAGAATGATTTTGACGGTTCCCGAATAGTTCTTAACATTTCTAAAATATAAGAGAAAAAAATCCATAGACTATTCTAGAGAATTCGAGAAAACCATAGAACGAACCGGAATGGAGTCCCCAGAAAGTTCTAGAACGTACTAAAAATTGACTCAAAAGTTCTGCCACCAACGAGGAGGAAATATCTAAAATATGAGAGGTTATTTTGTATACGATCGTGTCAGCCAATCGTCATGAAAAAACATTTTTATCGTATTATTGGATATTAAGCTTCCTTCGAGTCAAATCTTCATTACAAATTATTAACATCATAACAACACATGATAAATTATTTACAATATAATACGTTAGTTACTGTATAATACCCTAGATAACAAATGGAACGCTAAAATGACAATAACGTGTCGATACCAAAGTTGTTGAGTTAATTTTCACATCATCGTTGTCAATGATAAGTTGAAGCTTTGAATGCAGCTTGATTATTATGCAATTTGAATAAATCTCGGAAGTTGGACAGGCGACATCCTCGATTATTATAAATCGCATACTAATAATAATATAGTCACATTAATAGCTATGAAATAGTAGGCCAATATAGCCGAATGTTCACATTTTTTTTCGCCAATATTGTTATTTGAATATTTTGCCAATATTTTTACAATATTGTACCAATATTTAATATCGATTGTTGCACCACCAAACTTGGTATGCTAGTTGTTGGAACCATGATAAACACAAAAAAAATGTTTACCGAAATTCCAGGGGTGGACCATATTTTTTTTTCGTTTGAAAATAAATATATTTTTGCTGTTATCTTGGGAAGTATATGATTTATAGGAAAAACCACTCAACAAGATGAAAAACAATTCAACTCTCCACAAAAATGATTACCAGTAAGTTTTTATTAAAGGCACTCGATTGCTCAGAAAACGTGATTGAACGCCAACATCAAATTTCAGATTTACGCTCACCCGCCGCTGGAAGTTCTGGCGGAGTCGAATATTTGATTGGTCATAACTCTGCTAAAAATGATCGGACAAGAAGAAGTTCATATCGTTTCTGAAGACTCCTACCTTCTCATGCAAATAAAATATGAGTATTTGAGTACCTAAATGATGAAAATAATCGCTTATTCATATCCTGCTTATATGTTTAATAACACTATTGTGAAGTGTATTGTGTATGAGCGATTATTTTCAACATTTACTGAAGAAATTGCCGGGATTATGGGTGAGTCATGCAAATATAATATGCGAGTATTTGAGTAACTAAAATGTGTTTTGTCGCACTTCACTGAGATGTTTGCGGATGATTCGAAAATCAGTAAATTCAGTAAATATTATATTATTATAATGAAGCAGCAACCCATACCCTCTTTGGACTATATGCAACAATTTTAGAGTAGTGTGACAGGTCCCACTTATACATGCCATGAAAAACTTTGTTTTACTCCTGCCTCATTTTCAACTTACCCATAAAACCGGCATTCTCTTCAGTAAATGTTGAAAATAATTGCTTATTCATATCCTGCATATATGTTTAATAACACTAATGTGAAGGGCAAACCTAAAGCTTGAAATCACATACTTAATTTTTTATGTAGGAAGTGTATGAGCGATTATTTTCAACATTTACTGAAGAAATTGCCGGGATTATGGGTGGGTTTAAAACTGCGGCAGGAGTAAAACCCATTTTTTTCTTTGGCATGTATGAGTGAGACTTGTCTCACTAGTCGAAAATCGTTGCACATGGTCCAAAGAGGGTACTGATTCCTGCTTCAGTATAGTTATTTCATATCAGCTAACATCCATGACTTTCGGATCCTCCGTAAATATCGAAGAAGGGTTATGTGAAGTGGAAGAAAACACATTTAGGGTACTCAGATACTCACATATTATATTTGCATGAGGAAGTAGAAGTCTTCAGGAACGATATACGCTTTTTCTTTTCCTTCTAATATAATTTTTAGCAAATTTATGACAAATCTAATTTGCGGCACTGCCGGAGATTGCAGTGGCGGATTGAGGCGAGCCTGAAATTTTTATATTTTGCATACAATGGGTGTTATGAATAAAAGCTAGCAAAAGCTTTTACTATAGGTTTGTCTCTCTCATTAATTAATAAAATGGATTGGTCTGTTTCAAGAAATCTGAGTAAAAGCATTTGCTTAAGGTTTATTCATTAGACCCATTATCCCTTTCGCGAAATCTACAAAATTGTCTATCACTAATACTAACCTAACATCCGTACCTCATTCACGAGAGTTACTGGAATGAATTTTACCTGAATGCACTTAACTGGCCGAGGGTTTGTCTATACCTTTACGGGTCATTGATTGTATATTTTACCGGGAAGATCTATCTATTGTTTGTATATAGTGTACCACTTGAAAGTTTTTGAGAAATATACCATCTCATAACCTGGAAACAAGTGGATTTATTATTTTTGAATTAATTATCGTAACGTGAAAATTATTTGTTTCAATTGACATCATAACTCTGATGACGCTATTTATAGTTATTTGAAGTATTCCTTCTAATATAATTTTTAGCAAAGTTATGACAAATCTAATTTACGGCCCTACCCGAAATGGCAGAGGTGTGTTAATACGAGCCTGAAATTTGATATCAGAATTCAATCAGGTTTTCCGAGAAAACGAGCGCATTTTGTGAGAAATTACTAAGTATATTTCTTGAGGAGAATTTGAATTATCTTTCACCTTGTTGAAATTGTTTCTTGATATATCTTATACTTTCTGAAACAACAGCAAAAAAATATATAATTTTTTCAAATAAAAAATTTTTTGGGTTCCACCCCAGATATTTTGGTAAGCAATTTTTGTCAAGAAGTCATGTGCCGAGTTTCAAAGTGATACGATTCATTCTTCACTTGTTGCTTACATTTGTCTGTGCTTATTGTATTGTACCAATATTGTATGTATGTATGTAGTTTTGGTGTTTTGGGTACCGTCTATTTCTTGAACTGACAATTCACGTGTTTTTCAACAAGGCATGTTGTCCCATATCGATAGTGAGAAATATTTATTTCCCGCACCGGTCTCGAACCGAGTCCAATGCTAGCAGAAGTTTCAGCTGCCGACACCTAGACCACTGAGCTAACCGGAATGAACTTTCGTCGCATAACACATATGTACATATTTTTCTGTCACATATCCAACCGCTATTATTTATTTACTGCAATTATGGAGCCATGCCACGTTGGACAATGGCAGTTTTCTGAATTTTTTGTTTTATTTGGTTAGAATAAAGCGGATCGATCTGAGATTATATGTTGTGCAATTATAGGTACATTCCATGGATCTCTGGCTGTTTCTTATGGAATCTACCAAGAAAATCACAATACGTACTCTCCAGTAACGATATTAGAGATAGAATGCGTACATATAGTTTGTAACGAATTCATTATTTCGCATACCAAAGGTATTTCATAAAAATTGCTCGGAAGAACCTTTGTACGACGATGAAATACTTTCTATTTCAATTTCATTTTTTGATTTTGTGTTTTTTTATGTTACTTATTGTATAACTTGAGAGATTTCGATTCTATTCTTTTTAATCCGTTTTCTAATGCGTTGAGGGAAACGCAAACAGAATCTTAGGAAGTGAAGAGAGTATTTTAGATAGATACTTAGTTATTCACGAAATTTTAGCACAGGAGATGAAACCAATAGAAGTTGTAAATGGGATTATTGAATATTGATTAAAAGTTTGATTTTGTGGAGGAAATCCAGTTCTTGACATAATTTTTTGGGTTTATGACCTTCCACAATCTGAAAATGAAAAATATTTTTAATCCAAAGAAATCTGTACAAGTGTAGAAGGGCAAATTAATTAATTTGCCCGATAAGTTACTGCGTTCACAAGACTGCTGTCTTGAAAGAAATTAATTTTTGTCAGTAACGTACCCTACACTGAATTTGCCTATCTGAAAAAATGAGATCGAATTAACAAAGAATACTTTTTTTTTTTTGAAAAATGTTGACGTTTCGGAGGCTGTATCTGCCTCCGTTATCAAAACTTCTTAGAAAGACGCTGAGAAAACTGAATTTGAATTGCGATTTTGGTAATAAGACCTTTCTTTGACAGAGTCAAATGAAATCTGTCATACATTCTTTTGATTGACATTTGGTATCTTGATACATAGGGTGTTCTGTCAAAGAAAGGTCTTATTACCAAAATCGCAATTCAAATTCAGTTTTCTCAGCGTCTTTCTAAGAAGTTTTGATAACGGAGGCAGATACAGCCTCCGAAACCACCATTCTCATTTCCAACCTATTTATTTATCAGCTTGTCAAAATTTCGCCTGGGATAATTTTAGTTTTTTTCTCAAGTGTGATATTTTATTTAGTATGTATGAAATAATGTGTTAATGTAGTACTCCACATAATGAGATGTTCTTTTGATAATTAAAAAAATAGATGGAAAGGCAGAAGTTATCCCTATACACGTAGGGCTGAATCTCGTCTCGAGTTTTCTTCAATTATTTTTGTTCTCTTACATGTCTCCATATTCCAAATAAACAGGTACTTCATTAATAAATTAATTAAATAATTTAATTTGATTTTTTATCACTTGATATTATTCAGCATCATTTCCTTGTTACTGTACTATTTTGAGCAAGTTTAGTTGTTAGAAAAAATAAAACAACTTTGCACCAAACATTTTGAGGTTTACTTGAGTTCAAAAGCAAAATTACCACAGGTAACTTAACGATTTTCGATGAACCGTTATACATATACATGACGTCGTTTAAATGAACAGTGCTCTATTTCGTGCCAAAAATTATTTCATTTTTCGTCAACTCATTATGATTCATAAGGCACAAATCCAACCAGTCTTGGGTTTCAATATATGGAGTGAAGCATCCAAACACATATTGAAACTCTCGTCGGTGATACTCCGTTCACAAGCTCGCTCACTTCTCTGGAACACCGCAGACAATTTGCCGATCTCTCTGTTTCATACATATTTTCATGGACATGCTCTTCCGAAACATCATCAATCGTTCCAGCGGGTGTTATCGGATAGTTGATAATTCGACTACTTGCCGCGAGAGGGAGGACTTGTCAGTAAAGTGGCATATGCATAAGAACAAGAAACCATTACTCTTGCTTTATTTCTAGAGAACGCTACGTCGTTTCATAGTTATTGTCGATTTTGTGAAAATTTTGGTGTTTGCCGCTGTACATAAATAACATTTCATGCCTGAATCTTCAGTCAAAGTAAGTATATATCGAATTATTGAACATTCGTTTAAAACGCTATCAACTAACGATCGATTTTTATAATAACTGTATCGCTATCACCAGCCATATTTATTTTGTAGTAAATATTTTGGCCCGTGTCATTCGATTGATATCGGTCACTTCCGTTTTTGGTGGTATCGGATGGTTCTGGTGGTATCGGACGGTTTTGGTGGTACCAAACAGGTTGTCGGTGGTGTCAGATATTATTATGCTTCTCACTGCCCCACTTTTTGCAGATAACATGGGAGAGATACGAGGTACAGCATATGAAAGAAGCCCTGGAGACAGTATTGTAATAAAAGAAGCTACTCAGCAGATCGGAATTTTTGAAGCTAGAGTACCAGTTTGAGAAAAAAGGAAAATCAACCACCGTTTTGAAAAAACAGAAGAAATGACAGGAAATAAGGATTTTATGGAGAAACCTGAGGATCTGAGGCTGAAGGCCGCTGATCTTGAGAGGAGTTATCTCTTTTATGAATGTGACATTTGATTTCATAAGAAGAAAAATTAAGGTGTAAGGAAAAATTTGTTAAAAATTACATTTATTTAAGTTTTTCACAAATAATTATAAGTGGGTGTATTTGTGATAGCCCAACTATTTATTTTGTGTGAGAGTTCTCTTATAACACCAAAATTTCAAAAAACATTAAGGTGGTCGATACCAGCCGACGTTTCCCTATCCTTGTCCTCAAACACCGCTATATTGACTTATTGCAATACTTCAAAATTATGTATGTAATTAGTTCAATGAAACGGTGTTTTGGTCCGGAAAAAAATATAGTAGTTCTTTTCTCACTTGTTCTATATGTTTTTTGAGATGCTGAATCCGAATTTATACTTTGCTACTTTCCATGGATATCGCTTCACAACGAAAATCGCAAATAACCTTAAATTTTTTGTAAGTGTGTAAAAACGTATAAACGCCAGAAGACGAGTTTACTGGTTTGAATCCAATAAAATTCGTTTTTTGGCGTATTCTACATTATCGAGGTTGATAATTGAAAAACCTGAAAATTATCTTGAATTTTTTGTCTACTTAATGAAATATTTCGGAAAGGCTGATTCTTTGACAAAGTTACTAACGATTTTAATTAGATTTGATATTGCATAGGATAAAACAACTTTCGTTGGTCAATTTTGTATCGCATACCAACAGAACTAATAATAATAATAATAATAATAATAATCTTTATTTACAGTAAATATAGTGTATAAATGAGTATAGAATATAATATTGATAAAATAGGATTTCAAAAGTACAGTTTTATAAAATATGTAAAAAATAAAATATGTATGTAGTATATATAAAACACGTAGTTACTTTAACAGGACTAGACATAATTTGATAGTACATTTTCTATAGATAAAATCATATTCGTGTTAATAAATCATTTTCCACAAAGTCGTAGACTGTCTGTGGAGGATATCGATCAATTGAGTAATTCTATAAATATAACATACATAAGTACACATGACAATATACACGGATATATCTTTTTTTTTTCACATCTCAATCAAGCTATGAATTTCCCATCTATTGGTATTAAGTAAGAGTGTTTTCAGTTTTTTTTTGAATTTTTGAATAACCACAAGTTGTTTATTTTTTTTATTTGAGGAGGTATGAAATTTAAAAATCGTGGGACTAAGTTTCGCTGTCCTGTAGATTTTGACGCAAGAGGAGTTTTATAATAATAATAATAATAATAATAATAATTCGTCTTTATTCACCATAAAACAAAACAAACAGAACAAACAGAACAAGTACAGTTTAACAGCTAAGGTGAAAAGGCGGAGTGTCAGCGTGAGCTGTTTTTAAACTCAACCCTATGTTCCTGAAGGGAAAGACATGAAAGAAATAAGATAAAATAAAGAATATAGACAATATGAACAATATGAACAATACGGATAATAAATAAACACTATGAACAATATGTTAACCCCATTGTGGGAGTTACAAAGTAGATATTATACATAAAACAGTAAGAAAAGCAATGCATATCAGTTTGGTTAATAGCCGGTCAGTTCGAGAGGAGACAGTCTACTCACCGAGAAGAACTTTCAATCTTTTTTTAAAGTTATTTAATGAATAGGATCTAAATTCATTTGGTAGTGAGTTATAATATTTTTTTTTCTTGTATTGTGAGTATGTTCATATATATGAAGATTCAATTTATGTTTCATTTCAAAGCACGATGTCATAAGGAAATAATTTTGTCGGATATCAAGAATTTCAGATTCAGAGAATAAATTATCAGACGAGTATCGATTTGGTTTTTTTAAAATTATTCTAAAGAAAGTTTTCTGTAATATTTCCACATTTTTTATATGGTTTTTGAGTGCACTACCCCATCCTATGATTCCATATGTAATTCTGGATTCTACTAGAGCATGGTAGATCATCTTCAGATGTTTTTTTTCTAGGTATTTCGCTAGGTACTTGAATCTATAGAGGATACTTCTCAACGTGTTACATAGTGTTGTAATGTGCACGTTCCATCTGAGATGTTTGTCAATTTTTATGCCCAAATATTTAATCGAATCATTTTCCCTTATTTCCATGTTTTCTTCAATTTTGAGGACCGAATAGGGAGGCTTAGTGTTTTCATAGCATGAAAACGGCAGATAGAATGTTTTATCGATGTTAATTGTAAGAAGTTTATAGTCAAATCATTTTTTTATTAACTTCATGTCTTTTAGTGCTATTTCTTTCAGTTTTTCCCAGGTATGCGATTCAAATATTATAGCCGTGTCATCTGCGAAACTAATAACCTCTGCAGAAATTTTTAAATTCAAAAAGTCATTGATGTAAAGAATGAACAATAATGGCCCCAGAACAGTACCCTGAGGTACCCCATACAATACAATTTGCTCAGTACTAGTAAAGCGATCTACTTTCGCCTGCTGTGTTCGTCCTGTTAGGTAACTTTCCATCAACTTCCTTACTACACCTCTGAGTCCCAAATCTTCCAAAACATCTAACAACTGGGAGTGACTAATTGTGTAGCAAAATTAGCAAATTTCACTATAGTGATGGAGCAGGATTCTCAAAAAAAAAACTACAATCATCTAATTGACACTCTTGAAACGTGTCAACCTCATAGCAAGCCTTTTTGAAAAAAAAAAATGAATTTAACTCGACTATCAGCAGTGTGAAAATCGCTAATTTTCTGTCTGAGGTCTAATGGAAAATTTGATTTCATGAATCAAGAAATCATAAATGATCCTTGATTCGTGTTGATTCACCGCGCCGACACCGGTCTCGTACATGGCATCATTTGAAAGGTAAAATGGTCCGTTTTTACGTCCATGCAATTTGCACAAGCAGACTTGTGCATTCCAATTTGCGCAAATGAACTGAGTCGTTGTATTCTATTCACACGTTCAGTCTATTCGCACGATTGTCGAGTGTGAGAGCGAAAGAATTCTGATAATCTGAATAATAGAAATAATAACAAATGGATCAAGACGAATTATATGCTCTAGCTGGTGTTTGATGAATGAATTCTGTAAAGAATACTTGTTCTTTTTTCGACATTATTGCCAGACAAACACAAAAACCAACAATATAACTCAGTAGGTTGTTTTAAGGAAGCTTAAAGTTACAAAACACCGAAATCCAGTGTTACCAATGTCAAATATAAAAATTATCCCACTAGTATCATGAAATTATCCGCAATTCTCCCCCTAGTAGAATGACATTATCCGCAAATATCCCCTTCAACTTTTCCCAAATAAAACGCACCAATTTCGAAAATTGTGCCTATCTATAGGATCTTTTGATTGCTTCAAGGTGTAGGGTGGTCACCTGGGGTGTTCTGTTTCTGTGATGAGGTGTAGTGTAATTTACACCAGATTTTGAATCAAGTGCAGATACAACAAAGGATAGCTCATGGTATATTGGACAAATTTAGCGATCATTTGACGTCACCACTGTCAACTGTCACCAGGCCTGTCTATACTTTTTAACAGCGGTTTTTCTTCCTGTTGATGAAATTTTTTGTCGTGCTTGTATTTGGTGAATAATTTGACTTTCCGTTCAATGCTTTTCTAGTGCCATCATAGAAAAATGGACCATCCTTTCTAGTGCATAATCGTTGAATCCAATCAGCATACGAATACCAAAATCGAGTGTAATTTACACCACGTGTAGGAAAGTGCTACACTTAGTACACTTCGATGCAATCGAAAAAACCGTATATTCATGTAAATAAAGTGTACGAAATACGTAAATAAAACCGCCTTCCCGGTATTTATTTTAAAGATCGACAGTTGACAGTTGGACTAGTTGGAGTGAGATGAGTTAGGTTAGATCACAAAACAGTCAAAACACAGAACATTTAGTAATTTTCGCGGTGCTCCTCGCCGCGCTAGACAAATTTTAAAGAGCGCATGCGCGCATGTGAAGTTGCTCTGAATGCGTTCAGGATTAGTTCCGCGAAATTATCCGCAAATCGGACAAATATCCCCTCATTGGCAACACTGCCGAAATCACAAAGGTGCCGTGCAGGTCAGAACAAGAATTCGCTGCTACTGGGCTTCTGCGCATGCGAACGGCATCCGTAGAGTTTGAGTGTTGTTTACACGTTCAAGCATTTGCGCCAACCACATGCAAATTATCTGACCGACCAGATTTTACTCAAGTCAAGCTTTCTGGCTTGTGCAAGTGCACGATTTTGGTTTTCATGGAACAATTTACTTGCGCAAATTAGCATGCACAAGTCAATTTGCGCAAATTGCATGAACGTAAAAACGGCCCTTAAGGGCTACGTCTTCCCTAGCTCGCACGAGTCTCTCGAGGACTTCTGAGGGTGCAGGCGGTTGACGAAAATAACAATAAAACAATAAAATTTTATAAAGATCTCAGAAATGAGGTTTCTAGGAATATACCATTTCACGGAATTGTTGGTATATGCAGTTATGCTAATTTTGTGAATACAAGTACTAAGTTAATAAGTGGAATGTCAAATACCATCTTGGTGCTCAGTGCGAGTGGATATGTATGTTTTACCACTTGACGCACTGGATGTTTCTTGCATGTTATGTATTTGCTGTAACATTATACAACACATTTATCGGCACTTTAAAGAATTTTTTTCCGTCATTGTTTAATATATAGATCTGCCATCAAAAACAATACTATCTGGTTTACATCAATCCACCAAATCGTTACATTATACAGAAACAACCACCAAACATGAAAACACTGTAAGAGAATTTCGAGCACCTGTCCTTTTCCAACCTCAACGAAACGGCCCATATATGAGTCGATCGGATATCTTAGATATGCCGTCAGATAAGGATACAAGGTGAATTTCTCTTTTATGGAAATTGATGAAATTTGGTAAACCCTTAAAATTCTACGTGCACGTCTATTAACGTCCTGCTGAGTTGGTAAACTGCTTGACGGAAGATTTATTGGAATGCTCTGCTCACAACGGCAAAAATTTGGGACAGGATTCAAATGGTAAACAAACTTTTTTATTTGTTTTTTTAGTTTTTCATCATCATGGCCCAAGCAGTATTTGAGAATTAATATTAATAATAATATTATATAATCTCCTCACCAAAAATCCTTTCCTACTTGTAAAAGCAAAGGTGTACGATAATCGTCCTCGCCAAATATATTTTTAAAATTACTTCTGCCCTGAAATATTCTTGTTTCGTACGCCCAATTTTCTTTTTCCTTTTATACAGGGTGGCCCAGCGTAAACGTACGTAACAAGGCCGATATTTCATATTTATCGTTCACAGAAAAAAAAAACACTTGGATCCCTCAATTTTTATTGCAAGAGGGGCATCTTTTGCGCATATTCTCAACTTTGTCACTTCAAGCCACTCGGAGGGGTTAGCTCCAACCCTTAAATCTTTAATGGAAGTAGTGTGTGATAACGCATTTCGAAGGAAATTAAATCCTCTTTCCAACGCTCTCCAGTTTTTGGAATTTGATACAGTAGTTCTCGAGAAAACATTGTTAATATACTAACAAGTTAACATTGACATTAATTTTTATCAACTTCTAACTTGAATTGTTAGAATTGTGTTCATGGCAAAGTTTGAGAAAAAACTGAGTTTTCGTATTTCTTACAAAAGCACCGAATTCCATAGCAGCAATAACTACTAATAGTCCAGGAGCACGGTGCAAAAAGCTGTCCTATCGATTTACCAGATGAGAAATTTGAAAGCATATCCTGCCAGACCTGCAGCCGTAGAGGGTGTACCAAAAGTCGGTATCAATTTTTTTTCTGAGGAAACCTAATTTGTTTTCACATGTTTTGCTTTGCATTCTCATTCTTAGTTTAAAAAACCTGGCCACACCACATGTCATGTCCTGTGCAGCATTTCTGGTCTGACAGGATATGACTTTCATTGTCCAAGTACTCACATTGAAAAAAATAATCATCCGGTAACTCGATAGTCCAGCGGGCTCTTGGACCATGAGGTTTCACTAATAAATTTGTAAAAAAGATACGAAAAATACTTTCATGATTTTATAATTTGCAAGCGTAAAATATTATATAAGATGAGAAATAATGCTGAAAGTGAAACAAGCATAACTTTAGATTCTTAGCCGATGACTGTTCTAAACTTGTGTTCTCGAGAACTACTATCAAATTAAAAAACTAAAAAAACGTCGAAACGAGAATTCGATGACCTTCAAAATTAAAGATTCAAGTGTTGGAACTAACTCCTCCGAGGGGCTTGAAGTTACAAAGTTGAGAATATGCGCAAAAGATGCCCCCCTCGTGTTAAAAAACGACGGGTCCGAGCGTTTTTTTGCGTACAAGAAATATGAAATATTGGCCATGTTTCGCTTTCGCTGGGCCACCCTGTATTTACTTTTGGTTGTCAGGTCAAAATATGAATTGGTGAGGAGAATATCTATAGGATTACCAACGACCCTCAGTTTTGGTGAGGAGATTATCTGACCCGAGCGGTTGGTGAGGAGTTTACCCCAGCCCATTAAATATCAAGAAAGGTAGGTATACAGTTTCAAAAGTCTATCTTCAAAAAAATGTGAATACCATCAACTGAATCAAAATTTAGAGACTGTGGCAGAAACATATGTATGCGGCAAAACAAACGAAGATTATGAAGATGTTTACAACGCCAGAATGAAAACAGAACCTGAATGCCATCACGAGTTTCCTTCATTCGAGCAATTTGAGTCAGTTACTACAGTCGTGGAAATTCACTTGAGTTTCATATCATTTCCTCGTATCTCTAATACGTTTGAAAAACTGAAATAGGAAAAAGCCGATAAATATGTCGTTATGTGCGGGTGATAGACCGTCTGATTTTGCCGACTCATTTTCTCTTTTCTGGGATTTCAACCACTGAATATTATGTCAGTGTTGAGCTCAAAAAATTAAAATGTTGCGATCGGACGTGTGCTAGGCATATGGAAAATTCATTTTCCTTTTACAGAAAAAATATATATATTTTTTCCAATCCCTCGTTCATGGCATTTTAACACATTTAACAGGTATAATGATCTAATAGTGAAAAACCAAAGCCATAAGGTTTGCACGTACTTGAAGGGTTGAAATAACGGCGCGATCTTGAAAGAATAAACTATTCCAGAACACGTGACTTTGACAGGTCGGCCATCTTTACATGAGGGACTAGCTACATGTGTTTACGGTTCAAGGTTCATTTGCATTATTATTTTCGTTTGGTCAGCATCAGTTTTGTATCTCATGTGCTATAGTTTTTGAGTAAAGTTTGTACATTCGAAATTTATAGAATTTAGTAATAACAGAAAGAGACTGCTTGTGAAATTATTGCAATTATGTCACAGTTGCGGAGTACATATTTTGCTACACTATCGGAAGATGTTCTTGCAAGATATTTAAAGAAAATTGAAGTGATAAATAACACTGACCCGTATACCCTTACAAATAGTGAATGTTCGACTTTTCTGTTAAAGGACCTCGTTTTAAACTCCTTATCCATGCATTAGGACGTTGACTAGATAATGCATTCAAATAAATTCCTCGATTTGTTGAAATGGCAGCAGGAATTCTAAAAAATGATACACTGCCCTTTCAGCTCGCAAAGAGTATTTCAGAACCGAACAAAACCCTGGCATCTTCAATGATATTTCAGATTATTTATTTTGTTGGACTAGAAAATTTGCTTGGCAAACACAAATACAATCCAAACAGATATTACACTTTATTTTAGTTATCACTAAATACCATCAATCACGAAAGTCAAACCTATCACCTATTCTCAAAAACTACAGGACAGAAACTTAAAAGCAGAGCAATCAAACCAAAAAAAAAATTCCCCCAACTAAAGATGGCCGAACTGTCAGTGACGATATTCTGGAATGGTCTATACTCGGTTGCTGATGCATTTTCTCTCGTATGTCAATCGCCAAAATGAAATTTGATATCGCTATAGGAACCCGAAAAAAGCTGTTAAGGTAAATTTTTCAGTCGGAAAATTTTGTAAAAATTGTTTTCATATGCCTCACACACGTCCGATGGCTAAATTTTCATTTTTCGAGCTCAACATTGACATTATTTTCAGTAATTAAAATCCCAGAAGAGTGAAAACGAGTCAGCAAAATCTGTCATTATCTGACGGTCTATGAATGAATGCATTGAATAGCGGAAACTGGCAAGAATTTTCTATCGGTATGGAAAGTAGACTAAATGACTGAAGCAGATCATCTTCTGGGGCAGATCATCTTCTGGGGCACAGAGAGCAGGGGGAAACTAAGTAAAATAAACAGTGGGCTATGTGAGAGATCAGTTTGGGCGTAATGGTGTGGAATATCATCTCTTATGGACTTTTAAGAATAAACCAACCAGCAAGTTCGACTCTAATATATAGGTCACTTCCTCGGCCACTTCAACATGAATGCATTCTTCTCCATTTACTCTACTTTTGCTGTGTTTGTGAAAATCTGACTAGGTAATGAACATGTTTCGTCAAAAATCTGTATTTACATGCTGTCTTCCAAACTGGCGAAAAAAAAAACAAATCTTTCCAACTTAAACTTTTCATTTTCATTACTCAAACTCGTTTTTTTGTCAAAAACATTCAAACAACCGGAATTTAGAGGTTTGTTTTCATATTTTTGCCAAACAAAGAGTTATCGTGGGAAATAAACAATTATAGATAAAATATGAAGGACTCGTGGTATCTACTTCTGTTTATTTTATTTTTTTTGTAAATTTAATTTGACAACAAGGAGACGTGTAGTTTTCGAAACATCGTAACCTCAGTTTCATATATATATATATATATATAGTGAAAAATTGCTTCTGACATCTACAGTCAAATAGCACATCGTTCTGGATGTGCGTTAGCTGAACATGTCAACAAGTTTGATCACCATATGAATTATGATGCCACGAAGGTCTTAGCTAGTGAATCGCATCTATCCAAAAGGACCTTTCTCGAAATTGCCTTTATCGCAGAAAATAGTAATTGCATAAATAAAAAACCAGATATCAATCATCTGAGTGAAATTTATTCCTACCTTTTGACGTTGGATAAGAATCCATCACCCATCAACATTGACAATTGATCAACAAATATTTTATGACCTTGACAAATAATTATATACATTTAACTTAACTCCTTTTCGTCCAAATTTTGATTCAAAATTCTCCAGGTACCAACCTGTAACAGAATTTTGCCCACAGTAGGACAAAACATTGTCTATCTCTCTTTTTTAACAAATAGAATATCCAGTATGAAAGTGTACTAAAGACATTTAGTTACATGCCAAATGTACTCAATTCAGGTTTCATCCTAGCTCACTAGGTGTCGCCTTACCAATTAAAAAAATCGGATTTACGGATTCTAACATAGGTTGGTAACTGTAAATTGGTACCACTGACTGAGTCATATGTCATGTCAACTGTCTGTCTTCTCCTAACCAAGAGCATTGATTTGGCCTGGTGTGGTCAAAATAAAAGTAATTTTAACAATTTTAAATGTAACGTATTTTATCAAAAAATTTTATGACATCCTTCCAATTTTACATGTTTTATATCAACTTTCATCTTGCACAATGTGTCACTTATTGTTGAATAACATCGCGTCTTACAATCTCAACAAAGATGTAAGTTAACAATACATATATATTTTTTATATTACTTACACATGCAATTTGTAGTATCCCTGATGATGGAAATGATTTATTAAATTTCCGAAAGCTTGGACAAACTTTAAAGTAGTACTCTTTGATTTTGCTGCAAAGCCCCACTATTTACTAGTTCCATTTCTAACTAGTCAGCAACGACCACCGTTCCTCTATATATATATATATATATATATCTAAAACCTGTGGTGTACCGACTGAAACGTTTTTTATAGATTTTTGTGACAACAAGGTAAATGAAACATCCTTTCTGTTCCAGAACGATTTCAGTAATAGACCAGAAGCCAGCGACAAAAAACATGTATGATTAGCTAAAAGCTGAAGGGGAATGAGCAAGGATTCATCGAGCCAAGTAGCTTGAATTTTTTCTTTAATACTTGACGTGACTTCAAAACTCAAGCTTTTGAATATTTGATATTTGACTTGACTGGATTTGACGGTGTGAACTACTTGACTCGATATCAAACTACTTGATATTACTTGATAGCGATCCGTGAAATGCACAGCGAAGCGTTAAAATAGGGGATTCACCGGGGTTGCAGAAAGCAGGCCTGCGATTGCTCGATGACGACGTGCTGGTTAATGGTAGAGCAGCGTTGATCAAGGATGAACAGTGGGGGCTAGAGAATAATTGTTTATGTCTGATTCAAGTGATTTGTCCGTAATGGAATCGGAACCTTTACAAAACAACGGATCAGAATATATCGTAGAAAAAAAAGTTTCAGAATTTGAAAGTGTCAGAAGTAGAAAGTGTAGGGTTGCCGCCATCAAGTGCCAAACGAGTTGAAGTTAATAAAAGTGTATCTAATGAATCGAAACAAATTACGGATTATTTCATAGTCGAGATCCTAAGAATACTGAAAAACAAGGCAAATGTACCCTATATATGGCAGTTTTGAAAATATAAGTCTACGAAAAAAAGTTTGGTAGATCCAACCCACCTAATTCCGGGGCAAATACCTATACAGGTACAAATAGGCGTAGCACAATTTCAGTTTCTATAGTTGGCTTGAGAAGATAAAACAATAGTTAGATTTTAGCTATAACTATGTAGTAATTTGTGACACAATTGAATAATGTACACGGTGGATTAGTCAAAAAAATGTCCACATCTTAGATTCTTTAATAATTTTTATTTGTGGCTGGTTTTTTATAAAATTACGAATATCTACAAAAATTTATGGGATTCAAGCAATCTAGTAAAAATTTTGACAGAAGCTATACATTTTTATACCAGGCATTTCAAAAATATAACTTACTTTGCCATTTAAAGTGTGGGACATTATAAAGTGAATATTACTGTTCTGTATTTTAGTAAGTCCGGTTTTGTTCATTTTGCATCCATATATTTTTATTGTTATTGTGTTTTGGCAATTAATCAGAATAATACTAAAAAGGTACTAGTTTTTCAAGAAAACTCAAGTAAATAGCTTGATTTACAAGTACTTGATGTATAACTACTTGACTCGACTTGCATTTCAAAAATAAATTCTTGACTTGAGCTTGTCTTGATTTCAAGTCAAGTCAAGTAGTTAGAAAATCCAGTCAAGTAGTGAATCTCTGGGAATAAGCGCAAGCTAATTTTTGTAATATAGTATACATTAGATATTCAAAGTATAAAGGAGTTAATAATGCCTAACGAAAACGGCGTCTCAAACTAGCCGCCAAATTGAAATGAAAAATACGATCTCAAAGCTGTTTTTTGACCAAAGGTAGAAAAAAATTTCTCGTCACCCATGATGACCATGCCACACTGTTTCGGTGTCCCGAAGTACACGCATACAGGGGTGTGATATCTACCATATAGACCATCGATATCGGCTCAAGTTACAATATATTTTAAACTGTATTGGTTTTCATAATGGCTCAAATCTGACATATGTCAAACTCGATCAGATTGAGCGTACATAATTTCACAGCTGAGGGCCGCCATACTTGCCCTGCCCAGTTATTTATAACACGGGCTAACTTCTCAAAAAAATTTAGCTTTTAGCTAAATCGTACGTATTTTGTTGCTATGGCTCTCGGTCTATAACTGATCAGTTCTAATGGTGAATTTTCATGCTCCAATTTCTAAACTCGTACAAATGTGAAAAATGTAATTAGTTAGAGATTCACCATGATTGCATTTCAGCAAAAATTAAATTCAAAACGTCAGAAACGAATATAAGTAGCATACAAAACTACCTAAGGTATATATTGAATGGTGGATTATTCAATCATAATTCCAACAAAAACAATAGGTAATTCGTTTGCAAGTATTCAACAGGAAATAACTGTTTCTATACTTCAATCTTGACTCCACAATTGTATTTGTACAATTAAAATCGAAAACTAAGATTGCAAATCTATGGGGCCCTTCAGATACGTATAGGTAACTATAGAAAATTGTTGTCAATTTGTACAATAATCCATTAATTGAAGGGAAATTCTTAGTAACTTTCGGTCTGTTATAACATATGTTCGTTGGATAATCCAATCAGGGTCTGGTCCGTATATATCCTTGGTTACTTTGGTTAGTGATTAGGCGGTCCGTATATACCAAATTGCTGAAAATTCGGTGAATATTTCCTGAAACTTCGGTGATTTATCTGTCACCAGAGCAACCGTACTTTTTCCTCGGTAATTCGGGAACCGCCTGTCATTTGTCAATTGGAATGATTTTATTGAGTGCCAGATTTGAAACTTTGGATCAAAAATCTAATATTTATCTCGAAAAAGGTCTTTGGGTCTGGAAGCATTAGGTATATTTAGTTGTTATTTGAAGAAAAAATTATACTTTTAACAAATTTATTTCAAATTGTTGAATAAAGACAAGTGACAAGGGGTCCGTATATATGCAGCCGGTTGCTGGAAAACTCAGAAACCGCTACTTACCGATCTGAAATGTTCGGCGATATACGGACCATACCCATAGACTTTCATTTTTGAGGCTATATTAATTATCGAATCACAAAAATTATTGTACGAAGAAAAATTAATAATTTACTCTGCCTTATTCGCATTAATGTTCATTGTATGTAATTATTTTGGAATTTCTGACAAAAATAGTACAAGAATTTACGAAAAAATTGTCGTGAGTAAATACAACTGAAATTGGTCAATTTTATTGTTCATTTATTCAGGAATTATTGCTGAATTTTATTGGACCATGGAAATTCTCACTAAGATGAAATAGTTATTTATTATACAAGGGAAAAAATTATCAGATTTTACCTCGAGGTTGTGTTGTTTCGCGATGCGTAGCGGAGGGAGATAAAAACAGAGAGCTAAAATCTATTATTTTTCCCGTGTATAATACACTATTTTTTTGTGTGACGGGAAAAACGACGATTTAATAGTGAAAAAAAAATCAAATGTCTACGGCTTGAGACCTTCCAGTTCGCGATATTTTTCACATTTTCTCTTATAGACAACCATTTCAAACTACATATACGGTTCATAGCCGCATCGATAGGATTGCGGCTTACTATGCCATAGCATTTTTTTATCATTTTATCAGGCTTCTTCTGAACTTAGGAATAAAGGAAGGTTAGGTTAGTAGTGTGCAGGTTGAGTGATGAAGGTAGGAGGTTGGGTAAGAGCCCGGAACTGAGCATCGGAAGCGTGCGAGATCAGCTTTTGCAATAGCAGATATCTATCTTTACCTATGTATATATAAAAGTAAGTACTTTTTTCCCTGGGAAAAAAGTAATTTCATGAAAAGTCATATTTTATTTCCTGTCAACAGGGTTAAAATGTAAAACTTCTTTCCCGCCTCAGAAAAAACGTTAATATCAGGGGATAATTGAAAATATCCGTGCGATTCCATTTATTTTATCGTTATCAAAGCGAATGTATCATGTTGATCCCATTGAATTTTTGAATATTTTTGTGTTTTTTCAATTCACAATGCAGTTGTCAGAACTGAGGTTTTGTTTGAAGCTATTTTCAAGATATTGTTGGATGTTGTAATGGCAGAAGCATTTAGACGGAAATGATTGAACAACATAAATGTTCAGGATATAAAAAATCGGAAAATTTCATCTTTGTAACAATTCTGAACTCAAAAACGCTGCTACTTGGATATCGATATATATGATAATATATGAATTTTCGGTAATACCAAATCAAATGTTCACATTTGTTTTTGATTTTTATAACTTAATTAATTTTTATTGTTGAAGTAGTGGGAAGAGATACAATTGTAAACATGAAACTTTTTTTTCGTCGATCTCTACAAGAAATTACATTTTACGTACTAATTTCTGTACGAAAAATCGACTAGTTTTGAAGGCAACTACTTTTCGTCCGCAGACACTTTTCGTCCGCAAAAGCTTTTCGTCCGCTGTTGTCGAGGACGAAAAGTGTTGGCGGACGAAAAGTGTTGGCGGACGAAAAGTGTTGGCGGACGACAATTGTCTGCGGTCTAAAAACACTTGCCTTAAAAAATATTCGATTAATTATTGATTCGACAATCGGAAATTAGTAGGTAATTTGTAGAGGTCGACGAAAAAAGGTTATATGCACCTCGGCGCAACACTATTATCTCGCCTTCTTGCTAGCAGGCCAGAAATTTGCAGGCTCGACGATGAAATACAGTTTTTTGTCCTTGATACATAAAACTACTTCTGAAGAACATTTTGTATATATACATTCTCACAAGATGATTAATAATACTTTTTGCACTTCCAGTGCTAAAGTGCCAACTTTAGTCCCGTATAACAGGGACTAAAATGTATCTTTTAGTCCCTAGGGAGATAAATAAACATTATAACAATTGATGAAAATAAATGGGCAATTATTTGTATTTGATAAGTGAATATTAGAGGAAAGTGAAGAGATGTCATGTTCTTGACGTATCGGTTAATGTTAACATTAACTGAAATGGCACTGAATTGAAAAAGTTTGTTGACACCGTTGCTATGACGTTACCTACCGAGTAATCCAAGTACCATATTTATATAACTCATCAAATCAAAATAATTAGTTGTATTATTATTGAAATTTATAATACTGATGGGAAGTGCAAAAAATGGCGTATATGCCGCAGGACTAAAGTGATATTTTATTCCTTACGTGATTATTGGCCCTCGGGCTCTATGAGCCCTCAGGCAATAAACATCACGTGCAGGATTAAAACATTCACTAAAGTCCCTTGCTATATAATATACTATTATGTATTAAGGGAGTTATGAGAATGTTAATTACATAGGGCAACATATTGCAATTCCGAGGGACGTAAGTCCCGAGGGATTGTTAAGTTCCTTGAGGTTACCAACATCCAATAACTCACGTGATAGATAATTATTAATTGTATTTATAAAATATGATATTCAAATTTTGTTGGTTTTCAGAATTTACAAACTGATAAGTATTTGTCAAATTTATTTATTTCTGAAATCGAATGAATGCTCGTAGAGAATTGAGATCGTAGGCGATTTGTTGCAAAAGGATGAGAAAGCTCGTGCCGTACTACATCTTTCCTTGGAATACGGGGAATAATTTCAGTGGAAAATTCCTATTTCCAATTGTCAGTTTGTTTTTGTAAAGAGGGAGTTAAAGATTTGTAACTGCTTGGTATAACTACCATGAACATGTTTATAATTACGTTAACTAGAGGGTTTATTTGTTTACAATAATAATATAATCTGTATGAAATAATAATAAATAGTATATCACAATACAAGTGAGCAACGAGTTTAAGGGCACTCACTACGCGAGACGTAGGGCACGTAAAGTTGGGAGTGCATGGTGACTTCAGAAATAATTATGAAGTGAATTTCAGGTCGGGATAATATCTAATCAATTTATTTAAGTAGTTTTCATATTACAATTTCTCAGTTTCATATGATGAATCTGCGAAATTGGCGTCGTTTCCTTGTAATCTAGAACATTTCGAAAGCTTTTTAGTGCATTTGACAGGATATATGATGCAGGAAAAATACTTAGATTCAAAAAACAGAATTTCTTGCTTGAGAAATTATCTGGGTGTTCATAATATTCATTGTAATATTGGATGGCATCAATCACTGAGACACTTTGAATAGAAAAAAAGCTTGATTGTTGATTCGAAAATTTCATAGGTATAGGTACCTACTCATGTATTCCCACTAAGATTTTAGATGTATCATAAGTCAGATAAAACTGATTTGATGAATTGAAATTCACAGCCAATTTCAGGTTGAGTGTTAGAAAGTACCGTCATATGGGGTTACTTAGACCAGGGCTCTAACTTGGGACAATTCACCCCAATTTCTCAAATAATTTATCGTGGCAACACTGACAACGCTAACACTTGATTTCCCGCGAGAACTGGGTCTCATGCTTGTCCTCAAACATCTAGTGTGTAGTGCGTTAAATATTTTGCCACGTAAGTATTTTTTTGATTCCCTTAATATTATAGAATTTTAACACAAAAAATGTGCATCTGAAAACTTTGTCTGCCCAGCTTGAACAATTTGGTTTAGAGAACAAGACTCATTATACATCCTAACCTCAATGCATCATAATAACACTAGACTAGGTGGAATCGCAGTGTTGCCGTATTTATTAATTTTTTGGTAAACATATAAATCAAAAGTCACCTCACAGTGTAACATAGGACACGTCCCAAGTTACCCCATTTATTTTTATTTCTATTACAGAAAATGCCAAGGCAATATAAACGGAAGATTGGTTGCAGAAAGTATAGGGATTTTACAGATGAGCAGTTGCAGATAGCTATAGCTTAAGTTAAAAGGGGTCAATCGATACGAAAGGTTGCAGAGCAATATCAAATTCCAAAATCTACACTCAGTCGACATTTGCGTGGAAAACAAACGTCCAAATATGGCAGACCTTGAGCATGAAAATGCGATTGTAGATTGTATTGTCCTCTGTGGCGAATGGCGATTTCCCTTAGCTACGATATACGGCTAATAGTAAAATCATTCCTCGATAGACGTGGTATGACTGAAAAAAGATTCCATAATAACTTACCAGGTCCAGATTGGTTTCGTTCCTTCTTCAGCAGATATCATGATAGACTTACCCAACCCTTAAGTCAGAATATAAAACGGGCAAGAGCAGGCGTTGACCGTGATATTATCAATAATTACTTTGCAGAACTTGCTACCACCATTGAAGGTATTAATCCTGAACTGATAATAAATTATGATGAGACTAACATGACTGACGATCCGAAGAGAACAAATGTCATTGTCCGCAGAGGCTGTCGTCACCCGCACAGAATTGTTGACTCTACAAAGAGTAGTACATCTGTAATGTTTTCAACTACTGCATCAGGGCATTTGCTGCCGCCATATATAGTTTATAGATCCGAACACCTATACACTACTTGGACCGAAGGGGGACCAAAAGGGACGGCTTACAATAGATCAAAGAATGGATGGTTCAATATGGAGTTATTTGAAGACTGGTTTAAAGTTATCGTATTGCCCTATTTCCGACAGTTTGATAATGATCAACCGAAAATTATGATTGGTGACAATTTGGCAAGCCACGTTTCACCAACAGTGATAGAAAAGTGCCAAGAATAAAATATTAGATTTGTTTTGCTGCATCTAATAGTACAAGGATATGCCAACCACTGGATGTTGCGTATTTTAAGCCACTGAAAAGTAAATGGAGCAAAGTTCTGGCAGACTGGAAAACCAAAAACAGAGGGACTCTTCCCAAAGATGTATTCCACGACTCCTAAACAGATGTTTAACGGAAATGGGTGATGAGAATACAAAAAAAAATGTCTTAGCAGGTTTCAAAGCTTCTGGAATCTATTCATTAGATAAAGAGCAGGTATTGAAGAGATTGCCCAAATAGAACAGGAGAAACGACGGAATTAGTTGAAAGTTTCCAATTATTTTTAGAACGAACGCGAACTGCTGAGACAGTGCCATTAAAAAAAAGGAAAAAAAATTAGATTTGCCCCCAGGAAAGAGTGTAGTTGAGGGAATGCTTAAACCAGAAGAAGAACCAGAGCCAAGTAAACAGATTAAGAAGAAAACAAAGAAACAAGGCATATCTGAATTGAATATAGAGAAGAAGAAAAAGAAAAGGAAAACAACGATTGTAACATCGGACGAAGAAACTTATTCTGAAAATTACTCACTCCGACATTCTGGAGAGTCTGAACTTAATTTTTCAGATTTTGAACGAGACTTTGACCAGTTTGAATATAATATTGAAACTGATCCTACAGACGAAGTGACTATTATGGAACATAGAAATAATGAGACTGATATAGAACCTACAAATAATGAGACTGATGTAGAACCATGCAATAATGAGACTGGTGGTGCAGTGTCAAACACGTTCACAACTGCTATTTGCTTAGAAGTTTGCATTGGTCGAATATATTTATAACCAGAACATTAAAAAGGGCCAAAAAAAATTTGTTGGAAAAATCATCTCCATTACGCCTCCTGACAAAGTCACATTGAGATTCTTACGTGAATCCACGAGTTTTCCAAATATTTTCACTTTTCCTCCAGTTAATGACGAAGACGAAGTTGAACTATGTCGAATTATTAAAATTTTGCAACCAAAGAGCATTGTCCAAGACCGGCATATTTTTACCTATATGAATAGATGAGTTTATATCGAAGTTCATACTGTTACATGTAAAGAAGAACCATTGTTAATTTTGAGTTTTTTTTTTCGAATAAAATTTGTTTTTGTTGACTATTCCGGGAAATTCTCCCTCAGGTATTTTTTAAAAAGTTTGAAAAGTGTCCTGTGATGCCCTAGCCATGTTTAAAATGATATAACGGTAATAAAAGCGATGGGTTTCATGTTACCCCATCTTGCGGGTAACATAGAACACCGAAAAAAAAAATGTTTTTATTCGGTGTACTTAATACCATGACAAATGTGTAGTACGAATAGGTACTCGAGTTTTGAAATCAATACATCATTGAAGGGACGTATCGTGTGACACAGGCAATTTGAAGAACTTGAAAATTGTCCCAAGTAGCCCCGTTTGACGGTACTTTATCATCTAGTATGAGAGAGCTATAACTTCACCATTTACATGTAGGTACTATATTACTACCAATAAAAGCATTTATTATTATTATTTATTTATTACTGTTTGACACTGTTTCTATCCGTTCAGAATTTTAATAAAATGGTTCTGTTAATAATTTTAGTAATTTGTAGTAGGTAAATAATCAATTTAGAAAAATATTATCTGAGAGTCAGATATTAGTACCAACATGTAATTTATTGTTAGTAACCTTACATAACTATTATCGAGCGTAGAAACTTTCTCCAGATTTGTCTTTAGATTCTTAGAATGAGCATAGGAACCTATATAGGTAATATCGGAAATCAAAATATGTACCAAACGAAATACCTACTTTATCATTATATTCCTAGAGAGGAGCAGGGTTATTACACACGAAAATCACAAACTCATCACAACAAATTATCCCGCGTACCTATATTTGCCTCCGTTCTAAACTATTCAACTTCATCTTTACTTCGAGATTCTTAGCTGGTACTACCTGTGCAGGTTAGTCGACCGACTTCATTCCAACCCACTTTGGCTTGGATACAACCACATGAAACGGTGAGATGATGGCGACATCACGTGATATGGGATATAACAATTGTAATACATATGTATTAGATCTTCCATCATAATGTAATACATTTTGTTTCTTTTTCTGATCTAATTCCACTCAGTTGTAGAATCCGTGTTGCCTGTCATGAATTATACAACGAATCCATCAGAAAATTGGAACCTCTTTTTGTCAGCCAAATAAAGTGTTAGATAAATACCTACCTACACCTGCGAAATAATAATCCCAGTCTTAGCTTGCTACTTGTGGATGTATATTGGCTGTTATTTGTGAAAATAAATGTCACTTAAATTATAGGTAGATACAATAATTAGTGACAATTCTCAATTGCAACATACGTTTCCCCAAAACTGGTAAGGACTATTACTGGGGTTATATTAATAGTAATAATTATAATACTTTTATTGTTTACCAACACAAGTATAAACATACAAATGAATACATTTTCTTTTTCATGTTAAACAAATGGCAATACTGGTTCAGAACGTGAAAGGCAGCCTTTCACTTCTGTTCTTCCACCAGCGCCCAAAATATAGTTAAATTAAATTGAAGATGACAAGTCTAGGGAATAAAATAAAAAGAAAGAAGTAAGAAACAATAGCAACACAAGAAAGAGCTAGAGAGCGAGCGAAAGAGAGAGAGAAAGAGAGAGAGAAAGAGAGAGAGAAAGAGAGAGAGAAAGAGAGAGAGAGAGAGAGAGAGAGAGAGAGAGAGAAACGGGAAGATTCAAGTCTGGATTGGAGCAGATAATTTTGCTGGTTTTGTATTTTAGATTTAAAATTAGAAGATTAGTTGAATCAGATATTACTTATACTAATTGTTTATATTTGGGGCCAACGAAATGAAATGAGAGAATGAGTTATTTTGTTTGATTTTTCAATAAGATTTTTTTGTTTTGAAAGAGTTCATGGATAAAGTCAAAAGAGAACAATCTAGACTATTGAAATTGTTAATTACGGTAGCCGTTTTGTAGCTGAAACATCATTAATATATTTCTTTTTTCTACTAAAAGTCCACTTTTCTGCACTCATTTTAGTTTTGAAAGAGTCACTTGCAGAAATATTTTCCGCACTCTTTTTAGTGCGGAAAAAACATTTTAGTGCGGAAAAGTATATTTGTTTAGTTTTTGCGGATTATACTGACATTTAAATATTGCGTCGCAGAAGGTTAAAATAGAAAGCTTACCAAGTATGGTTGTATAGTTTAATATATATTTAATAATAAATGTTCTTTATGTTAACTTTTGGGTGTTTTTTCCGCTAGTAGAAAAAATAGTGTACCTAACACGAGCGTAAAGTGTCTTTTCCGCACGCAATTTCTGGCCGCGTTAGCGTTAGCGTAATCGCGTGCCGAAAAGTACCACTTTCCGCACTTGTTAGGTAAACTACTATTTTCTGAATATTGCTACTGGATTTTCAATTCTCCATGAAAATTGAAAAATGTGTGGGAATTGAACAGATATATGTTGTGAAGAGTAATCAGACTAAATCTGATCTGATCAGAACGAACTAACCTTATGTAGACATTGACAATCAATTCATAATAATTCCAAAAGTTTTCAAAGTTTGGTCAAGTGAATGGTACATCGAAAAAGCAATAGATCTCAGTTTGCAACCTGTTCCGAAGTGAATTATAAAACAAGAACTCTACTATTGGGATCTCTACATATGGAAAGTTTTTCATTCAAATGACAGATCTTTCAGAAAGAACCCATATATGAATGATACAGATTGATGTTGACGTAATATAAAACAATTTTAGTAGAGAGCTTGTGACAGGCAAAATAACAAATAGAGCACTGTGACGTGATTTGACAGTTGTCAAACATTCGATGGGGGGACAAACAAAGCCATTTTCCATAAGACAACGCGAGTCCGTTTTGTGGATTTTTTGCGAAAAAAAAATCTAAAAATACGTTCTTGGCATTTTAGTGAGTATTAATTCATTGTGTATAGTCTGAATTGAGTGCATAAGTCAGTAGAGGTGTTATAAACATGGATTTTCCAAAAATACGTTGTTATGATGATAGGTAAGTATCATACAAACAGTTTTCTCGTTTAGATTTGAGGACATAAATCATGAAGACACTTGTGTTGTTATAACCGATCCGATCCAGACCAGCACATGAAATTTTCAAATTTCCTTCTATACAAGCAAGGCAGAGACAGGTAGAAACTGCTGGAGTACAGAGACATACCAGTCAGATCGTTCCTAACATCCGGACCATGTAACTACCCAAAATACGCAACAACAAAAAAATGCTGGGCATTTACAGTTAACATTGAAGTCAACAGAAGGATGTTATGAAAGACGGACAGTTTTGTATTACTAGTAGATATTTATTGTCAAAGATCGCAAAACTAACAGAGAAGTTATTAGTGAAATTATACGATTTCTCATCTGAAAAAAGAGTATTTCAAAATATTATCACATAATAGAATCACTAAATTAAGTTTAAAAAAATCCATCGCAAAAAAACAATTTTCTTTTTAAACTCAAATTCTTTGTTTGTCCCCACATCAGCTGATCACCGCCATGTTGTGACGACAGTTGACAGTGCTAGGTTACGAGTAGCGCGTGTCGCGATTACCATTCTACCATACTAACTATACTAACACTGTTGACGTGTAATTTTTGTTTCAGTGTCTATTGAAAAAAAAAATAGTAGTAAAATTTGGTTCAGTAGTGTTCTTTACAATTTTTGTTTATCTGCCACCACAAGATGTTGAAAGTTAATGAATTTCAGTAACCAATAATCGAACATATCGCTTCGTTATTGACGATGGATAAATGTGCCAAATTCTAACTTTATAATTTTATGTTCTACGGTTTCGGCGTTCAATGTGTGTAAATTCATTTTAAATGAATGGGTAGAGTGAAAGTAATACTTCACAAAGATTTTTTACACAATACTAACATTTAATGCTAACAGCTGTTTCGACACACTGTGTCATCTTCTGAGCCAGTTATAAACTAACCTAATTACAGAAGGTCATCTCCTTAAATACTAAACGTAACATTAAGGTAGATAGAGGGAGGTATCAAGGGACATTTGGGAAAGTATGGAAGTAGGTAGGTAGAGGTATCAAGGGGCATTTGAGAACTTACAGATAACATTATTAATGATTGGTGAATTATACAGGTCTATCTGATCATTCAGAACTAAGCTGTTTTTATTACAAAGATGTTTTTTGATTTCTATAGATTCCAATATATTTAATTTTAGGCCAGACTGGCCGTAGTTTTAACCAAAGATTCGATGAACATTTGAGAAGTTACAGACTAAAAAAACAAGATTCAAACTATGCCACTCACCTCATAGAAAATAGCCACAATTTCACACAAAATCTGGAAATTCTACACATTCAACCGAAAAGCCTAAAATTAAATATATTGGAATCTATAGAAATCAAAAAACACCTTTGTAATAAAAACAGCTTAGTTCTGAATGATCAGATAGACCTGTATAATTCACCAATCATTAATAATGTTATCTGTAAGTTCTCAAATGCCCCTTGATACCTCTACCTACCTACTTTCATACTTTCCCAAATGTCCCTTGATACCTCCCTCCATCTACCTTAATGTTACGTTTAGTATTTAAGGAGATGACCTTCTGTAATTAGGTTAGTTTATAACTGGCTCAGAAGATGACACAGTGTGTCGAAACAGCTGTTAGCATTAAATGTTAGTATTGTGTAAAAAATCTTTGTGAAGTATTACTTTCACTCTACCCATTCATTTATAATTTTACTGAAACTACAAATTGGCAATATATTTTCAGAAATATTGTAACCTTGATTGTCGCAGTCAATAACTAACAGATTATTAACAGTCATTGTTAAGATATATCTCCATTTTTTCAAATCGCATCTTGATCTATCATTTCTCCATGTTTGAATAAAGTGACGAAACCATATTTTCTAATCAATTCAACATATTCTGAATGGTCTAATAAGTCACTTTCAGCTAATCTCGTTATTAGACATAAAAAAAACTTACCATTTAAAAAATTACCTTTTGTCGCCGTTTTGATGGTTCCACTTATATTCCGTTGAAAGCTTTTTGTTCTTCAGTGAAGACGGAAAACTAGCCGAAGGTCTGACTTATCTGAATATAGAAATATCTTGAAGTTCCGTGAAAACATTCTTTTGAACCAACGGGTCTGCTTCCTAATGTTCTGTGACTCGTAATCATGACGATTCTTGTCTTTCAACAAACTTGGAATGACTATCAACAAGGGTGTATCCAGAATCTGTCCTGGGGGGGGGGTGTAGTTGTTTCTTGAAATTTTGCTTAGGAGCGGCATGGAGTGCCAATTTTTTTTTGAGATTATAGGTCAATATTTTTTGTGGTATATCGGTAGGACTGAATTTTTTTATTTTTTCAACTGAAGAACAACATGCAAATAAATCAATATAACAAAAATGAAAACAACTTCGAAATTAATATATTGTATAATGAATAAAATAAACATACATATTTCAAAATTATCCACGAAATAAAATCTGATCATCTTGTGTTCTTTTTTCCAAAATCCGTCGATTATGACGTCGACATTAAAATCTTTATCTCTATGAACATGCAGAAGGGCTTATTCTACTAAACGCTCTTGACTGATCGTAGAACGCAGCCAAGACTTCAGACGGCTGCTGCACTAGTGCGAAATGAAGAAATACATAATATAGTTAACTATACTCTAATTGTCTAATTTTTACCCAGTTATAGGTACCTGTGACAATGACATATCTAACAAATAAATTTGTATTCATAACAGTGTCAGTGCATTAATATTTACTAAGTAAATGCCGAATTGTATAATCTGTTGAAAGTTTTCTTTGCTGTAATGTCATTCGACGATGAAAAGTATTCTTTGATATTCTATTGCATCACGATGAATGTTTCATATCAGAAAACAGTTGTCATGAAGAATGAGATTAATATCATTCAATAGCTCAACGGGTCAATGCAGAGACAAAAACACAGCCAAAGATATGAACGGCGCGGCGTAGGTTCGAATCCCAGCCGAGATTTTTTTTTACTTTCCTCTTTTGATGTTTCATAAATGAAGAGTAATAATCATGTCACTTATAAACTCATTTTATAGTAGATATTTTATACAAATTGTCTAAATTAAAATGTTTGTAAAGATACATTGCTCACTAGATATAACAATTGTTTATTTTAGGTTTCCCTAGCATTCGCTATAAGCGGAGCTCTGAGACACGCTGAATTGGCCAATGTAAAAATATGCGATTTAAATGATGTAACATCTCCATTCATTGTGAAAGTTCCGACATATCTTTGTTTTTCATGTAGGTGGTCGGAAAAGTATAGTGTACAACTCGTGCGGAAACTGGATCATCATCTTGTCAAACTCGTATGAAATATCTTATTTTACGCACTAGCTGCACAATATAATATATTTCATATATATCTTCCTTAGTGTAAATAGGAAGTTTTTATTTCCTTTCTATTTATCAATCTTAATACCTTCGACCATTTAAAATGTATTGTTTTTAAGTTACTCTGTGATTTCAACTGTGAAATTTAAATGGTTTCTAGGTGTATTTCGGACCTATTGAAATATTTTTCTCATAATAACCCAACAACAAACGTCTCATACGTTGAGCCACTGTTTTCCTCCTACCCCTATAGAAAGTACACACTTTCCTCCCTCAAATCAGGGAGAAAACATACTTTTTCTCCCTAGAGAGGAAAAAACTATTGACAATTCATTCAAAATAGGCACATAAGAAAAACAGGGAAATAACTTGCTTAACAAAAAAAATACCGATGACAGCGATCGAACCCAACCCGGTACCTTCAGTTTACTAGTCAGCGTCGCTTACCACTACGCCATCAGAATAATTTAGATGGGTATGAATTAATTTTGTATACTTTCCATCATGCAAGTATAGGTCCGTTTTAAACAAAAGCAGTTGAGATGCGTTTTAAATTTACAAAAAAAGGTTTATTGAATTGAGTGGGTATGTATTACATGGGAGTAAAGTGCCTTTTCCTCCTTGGATGTTTTCTGCCCTCCGCTTCGCGTCTGACAGTAAACTACATCCTGCGGGAGGAAGAGTGGCACTTTCCTCCCTTGAAATACAAATAGCTATTCCTAACTGAACTGCTACACCAGTGAACAAAACAAAGTAAATATTTCACTCACCAAAAATTAGTCCATCTACGTCCTCTGCCCTGAATAATCCATAGGGTGATATTCCCACTCAAATCCAATGCAAAAACTTATTTCGGACAAAATAAAAAACAATTATTTATCGCCAGTCATAAAAGGTCAAGTGAATAATATGGCGAAAGAGGTTAAGGTACTGCACAATTAGGTATAGGTCTTTGTACAACAGTCAAATGAAGAAAACTACACCATTACTTGGCGCCAGTGCACATCACTTTGCAACAGAAGTAAAACCATGGACATCAAGTATTATGTTAACACGTATATTCGCGCAACAACCAAATGCTTTGAAGTGAGTTAATAATCCTGAATTATCACTTGCACAAATCTGGTTAGATATCAACTGTGCTACTGGGGTTGGTTAATGGCTGATGAACGAGATACTAGGGTTACCCTTGGAAGTGCCTCTTAAAGGCCAATTCAGATACATGAGTGCCCACCCAGTGTTTTTGACCCCGCATAATAAATTACTTCAGGTTTAACAAAAATTAATACTTCAAAGACTGGACTTTTTGTTAGAAACGCAAGTAAAAGTAACCTATGTGAACTGTCTTGCATTTTAAATAGATACATGGGTGTCCATGCAGTGTTTGTGAAATTTACAAGCATATACTTTTGACCGTCGGGCCTGCAAACTGCAAGAAACTTCACATACGTTCCTTTTACTTGCGTTTCTATGGACAAGTAATATTTTCTTTGGCTCGGAAGTATTAATTTCGTTAATACTGGAGGAATTTATCATACGGGGTCAAAAACCCTGGGTTGGCACCCATGTATCTGAATCGGCCTTAACACTGAGAGCTGAGTAGGTGGTATTGTTTTATCGTCAGTGTTTCCTAGTTGAATAGGCCTGTGTTTTTCACATTTACTAGAAATTTCGGGTGCATGTCTGTCTTGGTTGATGTTCCCGAATAGTATGTTGCGTCTGTTGTACAGTGCGCCGCATTCAACACTCCACGATTTCTATATGTATTCCTAATGAGTGTTGGTGTTTTTTTTAGGCGGCAGGATCCGGTTGAAAAGATGGCGATTGTGCGTATTTTAGACCTGTTTAAGTTGAGGATATTAGCCGTCAGTGTTTTGCAGGTGTCTGGCAGTGACGTCCAGCCGTTACTTTTGTATCATTTTATAGAAACGTGTGCGTCTGAAAATTGGCAATTGTGTGGAGAATTTTGATGTGAGAAACAGGGACTTCAAAATGGATTCAGGGACATTAGCTGCATAGATGTCGTTAGAGGATGAAGAAAACGACTAGCTTCTGCAGTTATTACTATCAACACGACAAGAATACAACGATTTTACACAATGATGTATCAACGTTTTTCCCCACGCTAGACAAGTAAATTTCTAGATCCAGTCGACATATTTTTGTGACGAGTCGACGATATTGTCCGGTAGACGTTGATATCGATGACTCGAATTTTCCTGTCCGGTCCAGGTTACAATTGGATTATTCTTCCTAACTTCCACATGTATCTTGGAGAATGGCCGTCGACTAATATGACTATTTCATTCATCTTAAAATTCTCACCTAATCTGACCAATCGCAAGCCAAAGACAACTCGTGTTATCGCGTTAACACCAGCTGTCTATCAATTCTGATTGGAGGATCAGCTTCGGTATTTTCAGCGACGGAACCATGACGAAATGAATACGTTTGACAGTTCGAACAATAATATATAGCTGGATATGTCAGAATGAGTCGCTTCACTGCAAATTCAAATGCATTTATGAAACGAAGTCTGTCTTTTATTTCTGAACTCAACTGATTTGTTTTAAGAAAACACCACTCTTCCTGCGGACTCGTGGTGTTTTCACGAAGCAATTCAGTTTCGTTAAGAAATAAATCGACAGACTTATCGCGAAAATTCAATCACTCGTGGTATTACTCCTGAAAACATCATCAATTTCAATGGAACTTTGATCTTTCGTCCATTCACTACTTTTTGTAAGCGTAGGTAGATTATGTTTTAGTCATCGCTTCTAGAAATTGTCCAAAAACATTCGTTTTTTTTTTCATTCTTCTTAAAGTTATTATTTGGAGTAAAGTGAACCAAGGATCCGTCTTCTCTACAAGTTGATGATTCTACTAGAAAATGGTTTGACGTGAGTGCCTCAATATCCATTGGATTACAGGTAGTAAACTCACCAGGAGTTCAGGTTCGACAAAAAAGGTCTGTATGGTTTCTTCTTTCAATGACTGGTCTTGATTTTTCCAGTTACCCGTTTCACGAATCCTGGAGCACATGGAATTTAGAATTTCCGAGTGATCGATGACCTATTCAGATTTTTCCAATTATTTTGAAGCTGCTACCATACTTGTACCATCATCACAATATGTTGTCTGTGATTGGCCTATCCTAGATATCGTTTCCATTATTGTCATGATAGCTGATTGGCTATTTCTATACAGCAAGACGAGTGAAGATCACCCCCGACGATTTTCTGTTCTTCGCCCAATCTTGCAGTGAATGGGTCCAAAATAATCCATTCCTACGTTAAAGGTTTTATTTCCCGAACTAATTTCATTCTTACATTTTTGACAATGTGAAAATGCAGATTTAACAGCAGTTCGACCATTGATCAACAGATATTTTTGCGTTACCTATTTCATTAAACAGCAACTCGACTCCATTATGTCTGAATTTCTCGTGGTAATGTACCTTGAATAATTTTGTATAATTAATTTTCGGATCAAATATTACTGATTTTTCTGTTAGATTAACAATTCGTCGTCAATACTCGAAATTTTCTTAGACATTTTTCTCTTGAGACTTTGCTCCACGTACTTATTTTCTTCAATGGTCGTTCAATTCAATGCGCGCTCATTGAAAACTGAGTGGCGTTCGCATCCAGACTTGTTTTCGAGCAGTCGAGACGTAGCCGTCGACGGTGGCCGCTGACGTCTCCTAGCCGCGTCAGCGAAACTATCGCCATTGAACTGCATTTTAGAAGTGTCCGACGGCTGGACGTCACGACGGGCCGCGAACGCTGGACGTCGCAGTGAAAACACACCTTTAGGTGCCTCGCCATAGCTGTGCTGTACCGATGCTCTTCGATTTGGTGCCAATATAGTTGGTGTTTTGTTTTCTTCCACTCATTTACTGAGTTTCCACATGAGGTTTTCGCTGATACCAAACACTGGTTCTTGGTCACTGATGAATGGTGATTCAGGTGATTGTCTTGCGAGTTGATCTGCTTTCTCATTGCCTTCTTTCACCTATGTCCAGGCTAGCACACAAGTGTGACCTTGTTCTATTTTGCAAGATCACTGAGGTTTTGAAGGCATTTCATCACTTGTTTAGACTTGATCTTTACTGAATTCAGAGCATTCATTGCGCAACTGTGCTACTACTTGGAACAGTTCTGAGACCACTCTAACTAAAACACTTGTGATATGTCTGATACCTGGGGCATCGAGTTCCTGATTAAAAAAGATCAACTGATTTTAATTATTAAGGACTGAAATTATATTTGAAAGTAACTGAGCCATCAATAAGAATGTTTCTGAAGTGAGAACCAAATGTTGGAGTCCTGTTAGATTGAGTATATGGAGCTGTAGTTTCCAAGTAGACAGGCCTTTTTTTTCTTGATCAGCTTACCTGAAAAAAAAAATTATGTTAACAAAAAAAATGCCATAGCTTGACTATACAGTATCGGACACTTTTCATCTGGGGTATAGACAGAAATTCACGCGAGCAACAAGGAACGTAATGATATGATAATACTACATAAATAAGAGAGACGCACTAATACGCGCCTCTCCTGTTGCCTCGCCCGACGAATCAAAAGCTCAGTTGATATCCCTTCCTCGAGCGAGTAGAGGAGAAATTGTAATGCTCTCTCAACATCACAGCAAGCTTTTCTTCACGCTCTCATAAAACCACCATACCCCAGATGAAAACTTTTCGTTACTGTAGAAGAAGAATACCCTTAAATTCATTTATTCATTTCAACAATCATTTAAGAAAGAAGGATATGTCAAATTGATCACTCTGTTCTTCATGGTAAGCACTAGGTACAGACAGAATCAAATCACCCACGCAACGTTTAATAAAAAGAATTATATATAAAAAAGCATTCTTGATTTGACATCCAATCAGGTCATCAAATAGGAGATATTGTCTCGTTCATTGGAGCACCAAAAATGTGTTCGTAGAAAATGCCATTAAAGACTAGAACATTAATATCAAATATGCATTTTAATAGTTATTTAACGAACAAGTGTATTAATAAGGGCGATTAACAATCGAGATATTTTAACGCGTGAGCGGAGCGAGCGCGTTAATGTTTGAGATTGTTAATCGCCATTTTAATTCACGAGTTTGTTACAAAACTTTTCCGTCGACAGAAGTTTTCAAAAATACAGATATCTTATTTTCAATGTTTATTTATTTAACGTTACGATAAAAAACAATCACTATTTCCTATTTATATTATATTTTATTTTTTATTATGTATTTTCAAATTGAAATAAAAAAAAAATTATCCTCGGTGGGTTTTGAACTCTCGACCTCAGTGTTGCAAGCCAGGTGCACTTTACCATTAGCCACGGGACCATATATAAATTGGAGTGACAACTGGTGTAATGAACATTTTCTAAAATTTTATTTGAAAATTGACAAATAAATAATGACAGATAGTGCTAACCAATATAAAATGTATAAGATCAATGTATGTTGGGTTGCATATAATCAAATCGTTGATTAATAGAAAATCATTCATTAACAGGGGTCATTAATCAATGATTTTGAGTGCGTTAAAATGCATCATAAATGAACGGTCGACGGAAAAATGAATTTAAAATCATGAAAATCAAGCAAAGAGTGTTGGCAGATAATCTCCCAATGGTTTTTTAAACGTGTAATGGACAAGTTTTCATATTTTTGTTATGGATTTATTATGAAAATTGAAGTAAAATGGAACAAAAATGTGAAATAATCATTGAAATATCTCTACAAAAAAAAAGAGCTATGGGACTTTGAAGTTGCGCTTGAAAGAATAATTTCATATATTGTGTGACGTCACGCGACATGACCGTAAAGACATAACGAATTTAGCCAATCAAAATGCGAATATCCGACGTTACTGTTATTTTGATTGGCTGAACTCAGTTATGTACCCATGCTATGTGATATTCAAGTGTGTCTGTGATGGCCTTAAGGAACATTGTGGTTTAGTATCACATTACATTAAAAGCGAGCAAAGACAACATACGTTCCAAGCTAAAATACGTAAAGTTCAATAATCTATTTCTTAGTCATTAACAGATGCATTTTGAAATTTTTGTCACCGATTTATTAGTTATGATCTATATTTTAATTTTATCGTGTTAAATGTAAAGTTAACAACATCACTGAACTTGTCGATTATAACAGTTCAAGGTACATTCGTGAACAAGGATATGGTTAGGTACCCATGCTATGTGATATGCAAGTGTGTCTGTGATGGCCTTAAGGAACATTGTGGTTTAGTATCACATTACGTCAAAAATACGTAAAGTTCAATAATCTATTTATTAGTCATTTACAGATGCATTTTGAAATTATTGTCACCGATTTATTAGTTATGTTCTATATTTTAATTCCATCGTGTTAAATGTAGCGTTGACAACATCACTGAACTTGGATACAGCATTGAAACTCACTAGTATATGCGGTCTTATCAAGTTTTTAGTCGTTTATGGAGTTGCTGAACGATAAATAGTAATTTATGTATCAAGTGAGTAAAAAAAACACTTACTCACGAGTTTCATACACTATTTTTTCTACAACTGTCTAAAAAAATAACCATTTCATATTTTTTTGCAAATATGAAATGAATTTGACATATTTTTATTGATTCATTATTCGAACAAAGTTCGAAGAGTTTACCGGAGAGTTGAGTTTCAAACAAATGAAACGAATAATTTCGACAGAGTCGAAATTCCCTTCTCTTCACACTATCCCGAAAAATGGAAAATTTGAAGCGAATATTAAAATAACATATTCATCGAGGTCAATATTATTATTATTAATGTTGACTTGACTTTCGAATAACTAGTCCATGGAAGTAACTTTTCATTTTCTTAGATTTGTATTCAAAATAAATAAACAATCCTCGTGAAGCAACGAATATCTTTTTCTTTCTGTGAACTATGTCAAGGAAATCTCATATTTGCACTATCCACGATTTTTTTCGTTCAATCTTCATCACTTTTCATTTCTACTTAAATTAAATATATAGTTATCACGAATTCGTTATCTGGATAGAAATTTCATTAATTATTGTTGTCAACTAGTTTCTGACGGCCAAACAGCCATAGCTACCTTGGATTACCTAGTGTAGATTAGATTAGGTCCAATAGTTCCTTAGAGGTATATGCTATTATTTTGAATATATTCGCCGCGATAGTTTGAAATTTTGATAATACTTATTTAATAGTAAGAATGCTTTTTTTGACAGTTGTAGAAAAAAGTCTTTGCATTAGTGTGGATATGACGTTAATATTCATACAAGTGTGAATATGGAAATCGTTGGTTCAGATTCATTCAAAATAACATTCTCTGTGGCAGCTTTAATATTATTAGGAACATTTTTGGTACCCACTAATTAGGGTATGTTCCAAAAGTTACCTACTCTTAACCGGTTCTAACCATGAATTTTGACAGTGGTTTGCTAAAAAACCACAATTTTCGGTTTACATTTGGAATACCGACCACTGAAATTCATAGGTTATATTTCAATGATACCGACATGAATCAAGACGTAGCTTTATTTTTATTTTTTTCAAGAATTTCTCTTAACTTCTGAAGAGTCGTCACATGAAGATGAACAAGCTATGATTTACAGGAATCATAGGGGTCCTCAAGTTTTGAGAACCAAAATGGGACATTTTGTTTCTCATGTTGTGGATTCCTATAGTGAAGCAGAGTTTCGAGAACACTTTAGGGTGTATAGGTCTACATTCAACTATTTGTTATCTATACTGGAAAACAAAATCAGAGATGTGGATAGCATGGGAAAAAATCCAGTTTCACTAAAAGAACAAGTATTAGTTGCCCTCTGGTATTATGCAACACCAGATTCCTAGAGGTACCTATACATTTTGAGCTGCCAACTTCACACTTCTTATATTTTGTGATTAAAAGAGGTAAATTTAGGTTTGCCTAACCTTCTTTTACTTTTTAAACAATTATGCGTAATGAGAATCAGGTTTTAGGAAGTTTTTTTTTTCAGGTCTATACGCCGCTGAGAAGGTAACTGAAGCAATTATACACATCGCATCCATGCATTTTCATTATTTGGCAAAGTGGAACCAATGTTCACGCAACACAAGCATCTTTTTAAAGAATTGGCTTTCTAAGTACCATAGGTGTAATAGATGGGTCCTTTATTCCAATTTCTCAACAAAAAAAAATGGAACCTCTTACATATGCAGAAAAAACTTTGCTGTATTGATTCTTTAGGTAAGTATTTTATCAATTTAGTATTGTTGCAATTAAATCATTACATTTGCAGGCTGTCTGTGATCATCAGATGTTATTACCCATTGTTACATTGGAGAAGTGAGATCAACCTATGATTTTGCTGCATTGAAGCGAAGTGAAGTATTTGATTAACTTACCAATTCAAAAAATTACATATTCCCAAATGGCCAAATGATTCTTATTTGATAGGTGATAAGGCATATCCATGCCTTCAGACACTTCCAAAGAAATTTCAAAGATAATGGCCATCTTACAGATGACTATTCAACTATAATTTGTCAAAAGCCAGATCAGTCATAGAAAGAGCGTTTGCATTATTGAAACACCGATTCCGTAGACTTAAAATTTTGACATCTAGGATACAGAGTGGGCATGTAAACACACCATGGCATGTTGTGGAAGAACAAGAAGAAAATGTTCCAGAAGTTGAAGAAGTATTTAGGGCACTACATAGGATGGGAATGAGAAAAAGGGAATATATTATGAACACAATGATAAATAATTAAATATTTATATCATATGAAACCTTGTTTTTTTACTGATGTTCAACCAGTGAACAAATTATTCACATTCAAAGATTGATTCAGATGCATGGGTGCCCACCCAGGGTTTTTGATCCCGCATGATAAATTCCTCCAGTATTAACAAAGTTAATACTTCTGAACCAAAGAAAATATGACTTTTTGATACTAACGCAAGTGAAAGGAACGTATGTGAACTTTCTAGCAGTTTACAGGCACAAGGGTAAAAAATAAATGCTTTTAAATTGGCAATGCGGTTTTTTTGAAGCATGTGCAATTCACAAGCATGTATTTTGGGCACTTGTGCCTGTAAACTGCAAGACAGTTAACATACGTTCAAAAAGGAAGGGGCTGGAAAAAAATTTTTGAAAATTTTTTTCCCGAAAATTAGTCGGTCTCCTATATTCTTACTTTTTAGTTAGTTAGTTTCAATTTCGCCCTTAAATAACTGAAATCGAGGTGGAAGGAATTTTTAGCAGGGCAGGGCAAAAAGGGGCAATCGAAAAACTCGCAGGACCGGCTATACTCAATAATTGAGAAAATGGAAGGAAATTTGGTTGGGCCGCGGCTGGAAAATGTCTTAGGTCAAAAATTAGCCGGTCTCCTATATTCTCACTTTTTAGTTCATTAGTTTCGCATTGGCCCGTAGATAGCTGAACTCGAGGAGGAAGTAATTTTTAGCAGGCCCGGATTACGGGGGGGGGGGGGGCAAAAAGGGACTGTCAAAAAACTCGCAGGACCGGCAATGTTCAAAAATTGGAAAAATGGACTCGGAATGATGATTGAGCTCTGAAACTTTAGGTAGCACTTCTTTAGGGACCAAGAAAAGCAACCCCACAAGGGAAGGAGTTTTCGTCCAGTTTTCACCCCCTACCAACCCTTTCAGTTATATCCCTCTTTATGACTATTTCCTCGACTTTGTAGGATATAAAAAAAAAAACTTCTGTGTTTAAGTACATATGGACGAAAACTCCTTCACTTGGGGAGTTACTTTTCTTGGTCCCTAAAGAAGTGCTACCTGAAGTTTCAGAGCTCAATCATCATTCCGAGTCCATTTTTCCAATTTTTGAACATTGCCGGTCCTGCGAGTTTTTTGGCAGTCCCTTTTTGACCCCCCCCCCCGTAATCCAGCCCTGCTAAAAATTACTTCCTCCTCAAGTTCAGCTATCTACGGGCTAATGTGAAACTAATGAACTAAAAAGTGAGAATATAGGAGACTGGCTAATTTTTGACCGAAGACATTTTCGGGGGAAATTTTTTTTTTTCCAGCCGCGGCCCCAACCAAATTTCCTTCCGCTTTGTCAGATGATAACTGATCACATTCTGAACAACATATCTCAACGGAAGGAATATAGAAGACGGCTGAAATTTTTCAAAATATTTTCTCTTGTTTTTCGGCTGGGCCCTACTAAAAATCGAAAATATTTTGGATTTGGTATCTTCGAGGTAGGTGCTTCTATTCCTGAGCTCGGAAGGAGTATAGCTATTCGGCGCATTTTTTTACTGGCGGCTCCCTAACTATAAGTTTCTAGAAGAATTCGTACTTCTGTTCGGATTATACTTCATTTTTAGTTAACAATATCTTAGAAATGGTGGTAATTTGGAAATGTTTCGAGGTTGCATTAAAAATACATTCAGATTCCGAAACTAAATTTACTTAAAAAAAAGTGGTTTTGGACTTGTGAATGAATTAAATGGATATTTTCATGTTTCGAAGCGTCAGATTTGTATTCCCCAAGTAAGAGTAGATTTTAGTTTTGTTTTTTGTACATTATTATTACATTTACTGTAGTTTTGTTTCAATGAATTACCTATAATTTTTTTCGAATAAGAATTATCGAAAAAACTAGTAGGTAGGTACCTAATTTATTACTGAACTTTGGTGAATTATTAATACCCACATCATAGTTCTTTCACGGTGAGGAAGCTGAATTCAATAAGTTTTCTTGGGTTTATAAATCTTTTCACTTGAAACCAACATCGAAATTAAAAAAAAATATGCTGTAAACTGGTCATGACTTCACAATAAAATAATTAATTCATTGGTGTGATTTTACACTTCGAATTCATAAGTTATATTAAAAGCATTGTTATAGTCTCTTTCAAGAATAACGTAGTGTAAATTCTACGAAATTTTGAGAAATACGTAGGAAAATGCACACCAAATTAATTTGTTTTTTGAGAATTTATTCTACGTCATTCTTGAAATCGACTACCTATATTTCTCATAATCAATTTTAATTTTTAATTAGCATTTCATAATGGAAAATTTAAAGAATAATATGCTTTTACAACGAAAAAATACTTCTGTATCAGTTTTGTTTCAAAATTGAATAGCCAGTTTCAAAACATACTGTTCACGTATGAAAATGAATGCAATTTTTAGATGAGAGTCTGGAAATTGCGAAGAATGAATGCTGGTAAGGGTCCAATTTCATACAGCTCGGCATTGTTCAAGTTCATGAAGGTTCCTTTCAATAATGATATCACTAGACATTAGTCATAAAAATTATTCATACAATTAGATGGGATAATTTTAGTTAGCAGGTGTAAGTTAGAAAGCAGGTATATTCCAAAATTAAATAAATCATCCCAGTAGAAAATTGTATGTAATACGCCGGTATGTTGATTGAAATTAACCACTCAGAAGTAACATAAATATAATTGGAATAGAAAACATAATTTAGTGAGCAATTAGCTTAATTTTTTGGCGAAACGCTCGTCGAGTGGAATTGACGGAGTGTTGGTGTATTGGGTAGTTTCTGTTTCTTGAGTTGTATTCATACCAAAGGTTCCAAATATTCATTTATTCGATACCAATTATTGATAATCATAATTTGAATGAAATTTGGACAAGAACAAAACAGTACATTTCAACAAAAATTACGTTACATCAAATAGATATTTATACATTTTTGTATGAACGTGGCACGGAGTCGATGATCCTGTTAATATTTTCTGATGCATTTTTACTGAACACATAATCAGTATTCAACATATTCCATGTCTATAAATTTCGACACTCGTTTCAGATTGGAGCTCTATTGCAATTTCGACAATACATAAAAAGTATGTAATTTTATTTAGTTGTTGCCCGAATGCTAATTAATATTGAGGAAAATGTCCTTGAGGGTACTGTTAGTAATAATGAGTATTATGTTGGTTGAAGTACACTATCGTGCGTAACATGTGGATAATTCCCAGCCAGTAATCTTCCACGTAAGCTTTGTACATGTTTATGGTCTTTTCGAAGAAACCGATGGCCAAGGAGAACGTTGCCATATCTACTCTGAATTCCAATACATTTACTGATAGTAACAAATTATAGTTGTTCTGGTTGATTTGTTTTTATTTGGTATCCTCAACCTTGAAAAAAATATCGTTCACTGAACAAACAAATATAATTCATTTTGCTAGATACATGAAAAAACAAAAAATTATTTAGGACTGAGTTAGGCTACGATTCCGAAACATTATTCTAAAAAAAGTGGACTTTTTTACATTTCGACTTCATTCAGAAAGAGATTTTAACAAAAATATACATGGTGAATAAATTTCGTCGTCTCTTACAGGTTTCTCGAAAAAGGTGAAGGCACATAAAACTTTTTTCTCACTTTCATTAAAAAATATAGTTGATGATAGTTGCGAAAACGAAACGACAAATATGACATTTTTCAGAATTGATTTCAGGTAAAAAATTTCGTGATTGGTTTCAGTTCTCCAAGCTTAAGAGATCTTTTCTTTTCCACCTTATTCCATCATTGAAATTCAAATAATTTTTCTAATTTTCCTATCTACAGCACAATTGTCATTTACCAACAAAAGTGCTGAAGAAATAACATAAACAATTGTAACGTTCTAACCTAGCGTGACATCTATTTCCGATTTGACCCATATTATTATGACTATCATTCTTAGTTCTATTAATGTCAGTGTTACCATTAGTATTATTATTGTCATCATCCTGCGGTGGTATATGGAAGCACAATGTACATGTTAGTTTCAATGGGATAGGGAACGTGCAGGTACGCTATCCAGTTTACTTGCGTAATTAGATAAAAAAGTGACTAAAGTATTATTCATGGCTCGAGTCTGACTAGGTTCATTGTAAAAGCCAGTATAGAATAAACTGTTGAACCGCCGCATGTGAATTATTTTCTGGTCGTAACATCTCAGGAGTTGGATATATATTTATCCGCTCCTACTTTGGTTATAAACGAAATAAGTAAGAGTGAAAGTACAATTACCGTGTTTTACGAAATCAATAAAAACATTATAAATAAAGTGGCTATATGGAACGGAATTCATCAAATAATTCCGAGCAAACCTAGTATCACCGTAGGAAACGGCAAAAATTATAGTTGTTCTGGTTGATTTGTTTTTATTTGGTATCCTCAACCTTGAAAAAAATATCGTTCACTGAACAAACAAATATAATTCATTTTGCTAGATACATGAAAAAACAAAAAATTATTTAGGACTGAGTTAGGCTACGATTCCGAAACATTATTCTAAAAAAAGTGGACTTTTTTACATTTCGACTTCATTCAGAAAGAGATTTTAACAAAAATATACATGGTGAATAAATTTCGTCGTCTCTTACAGGTTTCTCGAAAAAGGTGAAGGCACATAAAACTTTTTTCTCACTTTCATTAAAAAATATAGTTGATGATAGTTGCGAAAACGAAACGACAAATATGACATTTTTCAGAATTGATTTCAGGTAAAAAATTTCGTGATTGGTTTCAGTTCTCCAAGCTTAAGAGATCTTTTCTTTTCCACCTTATTCCATCATTGAAATTCAAATAATTTTTCTAATTTTCCTATCTACAGCACAATTGTCATTTACCAACAAAAGTGCTGAAGAAATAACATAAACAATTGTAACGTTCTAACCTAGCGTGACATCTATTTCCGATTTGACCCATATTATTATGACTATCATTCTTAGTTCTATTAATGTCAGTGTTACCATTAGTATTATTATTGTCATCATCCTGCGGTGGTATATGGAAGCACAATGTACATGTTAGTTTCAATGGGATAGGGAACGTGCAGGTACGCTATCCAGTTTACTTGCGTAATTAGATAAAAAAGTGACTAAAGTATTATTCATGGCTCGAGTCTGACTAGGTTCATTGTAAAAGCCAGTATAGAATAAACTGTTGAACCGCCGCATGTGAATTATTTTCTGGTCGTAACATCTCAGGAGTTGGATATATATTTATCCGCTCCTACTTTGGTTATAAACGAAATAAGTAAGAGTGAAAGTACAATTACCGTGTTTTACGAAATCAATAAAAACATTATAAATAAAGTGGCTATATGGAACGGAATTCATCAAATAATTCCGAGCAAACCTAGTATCACCGTAGGAAACGGCAAAAATGCGTAGAACTGAGGAAATTTCATCAAAGAAGGATTTTTGTGCAAACTGGAGAGCCTAGCACCTAGAAAAGGATCGTTAGTAAAGAAACAAGAAAAGCTGACCACGAACGATCCAGTGGAAAAATACAGTGCAACAGGACCCTCCAAACACATCACCGCTGCTCACGCGGAAGGCTACAAATCATTCAAATATTGTAGGCAAAAAGGCCATTTGAAGGAGGATTGTTGGCATTTGTTTTTGACGTCCAACAGACCAGGTGATAAAATGGGACATGACGATGCCCTCAGTCGAAATATACCTGCTCAAAATTTATTGTCAATAATTAGTACCGAAGAATAGTTCTTATGCGTTCCGCTTAGGATGATACCCCTAAAACAATATGTGCCAAATTCGAACAAAAAACTGAAAAACTGCTGAAGGTATTAACAAATTGGTTATAACCAAATCCGCTAGATTGAAATTCTTAAGAAAGAATCATGATAACATTGGTTACATAGGACTGCTCCAATATGTATGACTAATTAAAGGTATATTTTGCTTCAAAATATGACACGGTTCAAAAGAAAATATGTTTAAGCTGTCTCGACTGCGCTTACAAAAGAGATCAGTATGAACCAAATCCAGGGTATCTACATCCTATAGATGAACCTACAGAACCCCTGCATGCACACTTGGCATATCGACAACATAGGCCCATATGTCAGTAGTAAGGGTGGATTTTATCAAAAAATAACTACGAATAATTTAAAAAATATATGTTCCGGTCAACGTAAAGGGTTGCAAATCTGTATAACTGTTCGGATTATTTTTCCGATGTATCTGCCAAGTTTGCAGAACTTTTGAAATTTTTTCTTATGGTATATCAAATAAAATCAATAGTTTCCGATAAAAAATGTTCCGTACACTTGAATTGGTTGCAAACTTGATTCGTGATATGAAATAATATATTCAATACTACTCCAAGTTTGCAGAACTTCTGGAAATTTCTAAACGAGTATATACAGTAAATTTTAAGTTATTTGCCATTTCGACAATATTGCGTACTTCGGAAGAGGTTGCAAACTGAGATTTACTGCTTCCTGGATGTACCATTCACTTGACCAAAGTTTGAAAACTTTGGAATTATTATGAATTGATTGTTTATTTCTACTGCCCTATGAATCAGGATCAAAACATATTTTTTCTACAACTGCTACGAAAAGTAGTCGATTTCTCATAGCTTACTTACTTTCAAAACCATGTTTTGCTCACTGTGAGAAATATTATTTCTCATGGCACTTTACCCACACCACATACATTTATATGGAGAATCAACAAAAATCGAAAAAAACTAGTTGGCTACATGATAGTTGTCACAACTGACAACAAATGTCAGGTTACCTATAGAAGTTTTTTAAATTCTGAAGATGGTTTTCATTTGTGTTTAGATAGAGAAGTAAACCATCTTCAGAATTTCCTTCGCTTTTTTCCTTGAATAATCATATCTTTTTGTAGTCGGTTTATACGTATAAATACTTTTGAACATAGTTTCAATAATAACTGCTCCATGGTGTAAGGGAATGTGAATCCGCTCCTCACGCAGGCGGTCCGGGTTCAATTCCCGGGCCAGACTGTATTTTTTTTTTATTTTGATTTATTTGATATTTTTAATATGTCAATTTTAAATAAATTATTCAACTGTTAAGAGGTAAGATACTCTATTACTATTTTAGTTTTGTTAGCCATAAAAATAAATATTGAGTTACATTACTTGTATTCTTTAAATTTGTGCAGTTGTAAAAAAAGTATAGTGTATGAGTAAAAGCTTCAAGGAATTTACATGAGACTCACTCAAATAAAACACATTCTAGATAGTGTTGCTAGTCTTAGATCCAATGGCCAAGTCGAAGGGTACAATTTAACATTGAAAACAGCTGATAATTAACAAAAAAGGTGGGTGGTAATCTGTGCTTACCAGTGCCGGATTGAGAGGGGGGCTATGGTACTATCAGCCCCCGGCGGGTAATTTTAAGAGCCGATAAAGCAAGCAGCAATATACTCGTCGCCGACGAGGCGACAAGTATATTATATTGCTTCTTGCTTTTTATATGCCTCCTCTTAACTCGTCGCTTTTTGAAGAAAACGCGCAATTAGCGACCGCCGGCGCCGCATCAAAAGGACTAGGTTGGGATACTGTTTTTTTTTTTTATGAAAATCATAACATTCATTAATCAAGCGTCAGCGGTGCCTTGGACGCTAAAACACTACATAATTTTATTTGTACTCATTAACTAGGGGTAATTTCGTTTCTCAATAACAAGTAACAAAACCAGAGTTCAGTATTCAATAGGTTGTCGTTGCTAATGGTGAATATTGAAACTGAAATTTGAAAAAAATTAGAAAAAAGAACGTGGTGCATTCTGGAAACGGCAGAAGATGAATAAACAAAAGAAGTTGGATATTTGTCGTTAGGTTTGAGTTGTGAAGTAAATATAGTTTGATTCGTTATCGTAATGATTTTATGATATTGTCATATTCTGTGAAAAAAAACAGTGAACGGGTACTTTGAAACTGACAATTGAAATTTATTATTTGGCGGCGGCGCGGCGGCATCATAATAGTTAGCCCCGGCGTAAGTGAGTATAAATAGTGTTACGTATCAATAACGCTTTTATTGCAAGAACACCTCTTATAGATACTTGTTTGATTTTGACCAATCCAAACAAACAGCGATTTTGATGAATATCATAGTTATTGTAGCAAAAAAAAATTAAAGACAATAAAATCAGAATAAAAAATGTAACAGGCAGCGAAAAACTGAATCTATTACTGCCTCAATGTTTGTATTTATATTTTTTTCCAGAGAGTCATTTAGATTTCTTTAATATAAGACACCAAAAGACACCAAGCCGGTATAAAATTCAATAAAATGTTGAGCTCCATCAGGCAAAACACTATGAAGTATTTTTTTTGTTTTTTTAAATTTCCATTTTTATGTTGAAATTTTGACTTTAATGTCTAAATTTCAACTTTTTTCTCGAAATTTCAACTTTTCCTCAAAATTTCGATTTTAATATCAAAATTTTGACTTCTATGTCGAAATATATTAATTTCGAGTCTATTGCCGAAATTTCGAGAAACAAGTCGAAATTTTCAGAAAAAAGTCGAAATTTCGACATTAAACTCGGACTTTTTTCTCGGACTAGTGAAGTGCAGTGAAGAAAAAAAAATCTTGTGGCCTTGCTGCGCTTTCCTATGTTCGAGAAATAAGTACTCGGGTGAAAATATTCCGTCAATGAAACAAAGGAGGAATAACATAAAAGCATGTCACGTACACGTACTCAGGGCAGTTTGTAATAGATTAACATACAGATGTCTTTACAATTATATACCTAGGTTCCGCAACGAATAACCGTACCAAAAATCACCTCTGAAAAGTTTCGAGCGGATCAGTTCTGAAATTCCACAGTCACTTTTCCTCTTCCATCTGACAACGTTGTTGAAAATAGTCAGAATAGCCGGTGGGGCCGCACGATACCAAGATGATGATAGAGCACTCTGAACAAGACCGAACGTCCGTGACCTTCCTGCCTCTCTTGCCCCCGCTACAGCTTTGTTCGACCAACTGTTACTATCGCATAGCAACTTTATGAAAGAGGCGTATCAAAATATTGGGTTACAGGTACTGATTTATTTTTCTTGAAACGACCCCAGAAAAAAATACAACCGCATACACGTGTGTGAGACAATTTGGTCATTATTAGTAATATACATGTCAGAAACATACATATAGTAGACCAAAATGGGCGAGAGATGACTGGGAATAAAAATAAAGCGAAAGTCTTCAATAAATACTTGTGATTATCAAGTAACTATGGCTGATAAAACTGAGCAAAAGTACTTGCAAGTCAATAAAATTAGTAAAACCACTCAAAAATCATCTATTTACCAGAGCTGGGTAAGTAAATGTACTTTGAAAGTAATTATAATTACAAAGTACTTTTTCAAAAAAGGAACTAATAACAATTACAAAATACTTTTTCAAAAACGGAATTAATTACAGTTACAAAGTACATGACTTAAAAAAGGAATTACTTATTACTTTTTTCATATTACTTTTGAATAAAACAATAAAATTGAGGAAACCTAACATTTAAAATTTTTCAATAATTAAAAGTGTTTAACTGAATGGTGAATCCCAATAAAAATGTGTCAGAAAATTAATATCAATGAAACAAATTCAGTTGAGTGGTTTGAATAAAAATACCAATATGTTAATAAAAATAAATAAAAATAGCCTGGTCCGGGTGTAGAACCCGAACCGCCTGCGTGGCAGGCTGATTTAAATAAATAAATAAATAAATAGGGTTTTTATTCTAGATTCCATAAATATAACAATTCACAAATAATGACAAGTCACAAACTTAATTTCATTCTGCATAATCCAGGGGGTTAGAGGGAGGATGGAACTAAGGGCGCAATAGTAGCAACTCTCCAGCACCTTTTCAGGGGTGCGGGAGAGCGCCTTGCCAAGGCAAACATATTCACCCCCGCGAGAGGGTGCTGCAGTCCGCCCGCGCTGGTGGAAACGCTGGGCCGGACTTTTCATTATATTGCGGTGGTAAATCGGAAAGATACATGCCTCCTGCAAAGCTTATGCATGTAGAGCATTTGTATTAAATGTAGATAATGCTTTCTGCAGTTTATGAGGTCGGATATTTCGATGTCAAACCCCCAAAAAGGCTGAAGCAAAAAACCGGGTCAAGGTACTTCGCGTTTTAGTTCTACTTTCGACTTAGTTCCCTACGGAACTGGTTCATCCCTTCTCTCGTGAAAGGTGTCAAGCGCTTGTTAAATGAGCCCGCCGTGTTTGCGGGGCTCATTATCATATACTCTGAGTATGGTAATGTCTCTGGTAAGAGTACTTCCATCGAGCAAGTATTTATAAAACTTGTACAAGTTTTTTATAAATGTCGGGATTGAGTCGACGCCAGCAAGCTCCCTAAGGGTTTCACTCGAAGGTATCGTGTACCACCGGTGATGACACGGAGTACTTTGTTCTGCATCCTATCCAGTCTCGCTAATGGCGTTGGTGCTAGGCTGCCGAACACTGAACAAGCGTAAGTCATGGCAGGTCTTATGATCTGCTTATAGATAAGGATTTTATTGTCCTGGGACAATTTGGATCCTCTGGCTATAGGAGGATAGGTGCGCTTTAGCGCAGCTCCCGCCCTCTGAATAGCCAGGGTTATATGTCGGCCGAAGTTTAATCGCTTGTCCAGGTGTACATCCAGGTATCTCGCATGGTTGACGTTCTCAACAGCCTCGCCGCTGATCATCAATTTACGGTACACCTTAGAAAAAGTATACTTTTTCGTAAAGTTAATGGTCTCCGACTTGGCCGGATTCACCTCGATCTTATTTTCCGCTAAATACGGTATGATTTCCTTATCCAAATGATTTTGGATCCTGTACTGGGCAGCGACGCTGGAGAAGGAATGGGCATATATGGCCGTGCCATCTGCATACACGGCTGTGCCCATATCCGGTCTCTCGCACTGAGGAAAATCATGCGTATGTAGGGAATAAAGATGCGGTGATAAACGTGAACCCTGCGGGACACCCGCTTCGATTGAAAACTCCGCGGAGCGAGTGTTGTTTACTCGCACCATGAAAGTCCTCCCAACAAGGTAAGAATCTACTAACCTTACCAAGTATGAGGGCATGTCTGGCAGGCTGATTTACAAACCATTACACCATGAATCCTTTGGTACTCTTTATTTGTTGTACATATACATATGTAACAAAATTTGAAATAGAATGTTCAAACCGACTACAAAAAGCTATGTTAATTCGACGAAAAAAGCGAAACAAATTCTAAAAATAGTTTACTCGAATAAACACTACTACAAGATTTTAAAAAACTTCTATGGGTAATCTGGCACAGTTCTTGACAGCTGTGACAACTATTTAAAGCTGAACAGCAGCCAACTAGTTTTTGTCAATATTTGTTAATTCTCCATATAAATGTATGTGGTGTGGGCAAAGTGCCGTGAGAAATAATATTTCTCACAGTATGAGCAAAACATGGTTTTGAAAGTAAGTAAGCTATGAGAAATACGCTACATAGCAGTTGCAGAAAAAATACATTTTGTATTTGATACAGGAAGACAAAATCATTTGTTTCGCAAAATCAGAAATATTAATAATAGAATGATCATGTGTAACTTGTCTACTTCATCCCAAAACTCTTATGCGTTATCTGATACAGTGTAGTATTACTAGTAACATATACAGTAAGCTTGCTCTACATCAGAATCTAGTTTGATCCCCCTATATTCGATGTCAATACTCAATGCACTAAATTTTATCTTCACCAGATGGAGCCGAGGATCCTCCGACGAGGGCACTGGTTACCATCTCCACAGATGGTTGTGAATGGATCGCACTAGGATGAGACAACGGTCGTACCTGGAGTCGCGTATGTATATCTGTTACATTCTATGCAGATAACTGAAAAAGCTTAAGTTGTTCTGGCGGATTGTTCCGGTGTGATTCCAGAAAAGGCTAAAAGGCTAGTAGTAAAAAACCGGATCATGGTACTGGGCGTCGTAAATTCAACTCAGATTTTTCCCAGCGTTCCTGCATGGAAGATGGGCAGCGATTAATAAAGAACACCGCCGTGTTTGCTGTAGGTATTCATCATCATTATAGGGTCAAGTAGCTTAGTGGTTGAGACTGAAGCGTTCAAAACCATTGATTGCTGGTCGGCTAGGTTCGAATCCTCAGCGACTTCAGATTTTTATCTGATGGCCCGAGAAAGTGCTACGAATCGCACGTTAAAAGGTAAGACCTCGTTAATCCTTGGCTCGCACAAGTTTCAACTTTTGAGGGCTGCCGTTCGTAAGGGGACGACAGCTCGTTAACGGAAAAAACAATTTTACCATTTTTTTTTAACAATCTAAGCTCTCAGCCTAGTAAGGCCACTAGTCAGCGGGCTTTAAGTATTTCTATTTTTTCCGATATCGAAATGTGAGATGGGGTTGCGGCTCTGAATATTATAAGATATGAAGATTCATCACAGCTAGTTCGAGAAAATCTCTGGTGTTATAATATAGTAGACTGTTATAACTTGAATATGAATAATAGACATCATATAATTCTAGATCCACATTTTCAAAGATTCACTCACTGGGTGATAAACAACTAATAATAAACTATTATGAAGATGCACATCTTCCTTCATGGGAACGCAACGCAAAACCTTTCTATTTCTCCTCTATACTCTCCCACTTGGTAATTTAATTGTATAGTTCCTATATTGCCCTATTTCTGTCACCACTCCTAATCTATCCTATAACTTAGTTCTAGGATTCTGTATTCTCACACGTCTTCCAATTAAAATTTGAGGTAAATATTTGGCGTGAGTGTTATATCAGTTTTTTTGATACACTTTCTGTGAGCAGGTACCAAAGATCTCAGTTGATGACCTGGGCAGATGAGCGACCATTTGATCTAGGTGAATTTTTCCATTCCAGTAGTCCGAAACAAAAATTTTCGTCATCATATCTGCCATTTTCAGTACATTTTGATATCAATCACTTCATAACTTTGACTCCTGCTTCTGCATGACCGTTACTTTGAGCGTAATATGGAGACGATGGAGCATGAAAGATCTTCCAATTCTTCAAGAATGTTTGAAACTCGTATGAGCTGAAGGGAATATTGTGTGATCGAAGTCGTATCGGTACACCTGTGTCTGTGAAAATGGTGTTCAAATCTTTAATAATCTACTCCCATAGTGGCTTACAATTGGCCAACCAGACGATCAACATACACCATATAGTGCCTACCGGCACATGTGAAAAGATCTGCAGAAACATCTATAACAGGGCGCTTCGGAATGCTAGCCTGGATGATTGTTTCTTTTTGGAGAGAAGGACGACAAATTGACACAATTCACAAGCTTCAGTCAAATTTTTTATATCCTTTGACATTGATGGCCAATATTACTATTTGACGACCTCGACGTTTTATCTTTCCAAGTTCTTGATGAGAATAATGAAGTTTTTGCAAAACTGATTTTCTCATAGTTTTTGGAATGATAATTTGACATCCTTTCAATATCACACCATTTTCCACGCTCAATTCATCTTTGATATTCAATAAGGCCTAAGACAATATTGCACTTCGTTTATGGAATCTGGAAAACTACTTTCAATTTGATGCATTAATAACTGATATTCATTGTCTTCTTGTGCAGATTTTTTGATGTCCAGTATAATTGGATGTTGGGATGCTAAATCATCTTGAAAACTATCATCTTTCATATTTTTTTGACATAGGTGATGATAAACGAAGGAGATTAAATGTGTTGTAGATTCCTCAGCAAGGGTTCTAGGTAGCGCATCTGGTATCGAATGATCCTGGCTCTTGACCCACTCAACTGTGAACATGTATTCAGATAATTTTAAAGAGCTACGGAAAAAGAAATCAGGCGAAGAAAAAGGTGATCCTACCGACTGCGCCATGTTATAACTTGAATATAAATGATAGACATCATTTAATTATATTTGTTTATAACTGACATCTCTTGACATCTACCATCAAGATCCACATTATTCAAGATTCACTCACTGGGTGATAAACAAGTAATAATAAAATATTATTAAGACGCACATCATATCACAGACAGACTTTTCCTGGTTGTTCCTGAAATTATTGATATAGATGATGCTGTATAATTCGAATTCCAGATTCAGGAAATTTTCGATATTTTTAATTTAGAAACAGACTCGTTTAACAAATGCTCCTTAATGAAACTAGAATCAACTTCCGGATTGATTATTATTTTCAACAAGTTCAGATTCCTTGGGAAAGTATGTAGGTAGGTATCATTTCTCTCGTTTTTCAATGAGGAACATTTTTCATGTTCGAAATTGATATTCATAGTAGGATTCTTGAATTTAAATTAACAAAATCAAAGAACTTGTTTATCGAGGCATTAATATTACCGATAATATGGGAATAGCTATTTATATCACTAGGAAGGAAAGTGCCACTTTTCCTCCCGCAGCGCAAATACATGTGATTTTTCCTCCTACCCACTTAATGAACCTTTTTTTGGAAACTTAAAAGACATCTCAACTGCTTTTGTCTAAAACGGACCTATACTTGGAAAGTAAAGAAAATACAGTCATGACCATCTGAGAATCTGCGGTGGTGCAATGACTAGCGTCTTGGGCTTGTAATCCGAAAGGTCCCGGGTTCAGCTCCTGGCAATTGCAACTTTTGTTTTTTAAGAACGTCATTTTACTTTTTTCTTGTTAGTGATTTGAATTATTGGACATTTAGATAGCTTATACATTTCGGATTGCTATTGAGTGATTTTCTCATAAGTAATGTTATGTGCCTATTTGAATGAAGTGTCGATCATTTTTTTCCTAAGAGCTGCGCTTGTAGAAAAAATAATATGTGTATTTCCTTAATGATTAAAATTTTTACTTCATTGGAAAAAGGTCACCGACTACCAACGATTTTCGGTCAATAAAAATTGCAGCACACTTTGTTTCAATAACCTTCTTCCTCTCGCTTTGAATAAACTTCCGTTCACTAGACATTTCGCTGTTTATAACTTTAATCAATTTCCTATATGAATTGCGCAAGTTGATATATATTTTTTGAAAGGATGTCATGCATAATATATTAATAATTACTAGAAGATGTTTTGGGTTATGTAAATGAACGTGTCGTTTTGAAATTAATTTATCACCACGAGATGAAGCTTTACACGTAGGTATCTCCTTTTTAAATAAGATAACTGAACGACATATATTACCAAAGCAAACAAATTCCGTTCTCACAAAGTCCAACAACGTATTTTCTTGATAAGTACCTAACAGATGTCATGTATTGATATAAACTCAGACGGTAAATATTTGACATTAGGAGAAAATTATCAACTACAATCGATCATATTGTCGCATATAATTTTGCAAGAAACTGTAACCTACAAGGAATATTGAGAAGTAGTGGAGGTCAATGTTTCTTAAATGAAAAAGTTCGAAATTTCAATATCTATACCTTTCTATGTTTATCGTTATTCCCCTATCACCATCAATTTCGCTTGATTGAGAACGCATTCACGACCATACTTTTGTACAATGTTCTCTCTCTTTACATATATGTACTCCGAAATAACTGATCTAGATTCTTGTGGCAATGCTTTGATGTACAGAACACTCGTACATCTGAAGGAACTGCATTACCACTAGCAAGGCCGGATTGTCCAATTTTTCGACATGCCTACCTTCTGGTAGTTTAAGAAATTAGCAAGGGAACAAACTTGTACTATGTACCGCACCACTCCGGTTGGTCCGTGTGCACTACAAGCTAGCACTCGACGAGATTAGCATATAGGCAACTCGCAATACTCTTCTGGATATACGAATTAGGAAATTTTTTGATAGTTAAAATTAATTACCTGTGAAGCAATCGAGTTTCAGAAGGAGATTCAGCTATCCTTACAGTAGTTGCAGATATTGTTGATGACACTACTGCTATCGATTATGACTAAATAACAATATTGATACTGATAGATTGCCCAAAAGCATTCGATATGATAAACCATAAGATGATTTTGGAATGCAGCATATCTATAATGACTCAAAGATCGGGGCCCTCTACAAGGAGACAATCGAATCCTCAAAAGATACTCACAACGCCAAGATACGACCAAATCGGGCCCCACTAATTCTGGTCATTTGCCAAAGCAGTGGGAAGAAATTTCACTTTCAGCTCATTTCCTCCCAACCAAAGAAGAAGGAAGACTAGCTACGAACACCCAGAAAGAGCTGATATCTATGCCGTAATGTTTGCTGCAAATTCTATGCTGAACAACGCTAATGGATCTGACGATTCCGCCGATAGTTCTCAAGAAATGTGCTACCGAAATAACAATAGTTCTTTGCAAGTTATTCAACCTCTCGTATAATATGGGGCTATTTCCGTAGAACTCGAACATTTTTAGAGTACAACCAGTCCCCAAGAAGGACAGACCTATCACCTGCTATCTGGTAACTCGAAGGTCATGGAAAAAGCCATCAACATCGTGCTCATGAAATATCTAGAACGCTTAGGAATTATCCATGATCGAAAATATGGTTGCATTATCTATTTCCAAGGCATCTGATCGCGTTTGGCATCAATGACTCATAGCCAAACTTCCATCTAATGACTTGCATTCCCAGTTGTGTCCCTTGCTAGGTATATAGCTTTCTTACAGACTGATCTTTTCACGTAGTGGTGAATGGAGTATCATTTGACACTCTTCCAATATATGCTGATGTTCCGCAGGGATCCATTTTAGCATCAACACTACTAATCTCTGATAGAAGTTGATTTATGGATGAAGGTGGAGTATTGTGAATGAGTACGAAAATTTACAAAATCATCTACACAACCTTTAATCAATAATATACGCTTGGGGGAAAACTACTGAGGAAAGTGTACACTAATTCCCAAAAATCCTAACTGATTCCTCTAATACCACAGAATTCCCGAGTAATACCCCGAAATAATGCCACGAATGCCCAAGTAATTCCTCTAATACCGGAGTAATTCCTCTAATACCAGAGTAATAAACGTAATATAAATATTGACCCCTTTCGGAAACTTAGGCTTTTTGTCAAGTACTAATTTGTAATTTTGGATTTTTTTTTATTTTTTTCATGGCCATTTAACGAAATAATTCCTGTAATAGTAATGCCCATTAATTTTCGAGTAATACCCAATATTTTCAACTAATACACCTATTTACCGACTAATACCCAATAATTTTCAACTAATACAGCTACTTCCCGACTTATACCCAATACCTTTGAACTAATACCTCTAATTCCACAGTAATACCCAACTATAATACCCAAGGCATGTACACCAAAATTCCCCAACGTTTTCCTTCTCGAATATAGATTTTAGTTATTGATTAAAAGTTGTGGAGAAAATTTTGTGATTTTTTTTACTCACCAACACTATTTCTACAATACAATGATTTGTTGGGAGCTTTGAGGATGATAGTACCCTCCATGCCGACTTCTCTCCCAGAGCTCCGATATCAGCCAGTGAAAGCAAAAATGAAGGGGACAGAATCATGAACGTTAAATACAGTCTTAGGGTGGATTTATGCAGCACAAATTTACACTAAACTAAAATTAACATTTACACTTCAACTTCAACTAAGAAGATAAATCTCTCATTTGGCATACCTAGTTCATTTTATGCAGGGAAATTAAAACTAAATTTAAATTAATAGTTGGCCAACTTTCATCTTTCTAGTGTAAATGTTAATTATTGACACTACTGCGCAATTGTGGGCGCATATTCTGAATTCCGCGGGCTGTACGGCTGAACGGATAGTTTAAAAGATCTATACCAAACACATATCCCGCATGCGTAATTTGTCTTATTTTTTCCGCATAAATGCCTTACAAACCATAGTTCAATTTTTCCTTAGTTGAGTTTAATTCAAGTTGGAGTTTAGTGTAAATTTGTGCTGCATAAATAATCCACACCCTTAGATAAAATTCTAGAACTTGGAAGAATTCAATGCGGATAAAACCGAGCATGTCTTTTCTCTAGAGAGGCTGATCTCACAGGTCCATTTGTGCAAACTTTTTGGTACATGCTGAATACACCACCATGTACGCTTTGGCAGAAATTGACGTATTCACTAAATTATCATATCATTCTCAACCAACAAAGGAACTAAATGAAAATTTAGTAGTATCGCCATCTAGCAGCCGAACTACCAATTATACCTATATGAGCCAATGAACTAGAAAAGAAATACTTTTTTCTTTAAACAGTTTTATTCACTAATAATAAAAATGTATTTGTTCAAAAAATATAATCACTAATATTTCTCATCAATCTTACAAAATTATGAGAACTAACACTAACACAAGACGTAGTATCAATCATTGTAAACTTTCGCCATCTAACGGCCCAACTGATAAATTAAGTCGATTCCATCGACCAAAGAATATTGCAAGGCACTGTAAAATAGTGAGCGCTATCTAGTAGTCAGAAGTATTACTTTTGAAATCTCTCTTACACAGACACAGGTATGCGGCGCGGCGATAGAATTTATTTTATGATGGTTCGTTCCATTGGCCCTACTCCGTTTCTTTCCTGTAGATGGAGCAAACCTCCATTCTTAGTCCTCATAAGGGTTACTGCATTTTAGAATTGGAAATAATATACAAGGTGTCCCAAAACTCAACGTCATCCTTTGGAGGGCTGACAGTCCAGCTCATACTTGAAGGAAGAAACTTTGTATTTCGTGCAAAATATTTTTATTTTAAAAATTGTAGCAAAGCGCTTTCGACTGTTAAGTCATCATCAGTGCGTACCTGCAAGTAAGTAATGCTTGAAAATGAAATTGATAAAATTGAAAATTTTTGAAATTTGAAAGTTATGAAAAGTGAGGTTACTTACTCGTCAGGTGTACAAGAAGCCATATAAAAACATCATGTTCATGGACCAAATTAAAATGTTACAAAATATAAAACATATTTAAAATTGAATAATTTTCATCCTGTTTGAGGATTATTAAAGATAAAGATATGGGATACTACATCATATCTGTCTGAATGTTGAAGCGGAAGTGGAAAAGAAATTTAAATTGACAATGTATGCCAATGACACTATTGACAAGTGACAGTGACCGTTGACATTTGTGACATAGAATTCAAAGAACTCCAGACATGAGTTTAAAAAGGAAACGTAAATCTGAAAGTGATTAGTCTAATGGGAACGTTTCGTTTTCCAAAAATACGATACCAAAGAAAGCTCTATCAAGAATACGAATAAATTATCTAATTTATTAATGGGTGAAAAATAATGAGTAATAATCAGAAAGAAAATAGGGGGGTGGGTTCTCTATGGATCTGTCCATCCTCAACCAATTGCTAAGACACCGAGAAAAAGTCTAATGAGAACTTCACTCAATATACCTGCATACTGGGAAGACTAACTGAACCTAAGAGGTGACCCAAGTTGAGTGAATTGGCTCCAAAGTTTGAGCACCCACAATTGGGCTTAAGGACATGTGAAAAGTCTAATGAGAACTATCTTAGTCCAAGTTTAGGCAATTTGGGTAGCACAAACGTAAAGAAATGAAGAAACTTTCAAGCAAAAGATCAATATAAGGCCTCTATGCAGTCCTATCCAACCCCAACAAGGAAAGCTAAGGGAATGAGAAAGAGTCTAATGAGAACTCATCACATTTTACCCGCTGATCAAAGTTGGAAGTTGTACACAACTACATAGTTACCAATAAAAAACCCAAAAGGTGAAAATTAACTTCGTGTTCTCATGGCTGACCAGAATATTACAATATGAACTCAGTAAAATATTGATAGTTTCGGAAATATCAGCATTTTTATGAATTTCGTGAAAATAGAAACCTTTTTTCATTATTTTGAGTGCCGCAGGTACGAAACTCATTCATATAAGCAACTGCTTAGGATATGAATACGAAACACTCAAGGTTTTTTATGCAGATGACTTGAGGAAAACAGATAATCCTAGTTTACTGCAATAGAAGCTCATTTTGAAATTATTTCGCTAAAATTAGGAATTCGAATAAAAAATACTTTAAATTGAAGAGACAGGTATTTAATGACTACTAAGTGAACAAAAGAAAAATGAAATAAATATGAATTGAGACGTCGCGTCGTGTAGTATTAATGAAGCAGCTTTCCAAATAAGTGCGGAAGGGAGTCAACGACGAATAAAAAGATCATTTTTAAAAGGTTGCCACGCTTGCAAAGCAAAGCAAAAAAGGTTTATTAAATAGAAAATATAAAATATTGCCGCACACATAAAACAGGAAAATAGATAAAACAATTCAAAACTATCACGATCCCATACAGGGAAGGGGTAAAGAGGGAAGTTTTGTGATTTGTTTCCCCGGCGCGAGGATTCCCTCCTTCCCTTCTGGGAATCCACCGGGTGGGATGAAACAATAACTCACCGAAGGGCAGGCCCCACGATGTTATGTGGGCCATTTCCACGAATATGGGTTTGTACCACTCTGCTTATGCCCCTTTCTCCTGGCTAGCCATATACAGGGGAACTAGAACGCTTGCATTCGACTTGGTGACAGGCCATTTGAACACATTCTTTGATTTTTCTTTGTCTTTTGTTTATAGTCTAAGATCCGAAGAGAGGTCGACCTTCACCGTTCTGGTTAACGGATCAAACATACTTCTTATGAAGTTTCATAAAAAGACGAACACGCCAAAAATGGGTTGCCTATCAAAATGTGGTCCAGACAATATATAGTGAGTTTCAAAAATTTGCACCATATGGAAAACTTTTTTATTATTTGTCAGAAAATTTTATACTTCATGAAAATTAGGGCATTGCAGAATACTTGCATTAGAGTGGACGAAAATTCAAATTTCCAAACGGTGTAAGGAGGAACAAAAAACAGAAATTTTGATCAAGTGTAAAATACCCCTTATTGTTGATATTATCAAAAAGTTTATTCAAGGAGGTTGTCCAGAATTGAAAACAATATTCAAATTTGGAATCACAGCCAGCGTAGTTTACTCTTGATCAAAATTCTATTTTCTGTTCCATCCTGTACACCGTTTGGAAATTTGAAATTTTGACAACTTTAGTGGAAGTATTCTGCAATATACTAATTTTCATGAAGAATAAAATTTTTTGACGAATCGAAAATAAAAAAGTTTTCCTGATGGTGCAAATTTTCCTACTCACTGTACCACATTTTGATAGGTAACCTATTTTAGGCGTATTCGTTTATTTATGGAACTTCATCAGAAGTATGTTCCATGCGTTAAACAGAACGGTGAAGGTCGACCTTTCTTCGGATCCTATACTATAATAAATAATTTGAGTTCGAAATACATGATTATTTCCAAAGTAATATATAGGATATTCCAGGATATCACAGTGGCGACGAGAATAAAACCTTTAAAAATATCATTAGAGAGAAATTGAAATGGTGGGGGTATGATTGATTTGTTTTTTTTTCTCTCTTTAGGGGGGAGATGTAGTAGCTATGTTTTTGTACTTGAAGCACTTTGTACATGGATGTTTATTATTAGTTGATCAAGTGACTCTTATATAAGTATGACGATTTGAATGTTGTTATAAATAAATAATTTGAGTTCGAAACACATGATTATTTCCAAAGTAATATATAGGATATTCCAGGATATCACACTATTAGTTGTCAATAAATACCTATCCCTTCAATTTACCAGGTGTTTTCATTCGAATTTATAATTAAACCGTAATAATGATCTTTTTGTTATGGAAAACCATGAAAGAATATACTTCGTATCAGCGTGAATAAAAAATACCGCTTTTTGACATATTAAGTATCCGATGAAAGTGAAAAAAGTATAATATTATATAGAACTGGTAGGTTCATTATTCTTAGGTCAAGGATTCTAAGTGATATGAATAGAAACGTTTAAATGATGAACACATACCGGCCGAACTTGGGCCGAACGACTAAAACAAATCAAAATTTGGCAGTTTAAATTTGTTTTTGTACAACTGTCATTAAAATTACATTTTTCTACAACTGTAGAAAAAGTCCACTTTTTTGTGTGGTTTGTGTGCCTAAAGTATTACAATATTTCACTATCAACATACGATTTCATTATTAAACGGAACAGCGTAAAAAAAGTGCACTTTTTTTAACGGCTGTTGCTAGGCAACACTGGCAACCGACAGTTTCATGCAACAACAGTGACAGATCCGAATAATAACGAAATCCTGTCATGAAGCCAGTTCTCATTTTCTTTGGCAACTAATAACCTATAAATCTGATATACAAATGTTTCACCAATAATATTCTTAGAATTCTTACTATTAAATAAGTATTATCAAAATTCCAAACTATCGCGGCGAATTTATTCAAAATAATAACATATACCTCTAAGGAACTATTGGACCTAATCTACAGTAGGTAATCCATGCAAGGTAGCTATGGCTGTTTGGCAGTCAGAAACTAGTTGACAACAATAATTAATGAAATTTGTGAAATTGGGCATCTATCCAGATAACGAATTCTTGATAACTATAAATTTAATTTAAGTAGAAATGAAAAGTGATGAAGATTGAACGGAGAAAATCGTGGATAGTGCAAATATGAGATTTCCTTGACATAGTGCAAAAAAAGAAAAAGGTATTCGTTGCTTCACGAGGATTGTTTATTTACGCCGGCCACCCGAGGTGGTGCTGTAGGTTTTCCGGGTTTTCTTGCAGCTGAAAAGTGAATACGCCACCAAAAATCAGTAAGTCGCCCGGAGCGCCACGGCAAATAATAATAATAGCCGTCCTCTACCCGCACAGGCCATGTCCAGTATTATTATTATTATTATTATTTTTTTTTTCTTTGGTGTGTTGGCATCGACTACTATGGTCATTAGCCACGTGTTCTGGATAGGCCTTGTTACTAACTCCATACGCCACCTTAGAAGCAGCATGATTATTCGTAGTCCCGTCAATCATGAAACGTGGGAAAGGTATTCTTCAATAACCCAGAATTAATTTCTAACGAAAAAAAGTCTGGTTCATTGGAGAATCGAACTCACGACCCTTGGATCATGAGCCGAGCGCTTTGGCCACTGCGCTACCTCGGTCGCCTATTATTATTATTATTATCATTATTATTATTATTATTTTGAACACAAATCTAAGAAAATTAAAAATTACTTCGATGGACTAGTTATTCGAAAGTCAAGTCAACATTAATAATAATAATATTGACCTCGATGAATAAACAAACAGCTCATCAGCGGCGAATTCGGAGTAAAATGAAATATTATCAGTTAATTTCTTTCAACGTTTTTGCAATGTATGCATGTATTAAACGTGAACGATATGACGTCAAAGAAAAATGTAGTATGCAATTTGCATTAAAATGGCCATTTTGTGCTCATTTCTTAATTGTTAAAATTGTTGTTTTCCGTTGTCAGCTTTCGTACCCTTACGAACGACAGCCCTAAAAAGTCGAAACTTGTGCGAGCCAAAGATTAACGAGGTCTTGTCTTTTAACGTGCGATTTCCAGCACTTTCTCTTGTCATCAGAAAGAAATCTGTAGTTGCTAGGATTTAAATAATGAATAATAAACAAATAAGGTGTTTATTTTAGAATTTCCACATCTACATTTCATGTGTATTGCCACGTCTTATTCCGTACTTATAACCCAGGGGGTCAGAGAAGGATGGGATAATGGGCGCAGAAGTAGCTACTCTACTGCTCTCGATCAGGAGAGCAGAAGAGCGCCCTGCCTAAGCGAACGTAGATCCCCCGCGAGAGGGCGCTGTTGTCCGCCCACGCTGGTGTTAACGCTGCGCCGGACATTTCAACACGTTATGGTTATCTTGCAGATAAAATACACTCCTCCTGCAAACCTAATGCGTGTTGTGTCTTTTTGGTATTCAATGTAGATATTGCAGGTATTAGTTTGTGAGGGTATAGTTAGTTCGATGTTAATACCGGAAAAGGCTGCAGCAAAAAAACCGGTTCGAGGTACTGTGCGTTTAGGATATTCGAGTAGGTTCCCTAAGGAACCGGTTATTCCTTCTACGTTCCTAAAAAATGTCAAGAGCCTGATAGATGAGCCCCCCGTGTTTGCAGACCGGCTCATCATCATCGTATGCTCTGACTCTAGTAATGTCTCTGGTGAGAGGACTTTTATGGATAAAGTATTTATAAAACTTATAAGATAAGTTTTTTATATATGTCGGAACTGAGTCGACGCCAGCAAGCTCCCTAAGAGTGTCCAACCGAGTGTATCTTCTACTGTTAGTGATGATACGGAGTACTTTATTCTGCATCCACCGGACAAACGTATGTCATGGCTGGTCTGATGAATTGCTTATATATCAGCAGCTTATTTGTCTGACTGGGTTTCGAGTCTCTGAATATCAGAGGGTAGGTGCGCTTGAGCGCTGCTCCTGCCCTCTGGATAGCCAGGGTTATATGTCGTGAGAAGTTCAGACGCTTGTCCAGCTGTACTCCCAGGTATTTCGCAGTGTTGGCGGTCTTACGGCCTCGCCACTTATCATCAATTTCCTGTACACTTTGGGGTGTTTACACTTTTCAGTGGAATTGATGGTCTCTGACTTGGCCGGATTCACCTCAATCTTGTTTCCGGCCAGATACGGTATGACCTCCCTATCTAGATGTATCTGGATCCGCGATGCGGCAGCGACGCTTGAGAAGTGCTGGGCATATATGGCGGTATCGTTCGCATATATGGCCGTATCCATGTCCTGTCTCCCGCACTAACGGACGAACCCTGCGGAACACTTGCCTCTATCGGAAACTGCGGAGCGAGTGTTATTTACTCGCACCGTAAAAGTTCTCCCAACAAGGTAAGAATTTACCAACATTACCATGTATGAAGGCATGCCTGCCAACAGCATTTTAGCGATCAGACCTTAAACCCATACTGAGTCAAGGGCTTTCTTCATGCCCCACAGGACCATGACTGTGTTGAGTCCACGTACAATTCTTACGACTTGCGAGGTCGTACTATGACCTTTTCGAAATCCGAATTGTACACATCGGGGATCATTTAGAGTTTCTCCTCGAGACTCAACAACCGTCTCAGAAGGATCTACTCGATAACCTTGGCGATCACACTCAGGAGTGAGATGGGGCAGTAGCTGTCGAGCTTATGGCCATCCTTGCCAGGTTTCAGGATTGGTATCACCAGTGCCTTCTTCAGACACTCTGGTTAACACCCCCATTTAATAATGGCATTAATCAGGTGGATTAACTGGACGAGGACCTTCCGCTGCAAGGCTTCTGAGCAGAGTAACGTCCAAGCCATCCGGCCCAGGCGCCTTATTCGTCGGAAGTCTTTTAATGACTGTTAGCTCCTCATAGTTTGTCATTATTTTGGCAAACCTATGAGGGCCAATAGGGAGGGACACCGACTCTCTGAAATCTTTAGTTATCCGAGTTTTCTGTCTATGCCCTTCACTAACGTCAGGCGTCCTTTTTTATGCACGTTGGCGAAGTGCACTTCCAACTATTCCGCCTTCTGATGGTCCGTCACAAGCCCCTCATCACTCTTCTCCATGGCCGGAATCGGTGCGAATTTCTTCGAAATACGCTTCGTCATCCGCCACAGAGAATTGTCACGAGGATCAGCTCCGAAATATCTCTCCCTAGCCTTGTCAGGTCGTTTTTATAAGCTGGATTGCGTGTGCTTTGCCACTTTTTCCGAAGAGAGTTTTTCAGATTGTAGTTGCTAGGATTTGAACCTAGACGACCAGTAACATCAATGGCTTTGAACGCGACGGTCTTAACCACTGAGCTACCTAACCTAACAGTAATATCGTAGACATGGTTCCAGGATTCATGTTATTGATATTGTTATAATTCAAAATACCTAGAGCACGATAAAAGATATAACCTAAATCGAGTGATTTTCATTCAAGAATTTGTGATTATTCTCTTTGATTCACTTTTTTGTTTTTTCTTAGCGTCACAAAAAATGTGTAAGTTATGATCTAGATAACGAAAATGATTTCAATTTCGGTGAAGTCAAGGTGAGCATACTTATAGGCCAAAACAAATATCCTCAATTTTCTATTGATAATTTCCTAGTCTCCCGATAAAAGCAGTTCCTTGCATAATACATAGTCATGAGAAGTTATTAGATAATTATATATTGATGATTTACAAAAGTAATTTAATCAAGGAAACAAAAATTCAGTAATGCATGAAATGACAGTGAAGACATTGAATTATACCTATTACGTCATCTTTGTTTTCAAGCAGTAAATAACTCGGTTGATTGTGATAAACCCATTTTTATTACTTGTTAATTGATCAGTTAATATATGAATATACTAGCAGCTCCGAATTGTGGAACCGACTACCTGATTTTAATAATTCGGTTCTCGAATTTCAGACCAACTCAAAAAGCCCCCTCTTTTAAAATCAATGATTTGTGGACTAGACTTATTACTTTTTGTAAGATTTGTTCGGCTAAGTTCTATAAGAAGAATTTGAAATTTTTCAAATTTTAATAAAGAATAAAATATAAAATTTGAGAGCTGGTATGTTGAACTTCTGTTTTTGAAAACCAAAAGGAAATTTTCAAAACTAATAGTCCGAATACGTCAACGATAGTAACGTTAATAAACCATCAATCTCCATAATTGATGATTGCAATAAGACTGATAAAAACCGCCCCAGCACAAGTGGAATCAGTTCAAATAAAAATGCACCAAAGAAAATAAAAATGCTCTGTTTATATAGCGATTCATCTTCTTCCGAATCTGATTTCAGCGTTTATGATAATCCTTCTGACAATATGAAAAGCGACAATGATGATTTGATATAAAAGTTTTCCGCTATATCAAAAGTAAAACAACGTACAATGAAGAAATATAAAATATATTGCCATTGACTCTCCAAAAAGATCCACATCCTGGTGACACTTCTTTCAAAGATATGTGCTTACTAACCACACCCGGAATCAAGATGTACGGTACGAACTACAAATGAAATATTTTCCAAATCAGTACAAAAAACACTACAACAACAAAAAAATAAGACAAGAAAAATTCAAAAAGAATTAACAGGATGAAAAAATTAAAAAGAACAAGACAAGATGAAAGACAAAAAAGAAAGGGCACAAGAAAAGGTAATAAGCAAACTACAAGTCAACATAAACAGCAAAAACAAAGACCAGGAAATAAAATGAACAAGAAATGCGGAACTGCGGGATCAAAAGTAGAATGGTACGGCTAGACGCTTTTGGCGAAATTCAGGAAGACATTTGTTAAAGTTTTAAGGCCCATTTTGCAGCAACAAAAACGAAATTATACACTCTCTTGAAATGAAAGTTTTTGGAGTTCGAATTTGTATTACTTGCATTCATCGTACACTGGAACAACCAAAATCCAAGGTGAATTTCGTAAATTGAAAAGTTTGCTGAGTCACTTTTAGCACTTTCTACTTTCTTTAAATCGTTAACCTTGGTATTTTGGATTTTTTTCCTACAGTTAGATTAGTATAATCAAAGCCCAATTAACCTGATAACGATTTTTCCCAAAATATACCTTTACCTACTTAATAATTGTTTATGTGGAACAATTACGGAGTTCGAAAGCAGCTTTGTCATTTTTAGTTAAACCCGCACACTCTTCAAGAACTGGCCACATGCAAGACACAATCTCATATCGGCGTGGCGATCTTCATTACATACAAAACAGAACCACGATTCACTACTTTTGAATTTCTTGTTCATTTTATTTTCCGGTCTTTCTTTGCTTTTGCTGTTTATGTTGCCATGTTTTTTGTTCATGTCCTTTTATTGTTTGTGACCTTTCTTTTTGACTTTTATCTTGTCTTGTTTTTCTTATTGGTTTTTAAATTTTCACTCTAGTTGATTCTTTTTGCCTTTTATCTTATCTTTTATTTTTTTTTGGTTGTTGTTTGAGTTTTTGTACTGATGTGGAAAAAATATCCTGCGTAACCTATTGTGTCTGGCTATTATTTATCGGTTTTCGGTTAGTTAATTGTTTTTAAAATTGTTTTTTCCGTTAACCAGCTGTGGTCCCCTTACGAACGGCAGCCCTCAAAAGTCGAAACTTGTGCAAGCCAAGGATTAACGAGGTCTTACCTTTTAACGTGCGATTCCTAGCACTTTCTCGGCCATCAGATACAAATCTGTAGTCGCTAGGATTCGATCGAACCTAGCCGACCAGCAGTCAATGATTTTGAACGCGACAGTCTCAACCACTGAGCTACTTGGCCCAACCATTGAAAGATGTGGATGGGATCTTTTTCGGGAGTAAATGGCCTTATATTTTTTTAGCGTACGTTGTTCTACTTGACACAGTGGAAATCTTTTTTATCAAATCATCAACAGAGCTGTTTATGCACTTATACTGGGGCGGTTTTTATCAGTCTTATGTCATCTTTAATTATGAAGATTGATGGCTTAATATCGTTATTATCGTTTACGTATTCGAGCTGCTATAATGAGTATATTTTCTTCAACATGCGTTACAAGACTTGGTGCAAATATTGATAAACTTGATACAAGACCAAGACCACGACCAAGACCACGACCACGACCACGACCACGACCACGACCACGACCACGACCACGACCGAGACCGAGACCGAGACCAAGACCAAGACCAAGACAAATACCAAGACAAATACCAAGACAAATACCAAGACAAATACCAAGACAAATACCAAGACCAAGACCAAGACCAAGACCAAGACCAAGACCAAGACCAAGACCAAGACCAAGACCAAGACCAAGACCAAGACCAAGACCAAGACCAAGACCAAGACCAAGACCAAGACCAAGACCAAGACCAAGACCAAGACCAAGACCAAGACCAAGACCAAGACCAAGACCAAGACCAAGACCAAGACCAAGACCAAGACCAAGACCAAGACCAAGACCAAGACCAAGACCAAGACCAAGACCAAGACCAAGACCAAGACCAAGACCAAGACCAAGACCAAGACCAAGACCAAGACCAAGACCAAGACCAAGACCAAGACCAAGACCAAGACCAAGACCAAGACCAAGACCAAAACCAAGACCAAGACCAAGACCAAGACCAAGACCAAGACCAAGACCAAGACCAAGACCAAGACCAAGACCAAGACCAAGACCAAGACCAAGACCAAGACCAAGACCAAGACCAAGACCAAGACCAAGACCAAGACCAAGACCAAGACCAAGACCAAGACCAGCTCAACAAACAGTCTTGGTCTTGGTATTGGTCTCGAAAGAAAAAAAAAAGAACTTAAATCTACTCAATATTAAGAAAAATCTGAAGGAAAATGTTGCATTTTATTTCAGTTATTTATTTTTCATATGGTAGGTTTTTAATTTTTGTTCACTCAAAATCGAAAATACATGTTTTAAATTCAGTATTGCAGTTTTTAACAGTTTACAACAAATAGGTATATGTTATAAGGTCGCGTCGCAGTGGTCCATATATACCTCCATACCTCCTACTATAGAAAAAAATGTAATACAAATATTTGGTTTGAATTTGAAATTACTAGCAAGTTTTTTTAGAAAAATTACAACTACCCCAGTGGATTCGCGACATTTTCAGATGATTCATATGTGAATTACGTTGAAATACGTCAATCAATGAAAAAGTTATAAGGGAATGAAATTTGAAAAATATACCGTTTAATCAACCCACCAATTCAATTTCAAAACTTTTATTAGAACTTTGACTATACCACTGGATTCAGGGAGTCTCGAAATATTACTGGTTGTAATTTCATAGAAATCTGTTGATAAATATAAAAAAATAAAAATGTATGATGTGAAATTGCATTTTCCTGAAATTGCATTAAAATATTATTCAAAGGACATGGCACTGGATACATGTATTCCTGGGGCTCGACAGATTTTTCTGATTTTTTGATATATCACTGTAGTGGTAAAAAAAAGCAATTTTCTTTATTACACTACAGGGTCTAACGCCAATTATGGAAAATACTGCCTGCGAGTGGATTTTTCTCAATTTTTGGGGTTATTATACTGTGAAAAATATTGATCGAATTTGAATATATCAATCATGTTGCACATAAGTACTTACAGGATGAGGCAGAAAATGCGGTTTTTCTGAAACTCTTTCATTGACTTCTCGCCCAAGTGTGGGCTTTCCGTTAACTTTCTTGAAGCATATTCTTTGAATTAAGCCAATTAACTTTTTTAATACATTTCACAATGTGTCTACACAGTGAGCGAAAAATAGTGTTGAATTATAGGAGACAACACGAGTAGATTCATTATTGATATATCACAAAGAATAAAGATGAAGTTTTGTCTACTCTTTTTTGTGACGATACATGGTGAGCCCAAAAAGACAAATTCTTGAAACGAAATTATGGGCGAATATTTATTTTATTTCTGTTGATATGAAAGCTATATGAGTACATTGAACTTTCCAAATCACATTTTCCAATGTACCTACATGATTAGACACGAAACATTGATTTATGGAAAATACTCTTTACTACTAATTTTTGACATAGTAAAGAGGATGAAAATAAATGTTTGTGTAACCGTATAGGTGATTCCGAAAACACGTATTAATTGAAACCTGACCTGAAAATATTCAAAACGAGTAGTTTTTCAATCAACCCTCAAAAAGTTGTAGCAGCTGCAATGGTATGCGCTTATGCATATGATCAGTATAGCATAGCTAAGTTAGTAATAAAATTGTCGAATCTCAATTTTCATTTCATATTTGATTATATTACAGTGCTGGCAAATGTGTTCTGAAAACAACTATTAACAATATCATCTCACATAACTTAAGACAATTTTTTGTTCACTCTGTAAACACACTTAAATGGATTCAGAACATTTCAATGAAAAGTCTACACTTAGGCAAGAAGTCAATAAACGGGTTTCAGGTAAAACGCGTTTTCTGTCTCAGCCTGTAAGTATGTACACCATAATTGATATATTCAAAGTCAATCGATATTTTCCACAGGATCTTATACCCAAAAAACAAGAAAAATTCACTCATAGACAGGATTTTTCCATAATTGGCATAAGACATTCAACCCATATTTCTGGCTCACCCTGTAGGGCCAGAAAAAAAGTGTAATGAAGAAAGTTGTTCCTTTTGAACTCTATCTATGATATATCCAAAAATAAAAAAAATCTGTCGAGCCCCCGGAATACATGTATCCAGTGCCATGTCTTTTTATTATCTTATTATTTTCTTATTTATGAATAGATTTCGATGAAACTTTGATAAATAATATATCAAGACCTCCTGAATACAGTGAAGTTTTACGAATTTTGATAAAAATTCTGAAATTGAATTGGTGGGTTGATTAAATGGCATATTTTTTTCAATTTCATTCTTTTATAACGTAATTCACAATTATATGATTTGAAAATGTCGCGAATCCAGTGGTGTAGTCATATTTTTTCTAAAAAACTCGCTAGTAACTTTTTTAGATTTTTGACCTTGAAAAATCGGATTAGTTGCCCTAGAAATGGAGATTCGTTCATGAAATTTGGTGTCCCAGTGAATGTCTACCTAATGAAAAAAAATAAAAATTCCAATCGGTTGGAAAATGTAGATTTTATAAGGATGCTCCAGTCTTAAGTGGGTCACACTCTAGATATTTCATGTAGTATTCATATCGGACGTAAATATATCATTCAGGATCATAAAAATACAAACTGTTGATTGAAACTCCATGCATTCTCTTCCATTTTTTTTATTTGATCATCAATTTGTTTATATAATATTAAAAATGAGCGAGAACTCTCTGCTTTTGCTGTGTGCAACGAAATTTCTCAAGCGTGAAATGAAGGTATGATTTCTCACAATGCTACCAAGCCATTGAATTCGAAACAATGCCTTACAGTTATGCGAATATCCACACCTCAGAAATTGAATAATTTCATCATACACATAAATAACCAAGAAAATAGTTATTGAAGATAGTCAATTATTTAGGTACCTATATAGGAGAAATGAGTGAATGAATAGTTACAAGTACACACATAGCTGCAAATTTGAATATATTCACGTAAATGATGCGCAGTAGTCGTTTGACGTACGTAATACCTATATAGTGATGAGGCAAACGTTTATGCAGGAAACAACTTGGTACGGTGTAAAAAATTAAAACAATAAAAATGGAGTTTCAATCTGATATTATGTTAAACATTTTGTATAAAATTTGTTTTATTCTGTAAATTCTTCCACATACCTAATGGTTCCTACATTGGAGTCTCCGATTGTACCTGTTTTTGCTCACTGACCCGAGCGTACAGTCTATGTTTTTTCTTCCGAATGCCTTTCTCACGTTATTCTTTGCGCATGAAGTGAACATTTTACATTTTCAGCTATGTTTGTTTCACTGTACTCGAGCAACGAGGATGTAAAGTCGTGATATCGTTCGAGGTGAGAGGTGAACAAGTACTTAGTACGAGCCGAGGCAAAGCCGAGGATTATATTGCTTGCCCAGTATGTTAACAATCGCGACATTCCGTGTTACTTATTACGTATTTCCTGCTGCCGGTCGACATTTCCCAAAATTTGGCAAAATTAAAGTTTGTTTTCGTAATCGTCATGATTGGTCGTTCTAACTCTTTCTTTCCGAGTTGCTTGTGCGCGTATCTAAAGAGATAAGGCGTTGCAGAAATTCAAGAACTCAAAAGCAGAGGCGGATTGGTTGAGATATAAAGACCTACGAAATTACGCAGTTTCGATGGTGAGAACTGAGAAAAGAGCTTACCTTAGGTCTGTTTGCGCTGAAAACGACTCTCGTAAAACATGGAAAACACTAAGTAATCTCAATATTCGATCTAATGATAAACATACCATACCAGAAAATTTATCTGATCCCAATGATAAAGTTTGTACAGAATGTTTCTAATAACTGTGATGAGAAGATCGAATTTTTTAGTAGAAATAAATTCGACCCGAATAACACATTTTCATTTCATCTCACTACAGTGGAGAATGTTCGTAATATATTGCAATCTATTAAAACGCAGGCTATGGGTGTTGATCAGATCTCTTCTAGTATGATTAAATACTGCTCTCCAGTTATCGATGTCTATATTACACATATAATTAACTGCAGCATAGAAATATCCTACTTTCCGTCTCAATGGAAGGTAGCCTTCGGTAAGCCTATTCCTAAAAAATCAGACCCTCTATGCTTTTCTGATCTCAGAATCATTAGTATTTTACCAACCATGTCCAAAATATTTGAGAGAATAATATACAATCAAATATTCGAGTACTTCACATTAAATAAATTGATACCAGATACTCAGTGTGGTTTTAGAAAAGGATACAGCACCGGCACAGCATTAGCAACGGTAACTACTGATATTATTGAATCATTGGATAAAGGGATGGTTAGCTTGCTTGTGTTACTGGATTTCTCAAAAGCGTTTGACACGATTAACCACGAATTGATCTGTGCTAAATTGCGCTACTATGGTTTCGATAATAATTCAAATTTTCTTATTTGGTCGTATCTGTTAGGTCGGTCGCAACAAGTGTGTATCAATAACCGATACTCCTCATCCTTGGATATATTCTCAGGGGTCCCTCAAGGATCTATACTTGGACCGCTTATATTCATCATCTATACCGCCGATATACTAACATCTGTTAAATATTGTAAAGTTCAAGCTTATGCCGATGATACACAGCTATATACACACTTTGATGTTGATAATTTCTACAATGTGCAAGTTCTTATTAACCAAGACCTTGATCACATAAAAAATCTAGCGAAACAACATGATCTGAAACTCAACTCTGATAAAACGACACTTATGTGTTTTGGCACCCAAAGTAAACGGCAAACTATCATTGATAATCTGCATGTTAACATTGACAGACATATATTGAGCCTTGTGGACTCGACAAGAAATTTAGGTATTCAACTTGACTCAGACCTCAGATTCTTGGGTCATATTAAAAATCTGATAAAAAAAGCTTATGCATCGTTGAAATTTCTGTATTGTAACCGCCATATCATGAGCATTAAATTGAAGAAAATGTTGTGTGATTCACTTGTTTTGAGTCACTTCAATTATTGTGATTTTATATATGGCCCATGCTTACTTATGTCTGATGTAAATCGAATACAGAAAGTGCAAAACTCATGCTGCTGTCGTTTGATTCATGGCATTAGAAAATACGATCACATTTCTCAGAAATTCGTGGAAACCAAATGGTTAAATATGTCTAATCGAAGAAAGCACCACCTAGGAAATTTTACGTTCAATCTTATAAATTCATCATACTCGTCTTCTCTAAAAAACAAGCTAATTCCACGCAGTAATATACATTCCAGAACCATTAGAAAAATTAACAAATTAACTATACCGCATCATCGCTCATCCATGTTTCGAAGATCATTCATATATAATTCAATATATGTTTACAATCTTCTACCCGAAGAATTCAAGCTTCTGAATATAAATAAATTTAAATACAAATTCAAGCAATTTTTGTTCAATGAACAGTGAAATCTTAGTAATCACCTACGCCACCGGTGGATCAACCCAGCACTAATCATGGAATTTTATATTTGTTATTGTAAATTATATCTTTTATAGATCTAGGTATTGCTATAACAAACTGTTATGTAATATATCTTTTCCGCGATCTGATTTGGTTGAGTTTGAGTAGCTCTGAGCTAGACTCCGCCAAAATTAATCGCGTATATTCAATAATGTATTTTTAATAAGTTAATAAAGCCGATTTATTATTATTATTATTATTATTATTATTTAGGTTTTCGCGGAATACTGGTTACCAAATAACAGAAATGAAAAGGAATAATATTGAAAAAGTCTCATCACAAATTAATGTAAAATTTCTAGTTTTCTGTCAATATTTTTGTAAATCGTAAGCGACAGTAATATAGCACTGTGAGTCACGTAATTTAACAGTTGTGAAATAATCGATGGAGGGACAAACAAAAAACTTTGCTAACCGGAATATAATATTTCGTTGTTTTCAGACTTGAACTGCGAATGTCAAAATGATAATGCAGAAGAAAGATTTATGAAGAAATACCTTTTTGCCACCATAATCAAATGTAAAATTCACCTCCCAATTTGGGGTAGTTTATTCTTGTAATTTTTCGAAGAACTTTGCTTTCCAGTGAAGATTTTTCATTGAAACAGTAAATTACGATTGCTCAAGATGTAAGTTTCGTGACAACATTGAGAAAAATTAGGACCAACCCTCTCATAAAAAAAGTTAATTCTTTTAAGTTTGTGAAGAACTTTGCTGACTGGGGATTTCCTGTAAAGATATGTCATTGACGCAGTATAATACAATTTCTCAAAACGTACTTTTTATGCCACCGTAGAAAAAATTTTGTATCAGCTCCCGCATAAGGGTAGTTTATTCCAGTGATTTTTTTAATAACTTTGCTGACTGAGGTTTCCAGTGAAGATATTTCATTGAAACAGAAAATAAAAAAATCACCTGCCACCTAAGGGTAGTTTATTCTTGTGATTTTTTGAAAACCATTGCTGACCGAGAGTTTCCAGTATAGACATTTTGTTGAAACACTACATTATGATTTCTCATAACGTACTTTTTGTGTCACGAAAGAAAAATTTGAGATCAGCCACCACGTGATTTAAACTTTCTGACCAATGGGTTTCAGTAAAACTATTTTGTTAAAAGAGTAGATTATGTTGAAAAAGGGAACATTCTCCATGAAAATTGAAAAATAAAAAATGTGATTTATTTGTAATATCCAACAGAAAACAACTACTTCCCCGGCACAAGCCACGCTGGACATTGAACTACATCTGATAGATATTGTAAAAAGGCTCTAACTGAAAAGAAAGGAAAAAATTTTCACTTTCAGATTTTTTCTGTTAGATATTACAAATAAATCAAATTTTTCATTTTTCAATTTTCATGGAGAATGTTTCACTTTTCAACATGAATACCTCCCAAGAGATTATCTTGAACGATGCATGGAAAATAGCGACTAAAGTTTGTCTTTCAGCCGCAGATGATTCCACAACGGATTTTATGAATGTCCTATTCATATTTTCTAAAAAATCTAGTAGATTATGATTTCTCGAAACGTACTTTTGTGTCTCTGTGAAAGATCGGTCAACCTCCACATAAGGGTAGATTATTACTGTGATTTTTTGAAATAATTTGCTGTCCGAGGGTTTCCAGTAAAGATATTTTGCTAAAACAGTAGATTATGGTTCCTCCAAACGTACTTTTTGTTTCACTATAGAAAAATTGATATTTATATGGTTTATTCTTGTGACTTTTGAAAACTTTGCTGACCAAGGGTTTTCAGTGAATATATTTTGTTGAAACAGTAGATGATATTTTGATTTTTGTTGAAAAACAAACTTTAGTCGCTATTTCCATCGTTCAAGATAACTTCTTGGGAGGATTTATGTTGAAAAGGGGAACATTCTCCATGAAAATTTAAAAATGACAAAATATGATTTATTTGTGGTATCTAACAGAAAATAACTACTTCCCCGGCTAAAGCTACGCTGGACATTGAACTACATCTGTTAGATATTGTAAAAAGACTCTTAGTGAAAAGAAAAAATCTGAAAGTGAAAATTCGCATTTTTATTCGGATAGTTCATTTTTTAATTTCCTCTAGTTTTGCCTATTCATAGTTTCGAAAAAAAATTAAAATGCAATGCCCATGACAGGTCTTTGTCAAAAAATAACTTTCAAAGTGTCACCGCAGAAGGAATATTTCCATCAATTTCCATCCTTGATAAGTATGTGTAATTGCTTCTGAAGAGCCCGAATTCCAATTTTTTATCAATCTCCCTGAAGCGCTTGGCAAAGCGAAATAGATTTTCGTCGACCAAAATGTATTGGGGATTAAATGCGAGAGAAGCGAACCTTGCTTCAATGAAATGAACGCTTTCTGTGAGTGATATTTTTTAATAACAATCTCCCTATCTAATTTATTTAATGAATTTTCAATTAAAACTAGAGAAAATTATAAAAAAATCAACTATCTGAATGAAAATGCGAATTTTCACTTTCAGATTTTTTCCTTTCAGTTTTTTCTCAATATCTATCAGATGTAGTTCAATGTCCAGCGTGGCTTTAGCCGGGGAAATAGTTGTTTTCTGTTAGATATTACAAATAAATCACATTTTTTCATTTTTCAATTTTCATGGAGAATGTTCCCCTTTTCAGTAGATTATAATTTCTCAAAACGTATTTTTGTCACCACAAAAAAAATCGGTCAACCGCCACATAAAGGGTGTTTAATTCTGGAGATTTTTTGGAAAACTTTACTGGCCGAGGGTTTTCAGTGAAGATATTTCATTGAAACAGTATAGGTATTATGATTTCCCAAAACGTAATTTTCGTGCTACCTTAGAAAAAATTAGGATCAGCTCCCACATAAGGGTGGTTTATTCCTGTAATTTTTTTAATAACTTTGCTGACCGAGGGCTTCCAGAGAAGATAATTTATTGAAACAAGAGATTACCATTTCTTAAAACGTTCTTTTTGTGCCACTATAGAGAAAATTGGGATCAAAGTGTAGTTTATCCCTACAATTTTTCAAGAAACTTTGCTGACCGAAGGTTTCCTTTGAAGATATGGCGAGGAGATGGTCTTAGGGGTCAAATCTTTATTTCTACTATTTTGTCGATATCTCCCGTACTTACTATTGGATTCAGAGGAAAACATTTGGAGGGATTTATATCGAAAATATTTTCAACCTTTGAATATTTTTGCAGTCAGTTGTTTTCGAAAAAATAAAATTGTTAAAATAACGAAATTTAATTTTCATAATTTAAACTGTTTCTCGATTTTGGGGTGAGAATAAGAGAATTTATTTGAAATGTCTTGTTGCACCATTCACGAAGTTCACAGTGCATTCTGCAGATTTTTTTCATATTTCAATGACAGAGAAAATAATCAGTTTTACTGATTTGTCCTCCGGTTTTGGAGATATTTCGTTTCCATGATGACACACCAGACAGATCACGGAACAGTTCAAAGTTGGTCAAAATTTTCGTAATTACAGTGCGTCAAACATAGCTGAAATCATGGAAATATGCTCGCCCATCATGCCCATTAGTTGTAGTATGACTATAGTCCGTAGGCAATATCCCATGATGAGACACTTAACATCAAATGTCCGCGCCAGAGTGGGAATTTCACAGTTTCATCTATGTTTACCAAACTGTATAATTTCGCCTCTATTTCGCTTAGTTTCCGAAGTAACATTTAAAATCTAGTCAGTCGGTAAACCAGGGTTTTTAGACATCTTAGGTTTCAATCTCAAAATTATCAAAAGAAAACTTGTAAAATCATAGAAATCCGTCACAGGTTAGTATAGGGATAGTTGCAATTTTATTTAAAAAAAATTCTGGGGGAGGATACTATCAACGTCGTTCAGCTATACAATACAAAACTGATGTTCATTGAATTGTGAAGGGGATGTAAAAACAATAAGAAAGAAGAGCACTTCGCTTGCAGTACTCATAACCAAGGGCCATTTTACCTATAAGGGGTTATTTCACCCTTTTCATCGAACAGACTGTGCGGTGATATTTTTTTACGATGGGGGCTTGAACTTATTATCCTGAAGAATATGCTGGTACGCTGAGATAGTATCTCTATTCCAGTTCCATTCACTGATGCTCTTTTGAGTGCATCTTGACAAATTGCTTTGTTTCATCACGTAAACATTCATGAGTAACCAAAGCAGTTTGAGAAAACCTAAAAATATTTGTCTTCATGTTATTTAGTAGATTAGGACGATTTCTAGAAGTTATGTGGTATACAAAAAGTTTGCACCATATGGGAAACTTTTTTCTTATGCATTTGTCAGAAAATTTTATTTTTCATATAAGTTGGTGCATTTCGGAAAAATTGTATTTGATTTATCAAAATTATGAATTTCCATACAGTTTACATGGAAGAACAAAAAATAGGAATTTTGATCAAGAGTAAACTAGTTTAAATAAGGGTATACCCTTATTTTCGATCTCATCAAAGATATTTATTTAGAAAAGTTATTAAGAAACAAAAACAATATTCAGATTTGGTATCACAGCCAACTGAGCAACAAAAAATGTTTTCCCAATTTTTTATGGTTCTAGCCTCACAAAGAGCACTAGTACATCATATGCACCTTAGGCACCTCCCTCATATTCCTACAATGACATTTCAATGAAGTATTTGGTCATATATCGACGTTTGTTGAAAACTGTATGAATTTTTACTAGTTTTTTGGTGCAAATTTGATATTTCACTCTGTATGTATGTATGTCAATAATAACTATCACTGTCATTTCACGAAAGGAAATTATTGAATGAATAAATGTATTATTGGTAAACCATTAAATAATTCAAATCTGCAACTTTACGATCATTTTACTCATAAAAACTGTGATTTTTTTATTTTTCCCGTATATATGGCTATGATTTTGAATTTGATTCAAAACAACTTGTCTACATTAACTTTTTCGATAATGTTACAAATAAGGGTAGTTCACACTTGATGAAATTTCTTATTTTTTGTTCTCCCTTGTATACCTTTTAGAAATTTTAAATTATGACAACTTATATGCAAATTTTCTGCAAAGCACTAATTTTTATGAGGAATAAAATTTTAATAAACAAGTTTTCCATATGGTGCAAACTTTTTGACACTCACTGTATAATGTAAATATTTATATAGATCATTACACAATTAACGTTAATATTTTTATATTTCCTGAAGGAAATCTGGTGTAATATTGGACCAGAATTTTCAAATCTGCATACCATGCAATAATAGTTATTTATTATACAAGGTAAAAAAGTATTAGATTTTAGCTGGAGGTTGTGTTGTCTCCCGACGCAAAGCGGAGGGAGACAAAAAACCGAGAGCTAAAATCTAACCTTTATCCCGTGTATAATACACTATTTTTTTTCTGTGACGGGAAAAAGGACGATTTAATCAAATATCTACCTTAACCTATGTGTACATATATCCGGGTACTCACTTTTTTCCCGTGGGCAAAAAGTACTCACTTCTTTCACGGTTCTAAGGGAAAAAAGTAATTTTATAAAAAGTTATATTTTATTACTTGTCAACAAGCATAGAATGTCAAACTTTTTTCCCGTCACAGAAAAAAAGCTATTTTCAATTTGATAAAAGAAATTGTTAATAGAATATCTTACACAAAATCAATAAATTCCACACAATTATTTAAAAATATGGAATTTGTTTGAAGAAACTGAAGAGGAAATTTCAATTTTATTATTATCATAATCATTAACGAATTAGTTCTAAATGAATATGTATTTATCAGTGACGATATATACCTTATCACCTAAACTTAATTATTTTCAAAAATTTTCAAGATTCTGGTTTTATGCAGGGTGTAACATAAGTACGTTAAAATATTCAAGTAACGTATTCCTGAGACAATTTTAAAAAAGTCTATATGAAGTTGTGTCCGGAAATGCTTCGTTTCGGACATACAGGGTGTTGAAATTGAATTTTTTTTTTTCGCTTTTTGAAAATAACTTTTGCAAGAAATAAGTTATTTGCACGAAATTTGGTATCCGGGTGTTTTTTTGCACGGGAAATCATAATTTCACATCAATTTTCATGTAACATCCAGAGGGCGCTGCGTACGCTGTCATTATTCATTTCAAATTGCCCTAACATTTTTGACAGTAAACTTTTGGTACTTTTCATGAAAAAACCTCATTCCCACACCTTTTCCAAGTAAAAAAGGTACACTTTCTCAACAATGCTGGAGGTGATCGTTTTCGAGATATTTGTAATTTTCTATATTGATGCATGTTACTTAGCTCCTAGGGCGCTAAGTGAAGTTGCTGAGAACATTCCAAAAACTAATTATGTGGTAGATCTCGTCAAAATAAACAACTTTTTTCCTATAAAATGTTTATCGGATAATGATTCGTTTTCGAGATACAGATTGTTGAAATTTTTCTAAGCAACTTCACTTAGCGCCCTAGGAGCTAAGTAACATGCATTGATATAGAAAATTGTAAATATCTCGAAAAAGATAACCTCCAGCGTTGTTGAGGAAGTACCAAAGTACCAAAAGTTTACTGTCAAAAATGTTAGGGCAATTTGAAATAAATAATGACAGCGTACGCAGCGCCCTCTAGACGTTACATAAAAAATAATACGAAATTATGATTTCCCACGTCAAAAAAACTCCGGGTACCAAATTTCGTGCAAATGACTTAATTTTTGCAAAAGTTATTTTTAAAAAGCGTACAAAAAAATTCAATTTCAACGCCCTGTATGTCCGAAACGAAGCATTTCCGGACGAAGTTTATTTAAACTTTTTTCTTAAAATTGTCTCAGGAATACGACACTTGAATATTTTAACGTACTTAGGTTACACCCTGTATAAACTGCAAATTGTGTTTATTTATTGAAGGCAATGTTTCAACTGGTATACAGCTTGGCAAATCTAACAAGGCATGCGAAATCGGCAAGCCTATCGATGCGCTGTACCAGAAGAGTTCAGTATACATTCTAACTGAATGTATAATTTACACTATCGTTCGAAAACTTTCTCATTGATAATGTTCCGTCCATCCTCTCTTGTATATGTTTCACTAGTTTATTAAATTTCATTAGTTACTATAAGTTCTATAATATATCTTACTTTTCGAGTACCCTCGTATCTTGCGCGATAACGAGAGTGTTCATATTTTAAAACCTGTTGCGCCTGCCCCCAGACGAGCGTGTGGGGAACGAGACAACACGGAGCACAAAAGGACGAGGCGAAAGAAAGAAAAAGAAGCAACATAGTTCCCCAATTAACAAACAAAAAACCTCGACACGATATCGTTTGATAAGTGATCAACACACTCAGTTTTGCTAGTACGGGATTTCTCTCAATATCCATATTAATTGTATTTTTAAGTGCCGGCCGGCGTGACATGCGAACATTACCGCCGATAGTGCATGTGAGGTGATTGGGATAAGAAGCAAGAAGTTGTCTACCACATTTGGCGATCTCAGGAGCTAACAAAAAGGTATTTATTATATGAAACTCTCACGAACTTACAGTCCTCTACCCTCTCACTCTAGTGAAACCATCCTGTACAGGGTGAATAATATTATCTCTCATTCTCATAAGGATTCATCCTATACAGGGTGAATAATATTATTTCTCATTCTCATAAGGATTCATCCTATACAGGGTGAATAATATTATTTCTCATTCTCATAAGGATTCATCCTATACAGGGTGAATAATATTATTTCTCATTCTCATAAGGATTCATCCTATACAGGGTGAATAATATTATTTCTCATTCTCATAAGGATTCATCCTATACAGGGTGAATAATATTATTTCTCATTTTCATACGAATTCGTCCTATACAGGGTGATCAATATTATTTCTCATTTTCATACGAATTCGTCCTATACCGGGTGATCAATAATAAGTCCCATAAGAATTCATCCTATACAGGATGATTGATATGATTTCTCATTCATAAATTTGTTGACATGATTGATTTTTGGTATTGATTACCAAAATAGTCACACGTATAAAGCGTTCAAAGTATAATCTTCCTCCCCGTTTCCGGAATCACGGAAATTATTTAAAAGTCGCTAAAATTTGCTGGATCTCACCATGACAGCTGAGAAACTCAAGAAATATCAACTGTTACGACTGACAGAAATTAATCGTATGGTTGAAATGTTAGATTGTGCCACAAAGGCCCGAACAGACAAGGATGTACAACTTGTTTTTCGAATGAGATACCCTTTCTTAGATATGATAAAAGATGAATTTTTCAAAAACCATAATTCAGTTATTGCCCTCATTACAACTGATGATTCGCAATTCGAGATGGAAGACGGAGTTAGGAAACAGTTCGAAATGCAATTCTATATGGTCCGAGCGATTTATTCCGGTTTGTTCGAAGTGAACGCAGCTTCGACTGAACCGATTTCTTCTCAACCCAAACCTAATATAAGTTTGCCAAAACTTCAACTCCTCACGTTTAGCGGCGACATAACCACTTTCACATCTTATTTGGATATGTTTGATGCTGTAATTCATACGAATTCAAGTCTGAGCAATATAGAGAAATTTAATTACTTGATATCCTCCTTGAAGGGAACCCCGTTGTCACTAGTACAAAAATTGCCTATGACTTCCGATAACTATTCTATAGCCTATAAAACTCTGGTAAAGCGATTCAAGAACCAACGACTTATAGCGGCAGCCCATTGGTCGGCAATCGAGAATAGTCCCAAACTCACTTCGGATAACCCGAACGAATTGCGAAATTTGTTGGACACGTTTGCAGATCATTTGGCAGCACTCCAGCTCCTCGAGCTACCTGTTGAAGAATGGGATTTTATATTAGTCCAGATGATTTTGAAACGTGTAGATATCTCTGTAGCTACCAAGTTTGAATTACATCATAATTCATCCACTATGCCCAGTTACGATGAGCTTGTGGAGTTCTTGAGCCAACATTGTCTTGCCTTAGACAATATCTCTTCCACTAGAAAGATTAAGTCACCAAAGAAAATTGAATTTCCGAAATCGTCTACTCAATCTAAACCCTCACAGCAAGCCAAACCTTCATGGTCTTTGTTTGCTAAAGCGACTGCATCGAATTGCATTCTTTGCAAAAGTACTCAACATACGATTTATAAATGTCCAAACTTTGCAGAGAAAAGTCCTAACGAACGTTTTCAAATTGTCAAAGAAAATCGCTTCTGTCTGAATTGTCTCAGCAACTCACACTCCATCAAACAGTGCAAATCCACGTACACCTGTCACAAATGTCAGCAGAAGCATCACACCATGCTACATTTTGATCGGACCGATAATGAGTATCATCCTATTGGTGCCTCTCCCACCGGGGTAGAAGTTAATTCCGCCCTTGCATCCATTTCCCCTCTGACCAATCCTCCCAATATTGTTTCTCAATCTCTCACAGGTATATTACCGCAGACGGGTAAAATACTGCTATCCACCGCGGTGGTGGAAATATTAGATACCAGAGGCAACTTCCAATCCATTCGTATTCTTCTCGATTCTGGATCACAGAGTAACTTCATTTCCCAAAAATGTGTGAATCGTTTGGGCCTGTCAGGTTATCATCTGAATTTTTCGATTCAGGGAATTGGCAATTCTCCGACTATTTCTAGCTCTCAAGGTGTATCTTGCCAAATAAGGCCGTTTAGAAAACCTTCTCCCACCTTTGATTTAGATGCCATAGTGATTCCAAGGATTTGTGGTGACCTGCCGACCTCCCCTCTCTCTTCGAGATCTTGGTCTCATGTGCAACATCTACAGTTGGCTGATCCCCAATTCAATTCTCCAGGTCCCATTGATTTATTACTAGGTGCGGATTTGTTCCCCCATATATTGCAACCAGGGCGTGTAGTAGGAAGTCCGGAAGAGCCGGTTGCCTTGAATACGGTGTTCGGCTTCGTTTTGATGGGCAAGGTTTGTTCGCCCTCTTCAGCATCCCATTCAATATCCTTTCTTTGTTGTGAATCGTCATTAGAAAACACACTTCAGCAGTTTTGGAAAGTAGAAGAAGTTCCTCATGTAGAACGTATGTCCCAGGAAGACAAACAATGTGAGTCAATGTTTCTAGATACCTATTATAGAAACGAAAGCGGGAGATTTGTAGTTTCACTCCCCTTTCGAAACGGTGAACCTGACTTTCCCGACTCTAGGAAAATAGCTCTCAATAGATTTTTAGCCTTAGAACGTCGGCTAGTAAAAAATTCAGAACTTCACAAAAGTTATTCGGCCTTCATGAAAGAATACCTTGAACTGGGTCATATGGAAATGATTGCGGATAACACCCATTCTGATAAAACATACTACGTTCCGCATCACGCAATATGGAAGTCCACCGGTACAAGTTCTAAACTCAGGGTTGTCTTTAATGCTTCCGCTAGAAGTCCAGGGCGACCATCTCTCAATGAATCTCTTTTCACTGGTCCGAAACTCCAAAGTGACATTGTCTCCATTCTATTACGATTTCGATTGCACAAGTATGTATTCACCACAGATATTAGACAAATGTATAGACAAATTCTCATAAATCCCAGACAAACTGACTTTCAACGAATCCTATGGCGTTTTTCCCCCTCCGATCCCATAAAGACTTATCGACTCCTTACGGTTACATACGGATTCTCTTGTGCTCCCTACCTAGCCTTGAAAACGCTTATCACTTTAGCCAATGACGAAGCCGTTAATTATCCCGATGCTGCTCAAGCGATAGCATCACACACATACGTTGATGACATTGTCACTGGCGCATCCACCCTCCCGGACGCGCACTCTCTTCGAAATCAACTCATTGAGCTTTTGCAACAGGGTGGTTTCGAACTCCGCAAATGGGCTTCGAATAACCCACAATTATTGTCCGATATTCCCTCTGAACATTGGTCGGATGAAACTCATTCTCTTAATCTCGACCCCGACAATCCCTTAAAAATTCTAGGACTTCAGTGGAACCCGTCTTCTGATTCCTTTTCGTTTGCCGTCCAACCAATAGACACCACGTGTACCAAACGGAATCTCCTCTCCAACCTAGCTCGAATCTTCGACCCGCTGGGAATCTTATCTCCTATCACATTCTATGTGAAATTTTTAATACAAAAACTATGGATACTTCGCCTGGATTGGGATGCACTACCCCCACCGGAAATTGTTAGGTTTTGGGAGCAGTATATTTCAGAACTCCCTTCCTTATTCCGATTGAAAATTCCACGTCTCCTTATGCCTGATGATTTTCAGGTTTGTGAACTTCATGGATTCTGTGACAGTTCCGAAAAGGGATATTGTGCCGTGTTATATTTTATATTCCTTTCTCCGTCGAATGAGTTCTCTAGCCACTTGATTTGTGCTAAATCCAAGGTGGCTCCCCTCAAAAGCATCTCTATAGCTAAACTGGAACTCTGCGCGGCCGTTCTACTCTCTCGCCTGCTTTCTTTTACCCGTGATCTCTTTAGCTCCAAAATTCGAATCAATAACGTGCTCGCATGGTCTGATTCCACCATTGTTTTGAGCTGGTTGGCTTCTCCCCCTCACCGTTGGAAAACATTCGTGAGCAACCGTGTGTCTTTCATACAGGAGATAATTCCTTCCTCGAGTTGGTTTCACGTTTCTTCAGCGGATAACGCGGCAGATGTTGGGTCTCGCGGACTTCTCCCTGCAGCGCTTCTTGAATCCCGCCTTTGGTGGGCAGGTCCCTCGTTTTTGAAAGCTCCAGTTAGAAATTGGTCTCCTTTTTCTCCCAATAATCTTTCAACAGAAGCTTTAAACGAGGAGCGGGTTCTGTCCATGGCCGCTTCCGCTATACCCACCCCTCTTTTAGATGGTTTGCTTGAGAACTATTCATCTCTTCCTCGCTTGCAACGTATTCTAGCCGTCATGTTACGTTTCATTAATAATTGCCGTCCTCCTCGACAAAGATTGTCCGGGTGGCTTCTTTCAACAGAACTTCAGGCTGCCTTGATGATTTTGGTGAAACATACCCAATCATCCTACTTTGCGGATGACATAGCGCGAATCTCGCAAGGCAAATTGCCTTCCAGACGGTTGCAAAAATTGACCCCATTTTTAGATAATCAAGGTATTCTTCGGGTAGGTGGACGCCTAGCACACGCGCCGATTCCCTACGATAGGCGTTTCCCCGCTCTGTTACCCAATTCTGGATGCCTTACTACCTTGCTTATCGAATACACTCATCTAAAGAGCCTTCACGCAGGCATTCAGACTGTCTGTTTTTTGATTGCTCAGCAGTTTTGGATACTTTCCTCAAAACGTTGTATACGACGAATCATTTCAAAATGTCTGAGATGTTGGAGACTTAAGCCCACTACACTTCAACACCAAATGGGCAATCTTCCTCTTGATCGTTTAACGCAAGTCAAACCATTTCTCTACGTCGGCGTCGACTACGCCGGCCCTTTCTCCATTACTCTTTCCAAAACTCGTGGCGCAAAGACCACAAAGGCTTATATTTGCCTCTTCATTTGCTTCTCTACCAAAGCTCTACACCTCGAACTCGCTTCGGATTTAACCTCGGATGCCTTCTTAGCCGCTTTACGAAGATTTATGGGACGGCGAGGACGTTGTGAGCGCATCTATAGCGATTGTGGGACTAATTTCGTTGGCGCCTATCGCCAATTGTCCAAGTTCAGTCAATTCGCTGCCTCCCAAGAGGCAATTGATTGGAGCTTCAATCCCCCTTCGGCTCCTCATTTCGGCGGTTTATGGGAGGCGGGGGTTAAATCAGTCAAGACGCATCTCAGCCGAGTTGTTGGTCTTCAAGTTTTGTCCTATGAGGAGTTAAATACCCTGCTAATTCAAATCGAGGCTGTTTTAAACTCACGTCCAATCACTCCTCTCAGTAATGATCCTCACGATTTGTTAGCTCTAACCCGAGGTCATTTTCTCACTATGGCCCCCTTGACCGCACCTCCCGAACCAGATCTTACGAATGTGCCTTCAAATCGGTTACGACGCTGGGAGTTGGTGCAACGTATGAATTGGTCCTTCTGGGTGCGTTGGTCTCAGGAATACTTGCATACCTTGCATCAACGCAGCAAATGGGCAAAGAATGATACCTCCATCACTCCGGGAACCTTAGTTTTGATTAAAAATGAAACCGCCCCTCCGTTGTGTTGGCGCTTAGCCCGCGTTACCGACGTCCACCCAGGTAGTGATGGGGTTGTCCGAGTGGTCACTGTTCGAACGACGGCTGGTTTGTTTAAGCGACCGGTGGTAAAATTGTGCCCTCTTCCTATAGAAAATTAGAAAATGCCGATGCATTTTGGTGGGCAGGATAATGTTCCGTCCATCCTCTCTTGTATATGTTTCACTAGTTTATTAAATTTCATTAGTTACTATAAGTTCTATAATATATCTTACTTTTCGAGTACCCTCGTATCTTGCGCGATAACGAGAGTGTTCATATTTTAAAACCTGTTGCGCCTGCCCCCAGACGAGCGTGTGGGGAACGAGACAACACGGAGCACAAAAGGACGAGGCGAAAGAAAGAAAAAGAAGCAACATAGTTCCCCAATTAACAAACAAAAAACCTCGACACGATATCGTTTGATAAGTGATCAACACACTCAGTTTTGCTAGTACGGGATTTCTCTCAATATCCATATTAATTGTATTTTTAAGTGCCGGCCGGCGTGACATGCGAACATTACCGCCGATAGTGCATGTGAGGTGATTGGGATAAGAAGCAAGAAGTTGTCTACCACATTTGGCGATCTCAGGAGCTAACAAAAAGGTATTTATTATATGAAACTCTCACGAACTTACAGTCCTCTACCCTCTCACTCTAGTGAAACCATTCTGGAGAAAATCCAGCTGTTCCCTAGAACACTAATTCTCATACGTTTATCGACATACCTAGCTAGATTTCCACGCTGTAACGATATTTAATTTTTCTTTGGAATTGGTGGAATGGTATGATTGGAGTATACAAATGCACCTTTTCAAACTGCCTACCTCCCGCTCACCTGCCTTTCGTACAAGTATATCCGACCGAAATATCCACCAACACATTGAGGCAGCAGGTATATAGCCCTAACAATACCACTCAAAATTCAATGGGCTCATAGTGAATGGATCAGACATAATGCAAACAGATTCAATTGGATAACAAATATTTCAAGGACGATGTTTTATTTCTTCTTATGTTAAATACATTTCAGACTTGCAGTATGGGAGAATTTTTTATGGTGGTTATCTGATATGAGGAATGGAAAAAATGCACCTTGAAACCCTCGATATTATTCATGACGAGGAATATTTGACGGAAACAATATTTAGTGAGGGTCCTCAGATCAAAATGAAACAAAACTGTTTTGGAAGAACAAGGTCACTCATTATGGTCTGGTCAAGTGTGCATTTGTACAATACTCGGAAGCAAAATAAGTTAAAAGTTCGGACTTTACAACAGAAGTCAACAAAATAGTATGTGTTAAAAGAAATCTGGTAAACAGGTCTACAACTAATATTATCCTGAAGGGTGTTATGCGAAAGTAACACTATAAGTATTTTTAAAAATTGTGAGAAAAGAGATTATTAGAACAAATTACTTTATTGTCTTTCATAGAATTGCCCTTTGCATACGATCAAAGTTCTTATTCCACTCAAAAATGGATAACTCCTAAACATGGATTTTGAAGGAGTTAAACATTATTCTCCAACCTTATCAATTCCACGTTTTGGCCTAATAATCGTTTGCTTCAGTGACTGTGTGATAGCTGATATTGTTGTCATAAGGGTAGATGATCGACGTGTTTGATTACTTTTCCTAATTGCCCATCAAGATTATACAATTTTGCATACGATCAAAGTTCTTATTCCACTCAAAAATGGGTGACTCAAAAACATGGATTTTGACGGAGTTAAACGTCATTCTCCAATCTTATCAATTTCATGTTTTGGTCAAATAATCGTTTGCTTCAGTGACTGTGTGGTAGCTGATATTGTCATAAGGCTAGATGATCGACGTGTTTGATTACTTTTCCTAATTGCCCTTCAAGATTATATACTTTTGCATACGATCAAAGTTCTCGTTCCATGTTTTGGCCAAATAATCGTTTGCTTCAGTGACTGTGTGATAGCTGATATTGTCATAAGGCTAGATGATTGACGTGTTTGATTACTTTTCCTAATTGCCCTTCAAGATTAAACACTTTTGCATATGATCAAAGTTCTCATTCCACTCAAAAATGGGTGACTCAAAAACATGTATTTTGACGGAGTTAAACATCATTCTCCAATCTTATCAATTCCATGTTTTGGTCAAATAATTGTTTGCTTCAGTGACTGTGTGGTAGCTGATATTGTCATAAGGCTAGATGATCGACGTGTTTGATTACTTTTCCTAATTGCCCTTCAAGATTATATACTTTTGCATACGATCAAAATTCTTGTTCCATGTTTTGGCCTAGTAATCGTTTGCTTCAGTAACTGTGTGGTAGCTGATATTGTCATAAGGCTAGATGATCGACGTGTTTGATTACTTTTCCTAATTGCCCATCAAGATTATACAATTTTGCATACGATCAAAGTTCTTATTCCACTCAAAAATGGGTGACTCAAAAACATGGATTTTGACGGAGTTAAACATCATTCTCCAATCTTGTCAATTTCATGTTTTGGTCAAATAATCGTTTGCTTCGGTGACTGTGTGGTAGATGATATTGTCATAAGGCTAGATGATCGACGTGTTTGATTACTTTTCCTAATTGCCCTTCAAGATTATATATTTTTGCATACGATCAAAGTTCTCGTTCCATGTTTTGGCCAAATAATCGTTTGCTTTAGTGACTGTGGGGTAGCTGATATTGTCATAAGGCTAAATGATCGACGTGTTTGATTACTTTTCCTAATTGCTCTTCAAGATTATATACTTTTGCATACGATCAAAGTTCTCGTTCCATGTTTTGGCCAAATAATCGTTTGCTTCAGTGACTGTGGGGTAGCTGATATTGTCATAAGGCTAAATGATCGACGTGTTTGATTACTTTTCCTAATTGCCTTTCAATTCAAAACATGAAATGAACTGCTTATTTATGTTTCTCATTCATTTTTTTGAAGATTGTTTCATCTTACATAGCAAACTTTCATGAAAATGTTCCGTTACGAGGGGAAACTATCATGCAAATGTTTTCTCACGAGGGGAATACAAAAAGAATTTTTTTTTTATAAAATCAGAAATACAATTGAAAACAAATATAAATTGAAGGTTACTCTGAAATAAAAAAACTTCATTGAAGCTGAACGGCAGGAGATCGGGAAAAACACTTATATACTGTTAAATTGATGTTTCCGCAGCAAAAATGATGAAAACAAGCTCTTTATGAGATGTTTCAACACATTGATGAAAATTTGCAGGTTCCTAACGAGATTTATGTAATAGATGGCGGTTTTTTATTGCATCGAGTTTTATGGCAATTAAATAAAACGTACTGAGAAATTTGTACTAGTTACGTCAATCACGTAAAAAACTATTTTAAGAAAAATGTATGCATACGTAATCCTTGATGGTTACGGAAATGCCAGGAGTACTGAAAAAGCTGAGCAACGACGACGATACTTGAAACCATTATAGCGTCTGTTAACCAAGAAAAGTTTTTGTCAAATGACAAAATAGTTAAATGAATGGGTAGAGTGAAAGTAATACTTCACAAAGATTTTTTACACAATACTAACATTTAGATTTTAGTTCGAAAATATGAATAGGACATTCATAAAATCTGTTGTGGAATCATCTGCGACTGAAAGACAAACTTTAGTCGCTATTATTTTCCATCGTTCAAGATAACCTCTTGGGAGGTATTCATGTTGAAAAGGGGAACATTCTCCATGAGAATTGAAAAATGAAAAATGTGATTTATTTGTAATATCGAACAGAAAACAACTACTTCCCCGGCACAAGCCACGCTGGACATTGAACTACATCTGATAGATATTGTGAAAAGACTCTAACTGAAAAGGAAAGAAAAAATCAGAAAGTGAAAATTCGCATTTTCATTCAAATAACTGATTTTTTTAATTCTCTCTAGTTTTCATTGAAAAAATCATTAAATAAATTAGATAAGGAGAATGTTATTAAAAAAATATCACTCACAGAAATCGTTCATTTCATTGAAGCAAGGTTCGCTTCTCTCGCATTTAATCCCCAATACATTTTGGTCGACAAAAATCTATTTCGCTTTGCCAAGCTCTTCAGGAGGATTGATAAAGGATTGGAACAAAACAGGCTCTTAGAAGCATACACATCAGGAATGGATATGAGGGAAATATTTCTTCTGGGGTGACACTTTGAAAATTATTTTTTGACATAGACCTGTCATGAGCATTTTGATTTTAGTTCGAAAATATGAATAGGACATTCATAAAATCTCTTGTGGAATCATCTGCGACTGAAAGACAAACTTTAGTCGCTATTATTTTCCATCGTTCAAGATAACCTCTTGGGAGGTATTCATGTTGAAAAGGGGAACATTCTCCATGAAAATTGAAAAATGAAAAATGTGATTTATTTGTAATATCTAACAGAAAACAACTACTTCCCCGGCACAAGCCACGCTGGACATTGAACTACATCTGATAGATATTGTGAAATAACTGATTTTTTTAATTCTCTCTAGTTTTCATTGAAAAAATCATTAAATAATTTATTTAAATAATTTATTTCTGATTTTTTCTTTCCTTTTCAGTTAGAGTCTTAATATAATTTATTTAAATAATTTAGTCAGTGATGAAAGACCTTCTACTATTGGACTGAATACTACTTCGTTTGTAACTTCCAAAGGAATTAGTATTACCAATTGCACAAACGGCCAAATATATGTGTGAACTTTTATAAATGATTCCTCTTGAATGGGTGTTCTGATTATAATATATGACTGAAGTGTTTCTATTAGAGAGATCTATATTACTAAGTATCCATCACCTCATCTGTCATTTTACTTTTAACACTAGTGTTAAAAGTATTTTTCTTTTTAGTTCATATGTCAATGAATTAAAAACTTAATTTTTAATGACAGTTGTACAAAAAGAATTATACTGGCTCATGCTTTTAGTGGCTGCGTTACCACGTTCACAATATTCCAGAGAGAAATTGAAAATCTTCAGACTTCTACAAAAAGAAAAACAGTTATCCAGTTTGGTTATAATTTTCAGTGATCCCGGATCAACACCTACACAAGTAAGAAAAGCCAGTAAATAAAACCCTGTTTCTACTTCTGTATGGTGCAAAAAAATTAAGACCTCACCCTGAATGGTTATAGATTTAGCCAATTGAAAAATCACTGTAAAAACAGAAGACGAAACTGAAACTATTACCACCGACTTCAGAGGCAGCCCCTCAACATCTGTTTCGAGTACTTCACCAAATCCAGACGTGGCTTGGGAATAGAGAGAACCCAGAAGAATGAGGATGAACGAAAGTGAATGGTTTTCTACAACCAACGACAACACTTCTCTCACCAGCTACGGAATCAATATTACAATTGATTTCCTGCAACTGTACAACTGATTGCCAAGCGGAGAGGAATGATGAAGATTTCGATCCTGATGACGTGAATGATGGAACTGATGCAGATGATATCATTGAAGGTGATCCTGCTCATTCCGATGATCTTAGATGAAAGGTTGGAATGGTTCAGTCAGTTTTCATCCACTTACGACTAATGCTCACCTGTATGATGAAAATTCAGTTTTTTCTTTAGAACATACCTGGAAAAAAAAGACAGATAGAATAAAAATAATAAATAATGTCTAATAAAAACACCTTTTTCAAAAATAAAAATATATTGAACGTTACTTTTTACCGAGGGGAAAACCGCTGGGGAATTTTGTTGTAAATGTCTTGGGTATTAGTAGCATTACTCGGGTATTACCAGGAATTAGGGTCATTACTCGAGAATTACTTGGGAATTAGTGTAGTGGCATTACTTGAAAATTATTGGGCATTACAGGTATTACTGATGTAGGTGTATTATTCGGGTATTAGAGGAATTACTTAGGAATTATTGGGCATTACTTCGAGCATTACATGTATTACAGGAATTATTCGGAAGTGAGAGAACAGTAAGAACAATTATCACACAATAATAATCGATATCGGTGAAGAGCAAAAAAAAGGTCAAAACATGGGAGAGCAGTAGGGGACATCCGAAATTGTGCAACGAAAAAAAAAAGGTTGCTCTTGACAACGAACCTAACAGTAAGACACGATTCTATATTTTTATTACTTTTCTCGGGAATTACTGGGTACTACTCGGGAATTACTTGGGTATTAGTGGCATTACTTACAATTTTTGGGAATTAGTGTACGCAATATTCTAAGCGGTTTCACCTCAATTTTTACTTAATGTTTCGACTTATTGGCGAAAAATTAGTTTACCCATTTTTTCAATATGGCGGCTCGAGAATAACCTATAGAGTTCGAGAAAAAAAATTTATGTTTATTTTAGCTAATTTGCCTGTACTAGAAAACCACTTGTGAACAGTGAGTGGCATAAAATGGTTTTATCAACAGCCAGATGAAGCCGATCGATACCATGTTGTTGAGGTAGGCTTTGGCGACCTAGAAAACTGCCAAAATTATGTCATTTTCACTATGTCTGAGTTACATAGGTAGGTATATCAATTGGATTTCATTAAACTTGATTTGAAGTACCTGCTACACTACCCTGCAATCTAATTGGTACCAACGACGAAAACTTTATAGAGTTTTCCTGGATTCTAAATTTGCAAAAAAATATTTTTCGAAAGTTCTGTTGCTTATGCCAAGTATTTATTTATATTTTTCTTCATATTCAAAACGTGTTCAACGGCTTCACCATATTGCGCAGGCCTCGATCACCATATAAGGCACTAATATCTCTACCACGATAACCATAGATATGTACAAAAAGGTTTCATATCCCTATTCTAGGAAATAATACCCCCGAAAAAAAAAGGATAAAAACCCGCCCGCCAAAAAAGAACCTCGAAATTACAATCCCACGAAGAAAAGAAACTCTAGGAAGGAGTAATTATTCAGTCTGATCCAACCAGAACGAATTTACCCTACGTAGACATCTGAATGCGTGGAAATTCAATACATACATTCTGCGAGGAGTCATTATTTAGTCTGATTTAACCCGAACAAACCAACCTTATGTAGATATTTGAGTGCGTATGAAAACTTTTTTCTTTTTTTTTCCTAGGATTTTTATTTCCGTTTTTTTTTCGTTTTTTTCTTTGTTTTTTTTTTGGTTATTTTTACCATTTACTCATATGGATGATACGTTCGAGGTTTTGTGAAACCCTATACGGGCAGCTGCCACTGAATTTTAATAACCAAACGAACATAATAAAATTAAGCACAGTAAGTATCTGTTCACAAATTGTATTACTGCGTCTTGTCCTGTTTTTATGATAGTTGCAAATATGGGAATGAGCAGTTTTTTTTTTATTTTCTCTAGAATATTATGGTGATATTTGCCATAATTTTCTAGAATTATTAGCCAATAATCCTCACAAGCTGGTTGGTATTCCCCAAGTGTATGTGTATAGGTTGAAATATCCACACTGTATGTGTGCTTATTATATTATATTATTGCGGAAGGCTTATTTTCTGATTATCACCGTGCCCTAGTAAAAGAAAATATATGATATTAGATAAATTATTATATAAAATTAATTTAGGGAAGTATCAATATTGACTGAAAATTAAAGTGGATGTTCGTATTGCAGAATACTTTTTTTTATTTTTCCCGTGCCCTAGTAAAATAAAATTTATAATATCAGATACATTATTACATAAAAATTATTGATTTCATATAATTTTCTTACTAGGTTTCAGAGAAATCCCAATAGACCTTTTCAGTAATGAAACGATTAGCATTCGTTCCGAAAATTGCGGAAGTATCGACGTGGGGTGCTATTCTTGACCGTTCGCAATGATGACGTGGACTCGTAGCCTCACAGTCTGATGTTCTCTGCAAGACCTTGAAATGCTATCAGTAACTCAGATTGTAACGGTACGATAACTCGTTCATATTGCGAACGATCAAGAATGGCACCCCTGGAAGGAGGTATGCCAAATTTATTAGGGGTACACATTATTCAAAGTAAATTCAGTGCCCAAAAGATGATTCAAGTGAAATTTTCGTCTTTAGCAGAAAATGTATTTAAAATAAAGAGTTTAGATATTTCCGCCGTATATTGAGGTTAGGTTATTGTTATTTTACATAATAGACAAATTCAAACCAAAGCTAACGTCTGTCTCAATTAATATTGCAACACCTAAATAGTTCACAAACTGTATATGTCAGGACCTTCTCCAGATCTAGCTGCATGATTATCACTACACAAAACGAAGCAAAAAAGAGAAAGCTGACGTCTTCGAAGAATCATAGGTAAAATTTCGTTCAAAAAACTTTTTTTAACTTATTTTTGATCTCCTGAACAAAAAATTCAATTGAAATTTTTGGCGGTTTCAAGTAATTTCGGAGATACGGGCCTATTTTGAATGATGACTGCTGGCATTCCGTGTGTAAGTTCCTACCGCGAAAAACACACTAAATATGTATGCTTATTTTCACCAGCACAATGTATACACTGGAATACACTTTACACCTTTTCTTGTAAAATTACAAACAGCACTTCTCACTAAAAAAGTAGACATTATTATGACCATAATTTTCGTTCTTAATGGAAGTTGATACACGAATATCCAATGTTGCCAAATCACCACGGAAGTTGAAGAATAACAACCCAATTCAAGTTACATGCAAATGTTGCCAAATCACCACGGAAGTTGAAGAATAACAACCCAATTCAAGTTAAATGCAAATGTTATTGACGGATAATAGGGAGTTGAAATGTAATCATGAACGTGAACGTTCACTGAAATGCACTGACATGTTATATTTGGATGAGGAAGCACTAGTCTTCAGGAACGATATGCACTCTTTCTTTTCTTTCTATTATAATTTTTAGCCAAGTTATGACAACGTTTTCTGAGAAAACGAGCGTATTATAGTTTCTGATATAACAAAAAAAAAATATATTTTTTTTATGAAATTTTTTTTAGGTTCCACCCCTGATTTTTTGGTAAACAATTTTTTTTCTGATAATACATAATGTCGAGATGTCATGTGCCGAGATTCAATCTGCTACCTACAATGCATTCTTCACTTTTTGCTCGAGTTTTTCTGTCGTTACTGGATTAAATATTTTCTTTCAGTTAATTTGTGACAAACACGTTCATGTATTTTTTATTCAATGGGTTTTGAACTCTGTATAAAATGAACATGGACGGAATATAACCACATTAATAAATCTATTATTATAAATGCTGGAAACTGAATCACTTAAAGTAATCACTACACCAGATGTTCACTTTCATAACGGTCATATAATAAGAGGAAGGATTTTGGGATAATGCTGAGATAATGCCTTTCTGCCTCAGACGAATGTTCTGTTAAACGTCTTCCTATTATTGTAATCTGCATTCCTAGAGCAATTTGTTGGAAATTACATCTTACATCTATCTATTAAACGTGAGTTCAATTTCAATTTGCTTGCTATTGTACAGACAATCAGCATCACTTTATGACGTCATGGAAGAAAAATCAATTGATCAGAATAAACCAGATATATAAATGGTAGTCATCAATTCAGTACATTAGAGGAGCGTTGAATAGGAAATGCAAAAATATTAGAGATTGCGTTGAGGTATAATTCTTTTTATTACTTCTGAAGTATTTTTTTTTTATTTCTTTTTTTTTGAAGATTTTTTCATAATGCATCCAAGGAGATTGGAATAACAAACTACTTCTAGCTCCTATGATGAAATTGCACTTCATGTTATTATAACAAACAAATTTAAAACCACGAACAAAATAGTGAAACATTTTGTTAATTATAACGTCGTCAAGGTTCGAAATTTCCGAAAAAAAAAGCATTTTTTTCAACAAGCACCTAATTGAAACTTACACTATTTAATAAAAAGAATATATAGTTTTGGAATTAGTCTTTTTTAACTGAATAAGTTGTTAATTAAAACATGATAAACCACTTTTTATGTAGGTATGAATTTTCACAACAAAAATACCTTTCTACCTTTTCAAATAAACAAAAATAAATTGAAGATCTTCTCTAATAATTTGATTTTGAATGCCAGTAGAAGTTTCGCAAATGAAGTCAAGTCTGACACATTGAAAAACAGTTTTTTGATGAGTGACTAATTTTAATCTGAAGAAGTGAAGATGAAGAACAGAAAATAATTCAATTAGATAGTATGTCAAGTACCTTTACTCCAGTTCTAACGAACAGAGATCTTAACTAATTTTTTTTATTTAACAGGTGCTGTAATATAGTTTTTCTGTGAAGTAAACTGTATAAAAAGTGATCTATCGGTTGATAGTTCACAATTTTTCTGAGTTGTAAAATCATGTTTATTTTTGCAATTTATTTTTCGAACATACAGAAACTGAAATCAACAAAATATGGTCTAGTTTCAAATAATTTTTAAATTTTGATTTTTGTTGGAAAATATGAAAGGAATATTCATAAAATATTTTGTGGAATCATCTGCGGCTGAAAGACAAACTTTAGTCGCTATTTTCCATCGTTCAAGATAACCTCTTGTAAGGTATTCATGTTGAAAAGGGGAACATTCTCCGTGAAAATTGAAAAACCAAAAATTTGATTTTTTTTTGTAATATCTTACAGAAAACAACCACATCCCCGGCTAAAGCCACGCTGGACAATGACCTATACATATCTGGTAGATATTGTGAAAAGATTCTAACTGAAAAGAAAAAATATGAAAGTGTAAATTCGCATTTTCATTCAGATAGTTGATTTTTTTAATCATCTCTAGTTTTCATTGAAAATTCATTAAATAAATTAGATAGGGAGAGTGTTATTCAAAATATCTCTCACAGAAATGGTTCATTTCATCGAATCAAGGTTCGCTTCTCTCGCATTTAATCCCCAATACATTTTTGTCGACGAAAATGTATTTCGTTTTGCCAAGCTCACCAAGGAGATCGGAAGAATTGGAAAGCAGGCTCTTGAGAAGCTTTACTAATTTGACATTCTATGAACACGAAAACATAAATCACAAGCAGCGCTCACTCAACCTCGTATTCAAAAGGATCCAAATGAAACAATGGTCAGACAACGATTTATCTCGCCAAAATGGTTGATTGACTGATAACGGACACTCTGTGTAGCATAACAGCAAATGACACTATTAAGAATTTTTTGGCAAAGGAGGGTATGTCCTGGTCAATTTGGATTCAGGGCGAATAGCTCAACAACTAAAGCTATTTCAAATGTTATCTCTACCGTAGTTGAAGGCTTAGAACTGGGGAAACATTCGTTTTTAACGCTCTGCGACCTCACCAAAGCGTTTGATTGCGTGTCGCATCATATTTTACTCAAAAAGCTTTTTTACTATAGTATTCGCGGGATTCCCCTAGACTTCTTCAAGACATATTTATATGGGAGAGCACAGTGCGTTTTGACGAACGGTGTGAAATCAAACTTAGAAGAAATTATACATGGGGTACCTCAGGTTTCTATCTTGGGGCCGACTCTTTTCATTTTATACATAAATGAACTTTTTTATCATATTTTCCCTAAAAAAAGTATTATTTTTGCTGATGACACAACTTTAATTGACCGAAAGAGTGATATGGTGGAACTGATCGAATCCGCCATTAACACTATGGAATTAGCAGGGGAATGGTTCGGCACCAACAAGCTTTTGCTGAATTCGGAGAAAAACCAAAATCTCATTATTTCTGCCAATGGAACTATATCTGATGGGCATAATGTCAAGTTGCTTGGCATGTATATTGACGATAAACTTAATTGGAAGTGTCATGTGGAGAAACTGGCGAATAAATTAGCGAGTGCTACTTTTATGATTCGGAGACTAAAGAACCTAGTAGGTATTGATACCCTTAGATCCAGCTACTTTGGACTTTTTCATAGTCACCTAACCTATGGAATCATTTTATGGGGAAATTCGTGCCACTCAAATAAAATTTTCATTTTGCAAAAAAGGATCATTCGTATCCTAGCAGGTGCAGGTTACAGGGATCATTGCCGTGCCCTCTTCTTTCAACTTCATATCATGCCATTTCCATGTGCTTATATGTACTACTCTCTCCTTGAAATACATAAAAATAAAGCGGATTATGCCAGGCATTCGGATTTACATCAGTATTATACTCGGTCAGGAAATTTACTGAGAACACATAGATACAGGCTTTCAATGTCTCAAAAAAACTCTCTAAATTTACACTTATATAACAAGCTACCAGAAGCAATAAGAAAGCTGAATTTCCACATGTTCAAAAATAAAGTGAAAGCTTTTTTGTTGAAATACTGTTTTTACTCGGAAAATGAGTTTCTCGTCCTCGACCACAAGAACGAGGACTGGTGAAAAACTTTCTACCACCTGGGCTGTAATCTAGCTTATTTGATTCTATTTTATCTTCTTTGTTTTTCTTTATCAACAGAATTTTTATTGTAGATTGTCTTGTGCCTAGTATAGTGTCTAGATTATTTCAGTCAGAATGAATTATGTATTGTCTTTGTAAAAATGTACTGTCTTTTAATCAAAATTTTAACTAGGTGATATCAGTTTAACTATCGATATTAGTAAAAAAAATGGACCTGCTACAAATGTAATTAAATTATGTAACGTAGTCAATAAACTCTACTCTACTCTACTCTACTCTACTCTACTCTACTCTACTCTACTCTACTCTACTCTATGCTTTTGATAGGGAAATTTGGGCTATTCATGAAAAAATATTAAAATGTTCTCAAATGATTAGAAATGAGTGATGTAGAAGTACATTTCAGTTTTTTTCAATATAGAATAAGTTATCTTCTATGATATGTTCTTATCGAATATTTTCAAAGAATGCAAAGTGGCAACATTACTCTTGAATTATTTCAATAACTAATTATCAAAACTGACATTTTCCATTTATTTGTACATTGAAACCCAGGATAAACACATTTTGCCTTACAAACTCTGCTCTAAAAGAACTTATTTGAAGATGTTCCCGAATGGTTTGGAAGTTGGAATTTTGGAAAAATGTTTCTTCCTTATATAGGCAACTAGAAGTGTGCAAAATCTTATGACCGGGAGTAGTTGGCCCAGATAAGCATACCCTCTCCTTTCATTTGACTTCAGACGAAGAAAGATCTCATTATTTCCAAATATAATGCGTATGTTTATAGTCCTAAATAATGAAGACAGATACAGTCTCCGAAACGATAACGTTTTCTAGAAAAGAAAAAGACTCAATTAAATATTTTTTTCAAGAAATTGATTCAATCGCTATTCTACATTTATACATACAGACTTTCTTGATTTCCCATTTGTCCATTTTCCGACCATGGCAGAATAATTTTATAATAAAATTTGATTTTTCAGTATTCTAACGAATACCACAATAAAATCTATACTCACATGGTAAATATTCCTAATAGGTTATGATTTTATTATTGTGGATTAAAGGCATAATCGTCATCAATTTAGTATTGTGGATTAAAGACATAATTTTTTTTTTCTTTCTGTAAACTAAATTCACAAAGAGAGTAATTCACGGGGTATATTCCTATAATATCATCGCTCAGCGATCTTCGTTTAATCTTACCGTTATCTTCCTCGATATTCTCTGTGCACTGAACTGGATTGACTAGTAGTCAGGTCAAAGCTATTAAAACCTTGGTCAATCAAAAGACACTCCTCACATCCTGTAGTTGATAGTTTTATAAAATCATTCATCGAAGTCGTTAGTGTAACCCAACAAAATGAAAGTAGCCTGTTTCCAAATTTCTAAGATTTTTATGGTTTTGAAAGACGTACCAAAGTAAAAAAAAATTAAGCATGACATTTCTATTTTTCTGGATTACAATTTTTCAATTGACTCTATTAAGGGACTGAAAAATTTTATAGTTATATGCATCATTTTGAATTAAACAATTGTACATTTTGACATTTCGATGCGATAAAAACCAAATTTCGTTGTTTACCGCTTTCTTTCTATGCACGAAACGCAACTCATAATTATTTATTTTTTTAAAACACCATACCCTAACTGAAAATGTATTCTTACTCATATAAAAAAAAATCATGGATTTTCTGCTGTGAATAAAGATTTTAAAGAAGATGAGGTGGGATTGTTCTTTGTTCTAGTGCCAACACGCTTTATATAAACAACAAAAAAAACATGTAAAATAACAGAATGTGAGCAGCAACAAACTCCCAAATTTTAACAGTTGTAATTGGAGTATTTAATAAATTCATTGCTCAAGTTTAATTCAGTACAATTGCGTTTCCAGAGGTGGAACATATTTTTTTTTTCGTTTAAAAATGAATGAATAGATTTTTGCTGTAATCTTGGAAAGCATATGATTTATCGAAAAAACAACTCAACAAGGTGAAAGAAAATTCAATTCTACACAAAAATGATTCATAGTAATTTTTTACGAAATGCGCTCATTTTCTCAGAAAACGTGATTGAACGCCGACATCAAATTTCAGGTTCACGCTTACCGCCGCTGGAAATTCTGGCGGAGCCGAATATTTGATAGGTCATAACTCTGCTAAATATGATCGGAGAAGGAAACGAAAAAGTTCATATCGTTTCTGAAGACTCCTACCTTCTCATGCAAATATAATATGCGAGTATTTGAGTACCTAAAAAGTGTTTTGTCGCACTTCCGGAGTTGTTTGCGGATGATCCGAAAATCATGTTTAATTTAGTAAATATCGAATTATTATACCAAAGCAGCAACCCATACCCTCTTTGGATTATATGCAACAAATAGTCTGCAGGTCGTCCCCCTGTTCGAATCAAAACAAAATTGCGCTATTCGGTTACAGGGAACACTTGCAATTGTTTCCTCTGCAATGAGGTACTTTGCACAAGTACCTGTTGGATATAATTCAATACCCGTCGTTGAATTAGCCAGGGGAGTAAATATTTTCTGACAGGTATTTGCCACAATTAGCCTACGTTATAGGTGTATATGGGAGTAAAAAAGGTAAAAATATCGGTCGACGACAACTATCGTTATTTTGCTTCAAGTTTTGTACGTGCCTGAAACTAACTCCTGAATGAAGGAATACTGGAAATATCGAATAATCGTTGTAATGAAGAAATTGTGCTTCTTCATTACCAGAATAAATGCTGATCAGGTAACAAAAATACGTTTTTCAGAAGCTGTGCAATATCAATCAACATATGAAATGAATCAACAAAAAAAAACATGTACTACTTACTCAACACACGATTCGATGCGTGTATATTATAGTTCGTCAGATAATGACAAATTTTGCAGACTCATTTTTTCTCTTATGGGATTTTAACCACTGACAATTATGTTAGTGTTGAGCTCAAAAAATGAAAATTTAGCGATCGGACGTGTGCACGGCATATAAAAAAAATTCACAAAATTTTCCGGACGGAAAATTCACTTCAATAACTGACATGGCTATAATATTTTCATCAAGGACTCTCCATCTTTTTCGAAAATATAATATATATACATATATAATAATTTCTCAAAAACTACTAAACTTTTTGAAGAAAATAAAATATCTTCTAGTTTGGCATAACAAATAATACAGTCATACAAATTTCAGTTATCGAAAAATAATTTCCAGAAAAAGAAAAAATAAAAACTAAAATATCAGTTTTCCGCATTTCACTCAGTAATTTTGAGGTTATGTGAAAAATGTTTGTGGGTCAAAGTTGTAGATTATTTTATTATCTACAACTTTGTCATTGATGTTTTTGATTAAACACTTATTTACGCTCCAAATAGTGAAAACCCGAGTTCACCCCATTTCATCCCCCACCCCTCCTCAACTGAATGCATTCAGCTGTTGAATTTTTATCCTTGCATTAGTTATGTCCTTTTCTACCATTTCCAACGTAGTTTACCCTGGAAGGAAGATTATTTTCCATTTGAGTAAGACACTGCCAGCGAAATTTGCTACTCAATATCTGTCAATATTTTTGCAGTATTCAATTCACAAAGATATGAATATATATAAAATAACTTTGTGTCTTTCTAATAATATATACACAGTACTTATAATAATTCCATATTTTTCATTCCATAATTAAATATAGCGTTGAGCTCAATAAAAGAGCGCATTTTCAAACTGTCTGCCAAGGATTTCTTCACCACTTCTTTGTCTGCCACTTGGTACATTGTTTACTTAATGTTGAAATAATAAAATGAAATAGTTGTTTTTTTTATGTACCTCGTGATTTTTTTAAAATTAACTTTCACACTCTTTTGGCGCGCTCTGCCGGCACTTTAGCCTGTAGCAAACTGTCTGTCAAAATTTTTCCACATTTCCTCAATATAAATACCAGCTTTTTCCATAATTATAATCCGTGTACCTTATGATTTTTTTCACACCTCAATTTCACGGTACGCCCTCGATTTAAGCCACTGCTTCGCGATGGCAGATCGGCACATTTGTGTTCAGCTATACCAAAGGTACGATATTCAATGGAAATGAATCATGTACCAGATACAAGCTATTTTATGTAGCCAGCTCTCCGTCTGTATGTCGTCCATTGACTATCGGCAAACGACGTTGCACCGTCGTCATATAGTTTACCAAAAAGTAGAAGTTGTGTATCCAAAGACAGCTCGATGTCATCCACCCGACTACCAACCTAATTTGTACCAAATCTGACAACGAATTTTGTACAAGTATGTGTTGTTCATTGACAGTTCGGCAAACGACATTGCACAGTGGCACAATCGTCAGATAGTTACCAAGAAGTGACAGTTGTGCATCCGACGACCGCAAGATATCGGAAAATGTATTAATCATATGCGTAAATCAGCTATATACAGCACCCCCTGTCTAATGTAGTATCTTCAATAAATTTGTTTTCTTCTTCATCGGCCACACAGTCTGCTTTTTCACTGAAATTGTCGCACCTGTCGGTTGTATGGGGGCCAGTAAAGGATATAATTTCTCTTCCATTTGCGTGGAACTAGTTCCACTTGTTCTTCGGTGTAAAGTACGTCTCTGTTAGAGCAAATATTTTTATGAATAAATATAAGGAAAATAAAAAAGCAAACGTTGAACTTGTTATGTTTACGACATGCAATGTACACAGATAACCCATTATTTGCGACGGATTTCTTTTGTGTTTCAAAAATATAATTTATCGGCAGATAAACACAATTAATACATTTTATCGTTTCATGACACTTGATTTTACCGCCAGGAGGGGTTTTGCACTAATAACTAGCGAATCTGAAGTTTTCATAAAATCACATACTTATCATCCAAATAGTGCAATATTGTGTTCAATTCCAATTAATACTTTTCGTGCCTTTTTGTAAACTTCAGCAATTGTACTAATCCAGTAACGACAGACAAACTCGAGCAAAAAGTGAAAAATGAATTGTAATACTCTGAAAATCGGCACATGACATCTCGACATCTTGTACTAATAGAAAAAAAATTGTTTACCAAAAAATCAGTGGTGGAACATGAAAAATTTTTCGTTTAAAAAAATATAATTTATTTTTGTTGTTATTTCAGAATATTTTTTAAACTTTGATAAAAATTATGGTAGAAGGAAAAGAAAAAGTGCATATCGTTCCTGAAGACTTCTATTCTTCATGCAAATATAACATGTGAGTATCTGAGTACCTAAAATGTGTTTTGTCCCACTTCACATACCTAACCCTTCTACGATAGTTACGGAGGATCCGAAAGTCATGGATATTTTAGTTGATATGAAATAATTATACTGAAGCAGGAATCAGTACCCTCTTTGGACCATATGCAACGATTTAAGACTAGTGAAAGAAGTCTCACTAATACATGCCAAAGAAAAAACTGGCATTTACTCCTTCCTCAGTTTTCAACTCACCCATAATCCCGGCAATTTCTTCAGTAAATGTTGAAAATAATGGCTCATACACATTCTACATAAAAAATGAAGTATGTGATTCCAATCTTGAGGTTTGCACTTCACAATAGTGTTATTAAATATATATATGCAGGATATGAATAAGCGATTATTTTCAACATTTAGTGAAGAGAATGCCGATTTTATGGGTAAGTTGAAAATGAGGCAGGAGTAAGGCAAAGTTTTTTTTGGCATGTATAAGTGGGAGCTATCACACTACTTTAAAATTGTTGCATATAGTCCAAAGAGGGTATGGGTTGCTCCTTCAGTATAATAATTCTATATTTACTAAATTATTCATGATTTTCGGATTATTCGCAAACAGCTCCGTGAAGTGTGACAAAACACATTTTAGGTACTCAAATACTCGCATATTTTATTTGCATGAGAAGGTAGGAGTCTTCAGGAACGATATGAACTTTTCCTTTTCCTTCTCCGATCATTTTTAGCAGAGTTATGACAAATCAAATATTCGGCTTCGCCAGAACTTTCAGCGGCGGGTAAGCGTTCTGGGAAAACGAGCGCATTTCATAAGAAATTACTAGGAATAATTTTTGTGGAAAATTGAATTGTTTTTTACCCTGTTCAGTAGTTTTTCCGATAAATCATATACTTTCCAAGATTACAGCAAAAATCTATTTACATATTTTTAAACGAAAAAAAAAAAAAGTTCACCCCTGGAAGTTTGAACAATTTTTTTTTTCGTGTTTATCATGGTTCCAACTACTAGCTACCAAGTTTGGTGGTGCTATAATCTATTCTTGTCTCAAAAACCAATCGTACTGTATTATACCTCAAATTCAAATATTACTTGAATAATTTCTAAATATTGAAAACAAAAATATTTCTCAAAGAACTTGGCTTTTTCCCCATTGGTAACGGCTCTGTTAGGGCCATCTTCGATTGTGGGCATCACCAAGCGTTTCTTTTGGATTCGCTTGGACATACGCCACAATGGGTTGTCACTCACGCGTTTAGGTTAATCAATTTATTATTCCACCCTTCATCCCTGTGCTTTGATTTCCCGTCCTAAGTTCAGTAGATTTTTTCTATGGACAGGATAATGTGTTTTCAGCCATTTTTTATACTGTTGGAGTTTACTTTCTATTGGGCCAGTGATGAATTGCGGAAGAACATTTGTGGTGGTCAATTGCTTCGATGATGTCCGATATGTATTTCTCAGTAGCCCCGTTGAAGCGAGCCACACGATAATCAAGGTCAGCATATTTATTAAGAATTTTCTTGAACTCTCCAGTCATGGTTACGTAATCATATGTCGATTGTTTGGTGCTCGTTATTTTTCTGTGTGTTTTTGCATCGACTGCTATGATCCTTAGCCACATGTAATCTGGGTAGGCTGTGTTACTAACTCCTTACGCCATTTAGGAGTAGCAATGTTATTTTTTTACGCAACAGTGAATCGTGGAATATTATCACCAGTCGGCAACAAGATTCAGTCATTCAGATTTTGATTACGGAAAACTTGGAAAAAAACATAAGAGATTGAATTTTTAGAAAAAAGAACGGCGATTGATGTGTTTATTTAATTTTTTTAAATTACAAACTGGAATCGCAATATATTCAATTTCTTATATATGGGAAATATGCCAAGTTTGGTTTTTCCATGCCCTAAAATGTACATTTCGGAAGATTTCTTTAAAATATTTTTTCTGATAAATGCAGAAACCACAAACATGATCTCTGATTTTTTCCAGATTTTTCATTTGAAATCTGACTGATGAAAATAATATGTTTTTGGAAGGTGCCAAACTACCTGAGTTTGGTACATTCTGTATAATGTACCTTCCAAAATCTGAAAAAAATCAGGGATCATTTATGTAGTTTCTACACTTATCAGAAACAAGTTAGGAAAAATCTCCTGAAATGTGAATTTTAGGGAATAGAAAAACCAAACTTGACAGATTTCTCATATCTAAAAAATTGAATATATTGCTATTCCAGTTTGGGATGAAATAAATTAAATGACCGTTCTTTCTCTAATCGTCGTTCTTTTCTCTAAAAATTCATTCTCTTATGTTTTTTTACTAGTTTTTCGAATTAACATTAAAAAATTAATGACTAGGACGTCAAATTGCCTTCCATGCGCTGTTGCCAATGTTATTTTTCAATGTTAACACAATTGAAACGAGGTCCGAAGTGAGCTCGAGTAGTGCTTCTAGATCGGAAAAACCGGTTACATTTTTGTTGATTTATTGACCACCAAATCGATCTTGATGGGTATAGTGCCGTTCCAAGGGAAGTGGGTGTGCTCTTCTGAGTATTCAATGATAACATTGTTAATAAAACAATTAAAACATCCTGTAATGTAAGGTATTTTAAAATCATTTCGGTCCGATCATTGCATTTACTCCATAAACGAATTTTATTCATTCAGGTCTGAACAAGTGCCCGAATAGATTTAATTTTATTGTTACTCATCTACTTTTCTGGACTTGCTATTCCTATAAAAAAGTACTTTGACCGAGTATCAATGTTTCATCAAAATGAACCTGGCAATTCATGTTGAAAAGGGGAACACATTCCATGAAAATTGAAAAATGAAAAATGTAATTTATTTGTAATATCTAACAGAAAAAAACTACTTCCCCGGCAAAAGCCACACTGGACATTGAATTACATCTGATAGATATTGTGAAAAGACTAACTGAAAAGAAAAAATCTGAAAGTGAAAATTCGCATTTTCATTCAGATAGTTGATTTTTTAAATTTTCTCTAGTTTTCATTGAATACATTAGATACAGAGAATGTTATTGAAAAATTTCACTCACAGAAATTGTTCTTTTCATTGAAGCAAGGTTCGCTTCTCTCAAATTTAATTATTATTATAGTTATTTGTTATGCCAAAAAATAACTTTCAAAGTGTTACCGCAGAAGAAATATTTTCATCATTTCCATCCTTGATGTGTATGATTGCTTCTGAAGAACCTGCTTTCCAATATTTCCAATCTTCCTGATGAGCTTGGCAAAGCGAAGTATATTTTCGTCGACCAAAATGTATTGGGGATTAAATGCGAGGGAAGCGAATCTTGCTTCAATGAACGATTTCTGTAAGTGATATTTTTTAATAACATTCTCCCGATCTGATTTAAATAAACTAAAGAAAATTTAAAAAATCAACCATCTGAATATCTTTTCACAATATCTATCACATGTAGTTCAATGTCCAGCGTGGTTTTTGCCGGGGAAGTAGTTGTTTTCTGTTAGATCTTAGAAGTAAATCACATTTTTTTATTTTCATGGAGAATGTTCCCCTTTTCAACATGAATACCTCCAAAGAGGTTTTCTTGAACGATTGAAAATATCGCTAAAGTTTGTCTTTCAGCCGCATATGATTCCACAATAGATTTTATGAATATCATATTCATATTTTCGAACAAAAATCGAACCTGGCTCCATCTTTTCGTCGTCAACAAGAAAACTTGTCAAAAGACAACACACAGAAAATAATTGCCTTGAGGGGTTTCCCAGGAGATTAACTTTGGAATACTTACTCGAAAACCACGCCAAAATATAACCCTTGTTTTTTTATTCTCACGATGTTTCACGGACAAACAGATTACTAGTCATGTAAACCCGAAAACTGGGTAAATAAGTTGAAATAAAAATCATAGGAATGAACGTTCGATTAATTTCAATCAAATACGTCTTCAATTCAAATGTCACTGAATATTATCGAATAAAAATTAGTATGTACCTACCCAACTGTATTAAATACGTGAAGTAATTTTTTTTTCAAGAGGCGGTTTGGTTTTTAGTATAGGAATTACACGTGAGTCGTTGTATTGAATGAATTGGAGCATTCATAAAGACTTATTTCTAATTTCTGGTATCAAAATCGACAACCTGTATATTGAGGTTTAGTTATGGTTATTGAACTCCATCATAAAGAACCAACACACTTTTTAAGTACATACTTATCCACAGACCGTAACTCTGGTTTACAAAGCAATCAACGAACCCAAACAAATGAAATTTCACATTACACATTCGTGCTGAATATTTCATCTAGAATCATATTATAACCACTCGAGATTTATACGATTCTGAAACTACTTTAAAAGTTCATTCGATAATGTTTAAAGAATGCCACTATCCTAGAAAACGATTTAATAATAAAGACGACAAATTATTGTAATCGTATTTTTTTTATTCGTGTTATATACTCTTGTTAAATATATATTTTGGATATTTTTAAATCACACAGTACAATGAAATGTATGTTTCTAAATAAAAAACAATAAGTTTGGAAGTCTGGTAGAGTATTTTTACTTCAATTAAAAGTTAGTATAAAGTTATAGTAACACGAAAGGAATAGAGTGAAGGCTTTCACGGCCGGAAATGAAATCGTGAAGAATGGTTTCCGGGCTTTGAGGCCGTGGTCGGTTCACCTCCCTGGAGGCGGTTTCTTTGGACGTTTCGCTCACAACTGCGGTGAGCATCTTCTGATATGTCAGTTTTACGTCAGTTTTACGTCGTTCTTCGAGAAGACTAAACCTATGCTGAAGATGCTCACCGCAGTTGTGAGCGAAATGTCCAAAGAAACCGCCTCCAGGGAGGTGAACCGACCACGGCCTCAAAGCCCGGAAACCATTCTTCACGAAAGGAATAATTAACATGCTGCACCCGCAGATAATGAATTTACCAAACTTCTCATAATTTTCTATCACCAGAGAAACTTTCATCAAGGAAAGAAACCTCGAAAGAAACAGTTGTGAATATGCTTCGAGAAAAATATTAGATTTTACGTATGAGAAACAGGGTGAAGGAGTGTTTTTCCAATTGTAGTTTCTTCAGGAATAGAAGATCCAAAGTAGAAAATCCACAGATGGGATGTTTACCGTATCCAAGAGTAACAGGTTATGAGCGGCCGTTCGTCTACTGTGGGCTCTATTATTTTGGACCTATCCTAGTTAAAATTGGTAGAAGGCATAAAAAAATGTATGGGGTCTTTTTCACATGACCAGGAAAAAGAGCGATACACATCGAATTGGCACACTCATTGGAAACAGATTTGGCAATAATGGTTATTAAGCGAATGATTTCCATGTTCGAAAAACATGTACTCCAATAACGGTATAAATTTAAGAGGTGCGAATAAAGAAATTCGAACATTTTCAGAAGAACCTGATCAAGAAGTCATTTTGGATGAGCTCACGATGAGAGGAATTAAATGGCATTTTTCTCCAGCGACTGCGACACATTTCGGTGGAACGTGGGAAAGGCTCATTAGATCTTTCGCTAAGAGTTATTCGAAAGAGGCCGTCCCTAAAGAAGAAACACTTCAAACAGTCCTGACTGAAACTGAACATTCTGTCAACAAACAGCATACCATTAACATGGATATCTGAAGATCCAAATGATCCTGAATGTATCACACCAAACAATTTCTTGATTGGTACCCCTTCCGGGTCACCCGTGAAACAGTGGATAATGGTTAAAAAATTGGCTGATAATTGTTGGAGAAGATGGGTCCGAGAATACCTGCTTACTTTGAATAAAAGACCAAAATGGCACAGATATCCAGGAAATATAAATATTGAGGATTTGGTTGATTCAAATAATCCCAGAAATTATTGGCCGAAAGGACGTATAGTCTCAGTTTACCCTGGCAAAGATGGGAGAGTCAGAGTAGTTGACGTTAAAACTGCCACAGGGTTGAAAAGGGGAACATTCTCCATGAAAATTCAAAAATGAAAAATGTGATTTATTTGTAGTATCTATACAGACGACCAGTTTCCAAATTATGTAGACTGACTTAGCACTTCGACAGATGTTATATTCTTATTTGGGGTAAAGAATATTATGTACTTTTGTTGATAAATATATTTTGAATGTTTTTAAGTTGCACAATGCAATGAAATGTATATTTCCACGTAAATAAAAAATAAGTTTGAAAGTCTGACAGAGTATTTTCACTTTGATTAAGGGTTAGTATAACTACTGATAAAGTTATACTAACATGAAAAGAAGAACTAACAATTCAAGTAGCATGATTAGTCAAATTTTAACACGGTGACCACTTGCTGACCGTTTGAACATCCTCTAAAGTGATCAAGACTCAAAAATATGTTATCACAATATGATCAACATGACATAGGAACGACAGGCCAGGACCCATGGCCAGAGCGGGGGGCTCACCCCTTCTAGAGAAATCAGACCTAGAGCATAAAGAAGATACACTTCCAGGACCTTCACTTCACGCTCCCCAGTTGTAAAGAGGGGGCGTATTTGAACTACTTAGTCTGAACAGACCTTCGCCTAGTGGAGATGGGTGTGGGTAAATACAAAATGAAACCAAGTTTAGAGCGTAATCGAGATGTATTTATTCTAAGTTAGAGAACTTTGCCTTAGCGTGGTATTCGGAACTTAAGACAAGCTGGCAAATAGGTCGTGAGAACACAGGCCACTTATCAATGGTATTAAGTGGTTAACATAAATCAATGAACTATATTGCGTTGGCTGTACAACTCAATTCAACTAAGGCCAAAAATGCAACAGTGGTGCCGGTGCACTTGTACTAATTACTAATTTACTAAATATCTTAACCTTAAAATTGTAAATGAAAGATGGATTTGTTTGACAATTTTAACAATTATACCATGAAAATTACTGCGGAATGGAATTATTCTCAACGCAAGAAATACTATCGGTCTATCAGTGACAATTTATCAGAGCACCATCCAGCATACGTACACTGAAAGTTACCGTGCGTAATTTCAAAGATATGCGTGGGGCTCCTTTTATTTATTCTTCATCCATATAAAGCATCAAATCATGCAGAGTTCGTAACCATACGTGGATGCAAAGCCAGTAACTGAGTAAGCACCAAGCATACATGAATAGCAGTTATTCATAACAAAAGCACAAGCTAATTTGTAAGAAAGCAGAAAATCGATGTGCGTAAATCTAGAGGCTTATCTGTGTGTCTCAGAAGTCTTCTTATGCCAGTTCCTTGGATATATGCCCATTGAATGAGTTCTCCCGATGATCCAGAAACCAGAGAAGGAAGCTCATGCCATCAATGCGGTTATATGTTCAGCCCCAAAATTGCAAGCGAATAGGTGTGGCAGGTGACTTCGATAGGTGTAAAAGGTGTCTTCATTTCGAAAGTAAAAGGCCTAGAATATATCGAATATATCACTAGGTTTACATGTGACATTTAAACAAGGAGAAACTTACTTTGGATGGAAGGGGGCCTGAAGGTATAAAATCGCAGAGAATGAGATTTTGAGTAATTTGGACAGTAAATCCACAATTTGTGTGCCTGTTCAGTGTTCACAGACAATATTCCCAATATTTCACCCAAAATTTCTAAAGAAAATCCACAAAATGTGAGGTAAAATTCCAACCACATCGAAGAGAAGAAAACCTTCTTTTTCTAAACTAATTATTTTTTTTTTCTACTTTGAACTTAACTGAAAATGTCATCATGAAAATCAATTATTGTGGAAAATGGAATTAACCCGGAATGTTTTGACAGGTACAGGTTATATTTTGATTTGTAATTTTGATTTTAAAAATATCCATTTTTCAGCCGAACACAATATAATTCAAACTGAATAACCGAAAGGATTCCTACCAACTGAGATTCATTGGCTCATGGCATTCATCGGGCACTGAAAAACATTCTAAGGCCCATAAGAGAACCTAAAAAACACAACATAAGGAAGTGGAAATAATTTCGACAATGATAGAGAAACAGGGGGAGTTTTGAAGTGAAAGGTGCAGATATAATTTTGTATTCTAGGGAATTTTAGGTTCATGCATCAAAATTGAATGAATTGTTTCTACAACAATGATATTTTCAGAGGATGTTGTTTTTTATTTCAAGCTGAGGAATCAGGATAGTGAAGCGAATTGTGCATTACTAATAATAATAATAAAAATGCTAGTTGAGAAGAAAAGGTTTTCAATTGTTGTTATTATTTACTTATTTTGGGTTTGGGTGCAAAAAAGGGCCGTAACAAGGTAATACATAAAAACTTTGCCACAGCAAAACCCCAAAGATATATTAGAAGCTCTGGGAGTAATTACTCTTAGAGCTCCTGATGAAAATTAGGGAAAGTCATAGTAGACACTATCGTGTCAAAGTTAGAAGTCATAATGAACGAAGATTTTGGAATTTCTGACGAAATTATTGAAAAAGCAAAGAAAGCAACTGAAAATCTGTAGCCAAAAAAGTCTAAAGAAGCCTACGACAAAATTATTTCTCTTTATGCCCGTACGGGCATAAAGTACCACATTAGTTAGTTGGTAGCTATGCAATAAAAACACAATAATGAACTAGTACGACATAAAAAAAAATATGAAGTGTTGAACAATGCTTGACTCTGAAAAAACGAGGACCTTGTGAATTATTTGGTAACTGAATTATTTTGTATCGTGCGTGCTATTGAATGGATTGTGATTTGAACTGATTATTGACGAAAATGTAGAAGTTATCTCCAAAAATCTTGAAGAAATGTATTTTCATCACCCTGTATCTCGAAAACCAAGCCGTTTGGGACATATGTTTATATGAACTTTTCATCCTGAAAACTTTAAAAAAATCACCTCCCGAAGTTTGTCAACGTACTTAATTAACACCCTGTATATGAACCTAGGTAGGTATATCAAAAACATGGAATACTTACCAAACTGTCAACAGCAACATTTACTGGATTTCATCAGCGCTGGGCATACGGTTTCTGAATTTTCAAGAACTAGGTGTGAAACTTTGAAAATTATATCTATGAGTTACCGATAAAGCATTTTCAATTATGACTTCTTACCTCAGATAGCATCTACACCAATATTAATTATATCGATATTAAACGAGTGGGACGAATTATTAACTAGAATTTATCGAAAATACGGAATCAATAACACAGAAATAGGAAATTGAATAGAAAAACGTATTCGTGTAACGACAGAAGAAATATATCAAAAATTCAGAAATACATAACACAATTTCACCACAAATACTTGCCAAACTTGTTTTGTTTTCATATCTTAACCGTCTGCACAGAGCTGATGAGATTTAATAGAGCACTGTCAGTGACGTAATATGACAGTTGTCAATTAACAATGTCATAGTGGTACAAACCAATCAAACTGAACAAAAACAAACCCATTGAACCCATTTTCCATAAGGCTACGTGAATCTTTCTGGTCAATTTTCTGCGAAAAGTGATTTCCTAGGAAAAAGTTCTTTGCATCATTGTCATAATTAATTCATCAAATGTCAAATGCTTTGTTTGTCCCCCCATGACCGCCATTTTGTGACGTCAGCGGACACTGCTCTATTAATAGACAGAAGCAGCTGTCCGCGGCATTTTTGGTAATCCCTGTATAAAATGACCTGATTTTATTTTCTTCTGATACTGATTGTTTAGCGCCCATAGTTTATGAAACACGATAAAAGGTGAAGCGTAAGCATAAAACAACTAAATGGAAATTTATGCAGTAAACAACAAGTCACGTATATAAATGTACATTGCATACCTAAGCATTATTTTACGTCTGACAACTGCACAGTTTGGTAAAGACCAGACTAGAATTTGAGATGATTTGTATTCTAGACAAATAAAGAAATACGAATCTTGATAACAGAAACTGCATCGGTGCAGAACTATAATGACTCAAACGGGTTTATCTGTAAGAATGCACATGTCCTATCCTCGATTCGAGGCACATACATTCTGCTTCTTCAAGAAATCAATATGGTGACACTTTTGAATATGTTTCAGTATTTTATTGACTATGTCATTCACACATGCACCAATAAAATTACATGTTAGAAGTCACATGATATGCAATATGAGCGGATATTCATGTAAACAAGCGATAATTTAGGTAAACACGGATAATTAGGTAAACAAACAAAGAGAAGTGTCAAGTTTGACACAACTCAAAATAGAAATTTCTCATTTTCGATTATCTTCTACAACGGAAATCAGAGGACACATAAATAAATAAATAAATAAAAATAAAATAAATTTATTTTCCCAAAGATGTCAAATACATATAGGAATAGTCACAAGTTGTTGCTAAGAAGCAAAAAATTCATCTAAAGTATAAAAAGTATTATTGACTAAATAGGTTTTCAAACGAGTTTTAAAAAGTGATACATCAGCAGATTTGCTTACGTCTTTTGGAAGTTTATTAAAAATCTTTTGTCTTAGATGGCGAGGAGTTTTAGATGAGACAACATATTTACACTGTGGGACATACAGATCAGTACTGTTCCTTGTATTGTAGCAATGAATTTCCTTATTAGTAATGAACTTATGTCTATTTGTGAATATATACAAGCACATTTCAAAAATTAAAATACCAACAAGTGTTAAAATTTGGAGGTTTTCAAAAATTGGTCTGCAGGAATCCCTGTTTGCTTTATTGAATATTATTCTCAATATACGTTTTTGCACAATGAATACATCAGGTGCTCGAGTGGAGGTACCCCAAAAGCACACTCCGTAGCGTAACCGTGAGGCGACTTGGGAATGATATAGAACTAATAATTGTTCTTGTTTTAAAATACATTTCAAGTTCCTAAACATGTAACAGATAGAGTTCAGCTTAGAGATCAGGAAGGCACAATGTTCCTTCCAATTCAAGCCTTCATCCACTAATACCCCTAAGAATTTAATACAATTGGTTGGTTCAATTGATTTATCATCTACATGTATATTCGGAGTTATAAGCATAAGCTAATCCATCCCAGAAAAAAACAAAAAGGAGTAAGTAGTCTGTCTAGAGAGCATTTATGTCTTTTGTGGAGCATATATGAATGTGCATATGAATGATTTCATGCTGTTCATGAAATACTCTTCCTAAATATCACTCGACCAAGACAAATAGAGACTATTATTTACTTTAATTCATCTCGAGTAACTTGTATTTTGAGACAAATCAATTCGACCATATGAACATTAATAATCATAGAATAAATCCCTCCAGCTAAAGCTGTCAGGTGTTATTCTGATTATTAATGTTCATATGGTCTCATTTAATTGTCAAAATACAAAGTAATCTCGATAGAATTAGGAAGAAAATAATGACGGCTATTTGTCATGGTCTTGTGATATTACCTATACGACAATTTCCCTCATATTATATAAACCAATCAAATGACATCGTTTTCTCATTTCAAACCAATGAGAACAGGACTTTTTGAAAACACTACCTCTAGCCCGTGGTATTTTCAAATCGGTGTTTCTCTTCTTCCTTGTGTATACATTTCCATAGTTACGACAATTACGGTAAATACAGAAACGTTAGTTTGACGGTTCAACTCTTATTGACATTACTGACACATGATGAACCGTATTCGTGAAATTGTCTGATAGAATATTCCTTCAAAATGCAGCATTTTCAAACTGTGTCGCTGTACAAAACACTACTCGAGCAAGCTCTCGTGGTGTTTCTAATCAACAGTTTTCGTGCCAGCAAGATGGAAGTATATTTTGAAAATGCTTCATTCTGTGGGGATATTATTACTGAATATTTCTAATCCAGTACGATTGGGTTTTGAGACAAGAATCGATTGTAGCACCACCAAACTTGGTATGCTAGTAGTTGGAACCATGATAAAAAGGAAAAAAATCGTTTACCAAAATTGCAGGGGTGGAACATATATTTTTATTCGTTTGAAAATAAATGAATATGTTTTTGCTGTAATCTTGGAAAGTATATGATTTATCGAAAAAACAACTCAACAGGGTGAAAGACAATTCAAGTCTCCACAAAAATGATCCCTAGTAATTTTTTATTAAATGTGCTCGTTTTCTCAGAAAACGTGATTGAACGCCGACATCAAATTTCAGGTTCACCCTTAGCCGCCGCTGAAAGTTCTGGTGGAGCCAAATATTTGATTGGTCATAACTCTGCTACAAATGATCGGAGAAGGAAAAGGAAGAGTTCATATCGTTTCTGAAGACTCCTACCTTCTCATACAAATATAATATGCGAGTATTTGAGTACCTAAAATGTGTTTCAAGGACATTTCAAGGAGATATTTGCGGGTGATCCAAAAATCATGAATAAATTAGTAAATATGGAATTATTATACTAAAGCAGCAGCCCATACCCTCTTTGGACAATATGCAACAATTTTAAAGTAGTGTGACAGGTCCCACTTATACATACCAAAAAAATAACTCTGTTTTACTCCGGCCTCATTTTCAACTTACCCATAAAATCGGCATTCTTATCAAAAAATGTTGAAAATAATCGCTTATTCATATCCTGCACATATATATATATATATATATATATATATATAATAAAACTACTGTGAAGTGCAAACCTCAAGTTTGAAATCACATACTTAATTTTTTATGTAGAATATGTGTATGAGCGATTATATTCAACATTTACTGAAGAAATTGCCGGGATTATGGGTGAGTTGAAAACTGAGGCAGGAGTAAAACCCTGTTTTTTCTTTGGCATGTATAAGTGAGACTTGTCTCATTAGCCTTAAATCGTTGCATATGGTCCAAAGAGGGTACTGATTCCTGTTCCAGTATAAGTATTCCATATCAACTAAAATATCCATGACTTTCAGATCATCCGTAAATACTCACATGTTATATTTGCATGACGAAGTAGAAGTCTACAGGAACGATATGCACTTTTTCTTTTCCTTCTACTATAATTTTTAGCAAAGTTATGACAAATCTAATTTTCGGCCCTGCCTGAACTTGCAGTGCGGCTACGTTTTCTGAGAAAACGAGCGTATTTCATAAGGTATTACTGAATATCATTTTTGTGGAGAATTGAATTATCTTTCAACCTATCGATATCATTTTTTGATAATCTTATATTTTCTGAAAAAAACAACAAAAAAATATATTTTCTTAAATGATTTTTTTTTATGTTCCACCCCTAATTTTTTGATAAACATTTTTTTTCTAATAATACATGATGTCGAGATGTCATGTGCCGCGTTTCAGAGTGCTACAATTCATTCTTCACTTTTTGCTCGAGTTTATCTGTCGTTACTGGATTATTCATTTTTTACTCATTTGCGCATTTTCGTTATCTAAATAGCAAAATTGATGCGTGAATTTCAGCATGTCATGATATTTCATGAAATTATATTCTTCTGAAGCACTATGGTTATTCTGTGACTCAAATGTTAATAACAATGTCCGCGTTCCTGATATACCTAATCAAATTTGAATCATTCTTACTCCTCACAAGCACTGATATTATGAGATTACCGACATAATAGTATGCGTGTACGGGTGGAGGAGGGCTATTATTAGTATTGTTTGCTGAAGCGCTCGAGGATGACTTACTGATTTTTAGATTTGTATATATTCACTTTTTAACTGTACCATATACATGGTGTGCCATATATTATTTCCCTACCACGGGCCAGGACAGTTCAAATCTCCTGTATCTGAGAAGATAATTTGGTGAAATTTTTATATTTCAACTTCTATAGTAAGTATTTGAAAACATTTTTTTTTTTCGAAATTTTCAAAATTTCTGCCACCACTTTAGAACAGTGATGATGGTCTGCCGTTTCTATTTTAAATAGCTAAAATAGTATTCTTTGACATATCCAAACGGCAGGTTTCCTAAAATACTTTTTTAGTTTATGAAATTACCACACCTCTGTCGCAGCTGAGTGTAGCTGGGGCCACCGCGACCGCGCTTAGCTAGCCCCCATCTCATGGTTGTTAGGTACAACAGACTCTCTGGTAAATTTTAGGCTCTTCTAAAATATGTCAAATCTGCCGTTCACTGGCTCTTAGACTAGTTGTTATTGTACTAAAAGAATATTCATTAATTTTCAAGGAAAATCGCTATCTAATTTGCATCACAATGAAAAATAAATAAAATGTAAATCGTCCATAGTAGCCATTGTAATTATACAATTTGAGACGTGTCAAAACAATGTAGGTATATGAAATCGATTCATGAGGGACAATCACCCATCTTTAGGAAATGTGATATTTTGTTTTTGTATTTTCGTATAACATTAGTTATTAGTATACTTTTTTGTTTATTTTAATTGCACGTGCTTATGTCCCTTAATGAGAGCAGAATAATTTTATTATTCTTTAAAAATTTGCGAAAAAAATTATTTTACGGTATGTGGGATAATGTGTGTAACTCACAAATAAAAAAATAACTTATCAAGTACAACCCATGAACGAAGTTTCGGCTTCACTCGTAGTTTCTTTCGATCGGCTGGCTTACTTCCACAACGGAAACTATAATTTTTTTGCTAGAGCTGGCCAGAACCGAACCTTCGTTAAATCGATAGAAATATAATTAAAAAGTGGGAATTACTCCTACGTTGTAAAGAGTGGTTGAAATATGATCCTCACTGGTACTGGTAAATGGTAACAAGTATAGCGTCGGTTCAAATTAGAATGATGGTAAAGTTGCGATTGATGCTCAATAAAATATTCTTTCATAATTGGGAAAAATGCAAATTCGTTCGGAAATATCCAAAGGACACGGTATCTCTTAAAATCGTTATATTATTTCCTTCTTACATGATATAAATGAAGTACACTAGAACTGAATCATTTTTTCTCCCCACAAGGTACTATTATCAAATTGGAAATCAATTTTTCCGTTTTCTGATTTTTTTCACATAGGGGCCTAGACTAAAACAAGTCACAAGTCGATTTCATGACAAATATTATTATTTAATTTTTTTTTTATTCAAGTCGACACTGTTCAATTGTTTATTCGATACCATAATTTCATTACCGAAGTTTAAATCAAATAACTTAAACTGAAAGAAACAAGATGTCCTGCACTACCAGGACGACGCTTATTGCCATAATCCTATACAATAGGAACAATTGTGTAGAAAATCCATCAGAAAACAACTACTTTCCTGGCTAATACCACGACGAACGTTGAATTACATCTAATGAATTTCCGTGCAGAGTCCTACAAGGATGTCTCCGCAATTGCTAGTTGCATGGAAATGTTTCATCAATGTTTCCAAGGCAACATATTCACTTTGAATATTTTACCAATATATGCAAATGATATTGTACCAATATTCCTCAATATTGCTTCCACAATAATTCACTAATATTATTTATATAATGTCCAAGTAATATTGTACCAATATCCCGAAATAATTATAATTTTATCTCGCCAATATTATATACGTTAGAATATTTTGTCAATATTTTAAAATTCAAAAGATAGTTTTCACTATGACACTTGCTCTTGCAATGGTTCATATCTTCCAAATTCGATTTAATTTATCGTACCTTTTTCGAACTGAAGAGTCCACATAGAACACTTTCCTCAACCGCAATCAAGTTTTGTGGAAAAAGAAGGAAAACAAAAATATGCATTCCACAGTACAACGTGGAATACTTGACATTTTTTACTCAGCTACTTCATTTTCATTGTTTTCTCAAAAAATACATATTGTTTTCCTTCTTTTCCCACAAAACTTGATTGCGGTCAAGAGGAGTGTTCTATGTGGACTCTTCAAATTTAAAAAGGTATGAAAAAATCAGACGAATTCGGAAGATATGAACCCTTACAACAGCATAGTGAAAACTAGTTTTTGGAATTTTGCACTACCTTTTAAAAACAAACCTGAAAAGTTTCAGTTTAATTATAATAATCCACAAAAAGTGGTTGTGCGTTTTTTGAATCAATAAAAACATATCCACAAAAAAATCTTATATTCATTTTCAAATAACTTTTTTTGCTATAACCACAATTTTCTCAATTCGTAATAATTTTTTCCAAATTGTCGCCAAATTGGCAGTCACGTGACGAACGTCAAAATCTATGCAGAAACGATACCCTATAAGGCATTTTTGTAACCTTGATGATAAAATATTTTCCCATATGCTGCAAATGTTGAGGCCGACACTGTATAATATCATTAGTGGTAAAATCCTGTCGAAAAAATTTTCTTATTGTAACGAGTGTTTGTTGCGCAGCAAGTGACATAGCTTAAAAACACAACAGCCGTCAAGGAGAGTGATTTTGTTATCAATGTCACGAGTTAATTTGGAAACTAACTCGAGCAACTCAATTAAAAAAAATTGCCATGACAAAACTCTTCCGCGAATGGTATTTGGATGACTATTTTATGAATAAAAAAAATCAAGAACGATTTACAAACAATCTAAAAACAAAGATTATTACTATTTAAACATAATCACTGAACTAACTCAAAGGCGCATACAAGTTGGCAAATCTATAAACGAATATCGATAAACGTATTGTATGGGTGAATTAGAAGGAGAAAGCATTCGGAAGATAAAGAGGATAGTATAAATTGTACATTCACTTAGATTGTATACTGAGCTCATCTGCTACCGCGCATCGATAGGGACGATAGGCGTGCCGATTTCATATTCCTTTGTAGATTTGCCAAGCTGTAGATACATACCTTTGGGATTTTTTTTCGTCCCAAGCATTGGTAACAAGCTGTACGTCTTTCAAAGAGATTGGGACCTGGATTTTTGGCAATAGCATCAATCACGTACCTAGTTGAAATATTTTCCCTCTATCATTTTTGCAGTTTTCCACAGTGTCTTGAAACCTGACTTTTTCGTCACCATCATTTTTCTTCATCTTGAATTCCCAGTCCTAAGGAATGTCTCCGCCCATAATTTGTGTTTCCATGTTTCTGACTTTATGGTCCTTCAAGCAAAAATCCAAGAAATCCTTCATTTCTGAATATTCAACAATAATTGAAGCTTTTTAACACTTTTAAATTGTGACAAAATTTTATACTACCTATTTTTTTTGACAATTGTAGAAACAAAAGTGTTTGCATCTCGTGTGCGAAATACTTTGGTGATCTCGAAAAAATCAGTTATCGATCACATCAAAAATAACTATTGACCCCCCCGGACCTACAAAACAAATAACCTAAATGCGGTATCTAGCGTAGCATATATGATCTAAGGGTAATTTCAACAGTACTCTTCTGTGAGCATGAGGACATTGAATCATAATCACACCTTCGAGATTATGTTTAGTTTCATTTTATAAATGTTATTATTATTGTTATTTACTTATACTTTTTAAATTTTGTAACTTATATAGAATTTTTAATTATACTTTAAAAACACCTAATTCTATCTGTAATGGAAATAATGTAAGATGGTCGTTTTCGCGCTATCGCATGGGAAAAATTTGAGAGTAACCACAGAAACGCATCATACATGCTAAACACTGTATTGTCAGAATTGTTTATTTTCTGTCAACTGTTTAACTCTTTTTACTCACTCGCAAAATACAACTGTATCATTCATTTGAGAAAATCAAAACATTTGCGAAAATTCTGCTTCAATAACTGTAGTTTCACGAATTGAAACTCCAAAAGGACTAATCCTGTGCAATAATATGATTTGCACAATAAGGGCCGGTTTTTCGATATCCTGTTAGCATAGTTTGACTGACGGCTAAATTTGACTAGTGGTTAGAATGAACGTTACATCTGTTCACATAAAGGAATAAACTCACAATCTAACCATTAGTTACGTAGCATAGACTTTGACTGAACATTGAAAAACCGGCCCTAAACATATAACATTCTATTTTATCATTTTATCTTGGTTTAGAACAGATGCGTCATATTTTTTACCGCTGGTGACATTGTGTAGTCGGTATTTTCGCAGGAGAGATAATATGGCGACGGTGATAGTGATCAATTTACAACCACGACATGGGACAACCCCTAACCGTGTCGTCCCAATAGTTACAAACCATTGATATTTTTGTAGATAATAGATATTTATTTTTGTGTGATTTTCATTATTTTCGATTAGAAATTTATTTTTATTTTTTAATGTTAGAGGTAATGTAACAAGTTAGTTCACACCCTGTATACACTAACATTTTGAATAATCCCCTAGCAGGCATGCAGTAGGAACTGAATCATACTGTATACTATATGGTTAAATTATTTCAATTCAATTAATCTGGATCTACGCCAGCTCCTCACGAACGCAGAATTAATATTCGTTTCAAAGATGTGTTAAACCGAATGTATAAACAGGTATTAGGGTTTTAAACAAGTCAGCGGAAGTTCGTTATGGAAGACTAACATTTTATTTTCATTAGCCTCGAAATAAGGTGAGTATTTTGTCTTTGTCAATGTCCTAGTCGAGACATTCATATGCAAAGTATTTATCGGGGGAGGAAATATTTCTAACCTGATGACATGGACAGAAAGTTCATACAGTGAGCACTGTAAAAATTGTTTTTATCAGATTACATGCCATAGCCAAGTAGCATTTTGGCGACGACAACTATATAATACACCAAAATTAACGTTGTAGTTGGTGTAGAAATTAGTCATTTATGAAACGACGCTCTCTAAACCACCGGTTACCGTTGTTTTAACGTTGAGCATGACATCAGTCAAGCTACGACGTTGTCATGACGTTTACTCAACCCAATACAAGTAGTAAATATTCTTGAAATGGGAGTAACGTTCTAAAAACGTTCAAGTGACAACTTCAGTTATTTTAAACGTTTTCCCGTCGGTGAAGCGACCTTGAGAGATTCAACTAAGCAGTGGTTAATTTTTCAGTTAAGTTGAAAACATTTTCGCAGTCATCTTCACAACTACAATTACACTGCCTTCTCTTACAGACAAAAAAATGAGACGTGAAGAAACTTCACAGGCACAAGCTAACATGAAGACAGACAGTTTGGAAATCTAAAGGTTAATTTCTTTAGAAAAAACAGTACCACCCTAACTAGAGGAAAGCAACAAATGTAAATGTAAAACAGTTAATAACGACGGACCATAATTTCAAATCTTGTCCGTCGTTCTGGATCCGCCATTTTGTTTTTTCCCTTAGAAACTTTCCATAATGCATTGTCACCGAATTTATGTTAAATTAGCTTGCAAATGAAGTATCATAATTTGGAATAAGGAACAGTTGTTTTTCCCGCAAGAGGGCGCCAAAATAGAAAGTTAGGTAGCAAAAATTGACATGGCTGAATTCCTTATGAAATTACCTTTTTAATGATGTGTCACACTTAGTACTTTCCCTATTCAAATTGATTGGGTGATAGCGACCAAGGGGTGGGGGGAGAGGTATGACAGTTGAGGTTATGATAGGAAGATATCCCCCTTGGATTAAAAATCGATGTGTTTTTGCATTTTCTTCACAACACATGCGTTTTGAAGATATTCGGTCTGTTTCGTTTTCGGTGCCCCACCCTGTATGCATATGCATATTCATAGCAGGTCATTTGTTCCTAAAAGAAAGTTATTAAACTATTAGGTAATTAAGTAATACAATCACAATTTACCAAGTAGTCACAACAATACCAAATTTTATACTGTTAAATTTACAGACTACGGAATTATAGCCAATTATTTTATCCATAAGCTCGATGAGAGTGAGAAAGAATTTATTGACCCTCCAGAAAGTTTCTCTCTCTCTCACTCATTGGACTTACGAATCAAATAATAGGCGATATCTCCATAGTCTTTGGGGAAAACAGCATCAAACTTGATATTGTTGGATTCCTTATAATCATCCCTAACCGATCTTACAATGAAATACAGAGTGTCCTATTTAAAAAAATAGAATTCTAAGTCGCTGCGCTTTTTTGAGACAATATGTATAAATGAAACTTAAACCATTGAAGAGATCGGATGAAACCCTACAACTTATATCTTTAACATTATTTTTGGTGCTCACTGTATATTATGAGTAAACAAATCCAATTATATTCGTAAATAAATACTGTCTACACACAACCAGTTATCGATAATTTCTGTCATAAATGAAATGAAACTTATAGAAAAAATTGCTGGATGAAAACCTTACATTAATTGATGAAGGCCAAAGGAAAATTTAAAATTTCTTTAAGGCTGAAAAGTAACAGTTGGTAATTCTGTAAGCTGTATGTTAATTTTCAACGGGTGTTAATTTTCATACATATTTAATATCTAGCCTGTATGTTCATGTTCACACATATTTACTGTTTTTCCTGTAAAAATGATATGAACGTGTAACAAAATATGTTAAATATGTTAAATGGGTAACAATTAACATAACGTTTAAAGAATTACTACTATGATGTACGAATATAATCATCTTTTGACTTGAGAATTGGGAAACATAGCTGAAAACATGCAAGCAAGCCCATAATGCGCATTCGTCGTACAACGGACGTAATATATAAAACACTCAACACGAACGTTTGCGCAATAAATGAGAATTTCACATGTTCAGCTATGTTGGTAGAACTGTAGCCGTCGAACGTTCATCTCGAATATTCAGTAGTTGCAATTTACCGAAAAAACCTATCAGGGTTTTTGAAATTCCGCAAAGCTTTGACTTACGATAGGAAAATTAATCTTAGTATTGTCGTACTGCAAGTATCGGAATATCATTAAATGTTTTAGAATAAACTTCTCAATTAAGTAGTTTTCTTTCTCTTCTTTCATCGAGATAACGTTTCTAATATTCCATAACTTCATGACATATATAGGGGCGTGCCTATGTCATAAATTTCATAATGCCATTTATTGTTACATTATGTTCCATATAACAAGTCATTGTCTTAATCGCTAACATTTCGGAAACACCTTGTATGTATTAGGGGCAACGTTGCAATGATATCATGAATGCAGCAAAAGAGAGTAAGGCTTTCCTTTCGACTGTGTCAGTTTATTTTTACTGTAGGATATTCGGTAGCAAAAAACGAAAGATTGCCATGGTACGCTACAGTTTGTTAAAAATGAGCTACATTTACAGACGGACAACAAAAGATTAGATTCGCCAATTTCAATTAAATCTGAAAATGATCTTTGTGACTCGACGGATATTCAAAATATCATAAATGCGTGGACAAAGTTGAAATCACGAAAAATTAAATTTTTACAGTATAATGATTTGTTTTGGGTATCAAACAATATATTTTATAATAATTATATGCATGATTTCTTTGATTTTTGATGGTAGAGTTTATTTTTAGTAGGAGCGTCACGACAAATAATAATAATAACCGTCCTCTACCCACACACGCTATGCCTTTGGGTATACTCTATACGAGTGTTTATAAGCGAGTATTATTATTTTCACTATCATTATTTCAGTGAAGTCAAAACTCGTGTTGTTTATTTTTGTTAATGAAAAAGTTATTAACGTCTTTTAACGCATAAAAATTTTTGTGGATAGCGATGAGTACCTGTTGATAGTTGGGAAAATCCTAGATTCCCCCCCCCCCAATATTATGCCTTCCGTCCGTCCCTGGACATATAACAAGGAAAGTTGGTAATATAAGCTCTACAATAGTACCTTATATTAAATTTAATCAATTCGGTCCAGTGTACTCACCAATTAGTAGTGCGGCTGTTTTGAGAAAATGAATTCAATGACCCAAATATCGAAAAGGTCAAGATTGCCCCTATGGTCGTTTTCTCGGAACAGGCATTATACTGTTAAGAGAAGGCCAAGCTGATGGCTTAAAATTAAAAGTAAGATATTGTATACATCCGAATCATAATAAAAATCTAATAAGAAAATGTTGATTGAAAAATCTTCGCTAGAACATGTAAACATATTTTTCTTACGAGCGGAAAAGTAACTTTTCCGCACGATTTTTCGGTTTTGAAAGTTGTACTTTTCCACACGATATTTACTTTTCCGTACGATTTTTACTTTTCCGCATGATTTTTGTATTGTTGAAAATGAGGATATTTAGGAATAACTGAATGATCTGTGTAACTATTCTGTCGTATTGTCATTTTGTAACATTATTCTAAAAACTTGCTTATTAAAAACCTTGTTTTTTCATAAATAAGATGGACAAAAACACTCGTAGGAAAAATATTGTACCTAACTCTTACGGAAAAGTGCTACTTTCCGCACTTGTTAGGTAAATAACTATTACCTACGGCTACTGCAGAAAATAGGTAGAAACACACGACTCATCGATTTGGGAGAAATTTTGAAAGTAGATAGGGTTTTGCTTTTTAAGTTTATCTTTACAGGCGTCTTTTTTTTGGAAACACACGATTTTTCTGATAATAATAATAATAACGATAATTTTTGGATCTCGAAAACGGCTTCAACTATTTGGACCAAACTTTCTATTCAGATAAGGTATTGCTTGTTTAGTTCATCTATGTAGGCGCTTTTCATGGAAATATGTGATGTTACTCATAATATTAATAATAATAATATGAATTTTTGGATCTCTGAAACGGCTCTAATGATTTAGATGAAATTTTGTATTCAGATACAGTTTTGCGTTTAAAGTTCATCTATGTAGGCGTCTTTTTTAGAAAAAGGCGATAATAATAATAATAATGTGAGTTTTTGGATCTCGAAAACGGCATCAACTTTTTGCATCAAATTTATTATTCAGATGAGGTATTGCTACTTAAGTTCATCTATATAGGCGTCTTTTCTGAAAAAAATGTCATTTTAATAATAATAATAATATGAATTTTTGGATCTCGGAAACGGCACACTGTATATGACCGTATAGGTAAAGTATAGTACGTAATGCATGTTGTAAAGCAATTACGCACTCATGGAATTACGCACTCGCCGCTGCGCGACTTCGTGCGTAATTTCTCCATTCGTGCGTAATATGCCTTTTACAACACTTGTTACGTAATATACTATTATATCAGACACTAAAGTAAACACGATTAAATTTCCACACATTTTATTATTTTCGCTGAGAAGATAATGAAACTTGTGCGTGATCAACCCTATATCAGCACGATAGTCTAATAAGTATAATTTTTTTCACTCGTGCGCGAACAGTATTTTGTTAACAAGTGCAGAAAGGAGCTAATTTATCACGAGTTTGAAAAAGTTTCGGCATGAGTGCAGGCGAGAGCCACAAATCAAAAAGGAAAGAAATTGCATTTCTGCACGTGTTACACACTATACTTTTTATACAACGCCCTTTTTCTAAAAATTGTTGAATGGAAGAGAATACTTGCTTGTGGCCTCGGGCACAATAATAGAAATAGTTGAGAAACAAATTCCAAAAAACACTCAAAAGTAAATTCGTGGCATTACTAAATTATTTGTAATTTTTGATTAAAATTCTGGAAGAGTTAATTTTGGTAACATTTTCTGTAATCTGGTTCGTCTATCTTATATAGTTGTCGACACTGTATTTGAAATTTGTGGATCAACTGAATGCATTACTTGGATTGATATGTTGACTGCAAAAAGTCTACTTGAGTGCTAACCACCATGATGGCGTTTCAGTGCAATATACTATCTTTCTCATCAATACGTCAATCAATACGTTCGAACAGTGTGTAAAACTTACTTTACTTGTTGTCATTCACTGTTTAATTTTTACGTACTTGTGCTGAAAATAATTTCTTACACGCTGTGAACAGTGCGCAAAACCCTAGTGTGAGCACTGTCCTGGTAAATGGTTATTTATGATAGTTGTTCGTAAAGTAGGACTTTTTCGTATAAGCGTCAAGATCAAATAAAAAAAAAACGTTATTTTTTTTTCTATGACAGTTATTATATCGAAAATTTGTAGCAAAAAAAGGAATTGAAGATAAATATTGAAAATTATCAAAAAAATCGAACATTAATCGATTTCATTAAAGGAAAAAAAAGGTGGTTATTTGGATTGGAACCCTCGCCTCCAAACATCCAACCCGACCGTCCCCTGAATTAACTCTCGCTGCTACGAGCGCACATAATAATATGCTGAAATAAACTGCTATAGAAACTTCCTGCCAACTAACTATTCGAAAATATAAAATTCGATTGTCACCAATCTTTATATTGAAATAAGCGGTGTCAATGTCAAATCATCCTCACTATCACTACTCATTTTCGATTACTCATTTTTGTAACGAATTTTGTAAATACTAATGTGAAATGTCAAATTATTAGAGTTATAGTCCAGTAACCACAGACAAATGTAAGCCACAACTGAAGAATGAATCGTAGCACTTTGAAACTCGGCACATGACTTCTTGACATCATGCATTGTTAGAACAAAAAATTGTTCACCAAAAAATCAGGGGTGTAACCCAAATAATTTTTATTTAAAAAAAAAAAAAAAATTCTGCTGTTGTTTCGGAAAGTATAAGATTTATCAAGAAACAATTTTAACGAGGCGAAGGATAATTCAATTCTCCACAAGAAATATACTCAGTAATTTCTCACAAAATGCGCTCGTTTTCTCAGAAAACCTGATTGAATTCCGATATCAATTTTCATGCCATCTCCGGCAGGGCCGAAAATTAGATTTGTTATAACTTCGTTCGTTTTCTCAGAAAATGTGATTGAACGCCGACATCAACTTTCAGGTTCACCCTTACCCGCTGCTGAAAGAAGTTCTGGCAGAGCCGAATATTTGATTGGTCATAACTCTGCTAAAAATAATTGGAGAATGAAAAGGAAATGTTCATATCATTTCTGATGTCTCATACTTTCTCATGAAAATATAATATGCGAGTATTTGAGTACCTGAAATGTGTTTTGTCGCACTTCACGGAGATGTTTGCGGATGATCCGAATACCATGAATAATTTAGTAAATATGGAATTATTATACTGAAGCAGCTACTCATACCCTCTTTGGACTATAATCAGCAATATCAAAGTAGTGTGACAGGTCCCATTTATACATGCCAAAAAATTACTTTGTTCTATTCCTGCCTCATATTCAACTTACCCATAAAACCGGTATTCTTTTCAGTAAATGTTGAAAATAATCGCCTATTTATATCCTGCATATATGTTTTATAACACTATTGTGAAGTGCAAACCTCAAACTTGAAATCACATACTTCATTTATTATTTTCAACATTTACAGAAGAAATTATCGGGAATATGGGTGAGTTGAAAACTGAGGCAGGAGTAAAACCAAGTTTTTTCTTTGGCGTGTCTAAGTGAGACGTGTCTCACTAGTCTAAAATCGTTGTATATGGTCCAAAGAGGGTACTGATTCCTGCTTCACTATAACTATTTCATATCAACTACAATATCCATGACTTTCGGATCGCCCGTAAATATCGTAGAAGGGTTATATGAAGTGGGACAAAACACACTTTGGGTACTCAGATACTCACATGTTATATTTGCATGAGGAAGTACAAGTCTTCAGGAACGATATACACTTTTTCTTTTCCTTCTACTATAATTTTTAGCCAAGTTATGACAAATCTAATTTTTGGCCCTGCCTGAACTTGCAGTAGCGGATTAGCGCTGGCCTGAAATGTGATGTCGGTGTTAAACCACATTTTCTGAGGAAACGAGCGTATAAGGTATTACTGAAAATCATTCTTGTGGAGAATTGAATTATCTCTCAATCTATCGAAATAGTTTTTTGATAAATCTTATATTGTATGAAATAACAACAATTTTTATTTAATTTTTAAGTTCCACCCCTGATTTTTTGATAAACATTTTTTTTTTAATAATACATGATGTCGAAATGTCATGTGCCGAGTTTCAGAGAGTGCTACAATTCATTCTTCACTTTTGGCACGAGTCTCTCGTTACTGGATTACAAGCAACTCGCTTTCGAATATTTGCGACGATTTATTTCAAAATTATCAAGAGCCTTATGTAAATAGTCTGAAACTGGGCTGTGGTAGCGGTGATGGTAGAGCGTTCGCTTATTGAATGAAACAATCGAGGAGCGTGGATTCAAATCCCATTGCGTTCACTGGTCCAGTGGATAGCATCTATATCTCAAACTCTTACGGCTTAGATAAGTTGCATTTCTAAGTGATACCCTTGCAAATAGTGGCTACTGATTATTTTTGCCATAATGAATCAGACCCGATGGTATGGCCTATATAACTTTTCTACCGATTTGATAGGTTGGAAATTTTGTCAAAATCAATACTACTATTTATTTTTTCTTTCTGATTCATATATTACAATATACATTTAACGGTTTATAGATTCTGGATAGTCACATAAGATATTTACGATATGAGTATCGTAAAGATTCATATTATAATATGAGATGGAGAATTTGTCGAACGCGAGAAAAAAAAATTACTGAATATTTGTGAAATTATTGGTTCATTGAAGCAATGAAATCAACGTTTCTGGGAGTGAAATTTTTGAAAAATATTCTCCCTATATAATTTATTCAATGAATTTTCACTGAAAACTTGAGATAATTGAAAAAATCTGAATGAAAATGCGAATTTTCACTTTCAGATTCATTGTTTTCAGTTAGATTATTTTCACAACATCTATCAGATGTAGTTCAATGTCAAGCGGGGCTTTAGCCGGGGCAGTAGTTGTTTTCTGTTAGATATTACAAAAAAATTACAATTTGCATTTTTCAATTTTCATGGTGAATGTTCCCCTTTTCAATACGTCATATTCAATAAATAAGTTAAAGGATACCGCACACTTTAATAGGGAAAGTGGCCCCCTGTCGAATCGGCTGAATTTTTGATATGTTGTAGTCGAAGTCATTCCAAACAAAAAGTCCAATGGGCACAACTTTTTCTTTAGGCTAGTTTTGGAGCTAGAAGCCCATGAAAACCTTCATTTGTTCTACATTGTTTTACAATACAAAACGTTATCCTTGATAATCATCAGTATTCTGATTAATCAAGATGTAAACATTCATTAATATGAGATACTTTTTCAAGTATCATTCTTTGGAGTTGTTACATTTGGTCAATTATACAATGTGTTCCAGCTACTTACAATTTCTAAAGTTCAATAATTCGATGGTTACAAATGGCCTTAGGGATCTACAATCAAAAACTCTTTATGAATTTTATTCTACGCCGTTTTCTACATCACAAAGTTGAAAACTATACCGAGTTTTCGTTTTAAAAGAAAGCGATAGTTCAATTCGAAAAGTTCCGTATTGAAAAATATTTTTCGATAATCCTGTATAATTTGAAGGCATGAGAAAGAACAAGAAATATTAAAAATATGTCAATAAAATAGCCGTAGAAAAAATCTTTCTGAATCTATCATTGTTAACGTCAGGGATTTTAACATTTGCGAATGGGCTTATTTCGACCAAAAATTCGTAACATCCAACTGATTCAGAGACAAATAATAATAGTAGAGAGGTGAATGAAGGTAACGCAGATGTTATAACTAATATTTCATTTTAATTTAATGCGTTCCACCATCCAACCCTATTTTTTTCGTATTGCCCTGTATATGAGGCAATAAATTCTTGTTCTGGATCCTGCTGTTTGGTTAACTTTCGTTTTTATTTCGATATCACAACAGTATTCGGGAAATTGAACTTTGACGCATTATGAAAATATTATAGTTTAGATTCGTTTTGAAAACTGTTCAATCATTTTCAAGAATGGGGTACTGGATAATATGAAAACATTGCATCCCTTCACTACAGAAAAAAAAACAAAAATGTTTCCATTGAGCAATTTTTTGATTGGTTGTAACTTCATGTCAATGTAAAGTTGAATATGGCGTATAATTTTGCAGTGAGATTCAAATGTTATGAGTGTGAATACAATGGAGGGCGAAGAAACCGATGAAATTAATAAACGCCAATCTCATGAACAAGATAAAAGGCAGGATTTGAGGAACATTTCATTAGAATTTGAATGAAGGATGAGAGTAAAATAACAACTGTGAATCAACTACAATGTCAGTTTCTTTTTTTCGTATCGATATGTTCCAAAATGACACACCCTGTAAATTATTATTAGGGTTAATTCGACGGTGCTTCATTAGGGTCAACGATACTAGGTTCGAAAGGTACGTTAAATGTAACATATAATATATTGAATTATAGCCCATCATTATACCTACGTATGCTAAATTTGTGAATGGAGGCTTAGTTGACCCACCAGGAAGAGTTTCTCAATCATACTCCTTGAGCATCAGTAAAATAATCGAATATAAATCAATTAGACCTATTTTTATAATAATAATAATAATAATAATTAACGTCTTTATATCTTTCAAATGATACATACATTGTTTTGACTGCGACAGCTTTCGAAAGAAAAGGGCGGAGTTAAATTTATTTGGAGATTAGATCTCTAATAAATTGTTCTTCCACTCAACCCTGAACATACTGCACTTGGAAAAAAAAAATGTAACATAAGATGATATTATCACGTACTCAGCACATTTTTAGTATTGTTTATTAGTACTTTTAGTATTTGATCGTTGAAACCTTCCGTGGTTGAATGATGAAAAATATCAGATTGATATAAATAAAATCTTCTATTGCCGGGAAAAAATGAATGTCTTGAGTTTGGATTTGAAATTTTCCAATGAAAGTGTTTTAAATTCTTTTGGTATGCAGTTATATATATGACATATTTGGTATGTGAATGAACGTTTGAATAATTCAGTTCTGAATTTTGGAGGCGTCAGGGTACCCCTGAACCTTATGTTCAAATTGTGGATATCCGAACGAAAAGTAATTTTTCTGTTTAGGTAACATGGTTTTTTGCACAAAATAATTTTATGAAATAGACATGCGGAATGAAGGAATCTCCTATTTCCCATGTTCAACCAACCAGCTGGTGTCAATTTAGCAGAAATCCTCTCACGTTTGCGTACACCGTATGCAAGTCTCAAACAGGAATTTTGTACTTTTTGTATTTTTGAAATATATTTTTGAGTAAGATTGGGACCATAAAGACAATCACCAAAATTTAATACTGACAATACCATCGACTCGCATAACAGTAATTTTAAGTTTGATGATAGATAATTCCTAGAGCCATATAAAGTTTTCAGAGATAAATATGCTCTTTGAATTAACTTATTTATGTGTTTTTCAAACCTTAAGTTAGAATCTATATCCACAACAAGATTTTTTGTATGTTCCACTATATTATTTTAATATCATGCGGAGATAAACTATTCTTTGTCCCAAAAATCATAACATTAGATTCACTAGGATTGATGTGCAGACAATGATCCGATGCCTTCTCTATAAACTTGTGAAGATCTTCATTGATGATACTATTAGCCATTTCTACATTATTCGAATCGAAGCTGAAATATATTTGTGTATCGTCAGCATAACAATGAACAGAACAGTGTTTCAGTAATTTTAAAATTGTTGAAGTATAAACAGAAAAAAGGAGTGGTCCCAATATAGAACCTTGAGGCACTCCCGATTTTATGCTCATACATAACATCCTCCTTGAGTTTCATCATCAACTCGAACTATTAGTTTGTTCATACCAGATGGAACACACTGTATAATTGACCATCTCTAATGACACCAACGAAAAATACTTCTAATACTATCTTATATTGATCAATGTTTAGATCTTGATTACTCAGAATAGTGAAAATTATTCAGGGTAACTTTTTTTGTTGTTCAACAATAGAGAAAAGATTTGAATTTTCAACGCCCTCTAGCGTCAAAAATAGCCTATAGAAAAAGTTATGCCCATTGGACTTTTTGTTTGGAATGACTTGAACTACAACATATCAAAAATTCAGCCGATTCGACAGAGGACCACTTTCCCTATAAAAGTGTGCGGTGTCCTTTATAATTAACTGGTAACTAAATATAGTTTGAGCAGATTCTGAGCTTCAATGCATAGTTATTGAGTTGCAAGCGAAAATGAGAAAACTGGCTTTTCCACAAAGTAGTTAATTTTGGCCTTGTTCAGCGAGCTCTAGCGGCCAAACCATTCAACGAAGAAATACTTTTTATAGGAAATTTAATGCACTTTATTTTTGTAAGGAATAACCTACCTCGAAAAGTAAACAGTTTTTTTTTACTTTTTGGTAAAAAACTGAAAAATTTTGAGGTTATTTGCGATTTTCGCTGTTAAGCCATATCGGTGAGAAGTAGAAATTCGGGATCAACACCCCAAAAAACATACAGAACGAGTGAGAAAAAAAACAAATTTTTTTTCTCTGGACAAAGCACCGTTTGATTGAACTAATTATTTGTCAGCCGCCTGAAAACTTAATGTGTATTTTGTGATGATTCAATGGGTGTTATGAATAAAAACTAGCAAAAGCTTTTACTACAGGTTTGTCTCTCTCATTAATTAATAAAATGGATTGGTCTGTTTCAAGAAACCTGAGTAAAAGCATTTGCTTAAGGTTTATTCATTAGACCCAATAATTTGACGCCCTGTGTCATATCATTGATAAATGTCATCGCGAATGGACTGTTTGTGTTTGTGCAGATGATGGACTGAATAATATCATTTTTTTTTATGTTTGAAAACGTGAATAGCAATACTTAGTCAAATATTTTTCAATAGATAAAATCAGTTAGTTTCCAAAATGAATCTCTCAACAGATGAAGTATATCATTATAGGTAGTACGCAGTGACACCGACAATAATCGTTTTAAATTATTTGACAATGCAAGCGGACTATAGTCAATGCCGAGACCCAGACCGAGTTCCCACGCTGATGCTCAAGCCATCTGTTAAACAGTTACAAGTGGTTCTTATACACATGCATATTTTATCTGAAGGAACTGAAAACATGTCAGATCTGAAGAAAATGTCGACGAGATAAAATTCAATTTCGGGTATTTCAAGGATTCGCGTTCCAGTGAAAATATGTCCCTAATATTCATGGATAATTTGATTAAAATAACAAAAATTTTCTTAATTTTGTCAAACAATATTTACCGGTGTGAAGTTACCGGCCAATTTCCAGTGGCCGAATTGCCGAAGATTGCCGAACGTCCATAGACGTACTTCCTTTTTTTTATTTAGGTAAAATGAGCTCATAGATGATCAGTGTATTGATAAGTTTTATGGAAACATCATATTACTTTCAATCGAATAGAAAGGAAATATTTTATTATAATTATGATTATAATAAAGTAGTGTCTCGTATATAAGAATAAAAAATACTCGATCGGCTAAAAAATTCAGTGGTTGGTAGGTATTACAAGAATATAAAATAAACTTCATGATCGAAAATAATATGTTTTGTTTACGAATACATACATTTAAATGAAATGAAAAATAGCTCACGGGAACACAGTAATTAATGATTTTGTCAAAACGGGTTTAAAATTAAAGAAACTGGAAAAAACAAGCTTATAGTCATATACATTCCTCTAAAAAATCTAACTGTACTTGAAAAAAAACACCGTGAAAAGATGAATCAGTAACGGGCCGTCAAAGGGGTCGAAATCGTAAAAAAATAAAATAATTTGGAAAACGAAGAAAAAAAAATTTGAAACACCAAGAAGAAAATGGACTGTCACATCTATATTTCACTAGAAAAATCAAACTTCCATTGGAAAATACACAGTGAAGAGATGAATCAGTAAGGGGTCGTCAAAGGGGTTGAAATCGTAAAAAAATTAAATAATTCGGAAAACGAAGACAAAAATTTAAAAAATTCGAAACACCCAGAAGAAAATGAACTGTCACATCTATATTTCACTAGAAAAATCAAACTTCCATTGGAAAATACACAGTGAAAAGATAAATCAGTAACGGGCTGTCAAAGGGGTCGAAATCGTAAAAAAATTAAAATTGAAATAAATCAGAACACGAAGAAGAAAATTTAAATAATTCGAAACACCCAGAAGAAAATGGACTGTCACATCTATATTCCACTAGAAAAATTAAACTTCCATTGGCAAATACACAGTGAGAAGATGAATCAGTAACGGGCCGTCAAAGGGGTTGAGATCGTAAAAAAATTAAATAATTCGGAAAACGAAGACAAAAATTTAAAAATTCGAAACACCCAGAAGAAAATGGACTGTCACATCTATATTTCACTAGAAAAATCAAACTTCCATTGGAAAATACACAGTGAAGAGATGAATCAGTAACGGGCCGTCAAAGGGGTTGTAATCGTAAAAAAATGAAATAATTCGGAAAACGAAGAAAAAAATTTAAATAATTCGAAACAACAAGAAGAAAATGGACTGCCACATCTATATTCCACTAGAAAAATTAAACTTCCATTGGCAAATACACAGTGAGAAGATGAATCAGTAACGGGCCGTCAAAGGGGTTGTAATCGTAAAAAAATTAAATAATTCGGAAAACGAAGAAAAAAATTTAAATAATTCGAAACAACAAGAAGAAAATGGACTGCCACATCTATATTCCACTAGAAAAATTAAACTTCCATTGGCAAATACACAGTGAGAAGATGAATCAGTAACGGGCCGTCAAAGGGGTTGAAATTGTAAAAAAATGAAATAATTCGGAAAACGAAGACAAAAATTTAAATAATTCGAAACAACAAGAAGAAAATGGACTGCCACATCTATATTCCACTAGAAAAATTAAACTTCCATTGGCAAATACACAGTGAGAAGATGAATCAGTAACGGGCCGTCAAAGGGGTTGAAATCGTAAAAAAGTGAAATAATTCGGAAAACGAAGACAAAAATTTAAATAATTCGAAACAACAAGAAGAAAATGGACTGCCACATCTATATTCCACTAGAAAAATTAAACTTCCATTGGCAAATACACAGTGAGAAGATGAATCAGTAACGGGCCGTCAAAGGGGTTGAAATCGTAAAAAAGTGAAATAATTCGGAAAACGAAGACAAAAATTTAAAAAATTCGAAACACCCAGAAGAAAATGGACTGTCACATCTATATTTCACTAGAAAAATCAAACTTCCATCGGAAAATACACAGTGAAAAGATAAATCAGTAATGGGCTGTCAAAGGGGTCGAAATCGTAAAAAAATGAAATAATTCGGAAAACGAAGAAAAAAATTTAAATAATTCGAAACAACAAGAAGAAAATGGACTGCCACATCTATATTCCACTAGAAAAATTAAACTTCCATTGGCAAATACACAGTGAGAAGATGAATCAGTAACGGGCCGTCAAAGGGGTTGAAATCGTAAAAAAGTGAAATAATTCGGAAAACGAAGACAAAAATTTAAAAAATTCGAAACACCCAGAAGAAAATGGACTGTCACATCTATATTTCACTAGAAAAATTAAACTTCCATCGGAAAATACACAGTGAAAAGATAAATCAGTAACGGGTCGTCAATTAGTCGTCGTTAGTAAGTGAAATTCTGAGATACCTCAGAATTTCACTTACTAACTCGGAATTTCTCGCTACCTGTTTTGTTCGCCAAGATGAATACTGTAATTGCTCATAGACCCATCTCTGCGACAGATTAGACATCACCCCAGAAAGAAATTTTAAATTAAATAATTAATAATGAACCAGTGTCTGTACTACAACTGTTGAAATATTCCTTTCAGGAATGATTATACTTTCGTTTAGATTTTGTGGCAGCGGAAAAAAACTACTGGCCCGCTATTTGTTTCAAATAGCTCAAGCAATATCGTTTCTTCAAAGTGAGAATAATTTCGATTATGACTGACATACAGGGTGTTAATTAACTTCACCCAAGTTATTCTTATGTATTCTGACCCGCTGAATCCGAATTTCGAGGGTGATAAGCCGTGGAAAAAATTTATAGACGATTTTCCGAAGGAAATCGAAAAATAATTTTTTTTCAAAAACAAATGATGTCATAATATTCTGCATAAAATTCTCTACGAAAAAGGTGTCCACACAAGTTTATCTTGAAACTGCACCGTTTTCCAGTAAAAAATTCTAAAAAATGCGATTTTCTCAATTTTCAGTGCTCTCTCATTAAGTCACATAATGATATTTTCAGGATCACCTTTTCCCAAATTATTCATATTATATCTCAACTATGAATTACAGAAGAGACATTCTTGAAAAAGTCATTCGTGTGGATTTTCCGGCACTGAATTTCCCGATATTTTATCTTTCATTGGAAGCGGCATTTTTTTATTCGCGAAGGTCACGTAGTGGACAAATTTCCTATACTATCAATAAAAACATATATTTTCATGATAACATATATTTTCATGATAACATATATTTTCATGATCACAAAGCATTTCAGTAGCGGAAAAACGGAAAATTTTGCTTAAAAGTAAAAGAATTTTCCGAGGAAAATCGAAAAATCCATTTTTTCCAAAAACAAATAACGCCTTGATATACTCCATAAAATTCTCTACAACAAAGGTATCTACAAATTTTTATTTAAAATGCACCGTTTTCGAGTAAAATGTGCTCGAAATTCGAAAAAATATATATGAATAATTTGGGAAAAGTTGATCCTGAAAATATAATTATGTGACTCAATGAGAGAGTACGGAAAATTGAGAAAATCGCATTTTTTCGAATTTTGAGCACGTTGTACTGGAAAAGGGTGCATTTTCAAGAAAACTTTGTCGATATCTTTTTTGTAGAGAATTTTATGCAGAATATTACATCATTTGGTATTGGAAAAAATGGATATATCGATTTCCTTCGGAAAATCGTCCATAAAAAATTTCCGGATGCTTTCACGGCTTATCACCCTCGAAACTCGGATTCAGCGGGTCAAAATACATAAGAATTACTTGGGTGATCCCGTCGCGCTTCATCGGCTACGAAAACCCTCCCTGCCACCGGACCATTACCCCACCTTCGTTTGGCAGATCTCAAGGAAGATAAGGTTGTGAAGACTGCACTGGTATGGCCGTAGGGGAGAATTTCTGTGAAATAATGATGATTGTTTTCCCTCGTCGATACGGCCACTGCTTTCAGGCCTACTCACGAATTATGCAACTGAAATAGTTGATGAAGAGTCTAGGAAGAGCATGACGAAGGCCGAGTAACGAACCAATTTTCTGTTCTTGGTTTTCAATAAATTGGACTCGGTTGGAGAGAGAAATTTGAAAAGAAAACTAATATAGTAGCGTTCATCAGCAGGAGGAGGAATACAGATAAACGTAGGTACTTACACTTTCCACTCTCCCAGGTGTAGAACGATTTCGGAACCAATACATTGAAAAGGTTAATAATAAACGGAAATAACCTCATCGAATTTTTCTTTATGTTCTGGTTTCCATGAGCATCAGGAATACTGGAAACACGTGTATAAAGACAGGGGCACGAGAAACTATGCATTTCAGAACCGTCCAAAAGCGAACTCAACCATTGCCAGCTCTTCGCAGAAATCAGCTGATGAATGCATCCTCCTAGGAAGGGACTGTTAGCAACCCTCGCTGCCGATTCTGCGGGAGGCTATCAGACACGCAACGTACCACTTAATGTACTCGGCAAAGCACTGGGTCATACGACGGGGGACATGGGGGTGGGAAAACCAGACCCGGAGTCCTATGAAGTTGACCGCCAATAGAACAATTGAACCGACAGAAATATGACTTGCCTCTGCAGCCCCAATATTGTGGCTCTGTGAAAAAAAACTTGGAAACTTATGGAATTTTAATATATGGAGTTACTCGAGGGAAAAACATCTACCTTGAGTCTTGTACAACCAGAAATTTTTATTTTATTTTTTTTGAATTGATATAACCGATACTTGATGAAAATCCATGTTAATATCTATAATGAAACTATAGTTTAAATGATTTTCACATCAAAAATGTGAAAATCATTTAAACTATAGTTTCATTATAGATATACAGAAATTTTTAGTCATTTGGGTCAAATCAGTCTTCAAAACTTCAAGACCTTGTGTTAGGTATTGCGATTTGGTTGTGGGTTTACCAGTGTTTGAAAATGTTTAGTTTTTCACATATTTCATCTAGATATTCATTTCACTTCCGTTGTAACCTCTGAATATTGGCAAATACAACTTGATTAAATATGTATGAGTCGAATCTACCTAAAACCTTTCTGAAGTATATACAGTGACCACCAAAAAGTACGTACCATATGGGAAAAAGGTTTATTATTGGAGTATTCGAAAAACATTCCTGGAGAAAAGTTAGTGCATGTCCGATAACCTAAAAATCTATTTTGACACATGTCACGTGACCACTGGAATGGCTATAAAACGGGAAAAAATGTCATGAAGAGGCCAAAAGTGGGGTAAGATGGCCAGGTACCGAAAAAGTTCATTGAAAAAAGTTTCTTGGAATTCAATTTTATACTCTCATACTAAGTTCAAAACAATAAATCAAAAAAGTTATTAAATATTTTCCGGTCTGTTTAAAAAAATCAAAGTTTTTTCTTCTGATTGGTTTGTCTGTAGTGGAACATTAGTATTTCGATGAAAACGACAAAACTTTCGCATTTTCTCCGCAACAGATGGCACTAAATTGAAAAAATTGGTTTTTGCCAGAACCCTCACAGTTGCATTGGTTCGTATCTAACAGTTATATCAGATTTCTAAGACTATTGTGATGATACGGCAATCTGGAAACATCATATTTCCTGATTATGATCAAGTTTTAATGAAAATTCGGCATGCATGAGCGTTTCACTTGCACATAAACTATAATCCTCTTTAGTTTAGCGTACTATTTTCAAATTCACGATTATCATCGAATCTTGATCATAATCAGAAAACATGGTGTTTCTAGATTTCCATATCATCACAATAATCTTGGAATTCTGATATAACTGTAAGATGCGAACCAATGTAACAGCGAGGGTTTTTTTTTCAATTTAGTGCCATCTGGCGCGGAGAAAATGAGAAAATGTTGTCCTTACATGAACTGAAGATGAACATATATATGTTCAAAACATGTCTTGAGGTAGGATTTCTATCCTGATCTTTTATTAAACATTGTGGAGACGACTTTGTGTTCTTTTTCCAAAAAAAACTTCGTCTTCCACTTCGAGTATGGACTACTACCCTCTAATTAGAGGTATTGTTTTTTTTCATATTTTTCGCTGTCCAAGTAGTCGTTACCAGATTATTCGTGGTTCAGACAAGTGCTTTGATATACATGGTTTTCTTGAATTAAGATATATCAATATTCTCATTGAAAATACCTTTTGGTCAAAAAGTCAAGTCTGGGGCTCCATAAACATTAATTTGATATTATGCAGCATATTATGCTGAAATGTATGTACATACTACTAGAAGGCATTTTATATTCAAAGTATTCAAAATCTGTTATCTATCTTAGAACACATTAGTTGTGTGAGGGTGCTATCGAGTAGCATAAAACACATCTGCGAAGGATTTTTGAGGGCTACCGAATCGACCGGAAACCAAATCTTACCGTGTGAGAACAGAAATGGCTTCCTGCCAGAAAGGGAGTTTTGTTGATTAATTTAAAGTAGGGATATATTTGCAATCAATGAAACTTGCATTCTATTCATAGTTATATTATTACCTCTATGGATTTTCATGAATAGTAATAATTATAAACCCTATCGAATTCGAATTTTTATCAAAATAAGAAAATTTCAGAAAATTGTACCAATATGTAGGAATTTCTGGTTTTGTACTTTTAATCCAGTACGATTGGGTTTTGAGACGAGGATCGATTGTAGCACTACCAAACTTGGTATGTTAGTTGTTGGAACCATGATAAACACGAAAAAAATTGTTCACCGAAATTCCGGAGGTGGAACATATATATATTTTTTTTTGTTTGAAAATAAATAAATGGATTTTAGCTGTGATATTGGAGAGTATATGATTCATCAATTCTCCACAAAAATAATCACCAATAACTTTTTATGAATTGTGCTCGTTTTCTCAGACGTGATTAAGCCCGACATCAAATTTCAGGTTCCCGCGAAAGTTCTGGCGCAGCCGAATATTTGATTGGTCATAACTGCTAACATAAGTGCTAGGAATCGCACGTTGAAAGGTAAGACCTCGTTAATCCTTGGCTCGCACAAGTTTCGACTTCCGAGGGCTGCCGTTCGTAAGGGGACAACAGCTGGTTAACGGAAAAAACAATTTTAACAATTAAAAAAAAAAAAAAAACTGCTAAAACTGATTGGAGAAGAAAAAGGAAAAGTTTATATCGTTTCTGAAGACTCCTACCTTCTCATGCAAATAAAATATGAGTATTTGAATATCTAAATGATGAAAATAATCGCTTATTCATATCCTGCTTATATGTTTAACTATTGTGAAGTGCAAACCTCAAGCTTGAAATCACATACTTCATTTGTTATGTAGGCTGTGTATGAGCGATTATTTTCAACATTTACTGAAGAAATTGCCGGGATTATGGGTGAGTTGAAAACTGAGGCAGGAGTAAAATACAGTTTTTGCTTTGGCATGTATAAGTCGGACTTGTCTCACTAGTCTAAAATCGTTGCATATGGTCAGTATGCTCAGTATGCTTCAGTATAATTATTTCATATCAACTAAAATATTCATGACTTTCGCATCCTCCGTAAATATAGTAGAAGGGTTATGTGCAGTGGGATAAAAAACACATTTTGGGTACTCAGATACTAAAATGTTATATACGCATGAGGAAGTAAAAGTCTTCAGGAACGATGTCATCTTTTTCTTTTCCTTCTACTATAATTTTTAACAAAGTTATGACAAATTTGCCGGAAATGCAGTGGCGAGTTAACGCGAGCCTAAAATTTGATATCGGAATTCAATCAGGATTTTTGAGAAAACGAGCGCATTTTTTGAGAAATTACTAAGTATATTTCTTGTGGAGAATTGAATTATCTTTCGCCTTGTTGAAATTGTTTCTTGATGAATCTTATACTTTTCGAAACGACAACAAAAAAAAATTATTATTTTTCTAAATGAATTTTTTTTGAGTTTTACCCCTGATTCTTTAGTATTTTTTTTTTCCAACAATACATGATGTCAAGAAGTCATATGCCAAATTTCAAACTGCTACGATTCATTCTGCACTTGTGGCTTACAGTTGTCTGTGGTTACTGTACTATTTCTTCAAATAAAAAGTTCAATATGGAGCATAATATATGTTATACATGTAAAGTTTTTTCTAGACTAGGGCTACCCACCTCGTAACCACCAAATATTGTATACTTATTGAAATTGTAGGTATTTATGAAAATAAATATGGAATGTGTTTTTACGGAACCCCAGGTTTTCAGGGATTCCCCTCAGAAGCACATCTGAGATCATGTGAGCTATAGCGAAATGGACAGCTCAAGTAAAAGATGTTGATTCTGAACCACTATAGCTCCGTGGCAGATGACAGAGATGAATTGAATCCGAGCCGAACGGGTGAGAGGCGATCCGCTCTAGCACCACGCCCTCTTCGCTTCGCACTTAGTGAGTAAGAACAAACAAAAAGTAACAAACGTAAGCGAAATACAGAGACTACGACATCAAAATGTTAGAATACTTATACACCGTCAGATAATGACATATTTTGCTGATTCATTTTCTCGTTTCAGGGATTTTAACCACTGAAAATTATGTCAGTGTTAAGATCAAAAAATGAAAATTTTGCGATCGGATATGTATGGCATATAGAAAAATCATTTTCCTTTTTCAGAAAAAAATTGGTTTTTCCCAATTTTTTCGTTTATGGCATTTTAACACATCAATAGGTATAACAATCTAATAGTGCAAAACCAAAGCCATAAGGTTTGCACGTACTTAAAGGGTTGAAATAAGGGCGCGATCTTGTAAAAAAATACTTGGTTGCTGATGCATTTTCTCGCTTATGGCAATCGACAGAATGAAATTTAATATTGTTAGGAACCCGCAAAAAATTTCCATAAGCCAGTCTGCTGTTGAAGTAAATTTTCCGGCAGGAAAATTTTGTGAACATTTTTTTCGTTTTCCGACAAACTTTTTCGTTTATGGCATTTGAACCATATGATTTTGATGATGGATAAACATCACAATAAAATTCCCATATGCTTTGCATGTACCCCAAGAAAAGCCATAAGTTGTAAAGTTGTAGGAAAATTTGTAGAATTTTTTTTCATTTTCTAGTTGATGGGAATTGACAGGTAAGAAGAAGAATTTATTTCAAGACCAGAAAAAAAGCCATAAGTCGGAAACATGATATAGATGTTTCATACAGTGTGGCCCATTTAAAATGGAAGCACACTTATAAAAAGTACATTTTTCATTTAGATTGTTTTTTTTTAATTGGGTAGATAATCAAAAAGTCCACTAACACACCTAATTTCATGCACAAATCTTCATTTTCCATTCATTTTTTTTCTAAATTTATCTTTCGATTATAAGGTTTTGTTCCCTTTTTAAGGGGTTTTTCACCTAAACCTCATATAAACAATGCGGAGGGCTAACTCTTATTGCGGAGGCAAAGGTCGTGGTACGTTTGTTGGTGAATTAACCCAAAGATATTCTTAGAAATCCAATTTATGGTAGTGAGAATAAAATAGCTAATTGAAAATTGTTATTTGGACGCCATCTACAGGAATTCTGATATAGTATTTCATTCTCAAAGCCAGTCTCTGTAGAAAGTCTTTATCACACTGAAAGAGAAAACACTCCAGACATACAAGTACAACAATTATTAAAAAATAGTATTTAATCAAATAAATGTTAAGCCAAATTCAGGGCTTGACGATCTTGCGACAATCAATAAACGATGATGAGGGTAATCAGGTTGCATAAAAATAGTATTTAATGAACTGAAAGTTTGTTAAACCGAGTTCAGGGCCTGATGAGATCTAGAAAAGTCTAGAAGTAATGATCGAATCAGGCTGAAGGGAAGAAATTTGGTTCTTTGGACTATTGTATGTTATTCAAATGGTCATACCAACTTACTTGGAATATTGGGTTAAATGCATTTAAACCTTACATATTTCCTTGACCAATCATCAGTTATAAGAAAGAATCAACGAAACTCCTCTCCTGTTAATATTTCAAGCTCTTCGGGCTCCTTGATTCAAATATACTGTAACAGCAGCTCTGGAACACTCCTGAATTCCCCACCTGGTTCTGGACACCTGATCGAGTGTGTAATTCAGCCAGTCAGCTATCATAGGTAGCTATAGTTGTTATTCCATATTGTGGTAATTTGGTAATCGGCCACTAACATCGCCGCTCATTCAATGGCGAGAAATAAGCTTTTAACTAAGCTTTTTGAAATTAAATTTAAAATTTAAATCAATTTTTGAAATTAAATCAAATTTTGAAATTAAATCTGGTCTTGAAATTTAATCTGGTCGAACTACACACATAAAAAAAAAGGAGAAATTGTTGTAAAACATGTACATTGACGCCATTTGAAAAATCATGAAAATTCATTGGAAATAAAATTATTTTAAAAGCGTTAAAAACGACAAAAATATTTATTCCAATGAATTCCACTTTGAATTTTAAATAGATAGTTACCTCTTTATAAATGTTATTAATATACACTGATTGGATGATTTTCAAAATAAAAATTTAAATCATCAGCGAGTTCTTCAAGTGAGACCAAACGCAGAAATGGACGAAATGGAGGAAATGGAAGATAACGGAAATTCAAAATTTAATCCCCTCCTCAATTTCTACAAACAGTGTTACCAATTGTCACACTACCAAAGAACAGCTTACTAACTCTTGGCTCATGTTAAGATCACAGAACTCATAGATAGAATGAAACCAACATCTTGTCTACGCATGAAAGCTTCAATTTACTATCGCTCTCTGCATGATCATTACAAATAACATCCATGGTTTGGACGGAACACGGAACTCACACTTTGTCGGAACTGGCTAATTGATATAATTTTGAATCCAAATAAAAACGAGAAGAAGAAGAACTAACTATCTTTAAAATGTTGAGAAGAATAAGACTTCAATTCAAATAATTCAAACATTTTTTAACTGATTTTATTAAATAATTTATCAATCAGACTTGGTGGAGTATTCAGCAGCGTTCTTCGAGCTGTAAAATAAAGATTAATCAACAGAAACATTGTAAGTCATATTCTGAAACTTATTTATACTCAGTTGGTGCCTCGTTCACACTGCCATGATTCACGGTAAAAATGATGAAATTGAACGTTTGTAGAAATACAACCGTTATACGATCTAGAGAGATACGTTCAAATCATTAATTTCGGTCCTAAAATGTTTGTAAACATGCAACTTTGCTGTTTTCTGCCAAAATGTTTCAGCTAGGTGAAGTTTAATTTTAAAAATGGTATTAGTATTTTTTTTCAAATGGCAATATAGTGGCTCGTTGGGTTAGAAAGAAAGAGCATTTCATTACAAATTAATTTGATATCGCACACTATTAGGTTTAAAAGAAACTTTCTCTAAAAACAAGATTTGAATTCATCGAGTAGCCTTTGACCAACACAAAATGAAACGAAAACATTAATTTTACATAGCGGGATAGTGAAGTTGTCTTCTGCCAAATATTTTAGGACTGTAAATTATAATTTGTACGTATCCACGGCCCTCTAGACTAAAAATTAAATTGAAAAAAAATGGTACAAAAGTGACTTATGATACATGATTGTATTCAAAATATCATATGGAGATAAAAAAACTGAAAATATACCACGTGTCCAATTTAAAAATCTAAAGTTTATGTCACTTCCGGTAAAACTGGAATTTGCATGAAGTTGTCAATAAAAGCAGTTTTATTTCTTGAACAGATTTTCCAAATTCCATTCCATTATCTCCAAAAACAAAAAAGTTATAGGGGCGCGAGCCTCCTTGCGTGGACACCCGGTATATAGAAAACAAAATTCGCTTGTCGAATGAAGAAATTGTTGGTCAAACAGAGCAATCAAAAAAAATGTGTTCAAAAATTAAATCCAGAAATTTTACATAATTTTGAAATCATGACATTTCGTATCGAATACACTATGACTATATCGATGAGATTTAACATTATCACTAGCAGTAAGCAATATCTGAGTACACTTTAATTTTCTACAATGTGGGGTATTTTCTGTACGTAGGGCTGGAGAAAATAATAAACACCAGCCCGTTTCCCCACCACCTCAGAGGCAGAGTTTCCAGCGCGTTTTTTCATAGTGGCATCCCCTTCAGGCCTAGTTCACTCTTAAGAAGTGAAAGTTCCAGAATAATGAATTGCTTCTATGTCAAAATGAAAAATCAAATTCATTTCCAGATTCGAATCAGTTCTGAACCAATATTTAAATCAATTAGCAGTGTCTTCGGTACAATTCTAATGGTGAACAGAAGAAAATGTCATGTCCTAGCACTGGACCTACACGTACCCTAAGATGGGCTGATCTTCTAGATTATCATTATCGGTTTCTCTGAATACTAATACCCATAACATAGGTTTCGTGGAATTTCTGAAAATATTTGGAACCTCAAAAAATTCTGTTCTTGAATGGATTGGCGATTCTCATCAAGAGTTTTCAACTGAACCCCTAATCCATTAAAAAAATTTGGTGAGTGGATGTCACTTTAAGGGGGGTGAAGGAGGTGTGATTTTTTTATGTCACATGGTGTCTTTTCGGAAAAAAATCGACGTGACTCAGGGTTTTTCTTAAAAATGGCTAATAACATAGAAAGGAAATGTATCCAATAGTTCAGGAATTCACTGTATAAAACGTCGTAATCATGTTACCGACTTATGGCTTTTTTTTCTGGTCTTGAAATCAATTTTTGTTCCTACATGCCAATTTTCATTAACGACAAAATGAACAAAATTTCTTCTGATTTTCCTGCAAGTTTTTTAGCTTCAAAAACTATGATAAGCACAAACTAGACTCATGGCTTTTTTTATAACAGACTTTTTCATTAACAAATTTATACTGCACTCTACTTTGTTCACGATAAAGTTTGCCGGAGAATTAAAAAAAAAAATCACAAAATTTTCCTGCCGGAAAATTTACTTCAACAGCTGATCGGCTTATGGGTATTTTTTTTCGGGTTCCTAACGATATTAAATTTCATTCTGTTGATTGCCATAAGCGAGAATGCATCAGCATCCAAGTATTTTTTTACAAGATCGTGACCTTATTTCAACCCTTTAAGTACGTGCAAACCTTATGGCTTTGGTTTTGCACTATTAGATTGTTTATACCTATATTGATGTGTTAAAATACCATAAACGAGAAATTAAAAAAAAAAACATTTTTTTTTCTGCAAATGGAAAATGAATTTTCTATATGCCTAGCACACGTCCGATCGCAAAATTTTCATTTTTTGAGCTCAACACCGACATAATTTTCAGTGGTTAAAATCCCTGAAACGAGAAAATGAGTCAGCAAAATATGTCATTATCTGACGGTCTATTATATGAGGTCACTTGTACTTCGAAAGGTGTCAAAATGGACAATATTATACCTACCTTGTTAGATTGGCAAACTCTTCCAATCCATGTATTTTTTACGTAAATACCATTTATGCAAACATCCTTTTTTCATATACTTATGTCGCCAAAAATAAACAACAAAAATTATCTGAAACTTGTCACTTGCAGTCCGGCGACGGCAAGTTCTTGTATGAGTACATTATTCAAATGTTAAGGTGCGTCTTCACTAGAACATTCGTTCCGTATGAGCACTGAACAAGCGAATGCTCGGACAGTGTGCGCCTGCGGTGCTCGGGCCGATCCGTTTTTTGTCGATTTTTTCGTGCTCAGTGTGGACGGTAAAAGTGTGCTTGGTGTTCTGAGACAAAGAGAATAATAGCCGTATATACGGAGGCGTGACGTAAATAATGAATGCCAGGGTAAATCTCGAAAAAATCTCTATTAACACAACCTCAACACAAAATTTTTCATGGTATATTATATTATATTTAGTTTTATGTCATGCGTAGATTACTCCTATAGTTGTTGCGCGTTATTCTAGGGAACGTAACACATATAAGATTAATTCCAATCACAACGCTTTTAATGACAAATGACAAGATTTCACAATACAGATTTTGAATCTATTCACAGCATCAAATATTCACTTGCAATGTTATGCGTTACCTATATTTGCTCATAATTTCCATGCAGTCAAATGTCTTATTATTGATTATTCGAGTATAAACATACTTCATCTGATTTATACGGAGTTGAAGAACTGATGAGACATGAAATAATGTAGTATCATGTCATAACTTTTAAAACGCACTGTGTCCACACGGTCATAGGGCCAGCTGAGGTCAAGAGTCAATTGGCTTCAGTTTGCAATGGTCTCCATGCTTTCTTGACAATGCCACATAAAAAATATTTCTGGACTACAATATCAAATCAATCACCATTTAGCTTTCATTGCGAGACATTATCAGTTAATATTTAATAATAAATCATACCATGTTATCGAATGAAATATTTTTGAGTGATTCAAAACAGAATGACGCACACTTTATGAAAACAATCAATATAGTTGATGTTTAAGAGGAAACTATAAGAATATTTGCATGAAATTTATAAATGAAACGAATAATTTAGACTATGTGTAATTTATTTGTCGATCTCTGGCAAACTTTTCGGATTTATTTTTTTCGAATTCTCAGATAGTGTCTATATTAATAATCGTTTTAGGAATTTCTTTTGTGACCTCATAAGTATAGTGTAGGTATAAAAACTAATTATTGATACAGAAAAATGAAAAAATCGAATTAATGAATAATAGTGACCAGGTCACAATTTTTTTTTTAATAAATCAATTATTTATTGATGTAGGTTTCATGAATGTTGAAAAATAAACTAAAAACCATGTTAATTACTCATATTAGTTATTTTTGTATCTAGTGCACGAAATGATACTTTGTTGATCGAGAACTGTTTTTTTTTAACGAGGCGCAGCCGAGATCACCAAACTATATCGCGCACGAGATGCAAACAACATTTTTTCTGCAAACGTCAAAAAATAAAATTAGGTTGTATACAATTTTGTCACAATTCGAAAAGTTTGAGGTCCATGAATTTAGAAATAAATGATTTGCTTGGATTTTTGCATGATTGAGGACCATATAGGTTAGAATGTGAAAATCCCATATAGATGACATGCAGTGTGCAAAATAGGTATTTCGCACATTACTTCGCGCACGGTGTCATGGTAACGAAGGAAAATGAATGAATGAACTTCGCGAACCTTCTCGTTTTTTGACGTTTGTAAAAAATAGTTATTTTAAAATACAAGAAGTAGTTTATGAAATTCAACTTTTTTTTTTAATTTTCTTGCACAAAGCCGACGATTTGTTTAAATCAAACTCCAAGAAATATAGATGATACCTATTGACATATGTCCAAGAAAAACCAATGAATAGTCCAACTGAGAGTCATTCCGACTTCATTTTTTAAATACAAAATATTTGAAACAATCTATTTAAAATGTGTAATTTTTTTCAAGATCATATTGAAAGAAAAGTGTCAAGAGTCAAGAGTCAAAAGTCCCTCAAGCAACTGCGTTATTGAACACTATCCGCCAGCATGCGGAAAGTAACTTTTCGCGCCTGTGCGGAAAATATTTCGCACCCTTGTGGATATAAGCCTCTTTCTGTGGGACCATATAGAGTGTGATATGCGTTACTTTCCTATGTGGTCGTAGAAAAAAGCATTTTCTCAATCTCTACAACATGGAGTACACTTTTCATCTGGGGTACAGACAGAAACCTACGCGAACAACAAGGAACGCAATGATATGCTAATACCACATAAATAAGAGAGACGCACTACTGCGCGCCTCTCCTGTTACCTCGCCCTACGAATTAACAACTCACATCGATATCCCTTCCTCGAGCGAGTAGAGGAGAAATTGTAATGCTCTCTCAACATATAGCATCATTTGCAGTTGCGAAAATCTATATAGAAACTAACAGTCCAATAGATTTACCCCTCAGCAACCCAATGTATTTGAAATTAGCTGTGCCTGCGAATTATTTTGCTTCCGGTCTAAGAGTTTTATCAACAAATAGTTTTAGTGTGATGCGTGCAGACAAAAACTCCAGATAAGGTATATTTTTATTTCTTCTGGTTTCAAACACTCCTTTAATATATTTCTCTACGACTATTATTGTATTCTACATGGATTACATAATGGGAGGTATTCATAAACAGTAGCAAATGCTTATACTTCAGGTTTGTCTCTCTCATTACTTAACAAAACAAATAGGTCTTTTTCAAGAAATCCGAGTAAAAGCATTTGCTTCAGTTTTATGCATACAACCCATTGATTATCAGTTGAAGAATGAAGATGATTCCAAGACACCGAGGATCGTAACTCATTATACAACGGCACTCTGCCAATCGCAGATTTAGAATTTTCAGAATCAACGGAAACTGAGAGATTTAGACCAATGACAAAACAGCAAATGTACCAAACAAACTTCTCAAGAAGGCTTTGCTTTATTGGACTTGTCACGGCTTGGCATCCGCGAATGTCAGATTGACTGTTTTCTTTCTTAGTTTTAACTTTAGCTCCTGATGAAATCTTGCAACAAAGGTATTTCGAATAATATTTATTTGAACATTCTACACAATTTCAATTTTTGGTCAAACAGAGTTTGTTTAGTCATATTATGTCATGCACAAATTTTGTAAGTACTGTGTGGTCCAGTGGTAAGTAACCCGCGAAAATTTGAAGGTTGTTATAAGAGCGGGGTTTAGCATTGAAACAACCTTCCTCACAAACTGCAACAATGGCGTATCTACAAGGAATAGAAATTCGAACAACACGCATAAGCTTTGCAGGAGGCGTGTTTTACCGACCACAACCACTATGTGGTGAAAAGTCCGGCCCAGCGTTAACACCAGCGCGGGCGGACTACCGCGTCCTTTCGCGGGGACGCTACGTTCGCCTCGGCAAGGCAACCCCCCTGCTCCCCTGAAAAGGTGCGGGGGGGGCTGCTACTATTGCGCCCCATGTATCCTTTCCCCTTCCCCCTGGACTGTGGAAATCAGATACATGTTATGTGACCTGTCATCACAAGTGAAATGTCAATGATGGAATAGTTCAATAAAAACCCTATTTATTTATTTATTTATAAGAGCGTGAGTTCGAATCCTACTGCTGGAGGTTTTTTTTATTCCTCAAGCATTTAGTTATTCATGTATAATGGTTTTTCTTCCTTATATTGCTTTGTAATTTATTCTACTTTTTGGTAATAAACGTGCGTCTAATCAGGTAATATTTTCAGGGGTAATATAATAAGTGGTATGATTATTACCGATAATTTTTTGGAATATTAATGAATTGCAATCCCAAAGCTGAAAATACAAAGAGTCCGCAGGACGAGTCCGCAGGACGAGTTGTATTTTCTTACATTGGGATTGCCAATGAATTGATATTCCAAAAAATTATAGGTTTTTAATCATACCACGAATTATATTTAGGACGACAATATATCGATTTGAAATAAAGAAAAATCGTGTCACCTGGTAATTGATGCTTTACTTCTAGCCGTATTCAACGGAATACTCTTTTCCACGGCCTCATCTATGATACCAATGGACATTTGTCCCCAACGATCGCTCATATTGATAAATAAAGATAACTAGTCAAAACACATAAACTTGACGTTTATAATTTAAATCATTCACATGACAGATAGTAAAACAAAAACTAAGCAGGTTTATCACCGTGAAAATACGGCGACAAGCTATATTTTCACTGTAGTTCCGATTCTATTGGCTGAATTTCAAAATTTGAAATCCACAGATTGGTTGTTAAGCAAGGAAATATATTGTCACTGCAATATTTAGCAACAACATAGCCAGCCATCACAAACATTTTAATGCGGATAATATTTCCGGCCATCTCAAAAAACATGTCAATGCAATATATCTCGGCAATATGTCTGAACCAGTATGGCTGATATGTTTGTCGTGTACACGGCCTACATTTCTGACGAAATCATTCACGTCGCAGCAGCTTATATTTTTTTGAAAGAAAATGCAAACTCAAAGAAAAAAAAAGATTATGGATACTACCGTACTTCAATAAGCTTTATACCTTAGATACCCTCAGAAAAAAAATGCCTTGGTAACCAATTATTCACAAACTTTACAAGAATGTCCAAGAGTGACTGGTACAAAAAGACACAAAGAAACAAACAACGCACAGACGATAGTATGAACAAATTGCAGCGTCTCAACCTTTTACGGCAACCTTCATGTCAATAGAAAGAGATTCACCTATGCCACAGAATGAAAAGCCAATAGAGCTGGCCGGGCAATATTGCAATATTTTCGATTCCCATGCGATCGTCCTGAAACTTGCCGGCAACGCATAATAATGCATTGGCCATACCAAAAATGTGTGGCTAAATGGCCGGGCTACACTCAAAATATTGGGTATATTGCATAGTCTGACTGTAATTTATGGCAATGTTTCTGGCAACTGTATTGCAGCCATATATTGCAGTAAAAATATTACCCATTTAGACGCACTTTAATAAAGGCAATAATTTCGGTAGATACCTATAATTACCACAAACTGAACTTTCGTCATAAATTTATAAATTTTTTTGTCGTAGAGAAAGTATAGTCTTCTACTCACTTATAATGAGCATTATTCTCTCGGATAATTTTGGAACGATCTCGAGAATAACAGCTATCATTATACGCTCGTTGAAGAATATACTATTTCGAATTCAATTCAATGTACAGTCATCTTCCTACTCGTTTTCTGATATAGTAGGTATTGCCAAATATAAGTTTCAAATTTTCAGTATCGAAACAATATTCAGTAAAAAGTTCAACCTTCAGTTTTCCTCGTTCCACAGAAACTATAAACACTTTCGAAACACATTGAAGGTTTCTTGGAAAATTATAGTACAATTTCAGTTAACGAGATAAGAACGTTTTGCCAAACATATATACACATATACAAAGTTTTAGAAAATAATGTCAGAATACTGAAAATAGCATTTTTTTTTATATATTTTTCTAGCTGTAGAAAAATATCAAATTATTTTCTTATTAATAGCTTGACCATACTGAAATATTTGTATTCCGATGATAATAAAAAAACTTTCTCATTTTCTCCACACCAGAGAGCACTAAATTAAAAAAATTGAATTTTGTCGACAATTCCACTATTATTGCGATGATAGGGAAATCCAAAAACATCGTGTTTTTTCGATTATAATCCATTTTTGATGATAATCGTGCACGAACGTTTCACTTCGCACATAATCTTAAAAATATTGCATCAAATTAAAGAGGCTAGAGTTTTCAACATTGCATGCGAAGTGAAACGCTCTGGCACGATTATCATCGAAACTTGATCATAATCTGGAAAACACCATGTTTCTGGAGTGTCACATCATCACAATGGTCATGGAATTCTGATATAACTGTTAAATACGAACCAATGTAACAGCCAGGGTTTTAACAAAATCCAATTTTTTTTAATTTAGTGCTCACTGGTGTAGAGGAAATGAGAAAGTTTTGTCATTATTATTGAAATACAAATGTTTCAGTTAATTCAAGCTATTCATAGGATGATAATTTGATATTTTTATACAGCTAGGAAAATATTTAAAAAAAATAGCTATTTTCAATTTTCTCTCATTCTCTCTTAAAACTCGTTCAAATGTGTATAAAATTTAATTCTAAGCAACTTTTTCAAATAATTGTTTTTGCTATCTAGCCATTTTACTCCATTTTTTGCCGTTTCATAGTAAATTTTTTCAATTTGCCGCCAAACCAGCGATCATGTGACATGTGTCAAAATTGATTTCGAGGTTATAGGACATGCACAAACTTTTCCCAAGAATCTTTTTTCCAATACTCTAATAATAAATTTTTTTCCCATATGGTACATACTTTTTGGCGGTCACTATAGAAAGCTTTAGTGACATGGAGTACCAAAAAACGGCCCTGAACCATGTGTATCCGCTCAAGCAGAACCTTTTTATCGAACATTCAATAGATATTCAGTTACACAATGTTTACTTTCAAAGAAGTATTTGATTTTGTAGACTCAGGTATAATTATGTTTTCACCTGGCAATCTTTCCCATAAGACTATTTTGCGCAAGTTTATAAAATATTCAAATCAGTCAAAATTAGGCCATGATGCTCTTGGAAATACTGTGTGTAAAGTTTTATATTGTATTAAATATGAATGCTATCATTCCAGTATTATACTCATTTATTGCAACTAATTTTTATAAGTTTTGAATTGATTTTTTTGCATAAAAGATTTTTTGTACAACTGACATTAAAAATGACGTTTTTAATTCATTGACACATGAACTAAAAACTGACGTTTTCACAAAATCACTTTTAACACTAGTGTTAAAAGTACTTTTAACACTAGTGTTAAAAGTAAAATGACAGATGAGATGATGGATACTCAGTAATATAATAGATCTCTCTAATAGAAACACTTCAATCAGATATTATAATCAGAACACCTACTCAAGAGGAATCGTTTATAAAAGTTCACACATGTATTTGGTCGTTTGCGCAATTGATAATACTAATTCCTTTTGAAGTTACAAACGAAGTAGTATTTAGTCCAACTGTAGAATGTCCTTCATCACTGACAAATAATGACATTCATAAATAAAGTGCGTTGGGGTTTATTATATTTGAAGTATCTGTCAGTCAGCCTTGTAATCCAAAGATCGTGTGTTCGAATCCTTATGGATCTTATTTTTTTTTTGTTTTTTTCTTACTAGCAGTAACTGTTGAACAAAAAATTTTGTATGATACATTTGTTAAAAGTGATTTTATTTTGCTCGTGGGGTTGCTCCACTCGCTAACGCTCGTTTCGCAATATTCCCCACTCACAAAATAAAATGCCACTTTTAACACTTGTATCATAAATAACTATTATAATATAATGCTTTAATTGTATGAAAGCAATTGCTATTAATTTTATAATTATTCAATTTCAATTACAACTGGAACTGAACAAATACATTCTGAAAATAACTAGTGTTGCAGGAAACCAAGGCTTTAAGGCGCTGGACGTTTGAAACTTCAGCAATAGCGATTGCCGGTTCGATCCAGGAGTGCGAGATAAATTTCGATAGGCGACCACATGCCTTGTTGAAAAGCAAGTGTGTTGTGAGTCGCACAGATGTCAATCCCGTCTAGTGCTCTAGTTTTCCCACTGCTAAAAAATGAAAACGCCACCAAAAATCAAAATTGTCCCAGAGCGCCATGGCTAATGATTGTCACTTTTTTCAGGCAAAACATCAAGTTGAGTACGATGAATGTGAATGAAAAAAATGCTTCCGAATCTGTATATCATCTTTTTGGGACTTTTTTAACAAAAATTAATGAAAACTGAAGTGTTGAATTCGTTTGAATGTGGAAGTTGATTGTGTCGCATTCATTTTACCCCCTTTCACCACTCTTTAGTGAATAAATAAAAGAAAAAAATGTTTTGACTTCAATTGACATTTTGCTGGGGTTCTTCTTTTCACGGAGAATCGAGCGGAGAATGAAAAAATTTTATTGTTGAATATGTTGAATATAAACGTTGATTTTGTCGCATTTATTTGACCCCCTCTTGCCACGACTCTAGAAACTGAAGTGAGATTTTTCATTTGAATTATTTGTAGAGTGGTGGAAGGGGTTCAAATGAATATAAACTTTAACATTCAACGTATTCAACACTCCACTACGCTATGTTTTTTTTGAAAAAGTCCCACACTGAGAAAAATAATCCGTTGTGAATACCGATAGATGACTATATTATAGCAAGCGTTGTGGTCAAATAGGCGCCAATCACTACATTTATTAATTATTAACACTACAAAATAGTATGATTCAAACAATAATAGATACTGAAGCTTAGAGTAGCAAGTACTTTCTCGGTTCGGTTATTATTTATCACTACAGACAAGTAACTCCCACTTGTCGATTTGTTCTTATTTATCGGTACTACATACCGAAATCAGGATATTACCTAGCAATTATATGACAATGTACAATACCTTTTTCCTTTTTTGTTCTAGAATCTTTGGGTATTGTTTATCTGTACTGATGTAATATCAGAGGTTTTTGCAGGTTAATTATAACTTCACTAAATGAGTACCTATTTCATACGTATATGTTGTTTTTCAAATACAAGTACAAAAATAAATATGAATTCTTTTCATTCATTGTTTCATCACAATATCATTTCAGCAGAAATATGAAGGTAAAAAATAAACCCATTTCAACATCGATAAATGAATTCAAATATGAGAAGGAAGAACTACTAAAGAACTACGTACCTATAATAAGCGATTCTAAATTCCGATATTACTGAAGCCATTAGTGCCATTCCAAATTATACGTAACACAAAATATGACATACCGTTGAATATTGGTATTAAAATATCCAAATTCCATTGAATCAGTAACCTTTCCATTCTAGGCAACTATATTCGTAGTCCTTGAAGTAATGCAAAATTAAAACAATGAGAATGGGTATAGAAGTCACGACTCACGAACGGCAATACGGCAAACAGAACAGGAAATGGCGACGGATCATATCGATTATCGGGAGCTGGCGTATCGCGTGCTCGTTCGGAATATTTCGGCTTTTTTCGGAATTCGATTAATACTCTTCGTAGCAGTAAATCTTGACATCACAGGAAGTAATCTCATACCTGCTATCATTTTTAGTGGTAAATAAAAATATTGAATAAGTTATATTCACCCTGAACCTAATACCACTACAGGAAATATATTTGATAATAACCTGTTATTGAACATTTCAACTGATGAAGTAGTCAATAATAATTGAGATAATCATCATTTGGATGTGATATGCAATAGATTTGTCGTGATATTGAGCACTCATAAAAGTAATATCACTAACATGTAATTTGTTCAATGAAATTCAATCGGCATTACCATTCATTTAAAAGAAAATCCTTTTATTTTCTTAGTGCAAAAAGATGATATGGAGAATAGCCTGGTGTTACTCAATGAGAACAACTATTTTTTCTGTTTCAGTAATACATCTATAGGATTACAGTTTAGTATTAAAGAATGGAGGTGAAATAAAATATTAACTGATATAAGGCCAGATCGGTATATTATTATGGTAAAGTACTGATGATAGACCACAAGCCCCCGCATAACAATTTGGGGGGGTTATTTGACCCAGCATGAAACATGTACAGAACGATGCTGCTATATGAATAAGTAACTTTAGGTACTATGCCGTCAATTCTGGGTGGTGCATTTGACTATAAATAATAATAATAATAGTTTTTCATCTGAAGATGTGTTTTTAGGACAAAATATTCTTGTACGGCATTCCTCACGTTGGGTAGATTATGAAATAATAATCTCCTAGAACCTACTGCCAGTATTGCCGTACAATAATAGGACCGGAAGCCAGAATCTTCTTTTAAATTTTGAAATTCAAAAAAAATTCCTGGCTCCCGGTCCCATTATTTTTGTACGGCAGATAGGTTCTTGGAGATTATTATTTCATAATCTACCCAACTTGACGAATGCCGTACAAGGATATTTTGTCCGAAAAGCACATCTTCAGATGAAAAATTATCATTATTATTATAGTCAAATGCACCACCCAGAATTGACGGCATATTGCCTGAAGTTAGTTTTTCATATATCAGCATCGTTCTGTAAATGTTTCATGCTGGGTCAAATGACCGCTCTAAATCATTGAGCACCGAGAAAAATCGGCCAAGTAAAATTTGTTGCTGACTTTTCTTCATTTCGGATGGGTGAAATTTTGGTGATGGGCGTTTGGTTCATTCACTGGAAGACATTTGATTTTTACCGAAAACTATCTAAACATTTCAGATCATTGCTCTCAACTAGACATTCATTGTTCAGAAATATCTTCTTCGATTGCTGCAAGATAACTGATACTTTTCCATAAATAATCTCCTCAATTCTGACCACTAACATGGAGCTATTTGCTAACCTACTGGGAGCTCACTGTTGACTAACAGGAATGTAGTTGTCCTGTCATTACTACTAATCTGTATACTCATGAGACGATAATTACTTGGTCACTAGAACTTATCAGCTAACTTATAGGAAAGAGGTTACTAACTCACCATAAGCTAATTATAAATTCAGGTCAAGCTAGTAACTAATTTATTGTGAGACAGCTGCTCGCTTATGTCAAGTTCCGAACTAATTATAACAAGATATTAAGTATTTCAATGATAAATAACTAGTGATTAATTATAAGAAAATATTTATTCATGGCAAAAAAACAACTTAAATATGGTTGGTTTACCACTCAACTAGTGGCTAGTGATTACAGTTGCTAAAACTAACTTAATAATAGCAAGTGATTCATTTTAGCAACCTCGTTTTACTTGTGGTAGGTTAGTTTTGTAGAGCTGTCCCATAGAGTATATAAGTTTTTACTTGTCGTAATTAAATATTCGCTTGTGAATAATGATTATTTTTCTCCGTGAGGGCTTGTAGTCTATGAATTTACCTGCTCTACCACTACGAACCACTAACCATATTATATATTTTTTTATTTCAGCAAAAACTCTTTTGTGGCGCTTTGTAAAACTATTCAGACGATTACAGTTCGACAAACTAAGAGATACTTACTTGTATTGATATTGGGTGTACTGAAATACTGAAAAATCTGAGATGTACACCTACTTAGAGAAGTTGTTACCCCCTCGGAAAACTCCTCAAAAGCAGAGCTTGTCCGAGCAAGGAAGACCCGGGACCTACAGCTTAAAAAGTGGATTCCGAACCACTTTAGCTTCATGCTGGTGGTGGGGATCGAACCCGGGCAGCCTGGGTGAGAGCAAAAGCTCTTATACCTCGACCACTTCGCTGTTTCTCTGATAATCTAACTATACCTACCGACAAAATGTTATGAACGGTTTACCAAAAATATGTTGGCACAAGATTCATAGATATGCATACTATTTCAAAAAAAACGTAGGTTGGCAAACATCGCTGATAGTGTGAAGTTCCCCCTTCATGCGCGAACGATCACGTGATGACAATAAAGATATGGTTGGAAGATTTACATCAGCAGCAGGACATGTTTCGAAGGATTAATCCACTAATTGCGGATAATGTAGTGATGACTATTGTTTGAAACAATTTTTGATAGTAATAGTTAGCTGCGGTGTTTTACCACCATATATTGATCTTGCTCATGTTAGAGCAGGCAACAAGCGTTTGGTTCAGTCACTGGAAGACATTTGATTTTTACCGAAAACTATCTAAACATTTCAGATCATTGCTCTTAACTAGACATTCATTGATCAGAAATATCTTCTTCGATTGCTGCAAGATAAAATATTTATTCATGGCAAAAAAACAACTTAATTATGGTTGGTTTACCACTCAACTAGTGGCTAGTGATTACAGTTGCTAAAACTAACTTAATAATAGCAAGTGATTCATTTTAGCAACCACGTTTTACTTGTGGCAGGTTAGTTTTGTAGAGCTGTCCCATATAGTATACGGGTGTGAAGTTATCCACATCCACAAATGTACACTGAGAAAAAGTTAACTTTGTTGGTAACATTTTTTTTTCTTACTTGAATGACGAATTAGACATTTCTCAATGGCTCCATCATATTTAAAAGGTTGATTACCATGGGATATGAGTATTAGGGTAATTTTTTATGATATGAGGGCGAAATGAGAGTGATATTAATTAAATGAATAAATTTTGTATTAAGAGGGCCTTGTAGAATATTTTTTATGGCAGATTTGTTTTTAGGAGGCTAGACTACATATTTGTAGGTATATCAATTCATTTGTAGCCCCGTCGGAGGGGGTGTGATTGGGGAGAGTTTTTCGAAAAAAATCAATTTTCTAGGAAAACGACATTGTAGAGTTTTTTAGATGAGATATTCTTTTTCAGGAGGTTGAAATACATAGCTGTGGGTATATCAATTCATTTGTAGCCCCGTCGGAGGGGGTGTGATTGGGGAGAGTTTGTCGAAAAAAATCAATTTTCTAGGAAAACGACATTGTAGAGTTTTTTAGATGAGATATTCTTTTTCAGGAAGTTGAAATACATACCTGTGGGTATATCAATTCATTTGTAGCCCCGTCGGAGGGGGTGTGATGGGGGAGAGTTTGTCGAAAAAAATAAATTTCCTAGGAAAACGACATTGTAGAGTTTTTTAAATTGGATATTCTTTTTCAGGAGGTTGAAATACATACCTGAGGGTATATGAATTCATTTGTAGCCCCGTCGGAGGGGGTGTGATGGGGGAGAGTTTGTCGAAAAAAATCAATTTTCTAGGAAAACGACATTGTAGAGTTTTTTAGATGAGATATTCTTTTTCAGGAGGTTGGAATACATAGCTATGGGTATATGAATTCATTTGTAGCCCCGTCGGAGGGGGTGTGATGGGCGAGAGTTTGTCGAAAAAAATAAATTTCCTAGGAAAACGAAATTGAAGAGTTTTTTAAATTGGATATTCTTTTTCAGGAGGTTGAAATACATACCTGAGGGTATATGAGTTCATTTGTAGCCCCGTCGGAGGGGGTGTGATTGGGGAGAGTTTTTCGAAAAAAATCAATTTTCTAGGAAAACGACATTGTAGAGTTTTTTAGATGAGATATTCTTTTTCAGGAGGTTGAAATACATAGCTGTGGGTATATCAATTCATTTGTAGCCCCGTCGGAGGGGGTGTGATTGGGGAGAGTTTGTCGAAAAAAATCAATTTTCTAGGAAAACGACATTGTAGAGTTTTTTAGATGAGATATTCTTTTTCAGGAAGTTGAAATACATACCCGTGGGTATATCAATTCATTTGTAGCCCCGTCGGAGGGGGTGTGATGGGGGAGAGTTTGTCGAAAAAAATAAATTTCCTAGGAAAACGACATTGTAGAGTTTTTTAAATTGGATATTCTTTTTCAGGAGGTTGAAATACATACCTGAGGGTATATGAATTCATTTGTAGCCCCGTCGGAGGGGGTGTGATGGGGGAGAGTTTGTCGAAAAAAATCAATTTTCTAGGAAAACGACATTGTAGAGTTTTTTAGATGAAATATTCTTTTTCAGGAGGTTGGAATACATAGCTATGGGTATATGAATTCATTTGTAGCCCCGTCGGAGGGGGTGTGATGGGCGAGAGTTTGTCGAAAAAAATAAATTTCCTAGGAAAACGAAATTGTAGAGTTTTTTAAATTGGATATTCTTTTTCAGGAGGTTGAAATACATACCTGAGGGTATATGAATTCATTTGTAGCCCCGTCGGAGGGGGTGTGATGGGGGAGAGTTTGTCGAAAAAAATAAATTTCCTAGGAAAACGACATTGTAGAGTTTTTTAAATTGGATATTCTTTTTCAGGAGGTTCAAATACATACCTGAGGGTATATGAATTCATTTGTAGCCCCGTCGGAGGGGGTGTGATGGGGGAGAGTTTGTCGAAAAAAATAAATTTCCTAGGAAAACGACATTGTAGAGTTTTTTAAATTGGACATTCTTTTTCAGGAGGTTGAAATACATACCTGAGGGTATATGAATTTATTTGTAGCCCCGTCGAAGGGGGTGTGATGGGGGAGAGTTTGTCGAAAAAAATCAATTTTCTAGGAAAACGACATTGTAGAGTTTTTTAGATGAGATATTCTTTTTCAGGAGGTTGATATACATACCTGAGGGTATATGAATTCATTTGTAGCCCCGTCGAAGGGGGTGTGATGGGGGAGAGTTTGTCGAAAAAAATCAATTTTCTAGGAAAACGACATTGTAGAGTTTTTTAGATGAGATATTCTTTTTCAGGAGGTTGATATACATACCTAAGGGTATATGAATTCATTTGTAGCCCCGTCGGAGGGGGTGTGATGGGCGAGAGTTTGTCGAAAAAAATAAATTTCCTAGGAAAACGAAATTGTAGAGTTTTTTAAATTGGATATTCTTTTTCAGGAGGTTGAAATACATACCTGAGGGTATATGAATTCATTTGTAGCCCCGTCGGAGGGGGTGTGATGGGGGAGAGTTTGTCGAAAAAAATAAATTTCCTAGGAAAACGACATTGTAGAGTTTTTTAAATTGGATATTCTTTTTCAGGAGGTTGAAATACATACCTGAGGGTATATGAATTCATTTGTAGCCCCGTCGGAGGGGGTGTGATGGGGGAGAGTTTGTCGAAAAAAATAAATTTCCTAGGAAAACGACATTGTAGAGTTTTTTAAATTGGATATTCTTTTTCAGGAGGTTGAAATACATACCTGAGGGTATATGAATTCATTTGTAGCCCCGTCGAAGGGGGTGTGATGGGGGAGAGTTTGTCGAAAAAAATCAATTTTCTAGGAAAACGACATTGTAGAGTTTTTTAGATGAGATATTCTTTTTCAGGAGGTTGATATACATACCTAAGGGTATATGAATTCATTTGTAGCCCCGTCGAAGGGGGTGTGATGGGGGAGAGTTTGTCGAAAAAAATCAATTTTCTAGGAAAACGACATTGTAGAGTTTTTTAGATGAGATATTCTTTTTCAGGAGGTTGATATACATACCTAAGGGTATATGAATTCATTTGTAGCCCCGTCGAAGGGGGTGTGATGGGGGAGAGTTTGTCGAAAAAAATCAATTTTTTAGGAAAACGACATTGTAGTTTTTTAGATGAGATATTCTTTTTCAGGAGGTTGGAATACATAGCTATGGGTATATGAATTCATTTGTAGCCCCGTGGGAGGGGGTGTGATGGGCGAGAGTTTGTCGAAAAAAATAAATTTTCTAGGAAAACGACATTGTAGAGTTTTTTAAATTGGATATTCTTTTTCAGGAGGTTGAAATACATACCTGAGGGTATATGAATTCATTTGTAGCCCCGTCGGAGGGGGTGTGATGGGGGAGAGTTTGTCGAAAAAAATCAATTTTCTAGGAAAACGACATTGTAGAGTTTTTTAGATGAGATATTCTTTTTCAGGAGGTTGGAATACATAGCTATGGGTATATGAATTCATTTGTAGCCCCGTGGGAGGGGGTGTGATGGGCGAGAGTTTGTCGAAAAAAATAAATTTTCTAGGAAAACGACATTGTAGAGTTTTTTAAATTGGATATTCTTTTTCAGGAGGTTGAAATACATACCTGAGGGTGTATGAATTCATTTGTAGCCCAGTCGAAGGGGGTGTGATGGGGGAGAGTTTGTCGAAAAAAATCAATTTTCTAGGAAAACGACATTGTAGAGTTTTTTAGATGAGACATTCTTTTTCAGGAGGTTAGAATACATAGCTGTGGGTATATGAATTCATTTGTAGCCCCGTCGGAGGGGGTGTTATGGGGAAGAGTTTGTCGAAAAAAATCAATTTCCTAGAAAAACGACATTGTAGAGTTTTTTAGATGAGATATTCTTTTTCAGGAGGTTAGAATACATTGCTGTAGGTATATGAATTCATTTGTAGCCCCGTCGGAGTGGGTGTGGTGGTGGAGAGTTTGTGGAAAAAAATCAATTTTCTAGGAAAACGACATTGTAGAGTTTTTCAATTTGGATATTCCTTTTCAGGAAGTTGAAATACATACATACAAACTTTGTAGATTTGCCTGTTGGATTGTCTTTTCCAGGAAATTTGAATAGAATACTAATGCCTGTTACTTCTGGTGTAGTGAAACTTTGGAGGTTCGCTGGCGAATAACCATTCATACGGCTCTAAATGGTAATAATAGTCAATTCTAATTTTTATGTTTTTCGTAATCAAAAATGAAAGTTCTGTGAATAAAAAGCTGTATTTCAAAATGTTAACATAATTTATTATTATATACCTACCAGACAATGAAAAAAATTGACTAAGAAAAATCATATATACAATAGGTCATCACTAAATATTATTTATCGGATACCATTTACATAGATCAAAACTCTTGGGAGGTGGAATTGAAACCTGACATCAAACAAGTGGATAGATACATTCAGTTGTGGGGTTTTGATCATTTATTTTGTTGGCAAAAAATATCAAGAATAGATCTTTATTGGAACCCGTTTATGTCAGTCGCTTGGGGACATCTATAAAAACCTTACTACTGGATGTATCTGATGAGGGACAATAGGCCAATCTACACAGTTTGTATGTATGTATTACAACCTCCTGAAAGAGACTATCCGATCTAAATAACTTTTCAGTTTTGTTTCACCAGAAAATTGATTGTTTTTGAAACACTCTTCCCCACCACGACCCCTCCGACGGGGCTACAAATGAATTGATATACCCACAGCTATATATTCCAACCTCCTGAAAAAGAATATCTCATCTAAAAAACTCTACAATGTCGTTTTCCTAGAAAATTGATTTTTTTCGACAAACTCTCCCCCATCACACCCCCTCCGACGGGGCTAAAAATGAATTCATATACCCTCAGGTATGTATTTCAACCTCCTGAAAAAGAATATCCAATTTAAAAAACTCTACAATGTCGTTTTCCTAGAAAATTTATTTTTTTCGACAAACTCTCGCCCATCACACCCCCTCCCACGGGGCTACAAATGAATTCATATACCCATAGCTATGTATTCCAACCTCCTGAAAAAGAATATCTCATCTAAAAAACTCTACAATGTCGTTTTCCTAGAAAATTGATTTTTTTCGACAAACTCTCCCCCATCACACCCCCTTCGACGGGGCTACAAATGAATTCATATACCCTTAGGTATGTATATCAACCTCCTGAAAAAGAATATCTCATCTAAAAAACTCTACAATGTCGTTTTCCTAGAAAATTGATTTTTTTCGACAAACTCTCCCCCATCACACCCCCTTCGACTGGGCTACAAATGAATTCATACACCCTCAGGTATGTATTTCAACCTCCTGAAAAAGAATATCTCATCTAAAAAACTCTACAATGTCATTTTCCTAGAAAATTGATTTTTTTCGACAAACTCTCCCCCATCACACCCCCTTCGACGGGGCTACAAATGAATTCATATACCCTTAGGTATGTATATCAACCTCCTGAAAAAGAATATCTCATCTAAAAAACTCTACAATGTCGTTTTCCTAGGAAATTTATTTTTTTCGACAAACTCTCCCCCATCACACCCCCTCCGACGGGGCTACAAATGAATTCATATACCCTCAGGTATGTATTTCAACCTCCTGAAAAAGAATATCCAATTTAAAAAACTCTACAATGTCGTTTTCCTAGGAAATTTATTTTTTTCGACAAACTCTCCCCCATCACACCCCCTCCGACGGGGCTACAAATGAATTCATATACCCTCAGGTATGTATTTCAACCTCCTGAAAAAGAATATCCAATTTAAAAAACTCTACAATGTCGTTTTCCTAGGAAATTTATTTTTTTCGACAAACTCTCCCCCATCACACCCCCTCCGACGGGGCTACAAATGAATTGATATACCCACAGGTATGTATTTCAACTTCCTGAAAAAGAATATCTCATCTAAAAAACTCTACAATGTCGTTTTCCTAGAAAATTGATTTTTTTCGACAAACTCTCCCCAATCACACCCCCTCCGACGGGGCTACAAATGAATTGATATACCCACAGCTATGTATTTCAACCTCCTGAAAAAGAATATCTCATCTAAAAAACTCTACAATGTCGTTTTCCTAGAAAATTGATTTTTTTCGAAAAACTCTCCCCAATCACACCCCCTCCGACGGGGCTACAAATGAATTGATATACCTACAAATATGTAGTCTAGCCTCCTAAAAACAAATCTGCCATAAAAAATATTCTACAAGGCCCTCTTAATACAAAATTTATTCATTTAATTAATATCACTCCCATTTCGCCCTCTCTCATATCATAAAAAATTACCCTAATACTCATATCCCATGGTAATCAACCTTTTAAATATGATGGAGCCATTGAGAAATGTCCAATTCGTCATTCAAGTAAGAAAAAAAAATGTTACCAACAAAGTTAACTTTTTCTCAGTGTACATTTGTGGATGTGGATAACTTCACACCCGTATATAGTATATAAGTGTTTACTTGTCGTAATTAAATATTCGCTTGTGAATAATGATTATTTTTCTCCGTGAGGGCTTGTAGTCTATGAATTTACCTGCTCTACCACTACGAACCACTAACCATATTATATATTTTTTTATTTCAGCAAAAACTCCTTTGTGGCGCTTTGTAAAACTATTCAGACGATTACAGTTCGACAAACTAGCTGAAAACTTCATGCGCACTCGTCGGACAACGTAATATATCCAGTAATAAGGCACTTAACATCAACGTACGCGCAATTTCACATGTTCAGCTAGTTTGTTTTGCTGTACCTAATAAACTATGATCGACGAGAAAACACCACTATATACTTGATATTCCTTCAGTATAAAGTATCTCAATCCCATTATGAACGGTAGCAAATTATTTTACAAAATAACTAATTAGGGTAGTAGTCGTCAACTTGGTCATCCATCGGAACTTTAGAAGCAGAGGAAACATTTCAACATTTATAATTACTCACAACTTTGTTGAAAAAAACAATAAAGTTATAAATTTAGTTTTTTTAGTTTCACGAGGTCAGTAGTCACTGACGTTTCCTTCTCGGTTCACGAGCATAAAATTTTTTTACAAAATAATTAGTAAATTAATTTCTTTTACCAAATGTTGCCTTATTATTAAAATCGATCGATTCTTGAAATGATTTGAGCGGTAGCCATATAATAAATTCTTCAGTACTAAGAAAATAAAAAATATTCAAGTTTGTACATTCTTCCACTTGCGGTTAGGTTAACCGACACTAATAACCACAAACTGAAATGAAGCCCATCGTATACTTCACGGTTCATGAAGACGAATGCCATTGACAGTACACAAAACTATTTACAGGGGTTTTGTACAAACTATGAAAAGGAGTTTCCATAATTTGAAATGATGGTGGTGTTCAACTATCTCTTAATCTGTATTTAGTTTACTGAGATCTGGATACAAATCTGCATCTGATAAGCATTTGCTATTTTTTTTAATTTGTTATTACGAATCTCCCGAGATGGTAACAACTAGGCAGAATTTTGTACACCATAATTAAATATTATGCACTGAAAGATTGAGACTGAGGCACTGAATCAAGTACTGAAGAGTATGGATAATGGGTATAAGTCGAGGTACAAGTACTCTCAGAGTAATAAAAAACCAGAGATGTCCTTTCCATGCTTGTCTTGAAGGCAACATATAACTTTGTTTGTTTACAAGCGAGGGCCTTATACATGTTAAGTCCGTATTCAATCGGGTAGTTTCGTGTATGCCCGCTGATTTCATTCGGATCAAGTTGTCGTTCTTCGTTTGTATTATGGTCCTTCTTACTCCAAATGTAAACAAACTGTTCACAACATTTCACCATCCGTCATCCCCCTCACCCACAAATTGTATAGAAAAGGATAGTTCATGTTCACTTTATAACAGCCATTTGTTTAGGTATAGGCAGGATTAGTGTGAAGTTATCCATAGTTTTCCAGCCATACTTTTTATGAATTGGGAGAATGTACATGCGGCCGTACTGCGGCGTTGCCAAGTTTTTTGAATATCCCTGAACTGAATACTTATTTATTCGTTAATATTTTTAGCAGAAATTATTTATTATTGTTCATTATTTTTCGACCCTGATCCATGCATTCAATATGAGAAAGCAATTGAAATATGATTTTTGTTGCATATGAGTGATTTATGATGGATTTGAACTGGAATATTGGTAATGATTTGGTAGGGAATATCTTAAATATTATAACTGAGATAATCCTGGTAACCCGCACCTACAGAGTCATAAATCAATTTGGAACGTCTTTCGGGAGACCGACAGGGATAAAAACTGTGATTTTAGATAAATATTTTTTTTAATACAGAAACGTTTGGAATAAGGCAAATATACCTACAAAACAATTTGGGGCGCCGTAGGAGAGACAGGATCTCTCATTTTTTACATATTTTTGCTGATAACTCGGTTAATACTGAACGAATCACAGAAAAAATTACACCTAAATAATCCTGGTAATCCATAGAATGCCCCTGTATCATCAGATCAATTTTTAGCGGCACGAAATTTCTTCTGCGGTTATATACGTCGAGTTATCTCGGTTATTAGTTGATGTGTTAGGATTATTCAATCATAGAGAGGTTTGGTTATATGAAAGGAACACGAATCAATTCTAAAATCAATTTGACCCCACGTCGAACAAGTAGAAAAAACACATTTTTCGAAATTCATGGATGGGTATTAGCTCGGTTATTAGTGGCTGTCTTAGGATGATTCAGTCATAGAGAGGTTCAGTTATATGAAAGGAACACGAATCAATTCTAAAATCAATTTGACCCCACGTCGAACAAGTAGAAAAAATATATTTTTCGAAATTCATGGATGGGTATTAGCTCGGTTATTAGTTGCTGTGTTAGGATGATTCACTCATAAAGATGTTCAGTAATATGAAAGGAACACGAATCAATTCTAAAATCGATTTGACCCCACGTCGAACAAGTAGAAAAAAAAAGTCATTTTACGAAATTCATGGTTGGGCATTAGCTCGGTTATTAGTTGCTGTGTTGGGATGATTCACTCATAGAGAGGTTGTAATATGAAAGGAACACGAATCAATTCTGAACTCAATTTGACCCCACGTCGAACAAGCAGAAAAAACACATTTTTCGAAATTCATGGTTGGGCATTAGCTCGGTTATTAGTGGCTGTGTTAGGATGATTCACTCATAGAGAGGTTCAGTTATATCAAAGGACCACGAATCAATTCTAAAATCAATTTGACCCCACGTCGAACAAATAGAAAAAACATATTTTTCGAAATTCATGGATGGGTATTAGCTCGGTTATTAGTGGCTGTCTTAGGATGATTCAGTCATAGAGAGGTTCAGTTATATGAAAGGAACACGAATCAATTCTAAAATCAATTTGACCCCACGTCGAACAAGTAGAAAAAATATATTTTTCGAAATTCATAGATGGGTATTAGCTCGGTTATTAGTTGCTGTGTTAGGATGATTCACTCATAGAGAGGTTCAGTAATATGAAAGGAACACGAATCAATTCTAAAATCAATTTGACCCCACGTCGAACAAGTAGAAAAAAAAAGTCATTTTACGAAATTCATGGTTGGGTATTAGCTCGGTTATTAGTTGCTGTGTTGGGATGATTCACTCATAGAGAGGTTTTGTTATATGAAAGGAACACGAATCAATTCTGAAATCAATTTGACCCCACGTCGAACAAGCAGAAAAAACACATTTTTCGAAATTCATGGTTGGGCATTAGCTCGGTTATTAGTGGCTGTGTTAGGATGATTCACTCATAGAGAGGTTCAGTAATATGAAAGGAACACGAATCAATTCTAAAATCAATTTGATCCCACGTCGAACAAGTAGAAAAAACACATTTTTCGAAATTCATGGATGGGTATTAGCTCGGTTATTAGTTGCTGCGTTGGGATGACTCACTCATAGAAAGGTTTGGTTATATGAAAGGAACACGAATTATTTCTAAAATCAATTTGACCCCACGTCGAACAAGTAGAAAAAACATATTTTTCGAAATTCATGGATGGGTATTAGCTCGGTTATTAGTGGCTGTGTTAGGATGATTCACTCATAGAGAGGTTCAGTTATATCAAAGGACCACGAATCAATTCTAAAATCAATTTGATCCCACGTCGAACAAGTAGAAAAAACACATTTTTCGAAATTCATGGATGGGTATTAGCTCGGTTATTAGTTGCTGCGTTGGGATGACTCACTCATAGAAAGGTTTGGTTATATGAAAGGAACACGAATTATTTCTAAAATCAATTTGACCCCACGTCGAACAAGTAGAAAAAACATATTTTTCGAAATTCATGGATGGGTATTAGCTCGGTTATTAGTGGCTGTGTTAGGATGATTCACTCATAGAGAGGTTCAGTAATATGAAAGGAACACGAATCAATTCTAAAATCAATTTGATCCCACGTCGAACAAGTAGAAAAAACACATTTTTCGAAATTCATGGATGGGTATTAGCTCGGTTATTAGTTGCTGCGTTGGGATGACTCACTCATAGAAAGGTTTGGTTATATGAAAGGAACACGAATTATTTCTAAAATCAATTTGACCCCACGTCGAACAAGTAGAAAAAACACATTTTTCGAAATTCATGGTTGGGCATTAGCTCGGTTATTAGTGGCTGTGTTAGGATGATTCACTCATAGAGAGGTTCAGTTATATCAAAGGACCACGAATCAATTCTAAAATCAATTTGACCCCACGTCGAACAAATAGAAAAAACATATTTTTCGAAATTCATGGATGGGTATTAGCTCGGTTATTAGTGGCTGTCTTAGGATGATTCAGTCATAGAGAGGTTCAGTTATATGAAAGGAACACGAATCAATTCTAAAATCAATTTGACCCCACGTCGAACAAGTAGAAAAAATATATTTTTCGAAATTCATAGATGGGTATTAGCTCGGTTATTAGTTGCTGTGTTAGGATGATTCACTCATAGAGAGGTTCAGTAATATGAAAGGAACACGAATCAATTCTAAAATCAATTTGACCCCACGTCGAACAAGTAGAAAAAAAAAGTCATTTTACGAAATTCATGGTTGGGTATTAGCTCGGTTATTAGTTGCTGTGTTGGGATGATTCACTCATAGAGAGGTTTTGTTATATGAAAGGAACACGAATCAATTCTGAAATCAATTTGACCCCACGTCGAACAAGCAGAAAAAACACATTTTTCGAAATTCATGGTTGGGCATTAGCTCGGTTATTAGTGGCTGTGTTAGGATGATTCACTCATAGAGAGGTTCAGTAATATGAAAGGAACACGAATCAATTCTAAAATCAATTTGATCCCACGTCGAACAAGTAGAAAAAACACATTTTTCGAAATTCATGGATGGGTATTAGCTCGGTTATTAGTGGCTGTGTTAGGATGACTCACTCATAGAAAGGTTTGGTTATATGAAAGGAACACGAATTATTTCTAAAATCAATTTGACCCCACGTCGAACAAGTAGAAAAAATATATTTTTCGAAATTCATAGATGGGTATTAGCTCGGTTATTAGTTGCTGTGTTAGGATGATTCACTCATAGAGAGGTTCAGTAATATGAAAGGAACACAAATCAATTCTAAAATCAATTTGACCCCACGTCGAACAAGTAGAAAAAAAAAGTCATTTTACGAAATTCATGGTTGGGTATTAGCTCGGTTATTAGTTGCTGTGTTGGGATGATTCACTCATAGAGAGGTTTTGTTATATGAAAGGAACACGAATCAATTCTGAAATCAATTTGACCCCACGTCGAACAAGCAGAAAAAACACATTTTTCGAAATTCATGGTTGGGCATTAGCTCGGTTATTAGTGGCTGTGTTAGGATGATTCACTCATAGAGAGGTTCAGTAATATGAAAGGAACACGAATCAATTCTAAAATCAATTTGACCCCACGTCGAACAAGTAGAAAAAACACATTTTTCGAAATTCATGGATGGGTATTAGCTCGGTTATTAGTGGCTGTGTTAGGATGATTCAATCATAGAGAGGTTCAGTTGTATGAAAGGAACACGAATCAATTCTAAAATCAATTTGATCCCACGTCGAACAAGTAGAAAAAAACACATTTTTCGAAATTCATGGTTGGGCATTAGCTCGGTTATTGTTTGATGTGTCATGATGAATAATCCATGAGAAGGTTCTGTCAGATGAAAGAAACATCACATAATCAGTTTGGTCCGGCCTCGAAACGGTATACTGATTTTCAGTTTTTTCCACCTGGTTAACTTGTATGTTTGATGGTTCTAAACCAATCATGTCATGATTTTGAGGTAGTTGTTTGGTCAGGACTCGATTCAAACCGTCCATCTATCATTTATCACAGAGGGAATTTTCATAATTAAAAACCCAAAAACCTAAAATATTCCAGCTCTACAATAGATTTCCATAAAAAAACATATTCTGTTCTTTGCAATTTTTCGATCAGACTATTGGTTCACGAGTTATCATATAATATGTTTTTTCTACTTGTTCGACGTGGGGTCAAATTGATTTTAGAAGTTATTCGTGTTCCTTTCATGTAACTGAACCTCTCTATGAGTGTATCATCCTAGCACAGCAACTAATAACCGAGTTAATGTCCAACCATGAATTTCGAAAAATGTGTTTTTTCTACTTGTTCGACGTGGGGTCAAATTGATTTTAGAATTGATTCGTGTTCCTTTCATATAACTGAACCTCTCTATGAGTGAATCATCCTAACACAGCCACTAATAACCGAGCTAATGCCCAACCATGAATTTCCAAAAATGTGTTTTTTCTACTTGTTCGACGTGGGGTCAAATTGATTTTAGAATTGATTCGTGTTCCTTCCATATAACTGAACGTCTCTATGAGTGAATCATCCTAACACAGCAACTAATAACCGAGCCATGAATTTCGAAAATTATGTTTTTTCTACTTGTTCGACGTGGGGTCAAATTGATTTTAGAATTGATTCGTGTTTCTTTCATATAACTGAACCTCTCTATGAGTGAATCATCCTAACACAGCCACTAATAACCGAGCTAATGCCCAACCATGAATTTACAAAAATGTGTTTTTTCTACTTGTTCGACATGGGGTCAAATTGATTTTAGAATTGATTCGTGTTCCTTCCATAGAACAGAACGTCTCTATGAGTAAATCATCCTAACACAGCCACTAATAACCGAGCTAATACCCGTCCATTAATTTCGAAAAATATGTTTTTTCTACTTGTTCGACGTGGGGTCAAATTGATTTTGGAATTGATTCGTGTTCCTTTCATATAACTGAACCTCTCTATGAGTGAATCATCCTAACACAGCGACTAAAAACCGAGCTAATGCCCAACCATGAATTTCGAAAAATGTGTTTTTTCTACTTGTTCGACGTGGGTTCAAATTGAATTTAGAATTTATAACTGAACCTCTCTATGATTGAATCATCCTAACACAGCCACTAATAACCGAGCTAATACCCAACCATAAATTTCTAAAAATATGTTTTTTCTACTTGTTCGACGTGGGGTCAAATTGATTTTAGAATTGATTCGTGTTCCTTTCATATAACCAAACCTCTCTATGAGTGAATAATCCTAACACATCAACTTATAACCGAGATAACTCGAGATATAAAACCGTGGAAAAAATTTCGTGCCGCTAAAAATTGATCTGATGATATAGGGGCATTCTATGGATTACCAGGATTATTTAGGTGTAATTTTTTCCCGAAAGACGTTCCAAATTGATTTATGACTCTGTAGGTGCGGATTACCAGGATTATCTCAGTTATAATATTTAAGATATTCCCTACCAAATCATTACCATTATTCCAGTTCAAATCCATCATAAATCACTCATATGCAACAAAAGTGTCATATTTCAATTGCTCTCTCAGATTGAATGCATGGATCAGGGTTGAAAAATAATGAACAATAATAAATAATTTCTGCTAAAAATATTAACGAATAAATAAGTATTCAGTTCAGGAATATTCAAAAAACTTGGCAACGCCGCAGTACGGCCGCATGTAAATTCTCCCAATTCATTAAAAGTATGGCTGGAAAACCATGGATAACTTCACACTAATATAGGCAGGGCATCTCTATCTCTATGTCTTTTATTACTCTGAGAGTATACTGAAATACTGAACATGTACTGATGAAGTACTGAAAGATTGAATGAGGTACTGAAAAGTACTGAAACACTGAGACTGAGGTACTGATGCAAGTACTGAAGAGATACTTATATTGATATTGGGTGTACTGAAATACTGAAAAATCTGAGATGTACACCTACTTAGAGAAGTTGTTACCCCCTCGGAAAACTCCTCAAAAGCAGAGCTTGTCCGAGCAAGGAAGACCCGGGACCTACAGCTTAAAAAGTGGATTCCGAACCACTTTAGCTTCATGCTGGTGGTGGGGATCGAACCCGGGCAGCCTGGGTGAGAGCAAAAGCTCTTACACCTCGACCACTTCGCTGTTTCTCTGATAATCTTATACCTACCGACAAAATGTTATGAACGGTTTACCAAAAATATGTTGGCACAAGATTCATAGATATGCATACTATTTCAAAAAAAGCGTAGGTTGGCAAACATAGCTGATAGTGTGAAGTTCCCCCTTCATGCGCGAACGATCACGTGATGACAATAAAGTGCCTTTGTCACTGGATAGTCTGTCGTACGACTAATGGGCATCATGGGCGTTCATAATTTCACACTTAGTGCTATGTTTGCACAATCCGTCCTAACTGCATCATATTTAAAGTATGAATATGCCTAATTTCTGACAGTTCTGCTTGGACATAACTAAGTATTTATTTATGCGAGCTTATAATAATAATATGTAGATAGGTAATACCCGAGGGGGAAATCGCTGGGGAATTTTGGTGTACATGTCTTGGGTATTAGTCGCATTACTCTGGCATTAGTCGGGAATTAGGGGCATTACTCGAGTATTAGTTGGGAATTAGGGGTATTACTTGAAAATTATTGGGCATTACAGGTTATAGGTATTACTGATGTATTACTCGGGCATTAGAGAGATTAGCTAGGAATTATTGGGCAATACTACTCCAAAACGAAAAAATATTGATTTTGTCCATGGAAATTTGAAATTTCCATTGGAGGGACGAATAACCTTGAGTTTATCATTTTCATGAATGTTGTTATGAAATTCTCGACTAATGTTAAAAATCATGACCTCGTAGGAATGTTGTTATCAATATTACGAATACTATGCATTTATGAATACGTTGATTATTTTCACGAAGGTTGTCTCTGAATAGATAAATATGCCTTATTGCTTTTTGTGATTGTGATTGTGATTGATGACTTTCTTACTAGTAATAGTAGTAACTGTGTGGAGGCCGCAGCCAGGCAAGTAATCCTCCATGGATCCTTCTTGAAATACCCTGTTCTCCTTTTATTTCAACATTTTCGAACAAATTAGTTATGTAGGTATAGGTATTCATTTGTAAATAAATCTATTACTTACTCATAAGGTTCTTGTTGCCAAAGTATATTGAAAAATAGGAATATCTACTCATATTTTGGAGAATGATGTTGAATATTATTCGAAGTCTTCGAATGGAAACTTGATATTGATATAGGGGAAGTGGTGGTATTTCAAATGTTTTTTCCATCATAAATTAATGAGTTGATTCAATTTATAGACAAAATATTATACCGTTTTTCATATCTATCTTCCTAGTTTATATTACATATTTTTTATCTAACATACAGCGTTTCTTCGTTGAATAAATAAAAAGATGCATTACCTCTTTCATCGGTAACTTGCAGCCTTCCTCCTTTCGCAAAGAAAAGAATAAGGATGAATAAGCTACGGAAGTTGTGAAAATCCATGGTGAAGTCGAGAAGAAAGTCTAACAAATCAAATCCATTTCACTTTTCACTTTCAGTACACGAAAACCGATCCAGCGGAATACCGAAAATCGCCAGCCTTTTTTGACAGTAAGTACAACTCCGGCACAACCTGTTGATTCGAAACAGAACACACGTTGCCTCCCACGAGTACTCGATGTGAAATGATAATTGACGATCTACGCTTAGCGCTGAGCTTTCGACTCGGCCCGAAAGCTCCCGAATGACGGAGGTTGTACGTTTTCTAAACATTAGCCTTGATGCAACAGGTAAGAAAAAGGTACAGATCTGGATTTGCCTTTAAGTAAAACAAATTGATGACTGAATTGGGGTACTTACTTAGAAGGCGGTTTTTAATAAAAGATAAAATATTGAATTAGATCAGATAACGAAGGAATATGATAGTGAAAGAAGTTATGAAACTTATCAAAATGATATCAGCTCGACGATAAGGAATTAATAATTTCTATGCATATCATGCTATAATTACTATAGATATTATTGAATTTAGAATGACGAGGTAGTTTTTGAACAACTTTAAATAATACCTACAGGTCTTGAAAAATTTGAGATTTTCTGAAACGTTGTATTCAAAATTCATAAACAACATTGCATTGCTTATGCAACGCCTTACAAAATTTGTCTCAACCATGAAACGAACAAAGTCTAAGTTACTATCAAATATTCACCAAAAATTTTTGGAAACAACTGAAAATAGTTTATAGATTTTTAAATTTTTCAAATGTACTGAAAACAGGCACCTTTTTTTCATTCAGTTTTTTCAAGACAGCAATAAATTTTCAAAAAGGGTATCTGCAGATATATCATAGCTACTTACCTCATTTTTGGAACGGTATGCAAATTTTCAGAGGAAAACAGAAGCAATAATACAGTGTCACTGCATTTTCAATAGGTGCAGGGTTTCGTTTTTTCTTGGACATATTCAAGTTTTTAAATAAGTAACGGAAATCCGCAATAATTACGGCAAGCCGAGAGGGAACATCTAGCTAAAATGTGTAAATTCAGAAGATTGGGACTGAAAGGACTCAAAATTATATTAAAGTGACAAATTCAATATTTGGAATAAAATGACTGAAAGCCAAATCATATTGACTGGTAGATTCAATATCATGATTGAAAAGACTGAAAACCCAGTCTTAGTAACTCAAAAATTTAAGATTGGAAATCAAATAACTGAAAGCCAACATTCTCACAAATCAATCAACGCATGGCATATACAAGCATTTTTGATAACGTGTAAACATTATTTTGGTTCGGTAGGAATCGTGTGGCTTCGTTGCTCGGATGATTTGTTTCACTGAAGAAACTTAATTTTTTTTTTTAATAACTAAAGCACACTTTAATTTCTCAAATGTAAAAAAGCGTGGGTGCTTCCGATCTAAAGTTTCATTTAACAATACCGAGCGTTCAAGAGCTCAAGAGAACTTTGTGAAGCACTTCACGCATTTTTTACATTCGGGTAATTACACTGTCAATTAATTTTTACTTTTTGTCCATGTTGAAAGTGAAGCAAGTTCTTTAGTTTTTCAAACAATTATTTTTTTATGACTAAAATATTGAAATCTACGACCCTGAAAACCCCTACTTACCAATTTTGAATCGATTCGTCAATCATCTTGGGTCGCCATCTTGAATTCATGAATTTTGACAAATGATTCATGATCTAGACCCCTCACACCCAAATTTTCAATCAAATCGCACCATAATGGCAAATCCTGTTCGCCATCTTGGAGCCGCAATCTTCAATTTATGAATTTTGACAAAAAAATTTAAATGTACTACCTAAAAACTGTAACGTCCTTCGATCGTCCTTACGGCAGACGTTACTATGACGCTTTCGTCTATTGGTTCAGCATCTAGCTCGTACTTCCGCAGAAGGTAAATCCATCCGACTCGAGTGTCGCCAGGTGGACCTCCTGTCTGTGTATTCAGCGTTATGGGGAGGCTTGTATCATCGGCCGATTTTTCCCCGGATCCAGGCTGATCCTTTGTCATCTTCTTTTAGTTCCCTGAAAGACTGGCACCTCCGTTTCTCCTTAACCGGCCCGTATTTTGGAAACGGTAGGTGCTATCGGAAAATAGTTGCCTGAAATCGTTTCTACAGCCTCGAAAACCTATTAAACGAGGTGCCACACGGCCTAAGTGTCAAAAATGACAAACTGTCAAAATGACAGTTTGGCGTTTTTTGGCGTCTAACTTGGTTTTACCGCCTCCGGAAGCGTTTCCAATCAGTTTCGGCAAACCAAAACGTCAGGATAATTGTTATTCGTCGAAAACAGGTCATCTTCACTCTTCGGTGATCAGTGTCCTTTTTACACTACAGAAAATGTCCCTGCTCGGGCGCCAATTTGTAACGTCCTTCGATCGTCCTTACGGCGGACGTTACTATGACGCTTTCGTCTATTGGTTCTCGATCAGTCCCTCTAACCCAGAGCTGACTCCAAGATTTCAATAGGTGCCTCGGGCGCCAGTTTTTTATAGTGATATGCTCCACTCTCCCAATCTAGAGCAAGGTGGGAGGCCCAGGGCAGCGCCAGATGGAGATACGGTATCCCCAGGGGCCAGTTCTTAGGACTCAAAATGATCTTGCCTCCTGGCCACAGGCTTTAATTGTGGTCAGGACGTTGCAAGGATACCGGCTGCTAGTATTGAATGCTCTATACGGTCGGCGGTCTCACAGGGACGGTTATCGATGGTACTATACTGGGGGGGGGGAAATACTATGTCAAGTTAACTATGGAAACACCAGAAGTTATGTTAAAAAAATCTAACTTTATTTTATGTCTCGCAAAATAAAGGCCTACATTGCCTGAACTATGACACTGGCATTATTGCAAATTCGTACAGACTTTATTATTAGACAATTTATTGACGTTTGATAGGATTGTCGTGTCCTAATCAGGTTGGTTTAGGTCTCTCGGCTTTATGTAGCTGTTTCAGCCCTACTGACGGTTATTCTGACTATACTAACAAGGTCGGTGGTCTTTTCGGAGACGTGCTGCTACTTCAATATGCAATTTTGATAATCTTAGTGCCACGAAGCGACGAGCCGCTCCGATAAACGGATTGAATTGTGTTCTGCTCAGGCGCGTGCCTAGGGTCACTCCATGGGAGGGGTAATCTTCTCCATGGGGGGGGGGGGGGGTAATCACTGTTTTCGGGCATATTATTTACTATGAAGGTATCATTTACGTTCGAAAAAGTTAAATTTTGATGTCTTTAAGGTCGTCATGGGAGGGAGGGTAATTACCCCATTACCCCGCCCCCCCTCAGGCACGCGCCTGGTTCTGCTGGTGGTGCAGGGCTCACTTTGGAACACGAGGCAATGCTGTATACAGTTAACACGAGCTTATTCCTGCTAAAGACAGATTTCTCTGTTCCTTAGGGAATACAGTATCGTACAGCGTTTTGAAAAGCAAAGGAAGGGTTCGTCACACAATATTCACTAGGACTTTCGGAAAGATACCACAGATACCCTAATTAATGTGAACTATTTCACCAACCCAACACTACAAAGGAATATGATTTAGTCGGACAAATAATAATGGTCGGAAACTAACAGAATAACGCTGAATACACAGACAGGAGGTCCACCTGGCCACACTCGAGTCGGGTGGATTTACCTTCTGTGGAAGTACGAGCTGGATGCTGAACCAATTGACGAAAGCGTCATAGTAACGTCCTCAGTAAGTACGATCGAAGGACGTTACAGTTTTTAGGTGGTACATTTAAATTTTTTTGTCAAAATCCATAAATTGAAGATTGCGGCTCCAAGATGGCGGACAGGATTTGTCATTATGGTGCGATTTGATTAAAAATTTGGGTGTGAGGGGTCTAGATCATGAATCTTTTGTCAAAATTCATGAATTCAAGATGGCGACCCAAGATGATTGACGAATTTTGTGATTATAGTCAGATTCGGTTCAAAATTGGTAAGTAGGGGTTTTCAGGGTCGTAGATTTCAATATTTTAGTCATAAAAAATAATTGTTTGAGAAACAAAAGAACTGACTAGGCTCTGTAGATGTTGCTAATCAACAGTAATAGGGCTCGCGAAGTCTACATTCACAAAAAAACGGAGATACTGCAAAACTGAAATATTTTGTAAACCACTGAAAAATAAGCATATACGAAGAGCTGGAAAAGAGGAGAAAAGAAAAGAAAGAAAGATCCTTGAAAACGTAGCCCAAAAAAATTACAATAAACTCATAATTCCGAAAAAAAAATCAAATAAACCATCAAATTACAAACGGCAGAGAAGGTATGGATACAATCGTTATTAGTCCTCTTCAAAATGGAAGGAATAATAGAAGAGAGAAGATGGCGGCTCACCTTTTCTCTCATAACCCCCTTGACGTGGATATCAAATGAAACAAACAAGAAATGTAATAATAATTACTATTATTAGTAATCCAGCTATCCGTAATATAGCTAGATAATGCATTGAACCACATTACCACAATTAATACCAGCTGATAAAAATCATCCTGTGATTCGTAGTGCTTCGAATAATGTTGAGATTTGGCAACAATGCAGTAGCAGTAGGGTTGACCGTTGGATATTCTGTAGATATTCCAGCAGAAAACTGTAATTTATTTGGAAATATTATAATAGATCGGTGTCAATATGGTATGAAAATATCTTGTCAGTGCCATCGTACAGTTCAGACACGCGAAATATTTGACTTTATATGAACCTTAAATTTAACTCACATCAACAATTGATTAAAGATAATTCTTCATACTATGCTTCCACAAATCACTGACGCATATGTCTAATAAGTTGTTAATTGACGATTCGCAGCACCCGAAGTGTTAGACCGGCAGCTAGTGACAGATTTAGGTGCCTCATTTTCGCATACAAGACTCGAATAGTGTTGAAAAGTATATTGATTTCGAGTAAAATGAAGATATTTTTACGAGTGGCTCCTGAGGAAAACATATCGCGAATTCGATTTTTGAGAATAGTGTTTATTTGTTTTCCTCGTGTTCCAAACTGCGCCTGCGGTACGAAACCAGAGAGGGCGATTCGTTAGATCGCTTAAAAAGAAAACTTCCTATGAACGTATGTCCGGAGTTGTTTCGTTTCAGAGATACAGGGCGATGATTTTTTTTTTGTAACGCATATGTTCACAGGAACTTTTTTTCTTTGAACGATTTCACGAATCACGCTCTGTAGTTTCGTACCGTAGTTAGGAACACGAGGGAAACAAATAAACTCTTTTCGGAAAAAACGAATTCATGATATGTTATCCCTAGGAGCCACTCGTAAAAATATCTTTATTTTATTCGAAATTGACACACTTTGCAACACCAAGGCTTGTATGTGAAAATGAACCATCTAAATCTGTCACTATCTGACGGCCTATGTTTCGAGCGGCTTATATGTAGGCGATTTCTCAATATGCGCCCTGGACTCCTGAGAAAGCATCATGAACATGTGGTTCCTTTTTCCAATCGATTCTGATAATGAGAATGAAATATGAACCTAACAGAGTTCCTAATAAAAGAGTTGAAGAATTATTCTAAACATGTGTTTTTTTACAAGCGATTCTGATTGTCTTACAAAAATATGACATGATATAAGGGAGTTGAGATTCATTATGAACATGTGATTTCTTTTATCAAGCGAATCTTATTGTCATACTAAAATATAAAACTGGTGGAATTCCTAATAAGGGAGTCGACAATTATTATTGATGCATAGTGGGACCTGCCGTGTACGCCCGGAAATATCATTCTGAAGATGTGTTTCCTTTTTCTGAGCAATTCTGATTATCATACTGAAATATGACACTAGCAGATTTTCTAACAAGTGAGCTGAGATTCATTTCTGGAGTGAAACCGGCCCTGGACACCTAGAAATATTATTATTAGCATGTTATTCCTTCCTTGGGCGATTTTATTTGTAACTGAAATATGAAACTGGCATAGCAACCCAACCGTTTCCGATGGCGTCTGGTCGCCATTTTGAACGATTTTTTTAAACGGCATGGTGGGTCGAGTGATACCTCATTCGAAACGTCTTTCAATTATCTGAATGACGGCAAAATTTCAAACAAAAATATTAATCCAAGAAATAGTGGTACATAATATTGAAACTCTTATACTGAGTAACCCTGTTTAATTTTGAACGGATTGGAATTTTCCTCAGGCGTTTTATTTGCTTGGATGATAGTTTATAAACGACTTGCTGACAATGAAAAAATGTCTATATTTCAAAATGGCGTCGGGCTTCTATTTTGAAAGATTCTTGACATCGCGTTGGAGGTCGAATGATACCTTATTGGAATCGTCCTTCAATTTTCTAATTATAATAAAATAACAAAAAAAAATTTGGGATTAAACAAAATTGCTGAATATAACGTTCTGCTATGAGGATCCTTTATTATTATTCAGTTTGCTTTGTTATCTGTCTGCTGATGATAATAAGAAAATTTTAGGTAAAGAGAACTTCTGTAGAACGGTTCCTTGGAAGATTTGGTGATTTTACTGGAACTCGTTAGGATTAGACAGGATCTTCATAGCAGAGCTTTAACATTATCAATAGCCATTTTGTTTTAGGTGAACATTATATGAAATTAAAAGATGATTCAAATGAGGTATCATTCGACCCCCAATGTGATTGCAAAAAATGTTTCAAAACGGTGGCCCGACGCCATTTTCTTTGCTGTCGAAAAGTAGTTTATAAACTATAATTCGATCAAAAAAAATTTCAAAGAAAAATTCAATTCCGTTCGAAAGTTAACAGGGGTGGGGTTACTTATTCTAATTTTTCCTACGAGCACGATTTTTCGTTTTGAAAGTTGTACTTTTGCGTACGATTTAAAATGGTGCGGAAAAGTTACTTTTCCGCACGATTTTTACTTTTCCGTACGATTTTTACTTTTCCGCACGATTTTTGTATTGTTGAAAATGAGGATATTCAGGACTAACTAAATGATCTATGTAACTATTCTGTATTATTGTCATTTTGTAGCATTGTTATAAAAATTTGTTTATTATAAACTTTGTTTTTTCATAAATAAGATGGACAAAAACACTCGTAGGAAAAACATTGTACCTAACTCTTACGGAAAATGTCTTTTCCGCCCTTAACGGCTTTACTGCCGTCGCGTGCGGAAAAGTATTACTTTCCGCACTTGTTAGGTAAATAACTATTATGTAACGCCATTTTGTTTAGGATGAGTATTTTTGTTTAAATTTTGCTGTCATATAGAGATTCAAAAGCCATTTCGAATGAGGTATCACTCAACCATGCCATTAAAAAAAATCATAACAACCATTTCACCTGCGAAAATTTCAAAGAAAAATTTCAATCATTTCAAAAATTATTAGGGGGGGGGAGTACTTTATGGGCAGACTATAATCCATTGTTATGGTGATTCTTATAAATTCGGAAATAATTATTTAAATACGAAATTCATTAGTTCCCGTACTATATTTTTAAACTGTTAGAAGGTAGGTTGCACTGTTGCACTATATCGTTTACTTGTATTATACATACAAGTGAAGCTAACTAAGGGCGAGTTGTACAAGACACGTTCAAGAAATGTTCAAGTGAACCCATGAATTCAGTTGTTAAGGAACGGTAAATTTCATTGGCTTATCCCTAGCAACGGAACTCGGTTTCCTTGAACTGTTGGTGAACTTGTCTTGTACAACTCGCCCTAAAGCATGTTAAAAAAATCTATTTTTATCTGTATAAAAAATATGTTACGACAATTCCACTCATGTATAATAATTCCCATTTGCGAGTACAGAAATCGTAGTTTCCTATCGGCTTATAGGAAGGAACAGAAATGCAAGTGGATAAAAATATCAGATGGACCGCACCTGGTTACCCCTCCTCAGAGATGAAATAAGAACTAATAGAATGGTGATTGATTGATACCGAACACCCTATGTATCAAGATACCAAATGTCAATCAAAAGAATGTATGACAGATTTCATTTGACTCTGTCAAAGAAAGGTCTTATTACCAAAATCGCAATTCAAATTCAGTTTCTTCAGCGTCTTTCTAAGAAGTTTTGATAACGGAGGTAGATACAGCCTCCGAAACGTCAACAGTTTTCAAAAAAAGAGAAGTATTCTTTGTTAAATCGATCTCATTTTTTCAGATAGGCAAATTCAGTGTAGGGTACGTTACTGACAAAAATTAATTTCTTTCAAGACAGCAGTCTTGTGAACGCAGTAACTTATCGGGCAAATTAATTAATTTGCCCTTCTACACTTGTACAGATTTTCTTTGGATTAAAATTTTTTTTCATTTTCAGATTGTGGAAGGTCATAAACCCAAAAAATCATGTCAAGAACTGGATTTCCTCCACAAAATCAAACTTTCAATCAATTATATCAGATGAATTACGTTAGCAACACTAGCATTTACCGTTCGTTCATCTTGCATTGCGCGACGAATCAGTTTGACAATTGTAATTGTCAAAAACAGAATTAAACAGGAAATAATATTCCAGTAATTGGCTGAATGCACCAAGAGGGAGCAAGGGCCAAAAATTAAGAAGAATATTCCAGTAAGTTTGTCGTGATTTGGATTTGGTTCTTTCTAAACATTATTCTTCTACTTATTGTTCTTTTAGTATGTTAAGTGAAGTTTAATTGAATAGAATGTTCTATTCATGGGATTGTCAAATATCACGCGAGCTCAAATCTAGCGGGATATTTTTTACGGTGGTTTTCTCATACTTACTTTCATATGGGTAATTACTCGAGCTACGCTCTCGTGATTTTGTCAGAACAGCTCTCGTTAAATTGCCAATGAAAGTAAGTATTCGAAAACAACCTCAAAAAATATCCGGCTGAATCTGAGCTCTTGTGTTTTCAAGTGGATAAACTGTTATTTACCTTCACCACGGCAACAACTAATAATTGTCGTATGCCTTTATTGAATCCGATGCTATACCCAAGGACGCGTTGCTATCAACAAAGCCAAATGACAACAAATTTTCATACTTTTTGTTACAAAGTGTTGTTTTTATTTTCAAATGAGCGTTAACGTTAGATTTGGTAGTGCAACTACTAAAATAACAAATTCTGACAACGCCACTTCAAAAAACACCAAGAAAACCAAATCATCAATTTAGAGGGGTATGAACTATTATTACCTTCAACGTCGCAGCCAGAAATCTCAAGCATATTGGCAGATTGGGTCTATAATATGAAAAATCAGACGGAAATGACTACAAGGAGTACGTAGTTAAAACAATGTGGAATACTAAAGCCAAATATTGATTAAAAGTTTGATTTTGTGGAGGAAATCCAGTTCTTGACATAATTTTTTGGGTTTATCACCTTCCACAATCTGAAAATGAAAAAATTTTTTTAATCCAAAGAAATCTGTACAAGTGTAGAAGGGCAAATTGATTAATTTGCCCGATAAGTTACTGCGTTCACAAGACTGTTGTCTTGAAAGAAATTAATTTTTGTCAGTAACGTACCCTACACTGAATTTGCCTATCTGAAAAAATGAGATCGAATTAACAAAGAATACTTCTCTTTTTTTGAAAACTGTTGACGTTTCGGAGGCTGTATCTGCCTCCGTTATCAAAACTTCTTAGAAAGACGCTGAGAAAACTGAATTTGAATTGCGATTTTGGTAATAAGACCTTTCTTTGACAGAGTCAAATGAAATCTGTCATACATTCTTTTGATTGACATTTGGTATCTTGATACATAGGGTGTTCGGTATCATTTTCAGATTGTGGAAGGTGATAAACCCAAAAAATTATGTCAAGAACTAAAGCTAAAATTGTGCAAGAAAAATATTATATGGATTATAAGATTGTGTTTGACCCATTCAAAGATATGACATTTCAAGCCGCTAGAAACGCTAAAAATGCTAAACGCAAGAAACTGCAGAGCAATTTAGATAAAAGAAGACCAGGTTCTATAGCATTAAGTAAAGAAGAAGTTATAAAAATGGCCGAGCAGTGGGATGAAAATACTCCAATGGGACTTTAAAAAAAACTTTTTAATATCGCCGCTTTTGAATAAGCCTGGAGAGGTGGTGAAAGTGCGCAGTGTAAAATTTATTATTTCAAAGCCGAAAAATACAATAATGGAACATTGACAGGCAGAGTGGAGTACAACACGGTATTTTCTAAAACAGCTCAAGGTGGAGATAAAAGGTGCAGTGAAAGTAAGTGGTTGACTACAAATAAAGAAAATCCGAACGTGTGTCCTGTAAGATTGTAGAAAATGCTTCTAGAAAAACGAAACAAACATATTTTTTCAGATAGATTGTTTCTAAAAGCCGTTTTGGAAAAATGAAAATGCCAAGGGATGGTACAAAAATGTGCCCATTGGTGTAAACGAAATTTCAAAGTGGACCAGAATTTCTGCAGAAAAAATTGGTCTAGATCTGAAAAATAAAATTACTAATCACTCCCAAAGGGCTAGCACTATTTGTACTCTTGCCAAAGCAGGAGCAGAACAACAAATTATCAAGCTGACCGGACATTCGAATACCAATTCTCTGAAGCCATACCTTCAGTTAGACTCACAGCATCATTCCACTTCAGTGACAAATCTAAGAGAGGAAAATAATCAAATTCAGCAGTCTTCTTCGGGTAGGATTGTATACCAAAACTGTACTTTCACTAATTGTACATTTAAATAATATTTCCTGTTAAATTTAATTTTTGTTCAAAGAATTATTGATTTAATTTAATAAATTATGTTCTATTCACTTTTGTTTAATAATTCATTTATTTGATTCGTTAAATTATCCCACTAAATACCACTCGAGGTTTTGTTTTCATCGTATAAACTTTAATTTTGTTCCACTCAAACTTGGTAGCTTGTAATATGACTCGACCAAATAACATTAGATAAAATCACTCCACCTTCGGTGCCGTGATTTTATCATGTTCTTTGCTCTCGTCAATTACCAAAGCATCCAAATTTTCGTGCAAAATGGAAGTTTATCTGATAAAATAAAAACCTCTTGTGTTATTACCCTCGATTATTTTTATCTCGATAAAATAGTTTTATTGGCAAATAAGAACCTAGAAAGTATAACTTTTTTTAAGGCAGAATATCGAGCCTGGTGTATGAAACTGGCAGAGTTCCAAATGAGGGAGTTGAGATTAATTGCTGGCGTGAAACCGAACCGGACGCCCGAAAAAATTACTCTGAACACGTGATTTCCTTTTTCAAGCACACTGAAATATAAAACTGGTAAAGTTCCTAATAACGGAAAAGAGAATTATTGCTGGAGTGAAACCGGCCCTGGACGCCAGGAAAAAATATTCTGAACATGTGGTTCCTTATCAGGAATGGTACCTAATAAGGGAGTTGAGATTTATTGGTGGAGTTAAACCGGCTCTGGACGCCTGGAACAATTATTCTGAACATGTGGTTTATTTTCCAAACGATTCTGATTGTCTTACTGAAACATGAAACTGGCAGAACTCCTAATGAGGCCGTTGAGATTCATTGATGGAGTGAAACAGGTCCTGGATGCCTGAAAAAATTATTCTGAACACGTGGTTTCTTTTTCCACGCAAGTATTATTGTCATACGAAAATGGAACTGGCAGAGTTCCTAATGAGAGTTGAGATTTATTGCTCGAGTGCAACCGGCCCTGGAAGCCGGAAAAAATTATTCTGAACATGTTTTTCTTTTTCCAAGTAATTCTGATTTCCTAATAGGGTAGGCAGGGCCAGGTAGCTCAGTGGTTGAGACTGTCGCGTTCAAAACCATTGACCGCTGATCGGCTGGGTTCAAATCCTAGCAAATACAGGTTTTTATCTGATGGCCCGAAAAAGTGCTAGGAATCGCACGTTAAAAGGTAAGACCTCGTTAATCCACACATTCAGAGTATTTTTTCCGGGCGTACAAGACCGGTTTCACTCCATCAATAAATCTCGACTTCCTTTATAGGAACTCTGCCAGTTTCATATTTTAGTGAGTGAGAACAGAATCGATAAAAAAAGAAACCACATACTGATAATAATATCTCCGGTCGTACAGGACGCAGTCACTCCATTAATAATTATAGAAATCCTCTACCGGTTTCATATTTTAGTATGACGATCAGAATCGCTCAAGAACAAAATGTTCTTGTTCAGAATTTTTTTTTCCAGTATTGAATGTTAACTTCCTCATTAGGAACTCTATCAAATCCATATTCTAGCACGTCAGATTCGCTTGAGAAAAAAAACACACGTTCAGTATAGTCTGTCAATAAATCTTTACTTCTTATCAGGATTCTGCCAGTTTCATACTTTGGTATGTCAATCAGATTCACTTGAGGAAAAAAAAACGTTTAATATAATTTTTCAGGGTGTCCAGGGTTGGTTAAACTCCAGTTACTGACAATCACAACCAGCATGGCCCCCACAAGGGTGGGGCTGGGTGGACCGATGGGTCCATAGCCCTTGCCTGGGAGGGGGCCCGAGCCACCCTAATCATTATTTTTTTGATTAAAATAATTCATATTGGTATGTTATATTTGTTGTGGCCATATTTATATATAAAATTTTTCCATACGGCCCTGAACTCCTCTTAAACGGCTGGACCAATTTTGATGAAATTTTTTTTGTGTCGAGTGAATTCGGAAATGGTTTGAAGTCATAATTCGGTCCACTACAAAATGTTTATTTGGTAAATTGTTAATTTAAAAATTGATATTTTTGAGTTGGTTGTGAGATTTTACCGCAATAAGATTTATTGGAAAGATTTGATATTTAATGAATGGTGTTTGAGGAGTTCAATTTTGTACATGCAGTATCGGAAACAATTTATCTGGGGTATAGACAGAAATCTACACGAGCAACAAGGAACGCAAAGATATAATGATACCACATAAACAAGAGAGACGCACTGATGTGCGCCCCTCCTGTTACCGCACCCGACGCATTAACGGACCACGTGGCAATGCGACACAGCGCACACAGCGTACGTCGATATTTCTTCCTCGAGCGAGTCGAGGAGAAATTGTAATGCTCTCTTAACATATAGCAAGCTATTCTTTACGCTCTCATGAAACCATCATACCCAAAATAAATACTTTCCGATACTGTACATTAATAACATTAATAAAATGTCTCATGTATCATTTGATGTGTGCAAATAAAGGAAATGAGTACTTACTCATTCCAACATTGAAACATGAAACATGAAACCGGAAACATGAAACGGGTAACATGAAACTGGAAACATGAAACGGGAAACATGAAAAGGAAAACGTGACAATTTTCTTCTGTGCATCCATACACATCGATATAGAGGACAACGTCTGTCGGGACCGGTAGTTTTTAAGTAAAAATAATTTTATAAATGAAATTTAGCTGTATTTTCAGGTTAAATTACAGTCTAAAAAGAGTATGGGTAAGAAATAACCATGCAATTATATTATATGACGCCACTGTAAAGGCAGGAGTTGGTCGTCAATGAGATCCTGAGTCCAGGGCCCGTAATGAGATCCTTGGGTCTAGGGCCCGTAATAGAATGTGGGGGCTATGACAACCACTTCAAAAAAGAAACCACGTAAAAAAAAGTCCAGCGTTCAGGGCCGTTTTCGCTCCCGCAATGAATCTCAATTCCCTCATTAGGAACTCTGCCAATTCCATTTTCTGGCATGACAATCAGTATTGCTTGTGAAAAAAATCCACATGCTCAGAATTATTTTTGTGGGCTTACAGGGCCGGTTCCTTTCCATCAATGAATCTTGACTTCCTTATTAAGAACTCTGCCAGTTTCATTCTTTATACCACACGTTCAGTATAACTTTGCTTGGTGTCCAGGGCTGGATTTTTATATTTCAGTATGACAATCAGAATCGCTTCAAAGAGGGCTTGCTGGGACGGTTTCACTCCATCAATGAATCTTGACTTGCTTATTAGGAATTTTGCCAGTTTCATACTTTGGTATTACCAGTGCCGGCTTAAAGTAATTTGCCACCTGGTGCTATGACTAAGAGACCGCCCTTCAAACTCAAATATGTGCCCAACTTGAAGGTATTTGTTTTTTTTAAATCATTGAACCATTCTCTCAACAAATGTTTATTGAACAAATTCACACAGAATAACATAAAAATACTTACCTATGTATATAATGAATTACGGAATTTCGTGGAACAAAATAAAAAAAAAATTATATTGGCGTGTAATTTTCCCGGGCATGCATGGCCGGTTTCACTTCAGAATGGAGACCACATACTCAGAATATTTCTTCCGGGCGTGCAGGGCCGGTTTCACTCCATCAATAAATCTCGACTTCCTTTTTCACTCCAACAATGAATCTCAGCTCCCTTGTTAGAAAATCTGCTGGTTTCATATTTCAGTATGATAATCAGAATTGCTCAGAAAAAGGAAACACATCTTCAGAATGATATTTCCGGGCGTACACGGCAGGTCCCACTATACATCAATAATAATTGCCGACTCCCTTATTAGGAATTCCGCCAGTTTTATATTTCAGTATGACAATAAGAATCGCTCAAGAAAAGAAATCACATGTTCATAATGTTTTTTTTTTCGGGCGTCCAGGGCCGGTTCCACTTCAGCAATGAATCTCAACTCCCTCATATTTTTGTAAGACAATCAGAATCGCTTGTAAAAAAACACATGTTTAGAATAATTCTTCAACTTTTTTATTAGGAACTCTGCTAGGTTCATATTTCATTCTCATTATCAGAATCGCTTGGAAAAGGAACCACATGTTCATGATGATTTCTCAGGAGTCCAGGGCGCATATTGCCTACATATAAGCCGCTCGAAACATAGGCCGTCAGATAGTGACAGATTTAGGTGATTCATTTGCACATACAAGCCTCGGTGTTGCAAAGTGTGTCAATTTCGAGTAAAATAAAGATATTTTTACGAGTGGCTCCTAGGGATAACATATCGAGAATTCGTTTTTCCGAAAAGAGTTTATTTGTTTCCCTCGTGTTCCTAACTACGGTACGAAACTACAGAGCGTGATTCGTGAGATCGTTCAAAGAAAAAAAGTTCCTGTGAACATATGCGTTACAAAAAAAAATCATCGCCCTGTATCTCTGAAACGAAATAACTCCGGACATATGTTCATAGAAAGTTTTTTTTTTAAACGACCTAACGAATCATCCTCTCTAGTTTCGTACCGCAGTTTGGAACACGAGGAAAAAAATAAAAACACTGTTCTCAAAAATCGAATTCGCGGTATGTTATCCTCGTAAAAATATCTTCATTTTACTCGAAATCAATATACTTTTCCGACGACCTACTTGAAATACGCATCATTTCGCACTGTAAACTAGTAAACAAAATTAGATATTTCGCACTAGTGCGAAATAGTTCATTTCGCACTAGTGCGAAATGAAATATTGCGCACGGTCTTCTCGCTCTGCGATAGGTGCGATTACCTAATATAGTAGACTATACTCTAATTTTTGATCATAGATACCTGTGACAATGACATATTTACAAACGAATTTATTACATTATAGTGTCAATGTGATTTACTAAGTAGATAGGTACCTACAGAATCGTATAATTTGTTCAGTTTTCTTTGGTACAATGTCATCCGACGATGAAATGTTAGATTTGACTCCCCCAGAAGTTTGCAATTTAGCAAACGAAACAACGAAGGAATTGCTGCCAGAAAAATCAAAACAGAAGTATGCTCGGAATCACAATCAGTCCCTACTGCGAGACCATCAACCTCCACTACAGTTTTGGAAACTAATAATAATATGACAGGAATTAATAATCATGCCATTCAATGTTTGATAAAAGAAAATAATAGTATTCCGTTAGTACTGAACAATTGTCCAAATATTACCATCAATAATTATTTTTCTAATATTTCATAAATACGGACCGAAATGTAGCCAAATATTTTTGTTAAATGTTCAATAAATTTTGTTCTCTTTGTGTAATACATCTTTCTTATTTGCTTCTTCAGATAATTGAATTTGTAAATGATTTGTAAGTAGGTATAATACAGTCATGCGATTAAAATCCGACATACCTATGTTTTTGATGTAGGTCGTCGGAAAAGTATAGTGTGCAGAAACTGTCACTAGCTGCCGGTCTAACACTTCGGGTGCTGCGAATCGTCAATTAACAACTTATTAGACATATGCGTCAGTGATTTGTGGAAGCATAGCATGAAGAATTATCTTTAATCAATTGTTGATGTGAGTTAAATTTAAGGTTCATATAAAGTCAAATATTTCGCGTGTCTGAACTGTACGATGGCACTGACAAGATATTTTCCTACGAGCGTGCGGAAAAGTAACTTTTCAGAACGATTTTTCGTTTTGAAAGTTGTATTTTTCCGCACGATTTTTACTTTTCCGTACGATTTTTACTTTTCCGCACGATTTTTGTATTTTTGAAAATGATGATATTTAGGACTAACTAAATGATCTATGTAACTATTTTGCCTTATTAGTCATTTTGTTATTATAAAACTTGTTTATTAAAAACCTTGTTTTTTCATAAATAAGATGGACAGAAACACTCGTAGGAAAAATATTGTACCTAACTCTTAAGGAAAATGTCTTTTCCGCCCTTAACGGCTTGCCCGAACTCCGCTCCGCGTCTTTAGTGCAACTGCCGTCGCGTGCGTACTACTTTCCGCACTTGTTAGGTAAAAAACTATTTCATACCATATTGACACCGATCTATTATAATATTCCCAAATAAATTACAGTTTTCTGCTGGAATATTTACAGAATATCCAACGGTCAACCCTACTGCTACTGCATTGTTGCCAAATCTCAACATTATTCGAAGCACTACGAATCACAGGATGATTATTATCAGCTGGTATTAATTGTGGTAACGTGGTTCAATGCATTATCTAGCTATATTACGGATAGCTAGCTGGATTATTAATAATAGTAATTATTATTACATTTCTTGTTTGTTTCATTTGATATCCACGTCAAGGGGGTTATGAGAGAAAAGGTGAGCCGCCATCTTCTCTCTTCTATTATTCCTTCCATTTTGAAGGGGACTAATAACGATTGTATCCATACCTTCTCTACCGTTTGTAATTTGGTGGTTTATTTAATTTTTTTTCGGAATTATGAGTTTACAAAATATTTCAGTTTTGCAGTATCTCCGTTTTTTTTTTTTTTGTGAATGTAGACTTCGCGAGCCCCATTACTGTTGATTAGCAACCTCTACAGAGCCTTGTGAGTAAATTTAGTGAAACTAAAAGGGCCTCTAGTCTTTTGTTGGGTGGAAACCTCGGGGACCTCGTTTTTCGAATACTGCGGTCCTCTGCTGAGTCCTGTCTACGAATTTGATTGAATTTGTAGTGTCTTCGCTCTTTTGTTGGCTGGAGACCTCGGTGACCTCGTTATTCGAATTCAGTGGCCTCTGCTGAGTACGTGAATTTGGTGAAAGTTCAGTGCCTCTGGTTTTTGTTAGGTGGAGACTTTATCATTCGAGTTCAGTCGTCCTTGCTGTTTCCTGTCTGAAAATTTCAGGAAATTTGCAGCGCCCTCAGATTTGTATTTGGTGGAGACCACGTTTTTCGAACTCAACCTCAGTGCCGAATCAGGTCTGCAAGTTTTGGAAAATTTGCGGAGTCTTCAGTTTTGTAATGGGTGTACACCACATTTTTCAGAAACAATGATGTATTTTCTTGTCTGCAAATTTCGGTTGATTTGCAGAACATCCAGGCTTACCATGAAAACCTCCTTTAGTTCTAAAAGGGGTTATCTTTTCAATCGTTTTTATTGTTTCCAAATGTGGGGACCATTTTCTTTGAAGCTGGTTCATTCTTTTTCTTAGATATTGGTTTATTGATGATGCCTGTGCAGTCGGTTTTCTTGTGGAAGGAAATCTTGGGAATCTTTGGTATTGGTAATTTCTTATGTATATAAGTTAATATAAGTTAATAATGTTATTTAAAAACAACTGGAATGGACAATAAAGACTCTTATATGATTATTATTATTATTTTTCAATTCTGTTTTGCATCCTATTGATTTCCAAAACTGATATTTTAAATCGCAAAACATAAAACTTATTACTTACATACTTCTTCAGTTGCGTCCAAGGACCCCAAGGCTTTAGGCGGACCAATTCAACATCCGACTGATGAACTGACAAACCCCTATCGACGTAACTTTCATTTTCGATAAATTAAACAAATTAAATCGGTTACCGCTGTAGCTTTCCTCTTCCCACGCAGGATATCCCTTTAGGTACACATTGGGATCGTTTATGAGGGATTATTATCATTACTATTATTTTATGAGATGGGAAGCATAAAAAATACAATGGGAGGAAGAAAAGAATTCAGTTATATTCGCTTTAATGAAATCTAATGAAAACAATATTAGATTCGAAATCTGAAGCATTATGGATTGAGACAAAATTTAGTTCAATGTGGTTTCGATGAAATACTTTAGTTATTTGGTTATCCTGAAATAGATTTATTTAAATGAAGAAATCCGCATTGTTCAAAATGAACTTGTCAAGAGAGAAACAAGATGTCCTGCCCTACCAGGAAGACGCTTATTGCCATAATCCTATACAATAGGAATAATTGGGTCGAAAATCCATCAGAAAACAAAAACTTTCCTGGCTAATACCACGACGAACGTTGAATTACATCTACATCTACATGTCTCGGCAATTGCTAGTTGCTTGAAAATGTTCATTGAAATATTTGGACCACCGAATTCTGGGTTTTTGCCCTCATCAGTATAGGGTAGGTATCTGCAGACAATATCTAATGGTTCAGCAAAATCTTTTCAGTTATAGTCTTTTCACAATATCTATCAGATGTAGTTCAATGTCCAGCGTGGCTTTTGCCGGAGAAGTAGTTGTTTTCTGTTAGATATTACAAATAAATCACCTTCTTCATTTTTCAATTTTCATGGAAAATGACCTCCCAAGAGGTTAACTTGAACGATGGAAAATAGCGACTAAAGTTTGTCTTTCAGTCGCAGATGATTCCACAACAGATTTTATGAATATCCTATTCATATTTTCCAATAAAAATCTGAGACATCTTGTTTCTCTCTTGACAAGCTCATTGTGAAAAATGAAGATTTCTTCATTTGTATTAGTGGTTAAATTAACCATGCATGTTTTGGGTATTGCTTTGGTTGAGGGGCTGGAGTTGAGATGGCGCCGGTGGTATAGTGAACGCTAGGCTGCGGGCAGTGTCTCAGTTTCTGCTTCAACATGGAGATTTTATTGAACCATTTGTTGCAAACATTATTTATTGTCTGAAGAGACCTACCCTATACTGATGAGGGCAAGAATCCAGAAATCGATCTATAGGAGGTCCAAATGTTCCAATGAACATTTCCATGCAACTAGCAATTGCGGAGACATCCTTGTAGGAACCCCGCACGAAAATTTATTAGATGTAATTCAACGTTCGTCGTGGTATTAGTCAGGAAAGTAGTTGTTTTCTGATGGATTTTTGACCCAAATATTGCTATTGTATAGGATTATGGCAACGAGCGTCGTCCTGGTAGGGCAGAAAATCTTGTTTCTCTATAAATTTATTTGCTACTGTCATCAACAAAATAGTCGTGTGGAATGTTCATCGTTCCTGACTGACCAATTCTAAAGTAGTATCGTATCAAAAAAATAGTTGTTTATGATATACAAGTATTAAAAGTGGCATTTTATTTTGTGAGTGATTGCGAAACGGGCGTCAGCGAGTGGATCAGCCCACTAGCAAAATAAAATCACATTCATCAAATGTATCATACAATTTTTTTTGTACAACTGTTACTGCTAGTAAAAAAAAGAAAAAAATTTCATCCGTAGGATTCGAACACACGATCTCTGGATAACATGTGCTACATGTGCTAAATCACTTTATGTAATATCACCATCATTGCTAAGTGATGGAGAATCGTCTACAGTTGAACTGAATACTTCGTTAGTAACTTCAGAGGGAATAAATATTACCAATTGCTCAAACTACCAAATACATATGCCGAGGACCTAGTCCTGCTAGTCAAAACAGAAATAAAAAAGACCATCATGGCAAGTCGCACGCTATTCTCCAGCGGTTAAATCATACTGGGCCTAATGTAATTCTTCTTGAAACGGGTGTTGGGGTACGAGGATGGCGAAAAGAAAATACGCCAGACACCAATACCCAAGTCCAGGAGACAGGAGGTGCTCCGAGAAGTTCGTGACGGAATCAACGGAGGACATCTCGGAGTGACGAAGACTCTGGAGAAATTGAGACAACGGTTCTGTTGGACCAATTGTCAAGCTGACGTTAAGGACTGGTGCAGGAAGTGTGCCATATGCTCTGCCAGCAATGGGCCTCGAACTCGACATGAAGCCCCGATATGTCAGTATAACGTAGGCAGCCCATTTGAAAGGATTGCAATAGATATCGCTAGCTTGTTTCCTGAATCTCATCATAGAAACAAATACATCATGTGACAATAGAATATTTCAGCAAATGGGCAGAAGCATACGCCCTAGCCAATCAGGAAGCCGTTACCATCGCAGATATCTTGGTCAAGGAGTAGATATGTCGATTTGGTATCCCATTGGACTTGCATTCGGGCCAAGGCAGAAACTTCGAATCCCACTTGTTCCAGGAAATGTGCAATATGTTGGATATTCGAAAAACCAGAAGAACAGCTCTACACCCGCCATCCGACGTAATGGTAGAACGAATGAATAGGACAATAAATCGCCACTTTTCCAAAGTAGTGTCTGCCCAACAAAGAGATTGGGACCAGTATCGTCATCTCTTCCTGCTGGCTTATCGTCCAGCAGTGCACGAGTCAACCGGCCAAACTTCTGCAAGTATAATTAAGGGACGAGAACCACGACTGCCTTGTGACTTGATGTTTGGGACGCCACCAGGGCAAGACACCGCGGGAGAAGAGTATGTCAGCGAACTCCGGCGGAGAATGGACGACATCTACGAGCGAGTCCGTTTGAATATCGAGAGTGCCAGCAACTGTATGAAGAAGTCCTATGACATCAACGCAGAAACTAGAACATTCAAGACCAGCAACCTAGTCTGGCTGTACCTACAACCCCAAGCGTCGCCGTGCCTTTTCACGGAAATTGCAGAGTTCGTGGTAAGGTCCATACAAGATTATAAAAATAATAAATGACCTCGTCTACTGGATCCAAAAGCCACCAGAGGAAAACGAAGAGTCGTCCATTTCAAGAGGTTGGCTCCTTATGCCGGAAATCACCATCGAGTTCGCACCCTCAGACTACCAGAGGGTGAGGTGACCTTCCAGCAGTTCATGGCCTTATACTCAACTCGATTGTTCAATTCTGCACAAATGCGAATATCTCCACTTGACTACGGGTGCAGTCCATTCTGAAAAATCGATTGGTGGAATTATTTCAAGCTGTAGTCGATTTAGTTCTTGATCAACTTTGTCCATTACAGCATATGCTACAGGGCGTTTTGTAGTAAGTGTTCTTGCAGGAAGTATAAATATTTTAGCGCAAACTGAATTGATCGGTACATCCCAGAATTGAAATTTGGTGATACAAGTGATACCAAGTTGATTCAAATTTTCAACGGAAGTAACAAAACATTGTCCAGAATGAGTTATCTGATCTTAAGTCATTACACATTGATATTCTGATATGAGTCGACGTGAATTCCCAGATGCATTTCTAGCGAAAAGGGTTGAAACATGGCATTCGGGCTTTCCAATTCCAGTCCACGTTTGTTCACAAATAATAGTTCTATCTGAGGCTGTATCAATTTCTAACTTATCTGGTACGATATTCATTTGGACATTTATGTATTTCTTTCTGGATAATGATCAATCTGATTGATGTCATATTATTATAACATTGTCATTGAATCTTGGACTCAATTGGGAGCAACTTGTCCTTTATTAATTTTTTCTTCTTTCCACCTTAGAATATCCATACCCTTGACCCTTGACTTGACTAACTTTATTGCACTGTTGACATCTGTGGTTTTCGAAATGGCAACTTCGGGAGTAATTAATTTCACCGCAATACCAACAAGGATTTCGAGCAATAAATTTTGATTCATCCTGTGAATAATTTGAATAATTGCCACCTTGTACCTTACGAAAATTCTTTCGGGATTGGTTTCCATAACGATATTGATGTGACTTTTCATTTCACACATGTTTCAATGTCAATAGTTATTTGTTTAACTAGGCAGCAAAGTAGTACTTTGCTGCCGAGTTGAACATATAATTTTTTATCAGATTGTTCATAATGATATAGGAGGATATTGTAATTGCAAATTATTACAATTCCCACAATCTCCTTATTTTTCCTGTAGTGTTCAATTGAAATAAAATTTTATAGAAATCGCAAAAGTTGGAAAGGTTGGTTGCTATGGAAATGTCCATAATAATTATAGTTTGACAATTCAGGAAATTTCTGACAGTTGTGCGAAAAAATATCGGTATATTTAAATTATTATATAATGGACAGTGATAGCGGCCTGGAAGTACTTACTCCTCCAGAAATAAGGGAGGTGGCAAAAAATATACAGTTGAATTTGTTGCCGGAGAAGTCTCGGATGAAATATGAAGGAAATTATAAACGATTTATGGATTATTGCATGGAGAAAAATGCGAAGACTTTTTCGGAGAATGTATTACTTGCTTATTTTGCTGGATTATCTCAAACAATGAAGAGTTCTACCCTTTGGTCTGTATATTCCATGTTAAAGGCAACTATGAATGTTAAAATTGGCGTAGATATAGGAAGATACTTGAAGTTGCGGGCATATTTAAAACGGTCATCTGAAGGCTACAAGGCAAAGAAGTCCCGAGTTTTCGAAAAACAAGATATTATAAACCAGATGAATATTTATTAGCAGAAGTAAGTTTTGAATAAGATATCTATACCATGGAGTGAAAATACTTATAATCCATTCTTTTAGGTTGTATTGATTTTTGGAATTGCAGGTGCATGTCGTTGCGACGAACTTTTGAATTTAAAGTAAGAAAATATTGAAGATATGAACAATAAATTATTGGTATCCCTATTAAACACGAAGACGAAGAATTCGAGGTCTTTCGTAATAATGGAATATTTGGATGTTGTTAGAAAATAGGTATATAGCTCTTCGGCCTGCTGAATTGAAAGACACAAGATTTTTTTTCAAATACGCAAAAGGTAAATCCATAAAGCAATTTGTTGGAATCCATAAATTTGGTAAAATACCTCAAGAAATAGCTGTCTATTTAAAGTTGCCGAATGTTGAGGAATATACGGGACACTGCCTCCGCAGAAGTTCTGCCACTTTACTTGTGAATGCAGGAGGTGACATAACAATGTTAAAACGACATGGTGGGTGGAAATCCTCAACTATAGCAGAAGGGTACATTGAAGATTCAATGGCAAGTAAAACCAGCATTTGTGAAAAAGTTTTTGACAAATATAGGAACTACTTATGAGACGAATCAAACTGGTAATAATATAATTAATGTAGAGAGAACGATATCAGGGATCTGTGATCCGTGATGTTTATTTAAATGTTCTGTGTTCTGTGACTCGTGACACATGTCACATCAAATTGAAATAAAGCAGTTTATATCCTGACCTCAACTGAGCAACATTGTTTGATTATTAACCACACACATCCAAAACTAACATGGCGCAGTCGTCAAGAAATACATTACCAAAAAGAAGTGCATAGGAGAATAATACATTTTCTCGAGTTTTTAAAGAACTATTACACAGAACGTGAATATTAAAAGTCGTTTAACAATTAAACGAGAAGAAAAGTGTGGAATCATAACTGATGATTATGGATTTCCGAGGTATTCCTCCCATGAGCATGTCTGGAAACCTGTCAGAAAAATGGAAATTTTGGAAACAAAAATTTGAAATGTACTTGAAAGCAACAGAGATCAGTAAAAAGGACGAGAGTACAAAATGTGCTCAATTATTAACATTGATTGGAGACGAGGGAATCAGAATATATAATACTTTCAAGATGGAAGAAGGTCAACCCGAAACCATAGATATTCTACTGAACAAATTTAGTAATCACTTTAATCCTAAGAAGAATTTAACATTTGAACGTTATAAGTTTTTGACCTTCAAACAAAAAGAGGGTCAAACAGTGGAACAGTTTGTAACGGAGCTCAAAAACCTCTCTCTTTCTTGTGAATTTGGCTCGTTAAGAGAAGCTTTAGTCAAGGATATGTTGGTGTGTGGTTTGAAGTCAGAGCGACTCCGTGAGAGGCTACTCCAAGAAGATACGAAAACTGTAGAGGAAGCGATCAGGATGTGTGTCAATGCTGAAAATACCAGAGATTATAATAGGCAAATTACAAATGGGTTTGCTGAAGGTCATTCACAGATAGATGCCCTGTATTCCAGTCATCCAAAGCAGAAATACCAGCAGTCAAAGTCAGAGACAACCAAGAAGGACCATTTTCGACAGACTAAACAACAAAGTCACTGCCAGAAATGTGGTCGAGTACATGGATATCGACAATGCCCAGCTTTCGGAATGAAATGTAACAAATGTGGTATCGCAAATCATTTTTCTAATTTTTGTAAAGCAAATATTAAAGATTCACATAAAAATTTCTCAAAATATTCAAGATATAACTCTAATAAAACGCAAAACTTTAGTAAAAGAATTAACTCTTTGCAAGAAAATACAGATATTGATGTAGATTCACAAGATCTTCTTTTTATAGGGAGTATCGAGTCGTCAGACAACCAACCTATGGAGATTGGGGCAGTGAGTGGAGAGTCTTGGGTTGTGGACCTGGAGGTGGATGGAAGTAATACCATTAAATTTAAAATGGACACAGGAGCGATGGCAAATGTTGTACCAGTAAGTTTGTTACGTAAAATCAAATCTGACATGTCTAAATTTCAAAGTACAAAGGTTAGATTGAGTTCGTATACAGAACATAGTTTGCCAGTAACAGGACAATGCTACTTAAAATGCAAAATACAAAATAAACAGGCTGAACTTAAATTTTACGTTGTAGAATCAGATAATTTTCCAATATTAGGTCTCGAAGGGTGTCTTGAGTTGAAACTTATAAAAAGAATAGAATCGTTAGAAAATTCAGCTCATACTGAGAATATAGATAAAGTTTTAAATAAATATAAAGATATTTTTAATGGTATTGGATGTCTAAAGCAGGAATATCATATAGAATTAGACAGTAAAGCGAAACCAACAGTGTATCCTCCAAGAAAAATTCCATTTGCTTTGAAAGAAAAATTAAAATTAACTCTTGACAAATTAGAAAAAACTAATATAATCAAAAAAGTAACTGGTAGTGCAGAGTGGGTAAATCCTATGGTAATAGTGAAAAAATCTGATGAAACTTTAAGAATCTGTTTAGATCCAACTGATTTAAACAAATATATTAAAAGACAAATTTTTCAAATACCCACTTTGGACGAAATAACTGCAAAAATGGCAAACTGTAAGTTTTTCAGTACACTCGATGCAACGCAAGGGTTTTTGCAGATAAAATTAGATTCTGAGAGCTCAAAATTGTGTACTTTTGCCACACCTTTTGGTAGGTATTCTTTTACAAGACTTCCTTACGGCCTTTCTTGCTCTCCAGAAGTAATTCAAGAACAAATGTTCAACATATTTGGTAATATAGAAGGTTGTGACGTCTATATTGATGACATAATAATTTTTGCAAAAACAATTGACGAACATGATAGAGTTTTAGATAAGGTATTAAAAGTAGCTAGTGAAAGTAACTTAAAGTTTAACAAAACAAAATGTAAGTTCCTAGTAAGAGAAATTAAATATCTAGGTCACAAAATAAGTGAAAAAGGTATAGAACCAGACGAGTCCAAAATACAGGCTATAAAAGATATGCCAAAACCAAAAAATGTTAAAGATGTTCAAAGATTGCTAGGTATGGTCACATACATAGGTAAATTCATAAATAATTTAACTGACAAAACTGCAAATTTGAGAGCTTTTCTAAAAAAGGACACAATATTTGAGTGGAACGAAAACCACGATAAAACATTCAATGATCTAAAGAAAACGTTATCAGAAAAACCTTGTTTAAATTTTTTTGACATTAACGAGTTATCAACTATCTCGGTGGATGCATCACAAAGTGGTATGGCAGCTATTTTAATGCAAAAAGATCGACCTTGTGCTCATGCATCGAGAGCCCTAACAGAAACTCAAACTAGGTACTCCCAAATAGAAAAAGAGTTATTGGCATGTTGGTTTGGTATTACAAGATTTACCCAATTTGTTTATGGCAAGAAATTCATAGTAGAGACTGATCATAAACCCTTGATAGCAATAATAAAAAAACCTTTACATATCTGTCCACCAAGATTACAAAGAATGTTAATTCAACTCAAAAAATATAACTTTGATCTTGTATATAAACCTGGAAAAAAAATTATTATCGCAGATACATTAAGCAGAGCCTTCAAGTCAGAAATAAACTTTAATGAAAATCAAGATTTTGAAATAGAGGCAGAAATATGTAGTATAGAACTCACCCTTAATGTAACAGAAAACAAAAAACGTGAAATCCAAAAAATGACTCAAGATGACGCTGAGCTGATGAATCTAAAGAAAATTTTAGAAAGTCCCCACTGTTCAGATATAAAATACTGGCCTGAAAATATTAAATTCTACTATAAATACAAAGCTGAAATATCTCATATAGATCAACTTTTGTTCAAAGGTCAAAAATTAATAGTGCCTAGTGCACTTAGAAAAGAAATTTTAGAAAAATTACACTATAGTCATTTAGGCTATAAAAAATGTTTAGATAAAGCTAATTTGTCCTTTTATTGGCCAGCTATGAGAAAACAAATAGAAGACATGATATCGGCATGTAGTGTGTGCCAAACTTTCAAAAGATCTCCAGGTCCTGAACCTCTGAAGCCACACGAGGTGCCTCGATCGCCTTGGGTTAAGTTAGGTGTAGATATATTTCATTTCCATACGGAGTCTTACATATTGATAGTAGATTATTATTCAAAGTTTGTAGAGGTTGCCAATTTGAATAATGATTCATCAGCTCAAAATGTAATACATAAACTGAAAGCTATATTTTCTCGATTTGGTATTCCAAAAATAGTGATCTCGGACAATGGTCCACAATTTTCATGTTTAGAATTTAAAAATTTCAGTAAGTCCTGGGATTTTCAGCACATAACATCTTCTCCTCTATATCCACAGTCAAATGGGCAGGTAGAACGGACAATACAAACAGTAAAAATTATTTTAAAAAAGTGCCTTTTTGACAAAAAAGACCCCTATTTAGCACTATTAGATTTTAGGAATACTCCGCTTGATACTGAGAACTCACCTTCAAATGCTTTAATGAATAGAAATTTAAGATCTCTAATTCCAGCAGTAGATGAAGACAAGTTAAAAGTTTTCAACAAAAATAAATATGATTCTTACATAGCAAAAACTCAACATAACATGAAAAAATATGATAAAAAAAGGGTTAAAATACTGCCACCCTTAAAAAATAACTCACTAGTAAAAGTTCAAGTCAAACCTAGAAAACCATGGCAAAATGGTTTTGGAAAAAACTGGAATTAGATCATATATAGTAAAATTAGAGAACAATTCAACGATTAGACGAAATCGTAAATTCATTAAACCATTGAAACAGCTTGACGAAAGTTCTCGTATTTCTGAAAATGGTTATAACCAAAATTGTTCAAAATTATTTGAGGAACAAAATCTACAACGAAATGTTTTTCTAAAAGTTGTGGAAAATAGCCAAAGTGACGATAGATGTTTATCTGATTTGACTGATAGGAGAGAAAATGTTAATGACGAATCTAATAGCAACCGAGATGAAAATGTAAATAGTTTTAATAACAACAGAGATGTTCTCGATGCCTGTAATAGTATGGGAAAGGAGATTGATAGAAATTCTAGTTATAGCATACAGAACAATTGTAGTTTTAGTGAAAAAGGAGGGAAAAATAGTACGCAAGGTGTGAAAACAAGAACAGGGCGTATAATTAAGCAACCCTGTAGATATTCAGACTTCATCACAACTATTGATTAGATAGATTAGGAATTCTTCAATTTATTAGGTTGAATCAATTACTTTAGTATTATTACAAAATATTACTTTTTCCTTCCTGAAGAATTTATGTACAAAACTGTACTGATGTAATCTATTAAGTTGTTCATGGTTATACATTTGTGATCTGGTGTTCTATTGAATTAGGTACTTTAGTATTATTACAAAATAATGCTCTTTTTCCTCCTGAAGAATGTATGTATAAAACTATGTAGATGGTTGTAATTTATTAAGTTGTCTATGGCATTGTAATGGTATTCGTGTTTGTGCGTTTAGCATATACCCTACATAGGAGTTCCATATATGTCCCAATTTTTATTTGATATATTGACATACAAGTATGACTGAAAAAAAAAAATAAAAAATAAATAAAGAATTCATCCAAAACGAGGGGGATGTCAGGGATCTGTGATCCGTGATGTTTATTTAAATGTTCTGTGTTCTGTGACTCGTGACACATGTCAAATTGAAATAAAGCAGTTTATATCCTGACCTCAACTGAGCAACATTGTTTGATTATTAACCACACACATCCAAAACTAACAGTGGCCTATTCGTTCAAAATTGTAGTAATTTTACCATCAATGTTAATAACAACTAAACATATGTTTTTTAAACTCTTGTTAAAAGTGTTATGTAATAATTGCTAATAAATGTTTACGTCAAATGTTTTATTCCCATTGCCTAGGCAGAAAAAGTAATACTTTGCTGATTGATATGTGTCAGCAAAATTAATATTTGCTGCCAATCGTAGAAAAAAGTATTTTCTCTTGATTCAATCATTGATTGATATTTTGAATTCTCTGACATTCTGATAATAAATCTTTAAATTATGGTTATCGGAAATTTTCTTGGTAATTTTTGTTAACAGGTTAGTGCAAATATCAGCATATTTGCAGGAATAAAGACCTCAAATAAAAATCAAGCATTTGAATTGATCTAAAGTTAAGGGGCACGAAATGACCCAGTATATCTGCTGAAAGAAATTACACTCAGTGTAACATTCATTTTTACTGTTTTCAGGAGGTCCTGCACCAGCAATATTTACACTAATTGTTTAATCTCGTGAAATAAATTGCCACTCATTCATGTTACAAATAAGCCTTAATCTTTCCCCTATTTATTAGTCATGACTCTCAAATCAGTTTTACCGCCTGTTATCTCTATTTTGCGGCATGATCCGATAAATATTCCTTTTAGTTACACCGTTGCCCATCATATATCATTCTGAAAATACATTATTTTCATTATAATTATCCGTTACGAATATATCAGTGGGACCCTTGCTCCGGAAGCCCTTACGAATTGGAAAGGCGCGCGCATTTACCCAGACAGTCAACCCCCACGTCCGGAGGGTGAATGTTCATTGAATCCGGGAGTCACTTGCCCTGAGCATCACCACAAGCCGTTATAAGCCAGTATCTATCATTCCACCAAGGACCCCTATGATCAGAACCACTATTTTACCGGTCTGCTTTGGGCATGAAGCAACACCAGTGTCTCGTCTACCGTACGAGTGTTATAGAAGGTAATACAAATTCGTAGCCAGTCAACACAAATCGATCTCAGAGATGTTAGTGGACCTTGCTGGGTATTTTCATTTATTCAACAAGAAAACACGCATTCTTTAGGATATGATTTTTATTCAATTTGTTTACTTCTACAAGCAACGTCAAACGTACCCTGCATAGAACACAAAACACACCCTGTCGGTAGTATACAGGTAAGTTCACAACAGACCTCACATTCACGTTCCACATCTCAACTGTGAGTCCATCCCCAGAACTTCTATTTCGGGCCCTATTGGTAGTTTTTTTATTCACATTTTGATGCCAAATATTGAAATATTAGGTACTCGAAGGTAGATGAATGTGACCATTATTTGGAGTCACATTGAGGTAACATTATAATCACAATGTGACGTTGAGTAAACCATCCCTATTTCTCAATGTGAGGTGCTTTTCGATTCTTTTTCTGTGTCACATTCCGATTTGGGGAAAGCCGCCCAGAGAGCACCAGATTGGGCGTTCCAAGAATGATACATATTATACACCTTCGATATTCATGTTGATGAGTGATTAAACTGCTGTCTGCTGATAGAAATAGTTATTTAACGAACAAGTGTATTAATAAGGGCGATTAACAATCGAGATATTTTAACGCGTGAGCGGAGCGAGCGCGTTAATGTTTGAGATTGTTAATCGCCATTTTAATTCACGAGTTTGTTACAAAACTTTTCCGTCGACAGAAGTTTTCAAAAATACAGATATGTTATTTTCAATAGATAGATAGATAGATATTTATTTCGCCACAAAAGATTACACACAATGTAAGAAAAAATACAAATGTATATAAACTTATCGGACTAGTCAGGGGGTAATGGTTTGCATAATGAAACATCTTAACACAAGTACATATATAGATATACCTGTATACACATGGAAGTAGAAAATATAGATACTCTAACGAATTAAAATATTAAAAATACACTAAATATACGCTAATAAAGAGAACAACAAGATTCATTCAGAATTATTTAAATGTATATTTGAATATACGAAACTAAAATTAAAAATTAAGAAATTCGTCAATATCATAAAATTGTTTATCGCATAAAAAAGCATGCAAGCTTTTCTTGAAGATGGTTGTTGTGTTACCTGTATCAATAAAACTTCTTATTTTGTTGAAACATTTAATGGTGAATTTTGACTCACCCCAAGCCTAGAGTACGGTTGGTGGATAGCTTCGCTATTCCTCGTAAAATATGAATGCACATCACAATTTCTATTGAACTCTGTTTCGTTTTCTCTGACATACATAATCAACTGGAATATATAGAGACACGGTAATGTTAGGATTTGAAATTGTTTGAATAGTGGTTTACAAGGTGAATATGGAGGGACTTTGTAAATAGTCCTCAGTATTTTTTTCTGTGAGCGGAATGCATCTATGAAGTAACAGGAAGACCCCCAGAAAATCAATCCGTATTGGAGTGTTGACTGGACCAATCCAAAATAGAGAATTCTCAAAATGTCAATTGATACAGTTTCTCTCAAGTTTCGTATTATGTAGGAAGTCGTGCTTAGTTTTGAACATAATGCATTTATGTGTGCTTCCCAGGTCAATTTTTGATCTAGAGTGAGACCTAGAAACTTTATAGTATCCTTACTCTGAATAGACTGTCCACACACATTGAGGTATAGATCGTAATCAGGTGCGACATTTTTTGGGAGGAAGCGCATGTGGTAGGTTTTTGTTAAATTCATCTTGAGTCCATTATCTAAACAGTATTCATTCAATTCCTTAGACGCCTTATTGTTTGTTTCAACAAGATACTCGATATTTTTATTTGACATTAGTATGTTTGTATCATCAGCATAAACAATCATTTGATTTGATGATATGCAGGAGCCATTAACATCATTAATGAATATAATGAAGAACAATGGACCCAAGATGGAACCTTGGGGTACACCCATATGTATGTCCCCAGTATCAGATCTAACACCATCAACACCATCAATGTTTATTTATTTAACGTTACGATAAAAAACAATCACTATTTCCTATTTATATTAACTCTACTCAAAGATAGTTTAATTTTTCTCAGTGGTAGTTTTATTTTATTTTTTATTATTTATTTTCAAATTGAAATAAAAAAAAATTACCCTTGGTGGGTTTTGAACTCTCGACATCAGTGTTGCAGGCCAGGTGCACTTTATCATTACGCCACGGGACCATATATAAATTGGAGTGACAACTGGTGTAATGAACATTTTCTAAAATTTTATTTGAAAATTGACAAATAAATAATGACAGATAGTACTAACCAATATAAAATGTATAAGATCAATGTATGTTGGGTTGCATATAATCAAATCGTTGATTAATAGAAAATCATTCATTAACAGGGGTCATTAATCAATGATTTTGAGTGCGTTAAAATGCATCATAAATGAACGGTCGACGGAAAAGTATGTTTAATCAACACGCTCATTTCTGACAGAAATAAGAGGGAATGGGCCACTGGAGAGTGAAGGCGGCGTTAATGCCATTTGTTCCGAATTTTCACAATTCACATCATCACAAAACTCTGTCTGGTATTTATTTACCCCGGTCCTACGACTCCTGCACGTTGAAACGGGGTCCAACTTGCGACGGGAGTTTTTAAATATTTCGTTTATTATTAATTGATAAGATAGCTTACACAGTCAGCCCTAGATATAGTCGACAGGTGGTGTTTAGGAGGAGGAGCTGACAGTAAACCCTCATAAAACCATAATAGTCACATTCACACGAAAAAAAGTACTGGAAGGACTTAGGTCACCGGTACTGAACGGGATAGAAATTCCATTTGCCCAAGAGGCAAAATACTTTGGAGTCATCTTCGACCATAAGTTGACCTGGAATCAACACCTACAAAAAACCATAGAAAAAAGTACTGTAGCCTTCAATCTGTGCAGGAAAATGTGCGGGAAAAATTGGGGGCTACAACCAAAAATGACTACATGGCTTTACGCCAGAGTTATCAGACCCATGATAACGTATGGGTCGGTGGTATGGTGGCCAAAGACCAAGCAGGCAAGAGTGGTTCGACGGCTTGGAGGACTACAAACACAAGCATGTCTGAGTGCCACCGGGGCCATGAGAACCACCCCAACAGCCGCCTTAGAGGTCTTGCTCAACCTACCTCCACTACACATATACATCCAAGCCGAAGCCAGGTCTGTCACGAGCAGGTTGCTTAGAGGACAAGCACCCATTAGCAATATGCACAAGAGAGCTATATGAAGAGCCGGTTACAAGAATGCCATCAGATGGCATTCTTCCCAGATATAGCTTTGACAAAACTTTCAAGACAAGTATAACGGACAGGGATGCATGGAAGGGGGGGGCCTCCCATCATTGCGGAAATCGCTGTCTACACGGACGGTTCCAAAACGGATGAAGGTGCAGGAGCCGGCATTTACGGAACCAAGCCGAAGATGAAAATCTCACTGAGCTTGGGCAAACATGCGATGATATTTCAAGCGGAAATCGTTGCAATACACCATTGTGCACAAGAGCTAATAAGGCACGATTTTTCAATGAAAAACATTGCCATATACTCAGATAGCCAAGCTGCGATAAAAGCAGTCAACTCAATGCAAGTTACCTCAAAACTTGTTTGGGAATGTATAGAAGCCCTAAAAGAGCTGGGCAGTCAGAACAGACTGACACTAGCCTGGGTACCAGCACACACAGGTTATAGAGGCAATGAAGAGGCCGATACACTAGCCCGAGAAGGAGCAAGTAAGGCCCTGAATGGCCCAGAACCGTATTGCGGTATAGCAAAAGCTGTACTAAAAACAAACACCAAATCATGGATTCACCAGAAGTTTCAAGAATGGTGGAACAATGCACCAGGGATGAGACAGGCCAAAGAGTTTATCAAACAACCGCAGCCAACATTCACAGACTATCTACTAAGCCAGAAGAGGAACACTACTAGAATAGTAGTAGGACTTCTCACAGGGCACTGTAGGCTCAACAAACATATGAGTACAATAGGCCTGGCAGAAGAAATGCTATGCAGGTTCTGTCAGGAAGAAGAGGAAACATCAGTACACATACTATGCCACTGGGAGAAGAAAAACCAAGAGCTCCCAGATTCATGGGAGTTCTAAAAACTAGCCTGTGGAGTCTCCTAAAGAAGACAGGGCTAGACAAAGAACTCTAAAATGATCTCGAGGACAAACACAATAGATCTGAAAAGGTCGCGGTGTAGAGGCTTGTAGCACGAAAGTCCCTAATATATAATCTATAATCTAATTGGTAAGATTTTGGTATATACACATTCTGTATTGGAAAGTTTTCATCTGGGGTATGGTGGTTTCATGAGAGCGTGAAGAATAGCTTGCTATAATGTTGAGATAGCATTACAATTTCTCCTCTACTCGCTCGAGGAAGGGATATCAACTGAGCTGTTAATTAGTCGGGCGAGGCAACAGGAGAGGCGCGTAGTAGTGCGTCTCTCTTATTTATGTGACATTATCATATCATTGCGATACTGTATGTATATTTTCATATGGGTATCATATTCTTCTGAACATTTCTGAAATCGTGAAAAGTTTCAAAATTTGAAACGGATACTTAATAAACGGATATTTAATATTCATTTTTCATTTTGTTTATTTGGAATGATTCCAGAAGTCTAACCGAATATTAATAATTCGAGTTATTTTGAATTGTTTCAATCAGTTATAGTTTAGGTAAAATATGGAATGTTTATAAATATTGAAGTTCTTTATGATGTTTCATTTATTGACAATTGAGATTTTGAAATGTTTTCAAATATAGTGATTTAAAAAATAGGTTGATACGTTTTGATAGCTTTGAATCATTCTGAGACATTTAAGAAATCTTGCTACCTTAACACTTCGATTATTTCAAGTGGGAAGTACTTTGAAATATGTCAATTATTCAAAATTTATAGTGATATGAACTGTTCCTGGATATATCATACTAACCTCTCTTGGAATCTTTCTGAAATGTTTCTAAAAAACGTTTCGATTATCTGCAACTACAGTACTTTTCAAATTTTCTATAAAAGTTTCATGTCAACTAATACCCGAGTAGTGCCCTTAATACCCAAGACATGTAAATATCCCAAATTAATACCTAAACCATTTAACTAAGGAATTTGCCCCAAAGTTATATATAAACTATTTTCATTAGGTATATTTTTTATTGAACTCAGAAAGATGCCCCAAGTTGCTAATGTGACAGGTGTTAGAATGTCACGAGACAGCTCAGCGCATTGGTGGATGATGACAGAGTGGAACTGAAAGTAGGAGTGGTGGGGTGTTCAATTCATCCAATAATTTTAAAAAGTATGGGATCGGAATTGAAATACTTATACAAATTTGTTCATAAGTAAACTTTATTTGCATTAACTAATGCTCGATTCAAAATGAAAAGTGAGGCACAATATGAATTTCGTTTCCACTTTCGTTTGAAACAATTATCATTGTCGACATAGCAATTTATAAAAACAATATCGAAGCCGTAGGCTTGAGTGAAACCACAACATACATTTGATTGCCTGGAATATTCCTTTAGCAGCTTATGAGAGATGAATCATTTGACCAAACTCATTTTTGGTTTTGGTTCCTACAAAAATGTAACCCTCGTATTAGTAGAGGTAGTTGTTGAAACTTTTTTTCGTTAAATTTTGTAATGTTTCAAAATTTTTTGCATATGGATTATATTTGAAGACTGTTTTTAGGATAACAATTACTTACTTCCTTACTGAGACTTCATGAAATTATAATACTTGAACTATTTTCCGCTGAAAAATAAATGAAAAAAGTGCCTCCATTTTATTGCACCCAATTACTTGAATATCTTGAAGTTCCTTGAATATTACACACGGTTTTTTCCATTGACATAAACTTTGAACCCTTTCCTGGAGATAATTGAAATGTAGTTCAGAGCATGATTGAGATGGACACGTGTATCACAATCTCCACATTTTTTGAGTAGGTACCTACGTCGTTATTGGACAATCATCTTCTACTAAATTCAATAAATATATGATTTATAAAACTATATAAATATATATATATTTTAATATAATTTCAGTGAGATAAAAAGACGACGAGAGTCGGAAAAGAATTGAGGTACTCAACCTACGTCATCGCCCACATTCAAACAAAGAATGTACGTAGTATTACTCTAGAATTAGCACACAAAAACTATTTCGTTTGTAAGTGTAATGAGAAACTCAATTTTTAGTTTCAGGAATGAACATATGATGAATGCAGCAACCTTTTGGGGCAAAATCGTAGTTTTGTCGATGTTCACTTGTTTACATTCCATTATAATATTATCAATGTACAGCTTGGCAAATGTAGCTCAAAATTTGAAATCCACGTCTACCGATATCGATGCGTGGTAGCAGAAGCCCAGATAGCACACAATATGTCTCCAAAAGCCCGAAGAGGACGTTCTATTTTTCACAACCTAAGAAGATGAGGCTCAGCATCTGCGCCGTAATTGTTCCAGATTAGTCCTTTTAGTGACAACCTGAGGATGCTGAGGATTTCGGACCTAAAGTCGTCCTAAATGTGTCGCCAAGAAGACGTTCTATTTTTTGTCTTCCAGTCGCAGATGATTCCACAACAGATTATATGAATGTCCTATTCATATTTTCGAACTAAAATCAAAATAGGCTCGAGTATTTGCGCAATGATTGTTCCAGAATAGTCCCTTCAGTGACAGCCCAAGGATGTTGAAGATTTCAAGCCTATGGATGTATTCAGATGACATATTTGTCTCGAGACGAATATTCTGCCATACAGTAAAATGCACGACTGACGAGCTCCAACTATAACTTATGCTGATTAATAATCTTCATTTCCTAACAGTTTTTTTATGGTTACTCTATCTATACGTACGGTTAGCCAGGTCCGGTTAAATTATAATAATGAACGCATTTTCAACTCTTCCCGCTAATACAGTGACCTATCACGGAGCGCGTCCCGTCTGCAGCGACTGCAGCATAAAACACATTCCACAAACTCAAGTAACAAGTGTGCATGTTATTTATTAAAGTGGTTGAAATATATTTATTTGTGATATTTATCAGATATTATCGAATATATTCAATTTATAAGAACCTCTAAACAGCAAACGCTTGAAGAAGTCTATGGTAAGTCGGTATATATTTATATAATCTTCAGCCATTTCGAAGTTCAGACTGTTTCTTCGGTTTTGAGGTTATACCGTGAATATCTATTTTAGCTAAGATAGATTTATCTCGCTGGAGGAAGCTTGATCTGTTATTTGCACAAGATATCTAATTCATTTTACGAATTAATCAAAGGAATGCAGTTAGTGAAATTATGAAAATGAAACTCCTCCCGATATGATCTCAGTGAGGTCAGAGTAGCAAGAATTCAACAGAAAATCCCGAATTACGGTGTTTCAATTCCTTGAATCTTCAGTGATTAGGAAAATATGGAGTAGAACATTTTAAAATAGTATTATCAATACCTATCCTTTTCAGACAGCGTTATTGTTAGTGTTGGTGGAAAAGACATAGCTGATGTTACGAGAAGGATCATGCCGCCATACCAGCGATCACGTGACATGTGTCAAAATCGATTTTTAGGTTATCGGACATGCACAAACTTTTCCCAAGAATCTTTTTTTCAATACTCTAATAATAAACTTTTTTCCCATATGGTACATACTTTTTGGCGGTCACTGTACATATATACTCATTTGTTGTTGTAACTGGCATCGTCATGAGCCTTTATCTGGCAAATAATAGTTATTTATGGTACTAATGTGTTATGTTGAAAATAAGTCACGCGAGAAAGATTTATACCACGAGGCCGTCAGGCCGAGTGGTATAAATTCTAAAGTGACTTAGGAAACATAACACATAAGTGGCATACAATGTTTTATCCAACACATGACAGTTATGACCCATTATTAATGTCATTTTAGACAAATATATATCATTAGTTGCATCTCATCCGTTTTTCGACATTCATTGCTAGATTTGTCAAACTGTACACATACCAAACATGACTTGTTCTGATACTAGTTCGTTTTGAAATTGATGTGGCGATGAAAAATTCTCACAAATAATATTTTGAATTCTGAAGGAAGTGATTTCATTCTATTTACGTGAAATCTTGATAATAGACATATAAACTCCAGTAATATTTTTCTAATAAAAAAAAATTGGATGGGATTTTTCTTTATCAAAAGTATTGTTTCACCGTTAGAAACTACTGCAATTTGCTTAAATATTCAGTCTTACTTCAACTAAGAAAGTAATGTAGATATAAGTCTGCAGTGAAATGAGAGTCACATCATAAATTTGTCAGTAATTCATCATTTTGATAATAGAACGAATCCTTTGAATGCAACTCTGTACTTATGAACGGATATACCAAAAATAAGCTTCGTCTTTTCCATTTCTCATTGATGAAGCGTAGTTTTTAGACTAAGCATAATAAAAATGAATCAAATTAGCCTACTAAAGCATAATCATGAGTAACAATTCGCTAGGCATTTTGAACTGAAGGCTGACGATGCTCATGATTTAGATTAGGTGTTTTTTCTTAGCTATAAACAGATATGTGCTTCGGCAGTGGCCAACAAATGTTTTTTGTATTGAAATTTATCACAATTATTCAAACCATCAGAAACATTTTGAGTTAGGTAACTAAAACATGAGAATAGTAATATCACTGGAATTATCTCGAAAAATAAATTAATATACATATGTATCACATTTTATGAAAATTATCACCAAAACTAATTTTCTACACATTTCAACAAAGATAACAATGCAGTTCATTTTAAATTACTATCATCATCACTGTGACATGTAATAATAATAGTCGTCGTCTACCCACACCGACTGTGCCTTTGGGTACATTTTACGAGTGTTTATAAGGAAGTAGTATCATTATTATCATTATTATATCATTAGAATAGTATACTATAGGACAAAGGCACCCTACCATATAAAAAAATATTCAAAATTGACGCTAATTTAGCTGAAATTAACTGTTAAATGTCCCTTGATGTAACCAAATTGTTTGGAAACTTCCATTTCAGAATAAGTTCCAGATAAACACCCCAGTGCCACTCAGTATAATACAGATTAGACGAAATGATGATATGCTTTTTATTTATATTCCGGTAATTTCGAGACCTCAGCTTTGTGATTAAGTTCAGATATTCATTAAAAGCTATCATGGTCTCAAAGCAATATAATTGATTCAGTTAGATTCGACACATTTGAAACAACAATATTCCCTATTTCACAGTAATGAATAATACCAAATTATTCATGAGGGTTTTTCAAGAAAGACGCCTTGAGATTATAATAATGACAAAACAACTGTAAAATTAGAAACCTACCTGAAAATACACGTTCAATAATATGCAGTGTGTCCATAAAGTTACCCCCCCTGTTAACTTTTGAAAGTATAGGAATTTTCGGATGACATTTTTTTTGGTGGAATGGCAGTTCATAAGCTACTTTTTGACGACGAGTTTCTCAACACAACACAAGCACGTCTGTGATCAGATATTCATTACAGAAAGAACAATAAATTGGGATGTAGTATTCATTATCAATACGAATATAAAAAACTGACAAAAAGATTAATCTTTGGAGAACGACAATGACACTTTGTGTTCGAAATACACACATTATTTTTTCTACAAGCGCAGCTCTTCAAAAAAATGATCGACACTTAATTCAAATAGGCATATAGCATTACCTATGAGAAAATCACTCAATAGCAATCCGAAATGTATAAGCTATCTAAATGTCCAATTATTCAAATCACTAACAAGAAAAAAGTAAAATAACGCTCTTGAAAAAAAAAAAAAGTTGCAATTGTCAGGATCTGAACCCGGGACCTTCGGATTACAAGCCCAAGACGCTAGTCATTGCACCACCGTAGATTCTCAGATGGACATAACTGTACTGTCTATACTTTCCATCATGCAAGTATAGGTCCGTTTTAGACAAAAGCAGTTGAGATGCGTTTTAAAGGACGTGGCACTGGATAAATGTATTCCTGGGGCTCGATGGATTTTTTTGATTTTTGGATATATCATTCTACAGGTCAAAACAAGCAACTTTCTTCATTAGACTTTTTTTCTGGCTCTACAGCGTGAACTACAAAAATGGGTTGATTTTCTAACGCTAATTATGGAAAATATTTTCTGCGAATGGATTTTTCTTGATTTTTGAGTATAATATCATGTGAAAAATATCAATTTCCTCTGATTATATCAATTATGGTGTACATTACTATAGGACAAGGCAGAAAACGCGATTTTTCTGAAACTCGTTTATATACTTCTCGCCCAATTGTGGGCTTTTCTTGGAATTTTGGGGTCTGAAATAAAATTGACGAATGTCGAATGATCGTACGAACGGATACAATGAAATATCTGCCGGTGTCCTTCACCAGTACAAGTGGAATAACAAATTTGCATTTTCTCAATAATATTTCAGTTATGTTTTTACCGAACTTGTTCACCATTGAACTGGGATTTTTCCTCTTTAGATTACGTCAACCTGAATTATACTGAAAAACACTGAATTATTCACTAAGCTACACTTACAAGGTCCTAAATAATATTGTATTTAAACTACATGACATGTTTCTTTGTAACTTATTTCAAATATATAATTCTTTGTAAAAATGTGTATTTTATAGAAAATTCATTTCACTGGTTTCAACTGAAATGTATATATTCAGATCGAACCATTCGATTACAGCCTATTCCATACCAATATCAATAGTGATCACATAAATTTCAATACAGCAATTGCATATGTTCTAGCAGACTACTGCAGAAATAGGATTCTCAGTGATATGTATAACATTTGATGGCCACTGACAACCAGTTGCTAATTTGGTTTTGAGTAGTTCCTCCAGTGATGTCTTACGAAACTGCGCCATTTTGGTGGGCGAAAGCGGAGCAACTGAAAATCAAATACTAGGTTGAAATAAGATCTTGATTGTTGTTTGTGATCTGAAAGCTGATATTTATAATAATTCAGCATGGAATATCGTGATAATGAATAGTAATACAAATATTGCTTCACACAGAAAAGAACGTCATCATCATTCAGACCAACAGAAAATGATTTTTTTTTTGGCATGAGCTTCATCGGGCAAATATGTTTTTTTCGTCAAAGGTATCGCACTAATATTTTTATTTTGGATTGTAATCAATAGAAGGAGTGGTAAAAGTTGCATAACAAAAATTAAAATCTTGAACTATGAAGTTTTGTACCTGCGACACTCGAAATACTGATGAAAGGTTTCGATTTTCACGAATTCATAAAAGTGCCAATACCTCCAAAACTATCAATATTTTACTGAAGTCGAATTGTGATAATCTGGTCAGTCATGAGCTGGACTATCATCCCTCCAAGGGATGACACCCTGTTTTATAGAGTCTGTTGATAAAGTAACCCATCCCCGCTAACTTTTGAACGGATTGGCATTTTTCTTTGAAAATTTCGCAGGTGAAATGATAACTCATGAGCTACTTTTTGACACCAAAAAAATTTTATACCTCACAAAATGGAATAGTAGATCGAGTGATATCTCATTTAAAACTTCTTTCATTTCTCTGTATGACAGAAAAATTTCAAACAAAAATATTCATTCAAAACAAAATGGCGGTACAAAATATTTGAAGTCGTATTGAGGTAACCCCACCCCCTGTTAACTGTTGAACGGGTTGAAATTTTCCTTTGGAATTTTATTGGACTGAATGATAGTTCGTAAACTACTTTTCGAAGACAAAAAAATGTCTATTTTTCAAAATGGCGTCGTGCCACCATTTTGAAAGTTTTTTTGAAATCGCGTCGGGGGTCGAATAATACCACATTTGACTCGTCTTTCAATATTCTATACGATACTCAGACGAAAATTTCCATCCAAAACAAAATGGCGTTGGAGCTCTGATATGAGGATCGTTTTCCTTTATTATTATTCAGTTTGCTTTGATATCTGTCTGCTGATAATAATGAATCAATTTCAGGTATAGAGAACTTTTGTAGAAGGGTACCTTGAAAGATTTGATGATTTTATTTGAAGTCGTTAGGATTCGAAAGGATCCTCATAGCAGATCTCTAACGTTATGTACCGCCATTTTATTTTGGAATTAAATTTTTCTCTGACATTTTGTTATCGTGTAGAAAAGTGAAATACGATTCAACCGAGTTATCATTCGACTCCCTATGCGATTTCAAAAAGTAATTTTGAAAAATTTAAGTTTTTTCTTGTACTAGAGTAGTTCATAAACCGAGGGAGAAACCGCTGAGGAAATGATTGTGTATTCCCAAAAATCGTAAGTAATGCCACTAATACCCAAGTAATTCCCGAGTAGTACCCCCCAAGTAATGCCAGTAATGCCCGTCAAAAAAGTAATGAAAATATAAAATCATGTCGGTTTGTGGTCAAGTACAATTCTGAAGACCTCTGTTTTTTTTTCTGTCACAATTCTGATTTCATGTAATTAATTCTTATTTTTTTTCTGCCCATCTCTTTCTTTTGCCCTTCAACGATTATAATTAGGCAGTAATTCTCTCACTGCCGAATAATTTCTGTAATACCCACCCATATATGCTCGAGTAATACCCCCCTTTCCCGTGCAATGCCCAATAATTTCAATCTAATTTCTCTAATGCCCGAGTAATAATACACCAGTACTACCTATAATACACAATTATTTTCAAGTAATGCCCCTAATTCCCGACTAATACCCAAGTAATGCCACTAATACCCAAGACATGTACACCAAAATTCCACAGCGGTTTCTCCATTGTCATAAACTATCATTCAACAATATAAAATTTCAATGAGAGTTCTAATATTATGTACCGCCTCTTTGTCATGGATGAATATTTTTTTTTCAAATTCAGTTGCCATATAGATAATTCAAAGACGCTTCGAATAAGCTATCAATCGGCCCACCATGTCATTTAAAAAAATCGTTCAAAATGGCCACCAGATAGATGATTCATTTTGATCTCAAAAGATAGCTTATGAAAAAGAAAAAATCCAATCCGTCCAAAAGTTAACAGGGGGGGGGGAGGTTACTTTATGGAAACACTGTACATTGAATATACATAGAAGAACATGCATTTTAAATAGGTTAGATTGTAATACAGAAGAAATCGTGGTGAGTTCTTGTTTTTGTACATACGTTATCATGGGATTATATAATTATTGTAAGGAAAAATGACCAACGTAGTTTGTGGTAAGTTCCACATAGGTTTTTCAGAAGCAAGTGAAAACTCAATTTGGACATTCTCATTGCGAACTGTGTAGTCGATGAATGAACTGGAATTATTATCTGCTTGGAAATTATTTTTTAAAATTCCATAAAATTCACACCACTCCAATAATTATTGGTAATGAAATCAGTGATCATAATGCCACTTTACTGTTGATATGAGAGCAATATGAACTATTCTGGTCACTTCTGCTAGCAAAAACAAGAACTCCATTAGGTGACCACCTCAAAATCTTTATTAATTACTTCTAAATTGAAACAAAGAAACGATGTTTGCAGATGTACAAGATCCATCAAGCGACTATTGAAGACACCACCAACTTGGCATGAGGAAGGCAAAGGTCAGATTTAAGAATAAGCCATGGACTCGGATGTTCTTGGAGGAGACCCCATTGATTAATCCCCAAGTATCTACATGACAACCTCATTTTCCGTAGCTTCTGGGTAACATTTTCCAGATCAGCTGAACGGGCTGCTCTTCCAATTCTACGATGCCTAATTTTTCATGGTCGCATATACCATGCAGAGAAAGTGATGACTTTACCATCCATCCAGTACCATTCGCCATGGAGACACTCCGAACTCGAAAGTCTTGGACTTTCTGGTTTTCGAGAAAATATAACCATTCAGTGGAAGATTAAGGCTGCAAGCTCATCATTTTGCTAGCACATCTGTTTTTTCTTGAGTCCATTTCACCATGTCCCCTCGGCGACGGGCAAATGGTGCCCGTGGTTATTCCAGTGCCTTTGTCAAGGCAGGCAGGTGCAAAACTAGCAGGTCCTCGCCCAGTGAACATGGTAGTGGTTCGTAACTGGCCACGAACGGTTACCAACCACACGTGGGTTAGAGGAATCTAGCTCCTTCCAACTGGTGTTGGCTGAATACAAAAACCATACCGTACTACGGTAGGGAGGATCTTTGGGTTGGGAGTTGACTTAACCGGTCGTCTCGGTGGGTGAGTACCACTTAATTTCCTCGGGCACACTGACACTGCTAAGCCAGTAGTATGCGCCAATATTTTTTCATTTTCAGATTGTGGAAGGTGATAAACCCAAAAAATTATGTCAAGAACTGGATTTCCTCCACAAAATCAAACTTTTAATCAATATTGTTGTTGTAGTTCAGAATCGAGAGCGACGTCGTTTAACCCTCAGGTAAGTATACGACTCTCCGACATGATATGAAGATGATGTAGGACGCTTTTATCTGCGAAGTGGTGACCATTAACGTGTTCCTCGCATCGTTCTATTTTGAGTTGAACAGTTACATATTCGTTGATCTTGAATTCCATACCGACAGCATGCGTTTGGTCTGTTGAGTCTTAGAAATAAATTGTGATTGTACGCCTCCGTTTGCTGGAATTGCAACAAAAGGTCATTTTGGGAGCAGCAGACAATGGCCATAGCGAATACATAATATAAGAGGCTGAGGAATATTTTTGAAGCACAACCTTCCGAAGAATTGCCGTATGTATTTGGTGGCCAGTTTGACCAGATCCTATAATGAGTAGAGTAGAGTTTAAGCTACTCTGACGAACTGAACATAAGATTACTCCAGGGCTAAATTTACGTGATTCATCATAGACCAAGAGCCCGTGTCACTATTTTTGGTAGTGATAAGTTTACGCCCATCGACCACTGAAACTTGTTTTATCGATGCTACAGAGATTGTCGCTATACATGATTTCCCGGGCGAAGTTAGAGTAGGGGGCTTGGCTTACCGATCTGTTTTGAAAAAGTGAGCAAAATTCTCCGTATGTATACGACTGAGAGTATTGGAAAAGCAAAGATTTCAGAAAAATTATTCGACGTTCGCTGATTGTCAGTCGCCTACATCGTGACGTTCACCCGCTGCAACCCTCGAAATATGTAAAAAAAAACAAAAAAAAATCCAGTTCACAACTGACAATGGGAGGTATCTTACCATTAGCATTACAATGACTCAAATTTCACAGGCCAGTTTTTTCAATGGATTCGGAAAAATGTCTGAGTATTTTTTTATGATAAGCTCACGACTGATTCCTGCACAATTATGTTCAATTCTAACTGTCCAATTGAAAAATGCAATTAACTGTCATCAAACATCAAACCTCATAAAACTCAAACCTTATAAAAACCTCAAACAATTTTATAATATTTTATAATATGCACTAGTAAGCTACTACATGGATTTGTTTATGGTGACGCTTCTACGATTCTGTATTTTGTTTATTATATTCATATATATATATGTATATATATTTTTCATTTTTGTCATTTAGTCTCATGGTATTATATTCTCTAGTAATAATTGTTCCACCTGTGCTTTGATTAATAGTTATTATTCGGTATTTGGTATTTGAAATCAACTTATTTTTTTCGGTTTTGTTTTATGTTATTCTGATGAGTGCAATTAATAGTCGGAAGCTGAATTATTATTTTATAGCATTTCCTGTTATTGGGTGTAAAACCTGTTGGAAATAAAAGCCTTTTTTTTTTGTTGCAAATATTGCCATTCTCAAAGACAAGTTTGTGGAATGAGGCTCTATAAAGCACGGCTATATTTTTATCATAAAGATCAGGTGTTTATGACTGATAATCAAACATTTAGGTACAACGTAAGCACGTGAAGATGAAAACAACTTCAGAATGTCCGTACCCTCTATGAAATTTTTATGACTGACAATCATGAATGTAGTTACAACGTAAGCATGCGGATGTGAAAATACAGTTGTTTTTAGTATGAATAAAGCTCCGTCAATTGCTAAAATAGGACGCTTGCCACAACATCATATTAATACATACAAATTTGGAATAGGGGGTTTTTGGGTACGAGAAATCTGGGACCTACTTCAATGCAATTTGTAGAGGGCACCACATATGACCACAGTTGTGGCATAAATATAGATACGCTTAAGTTTTTTGCTGTTCAAGTTAGCGCTATTTTCGCAAAGGAATATCAAGAATTTGTCTTGTTAGTCTGGATGAGATGTATTACCATTCATTTCAAACTTTCATTCAGTGGTGGGTTAAACGGGGAAGGGGTCAGTTCAAACCACCTCAACATTTTTGCACGTAGCTTATTTGGGGTTTTGATACTAGATGAATGAATTCTAGTTTCCTACACGAAAAAGGTACTCCTGTTGAACATATATAGAAAGCACATTTTTGGAGTTAAATCGATTTGAAAATTTCCTTACACGACTGAACACCATGAAAATGATTGATAAAATCATCAATAAAATCGATATTGAATTAAAAAAATAACTGCTAATGTTATTCAGCTGAAGTGGACTAAAATATCAAAGGAGTATTATCTGTTGTTATCAATTTTTTTTCTTTCGATATCGTTACTTTCGTTTTGATGATTTCATCAAGCGTTATTTTGGTTTTTAGTCGAGCGAAATAGTTTTCGAATCGATTTTACTTTAAAATGATTCGTCCTATCCAAATTGAACATTTTTTGTGTAGAAAACTTTAGAATTCAATAATCTGTCATCAAAACCTCAAATGAGAAAAAATTGGGGTTCGACACATCCCTGAATGGAATTTTGAAATGACTGTTAATACATTTTATCCATGATAAAAAATAATCAACTGTCGGATTTCTGTTTCGTAGATATTAAATTCTGTTTCGTAGATATTAAATTAAAACCATCTTCGAGGTGCAACAAATAGCTGTAGCTCCCTTAGGGAGAATTTTTCGACATATTGGGCTTAAAAAGAAATTCCAAACCAAATTTTAGATATTTTATCATGGCGAGTTTCGAGACTATTTAAAAAAAAACATTCATCTTGGGCTCGCCTTCAAATGACTATAACCCCCTAAGGGACCATTTCTGTTTGTGTGTGAACTTTTTTAACTATTCCTGTAGTTGAAATGTATCTATGTAATTTCAGGACACCCTTTATACATATAATATAATAATAATGATAATAATAATAATAATAATAATATACACTGACACTGAACGGGCAAACCCAAACTCTGTCACCAAGTTGGAATCCGTTCAGCAAAAAGCTCACATCAAAGCTGCGGAGACTGAGGTCCTCCTGCAGCTGCACAAGGATAAGCCAATGCACGGGGTCTTCTTCAGGAACATTGAAGACCTTGGCTTATCCAAAAACCTGACCTTTGCTTTCCTCAGGTCAAGTGAGCTGAAGCCGGAGTCCGAGGGATTCATAATGGCTTGCCAGGATGGTGTCTTCAACACCCTGGTCTACCGTAGCCGCGTGATGGGTATAAAGATCCCCGACACTAGATGCAGAGCGTGTCGTGGGGCGCCTGAGACCCTTATGCATTTGCTGTCAGCATGTCCAGCATATGCGGTCTTAGCCTATATCCACAGGCATAACGCGGCTCTACGAGTGTTGTACTACCATCTACGACACTCGTACGATATAGATGAGACACCGGTGTTGCCTTATGAGTCCGTTGTGGAGAATGAGAAGTGCCGAATATATTGGAACTACTCATTCCCCACCCTCAGGCAAATACAAGCCAATAACTTGTGCTTCGGACTTCCATCGTCTTAATTTCTACTTCTTTCACAGTATTCACCTGAAGACGATTGCAGATTCAAGCAATTGAAACGTAGTGAAAAACTGAAAGAAGTAGAAATCTTTCAATCATTAAGACGATGGAAGTCCGAAGCACAAGTAATCAAAGTACTACATCGTCTACAACCTTCAAAACAACAAGCCAATAAGCCTGATGTAGTCCTCCTCGACCATCAGAGTAAGACGATTTTCGTTATGGAGTTTTCGGCTCCTGGTGAAACGAAAAGAGGAGGAGAAACGGACTAAATATCGAGACTTACTCTTTGATCTCCGCAGGCTCTACCCAATGCCCAAGGGGTCCTTAGTGGAATGATAGACACACTGCTCTCGAACTTAATCATACCGGCTTGCCGTAATATGGCAGAAATCTTAGCCGGACGAATGCAGAAGGCCGTCATCCTTGGTTCACTGCGTCTGCTCAGAGCACATGATTTTCGGACCCAGTAATCGCTTACCCCACGTACGTGGGGAGTGGTTATCTGGGTAAACGATCCAGTGCGCCCTCAAGATGTGTCGGAGCTCCGGAGACCGGGACTGACTGGAATATCCTTTAAGGAAAAAAAAATAATAATAATAATAATAAATCATTTCATAAAAAATACTCAGACATTTTTCCAAAACAGGTGGGCCCAGCGCCCTTCGGCCCCATTGAAAAAGGCTGGCCTGCGAAATTTGTCATTTGTCATTAAAATGCTAATGGTAAGATACCTCCAGATTCATGGGAGTTCTAAAAACTAGCCTGTGGAGTCTCGTAAAGAAGACAGGGCTAGACAAAGAACTCTAAATGATCTCGAGGACAAACACAATAGATCTGAAAAGGTCGCGGGCGGTGTAGAGGCTTGTAGCACGAAAGTCCCTAATATATAATCTATAATCTATAATACCTCCAATTTCAGTTGTAAACTGGATTTCTTTTCATTGTTTTTTTCTTCTTCTTTTCTTACATATGTCGAGGGTTGCAGCGGGTGAACGCCACGATGTAGGCGACTGACAATCAGCGAGTGTTGAATTATTTTCCTGAAATATTTGCTTTTCCAACGCAGTCGTATACTTACGAAAAATTTCGCCCACTTTTTTGAAACAGATCGGTAAGCCCCCTATCCTAACTTCGCCCGGGAAATCATGTACGGCGAGAATCTCTGTAGCATCGTCGACATCGATAATACAAGTTTCAGTGGTCGATGGTCGTAAACTTATCACTACCAAAAATAGTGACACGGGCTCTTGGTCTATCAATGATTCCGGGAACTGTCCGGTAGTGAAGGCTTTGATGTACCAATAATTGCCCAGTTACTCTATTGTTGAATCTTATACTATAAGACGGAAATAATAGTTAGTGACGTCAGTCACTAGTTCAGTAACAACCCAATAACAGCGACTGCAGTTTTCTACCCTCTTTTTCGCTTCGCTTGGATACCCTAAAAATGAAAGAATACGTCACTGACCCCATTTCCGTCTTATAGTATGGATCAAAAAGAGTGGGGATCATACTGAAAAACTAAGTGGAGAAATATAGAACAACAAATAATATACTATCAGAACAAAATAACAGAAAACGGACTAAGAATACTTAAAAAAGAATTTTGTTCATCATGGAAAACATTTTGACGATGAATGGTTTAAAAGATATTATGGGTGGAAATTCAATTAGGAGATATAAGCCATTTATTGCAGGGGTCACACTAAGCCATCTTGGCTGCGGTTCCTCCAGAGTCGCAATGATAGACGGAGCCTGTAAGAAAAAAACGTGAATTTCTATGACTACCTGGTATTAATTTTCTATTGATTGATAATATGATTAATTTTTCAATACAATTTAAAACTATCAAGTGAATTTTGTGAATGTTTAGAGCTATAATACAGAATGTTGAGAAAATATTATACTTTTAATTTTTTATAATGATGTTTATCGTACACAAGGAACAGTCTGTTTGAGGAAAATTTATTGTTTGAACATTCGCTTCAAAAAGTAATCAAATCGGTTCAAAAAAAAATAGTCAAATTTGATACATGAATTAATGAAACACATATAATTGCAGTTGGAATTTGAATTAATCAAATTTTTCCAGTTGAATCTCTGTTTCCAAATTTTCTTCTCAGCAATTACGCAACAATAGTTATTTATAATACAAGTTCGTAAAGTGGGTCTTTTTTGTAACAGCGTAAACTCTATTGAATGAGGCTTAGCCGAGTTCAACAAACAAGCGTATACAAAAACGCTCTTTACGAAAGTGTATCATGCAAAGTTTTTTCTACGACAGTTATAACATTGACAAATTGTATTTTGTGTAATGAATTGTCGTCATATTATCAAATGATGACTTTCGAATAAAATCTGACATGAAATACTGTCTTTTTCGAAAATGTTTGAAAAGTGGGTAAAATAATACTTCACACACAGTTGATTTTTTACGACGCACTGTGAACATTGCGTACTGCCGTAGAAAAATTTTGTGATGGAAAGCAAAACCTTTGAACATGCAGTATTCACTTCCCAAGGACATTACACACAGGACTGCTCGATTCCTATCGTGACGTACCTCAGTGGCCCTCTACCTAGTCCATAACCCCACTCAACAATTTGTTTTTTTCATTCGGAGGCCACCGCTTTACGTCATTTCCGATACAAACTTGGGAGACAGGAATCGAGCAGTCCTGTGTGTAATGTCCTTGTTCAGTTACAACCCAAGCAGATGAAGCATAGAACAAATATTCAATAAATAGAAGCTGCGGAACACAAATATGCCGGAACTATTGTTGTAGTATTTGTATCACTTGAGTGTATCTATCTTACAAACAATACTGTTTTTTTTTAGAATAAAGTTCGTAGCAATCAGGAATTGAATAAAATTTTACTTATTCAAGAACCAGTTGAAGGGTACAGGGGAAAAACCAGCTGTCACAAATAATGATATCCAAATCATTGGCATTTTTAGGTGAGAATTCATCACAGCTTGGTATGGTGATGGGAGTTCTTGATGCGACCAGATCTGATTCGTCTGGTTATTCTCCAGCCTACTTGATATTTGAGAGAAAGTAGATTATTTGCCACCATATGGCAAAGCTATTGTGATTTTATTAAAAATTGAATCAGCTGGTTTTCCCGTATACCATGCAGTTGAGTGGAAGAATGTATCAAATTCATGAGTGTTGTTCATAGTACGTACTGAAAGTAACTGTGGTACATTTTATTTATATTTAAAGCACATGCTTTTTTGTGTGACTGTTTTCCCCTGAGTTTTTCTGAAAAAGGTGTGGAGCTTGTGAAAAAAAGCGTTTTTATAATTACCTTCAACTAATAAACAGCCAGACAGTTGTCGCCCGATTACCATGGCTAAAACAATATGACAGAAACCATGACTATGTCTGCTAATTGCCAAAACTCATGGTTCATGCCCCAATCCTTGTTATCCGTGATTTTGAACATATTTTAAAATATTGAATGTCCTCAACTTGACTCTCTAATCCAGCTTTATGTCCAACGTATATTCAAATTTATTTGTGTTTCATCACGCGGAAATCTATGTGGCTCCGGAAGACATTATTTGTTCATTCACATTTCAATAGATGATCAAAACATTTGATCAAATTCGATGGAAATTTTTTCGAGAACTGACGATCACTCAGATTTTTTTGAGTTCAAGAAAATATTATATATTTAGAAAGGTTGAGATAATGCAACCCAGGAAACCGAAAAGGGGAATATTATCAAAGTGAAAACTCAAAGTTCATGAAGTAACATTATCAGAACCACGAAGACAGTGAGCAGCTCAGTTAACATTTCTACTCGAGGTTATAGTTATGAAAGACCTCCTGTAGTAATAGATTCCAAAACATTGTCATATCGGACAAAGTCTGATGAATGTATCGGAGAGATACAAATGAATACAAGCATTTTCAAAAATATGGATATAATGCGTTTCATCTATTTGATCACTGGCAAGCTTTTACGCTTTGCTCGTTTGCGAGAGCTCTGTGGACTACTTCCACAAAATCCAACTGAAGCATAAACAGAAATAAGATGTCCTGCCCTCATCAGTATAGGGTAGGACTCTGCAGACAATAACGAATGTCTGCAACAAATGGTTCAACAAACTCTCCATGTCAAGGCAGAAGCTGAGACATCGCCCACAGTCTAGCGTTCACTAAACCACGGGCGCCATCTGAACTCCAGCCCCTCAACCAAAGCAATACCCAGAACTTGCTTGATTAATTTAACCACCAATACAAATGAAGAAATCTGCATTGTTCACAATAAGTTTGTCAAGAGAGAAACAAGATGTCCTTCCTGCCCTACCAGGACGATGCTTATTGCCATATTCCTATACAATAGGAATAATTGGGTCGAAAACAACTACTTTCCTGATCAATACCACGACGAACGTTGAATTGTTGTTGTCATTGTTGCTTTGGTCGAGGGGCTGGAATTCAGATGGCGCCCGTGGTTTAGTGAACGCTAGGCTGCGGACGGTGTCTCAGCTTCTGCCTTTACATGGAGATTTTGTTGAATCGTTTGTTGCAGACATTAGTTATTGTCTGCAGAGACCTACCCTATACTGATGAGAGCAAGAACCCAGAAATCGATCTATAGGTGGTCCAAATGTTTCAATGAACATTTCCATACAACTGTCGCGGAGACATCCTTGTAGGCACTTGTAGGTTCGTCGTGGTATTAGCCAGGTAAGCAGTTGTTTTCTGATGGATTTTTCGACTCAATAATTCCTGTTTTATAGGATTATGGCAATAAGCGTCGTCCTGGTAGGGCAGGACATCTTGTTTCTCTCTTGATAAGCTTATTGTCAACAATGCAGATTTTTTCATTTGAAGCATAAATGCTGCATTTTACGACAAGCACTCGCAATATTGCTTTGAGGAACATTGCACGAATATCTTTCAGGTACCTATACCGGGTGTCCACGGAAGGTGGATCGCCCCTATAACTTTGTTGACATAAAACTACATTTTTTGAGTGATTCAGCTTCATGCAACTTCTGGTCTCACCAGAAGTGATATAAACTTTCGATTTTTAAATGAGACACCCGGTATATTTTTACTTCTTCTTGTCTCTATATGACATTCTGGATACAACTATGTCATTTGTCCCTTTTCGCAATTTTTTTTGCGCAAATAATTTTTTTACTATAGCCGGCTATAGATATGTTCAAAAAACTAATTCAAGTTCTAACATTTTTGTAGAATATTCTTTTCACTCGAAATGTTTCTGCTATGTACAATTTAATTTTAGAATTTGTTTTACTAATACTACTAAAACTGTAAAAAACAATACAGACATTTTTTTTTCTGATTCATGTTGTCTGAGGGCGTTTCTCTGGAGTAATTCATTCAAATACTAATATACACTATACGGCGGAATGTACTAAGAACATAGGGAAATCCTATGTATCTATGTATAATATTGCCAAATGTATAATTATGAAAACGCCTCACCGTACGGTAGAGTTTGAACATACTGTTCAGTAATTTCCTTCGTGGCCAAAATTGAATTTCCAAACATTTTTTTTTTTATTATGAATTCCACATGGATAGTCATCATCAGCTATATTGTTTAAAATAATTTATCATCTTGAGATATTACTATTTGCTTATTTAACTTTGTATGTGGAAAAATATTGATCTTCTCTGAGCACAACTTTTTTCTACTCCGAAATGATTTCTGTTCGATTCAATCATAGGATCAACAAAGGTTGGGGCATTGGAAATGTATTGCTGAAAAATAAAATAAATGAAATTAAAATTCTGAAAAATACTTGCTAATGACTAATGTGTGCAACTATTAATGAATACAAAAATGTCTACTAACAAGTTGTTCAGAGAAACTGTGACGTGACAAATTGAATGAATACTCTAACAAGAGTTAGTTTGACTGAATTCTTGAAGCAAGCATGTATGTGGTGTGTATTTCTGTTCCATTTGTGGAATATATATCTTGAATATTAGGGTCGTACTTAGAGAACATTAAAATGAGAATACTGTTTGAACCCGGTTATTTTTATCTTCAGTGCAACCCAGCTGCAAATGAAGTCATAGTTGACAATTGACAAACAAAATGATAAAGGCCATCATATCAAACTGTATTATTATTTGACTTCAAATCAATTTCTTCCACTGTGGAGGCGATATAAAATATATTTGCAATTATACAAACAAAGCAAACATGTCTGTATTCAAGCCGTGCCTGAAATTTATTTAAGATCTGAAATTACAGCCATTTTTCAGAATTCAGCAAAAACAAATTTTTTCAAGGGCACACCATTCATTACTGGTAGTTGGGCAATTTGCAGGCACATTAATATTTCAAATGCAAATCGAACCACAGAAATGTATCGCCAGTGAGCATTCATTTCATCAGCATGTTATCAGAGCTACTTGCCAAATTATTATTTGGAAATGTGGTATTTTAATTAATCCTCTGCTACCTAATTCCAAAGATTTTCTATAGTCATTAGATGAGAACATATATGAGTACCAAAATTGATGAGGGTCAGGGTGTTTGTCAATAAAACCTTTCAATAATTAAAAAATTATCTGTTTGCTAATGTGTTTATCTCTAAATTTTTTATTTTTGGAAATTTTAGTAACCTATTCTATTTATTAATCTCTTTAAAATCATTACAATATATAGAAGTGGAGAGATGTTTAAGGTTCATGCTAAAATTGTACTTTGCGCGAACACACGCAATATTAAAATGGCCATACCTTACTCAATTTTCATAATACAAAAAAAAACACAAATGCCAAAATTTCCTCCACAAAATTTTGCGTATCATTGATAAGTAGTTATTTTGAAGAAAAATCCATTTTTCGCTAAATTACGAAAATGATTTTCTCTCTTCAATCTCAATTTTTTTCAAAAATACTTTAAACTAGTCGAACACTCAGAACGTATTATCAGAACATAAATGAAGTGGCAACGATTTTTTTTAAATGGGGTGGAAGAGAGGGTGAGATTTTTACCATTATTTTCTAACGAAAAAATAGGAATCGACATTATTCTCTTCATACCCTTATCTAAAGGACTCCAAAAAAAGTTTTATGAGTTTTCCCCGAAAAATGTATTGGTGTTTGGTTATTGTACGTGGAAATTTTCCATTTTGGCGTTTGAAAATACCAATTAACTTTCAACAATCAATAATTCCATTTATATTACGTCTGCATACATCATAAATATACGATTTCCTTTGTTTTTGATAAACTATAATTTTGCTCTCTACAGGTTTTTGATTAAATGCATATTTTTCCAGTTATTCGCGAAAAATACTCTGAAAACGTGTTTTTTTGCCTGAAAACCCACAATTTCACTCGCGAATTAGTCGAAAACTATTGACTTTTAGGAAAAACTTCATGGAACAAAAGTTGCTTAGAATTAGTCAATTTACTTTGAAATAGATGGTAAGTAGAACCTAAATCCAAATTTTCATGAAAATCGGTGCTTTATGGGATAAATACACGGAAAAATGGTCATTGATTGGACCGAGAGAGAAACCGCTGGGGAATATTGGTGTACATGTCTTGGGTATTGGTGGCATTACTCGGGTATTAGTCGGGAATTAGGGGCATGACTTGGGTATTACTTGAAAATTAGGGGTATTACTTGAAAAATATGTGGCATTACAGGTATTACTGATGTAGGTGTATTATTTGGGAGTTAGAGGAATTAGTTAGGAATTATTGGGCATTACTCGATCATTACACAAGTGTTACAGGAATTATTCGGAAGTGAGAGAACAATTACTGCTCAATAATAAGCGGTTAGGGGTAAAAAAAAGGTCTTCAAAACATGGGAATTGGAATTGTAAAAAAAGGTCCTCCGAGAACAAACCAACAAACCTAACATTAAGAAACTATTTTATATTTTTCTTACTTACTGTTCTGACGGGCATTACTGGCATTACCTGGGGAGAATCTGGGTATTACTCGGGAATTTCTTGGGTATTAGAGGCATTACTTACGATTTTTGGTAATTAGTGTACACAATATCTCAGCGGTTTCACCATCAGATTGGACTAATATGGTAACAGTGCAATCGTACAATAATTTTGAAAACCCATAAAAAATACCACCCAAAAAAATTTGTATCCGTCCGTTTTCAAAAACATCCAATGGCCTATCCAGTTTGGAGTTCCCTATGTATTTACAAGCTTTTGGTTATCAAATTTAGCGAACTAACGCTCGATATTTGTTTTGTACGAATGGAAGAAAATATTGTGGCACATTGCGTAGGCCTATGGGTGCGCTTGCATGTTACTCATTCTGTACTACTCATTATTTAGATTTTTATTAAATATATGAATCTGGGTGGTTCGTTTGTAGACGAAAGGCAAATAAATCTTTATGAGCATTTTGCTTCCCTTAAATTAACGCTCTTAGTAACAACTAGTCCTCAGCTGAATACAATTATTATTGTCAATTGCCATCGTAGGTGTCATGAGTTGAAGAATTCTTCTGAGTTTGTTATTATTTCCTATAATTAAAAAATTCTAGACAAAACAAAAAAAAACTGCATTAGTTGATGAGTAATATGTCAATATTAAATTTATATCAATAATTAAATTTTTCATAGGTAAAGAATTTTTTAATATTTTTCCAACACAGGTTCTATTCTGGGACACAGTTTCACCGAACTTGCTAATGATGCAAAATCAAAAAATCATAAAAAATTTACAGGAGGTGAGATGAGGGGGCAGAATAATTTTAAACAATACATACCATTCGCACCATGTCCAACCAACGCAAACAATGTAAAATAAAGAAACCTCTGTGTATGATTGTGTTTGTTCTAAACCAAGTCGTTGTAATGAACAATTTCTCAAACTCACTTCGAAAAGAAGATTACTGGGAACATTTTTGTCCGAGTACCGATAGAATAAACAGATTTGACAGAGATTAGATCATTTGAAATAACATTTTATTGAACTAATGCAGAAGTAAGAACAGAGGCTTCACGACACCAAGTGTATTGGCGTAGCCAGAGGGAGTGAGTTGAGTCTGCAGCCCCCCCAAGCCACTAAATTACTACTGTTATTCATAACACTCGGATGACGAACAAAAAAAGGTAACTGATGAATTGTATGTTGTATGAAATAACCATTTTTTCCATTCTCAAATAAATATGTGGCTCAAAAGTCAGGTTCTCTCATTAGTTGAAGTGTACCAAGGATTGCAGACTTCAACACTCAGGATTTCCACCACCTTATTATTATTACTTTGAGCACATGATACACTTACATTAAATCGATATTAAAAAATATCAGTGAAATGGGGAATTTTTTGAATCCTTTCAGACAAGAGATGTTTAATATTCAAAGCCTCTCATAATCGAAAAAAAAAAACTGTCACAAATAATTGTGAATGCCATATGACCATTGTATATGTACTGTAATAAATGGATTTTCGAAATGAGTTTGAAGAAATAGGTACAATGCAGTCTAAATAATCGCAAAGCGGTGTTTTGAGCGTGTAAGTGTCAATAACATTTCTAAAATTGATCATTGATTACAACGTTATGAAATATATCATAAAAAAATTTATTATAAATATGTAATAACTGAATTATTCACGAATGAAATAAAATGTCACGGAAATTATGTTGGAGAATTTTTCTATTTTCAACTAGGATAAAGTCTTGAGGGACACATACATCTTCACTTACCGTATCCTTCGCCTTGCAAAAATAACCTGAATGCTTCACTAACTTTCCCAGGCTGTTCCTCGAGAACCATCCCACAATCGGAAATCTGTAAAATATACGAGCTATCAAAAGAACATAATTAAAATTAAAATTTTCTTTCAAGATTGCATTTAAGTTTGAATGAATATATTCAGTAATTACAAATCAACAGTGATAATTAGCTGTCAGTGGATCAGTTCATCAGTGGATCTTTTAATTCACATTGTTTGTATATATAGGCCAGTAGAAATAGACAATCAATTCACATTAATTCCAAAAGTTTTCAAACTTTGGTCAAGGGAATGGTACATAGAGAAAGCAATAAATTTCAGTTTGCAACCTCTTTCGAAGTACGCAACATTGCCAAAATGACAATTAACTTGAATTTTGCTGTATACTCATTGAGAAAATTCCAAAAGTTCTGCAAACTTGGCAAATTCATCGAAAATATATTCCGAACAGGTGTGCAGATTTGCAACCTTTTACGTTGACCGGAACATATATGTTTTTAATTCGTGGTCATTTTTTGATCAAGGTGGTCTCGAAATAATTACAAAAGTTTGGCAACTTTGTTGCAAATTTTGATAACATCTATTCTGAGGCATTCAGCAATTTGCAACCTTGTACACGAACCGGAACTTCATGCAATTTGCAAAAATCTAATGTGTAAAAAATTGCATGAAGTTCCGTATCATGTACAAGGTTGCAAATTTGTAAATGCCTCAGAATAGATGTTTTCAAAATTTGCAACAAAGTTGCCAAACTTTTGTAATTATTTTGAGACCACCTTGATCAAAAAATGACCACGAATTAAAAAAAATATATGATCCGGTCAACGCAAAAGGTTGCAAATCTACACGTCTGTTCGGAATATTTTCCCGATGTATCAAGTAAGTTTGCAGAACTTTTGGAATTTTCTCCTATGGCATATCAAAGAAAAACATTATGGGTCGATAAAAAAAATGTTCCGTACACTTGAATTGGTTGCACACTTCATTTGTGATAGGAAATAATATATTCGATACTACTCCAAGTTTGCAGAACTTTTGGAATTTTCTCAATGAGTATACAGCAAAATTCAAGTTAATTGTCATTTTGGCAATGTTGCGTACTTCGAAAGAGGTTGCAAACTGAAATTTATTGCTTTCTCTATGTACCATTCCCTTGACCAAAGTTTGAAAACTTTTGGAATTATTGTTAAATTTTCGATTTTTCATGTCTATCTCTACTGGCCTAATACTTTTTCTTTCAATAAATGACACAACTGTCTGTTGATGTACTGAATATGGAGGTTCATCTTATCCACCCATTCACATAATGCATGAAATATTTCAAAAAAATTTTTCGAAGTAAATTCATTAGTACGCCAAAGGTTCCAAACAGTGCAGTGCTAGAAGCGGGATATTAATATAAAATTTTGAAAAATGTTGTGAAATTCTGGTGTTCTCCAAAGTTGCTGCAAAATTCGGTAACAATTAATACCTATTTCATCGACTATTCCTCTAAGCAAAGGTAACGAAAATAGTGAAAAATACTATGCACAACACAAAATTTGTAAGTAATTATAAATTCCATATTAATTGAAAGTTTGATTTTGTGGAGGAAATTCGATTCTTGACATTATTTCCTTCCACAATCTGAAAATGAAAAAAATGTTAATCTAAGGAAATCTGTACAAGTGTAGCAGGGCAAATTAATTGTGGAAGGTTACACACCCAAAAAATAATGTCATGAATCGAATTTCCTCCACAAAATCAAACTTTCAATCAATATGTACAAGGACGATATGGGTCCCAATGTGTAAGGAATTTCAAGAAACTGGAAAATCTGTACAAAAGATTATCAAGGTCTCACAGTAATTTAACCTTTTTATGTAGATATTGAGGTAATAAGATCATTCCTAGAAGTTTTATTTTGAAAATGCTATATAAAAGTCAACAATGTAAAAGAATAATTGAAAGGGCAGGCCACGCAATGGTAAGAGAAAGAATTTAATTCCACAGAAAGAACAAGGTAAATTTAGAATATTCAATTAATAACTTGGAGCAACTCATGAAACAAGATATGATCCAAAATGATTTTAATTGTATGAGTCAGTGTATTCAAAATTCCTATAATTCATTCAATCGAAACAAAATTAAAATACACAAAGAAAAATTCAAAAACCCATAACAAAAGAAACGAGAACAACACAAAAATAACATGAGAAACATCAAAACATTTGCTTTAAGAACTGTAATAAATTTATCCTCTAGAACTTTAACTACACATGAGAAACTTGTTTAAGCGAAGGGATTGAACTTTGCTGTTACTCCCAAAGTTATACCAACTTTCGAAATGGTCACTGCCGTAGAGGCAACAGCCCAGTGTTTACCACCTGAAATAGCTGTTGATTACAGATCTGACTAAAAAAATGCACTGACAAAACCTCATCATTCTAGAAGTAATTTAAATACATATGAGAAGAGTGCAATAACAACTCTTCGATCAGATATCGATGATTTTTCGTCAATATCTCAAAAACTATTCAAAATAATTCGAATTTGAAAAAAGATTCAAAAAGAGGAGGAAATTCCCGGAACTGTAGGACCACTATTTATAATTTTCCCAGAGGGTTGAAAATACGATCGAAAACGGGTACTCTGGCTTTTGCAAGCCACGCCTCCTTCGGACCTTCAATGAATGAATATTATTTAAACTTATTGAATATGAAAATTAAAAATTGAACAAATTCAGGCGCCTGCAGAATAGATCAATGAACAATAATCCGTGGTCATAAAATTTGTATGTCGATATTTCAATAAGTTATCCATTAATTAATTAACAATTTTTTGTAGCACAAACATTAACATTGCAAGTGCGATAATTGTTAAACTATTAACTGAGAATTTTTTCTTTTCGTGGAGCTATTTTTCAGAGGTCTTAGAATATATTCCCGTTGAAAATATTGAAGAATTGTTAATTTTCGTTTTGTTATTAAAAATTTACTAAACATTGAAAACATTTTTTTTTATAATATTTTTATTGATCTGTTTTCTTATGATCAGAAGCTACTAAAAAACGATTTTTAATAATTTTTATGTCCTATTGTTTAAAAAAATTGTTATTAACAAATGCGTTGTTTATGAGATAATTAAATTTTTTTTGTAAAATGATCTTTGATAATTTTGATTTAATAAAATGCTTGAAAACGCATTTGTTTTTACCACTTACGAAAAATAAGGAAATATTTTTTTAATCATTATTTATCTTGGTCTTTGATACTGAAAAAAAAATCGATTATTATTTAAATTTTCATTGTTTATTTGATAAACAATTTGTTATAAACAAATGAATTATCTCTTTGTAGTTTTTTCTTTTTCTACTTAAAAAAACAAATATGTATTATTTAATATATATATATATATATATATATATATATATATATATATTATATAATATCTATATTTTTTATTGAACTTTTTTGTATAATAACTTTTATAATTTTTTAACTAATGGATATACAAAACAAAATTGAGACTTATTTATTTAATTTATATCATTTGTTGAAAAAAAAACTTTCAGATTTTTTTTTACTTTTATGTCTAAATATCTTATATACTACTATAACTATCACCTTACAACTTATGTAACTTTTTATCTAACGTATATTTATCACCAATTTTAGCTTATCAATTTTAGTTTCAACTCACTGGTCCGAAAATAACCAATTATTATTGATTTTAATTTTCTCGATTCCTCTACATTATGCTAATAAGTTCTTTATGACCCAATGGTTTTTTCGGAAAATAAACTGAAATCATAAAATCTATAATGTTTACTTATTTATCGGAGATCTGAATATTTTATACCTTATATTATTTGTGAACAATATTTTATAAATAAACTTACTTGAATTAAATAACATTTCTAATTAATATTAAGTTACTAAGATGCTTAGGGTAATAAACTGGTAAAAAAAATTTCCAACTTATTTTTATTCATAGTTAAAAAAATAACAGAGCAAAACTAAAATTTATTTGCTAAAATTGTTGATAAATATGCGTTAGATAAAAAATTATATAAGTTGTAAGGTGATAGTTATTTTAGTTTATAAGATATACAGACATAAAAGTAGAAAAAAAAAATCTGAAACATTTTTTTACAACAAATGGTTTAGGTAAATTAAATCAATAATTAAAATTTAAATAATAATCGAATTTTTGTTTTCAATATCAAAGACCCAGATATATAATGATTTAAAAAAATGGTTTCTTAATTTTCATAATAAGTGTTAAAAAAATTGTTATTTAACAAATGCGTTTTTAAGCAATAAAAAAATGTTGACCTGTAAAGTACTTGTTGACTAGACTACCACCGCGGAGGCAGCTGTAGCTACCTACACTTATTTGAAAAAATTATAAAAATCGGATGTTACCTTCATCCAGGAAGAATTGGTTGGATCTAGTCGCCCATTAAACGTCACTGTGTCATCCATATGGGGGCTCAGTGATCCAGTAATATTTATAACAGGCATTGCCAACGATGCATGTTTCTTTTTCATGGGGTCCATCTCTCTGTAGATATTGAGATCTGTTCGTCTCACATAACTGTCAATAAGCAGAGCTAAATTGGTGGGATTGACATTCCTCTCGAAGTAACTCTTATATACTTGAACTAAGTCATGGTTTCGTTCTTCAGTTTGCTGAAATTGATGTAAACATAATATACGAATGCTTATGACAATATACATATATTTTGAATTATCTCATTTATTGTGATTATTATCAAAATATTGAAATAAAATACAGTGTGTCCATAAAGTAACCCCTCCCTTGTTAACTTTTGAACGGAGTGGAATTTCCTTTGGAAAATGTTTTTTGTGGAATGGTAGTTTATAAGCTACCTTTTGACAGTGATAAAAAATGTCTATCCTTCAAAATGGCGGCCAGTGATAACTCATTCAAATTGTCTTTTGATTTTCTATACGTACGACTGCAAAATTTCAAACAACAATATTTATCCAAAACAAAATGGCGACACATTATGTTAAAATTGGATATGCGATTTCTTTGAATAAATGGCTTTAAACGAGCTCAATTGAAATAAAAAATATTTTTTGATATCTACAAATGTTCTCTGTCCCTTAGAATTGCATATGGGACAGGATTTCTGAGATTTGCTGAGCTTCAATAAAACGAGGTATTACACTACTTATCTACCCATTTGAATTTTTTTCTAATATGCCAACCATTTTCCATTTTACGTGACAAGAAGCTCTTGCAGAATCGAAAATATATTTTATCATTGCACTAAAGCTCTTTAATAGCCATTTATTCGAAAGGATCCTCTTGCGAGAGTTCTAAAATAATGTACCGCCATTTTGTTTTCGACCAATATTTTTGTTTGAAATTTGGCTGTCGCATAGATAATTGAAAAACGATTCGAATGAGGCCATGCCATCTAAAAAAATCTTTCAAAATGGCGCCTTTTTATCATTGTAAAACAGCAGCTTATGAACTATGTGAATATGTGAATAAATTATTATTATTGTTGACTTGACTTTCGAATAACTAATCCATTGGGAGTAACTTTTCATTTCCTTAGATTTATCTTCAAAATAATCAAACAATTTGGTATTCAAAATTTTTGGCTCCGATCGATAGTTTTTGTTCTATGGCGCGCCAAAGTTGGGGGTTGATTTGCTATTTTAAACAAAATCCGAAGTTTATCGCGGATTAAGACAAAGATGGCTACCGAGCAACTCTATAATATTTTTGTGCTACAAGAGTGAGGTTTTTCAAGTAAGCAGGTGCCCGATTCAATACATTTGATCTTATACAGGGTGGGGCACCGAAAACGAAACAGATCGAATATCTTCAAAACGCATGTGTTCTGAATAAAATGCAAAAACACGTCGATTTTTAATCCAAGGGGGACATCTTCCTATCATAACCTGAACTGTCATACCTCTCCCCTTGGTCACTATCACCCAAACAATTTGAATAGGGAAAGTAGTGAGTGTAACACATCATTAAAAAGGTAATTTCATAAGGAATTCAGCCATGCCAATTTTCGCTACCTAACTTTCTATTTAGGCGCCCTCTTGCGGGAAAAACAACTGTTTTACATTTTTTCCATTTTTTTTTCAGGTGGAATTTTTACCGTTTGCCTATTCCTATATTACATCAGTTATACTTGTACGCGTTTTCCCATCGAAAGTATCATCTTCGGCAGCTTTCACTTTTTGAATTACAACCTTTCTATATACGAATGTATCATGTATGCCAGATCATTTTATACCAGTCAATATTTCAGTTATGCTGCATAAGAAAATTGATGTATACAGACATATTGAAAATTTGTGGTCAAATTCAAATTCCGTCAACTTATACCTATTAATGTAACAAGATTATTATGCTATTTATAATAATCAAGGATGTTACCACGTGACGAGGCGCTCTTCCGAGATTTATTCAAATTGCATAATAACCAAGTTACATTCAGAGCTTTATCGTATCATTGACAACGATGATGTGAAAATAAAATTAACAACTTTGGTTATGTCACGTTATTGTCACATTACACTTACTCTCCCAAAATGGTGCCACATCAGATAATCCAGGACTCCCTGGGTCATTCCTTTTGATCTCAAATGTCTGGTATTAAGTTTCTGGTAACCCCATTCTATCCAACCTGCTTGAGTACTGACACAGTTAACTAGACATAAGGCAGATACTTGTTCTGGATGATTCAGAGCATATCGGCATAATATATTAGCTCCAGCACCAACGCCAAATCCAATAAATTGCTTGAGTCCAAAGTGGGTCATGACATAGCTGAGTTGATTAGCTAGTTCGTCTACTGTTGGATAAATATAGCTGAAAAAAAAAAGAATATTGAAGTACACGTATATTATACAGCGTGACCCATTTAAGATGGAAGCACTCTTATATAACTTACATTTTTCAACCGATTAAATGATTTTTGTTTCGTCCAAGAAGTTTACTAGGACACCAAATTTCATGAATAAATCTCCAACTAATTTTATTTTTCGAGCTAAAAAATCTAGAAAAATTACTAGCGATTTTTTCAGAAAAAATCTGACTACCCAACTGGATTCGCCACATTTTCAAATGGTTAATATGTGAATTGAGTTGAAATACGTCAATGAATAAAAAAGTTATAAGGGAATGAAATTTGAAAAATATGCCGTTTAATTAACCCAACAATTCAATTTCAGTACTTTAATCAAAACTTTGACTACACCACTGTATTGAGGGTGTGTCGAAATATCACTGACTATAAGCGAGGAATCACACTGATCGACTAGGACCGACCGTCCGCGACCGTCCACCTACGACCAAAATTTCCAACAAGTATATTCTTATCGCACAACTCACACTGTATAATCGTCATTGACCGTCCTCGACCGTTTTTCAAAGACCATATTCGAAATTGTAAGTCTGCTGGAAATTTTGATCGGTGTCACACTATCCTGACGTAATGTCATTTTGACACACATTTAGGATGAACTTTTGACTTCAACAAAACACATGTAAATAGGTATATTTCCTACCGGAAAAATAAAATGTTCTTCAGTATCACTACTGCTCATTATTTAAAGCAAAACTATTGATATTATGAATTTAACTTATTTTCAATAAATGAACAGACAATTCACATAACCTTTCAAATGTCAAATTAATGTCAGATTTACAAAATTATTCTAGTGGTCGGTCGTGGATGGTCGATCAGTGTGATTCCTCACTAATTTCATTGAAATCTGTTGATAAATAAAAATTATGAGATAAAATGACATTTTCCTGAAAATCCATTAAAATATTTTTCAATTTTATTATCTTATAATTTTTTTATTTATTCACAGATTCCGATGAAATTTTGACTAGTGATATATCGAAACCTCCTTAATATAGTGGTGATTTCCGAATTTTGATAAAAATTCTGAAATTGAATTTGTGGGTTGATTAAACGGCATATTTTTCAAATTTCATTTCCTTATAACTTTTTTATTGATTGACGCATTTCAACATAATTTACATGTGAACCGTTTGAAAATGGTGCGAATCCAATGATGTAGTCAGAATTTTTCTAAAAAAATAGCTAGTAATTTTTTTAGATTTTTGACCTGAAAAATAAGATTAGTTGGCCCTGAAAATGGAGATTTAATCATGAAATTTGGTGCCCTAGTAGACTTTTTGAATGTCTACCTAACGAAAACAAAAAAAATGATTCCAATGGTTTGAAAAATGTAAGTTTTATAAGGGTGCTTCCATCTTAAATGGGTCACACTGTATATAAAACAAATAAACTTTCCCCCGCAAACTCCCATAAAGTGGAAAATATGAGGCAAAAGTCAATTTCAACACATTACGGATATTAAATTATATATGACATCCATTTTTGCAATATTTGGTAAGGACACAATTACAAGTGCTAACTGTAATGAAACCCCTATCACAAATGTACTTCCTGAGTATACAATGAAATGCACGACTGGCGCGCTCCTATCATTACTGATATTACTAACAATTTTGGATTCATAGAAATTATATCGTAACAATTCTATTTACGTAAGGTTAGTTCGGGCCAGGTTAGGTTTGGCCAAAATAATAATAATAGTAATAAAAATAATAATAATACTCCCTCATAAACACTCGTAGAGTGTACCCAAAGGCATGGCCTGTGCGGGTAGAGGACGGCTATTATAATTATTTGCCGTGGCGCTCCGGGGCGACTTACTGATTTTTGGTGGCGCATTCACTTTTCAGCTGCAGGAAAACCCGGAAAACCTACAGCACCACCTCGGGTGGCCGGCGTGCACTCCAAGCTAGCACTAGCCGAGATTGGCATCTAGACAACACACAATACACTTGCTTTCAACATGGACTGTGGTCGTCTATCGATTCCGATATTGGGTACTTGAGAAAAAATCCCTCGTACCTACATCGGGGTGGAACCGACTACCGCTATACTGAAGTTCTGAACGGCCTGCGCCTCAGACCGCCAGACCACCGACCAAAAATAAATAAGTGCCTAATCTTTAACAAATTCAATGTTGTTTCATTAGAATCCAAGTTATTCTGTAATTGCAAACAGTTTTTGAGATACCAGAGAAAGAATAACGAGAAAACTGGGTTTTTAACAAAATAGGAGATTTTTGCCATCTTTCAGTGCGCTCTAGGGACCAAATCTTTCAATCGAAAAATAGATTTCCCGGGCCATCAGAAAAACAAGTGTTTCTAGTTTTATTGGGAATTTGATTTATTAATCACTTTTTGGCTTATATTACAACGAAGAAGTGTTTATTTAAAATATAATTTATTTTCTCATTATTTCATTATTATATATTTATTATAATTATGCTCTAATATTGCCTTTCCAACTAGTTCTAGCTATGTTTAAAGTCGATTGCAAATTTTTTCCAAACAGAAAAACATCACTTTTTTCATTACTATATCATTAACACATCATGCAAATAGTACTTAATTGTCATCCAGTTCTGAGCTATATTTAACGTAACTTCAAAATATAATGCAAAAGTTTTAAAGAACATAAGAACATTATTATTATTATTATTATTATTATTATTATTATTATTATTATTAAAAATCTTGTATTGTCATCGGTCTTTGCTACTTTATAATATTCGGACAACAAGAAGTGGGTGAAAATAAAATTAAAAATCCAGATTATCGTCCTACTATGATAGTCGAGGAGGACTACTTCTTGCCGGAGGTTGAGGAATGAGTAGTTCCAACAGATTCAGCACTTTCTCCACAATACACTCAATATCTTCCTTAGCATAAAGCAGTACGCGCACTGAATCCGCTCGACTCGGATCGGCACGGAACGGGTCGGATCGGCACGACGGTTACCCGCGCACTGATTCGACTGGCAACTAGTTCTCTTCCGGCGCGGCGTCACGCAAATCAGTGTCTCGAAAACAAAATGAGTTCATCTGGTTCATCATCGGATTCTAAGGAGAATATTATTATAGCTCTATGTTGTGAAGAAATCGAACAGCAAACTCCTAAAATTTGGATTCATGATATTAATCTAAGAAGAGAAACCTATAGAGAATTTTATCACTATATTTTATCAATGTCGGCCGTAGTCGAGTCGAACGGTATCTGCCGTTCCGATCCGAATGAGTGCGTGGAGGTAGGTATATTGAAATAGGAACAATGCAAAACGTTCGACAATGCCGTGCCGTGCCGATCCGAGTCGAGCGGATTCAGTGCGCGTACTGCTTGCTTAAAGTGGGATTCACAACAAAACTTTTTGCGTTTTGCTTTTTACGTTTCATATTCTGATTGGTGGAAGCAGAATCTGGAATAAAACGAGCGCAAAAAGCTAAATATTCTCAGCTTTTTGCGTTGCAAAATGCGTTGTGTTTACATCTCAGTGAAAATCTTTCATCAGGGCTTATGGATTCTCTGTGGGAATGTTTTTCAATGTGAGAGCGGATCATCATAAAAATATTGTTGTGACATTCGATAAAAGTTGTGTTAATTTTTTCTCCCAATTTTTTTGTGATTCCAGGGAATAGTATATTCTGTTAAATTTTCTACTTTTACATCTTGATGGTCTCACCCAATATTCTCTTTTTGTACGATTCATTTTTCCCTTTAAGTGCAAAAGAAGGAGCAATTTACGTCTCTTCCAAATTTCATGTATAATATACATTATTTAAATTATTATTTTTGTGATGATTTCTTCATTTTGCTCTGCCAAAGCAATGTTATGTTATGTTTATGTTTCTTGTTGAGAAGTAAATCGAAAATGTTTGACGTTTTTGTTGTGAATGGCATTATTGCGTCAGTTTAATTTCAGATTCTGCTTCACCAATCAGAATACGAAACGTTAAAAGCAAAACGCAAAAAGTTTGGTTGTGAATCCCACTTAAGGCAACACCGGTCTCTCGTCTTTACCGTCGGAACTGTAATAGCTGTAAGGAATTCAGCCGGAATTTTTTCAGGGAGGCGCGACTCGGTGCGGCACGGTTCCGCGCGTCTCAGTGCGCTTCAACTTTAACTCTGACGGAGTTTATGGTGATACTTGCCGCGGAGAGAGTTTTTCACTGTGGTTACCTCTTGGGAGTGGAGTTGTTTTACCCTTAGGTGAGTATACGTCTCTTCGGCATTAAGATGATAAAATTCCATTCCGATAGCATGCGTGTACTCTTACACCACCCTCAAGGACTGAACTGAAGTCCTTTTATCCGGAAGCATACGTTTCAAGGTCATCCATGTAAAATAAATAAATGACCTTGTGCGATTGCTGGGGGTGCCGCATTTGTATCCACGGGCTTTCCTGAGTGCAACTCTTCCTGGAATACGCCTTTACTGCATGGAGTCGTGCGTGATGCATCTGTCAATGAGCTGGTTCTCCTTGCAGCTAGCGACCCCCTTCTTTCATCCCCTTTGCTCATATATCCGTTCATACACTGCATCAACTGCGGAGAGGATTCGCATATATAACGTGCGTTTAAGCATGTAATCAGTCTGTAATTTATTCGATCAGACAAATCTCCGTTTTTAGGGATGAGCACGATTCGTCCCTCGACAAACCAATCCGGAATCTGCCATGAGTTGAAAACTCTTGCCAGACGGTGGTGGGTGATTGGAATTTTTTTCGACCAATAGTTATTCAACCCATCAGGGCCTTTAAACCTTAAGCTTCTTCCGAAAGTTTTCCACTCGATCGAGAAGGTTTTTCCCGGAACATTTACACTTCTTGGCCGCCACTAGCATTTGTATCTTATCAAGACAGTGCTGTTTAATGATTAATATCACGCCTTGATTTAGTGTGTGGTGAGCTCGTCTTAGTTTTGCGACAAATAAAAATTATGTAATTATTAATAACCCTGTATACTGTATACGAAGTCTTAGAACGTTTTATTACAATTCGAGTCGACAATGTTAAGATTACAATTATTCACCCTAACTTTATATAAGAAAATAATCGCCACACTACTGATTTTCTAAAGATAAGTAAGTAACAACCGTCTCCCTGCATGTCCCATGGATCTCGTTGTGCCCGTGGAGACATTTGATCAGGAAACCATTTTCTACATTATACAAAATACACTACTGATTTTCTAAAGAAAAGTAAGTAACAACCGTCTCCCTGCATGTCCCATGGATCTCGTTGTGCCCGTGGAGACATTTGATCAGGAAACCATTTTCTACATTATACAAAATAATCGCCACACTACTGATTTTCGAAAGATAAGTAAGTAACAACCGTCTCCCTGCATGTCCCATGGATCTCGTTGTGCCCGTGGAGACATTTGATCAGGAAACCATTTTCTACATTATACTGAATTTTCAGCCAATTCGATTGGGACCCATTTTCCATAAGTACCGTGCGGGGTTTGATTTATAATTAAATTTAATATTATTCAGTAACTGAATGTAGTTTGAGCAGATTCTGAGCTTCAATGTAATTATAAGCACAGAGAGTTTTCCACAACGGAATAAATTTTGGCCTTTTTCGGCGAGCTCTAGCGGCCAAATTGTTCACCAAAAAATATATTGGAAGCATGCTTTTTGTGCAGGAGAAGTTCATGTACTTTATTTTTGTATGGAATGACCTAGCTCGAAAAGTAACTATAGTAACTAGTGAGAGAAAAACTACTCTATTTTATTCCTGGCCAAAACACTGTATGATTGAACTATACACATATTCTATTGTTTTGAGAAATCTTCAAGATTTCAGAAATAACGGTATGTATTTCAGAGCGCACGATCTATATATTTTAACCTCTGTTTTGATAATCGGCAGCATGTAGCCTAATTGAGAGTATTTATATCAATATGGATAAAGGTAGACACGTTGCAGGACTCTTCTTTGATTTGTCCCGCGCTTTCGACTCCATTAATTTGGACTTCATTGAAAGCAAAATGTATAACTTGGGATACAGAGGAGTATTTCTAGATTGGGTGTGTGATTATCTTCATCACAGACAAATGCTCGTTAAAGTGGAGAACAATTTTTCCAACAAGCATTCCTTGAACATAGGTGTTCCGCAGGGTTCAGTGTTAGGGCCATTAATATTTTTATTATTCGTCAACGATATGCCCCAACACATCGATACTGAACTGTTGGCCTTATTTGCAGATGATACTTCATTAGTGGTTACAGGCCGTATTCCTGAAGAATTAGTATTATCCACTAAACATCATAGAATGTTTCGATAGATGGTGTCAGCAAAATTGCTTGATTTCGAATGTCTCCAAGGCAGAGTGTATATATTTTTCTTTCCAGAATACTACGAACTCATTACAATTTAATCTAAATGGAACAAATATTGTGTCTACTCGGAGCACAACATTTTTGGGTATACATTTAGATCAAACCTTACGTTTTACCAATCACATCGACATAGTCAGTAAAAAGCTGAATAAATCTAGATTTGCAATATCACGCATACAGTCGTCAATGCCAACTGAGTCTTTGTTGACGGTGTATTATAGTCTTGTCTACAGTCACTTGTCCTATAATGTCGTTCTATGGGGAAATGCAGTAAACAGTGGAAGAATTTTCACATCTTTCACACTTTTTGGATAAAACATTGTATGCCACTCGTGTGTTATGTTTCCTAAGTCACTTGAGAATTTATATATATATATATATATAAAGTAAAAAACCATAAAATGGCTTCGTGAGGGGAATAATGAATACAAAGGAGAAAATTAGTGGGTAAACCCTCATAATGCAACCGTAGACGGATCCGTTTCGGACTCATTAGACCTCTTCAGTACGGTATAGCCAAGTGTAAAGTTGTGCAACACTTGAACGCAAGATCACACAAATATAGGAGTCAACCACAGGAGTCAGCAACACATTTGTGGTTAAAGTCAGAACACCTCGTGTTTACAAGGCTTGAACTAACATTACCACGGAGGCAACTATAGCTACCTGCGTGACATCCTAACCCAGGAATATATAAATAAAGTAAAAAACCATAAAATGGCTTCGTGAGGGGAATAATGAATACAAAGGAGAAAATTAGTGGGTAAACCCTCATAATGCAACCGTAGACGGATCCGTTTCGGACTCATTAGACCTCTTCAGTACGGTATAGGATGTCACGCAGGTAGCTATAGTTGCCTCCGTGGTAATGTTAGTTCAAGCCTTGTAAACACGAGGTGTTCTGACTTTAACCACAAATGTGTTGCTGACTCCTGTGGTTGACTCCTATATTTGTGTGATCTTGCGTTCAAGTGTTGCACAACTTTACACTTGGCTATACCGTACTGAAGAGGTCTAATGAGTCCGAAACGGATCCGTCTACGGTTGCATTATGAGGGTTTACCCACTAATTTTCTCCTTTGTATTCATTATTCCCCTCACGAAGCCATTTTATGGTTTTTTACTTTATTTATATATTCCTGGGTTAGGATGTCACGCAGGTAGCTATAGTTGCCTCCGTGGTAATGTTAGTTCAAGCCTTGTAAACACGAGGTGTTCTGACTTTAACCACAAATGTGTTGCTGACTCCTGTGGTTGACTCCTATATTTGTGTGATCTTGCGTTCAAGTGTTGCACAACTTTACACTTGGCTATACCGTACTGAAGAGGTCTAATGAGTCCGAAACGGATCCGTCTACGGTTGCATTATGAGGGTTTACCCACTAATTTTCTCCTTTGTATATATATATATATATATAGTAAAATACAGTATAGTATATACAGTAAAATTGGTAACCTATGTTGGAATCCGTAAATCCGATTTTTAAAATAAAAAATTTTAACAATTTTAAATGTAACGTATTTTATGAAAAAATTTTAAGACATCCTACCAATTTTACATGTTTATATCAACTTTCATCTTGCACAATGTGTCACTTATGGTTGAATAACATCGCGTCTCACAATCTCAACAAAGATGTAAGTTAACAATACATATATTTTTTTATATTACTTACACATGCAATTTGTAGTATCCCTGATGATGGAAATGATTTATTAAATTTCCGAAAGCTTGGACAAACTTTAAAGTAGTACTCTTTGATTTTGCTGCAAAGCCCCACTATTTACTAGTTCCATATATATACATAAAATATTTCTCGCGTGACTTATTTTCAACTTTTATATTATTGTGACTGTGATACTACTTGGTGTATATACAGTGTGATAACATTTTAGGTGATGAAAAATAAAAATATCTTGATAAAACTTAGTTTTCATTAAAACTTCAACAACACTTGATCGATCCTCAATTTCAGTACACCGATGTATTTGGGATTGAATTCCCTTCAAAATGATGTATCATAAGTATAGTAGTCCCATTGAAAATTCTGAAGTAGGGGGTGCTGGGGTTGACAACACAATGATGGTGTATTTGGTGAAAGTGTTCCCCCTTGAAATAAAAATCGACGGGTCTGAGCGATTTTCAATTTTTTTCATGAGTTCGGATATTAGGGGGGTGACAAGTTTTAGCTTGGACACACTGTATACAACTATTTTCAGTTAACATGTAACATTATATGATTTTTTTAGTATTTTTAAACATAGAGATTGTACCCACTCATTAAATAACGCTTTTTTAATAAGGATTATTTTCTTCGCACAATAAAGCATATTTGATTTGATTTTTATTATGTATTGAGCAAATTTGAACAAAAGTTCATAGATCTCACATAGACATGGATCTTTGATTCTAATAGGTCTATAGTTTCAATCAGAATACTTACTCCTCTGGAAGAGTGTAGGCACCTTCTTCTTGTCCCGGGGCATTGACGTGATATACACAAAAGTTTTCTAATAATGCTCTCATGTCTATATAGTTGAAGAAGGCCTGGAAACTGGAGATATCTGAAATGTCGATGAATTCAAATTGAAATATTGTACATACCTATACATATTATGCGAGAGAACACAACAGGTAATAACTTTCTTCAGAGCAAATAGTTGATATTTGGGATCTCTCATGTCAATACAATATGAATATCTATCAGATTTTGTTCAATGTCCAGCGTTTTTCATTTTTCAATTTTCATGTAGAATGTAACGAGATTTTTATTCGATTTATAATAATCGAGGATGTCGCAAGGTGACAAGGCGCTCTGCGCCGAGTCGCCTAATTATTCAATTTTGGTTATGTCACGTTAATGTCATTTAAGCGTGCGATTTGGTATCTAGAGTATTATAATATATATTTATAAGGATCATAATGACGATCATTATGGTACCAGCTGTGAAGATTATCAGACGAGGCATCAGCCTAGTTTGATAACACAGCTACTTAGTACCATAATGATTGATTATGATCCGATGATTTTTGAGTTTCTGATATTTTTTCATTATAGTCCTCAGTACTCTGACGAATCATTATAGTACTCAGTGCTATAAAGTATGTCATTTTTACATCTATATTTTTTTCAATAGACTCCTCAGTACTCTAACGAATCCTTATAGTGCTCAGTGCTATAAAGTATGTCATTTTTACATCTATATTTTTTTCAATAGACTCCTCAGTACTCTAACGAATCCTTATAGTGCTCAGTGCTATAAAGTATGTCATTTTTACATCTATATTTTTTTCATTAGAGTCCTCAGTACTCTAACGAATCATTATAGTACTTAGTGATATAAAGTATGACATTTTTACATCTATATTTTTTTCATTATAGTCCTCAGTAGTCTAATAAATCATTATAGCAATCAGTCCTATAAAGTATGTCATTGTGACATCCATATTTTTTTTCATTGTAGTCCTCAGTACTTTAATAAATCATTATAGTACTCAGTCCTATAAAGTATGTCATTGCGATACTAAAAATGAAATCCATAATAATGTCATTATGACACGTCGGAATATAAAGTAACTAACGTATTATATTGTTGATAATGTATTATGAGTTGTTATGGTATTATGATTTAATCCCCAATTGGGGATTATATGCGAGAGAAGCAAACCTTGCTTCAACAAAATGAACGATTTCTATGAGTGATATTTTTGATTAACATTCTCCCTATCTAATTCATTTAATGAATTTTCAATGAAAACTAGGGTTAATTAAAAAATCAACTATCTGAATGAAAATGCGAATTTTCACTTTCAGATTTTTTCTTATCAGTTAGAGTCTTTTCACAATATCTATCAGATGTAGTTCAAAGTCCAGCGCGGCTTTAGCCGGGAAAGTAGTTGTTTTCTGTTGGATATTACCATAAAAATCACATTTTCAATTATTTATTTTCATGGAGAATATAACAACATTATTATGCCATTTTAATAATCACGGATGTTGACAGCTGACGAGGCACTCTGCGCCGAGTCGCCTGTGCAACTTCCTACAAATATTTAAATTGCATAATAATCAAGTTACATTCAAAGCTGTCGACTTTCGACAGATTGATCTGAAATTTGGTACACACCTTGAGTTCTGATGACAATACAATTATGTGTATTCATTATCATTGTAAATTCAAGATGACAGTCGCCACAAAATATACGTATCAAATGAAAAGGCTCCACTAGTATCATCATTAAAAAATTTCAAATCCAAGTTGCCTCCCACCATAATGGCTAATTATATATTTTTTTCAACCCCCTCAATATGGGTATCAAATGGATTGGATTGACTAGTAGTAAAGAGTACACCATGAAAAACTTTCAAATCGAAGATGGCCGCCGCCACAAAATGGCAGATTACATATTTTACATATTTATTTTATATAGAAAACCGTAGAGTTGTATTTTTCCCAATACTCTAGGGCTAACATTAATAATTTGAACGTATTCATAGCCCTCTAGATTCAAAAATGAATTTAAAAATTTAAAAAAATGTTGGTTACAAAAAGTAACAAATGATACATGGTTGAATTCAGAATGTCAAAAAAACTGAATATATGTCTCATTTGGTAACGTAAAGCCGGGCATTTCATGACTATGTGGTACTATTCGGCGAGACACACGCCTCCTGCAAAGCTAATGCGTGTGGTATATTGCATTCAATGTAGATAATGCTTGCAGTTAGTTTGTGAGGCTGGTTGTTTCGATGATAACCCCGGAAAAGGCTGAGGCAAAAAACCGGGTCAAGGTACTTCGCGTTTTAGTTATTCCTTTCTTCTTGGTTCCCTACGGAAACGGTTCTTCCCTTCGCTCCTGGAAGATTTCCAGCGCTAGATAGATGAGCCCCCCATGTTTGAGGGGCTCATTATCGTACACCCTGTGAGCTTGGTAATATCCTTGGTGAGAGGACTTTTATCGATGTGGTATTTATAGAACTTGTATGACAAGTTACGTATACAGGGTGTTCCTTAAAGACATGCTAATATTTGAGGGGGTGATTCTTTGACTTATTTTAAGGAAAAAACTTTCTATAAACGTATGTCCTAAAAGTCCTAACTTTTGAGATACAGGGTGATAAAGTTTTGAAAAAAAATCAGTTTTTTAATAATAACTGAGATAATATTGTAGACGTTTTTATAATATTTGGTACATGTCTTCTATGCATCAAGGTGCATTTTTTAATGCACAAACATTTTCATTTTCTCAACCAGTGGCGTCCGTACGGGTTTTGCATTGAATATTTTTGGAGAAAAAAATACTACGCCACCGCTTTCTCCTGAAAAAAAATACTTTTGAGATCCTCATTTATTTTTGAGCAAATTTGATCTCTTGAGTTTTCTTTGTCCGCCGCATGGTTTTCGATTAAAAAAATAAAAATCGTTTCATTTCAGGATCAATTCTTCAAAAATCTGATGCGGTGTGGAAATGTTTGTGCATCGACTGAAAGCAAATTGAGGGATCAGATTTGTTCCAAAATGAATGAGAATCCAAAAAAATGTGTAATTCTTGTCAGATGCTCGGTTCTTGATTAAAATAATTAAATTGAAATTGTTTCATATCGCAGTAGGTACCTAACATTTTGTTGACAATAAATCGTCCGATAGTAATTTAGCTACCTCTTTATAATTGATATTTCTTTTCACCACTTCACTTATAATCTCCCAAGTGCTTGAATTATTACCTGAATGGATTTACGATATTAATTCAGCTACCTATCTTAAATACAGTTTATCATATTCGTTGGATAGGTCGCGGAGGACCTCAGCAATGGCCAGCAAGATCCCCTGATCTCAACAGTTTAGATTTCTATGGGGGCACCTTAAAACTCTAGTGTATAAAACTCCCGTTAATACTTTAGAAGATTTAAGAGAGCGAATAGTTGCCTCGTGTGAAACTATTCGAAATACGCCGGGAATATTTCAACGTGTGCGTAATTCCATGCGTAGACGGGCGGAAGCATGCCTATTAAGTGAAGGTGGCCATTTCCAACAATTTTTATAATCAGTGTTAGTATTGTCAATAATTAATGAATTTGATCCGTTCATTTAAACTTACTTTTATACAATAAAATAAAATTTGTTTTTGTACAAGCTGAAATCCATATTTTTTTGATTCTCATTCATTTTGGAACAAATCTGATCCCTTTATTTGCTTTAAGTCGATGCACAATCATTTCCACACCACATCAGATTTTTGAGGAATTAATCCTGAAGTAAAACGATTTTTATTTTTTTAAGCGAAAACCATGCGGCGGACAAAGAAAACTCAAGAGATTAAATTTGCTCAAAAATAAATGAGGATCTCAAAAGTTTTTTTTTTTGGAGAAAGCAGTGGCGTAGTATTTTATTCTCCAAAAATATTCGTATATGTCGGAACTGAGTCGACGCCTGCAAGCTCCCTTAAAGTATCCACTCGAAGGTATCTTCTACTGTTAGTAATAACACGGAGTACCTTGTTTTGCATCCTGTCTAGCCTCATAAGAGGAGTCATTTTCAGGCTGCAAAACACCGGACAAGCGTATGATTATTTGTTTGTAAATCAGGACTTTATTGTCCTGACTTAATTTCGAGCCTCTGGCTATCAGAGGGTAGGTGCGCTTGAGCGCAGCTCCAGCCCTCTGAAATCTTGCAGTGCTCACGTTCTCAACAGCCTCGCCATTGATCATCAACTTCCTATAAAGTTTTGAGTGCGTATACTTCTTAGTGAAGTTGATGGTCTCTGACTTGGCCGGATTAACCACGATCTTGTTCTCCGTCAAATAGGGTACGACCTTCCTATCCAAGTGAACTTGGATCCTATACTATCCACTCTCTCGCACTGAGGAAAATCGTACGTATTTAAGGAGTACAAGTGTGGTGACAAACTTGAGCCCTGGGGGACACCCGCCTCGATCGGAAACTCAGAGGAGCGAGTGTTATTAACCCACACCATAAAAGTTCTCCCAACAAGGTAGGAAGTCGCCATATATGAGGGCATGCCTGCTAACAGCATTTTAGCGATAATACCTTCAACCCATACGGAGTCAAAGGTTTTTTTCATGTCCAGCAGGACCATGACTGTGTTGAGTCCACGTTGAGCTGCCTCTTTCACCCCGTGTACAATTCTCACGACTTGTGATGTGGTGCTATGACCTTTTCTGAAGCCGAATTGCACATCGGGGATCATTTTGAGTTTCTCCTCGAGGCTCAACAACCGTCTTAAGAGGATCTTCCCGACCACTTTGGCGATCACACTCAAAAGCGAGATCGGGCGGTAGCTGTCTAGTTTGTGGCCATCCTTACCCTGTTTCAGAATAGGTATCACCAGTGCCTTCTTTAGACAATCTGGGTAATACCCCCATTTAATAATGGCGTTTATTAGGTGGATAAGCTGAGCGAGGACTTTCCGCGAAAGGTTCCTAAGCAAAATGGCGTCCAAGCCGTCCAGGCGCCTTATTCGTCGGAAGCCTTTTTATGACTTCCGTTAACTCCTCATAGTCTGTCATAATTTTGGCAAATCTATGAGGGCCAATAGGGAGGGAGACAGACTCTCTAAAGTCTTCCGTTATCTTAGATTTTCGTCTATGTCCCTCACTAACGTCCGGCGCCTTTTTATGGACGCCTTCGAAGTGCACCCCGAACAACTCTGCCTTCTGAGGGTCCGTCGCTAGTTTCTCGTTACCACTCTCCATGGCCGGAATAGGCGCAAAGCGTCTCGAAATCCGCTTTGACATCCGCCACAGAGAATTGTCTCGAAGATCCAGCTTCTCCAGTTTATCCTTCCACACTCTATCGTTGTTTTCGTTGATCAGCTCCGAAATCTCCCTTCCTAACCTAATCATGTCATCCTTATGAGTAGGATTTCGAGTGGCTTGCCACTTCTTTCGGAGGGAGTTTTTCAAAGCGATCAACTCCTTAACGTGAGGTGGAAGGATATTCCGGTTACTCCTCACCACTATCTTCCTGATGGTACGCTCACGAGCAACTCGAATATTATTAATTAGAGTAAGGGTAACCTCCTAAATTTCATCTTTTGAGATGTTTGACTTGATCAATGTCATAGCATTCAAAAGCCTTCGGAACTCTTTCCAATCTGCATTCCGATAATCGTACTTTGACATAGGAGGACGTTCGTCCATCCTGCACTTTAATCGGAATACAACTGGATCGTGATCCGAAGTCATCTCGTGGATGGCCTTGAGTTCACTCATATTAGTAATATTTTTGTTTACCACCAGGTCGAATATGGTCGGAGTGGTCTCGTTCCAGGGGTAATGCGTTGGCTCCTCCGAGTGCACAATTACCGCATTATTATCCAAGGTGTATTCCCACAGCGTCTTGCCATTGGCATTCGGCTGTGAACTACCACTCCACTCAGGCCTCCTAGCATTAAAATCACCAGCCAGCAACACCTTATGGCCGGTATTACACAGATTCTCCAAATCAGCACAGGAGAATTTCTTTATCAGGAAACTAAAGTACTTATACTCTTATCACATCGAACTTACAGTTCAGTCCGAGATCGTGGTACGTCACGATAGCTGGTTTATTTCTGGAACCCTGTACAGCTATAACGATATTACCACGGTCAGTCTCTACTATTTCCTCCTGAACAGAAGAATCATCCCTCGACAACGAACGAGTGGAGGGAAACTGAAGTTGTATATTCTTCAATTCTATATCATCCATACTGTCGGAAGGCATAGTCCTGAAACACATAATTTTTTTTATAAACAACTCAGTTCATTTGTATAATTACAGGCTGTATTTTGTAGGTCTTCCACTACTAACTGACATCTCGAAATGAATGGGATTAGAAAAACTCAATTTAATCGAATAAAAATTGTGCATTTCATGGTTGATTCAAATGATGTCACTGAATTGAACATATCACAAATCGTTTTCGAAATAATAGAAAAAAATTTAAAAATAAAAAAGTTTTCGATGAACACTGTTCCATGATTCTTTCTGGTCCATTTCAATTATTTTCATTACATTTCTCGCTGCAAGGGCGTCTCGCAACTTATTTTTTTCAAATAGGGGCCAGTATTACAATTGACTTAACTTTCCTGGATTCAGAAATGCATTACACTTCATACTAATAAAATAATAATGATAATAATTATAATAATAATCCATTGCACTCAGGATAACCCGTGGATACAACTGCGGCACCCCCAGCAGCCGGAGGCATAAAGTCACCCATTTATTTTATATGGATGACCTCAAACTGTATGCCTCTGGAGAAAGGGACCTACATCAATCCTTGAGGGTGGTGCAAGAGTACACGCATGCTATCGGAATGGAGTTCGGGATTGACAAATGTGCCACAGTTCATCTGAAAAGAGGACGGTGCGAAGGATACGGAGAGGATGTCTGGTATGTGACCATGAAAAAGCAGGGATTGGAGCATTTCTTTTCAAGGCAGCAATCCGGGCAGCTGATGAACTTGGTCTCGTATTCGAGACTGAACGGGCGAACCCAAACTCTGTCACCAAGTTGGAACCCGTTCAGCAAAAAGCTCACATGGAAGCTGCGGAGACTGAGGCCCTCCTGCAGCTGCACAAAGATAAGCCAATGCACGGGGTCTTCTTCAAGAACATTGACTTATCCGAAAACCTGACCTTTGCTTTCCTCAGGTCAAGTGAGCTGAAGTCGGAGACCGAGAGATTCATAATGGCCTGCCAGGATGGTGACTTCAACACCCTGGTCTACCGTAGCCGCGTGATGGACACTAGATGCATGTCGTGGGGCCCCTGAGACCCTTACGCATTTGCTGTCAGGATGTCCAGCATATGCGATCTTAGCCTATATCCACAGGCATAACGCGGCTCTACGAGTGTTGTACTACCATATACGACACTAGTGTTGTACTACCATATACGACACTCCCACGGTATAGAAGAGACACTGGTGTTGCCTTATGCTCCGGGGAATATTGAGTCCGTTGTGGAAAATGAGAAGTGCCGAATATATTGGAACTACTCATTCCCCACCCTCAGGCAAATACAAGCCAATAAGCCTGATGTAGTCCTCCTCGACAATCAAATTAAGACGATTTTCGTCATGGAGTTTTCGGCTCCTGGCGAAACGAACATTGTCCGAAAAGAGGAGGAGAAACGGACTAAATATCGAGACTCACTCTTTGAACTCCGCAGGCTCTACCCAAACCATTCTGTTAAAATGGTGGTTCTCATGATAGGGGTCCTTGGTGGTATGATGGACACACTGCTCTTGAACTTAAAAATCATACCTGCTTGCTTTAACATGGCAGAAATCTTAGCCGGACGAATGCAGAAGGCCGTCATACTTGATTCACTGCGTCTGCTCAGGGCACATGATTCTCGGACCCAGTAATCACTTACCCCACGGACGTGGGAAGTGGTTATCTGGGAAAACGATCCAGCGCGCCCTCCAGATGTATTGGGGCTTCGGAGACAGGGCCTGAATGGAACATCCTTGTAGGAAAAATAATAATGATAGCATTTCTTTTCAAGGCAGCTGTCCGTGCAGCCGATGAACTTGGTCTCGTTTTCGACTTTGAACGGGTCAATCCAAACTCTGTAACCGAGTTGGAGCCCGTTCAGCAAAAATCTCACATTAATGCTGCGGAGGTTATCTTGAACGATGGAAAATAGCGACTAAAGTTTGTCTTTCAGTCGCAGATGATTCCACAAAAGATTTTATGAATTTCCTATTCATATTTTCGAACTAAAATAAGCCAATGCATTGATTCTTCTTCAAGAACATCGAAGACCTTGGCTTATCCAAAAATCTGACCTTCGCATAATATTGAATGACTAATTTGATTATTGATTTGAACATGTTCGATTTTATGGTCAAGATATTTTCTAGATTTCTGAGTAGATGTGAATGCGAAACTGTTATCAAAGGCCTTTGATAAATCAAGAAATATATTTACCTTAATAGTTTTCAGATGTTAGATTCTATGAGAACAAACTGAAGTGAACCAAATTGGAAGAAACATGAAATGAAGGAAAACGTCGTTTCTACATATTTTCCAATTTCGAAAAAATAAAACGAGCCATAACGATTTTTTTTTTCAAATATTTCAATTACTTACGGGTTTTTGATATTTTTATCAAGAGATATTATAGAATTGTTTTCTAAAACGAGCGACTTGTGTCTAATTTTACCAAACTTATCAGTACCCATTCTAGAGATGCCTTAGAAGTGATGTAACATAAAAATACGGCATGCATATCCCTGTGGAAATTTTCTAAGAGCTATGAAATGACTGATCAACTACTTTACTCCAAAAACGTCATAATATGAAATAATAACAAACCACGTATGCACAAATTAAAGAAAATTATATGTGAAAGCAAAATGTGTAGAATGTTCCTTACCCCAGAAGGGCTGCCTCTTCAGCTAATCCAGAAGAAGGCATATTTCTGTATGTGTTAATGTTTGCACTATCAGTCCTAAAACAAGAAACATAAAACTATACCATCTACATCTACCTATTTGATTCGCTAATGGAAATAATCAAAATAATTTAGCTGAAAATATAACTGTGCACTAAGTCGTCAGCATCCATTTCAAAAACTTATTCAAACATTGAAATATTACTAATTTTAATGAACAAATGAGACATGCATTGAATATGAAGCAAACAAGTGCTAAAATATGAATAAGCTTCTTGATATTTCCTCGAAAGATATTGTACCAAACGAATGCATTTTTCGGCAAATAGATATTCATTCATCTGGTCGTTGATAGCCTTTGGAAACACGGGGGCATAGAACAAAAAAATAATTTGTGTTCTGGCTTGATTGGGATTTTATTTTGGTTCATTGTCTACAAAAGTTCTATTGACTGTAACACGGTTCCTTCAATAGTTTTGGGAATATTTGCAAAAAAACAAAAAAGTTGATTTTTTTTTAATATTTCTTTTTTAAAAACTTCCACAAAGCAATTTTGCTGGGGCGAAAACAGGGGTTTTCGGTAACGAACTACCTTATAAACTTCCATAGTTTGGTCTACTAGTCTGTTGCAAAACTGAAGTATGGTGAATAATGTCAAAAATATTTATTTATTTTTTCAATTTTTATTGAAGTTCTATACAGTGCATGTCACCTTTTTTAACGGAATGTAAAATAGCGAAATAATGGAGATACTAATATATATTATATATTATTAATTGACAATAATTTTAGGGTATACGTAGACTTGTGCCTAAGATGACTTAGGATATTGCCTTCTCAGTTGCTTTTGTGTTTTGAAACTGTAACATATGTTTATAGTAACAATCAGTGTCGGGTTTAGCTGGGGGTTGAGACTATCAGCCTCCGGTGGTAGATTTTCTGAGGCAGTAGGTAAAGAAAACGCCGGCAAAAACAAGCGGGGATCTTCGGGTTTGTGAGAAAATTTCATTAACTTTCATCTTAGGCGACCGCAATACATTACACATGTAATCGATGATAGAGGATATACATATTGAATAGCTTATCAATTTTGAATATAACCAATGGCTTGTTATTCTCAATTTTGATAAAGCCTGAATACACTGTAGTTTTACCCCAACACCAAACCCATTTTCTCATATTAGTCACCATGGGACCATCTTCTGTACTTATATGATTGGCCTAACTTATACTTTTCTAGTACCAGACAATGCGTTCTAATCATATTTTATCATTTATTTCTTCATTTTTTATGATAATAGCGAAATAATGCAGATACTATTAATTGAGAATAGTTTCAGGGTCCTAGCCAGTACTTGTTTCGACAGAGTGTACTCATATGTACACATTTAATCAGGTATATCACCCGTCCAAGAAAGCTGGCAACTTAGGAATTGTTACATTCTGAGAGACAAGTCTGACAAACCAGCCATAGTCTAATGATTTCTATGAATTTACTCAACATACTGTGGTCAGTCAAGCGAAACTAAAAACTGGTGTTTCATCAGGTACACTATCAAAGTTGTCATACCTAATAAGGTAATAACATGAATTTTCCAAAGATGAAAATTGTTAATCAAAATACCTTATGCATATAAATTAAATTTATGTCAGTCAATCAGCTGAATTTGGATCAGAGCTGGTCAGTCAGCCACATGGGGTATACTATAGCTCCTTATCTATTTGGGATAAAAAATGCTTCGAATTAATGTTGTAGAAAGCATTGAAACCTATGATCCAAAAATACTTGTCACCATACAGGGTGTGTCGTAAATGTGTGACTTATCAAAGTAATATTTGTTGAATGAAAACCCCTTTATATTTCCAGAGGATTGAATTCTCGTTGAACTTTGGGAAATATGATATGATTTCCAATCCCAGAAACCCTTTTCAACGAAATCTAAATATAACTACAAAACTCATCCAACAACTCACCAAAGTTTTATCATACTCAGATGACTGGTAAAGTAAGAGTTTTTTCTCATCATTTCGATTTTTTCTCGAAATTTCGAATTTAATGTCGAAAATTCGAGTTATTTGTCGAAATTTCCGTTTTAATGTAGAAAATTCGACTTATGTGTCAAAATTTCCGTTTTAATATCGAAAATTCGACTTTTGTGTCGAAATTTCGACTTTCGTGTAAAAATTTCGACTTTTTTCTAGAAATTTCAACATTATAGTCAAAATAATTAAATATGAACATAATAGTCGAAATTTCGACAATAGAGACGAAATTTTGAGAAAAAAGTTGAAATTTCGAGAAAAAAGACGGAAACTATGACTTCAATGTCTGAATTTTATTCTAAAGAAGCTAGCAAAGCCACACACGAATTTCGACTCGGAATGGGTTACATAATTTTAGGCTCATTTTAGGCTGATTTTTATTACTATATTCACGAATTTTTTGCTCTCCTCCTTCATGTAAAAATCCGTGGCTTTGCTAGCTTCTGCCGAACTCAGCAGAGCCATACTTTAAAAATAAATAAAAATGTAATTTGATATAGCCAAATTGTAGAGCCCATTTTAGGCTTATTTATAACCATATTTAATTTTTTTTTACTCTTTTCCTTCACAGAAAAATATGTGGCTAGCAAAGCGAACTCAGCAAAACCATTTTTGAAACATAACATTTTTCACCGATTCGAAATTGTGATATTTTAGGAATATTTTTAGGCTAATTAATTACCCTTGTTTCATATTTTTTTCTCCTCGCGTTTTCTAAAAAAACTGGATTTATTGACTAACGCATAGGCCGAATATGGTAATAAATTAGCCTAAAATAGGCTCTACAATTTGGCTATATCAAATTACATTTTTGTTTATTTTTAAAGTATGGCTCTGCTGAGTTCGGACGAAGCTAGCAAAGCCAAGGATTTTTCTATGAGGGAGGAGAGCAAAAAATTCGTGAATATGATAATAAATTAGCCTAAAATTATGTAACCCATCCCGAGTCGAAATTCGTGTGTGGCTTTGCTAGCTTCTTTAGAATCTGAATTTCAACGTCGAATTTTCGAGATTATAAGTACACGAAATTTCTAGAAAGAGTCGAAATGAAAAAAAAACTCTTGTGGCCTCCTGTCCATCAAACAAATTCTATTGATTTTTTAGATCATCAAATTTCCTAAAAAATTTTCCGAAAAATTAATTTCCGTGATAATAAGTCCGCAATCACAGCACTTTTTGTTCCTGACCCCCGCTTATTATTTCATGTGAAGAAGTTCTCTTTCCTTCTCCGTTGTGAGACATTTTAAGTGTACGACTCCGGCGTGAAAACTTTATGTACTTTCTTACTGAATAAATCGAGAACAAAACACAAGAACTGGTCAAAATTTTGACAGAAATTTTGTTTTTGAATAAAAAATAAGTGTTCCGTTTTTCGAATCGGTCGTAAGAGTGGTTCATGAAATACTTATGTGTTTAAGACACATTTCTGCACTGCTCTCCTATACCGTACATGTAAAAGTGGTCGATTTTCTTATCAATTATCTCAAAAACAGAACACAAGAGAGATTTCAAACTTTGGGGGACTAAAAAGCAATATGTCATCCATTTCATATATCGATATCAGCCTTTTCTTAAGAAAACCGTCTGAGGGAAGTACTAGTTTAAGCCCCAGGCCGTTCGAATCTTCCCGATGTAGATACGAGAGATTTTCTCATACTCAATATCGGATCGATAGGCGACCATATGCCTTGTTGAAAAGCAAGTGTATTTATTGTAAGTTGTCTAGATGGTGGTGCCGAGGTGGTGCTGTAGGTTTTCCGGGTTTTCCTACAGCTGAAAAGTGAATACGTGCCACATTAAATAATAATAATAATAGCCGTCCTCCACCCGCACAGGCTATGTCTTTGGGTACACTCTACGAGTGTTTATGAGGGAGTATTATAATCATTAGTATAGTAACATTACAGATAATTATAATTGATTTCAACAAAATTAAACTAAAGTATTTTAAATATTACATCATTTTCTGTTCATACTCGATATGACAGTTAGTAGGTCAGAATAAGGTCGTTACCATCCAGATGTACCGTGATGGAACTTGGTTAAGTGTGGCAAAATGTGATGCAAATGTATAGCCATTATGAAAATTTCTAGATAAGCATATTCGTTATTGCTTGTTGTTATAGTTCTTTATTGGTCGAAAATAAATATTTGGAACCTTTGTTGTGAATAAAATTCAAGAAATAGAAGCTAACCATTTCTGGAATTAATTACTTCATTGGTACTGATTTGATAATTGCAATATATTCTGGTTATGTAATATCGGCAAACGCAGATTATATGGGAATATTGAGGATCTCGAATGTCGATTTTAAGAAGGAAATATGAGTCGTAGTAACTTCAGTACAACTTTGTTTAAGTTTCAGATTAAAGGACTTAACTTGGAGATAATGATTGAATTCCTCTTCTGCGATAATTTACTCCCAAACCTTAACAAAGTTTTCAACGATTTCACGATTCAATACGTAAAAACAAACTATTAATCATATACGTCAAACAATACTTTTCTTGCAGCTGAACAGTTCACTGAAAGCAGAATGGACGTAATCATTCCTAATTCATTCTGACCTGCTTTACTGCAAGTTGACCGAGAACAAACTATTGATCATGTAGCTGGCCAATCCAGCTGTCCAACAAAACTAGTTCAATCAATATGCATACACCACACAAAATTTGCGATACAAAATCAGATCAGATACTTAAAATACACCGTTAACCTCCGAAATTTTTCCACTACCAACCCTACCTGAATTTTGAAAAACAAAGAAAGTTCAGAATTCAGACAAGAAAATGATTTTCACTTATATTTGAAATATCGGGAAGACGAGTCAATTTATTTTTCAAATAGGACACTGTGTTCGTTTTCATCGAACACCCCAGGTTTCCGGACAAAACCCTAAGAAGCTTCTCCTTGTGCAAGCAAGTGAAATGCGGGACGCATATAAGCAAAACGTACGACGTTTCAGTCAATGGGTGATATTCTAGCTCTCTGATTGGTGGTGATCGAACACGGGTGTACTTTGGCATCCAGTCTAAGACGTGGTGCAATTTGTCGCCCGAAAATTTATTCGAAAAAATTCCCTGTGGTGAACACTCAAGCTAGGTTAGTTTGCTCGAGTTAGGTTGTCTGTGTTTGGTCACAACCAATCAGAGAGCTAGAATATCTTTTAGTTTCCCCTTCATCAGGAGTCTAGTCTCGAAGTTTTGTTTTTGCCATGACCATCCTAAAATTTCTCTACATAGCTTCCTACTGACACAAAAATATAAAAAGATTGTTATCTTCATTTGTTAACTTAAAGGAAGGCTGTAAATTTGTATAATTCACTTAATTTTCATCAAACGTTACATTGTAACTATATCACTTTGATAACACAGCAGTGTAACGTACACAATACTTCCAATATAACCCAAAAAAAATCCAGTGGCATCTGATCTGGCGAACGAGAGGGCTACCTAATTGGTTCATTCGTACAGAATACAAGTTTTCCAAAGCGATCTGGATGTAGTTTCTAACATCAATTGCATTATGGGGCGTTGCTCCATAAACCAATTGTTAATTTGCAAAGGCAAATCATCCATAAATCCCTCGATTTCATTTTCTAAACATCTCCAATACCACTATTCAGTCAAAATACTAGTTCCTACTATTTCAGCCCAAATATGTATACCAAATACATATTGAAAATGCCTTTAGTTTATTCATTCCTCATTTTCTGTGGACATAGGTACAACAATTGAATTAGAATAAATGATAAAATTAAATCAAGCTGAGATGAAAGATGGTAGTAGCTATGTGTTGTACATTTTTGAAATCGTCTCAAAATAATGCATTTAACAGTATTATGAAAGTGATATAGTTACATTTAAATTTTTCGAATTATACCAAAAAAAAACAAAATTAAACAACTGTACAGCCTTCCTTTAGGTTAACAAATGAAGATAATAATCTTTTTATACTTTTGTGTAAGTAAAGAGGCTATGTAGAGAAATTTTAGGATGGTCATAGCACTCTGGATTGAAAGTTAAAATTTCATTTAAAAATAAAGCGTGTAATTTAAGTAATCCAAAAAACAAACGATATACAGGGTATCCCATTTGAATTTCGAAAGTGATCTCGTTGTCACCCGGTATATTCAATTCATATAATATTATATGTCTGTTATGTCTACTTCAAAATGAGAAATATTTCCAAGGTATTCCATTTGAGTTGGTCAAGTCTTCAACTTTTTTCAATTCAGTATTTCACTTCTTTCGATTCAGTATTTGATTTGTTTCGACAAAGTATTTCGTTTGTTTCAATCACGTATTTCATTTGTTCAGATTTAATGTTGGTCAATATAAAACCATATGACAATTTTCAAGTAATGATTGTTATCAATCATTAGCGAGTATAAGTTAAATTTTGACATTTGGTGTTTTCGTTCATATCGCTTTCAACTGAAAAGTGATGAGACTATTTTTGCTGATCTTGTTCGGCAATTTCACGAATTAAATGATGAAGAGAATTGAAGACAAAAATTATCAGTTAGTGGGTAATATACAGGGTGTTTCCGAAATTGGAGCAATAAATGAAATGGGAAATAGAAACAAAACAAAATTAAAGAAAACTTTTTTTTTCAAAAAAAAAATCATTTTGGGAGATATTGAATATTGAAGACTTTTTATGGTAAATAGTGATAAGAGGTATACAACCGCGCTGAAACACTGCCAGCGGACCGACACGCTGTGGCATGGAGAATCAAACCAGTGCCTCCCAAACAAAGGTAGCTGAAAGCGATTTTATAAAATTTCATAAAATTTTTGACTGATTCAAAAAACGAAAATTCTTGCCATTTATTGATACATTTTCTTAATTGCTCCAATTTCGGAAACACCCTGTACACAGACGGCTAGGGATTTTTTTAAGGGTTCTTCTGAAGTGAACCATTTTTGACAACAAAACTTCGAAAACTTTCAGTGACATTTCTTTATAGAGAATAACGCCCTATGGTCTTGCATAACCATTGATTTTACGCTATATATAGGTTTTTGCCCATCTCCGTCTACCTACTGATATTTTTCAGAAAGAAAAAAGTTTCCATTAATAGTATCAGCAATATTTTCTTATAGAGGAAATTCAATCGCAAATATAACACTTTTTCATATACCGAATGTTTTCTAGAAATTATTGTCAAGTGTGTTTCAGAAGTTTCACTTACTTAAAGACCTTAGAGTCCAGTACATTTTTTATTTTCCTTCCAGATTCCAAACATGCACTAACATGCATGATTTCACATAAATGGAGAACACGGTATGCAAAATTAACAAAATCCCACTAAGAAACCATCTATTCCAGAAAGTGTAGATGGTCTCTTATCCACCTGAGATTCTCAGGAGATGTCCGCGAAGCAAAAAAAATAATTGTTTACACTTGTGTGGAAAAGATATGACGTTACAACCATAAATAGAGTTAGTTGGTTCAACTTTGAACAGTAGAATGGAAAAAACCATTGAACCTCTTTTCTTGTATCTTTCTGAACGTCACCAAACTTTATGTTTTGTTTTGACGAATTTTGATAAATATGTAATAAATATGGAAAAAAGTTTGTTTTTTCATTTTTTCTCTTTCTCGAAACATTCTAAAGATTTTAAATTGTCTATAAGGGTAGTTTGGTGGCTTGAAATGGCAATATATTCCAGTACCAAGTAAATATCAGAAACTCTGGTATAGATATTGATTACCTTTATTAAATAAATAGTTATTATGGACAAACATAGAGAGCGAAATATGAAATATGCACCAAAAAAACAGTAAAAATTAAAACAATTTTCAACAAACGTCGATACTATGGTAAAAATAATAAATTGGTCCAAATTTCGTATTGATTCATCAATATAGAAATATGAGGGGAGCCTCCTGAGGTTTAAATGAGATACTAGTTCTTTTATGAGGCTAGAATCATAAAAAATAGGAAAAATTATTCTGTACCGTGTAGGTGGCTGTGAATTATAAACAACTTTTTTAAATGGACCTTGACAACTAAATTCCTAAATAAGGGTAGTTTACTCTTGATAAAAATTCATTCGATGCACCAATTTTTATGAGGAGTAAAATTTTCTGACAATTGGGTAAAAAAAAAGTTTCCTATATGATGCAAACTGTTTGAAACTGACTGTATATGGATTAATTACCCCACAAATATTGAGCCATAATTCAGGAACATGTGATAAGAGTGAAAATAACACGGGAGTTACTTCACATTTTTCCCTTTTGTAGTTAATACACGCTTTATATTAGCTTCTCTTGGATGTTTGTTTGTAACTGACTCCTTTCCAGACGTCTGAATGATTTGAAATTTGGCAGGTGTTCATAGTTCCGGTGACAATGCAATATGACATTTTATTATAAAAAACCGAAATGGCGGCTCCAAGATGGCGGACGAGATTTGTGATAATGGTCCGATTCCATTCAAAATTGGTATATAAGGGTTTTCGGGGTCAGAGATTACGATTTTTTTTATCAAAATTCATGAATTCAAAGTGGCGGCTCCAAGATCGAGGACGAGATTTGTGATTATGGACAGATTCGATTCAAAATTGGTATGTGAGGTTTTTTAGGATATCTATTTCGAATTTTCTGTCAAAATTCATAAATTAAAGATGGCGGCTCCAAGATATCATTATGGTCTGATTCGATTCAAAATTAGTGTGTGAGGGTTTACGGGGTCAGAGATTATGATTTTTTCGTAAAAATTTATGAATTCAAGATGGCGGCCCAAGATGATGGACGAGTATTGTGATTATGGTCAGATTCGATTCAAAATTGGTATGGTTTTCGGGGTAGGAGATTTCGATTTAAAAAAAAAATAATAGTTTAAAAGAACAAAAGAACACGCTTTACTTCCCATGGACTAAAAAGTAAAAAATAATTGACAATATAATTTCTCAAATGTAAAAAAAATATGGGGTGCTTGATAAAGTCCTCTTGAGCTCTTGAACGATCTGTATTGTTAAATTAAACTAAAAAATATTAGAATATAGATCGAAAGCACCCACGCTTTTACTGCATTTGAGAAATTGAATTTTCAGTTATTTTTTACTGTTTATTCCATGGAAAGTAAAGCGTGTTCTTTACTTTTTTTAAACTAATTTTTTTTGCCGCTAGAGAGTGAGTTGGTAATAGGTAACTTCCGAGTTATTCCATAAAAACGATGGAAATCTTTGGAAGTTATCATCACGAATTCGGTTTCATGGCGCACTATTCACAAATAACTGTCTAAGGGAAATAAGAACTCCTAGTGGTATTTTAGTAATAATCCATTTTCCCGAGTATCTATTGCCCAATATTTATGAGGCTCCATGAATTCAAAAAAAATATGAACGGTCTCGTGTCTCGTCTTTGGACCAAACAATATGTTTTCTCAGTTCAACAAAATACACAGTAAACTCAATACTATGAATTCTAAAATTAAATAATATAGAAACAAACCAAAACATATTTCGCCATCATATTGGTCATGTATTTGACCCAAACATGTTTCTTCAACTAAAATCTTTTTTTTTTTTAATTTGACTCTTTTCACACAAAATAAAAGACGCAAATGGCCTATACAACTTTTTATGAGAGTTCGAAAATGAAAACCACGGTTTTCGCCTCAGCAAAATTGCTTTGTGGAATTTTTTAAACAAGAAATATTGAAAAAAATAACAACTTTTTTGTGATGGCACTTTTGTAGAGAATTATAAAACCTAAAAAACAGGATCGGTGCATTTTTCACTGAGAAAATCTGGGAAAACCTCGAAAATGAGGCCACTTTTCAAAAATTCATAATTTGTACAAATCTGTATCTGAACAAACAATATTGTGGAAACTGATAGATAATAACATGTCATGTGTTCAACTGTGCGCAAGATACTTTCTGTCCGATGTTTTGTTTTTGTATAATAGCGTTATAAACAATTTAAGGGCACATCTCACAAGATGTGCCGATTTAAGGGAAATCATCATATTCAAATTGTGTTGAGGGTATGTGGAAGAAAATATCAATATCTATAATTTGTATATTTTGGATTTTCACGTAAGAGGTGGGAAATGTGTTGAAAATGTCACTGAAAGTTGCTCCAAAGTGCGTTTGTGGCAGAATCGAGAAGCGGTAGAGGGAAAATTGCATTGTTCAAATCGCCGGGCGGTTATTACTCTCCTCTCCTCGATAGTTCCCCCACTACTGCTACTCGACTATGCCATGAACACACTTTCAAGCGTTTAGAGCAACTTTCAGTGGCATTTTCAACACATTTTCCACCTCTCAGATGAAAATCCAAAATATACAAATTGTATAGGAATTTAGGCTTTCACGGCTGGCGTCAATGTTTTGGCTTCCGGGTTTTGCCGTGGTCTTTTTTGGTTTAAATCTACAAACGTTTCAACTGCAGCTGCGGCAGTCATCTTCAGTAGCGTGGTTGAAGTACTCTTCTTGACGTATCAACTGAAACTGAAGCTCTCGTTTTTGGCATGTCATTTATAGTGCTGATTTTGCGCGCACTTTCTGTGATGGTGGGTTCGCGCGTACTTTCCGCGCGATTCGGGTGACATGGCTTAGTTTTGGCTCCATTCAAAGCTGTGTGCCAGATCTTTGAAAGATATGTTCTCTCTTCTTTTCTGTTGAAGTTCTCTTGATGTTTGTGTATTTATATGGCTTCTAAATACATTCTTGTTGAGTAATGATTCGACGTTGCTAGTCTCGGTCAGCGACTACGGACTTCTCGGTCTGTCCCAATCGACAACTCTTCTTGTGCTCAACTATAGACGGGTACCAATGCTCCTTTTCGTCTGTACAAATTGTAGTATTTGATCTTCACTTCCCGATGCCATTCACAGAATTTGAATATGATGCTTTCCCTTAAATTTTTCCCTTTTTGCAAGATAAGCCCTTGAATTGTTTATAACGCGATTGCGCAAAAACTACACATCGGACAGAAAACATCTTGCGCAGAATTGAACCACATGTTATTATTATCAGTTTCCGAAATATGTTTTGTCTACTTTCACATTTATAAAAATTGTGAATTTTTGAAACATGGTCTCTTTTTCCTGGATTTTCTGAGAAGAAAATGCACCGATACGATCGTACAAAAAACTATTTTGCAGGTTTAATAAAACGATTCCTTCAATAGTTTTGGGAATATTTGCAAAAAACCAAAAAAGTTGTAATTTTTTTCACTATTGTTTAAAAAATTCCTCAAAGCGATTTTGCTGGGGCAAACACCGGGGTTTTCATTAACGAACTATCTTATGAAAATTAGCATAGGCCATTTGCGTCTTTTATTTTGTGGGTGAAAAAACTTCTATAGCTTGGTCTTATAGGACTAGAGAAACTGCTCGTTGGGACATCCTGAATGGCTGGGTAGCAGAAGTACACACAATAGATCTTATGGGTCGCACTGTATGTACCACTACTCAGAACAAACTGAGGCATGAGTTCTGAGTTTTGAGCTGACTAACTCTTCAATGAGGAGGCCATCTAAATATTAACTCAGTCGCCATCCTGGAGCCACCATCTTCAATTTATGAATTTTAACCAAACATTTATGATCTTCGACCCCAAATACTCCTACATGCCCATTCTGAAAACAATCAGTACATAATCACAAAACTTGTTCGCCATCTTGGGATTTACGAATTTTGACAAAAAAGTTCATGATCTTCGACCTCGAAAACCCCCATACAAACCAGATTTAAACTGAATCGAACCATAATCACAAGAATCCTCTGCCATGTTGGGCCCACCATCTTGAATTTACGAATTTTGACATAAACTTATAATCTCCGATAACAATTTTAAATCGTATCAGACCATAATCACAAACCTAGTCCAACATTTTGAATTTATGCATTTTAGGACAGGCAATGGGTATAGGTTCTGACTCACACAAAAGGTCAAGGGCAGTTCTAATTTGGTAAATTCGTACAGTTTGTTTATTAATATTCCGCCGCTCAACGACAGCCCTCAGAAGTCGAAACTTGTGCGAGCCAACGATTAACGAGGTCCTACCTTTTAACGCGCGATTCCTAGCACTTTCTAGGACCATCAGATAAAAATCTGTAGTCTGTAGGATTTAAACAATGTATTACTACTGGTTTTGCATATCATTATATTTATGACGGTAGTTATGGTTTTATAAATACATTCATGAATGGTAATATATGTTTGTGAGGATGTTTTGACTGAAAGTGGGGATTTTTTGAAGAACTCAGTGAGGATTTTGTGACACTTCAGTTCCCAACACTAGTCGTTTGTATTGAAACCGAATCCAAACCGAAATAATGTTGACCTGTTCCGTTCTGAATCTTCGCTACATTCGTTTAATGCTGGAAGAAAAACTATAAACTGATGATGACATAAAAGTTCTGAAAATATCAACTCTACGAATTTACCAAAATAGAACCGTCCTCGACCTTTTGTAGTGAAAGTGTCCTTTTATGTCTTCATTGCCTGGATTATTTTGACAACGAATTTATTATCTCCGATCCCGAGAACTATAATTTGATTACGCTCAATTTCGAGTTCTGAACTTGGATATACAACAAAGAAATTAGCGAAGAACCTACATGAGAAAGTGTTTAATTTCGAGTTAAAACTCGTAATTTGAGTTATTCTGTGAGTAACCGATTCAAAAGCTTACTTCACAAAGTTTTCAGTTCGAATACGAAAACGGCAAGCTTTTGAATTTGTAACTCACCCAATAAATTGAATTAAATATTTGAAGAAATATTTTTTAATTTTTAACGCATTTGAATAAGAGCTGCTAGTCTTAAATTTTATTTTTATTATTATATTATTTTGTGCTTTCTAGTTATGGTAATGTTATTACAAAGCCTGTTTCCTGTGATTTTTGAGGTAGTGAGCTCTTCTATGAGGAATAAGGAAACCATCTAAACATCAACTCGTCCGCCATCTTGGAGCCGCCATCCTAAATTCATAAAAGTCAACCAAACTACCATGATCTTCGACCCTGAATATACCCACATAACAATTTTGAAAAGAGTCGGACTATAATTACGAAACTCGTCCGCAATCTTTATAAACTTTGAAAAAAAAAATAATGATCTCTAATATCTAAAACTCACACTCCAAATAAATGAATCGATTCATACCATAATCCATCATATTCAAGCCGCCACCTTGAATTTGAGAATTTTGACAAAAAATCATAACACATCAATTTTGAATCGAATCGGACCTTAATCACAAAACTATTCAGCCATCTTGGAGCCGCCATTTTGTGTTTTTTTAAATTTTACAACAAATTCATAATATCCCACATCGAAATCCTCTAATGATCCTCCATGATCACAAAACGTGTCCACCATATTGGAGCCGCCATCTTTAATCCATGAATTTTGTGAAAAAAATCATAATGTCCGAGTCCGACCCCGAAAACCCCACATACCAATTTTGAATCGAATCGGACCATGATCACAAAACTTATCCGCCATATTGGAGCCGCCATCTTTAATTCATGAATTTCAACAAAAAAAAAATCATATGATCTGACCTGAAAAAACCCACATACCAATTCTTAATAGTATCGGACCAAAATAAAAAATCTCGTCCACCATTTTGTTTTTTTTTTACTAACATAAATTCGATAATGCATTGTCACTGGAATTATGAACACCTACCAAATTTAAAGGTAATTGGACTACTAGAAGTGGATCAAAAAGTGCAAGATTAGACAACAGAGCAAGTTGAAAAAAAACCTATTGACCTTCCGGTAGTCGCACGTATCCGATAGATACGTGCCGGTAACTCTTTAGCGCGCTGTTTATGAATATGCTGATTAGTAGGGTGTTGCCATCGTCTACTTACCTGTCTCACGAGCTGTAAAATGTTGGTATTTGTAAGAACTCGTTGCAGTGAACTGATTAGCTCATCGTATCTGAGAGATACGCCACGATCATCAATAATAAGTTTTATTAGGTATTCTGCTTATACATTATTTTTATTTACGTAAATGCAATACTTTTTGATTTAAAATTCCACTGAAAATTTCACACCTCTACTTTTTAATCAATAAGATGCCTTAATTTTGACTAGTTACCATGGCAACTGAAAAAATTTCCGTCACGATATTTAAGTGGAAATTTTTTGACAGTTGAAAAGGTAAACATATGATCTACAACCATTAAACATTGTAGATATACCTGTGAATAATGCAAAATTTCTAAAAGAATTAACATTATTATTTATTATTCGCTATAAAGTTTCATTAAACAGAAAACACAATGTTTGATTATTATGCATTAACAATTTATATTTCAAAAAACGTAGGATCTACAAACATAGTAAGATTTAAATGTTGCTTGAATTATAACCCATCCTCTCTTCTTAATGGTGAATAGGAAGGTGACGAATTAATTAGATGTCTGTGTTTTAAGACATATTTGTAATATTTTGAAACAATTCTGTTCAAATCTCTTTTACGCAAAAGGCCATATTCACTTGACATCTGCAGCAGACTTTTTTCGATTTTCGTAAACAAACCATTCGACTGTAACGCTTCCTGGTCGCAATCTTCCAATAAATTCGTTAAATATATTAATTGTGGATAACATATTTACACTTGACTCAACTCTTTGCAGTATTTACATAAATTGTACTTTTCAAAGCATTTCATTTTTCTCAAATTGTTTAACGCAAATGCTTACAAGAAATGTTTTACATAATAATATCTTTGTTTGCCTACATTAGAAGTGTTATGGTTTACTTCAACAAAAAATACATTTCTACCACCTTTAGTGACCTAAAATTATGAAAGGGCGATAGACTGATCTAATACGCATCTGAGTTTTAGCATTTCGTGTAACTAAAGTTGGTAATATTTTTTATTTAACGAAACATGGTGGACTTGACAAGCAGTGAAATTAATGTAAAATGTCAGATTGGATCAATAATTTTTTTCCAAATTATGGTGTGAAATTTTCTTACCGAATACCACGCAAGCCTAAATTATTCCTGGAAGTTTTCTTTTGGGCACGAATATTTTAAGAAAATTTTCAAAATATTTGTGCCATCAAGAAAATTTCCGGAAATAATTTAAGCTCTTGTGATATTATAAGTGAATATTTTTCTCGTGGATTTTGAAGTAACTCATAAAAAGTTAATTGTATTTGAGAGATTCCCGCGACCACCATTGTAACTGTAGAGAACTATCCACCCATTTATATAACATTGCATGTTGCATATAAAAATTATTGCATTCAAGAGTTATTTACTATCAACGTCAAGTCTAATGAATCATTTTCGTCGCGCTAAGACCCGCGACTACCGAAATGTTAAGCCTTGTTCTTTTCAACATAATTTCATTTTAAATAATTTTTCCTAATTTGCCATTCAAGACGAGAAACGTACATTAACAAATAGAGCATTTAACGTGCGGAGTTGACGATTTTATCAGTACTCACGGCTTGGATTATTACGAAGGCAGTATGCATGTGGTGTGTCATAACAGATTATTAAATCAGTCGGTTTCCTGTCCGAATCCACCACTTCCATGCAGAGATCACTGGCAATTTAGTACAAGAAACGAGAAAGCGGCCCAATGTTAAATGGTCAAAAATTAATATCAGAAAAAATATATACAGTGTGTCCCAGCTAAAACTTGTCACCCCCCTAATATCCGAACTCATGAAAAAAATTGAAAATCGCTCAGACCCGTCGATTTTTATTTCAAGGGGGAACACTTTCACCAAATACACCATCATTGTGTTGTCAACCCCCTCAACCCCAGCACCCCCTACTTCAGAATTTTCAATGGGACTACTATACTTGTGATACATCGTTTTGAAGGGAAATCAATCCCAAATACATCGGTGTACTGAAATTGAGGATCGATCAAGTGTTGTTGAAGTTTTAATGAAAACTAAGTTTTATCAAGATATTTTTATTTTTCATCACCTAAAATGTTATCATCGTAAGAAAGGTTCAAAATGTGAACCATTCAGTTCCATACAGAAGTATAAGCGATTTTCGAAATGTCTTCGCACATTGCTCAACATTTCTGGAGTCACTGCACGACACTCCACAACAATTCTCCTGCGTAGATCATCAAGAGAAGCTGGCTGTGTAATATAAACTTTGGATTTCAAATGACCCCATAAAAAGAAGTCTAATGGTGATATATCAGGAGATCTAGCCGGCCATTCTATTGGTCCTCGCCTTCCAATCCATCTCCCTGTGAAATTGTCATCTAAAAATTGACGTACAGGTGCAACAAAATGTGGAGGAGCTCCATCTTGTTGAAAGGTGAGCTGACCTTCAAGTAACCTATCATCGTCTTCAAGTAACTGAGTGATTCTGGGGTTCACAGTTGTATCAAGAAGTTCAAGATACGTTTGTCCGTTGAGGTTACCATCAATAAAATATGGACCTACAATATGGTCTCCCAGAATACCAGCCCAAACATTCAATTTCTGGGGAGTTTGTGAATGAGTTTCCCTGTACCAATGGGGATTTACGTCACTCCAGTATCTGCAGTTGTGCCTGTTCACATGTCCATTTAAATAAAAAGAAGATTCGTCAGAAAAGCACACATTGTAGAGGTAATTATTATCACCAATCAATAATTGACTCATGATTTCACAAAACTCTGTACGTCTGTCAGGATCATCTTCATTTAATTCTTGTACATTCTGCATTTTATAAGGATGGAATTTTGCTTCTTTCAGAATTCGATGTACGCTGCTTTTAGAAACTCCAGAAATAGTCTCAAGTTGTCTTAAAGATTGAATGTTGTCCATCACTGCATGTCCTACAACTGCAACAGCGACCCCTTCATTTCTCATAGGCTTCTCTCGTTCATGTTTTTTATTCAGCACTGATCCCGACTCCAAGAACTTATTCATCAATTGAAGGACGTACTGATATGATGTGGTTTTTTCTGGATGAATTTCATTGAAAATTCGAGCCGTAGCTCTAGCACATCGTCCATTTTCAAAATACGCAGCTACAATGGATATTCTCTCTTGTACAGTATAAACCATTTTCGAATGTTTTCAAATTGTTGAATGAAGTGACTCGAATACATCAATTACCAACGCGTAACCAAAGATATGCGTATACAAAAACACATGAGGACAATTTTTTTTTCATAAAAACGTCTGTCTCACCTTTTAAACTATTATTTCTGACACCATATTATTTTTCAATACAGTGGCATACCCACAGTGAACCTTTCTTACGATGATAACATTTTAGGTGATGAAAAATAAAAATATCTTGATAAAACTTAGTTTTCATTAAAACTTGATCGATCCTCAATTTCAGTACACCGATGTATTTGGGATTGAATTCCCTTCAAAATGATGTATCACAAGTATAGTAGTCCCATTGAAAATTCTGAAGTAGGGGGTGCTGGGGTTGAGGGGTTTGACAACACAATGATGGTGTATTTGGTGAAAGTGTTCCCCCTTGAAATAAAAATCGACGGGTCTGAGCGATTTTCAATTTTTTTCATGAGTTCGGATATTAGGGGGGTGACAAGTTTTAGCTGGGACACACTGTATATGAACGTATAGGAAGTTAAAATCCAGGATGAGAGTTTCTATTTCATGCGACTCGATCCTGATTACCGAACATAACCTAAAAAATTGGCAAAGTTGCGAAAAGCATTTCTTTGTTGATAACTAAAAAACTACAGCTCCGATGGAAAAAAGTCAAATCATGAAATTGTAGGTATTGAAAAGATCTACTAATTAAGTGGATTATCATTTTTCGATATCATTGATACTTTTCTAGTTATATCGAAAAAACCGTGAAAAATCGGGTTTTATATAATTCGTTAAGGTATTCAAACTTGTTACTCACTGTTATGTGTAGCCAATTTTTTTAAATGTTTTTTCTAATTAAATTTCTTAATTGTGTTTTTATAGAAATGACTGATTAGTAGGGTTTTGCCGTCGTCTACTTCCCTGTCTCACGATCTGTAAAATGTTAGTATTTGTAAGAACTCGTTGCAGTGAACTGATTAGCTGCTAAGTGCTACTCGTATCTGAGAGATACGCCGCGATCATCAATAATAAGTTTTATTAATCTGCTTATACATTATTTTTATTTACGTAAATGCGTGAATGCAATACACTGTTATGTGTAGCCTAAGGCAAGCCAAAAAAGACTTTTTTTGGATAAATAATAAATATTGATTATTTTACAAAATATATGAAGTTTTCTCAAAAAATATGCTTTCTCCATTTGGCTACTCTTGCTCGGGGAGTCTCTTCCTAGAGTAACGATTCAGTTCTTATTTTCTTCATATTATCGAATAAGTATATTGATTTATTTTATTTCAAGGGCCAAAAAAATGCACAATTTTTTTAAATGTTGTTTCTAAATAAATTTGTTAATTGTGTTTTTATAGAAATAATTTTTATGAAAACAGATTTCTAGCATGATTTCACGTATTTAAAAAAAAATGAATTCCTACGATCACTAGGAGCCTAGATATTTTTTTTTTTTCAAAAAATCTAGAAGCCGCGATAATAATAAATACAGAGGAAGATGCCGATTCACTTATAAGCAAAACGGCGGCAAATATGTCTATAGAAAACAACATAATTATAGTTGAAGAAGATGTTGATTTGATTGTACTTCTACTTAAATGGGAAAAGCACGAGAATTAGAGCGCAATGATATGTAGCTTTTCTTTACGCTGTATCGGGCTATGATACAGTATGTTCGATCTACAAACAGGGGAAAAACAAATTACTGAAATTTTTTTATTCGAATCCAGACCACCTTCAATTATTGGATGTATTTTATGAAGAAACTGCTCTTCCTGAAGAAGTGAGTCATAATATGTGCAAAATTATTCTTTTATTGTGTAAGAATAAGAAAGAACTCTCAATGAACATCGTTTTTAGTGTTTCAAACAAGAAACGTCATAGGCAACTTTTCAATTAGCAAATCTTCCTCCTACTGAAGGAGCCGCCAAACAACATGCCTTCAGAGTTTATTTGCATTTGCCAAAATGATTGGGCAAAGACAAAAGGATCACTCAGTGGAGATAGAAAATTACGAACAATGCATTAATGCCGCCAGTTTATGATGATGATCCATTGATAATAGATGGGATATTAAAAAAAATCTCATGCAGCTGTATCAGTGGTTGCAAAACAAAAACCTGTGGATGTGGCTGCAATTTCTACAATGTTCGAGTGTTTGCACACATTGTGATTCGAGTGAATGCGAAAATTTCGAAACGCCTTCCATCAAAATAGATAAATAATTGCCCAACTCCATGGATGGACTGTTCACAGACATTATGGAAGAACAATAAGAAGAAAAAGAAAAAGAGGCAAATAATTCAGTGGACAATCCTCCAATTAAAAAAAAAAAAATTAGTGAATCTGTATCAATGTAATAAATGCATATTTTTTCTGTAATATATTCATACATGTTTTGTACATAATAGAGTTATTTTATCATTTTTTTAATATGATATTCGTGTTTTTCTCGACGGGCTACCCCTAATTTAAGTACAAAGGGATTTTTGTAAGTTGTCCAGAAGCCAACCTTCATATCCATGAAGGTAACTGCTGTACGATGATTATTACGCTTTCCAGATTTTTTTGAAATCAAAAAATTATCTTGGCTTTTTGAATGCGTGAAATCATAGGAATCTATTTTTATAAAAGTAATTTCTATAAAAACAAAATAAAAAAAATATTTAAAAAAATTGTGCAATTTTTCTTATGTAATTTTTTGACACTTTAAATAAAAAAAATCAATATACTCTTTCGATAATATGAAAGTACAACTCTTACAGAAAAAAATAAGCCCTGAATCGTTGCTGTGGCATCATTCCAGGAGCAAGAGTAGCCAAATTAAGAGAGCGTCTTTTTTGAGAAAACTTCAAATATTTTGAAAAATTAATATTTGTCAATTTTTCAAAAAGAGACTTTTTTGGCCTGCCACAGGCTACACATAGCAGTAATTAACAAGTTTGAATATCTTACAGTTGAAAAGTTGTAAAAAATCCGATTTTTCACGGTTTTTCCGATATAACTCGAAAAGTATCAATAATATCGAAAAATTATAATTCATTCAATTGATAGATCTCTTTAATGCCTACAATTTTCCGATTTTATTTTTGTCAACCGCTTTTTCCCACTGAGTGATCCTTTTGTCGTTGCCCAACCATTTTGGCAAATGCAAATAAACTTGAAGGCATGTTGTTTGGCGGCTCCTTCAGTAGGAGGAAGATTTGCTAATTGAAAAGTTGCTTATGACATAGGTGTCACCAACCGAATTGGGAAAATTCTGAAGGAGGAGAAAATCAACACGGTCTTCAAACCAACGAAGATAATATCGAAATATCTGAGATCAGCAAAACACAACAGAGATCCACTCAAATCAGCGGCAGTTCACAGGATTCCATGTAACTGTGTTAAGGTTTATATCGGTCAGACGAAAAGGAGCATTGGTACCCGCCTAGTTGAGCACAAAAGCGGAGTTATCGATTGGAACAAACCGAGAAATCCGCAGTCGCCGAATATGATTGTACGACCATGGCCCCCACATTCTATTACCCTGGACCCTGGACCTGGACCCAGGATCTCATTACGGGCCCTGGAACCAGGATCTCATTGACGACCAACTCCTGCCTTTACAGTGGCGTCATATAATATAATTGCATGGTTATTTCTCACCCATACTCGTTTTAGACTGTTATTTAACCTGGTAATACAGCTAAATTTTATTTATGAAATTATTTTTACTTAAAAACTACCGGTCCCGACAGACTTTGTCCTCTATATCGATGTGAATGGATGTACAGAAGAAACATTTCTCTTTTCCGTTTTCACGTTTCCTTTCTCATGTTTCCCGTTTCATGTTTCTTGTTTCATGTTTCCCGTTTCATGTTTCTTGTTTCATGTTTCCCGTTTTATGTTTCATGTTTCATGTTTCAATGTTGGATTGAGTAAGTACTCATTTCCTTTATTTGCACACATCAAATGATACATGAGACTTTTTATTAATTTTATTAATGTACAGTATCGGAAAGTATTTATCTTGGGTATGGTGGTTTCATGAGAGCGTAAAGAATAGGCTATATGTTAAGAGATCATCAAATTTCTCCTCGACTCGCTCGAGGAAGGAATATCGACGTAGGCTGTGTGCGCTGTGTCGCATTGCCACGTGGTCCGTTAATGCGCCGGGTGAGGTAACAGGAGGGGCGTACAGCAGTGCGTCTCTCTTGTTTATGTGGTATCATTATATCTTTGCGTTCCTTGTTGCTCGTGTAGATTTCTGTCTATACCACAGATAAATTGTTTCCGATACTGTATGTACAAATTTGAACTCCTCAAACACCATTCATTGAATACCAAATCCTTCCAATAAATCTTATAACGCAAAAATCTCACAACCAACGCAAAAATATCAATGTCTAAATTTTTAAATTTCACTTTGTGGCGAAGTAGTAGCGAATGCGCTGCAACAGATTTCAACTTATAAATGAACAATTAACCAAAAAAATATTTTGTAGTGGACCGAACTGTGACTCAAAATTGGTCCAGCCGTTTAGGAGGAGTTCAGGGCCGTATGGATGCACAGAAGATTTTTATATATAATTATGGCTACAACAAATATATTTATTTAACATACCAATGTGAATTATTTCAGTTAAAAAAATAATTAATAGGCTGGCTCTGGCCCCCTCTCAGGCACGGGCCCTGGACCCAGGGATCCACCCAGCCCCACCCTTGTGGGGACCATGTGTCCGACAGACAAATCAAAATCCTTTTTAGAAAATATTGGGAGGCTAGCAACGTCAAATGATAATTCAACAAGAATGTATTTAGAAGCCATAGACATACACAAACACGAAGAGAACTTCAACAGAAAGGAAGAGAGAACATATCTACCAAAGATTTGGCACACACCGTTGAAAGGCGCCAAAATGAAGCCATGCCATAATTACGGAAAGTGCGCGCAAAATCAGCAGTATAAATGACGTGCCAGAAACGTGAGCTTCAGTTTCAGTTGAAACGTCAAGAACAATACTTCGACCACGCCGCTGAAGATGACTACAGCAGTTGAAACGTCTAGATATTTACCCGAAGAATATCACGGCAAAACCCGGAAACCAACCAAAACAATAGATAGAAAATTCTTAGATGGTTAATTTGAAGTACGATAATTCACTCACAATATTTTTATTACTGCATGTTGATCTATTCGAAAGTGATCAGGTGTTTAATAGGGTAGGAAGGAATGGCCTACTGCCTAGTCATCATTACAGTTACTGTTACCTACTTTGTTTTAAAAAGTCACACTTTACCTGGCTATTGGACTAGGAGCAGTGGCAGTCGTTTCAGCTTTACCAAGAAGCCGTTCGTCCCCAGTGTTGGCAGCGGGCGCCCCCGAGACAAAATTATAAGCTTTCTTGAAACCCTCCAGCAATCCAGTTGATACGGTGTGCCCGCCCCCAGACACCATCGTGGTGGAGCGATAGACGTCGCTCGAACCGGTCAGTGAACGGTACGAGCCTGTCAGGCTCCCAGACATTTTTGCAAAATGCAAGGCTATTTATCATCACATCAAAAATACATTCAAAGTTGTCGGTACTAACTATGAAGCATTGAGTCTAATTTTCCATAATTTCATGAAAACTTCAAATCATATAAGTAATAGATCTAGAAATATTGGGTATGCATTTGGCAATCGCTCAGACAAATCATAATTCATACAGATCAGCAGACCCGCAAATGAAATTATTTTCAAAAAGTTAGACTCAACTCATTACATGCATTACTATCTAAACAGTGATATAAAAGCAATCAGATATCATCCCCATGCAAAACTTTCGTTAAACCATAAAATGCTGTCATCTGATTGAACTTATCAAGATTCACCATCAGTAATGACAAAAGGATATGAGTTTATTCAGATATTGACATTGTCATTTAACCCCGATAGAAGTAGAATCAATTTACCCTGGAAATGTTTTTTGCGTCGGCAATCAAGAAGTGGAGAAACTTGGGAGCCGATATTGATTTCTTAACTCAATTCAATAACATCAAATGACAGCACCCTTGGCAATTCAACTTATTGAAATGAATTCGAAGAAACTGTTTTATATCTCACCTCAGTGTTGATTCTATTATTTTCAAATTTCAAAGATATTACCAGCACTCACACCCAAAACCAACTAAACACTTTATGATTCTTGTTCAACGACACTTCTCTGGAACCAGTAGTTGCGTTGAAATGTAAGATTCGGCTCTACGACTCTACCGTCTACTGGTTAAAAACCCACGTGACGAATACATACAGTTTTATTCCCTACAGGAGCGTATCACACATTTGTATTTCTTCCATAACGAGAAATAAAAAGGATATGAAGGGACTCCACTGATGAGAAAACAAATAGATGTTTTTAACGCCCAAACAAGTTTGAAAAAGGTAAAATACATATAATAATCATACCATCTGTATTATATTTCCAACGAGTAACGAGCCGCTCGTGGAAGGCACACCGGAGGTAGGAGGAAGGATATGTCTATTGATTATTAAGAGTGTTTGGCGTATATAACTACTTTGGGGAAATGCAGTTTGCATTGCCATCTCTGATCCAGTAGTAACATTAGCAATGTATATCCTAAATAGAGTGCTTTATTTTCATAATAACAGGACTTGGTGTGATATAATTCTGGTAGGTGACGCCCTCTACTGACATAAATGTTTACCAGTGTTATTCTTAATAGAAGGGGTTCCTTGGGGTTGACCGTAACTGAGCATTTGGACAAGGGACGGATGATCAGACCCGGATTAGAAATTTTGCCGCTTTAACGCTTTAAGCAGCACATATTTTGCAGCTACCCGCTCATCATCACAAATGTTTTTTTGCCACTTCTTTATATTATCACTATGGAAAAAAAAATATACCGGGTGTCCACGGAAAGTGGCTCGCCCCTAAAACTTTTTTGGTTTTGCAGATATTGAAGTGAAATTTGGGGGATCTGTATGAGAAATAAAACTGCATTGTTGGACAAGTGACTCAGAAACTGTTGATTTTTAAATGAGACACCCCGTATATTTTCACTTTTTTTGTCTGAATACAACCATGTATTACTTGTTACTGTTTCTGACAATATTTTTTTTATTTCGATATTTAATTTTTAATCTAGAGGGCTATGCATACGTTCAAATTATTAATTATGAACCTAAAGTAGGTATTGAGAAAAATTCAACTTTACGGTTTTCGGTTAAAATGTTATGTTTCATTTGAGTTTTGCTTGTTTAAACGTAAGATCGTTGCTACCTTCGCTGAATGAATTGAGAAATTTTCTTATAACTGAATATTTCGATTTATTTTTAGTTTGTGAAACCTGGTTGCAAAAAGATATACCGAATGATTTATTACAAATCGACGGTTTTCATTTGCTGAGAAAAGATAGAATGTCTCGAGGTGGGGGAGTTTGTATATATATCAGCAGAAAATATAAATATGATATAATTCAACTTGAAACTAGACATCAAGAGCAACTTTATATCAAGCTGAAACTAAAAAAAAAAGTTATTGCTGTTGGTGTATTATATAGATCTCCTCAACAAGAGACGGATGCCTTTCTTGATGAATTGGAAGATAATTTAGGTTATATATGGCCATGTGTTGATGATATAATTTGTATAGGGGATATCAATATTAACCTTTTGGATTTAGAGAATATGAAAGCTCAAAAATTTTACTCAATCTTGGAGTCTCTTGAGCTTAATCAGATTGTGGATTGCCCAACTAGAATTACATCTAATACAGCCACTCTTCTAGATGTAATTATTACGAGTTTCTCTAAAGTAACGGAATGCGGAGTCCTAGACAACGATGGCATTTCTGATCACCAAATTGTTTATTGCAAAAGTCAAATTAAAGAAATTAAAACCCAACCCAAAATGTGCACCTATAGAAGTTTTAAATTCTTTGATCAAAATATGTTTCTGCAAGATCTTTATGCTACGCCATTCTTTAGAATATTTGATCAAGAATCTGTGGATGAAAAAGTATCATTTCTTGTGAATTGTTTAATGAATTCAATTGATAGACATATTCCAGTAATTACTTCCAGAGTAACGAAACCTAAAAGTCCTTGGTTAACTCATACAATATGTGAAATGATGGTACTCCGAGATAAAGCGTTAAAAAAATATAAGAGGACGACATCGAACGTTGATTTTCAATATTATAAGGACTTGAGAAATTATGTAAATAAAGCAATAAAAAGAGAAAAGAAAGCTTATTTCACTCATCAATTCAACACAACTGATCGAAAAATATTTTGGAAAACACTTAAAACGAATAAAATTGTTCCTCATGTATCAAACTCATTACCAGAATTTTTGAAAAATGTCGATGAAATAAATTACTTTTTCATTAACTCGGTTTCCGAAAAATCACCTCCACAAGAACTTCTGGATTTTTATAAGAATAATTGCCTAATCCAAACAGATCCATTTCAATTTTCTGAAGTTAATGACCTATTTGTTTATGAAACTATAAGCAATATAAAACCGAATGCTAATGGCATTGATGAGCTGAATTTGAATTTAATCAAACTGTACTGTCCTCATATCATACCATACATAACGCATATAATTAACTTCTGTTTAACAAATAGTGTCATACCGGAGGTTTGGAAGACAGCAGTGGTACAGGTATTGCCCAAGAAAGCAAATCCAGTAGAACTTAGAGATTTGCGAGGTATAAGCATATGGCCCACTTTATCGAAAGTTTTAGAAAAAGTCATAGAAACCCAACTGAAAAACCATCTTGATCATTATTCTCTTATACCGGAAATTCAGTCCGGCTTCCGAGAAGGATATAGTTGTACCACTGCTCTCCTTCAGGTTGTGGATGACATAATTAGAGCTAGAGACCAAGGGATGCACACAGTCTTAGTTCTTCTCGACTTCAGTCGTGCATTCGACACCATAAATCATGATCTGATGTTAGCTATCCTGCACTATTTTGGAGTATCTATCTCGGCTGTCTAGTTATTCAAAAATTATTTGAACTCACGCAAACAAAAAGTCCGGATAGACAATACTCACTCACAAAGTATGAGCATAAAATCGGGAGTGCCTCAAGGTTCTATATTGGGACCACTCCTTTTTTTGTTTATACTTCAACAATTTTAAAATTACTGAAACACTGTTCTGTTCATTGTTATGCTGACGATACACAAATATATTTCAGCTTCGATTCGAATAATGTAGAAATGGCTAATAGTATCATCAATGAAGATCTTCACAAGTTTATAGAGAAGGCATCGGATCATTGTCTGCACATCAATCCTAGTAAATCTAATGTTATGATTTTTGTGACAAAGAATAGTTTATCTCCGCATGATATTAAAATAACCATTGATAATGAACCACTTGCTATAGTGGAACATACAAAAAATCTTGGTGTGGATATAGATTCTAACTTAAGGTTTGAAAAACACATAAATAAGTTAATTCAAAGAGCATATTTATCTCTGAAAACTTTATATGGCTCTAGGAATTATCTATCATCAAACTTAAAATTACTGTTATGCGAGTCGATGGTATTGTCAGTATTTAATTTTGGTGATTGTCTTTATGGTCCCAATCTTACTCAAAAATATATTTCAAAAATACAAAAAGTACAAAATTCCTGTTTGAGACTTGTATACGGTGTACGCAAACGTGAGAGGATTTCTGCTAAATTGACACCAGCTGGTTGGTTGAACATGGGAAATTGGAGATTCCTTCATTCCGCATGTCTATTTCATAAAATTATTTTGTGCAAAAAACCATGTTACCTAAACAGAAAAATTACTTTTCGTTCGGATATCCACAATTTGAACATAAGGTTCAGGGGTACCCTGACGCCTCCAAAATTCAGAACTGAATTATTCAAACGTTCATTCACATACCAAATATGTCATATATATAACTGCATACCAAAAGAATTTAAAACACTTTCATTGGAAAATTTCAAATCCAAACTCAAGACATTCATTTTTTCCCGGCAATAGAAGATTTTATTTATATCAATCTGATATTTTTCATCATTCAACCACGGAAGGTTTCAACGATCAAATACTAAAAGTACTAATAAGCAATACTAAAAATGTGCTGAGTACGTGATAATATCATCTTATGTTACTTTTTTTTTTCTAAGTGCAGTACGTTCAGGGTTGAGTGGAAGAACAATTTATTAGAGATCTAATCTCCAAATAAATTGAACTCCGCCCTTTTCTTTCGAAAGCTGTCGCTGTCAAAACAATTGTATGTATCATTTGAAAGAAATAAAGACGTTAATTATTATTATTATTATTATATGTTGTCTAAAATTTAATTTTTAACTCATTTCTACTAGACAACAGAGTGGCTGGTCGGGTCAGAAAAAAAAAATAGGAGGATTTGTGTACGACTTTAAACTGCATTTTTTGACAAGTAACTCAGCTTCAGCATGTTTTAACATTTTTCTGGAATATTGTTTTCAGTCGAAATATTTCTGCTATGTGCATAAAATTCAATTTTACAATTTGTATTACTAATTTTTTTAAATGGAAATTTTGCGAGTTTCATTACGATTATGTTGATATCTCTTTACTGTTATAGGTTTCAAACAAATTTCCGTTAAATAACTTGAAAAGATTACTTAAGATCTTTCTTGAAATGAAACAACATTTCAGATTGAAATGAGATTCAAATACATTAGAACCTGTGACATAACTAGTAGAACAAGGTAATTGAGGTGTATTGAAAAAAAACATCACTTGTCGATATGTTATCGTACCTCACTCCAAATCTAAACTAGGAAACTATTATTTACGCTATTGATTGAAAAACATGTTGATTATATCATTTATACAAGGAGATATAGGTTTTTGGATTGATGGTTTTGTTATATCATTTGTGTTGGTCACAAGTTACTCGATGAATTTTAATATTATTTCAATCTCAAAAAGAAAGATTTACCGTAATATTTTTAAGTTTGTTGACGAAAGTTTCTTCGAGACCTAATAGTGTGCGGTATCAAATTAATCGTAATGAAATGATCTTTTCTACTATGTTGCCACTATGTTGCTATTTGAAAAAAAAATAGTAATAATAATTCAAAAATTTAATTTTACGCAGTAGATGCATTTTAACCAAAAACCGAAAAGTTATATTTTTCTCAAAAGTGTAGGACTGAAATTATTAATTTGAACATATTCATAGCCCTCTAGATTAAAAAATAAATTTCGAAATTTTAGAAATTTTTTGTTACAAAATGATACATGCTTGTATTCAGAATGTCATTTGGAGACAAAAAAGTGAAAAGTGAAAAATCGAAAGTTTATATATTCTATGCGTTCTCTGTCTGGATTTAAGGGAAAGAGCAGGGTAAAATTGTTTTAAATTACATTATTGAATAATGCAGTGGGTTTCTTTATTTTCACGAATTTTTTCGATGTCATTTTCACGAGTTCTCGCAATTTTTCCGAAGTATAATTATTTCAAATAAATGTAATCGAATGTATCCGACAGTCCCATGTTTTTTCACCATTTTTACGGATTTTTTCGTTGTGAGTTTTTCCCTTTCATCGTTAAGAAGGATTGGAGGAGTGTAAAGGTGTATAATTCTTTTGATTCAAATGACAGGTCCCATGTTTGTCATTATTTCTAAGGATTTTTCTGATTTTATTTTCACGAGTTTCCTCAATTTTTTGGAACACGAGTGGAGATCCAAGTCCTCCCATCAATATTTTTTCTCTTTCTGGAGTTTAGGGGGACAGCCAGCGGGGTGAAATTGTCTCAAATCACATTATTCAACGATCCCATGATTTTCACTCCTTTTGCGTATTTTTTTCGATTTTATTTTCACGAGTTTTCGCAATTTCTTCCGAGAAGGATTGGAGTAGGCAAGTATAATTTTTTCAATAGTTATTTATGGTACTAGTGTGATATGTTGAAAATAAGTCACGCGAAGAAGATTATACCACGAGACCGTCAGGCCTAGGAAAAATATAACACACTAGTGACATACAATGTTTTATTAATGTCATTTTAGACATAGACAAGTAACACACAAAATCGTTTCTTGAACGTAACAGGTGAAAACACCTAGACTCAGCAGAAGAGGAAGGTGGGTGGTTCCTAACCTCTATGTTCAGCCAGGGGACCACCCGCAGCCTGGAGGAGTAGGGCATGACCTATTTTTACGAACTTTAGTCACCATGATTATACGTAAAGTGCCGCCGCTGCGGTTCACGCCAGGCTTCTCCAGGTAAGGTGGTGGTCCCTTGGATAGGACCTGGAGATGACCATCCACAACCAAATGATAGGACGCAGTGACGACGGTGGAGGAAGGTCAAATGAATCTGCAGCACAGCATGGATGCAACCGGGGAACTGAACAGGAGGATCAGCTCTATCAGGAAGTAGAAAAATTAAGAAACACGATACTCGAAGCATTCGAAGAGGCATGTCGTTTGAAAGCGGCCCCAAAGCGCCGGGTTCGCTGGTGGAAACAATCGTTGAAGGGCCTTAGAGACTAGAAAAACCCATAATCTAGGTATTATGGAGGGCAATGAGAAAGCGTGGGAAGACTACACAACAGCGAGTAGCGAATTCAAGAAGGAGTTTAGGAAAAGTAAAAGAGCCTGCTGAAGGTCCCACTTCTTTACGGAATTCGCCAGATTCATGAGAATACTGAACAACGAAACAGAAGATTTTAAAACAACCTTGAATAAATCAGATGAGACATGGACCTCTGAAGATTCGCTCAGATATCCGCTGAAGGTACACTTTTCCACCTATATATACGTCAGCAGGACCTAACGGAATTTTCTCAACAATGCCCCAATATTGGGGAAGATGTTCCGGGACAGTTTAGCGCTGGGGTACGTTCCAAAGGGCTGGAAGTCAGCAAGGATAGACTTTATTCCCATAGCGGGAAAAGAAAACTTCACAGTAGCAAAGTCCTTCCGACCTATCAGTCTCACACCGTTTTCACTTGAAAAGTTGGAAAACATTATTCAATGATCCCATGATTTTTACTATTTTTACGGATTTTTTTCGATTTTATAATTTATTAATTTTTTTAATAGTTATTTATGGTAGTAGTACTACATAACACACGAGTGGCAAACAATGTTTTATCCATAACATGACAGTTAAGGCACACTAGTGTGTTATAATCCATAACTCACCAGTGAGTTAGGGATTACATCAGTCATAATTGGCATGTGTTGTTTAATTAAATTATTCGATAATTCTTCGATATTTTTACGGATTTTTTCGATTTTATTTTCGCAAAACATTATTTATTAATGTCTTTGAGACACTTATACAAAATCGGAAACTGGGGGGTTATAGACAGAGATCTACGCGATCAACAAGGAACGCAATGATACGATAATACCACATAAATAAGAGATACGCACTACTTTGCCTCTCTCCTCTTACCCCGCCCTCATCAAAACAAAGCCTATATAATTCTTAAGTACCCGGGCGATCGAGGTTCGCTTTTGAACATCGTGATTTCTGGAAGGTTATTCAGATACGAATCACATACTCATTACATATGAATATGCAATCTTACCTACATATGAATTGCAGTCATTTGATTGAAAAAATATATGAATGCACTCAGTTCGACACTTTATTTTGAACCATCTTAAGATAATATTTCCTACTATGTTTCTTGTATGTCTATGATTTTCAGCTGGAATAAGTACTTTTAATGCATTCGCACTGCAGTTTTTAACTCTACTCTGAAAACTGTAAAATTATTCACGTAGATACAAAAAAAAAAAGATTTTCTTGCACATTCGAATTCAGTACCCCTCGCCTTGCATACAGGCTAGAGCTTTTGTCTCGAGAATTAGACCGCTACGCCATTACAGATTTACAATTGAAATGTTTACATGAATATTTTACGCTACCCAAAATATTCAAATCTTATACAGGGTGGGGCACCGAAAACGAAACAGGTCGAATATCTTCAAAACGCATGTGTTATGAAAAAAATGCAAAAACACGTCGATTTTTCATCCAAAGGGGACATCTTCCTATCATAACCTCAACTGGCATACCTATCACCCCTCCTCTTGGTCACTATCACCCAAAAAATTTGGTTAGGGAAAGTAGTGAGTGTGACACATCATTAAAAAGGTAATTTCATAAGCGCCCTCTTGCGGGAAAAACAACTGTTCCGTATTCCAAATTATGATACTTCATTTGCAAGCTAATTTAACATAAATTCGGTGACAATGAATTATGGATTTTTTCTGAGGCAAAAAACAAAAAGGCGGCTTCAGAATGGCAGGCAAGATTTGAAATTATGGACCGATTCTGAAGCCGCCATTTTGTTTTTTGCCTAAGAAAAATTCCATAATTTGTTGTCACCGAATTTATGGTAAATTAGCTTGCAAATGAAGTATCATAATTTGGAATACGGAACAGTTGTTTTTCCCGCAAGAGGGCGCTAAAATAGGAGGTTACGTAGCGAAAATTGACATGGCTGAATTCCTTATGAAATTACTTTTTCATTGATGTGTCACACTCACTACTTTCCCTATTCAAATTGTTTGGGTGATAGTGACCAAGGGGAGGGGGAAGAGGTATGACAGTTGAAGTTATGATAGAAAGATGTCCCCCTTGGATTGCATTTTTTTCATAACACATGCTTTTTGTAGATATTCGATCTGTTTCGTTTTCGGTGCCCCACCCTGTATAATAGACCGTCAGATAATGACATATTTGGCTGACTCATTTTTATCTCTTCAGGGATTTTAACCACTGAATATTATGTCAGTGTTGAGCTCAAAAAATGAAAATTTAGCGACCGGACGCTTGTTAGGCTTATAAAAAAAATCACAAAATTTTACGGCCTGAAAATTTACTACAAATACTGACCGGCTTCTGGGAATTTTTTTTCGGGTTCCTAACGATATCAAATTTCATTCTGTCGATTGCCATGAAAGAAAATGCATCAATATTCACATTATGCACATCGAATGATACGTGATTTTGCGATGTATATAGAATGGCTTCTTATCAAGAATTATTTTATGACATACGGTACTAGAATGAAAATTTCTCCTGTTCTCCATATGCAACCATCCAATCTCCTTCAATTTATGTGACACCAAAAATCATACGTAGGCATGATTTTCGAACTTTCTGAATCTTATTTTTATACATAAGAGTTAAATTATCTACATACAACGCATCCGCGTAATTTAATGGTAATTATCTTTCATTTTCCCCTAAAACTTTTTCATTATTTTTCATTATAGGTAATTACTACACTGTTTTCATTAGGTATAAAAAATATGAGTAGTTTTTCTCGAATGGTACCATTTAAATTGAAACCAATATTAATATGATATGGGAGCAGATATTAAAGTACAGAGCGTTTATGTGTTGGGATATCGTTATAATTTTTAATGATACCTACGCTTAGTATTCACTGCTGGAAAAAGATTTCATTGGTCTATCGGGGTATTCGGGATATTGCTCCAAATTCAAAATCTACATTTTGTTTTAAAATGATAACTGAGGTGCTTAACTGACTATTAGGCTCGTTATTGGGTGAGTCAAGAGGAGAGTAATTCAGTTTATGTCGGAATTGAATGATTCCAAAAGAAAATAATGAAAAAACTCAGTCTTTTTTCAATAATATTTATGAATTTACTCATATCTCATGGAAACAATTTTTTCACATTGACATTTTTCTTTGCATTCGATTGACACGTTATTAACTTGGTGACTGTAGCAGTAGAATATTAATTGACATTTTTCTTTGCATTTGATTGAATACACGTTATTAACTTGGTGACTGTAGCAGTAGAATATTAATATTTTAGGAAAGTTCTCCCATTTTCGAATTCGTAAAAAAAATAAAAAAAAATAGGAAAGTTAGTTTTCTTCTCTTATTCGTGTCCAAATCTTAGGTTTTTAACGAGTACTATTTTGAAGAGCTTCAACATATCCTCTATGTCTTGCAGTTTTGATAAACTGGATGAATTCAAAATCAAAGTGTATTCATTGAATTAACAAAGAATAAAAAATACAAGTAATTCGTTGCCGTATGTATTCCTAGTCATAGATTCATACCTTCATTGTCAATAATTCCTGTAATTTCCATGTAATACCCAAGTAGTACCTCTAATTCCTGACTAATGCCCTATAATACCCATTAATTTTTAACTAATACCCCTAATTCTCGACTAATGCCCAATAATACCCAATAATACCCAATAAAACCCAATAATTTTCAACTAATACTGGAAGGATTACACCTTTGACTAAGTCAAAGGTTGATAACTAGCGGGAAGAAAAATTAACTGTAGTCAACTGTATGAGGGAGAATGAAAAAATGATCACTAAAATGAACGGAGCCCAGATCTAATCCAATGTATAGCAGTCCAGTCCGTCTTCGGGAAGTCCTTAGTCGGCCGACTGTTGAGATTATAGGGGGAAGAGCTAACTAACTAACTAACTAAAAAGGTTTTTACTATGGATTGTCAAATATAACATTTCATGAGTAATGACATGTCAATTTTAGATCATTCTCGTTCTACATAACCCAGGGGGTTAGGGGAAGGACGGGAATATGGGCGCAAAATTAGTATCTCTTCTGCTCCAATCAGGGTAGCAGAGGAGCGCCTTGCTAAGCGAACCTAGCCACCCCCGCGAGAGGGCGCTGTAGTCCGCCCGCGCTGGTGGTAACGCTGGCCAGACATTTCATCACATCACGGTTGTAGTTCGGCATGATACACGCCTCCTGTAAAGCTCATGCGTGTTGTTGATTCTAATTCTATGCAGATATTGCTCTTTGCAGGTTATGAGGCTGGTTGTTTCAAGGCTGAATCCCGGAAATGAAACAAAAAACCGGGTCGAGGTACTCTACGTTTCAGTTATACTTTTGATTTGGTTCCCTATGGAACCGGTTCATCCCTTCGTTCTTTGAAGATATCGAGCGCTTGATAAATGAGCCCGCCGTGCTTGCGGGGCTCATTATCATACACTCTGAGCTTGGTGATCTCCCTGGTGAGGGGACTTTTATCGAGCATGTACTTATAAAACTTGTAGGACAAGTTATTTATAACTGTCGGGATCGAGTCGACGCCTGCCAGCTCCCTAAGAGCTTCCAATCGAAGGTATCGTCTGCTACCGGTGATAATACGGAGTACTTTGTTCTGCATCCTATCCAATCTCGCCAGTGGAGTTGGCTTAAGGCTGCAGAACACCGGACAAGCGTACGTCATTGTAGGTCTTATCAGCTGCTTGTAAATAAGCAATTTATTCTCTACTGAGAGTATCGAGCCCCTTGCTATCAGAGGATAGGTGCGTTTTAACGCAGCTCCCGCCCTCTGGATAGCAAGGGTGATATGACGTTCGAAATTGAGTCGCTTGTCCAGGTGTACCCCCAGGTACCTCGCATGGTTCACGTTCTCAACGGCCTCGTCATTGATTCTCAACTTCCGATAAAGTTTTGAGTGAGTATACATTTTCGTGAAGTTGATCGTCTCCGACTTAGCCGGATTGACCTCAATCTTGTTATCCGCCAAATACGGTATGATCTTCCTATCCAAGTGGACTTGGATCCTGTATTGGGCAGCGGCGCTTGAGAAGGAATGGGCAAAAATGGCGGTGTCATCATCGTACACCGCCGTGCCCATATCCGGTCTCTCGCACTGAGGGAGGTCATACGTATGTAGCGAATACAGATGTGGGGACAAACATGAACCCTGCGGGACACCTGCTTCAATCGGGAACTCTGCGGAGCGAGTATTATTTACCCGCACCATAAACGTCCGGGGGAAGAGCTGATCTTCTCTTCACTTTTTGTAAGGTTCACAGTTCACAATAAGTTGTGCTCGCGATAAAAAAAAACAATGCTTGTAGGTATATCGTTCGTCGATGATCTCTGGTAGTGCTGACGTATTAATCCAATCATTTGGTTTCACCTGGAAAGTTTTCCGGGAGTTTTTAAAATGAGTAATTTAATACATTTTGATTTTAGTTCGAAAATATGAATAGGACATTCATACAAGACAAACTTTAGACGCTATTTTCCATCGTTCAAGATAACCTCTCACATTTTTCATTTTTCAATTTTCATGGAGAATGTTCCCTTTTTAATAGATTTTGATTTGCTCTTTTCGAATTTCAACTTTGCCACGTCGTATCTTCGCAGCTCGCACCGCCATATTGAAAAAATTACGCCTTTTAGCAGTTTTTTGACGATATCTCCTTTCTGACTTATTCTACGATGAAAACTTTATACAGGGTTATTCACGTTATTCGACACGAAGCCTTATGGCTAAAGCATTTGATTTTTTGAAAGTTTCTTCTTTACGATGGATAGGGACCTATTGGTCCCACATTTTAAAAGTATTTTCATGTTGTACAGGGTGTGCCAAAAACACGAAACATATCAAAGTTGTTATTTTTTAAATGGAATACCCTGTATATTATTTCATTTTCAGATTTTACGATCAAAATAAAGATAAGTTCCATTAAGGTTTAATTCACCTAAACCTTATGGTTTTTGAAATATCTCTTATTTTGTGAAAATGCAGCATCAGTTTCAATGCTTAAATTCTCAACCAGTGTTGTCTTGTTTTCAACCAAATTAATGCTAGAGGCTACTAACTGAATAACTTTCATATAGCAGTTGTGAAATATTTACTAACCTATACAAGGTGTGTAAAAATTAAGGCAAAATAATCACAATTTTTGAACGGTAATAACTTGTTTAATTTAAATGGAACGCCCTGTATTTTATGTCAAGAGCAGATGTCAAATTTAATTGTTATCAAATACCAGTATACATTCCTATAGCTAACTCTTCACGTTTCCAAGTAAAACGCACAATTTCATTTTGCAAACTGATTTTGAGAAATTTGTTATTCATCAAGTCGCCTATGGCGTTTTGACGAATCAGAATTGATTGAAATTAACACCGGGATTTAATAACAAATACATTTATTTTTCAATATTTTAAATAATATGTATTAGTTTAAATTATGAAGAAAAAATGGTGGATATAAAAAAAGAAATATTTCATATCAAGTGTTCGAAATGGCGACCATCAGACTCTAAACACAAACGTATCCTCTTTTTAAAACCTTCAGCAACATTTGCTAACATATGAGGGCTAACATTCAGAAAAGCTTCTCTGATAGGCTGTTTCATATTGTCGGGTGTTGGTGGTGTATTATAAACGATTCCTTCAATGTATCCCCACAAGAAGAAATCAGGTGCCGTCAGGTCGGGTGACCTTGGGGTCCAATTTTGGAATCCTTTCCTTCCAATCAATCCATCGATTTCGGAAATGAACATTTAAATATTCACGAACCTGACGATGGAAATGTGCGGGAGCTCCATCCACTTGAAGTCACATCGTTCTTCTTAAGTCTAAGGGGATGTCTTGTAATAGGACCGGAAAATGATTTGTTAAAAATTCTAAAAACAACATTCCATTTAAATGTTCTTCGAAAAAATAAGGACCAATTAAATATTGACCCATTATTCCACCCCACACATTCACTGACTATCTGTGTTGATTATGGTTAATTCTGAATTGATGTGGATTGGAATCAGCATAATAGTGGAAGTTATGTCTATTAACAGTCCCGTTGTTGTGAAAGGTGCTCTCATCACTAAATAGAACAGAATTGAAAAAGTTTTCAGCATCTGCAACTTTATCTAATGCCCACATACAAAATTCAACTCGTTTCCCATAATCGTTTTCGGAAAGCTCTTGGTGAAGTTAGATTTTATAAGGATGGTAACTATATTTTTTCAGAATTCTTGATACGCTTGCTTGACTTATGCCGATATTTTCCGCCATTAGGTTTTGACTTGTATCGGGATTTTCAATTACAGAGGCAATCACCGCAAATTCATTTTCTTCATTTTTCTTCGTCTAAATAAATTTTTTATAACAAAATGATGATAACAAGTTCACAAACTACCGCTATTAATAATAGGATGATTTGGAATTAAACACTTATAAATAACTGACGACCATAAGTAAACAATAATACAACTTGTCAAAACGCCATAGGCGACTTGATGAATAATAAATTTCTCAAAATCAGTTTGCAAAATGGAAATGTGCGTTTTACTTGAAAACGTGAAGAATTAGCTATAGGAATGTAATAGTATTTGATAGACAATTAAATTTGACATCTGCTCTTGACATAAAATACAGGGCGTTCCATTTAAATTAAACAAGTTATTACCGTTCAAAGATTTTGATTATTTTGCCTTAATTTTTACACACCTTGTATAAGTTAGTAAATATTTCACAACTGCTATATGAAATGAAAAATTATTAATAAATAAAAAAACAATAAAGACAGCACAATAAAAGGAAAACGCGACAAATATAACTCTCGACTAATACCCAACTAATACCACTAATACCTAAGGTATTTACACCAAAATTCCCCAGGGGTTTCCCCTTCGGAAATGTAAAAATTTGGATCGCAGATAACGGAGAATAATTAATCGCACTGCAACAAGGAAATTTGAAATGGATATTGAATGACATACCTACGAACGTGAATGCAATGACTTCGCGTTTTTTACCGCAAAATCTATTAACAGTTTGAAAGATTATGAATTCCGTAATGTATCAAAGAAGAATTTAGCAACTATATTGAATGAAATGAAATACTGAGAAAAATCTTTTGATATGGTGATTGGCGCAGTGGTTAGCGCTGGGGCTCGTGATCGAAAGGTCGCTGGTTCGATTCCCAGGCGGGGCAATGTTTTGGATATAAACATAAATAAGAAAAACAAGATTTTATTCAAATGCACTAAAAAGTAATAGTTATTTATGATACAAGTGTTAAAAGTGGCATTTTATTTTGTGGGGAACATTCACGAGCCAAATAAAATAACTTTTAACAAATGTATCATACAATTTTTTTCGTACAACAGAATTAAGGTCTTGACTTTGGTGCGGAATTTATTGCCTCTGAACCTTGTTTAACAGACCACTGACCAGGGCGTGGGTAAATTATAACGAACGGTTTGGTTGCTGGGGTTGTATAATTTCCTTGAGAGATAAAACAATTATATCGACGTAGCAAAGCATATATGGTTGGGACGCTGAAAGAGTATAACTTCTAAGTGGCTAGACCAGCAATAGATCTACCTCTAGACAATCTACTTTACTCTACAAGCACAGCAGTAGCTAAACCAACAAGCCACCTACGAATTCCTTCAGTATCGATAGTTAAGGTGTACAACTACGTAATGGTAAATAATTGATTGCTATTTATGATTTATGAATGAATACTAATGTTTTACTACTTTTAGGTTCTGAGCACAAGCTTCAGAGTCCGCAATAGGCTATATGGTGCAGGTAGCTAAGTTAAAGTGTAAGAGAAAAGATACAGCTCACTTGTTAGATCCGAGAGATGGCAAGCAGTGAAGATCATGCAGCGTACTAGTGCTGTATTTGGGGTTCTACAGCCTAGCAGTGTGGTGAAGTGTCTTTATGGCATCTCGGTTAATCCAGAACCCTCGTATTGGCGACGGGTAGCATTAGCAGACCCTTACGCTGGAAAAACTACTGGTACAGAGTACGCAGAATCTATTCGGTACAGAAAAGGAAATAAAACCAAAAATAGAATGAAGGGTGGCCTCGAGTATCAACTCAGGTGAGTTGGATTTAATTGAATTTTGATGGGAGCAAATTCTCTTAGAAATAATCAGTGGACCTTTCTCTGACAATTATTTCCCCAAAATTACCAAGGTTTCTGAGAAAAATCCGCTAAATTGGCGAAACACGTTTTCCTACCTTCTTAGGTCACAAAAAAGAGAGTCTTCCAGAATACCCTTTTTTATACTTCAAAAATCTCTCTCATCTCTAGTTATTTTTGATAGATCTCGTTAAATTCTAGGTTGACAGTACTGACTATCCAAATAGAGAAGATGAATTAGTTCAATTGCCCTCTCAGCTGACAGACAAAAGTGAGGTTACGTTGCTTTATTATTATCAACAACACAATTGCATTGGCCATTCTATGGAACAACTTTGAAAATGAGTGATGAATGCTATGAATTTCCAACTACAAGGAAAGCAGATTCGGTAAGTTCTAAGTAATGTTATATTTTCAATACCTAATTCCCTTTTATTTCAGAACTCTACAAGGTTGGATTATAGAAGAGCTTTGTAAAATTGGGATGTTTTAGTGTGATACCTGGAAATTTTTTTAATAAACTGAGTAGTCGAATGAGTTCTCATATTTTGTTGGAACAGTACCACCGTATCATTTCTAAATTTTGGTAACTCAAACTAACCCGTAACAACAGTTACAACTGCTAGTAAAAGAAAACAAAAAAAAATAAGATCCATAAGGATTCGAACACACGATCTTTGGATTACAAGGCAGTGCTCCAACTATAATAAACCCCAATGCACTTTATTTATGAATGTCATTATTTGTCAGTGGTGAAGGAACTTCTACAGTTGGACTGAATATTACTTCGTTTGTAAATTCAAAAGGAATTAGTATCACCAATTGCACAAACGGCCAAATACAAGTGTGAACTTTTATAAATGATTCCTCTTGAGTGGGTGTTCCGATTATAATATCTCATTAAGTGTTTCTATGAGAGAGATCTATATTACTGTTTTTAGTTCAGGATGTCAATGAATTATAAACGTCGTTTTTAATGACAGTTGTACAAAATAGTTATTTGTTTTACTAAGCACAAGATTTAATGCCGCGGCTGGTGCCAGCCAAGGCATTAAATCTGCTTTTCTGCCGTGTGAAACATAATTTTTTCTTCAAATTTGTTCCAATTCCACGCAAAATCGACTTTTTCATATTTAAATTGCGTTTCATTATCAATATCCAAATAACTAAATTATCAAAGGTAACTGGGCCCTGCGTTACTATGTTTACCGCTGATGACGTTTGTTGAATTTGTTTGTTTACTGTTTACTTTGTCATTGTCAATTTTGAAAAGTTGTCATGTTAGAAATGGATTTACTGCAAAGTGAGGATGAATTGATGCAATTAACACCACCTGAGATAAGAGACCAGGCGCGAGATGTGGAATTTAACCTTTTACCGGAAAAATCAAGAACTGTATATGAACTCACATACAGCAGATTCATGGAATATAGACAGAAGAACGTTATGGTCTACCTATTCGATGTTGAAAGCTACCCTGAACATAAAAAATAACATTGATTTGGCAAAATACCTGAAGTTACGGGCTTTTTTGAAATGCCAGTCAGACGGTTTCCATGCAAAAAAATCCCGAGTTTTTCAAAGAGAAGAAATCGAGAAATTTTTATCAGATGCCCCAGATGAACTGTATTTGTGTACGAAGGTAGGAATATATTGAAAATGATCTATTATGGATTAAAGAACTAATTTTCAATTTATATTTTAGGTTGTACTTATTGTTGCGTCGCTGGGGCTTGTAGATGTGATGAGCTTTTGCAAATGAAAACAGATGATATAAATGATATGGGCGACAAATTGCTAATTATGCTACCAAATACTAAGACCAAAAGATCAAGATCTTTTGTAGTAACGGAATATTTAAGCGTTTCATTGGCATTCACAAATTCGGTAAAATGCCAGAAGAAATTGCTACTTTTCTGGGACTATCCCATGCGAAAGAGTATACCGGGCACTGCTTTCGCAGAACTTCGGCCACGTTGCTGGTGCATTCTGGTGGGGACATAACAATGTTGAAGCAACATGGAGGATGGAAGTCTTCCGCTGTCGCGGAGGGCTATATTGAGGACTCGCTAGCCAATAAGTCGAACATCGGCAATAAAATATTTTCTGGCGTTTCCGGAGTATCAAGTGTTGATACTAAAGTTGTTAATTTTACTGGAAAGGAGGGAAGTGGACAGAGTTCAATTGTATTAAATAATTGTTCACAATTTACCATAAATATATCTAATAAATAAAAATTTCGTGTTGTAGTTTGTAGTTTTAATGCAATAAAACCATTTTGAGTTTTCTTAATGTCATTGTCAATTTTAATAACCAGTTTGATTTAAATTATTACTTGGAAGGTTGCCTAGCAACGAACTTTTTCTGCCTAGGCATTAAAAGTACAACTTCTAAGCCTGCCAAGTGTCATTAGAAGGCCGCTTTTGATGTCATTTGGAGAAAAAATAATTTCTTTGGATGAGTAATGCAGGTTATGTGAGTTACAGATTCGAAAGCTGACCGCGCATAGTTCTCAGGTCGAATACGGAAGAAGCAAGCTTTTGAATTTGCAACTCTTAGTTTAGAATAACCTACTACACATCTGAAGAGATTATTCTTTATTATTCAGCACATTTGAATGCTTGTTTTATGTTTTTATTTTATTTTGTACTTTTTAGTTAGTACGCATTATCTAAATGTTAACTCATATGTCATCCTGGAGAACCCATCTTGAATTTATGTATTTCAACAAAACCATCATGATCTTTGACCCCAAATATCCCCACTACCTATTTTGCAGAGACCGTACAATAATTACAAATTTCGTCCACTGCTTTAGATTTAAATTTCAACATCAAAATCATAATCTACGACCCCAAAAATCCCCACAAATCCCCCCAATTAGAATAGAATCAGACCATGCTCATAAAAATAGTCCACTATCTTGGAGCCGCCATGTTGAAATCTATGAATTTTGATGACAAATTCGCAACTTTCAATCCCGAAACCTTGAAATACCAATTTTTAATCAAATCACACCACCATAGTCACTAAACTCGTCCGGCATCTGCTTGAAGCTACCATCTTGAATTCATGAATGGAATTGGTTCATAATCATAAATCCCTCCCGCCATCTTGGAGTCGCCATATTGTTTTTTGTTTTAACGAAATTCCATAATGCATTGTCACCGAAATTATATGAGTATGCCAAATTCCAGCTCAATCAGAGGACAACCGGTCTAAAATTCAGTTGTAATATTTGTCCCACACATATATACACACTAACTAACAGGGCACGTTGAATATAAAAGCTTATAAAAAACTTCATAACTATATAATGATATGTGAATGTAATTTTCACATATACCTAAGTGAAAGTGCTCTAGTTTCGCATCATCAGATATTTGGACATCCGTATGCGATATGAATATGAAACAATTGAACGCTAATACACGGAAAGATACTTATTGCCTTTCACGACTGTTAAATATTTTTGGGTCAATAAAAATACGTTCGTTATCTGGAAACAATTGAATTGGATTGAATTGAATTGGAAACAAGTGATTGTGAGTGAAGTGTAGCCAAATCATACAGTCGGAAAGTTTTCATCTGGGGTATGGTGATTTTATAAGAGCGTAAAGAAAACCTTGCTATATGTTATAGTTATCTTCCTTGTTTTCGATATTGAGGGTAAGATATTTCAGGGGGGTATGGTAACTACTCCATAGGTTTGATATGTGCTCAATATTCAACGCAATTACCAATTTGATTTTCGATAATGTTGAATATGAAACTAAAATTTGATATAATCCTCTTGTGGAATAGTAAGGGGTTGCGATTGTGAATTATTCCATATTAAGAACCTTTTCCACTTGACCGTGATAGCTGTTGGTCCAGAAAATATTTCTTCAATACCCCCTTTAATCAATCAATCGATAAATGCATTTTTTGTGATGACAATCCCACTCATGTATAATAATTCCCATTTGCGAGTACAAAAATCGTAGTTTGCTATCGGCTAAAAAGGAAGGAACAGAAATGCAAGTGGATAAAAATATCGGATAATAGTAATTTTCCTAACAAGTGCGGAAAGACACTTTCCGCATGAGTTAGGAACAATACTTTTTCTACAAGCGTAGGAAACAAATTAATTTTTTCAATTATTTATTCATGCAAATGGAAACAACTAACAAGAGTAACATTTTCTATCCACTAATTATTCGTAATATTTATTGTAAATGTACAATTTGATGCATTATGTAAATTTATAGCGGAAGCCAGCATATTTTTTGAAGATGGCTGATTTCCTGAAGAAGAAGGTAACTCGGGCAATACATTATCGAAAGAAATCGAATGTGCAGGCACAGGCATCAAATCGTCGCCGATCGATATAGACGTGGATGGTTCTAAAATGCACCCGGAAGACGATGTAGTGTTCAAATTGAGAATTTTGTTGGACATTTCTTTTTTTCGATTGGTGGAGTCTTTTAAATACCCCTCTGCAACTGAAGTCGATTTCCATCCTCCTAGGCGTTTGATATTAGTTATACCCACACCACAGTCAGCAAGTAAAGTGGCTGAGGAACGCCTGAAGCTGTGACCAGTGTAAATCTCTGGATTTTGAAAGCGCAGATATACTGCTATTTCGTAGGGTATTTTTCCTATGGTATTGATTCCTACACATTGCACAGTACATTTTCCACTTTTGTAATACAAGAATAAACGACGGTGAGGAGTCTCTTTTGGACGTAAATGTACATAATTTCTGTATACGTTCAAAAAATAACCATCATTTGCTTCTTCAGATATCACGAAGGATCTAGAGGAATGATTTTTGGAATCCTTGATATTAACAATTATCAGGTTTTCTTTGTCGTCTATGTCGTCAATGGTGAGTTTTGTCAGCTCTTCTCGTCTGCAAGCACCAGCTAATCCAAAAATTGCTACTAACTTAATCATGAGGTATATGTCATCGGGTGCTTCAGTCATAAATTTTGAAACGTCTTCTTGAGTGAAGATTTTGGCCTTTTTCGGTCGAAAACCGACATTCTGTCTTTTAATGAATGCAATTATTTTGTAAAATTTGCTAATATCCAAATTTTGCTTTACTTTGAATACACTCTTCAACATTGAATATCTTGCCCATAAAGTGTTCGGCTTCCATGTTTTAGACATTTCTAGAAAATAAGCCAAGAATACTTCTTCTTTATTTGGTGTTTTCACTTTTTTATTGTTGCACCATTCAATAAAACTCGTGTATTGCTTCTCATACCTTTGTTTAGATTTCGTTGGCAATAACTCTAAGTTCGCAGCTGTAGCTGCTTGCACGATTTCTTGTGGAAGTTCTTCATCAGATGAATAATCCATTGTGGCAATTTCACTGAATCGAAAATTTTATATAAGTAACGCTTTGTCTGTCACTCTGACAATTACAAACAAATTTGTGTATTGATCGGCATGACAACATCAATTGTTACCTACTCGTTATCAGATCAATCAAAGCCTATATATAGGGTGATTTTCATAACAATACATTTTTATTTATCAATATTTTTCAATAAATAGTGCAAAATGATGGATGATTTTGAACAAACTCACTTAGTATTGCAACAAAAAAGCTTGAACTTTCATATTTTGTCACCCACCATTTATATTTTACGAGGATATCATATAAATGTTTTTCCCGCACTAGTGTGTGAAAAAATTTCCCGCACTAGTGTGGGAAAACTTTTCCCGCACAACTGTGGGAAAATGACACTTTCCGAACTGAATTGCGTGCGGGTAGAGGGTGAATCACGCACGCTTGTAGGAAAATTACGTTACCATAGCAACGAGCATTTACTGTTCGTTCATCAAGCATCGCGCGTCGTAAGCGCGTCGCATCAGTTTGACAATTGTGATTGTCAAAAACAGAATTAAACAGAAAAAAATAATCCAGTAAGTTTGTCGAGATTTGTATTTGGTTCTTTCTAAACATTACTCTTCTACTTATTGTTCTTTTAGTTTGTTGAATAAAGTTTAATTGAATTGAATGTTCTATTCATGGTATTGTCTTAACAAATACCACACGAATTCAGATCTAGCGGGATATTTTTTACGGTGGTTTTCTCATACCTACTTACTTTCATATAGGTAATTTAGCTCGATCTGTTCCGACAAATCACGAGAGCGTAGCTCGAGTGATTTTCGTCAGTTTTATAAGATTTTCATGAAAATGTGTATATACACGCTCGATCTTTGAGTAAACTTGTTTTGTGCAAATCCTGCTGCTTGTAAAATGAATTCGAATTTTAAAATGAATAATAGATAATTCATATTGTGTATTCCACAGTAGGAATCCATTTTTGTGAACATAAAAATATGTATTCGCTTCCAATTTCTTTTTACAATTTTTACTTCAACTGAAACTATAGACTTCCACAAGATACCTCAAGAAAAAATTGAAAATTTCAATTTTTGTTGAGTGAAAATAAAATGGTATTCCACATTAGGCAACTTTTACTCTAAGAATAAACTGTATCCAAGAGCGAAGAATTTTGTTCGTGGGGTATTCAGATGACAGCAGAGGAGTAAATTACCTAAAAAGACAAAATTACAAATCACAAAGTAAGTCAAATGCAAAAAGTGGTGGCTATGGCGACAACAATTAGTATGAAGATAGGAGCTGTGAAAAGTGTATTGATGGAAGTTATAAATTTTATAAGAACTAGTTTGTCTGATAAAGTATAGAATCAAATCTAAAGCTTTATATTTCAAAACGCATTGAATTATATATATAGAAGAAAACTGTTTGATGGAGGGCATGAAAGTTGTTGTGCCAGAAGTCTTGCAAAAATATATTCTGGATTTTTTACAATTTAAAACAGCATTTAATGAATTTTTTTTGCAAAAATCCACTTTGAGCAAATGGTGGTGATTTTTTTATTTAGTCATAGAACTACTCCTACCAGCAGCACTGGTTTGAGTCTCAATGAAATGATTTTCAAAATTAAACCAAAAACTTAAATGGATTTGTTAATGAGTACCTAAAAAGGGGGAAAATATATATTTAAAAAAATCGTTAAATTTTGCAGAAATAGTGCTAGTAGAAAAACTGGGTACTTATTGTGATGATAAGTGGAAACCTGGTTAAATTGTAAAATATGTAACTGGACTGACATATCTGGTCAAAGTTAATGATAAAATCATGTATAAGCATGTTGGAGTTATCAGAAAATGTTTCGAGTTTAGAACAGCCTCTCAAAGAACCACTGACTAGAAATGCTTGAAAAGTGTCGAAAGCACCTATGCTACGACGTAGTTCTAGCACAAAAGAGCTCCAAAGAGTTGTTATTCTCTTTGATGAAATAGAGTATTTCGCCACCCTGCCTAAATGTCAGAATTCTCTAACTAGTCTGATTCTCAGTGCAGGGGAGTCAGGAAAATATTATCGTAAGTTCCAGTTTCCAGTTCATGTATTCCTTGAAATATGATTATAAGTCAATTCAGAACCTACGGTGTTTCATTCAGTAAGTAGAAACACAACACTAGAATGAAGAATATTCATGGTCTTGGCTTGTCTGAATGCAGTTTCAATAAATTACCTTCCTTTTGCTGTTCTCGAAAATAATCGTAATTTCTGATAAGAATGCAGTGTGGTTAAAACTGATTATTTTTGCAATGGTGTACGTAATAAGTTTCGAAGCCATCGACTTTCTTGTCTCGTTTTTGGGATATTTCAACCTACACAGTCTAAAAATGAAGGAATGTAAATTCAAAGAAATCTGTACAAGTGGAGAAGTGGAAAATCATTTAATGTGGTCATAACATTTTATTCTGAATTTTCCAGTTTTAAAAAATGTGTTAAAACGGTTTACTTCACTTTCTCAAGAATAACTGACGTTTTGAAGATTATATATGCCTCCGTTATCAAATCTTGCTGAGAACTCTATTTCCATTAATTATATATGAAGACAATAACGGTAAACGGTAAAAATACCCCCGATAAAAATACCCCCGGAAAAAAAAACGGAAAAAAACAATAAAAAAAATGGAGAAAAAGAAAATGAACAATAATAAAAATAAGATTAGTTCGTTCTGGTTAGATCACACTAAATAACCACTCCTCGCAAAATGTAGGTATTAAATTTCTAAGCGATCAAATGTCTACGTAATGCTAGTTCGTTCTGGTTAGATCAGCTATATAATTACTCCTTTCTTTTTCAGGGTTTATTTTTGTATTTTTTTTTGTTTCTTTTTTTTCATTTTTTTTCAAAGAATTTTTTCCCTTTTTTTAAAAAGGTTTTTATCTGTTTTTTCCTCTATATTCAAAATAAACTATCTGTTCTTTATATATCAAAAAAGAGTATTTGAGTTTTAGTTCGAAAATATGAATAGGAAATTCATAAAATCTATTGAGTTGTTTTGAAGTTAGTTTTTCAGATACGCAAATTCTATGAAAGCATCTAGGGATTCTCAAAAAATCTAATATATTGGATTTATTGTCAATATATTTGTTTTTTCAATATATTGGATTTATTTTCAATATATTGGATTTCTTTACAATACATTGGATTTTTTTTTCAATTTATTGTGATTATTTACGGGGTTATTACAGCAGTACGAGTTTGAATATCATTTACCTATACTTCTTATGAATATTGATAAAAGAAGGAAAAATTGTTGTCTTTGGACAGATCTTTGCCTCATATTTTCTACTTTATGGTAATGTGTGGGGAGAAGTGTATTTCCTCTTCGTCGAAACTATACGTTACATCATGGAAATACTGTTGATTCATCCAGTATTATTCAATTCAGAAAGTTTGCGTGTCTCATTCAAAATTATGTATATTATGTAATATTTTCAAATATAGCTCACAAGATTGCCACGAAAAGGTTTTTTTCTCAATAGATTAGTATAAATGAAATCTACCCTTACACTATTGAAATAACTATATACTGAAAAAAATCCAGTATAATGAATTAATTTCCGCTATTTTTGATTTATTTTCAATATATTGTTTTTTTTAATATATTTGATTATTTTTTGAAATAATGGATTTTTTTCAATATATTGGATTTCTTTTCAATTATTGTTTTTTCAAAATATTGGAATTACTTTTTAATATGTTAGATTTTTTAATTACTCGAGTTATTTCAAGACTAGAGGGTAGAAGGTAGAGGGTTCAAAATGGCGGCCAGGCGCCATTTTGAAAGATTTTTTTTAATCTTTTGCTTTTGATTTTCTATACGACTGCAAAATTTCAGACAAAAATATTCATCCAAAACAAAATGGCGGCACATTATGTTAGAACTTTTATACGCGATTTCTTTGAATAAATGGCTTTAAACGAGCTCAATTGAAATGAATTTTTTTTTTTATATCTACAAATGTTCTCTGTCCCTCAGAATCGCATATGGGACATGATTTCTGAGATTTGCTGAGATTCAATAAAACGAGGTGTTACACTACTTATCTACTTATTTGAATTTTTTCCTGATACCCATCTGCCATTTTGAGATGCTAAAAAATATTTTATCATCGCACTAAATCTCTTTGATAGCCATTTATTCGAAAGGATCCTCTTGTGAGAGTTCTAAAATAATGTACCGCCATTTTGTTTCGGACCAATATTTTTGTTTGAAATATTGCTGTCAATTGAAAGACGAATCGAATGAGGTATCACTCGACCCCCCATATGAATAAATATTTTGAAAGATATAATTTTTTGTCATTGTCAAAAAGTAGATTATGAACTACCATTTAACCCAAAAAAAATTTCAAAGAAAAGATCTACTCCGTTCAAAAGTTAACAGGGGTAAATCCAATGTATTGAAAAAAAATCGCCCCATTACTTTTTTGGTTTAGCAGATATCAAAATGAAATTTGGAGGATCTGTATGAGATATAAAACTGCATTTTTTGACAAGTGACTCCAGTCTCAACGAAAGCGATAAAAACTTTGGATTTTTAAACGAGACACCCGGTATATTTTCACTTTTTTGTCTCCGTATGACATTCTGAGTACAACCATTTATTATTTGTTTCTTTTTTGTAACATTTTTTTTTTTATTTTTGAAATTGATTTTTAATCTAGAGGGCTATGAATACGTTCAAATATAGAATCTGAAGTGTGGAATTTGATTTTTAAATTATTATTATTATTATTACATTTTTTTTTCAAATGGCTATTTGGACAAGAAAAAAAATTGGGGAATTTGCATACGACCTAAAATTGCATTCTTCGACAAGTAACTCAGCATCTTGCAACTTCCGGTCTCACGGAAAGCGAGTGATATTTAAATGTGACATCTAATATATTTTCACTTTTTTCGTCTCCATTTAACATTCTAAATACAAATACTAATGTGACACTTGCCACATTTTGCTATCAAACTTGTACGGGAAATTAATTTTTTACTCTAGTTGATCCTTAGTGTATAATTGCTTCTGAAGAGCCTGCTTTCCAATTCTATCAATCTTCCTGATGAGCTTGGTAAAGCGAAAAATAGATTTTCGTCGACCAAAATGTATTGGGGATTAAATGCGGAAGAAGCGAACCTTGCTTCAATGAAATGAACGATTTCTGTGAGTGATATTTTTTTAATAACATTCTCCCTATCAAATTTATTTAATGAATTTTCAATGAAAACTAGAGAAAATTATAAAAAAATCAATTATCTGAATGAAAATGCGAATTTTCGCTTCCAGATTTTTCCTTTTCAGTTAGAGTCTTTTCAATGTCCAATGTGGCTTGTGCCGGGGAAGTATACTTGTTTTCTTTAGATATTACAAATAAATCACATTTTACATTGATCATTTTTCAATTTTCATGGACATAGTTTCCTTTTTCTAATTCAAGTTCGAACATTTTTATAAATATTGTTTTTAGTCGAAATGTTTCTGCTATGTACGATTTGATGTAAGAATTTGTATTACTTGATTTGATTTTGTTGATACCGCTTCACTGCTAGGTTTTGAACAAACTTCCGTTAAAAAAGAACTGAAAAAGTTTAATCAAATTCTTCCTTGAAATGAAACACCATTTCAGATTGAAATGAGATTCAAATGTATTGAGTAACCTGTAACCTACATAAATGTATTTAAAAAGAAACATAACTTGTCGATATCTTATCTTACCTCACTTCTGCAAAATTATATAGAGAAACTATTGTGTACGGCTTGGCAAATCTATAAAGGAATGTTGATAAACGTATAAGCTGCGCGAATTCTAAAGAGAAAGTATTCGCACGATAAAGCGGGTAGTATAAATTATTGTACATTCAGTTATAATGTAGACTGATGAGCTCTTCTGCTACCGCGCTTAGATAGGCTGTATGCTATTGATTAAAAAACGTGATAATATCATTAATGCAAGGAGATATGTTTCCTTATATCTTTTGTGTTGGTCATAAGTCATAGTCATAGGTCATAGCCATAGGTCATATTCATAGGTCATAGTCATAGGTCATAGTCATAGGTCATAGTCATAGGTCATAGTCATAGTCATGGGTCATAGTCATAGGTCATAGTCGTAGGTCATAGTCATAGGTCATAGGTCATAGGTCATAGTTATAGGTAATCGTCATAGTTCATAGTTAAATATTATTCAAATCTCGAAAGGAAAGATCTACCGTAATATTTTTAAGTTTGTTGACGAAAGTTTCTTCGAGATCTGAAAGTGTGGAGTACCAAATGATTCTTAATGAAATGCTATTTTTTCCTGACCCTAAGAGCCACTATGTTGCCATTTGAAAAGAAAATAGTAATAATAATAATTAGAAAATTAATTTTTACATAGCAGGAGCAGGAGAAAAAAAGTGAAAATAAACCTTGTGTCTCATTTAAAAATCGAAAGTTTATATCTCTTCTGGTGAGATCGGAAGTTGCATGAAGCCGAGTCACTTGTCAGAAAATACAGTTTTATGTCTCATACAGATCCTCAAAATTTCATTTCAATATCTTCAAAAACAAAGAATGTATAGAGTCGAAGAGCCACCTTCCGTGGACACCTGGTATATTGAAAATAAATTCAATTTATTGGATTTTTTTTCGGGAAAATAATTTTATTTTATTTGTGTGACCACTGGACGCTTTCGTAAAATTCATATTACAAATCTAAAATATTTTTGTATTCATTAGACATTTAGTCTTGTAAACGCATTAACTATCGGGTCATCTTGGCTTATTTACCCTTCAACACTCTTTCATTTTCAGACTGACATCAAACTATTGGTCGATAATTCCACCAATTACTATTTGTTTTCCTTCTCATCACCTTCATAACATTAAGATGAGAAAGTGACGCCACTGCACCTGGCAGACCACATTAATTTGTAGGCCTCTCGAAAAAATATCACAATTCACAACCAGTAACAACCTTCTAGTAATCAAGTGCAGGTATATGGAAACGTGTTCATTAAAACGCCTGATATAATGGTAAGAGTATTAATTATTCTGATAAATAAATTCTGTTAAAAATTATTAAGAAACAACCAGATTTTCATTAATCAAGCTATAATTCAGAAAAAAGAAATCCAGCTTGCTAAAATTGTGTGTTATTTAATTGATTCATAACATGTAAGAAACATATTATGTTGCGATTTTTTTAAGTTTTTTTTTGTGGGTAAGCTAAATTTACTCATTTTAAAGCATAGTTTTTTCACTAAAATTTTCAATCTATAAAATGGGCTGAAATTTCATCATACTTTGTGAACAGATCAAAAATGGACCTACGATATTGCATAAAATCGGCAGATAACAATTTTTTATTTTTTAAAATTTCAGTATTATTATAGTATTCGGTCAACATTTCGAAAGTGTCTATTGGCAGAACAAGAACCTACCACTAGTTTTCAACATACGGGGTGTTGAATATTAAAATTGTTGAAGCTGGTTTTGCGTATTTTTTCTAGGTGAATATCAAATACGCGAATGATTCCATTAAATATTTGGAAGTTGCCATAAAAAATAAAAAAAAAACAAGCAAAAATGCAATGGGATGTTTGAGAAACCGACTATAAACATGCTTTTATTTTTCATGAATAATTCCTCTTGAATGATTTCTCCGGAAAACATAATTACCTCGTAACTTTGGCGCATGATAATTAGAAAGTAGTTAAAGTAGGCATATACAATTTTTGACTATCATTAAAATATTACTACTCAATAAAATTACAGAAATTCCAAGAATTTAACCGTCGGAACTTTGATATGAAACAAAACATATCTCACCATTTTTATTTTCATTTGACAAAACTTTTAAATATATTTTGAATTTTTATTTTGCTTATTTTTGTTGAATCACCCTGTTTACTTCTCCAAATTGGTATAGAACTTTTTGGTGTCATAAATCAATTGCGATCAAGTAGGTTTGTTCATTATATAATAAATATTTACCGAAAAAATTGTCAAAGAACAAATTAACGATGTTCAATGATTAAATTTACTTTTATTTGAAGATTATAGATAATTGAAAAATAGGTAACATTCAAGCTATAATGTTGTTTGAGATAATACGAATAATAACTGCGAAATAGTAATTTACGTATCAAGTCTGGAAAATATTCTTTTTTGTTTTCGGACGTGTTGCGTACACAATTTTTTCGGCAACCGTGTAGAATAACAAATCGAGACACATTTATTTATTATATTCCTTTGTAGAAGAATATTTCAAACATTTCAATTCTTATTTGTATTAAATATTGAAATTCGAACAAATAAACGATGTTCGATGATTAAATTTATTTTTGTTTGAAGATTACTCTATAGATAATTGAAAAATTGGTAACATTCAAGCATTATAATGTTTATTGAGATAATACGAATAATGACTGCCAAATAGTAATTTAAGTAACAAGTCCGGAAAATATATTTTTTTTTTTGGACGAGTGGATGAGTGGACGGATTCTAGGCCGAGCCGTAGGCGAGTCCTGGAAGTCTGCTAGTCCAAAAAAACTGTTTTCGGGCGTGTTGTGTACACAATTTTTTCGGCAAACGTGTAGAATAATCAATCGAGACACATTTATTTATTGTTTCTTTGTAGAAGAAAATTTCGAACATTTTAATGCTTATTTGTATTAAATATTGAAATTCGAACAGAAATTTTGTTGAAAATTATTAAGAAACAACCAGGTTTTCATTGATCAAAGCTATAATTCAAAATATAAAAAAATACAGCTTGCTAAAATTGTGTATGCTATTTAATTGATCCATAACATGTGAGAGACATAATGTATTGCGATTGTTTTTAGTAATTTCAATCTATAAAATGAGCTCAAATTTTATCATATTTTGTGAATAGATCAAGAATGTACCTACGATTTTGCATGAAATCTACAAATAATCACTTTTAATTTTTTTCAAATATCAGTATGTAATTGTAGTATTCTGTCAACATTTCGAAAGTGTCTATTGGCAGAACAAGAACCTACGACTAGTTTTCAACATACGGGTTGATGAATATTAAAATTGTTGAAGCTGGTTTTGTGTATCTTTTCTGGGTGAATACCAAATACGCGAGTGATTCCCTTAAATATTTGAGCGTTGTCATGAAAATAAAAAAATATCAAGAAAAATTCAGTGGGATGTTTCAGAAACCAACTATAAGTAAACATTCTGTAATTTTTCATGAATAATTTTTCTTGAATGATTTCTCCGGAAAACATAATTACGTCGTAACTTTGGTGCGTGATAATTAGAAAGTAAGTAGTTAAAGTAGGTATATGCAATTTTTGACTATCATTAAAATATTACCACTCAATAAAATAACATCAATTTCAAAAATTTAACCGTCGCAACTTTGATATTTGATACGAAACAAAACATATGTCATTATTTTTATTTTGCCGAATTCATCCGACAAATATAGAGTGATTTCAATGAAAATATATTTCGGCATTTTTATTTTGCTTATTTTTGTTGAATCACCCTGTGGATTTCTCCAAATGGGTACAGAATTTATTTGGTGTCGTAAATCATATGCAATCAAGCAGGTTTGTTCATTATCTGATACACATTTTACCGAAAAATATTGTCAAAGAACAAATAAACGATGTTCAATGATTAAATTTATTTTTGTTTGAAGATTATTCTGTAGATAATTGAAAAATTGGTAACATTCAAGCACAATAATGTTGTTTGAGATAATACGAATGATGACTGCTAAATAGTTATTCATGCAACAAGTGCAAAAAGTAAGTGACAATTTCACGTCGAGTGCCATAAATAATTTTTGCACTAGTTGCATACAACATTTTTTGATTTATTAAGGTGTGGCACTAGGTGTAGGAAAATAAAATGCGCAACTTAAAAAATCATTAATTATCACTATCGATTTGCATTGAATCACTATCATCTATTTTTCATTAATAATACTCATTCTAAAACTTTCAATTCTGTTATTGTCAAAATAAATTTGTGACTGACGTTTCTATAACCATATTTGCATTATAAAAATCAAAATCATAGTAGCCGTGAGCGCGTATGTTATCACGAGGTGTGGTCATAGTACAAACAGTTTGCTCTATGCAGGTAGACGGTTTAGAACAAAGCGGGCTTAACTCTGACTGTAAACATTAATAAAAAATAATATATATAAAAACGAGTAGGGTTTTGTTCTTTTTCGTTCACGTCCAATTACCTCCAAATTATGTCTACATAAGTATAAAAACAATAAAATAAAATAACAGTTTTTTCCCGCTGCCAATACTGTAAATAGTCCATACATGCTTAGCACCAAAATAGGTAAATGGCCTAAATCATTTGTTTACCAATTCATCTTGACAACGAAATGTAAATAGTGTCATTTACATGCCTAGGGTAATAATGACTTTGACAAGTAATACCTTCAGTTTCATTTATATCAATTTTTAGGTTATGACACTTTTTGAATGTTATTTTTGTCTGTTTATTCGGCAACTCAGTTACGCGCACAAGCAACTTAGAATAAAATAGCGGAACGAATAATCATGAAGGAAGAGTAAGAAAACAAACTTCATTCCACAGGCAAATTTTGAGAAGTGTCAACAAGCAGCGGGAAAAATGAAATAAGTAACAAGGAATGTATCGAGTGCTAACATCCTCGGCTTTGCCTCGGCTCGTACTCGCTCACCTCGAATGTTAACATGTCTTTACATTCCTTGTTACTTAAGTAACTATTATCGTATCATTGTATATCAAGCTTTATTCAAGTTAAATCTTTATTACAAATTATTAACATCATAATATCATAACACATAATACATTAGTTACAATATAATACTTAGTCAGTTACTTTATGATAGGATATACCAAATGGCACGCTCAAATGACAATAACGTGACATAACCAAAGTTGTTGATTTCATTTTCACATCATCGTTGTAAATGTCAATGATACCATAAAGCTTTGAATGTAACTAGAATCTCGGAAGATGCACAGACGACTCGGCGCAGAGCGCCTCGTCGCCTGGCAACATCCTCGATAATTATTAATCGCATAATAATCTCGTTATATTAATAGTTATAAAACTGAAGAACATGCTTTAGTTTCGTTTTCCCACATGGACTAAAGAGTAAAAAATAATTTTCGTAGGTAATACAACAAGTGTATTAACGATTATGTAATTATGTTGCGAGCAACATAATTTGTTTCGAAAAAGAGAAGGAATTTATAATAATTATCTAACACAAGTTGTATTTGTTAAGCCTATTCCATGAATTAAATCAAATCATTTTTATTTTGCGGTGTTAGGTTTTTGATTTCGTTTCTCATTTGCTGAATATTGTAATCACCAAAACGACTCTTGTCAATCATTTTTACGTTTAAATTTTAATCAACCATTTTTAGTTGTTTTCCTTCGTTCATGTTACAGCCTACTAGGAACTTATTTTATTTATTTTATTATTATCTCAGTTATTATTAAAAAACTGATTTTTTTTTCAAAACTTTATCACCCTGTATTTCAAAAGTTAGGACTTTTAGGACATACGTTTATAGAAAGTTTTTTCCTTAAAATAAGTCAAAGAATCACACCCTCAAATATTAGCATGTCTTTAAGGAACACCCTGTATACTTAATAACACTATTGCAAAGTGAAAACCTCAAGCTTGAAATAGCGTACATCATTTTTTATGTACGACGTGAATGAGCGATTATTTTCAACATTTACTGAAAAATTTTTCGGGATTATGGGTGAGTTGAAAACTGAGGCAGGAGTAAAACACAATTTTTTCTTTGGCATGTATAAGTGAGACTTGTCTCAGTAGCCTTAAATCGTTGCATATGGTCCAAAGAGGACTGATTCCTGCTTCAGTATAATTATTTCATATCAACTAAAATATCCATGACTTTCGGATCCTCCGTAAATATCGTAGAAGGGTTATATGAAGTGGGACAAAACACATTTTAGGTACTCAGATACTCTCAGGTTATATTTGCACGAGGAAGTAGAAGTCTTCAGGAACGATATGCACTTTTTCTTTTCCTTCTACTATAATTTTTAGCAAAATTATGACAAATCTAATTTTTGGCCCTGTCTGAACTTGCAGTGGCGGGTTAGCGCCAGCATGAAATGTGACGTCGGCGTTAAAACACGTTTTCTGAGAAAACGAGCGTATTTCCTGAGGTATTACTAAAAATCATTCTCGTGGAGAATTGAATTATCTCTCAATCTATCGAAATCGTTGTCTGATAAATCTTATATTTTCTGAAATAACAACAAAAAAAATTATACTTTTTTTAAATGATAAATTTTTTAAGTTCCACCCCTGATTTCTTGATGAACAATTTTTTTCTAATAATACATAATGTCGAGATGTCATGTGCCAAGTTTCAGAGTGCTACAATTCATTCTTCACTTTTTGCTCGAGTTTGTCTGTCGTTACTGGATTATGTAGCTGTCTTGCTATTTCAAACTTCCCGCTATTTCAGTGACAGTGTCTTTATAGTTTTAGTGATTGTATTAAACAACGTGTATGCAAAATTTGTCGAAAATTGTGAAGTCGATATGAATTACTAGTGAGTGCCTATCATGGTTTTGGTCAAAGTTCGGTGTTGCGTCATTATAGAAGCTTGCTGGTGGTAAGTTTGTTTTATGAAACAACCAATGACGAAGCGAACTACAAAATCGAAAACATGATGTTTTCAATAATTATCGATATAAAAGTTTTCACCAATTAAAAATACGTATTTTGGCATGAGTTGAATAGTCAACAGTTATTACACAAGTGGTGGTAATTTTTTGATAATTTTAACTATATGCACGAATTTTTGTTGCTATAGAAATCTCACGAGTGGACAAAGTTCTCGAGTGGGATTTCTGAATTGCAACAAAGTTAATCTAGTTAAAATTATCCCCAAAAATTATTGCCACGAATATAATTCGGATTGATTATTTTTTCACTGGACATTTGTTAGTGCTATCTTAAACGAAACGATAATTTCGACGAAGTCGAATTCCCCGTCTCTCCACACTTACCCACAAAGTGGAAAATTTGAGGCAAATATCTGTCAGAAAACAAATACTTCCCCCTACGAACATTGAATTACATTTGACATCAATTTGTGCAAAGGCCCTCCAAGAGGACACAATTGTAAGTGCTAATTGCAATCAAGAATTGACTATTATTTCCAATTGGTTGGGATTTTTTTTAGCGGACATTTGTCTAACATTCTTAAAAAAAACGATCAAACAACGTGGAAAAATTATGGGATGTAATAATAATTTTCCTTGAAAGCATGTTGTCTAAAAACTGAATGAATTTATTTTAATATTTTGTCGAAAAAGTCCGACTCCCAAGGAGGAGGGTTGTTTTAACAAAATATGAAAATAACCGAATGCAATTTTTCACTGATAACATGCTTCAATGGAAAAAAACAGTTTATTTTGATGCACGATTGTAATTCGGTAGAATATTTCCGGAGTTGAAAGAAAAATGTATGTGCTACTGTTTCACTTTCAACTACATTTTCCTCAATAGATTGTATGGACCACCAGTCACTGAAACGCGACATTTTTTCACTTTTTGAAGTATATCTGACATTTATCAGTATTGTCAGTCCGTGTTGTTGTCATTGGTGTCATGCCGACGTGCTGTTTTCGAAGTGAAATTATCGCTCTGCAGTGCAATTACCACTGTAATTTTTCGATAATTGCATTCCTCTTATGACAAATTTTATATAGGAGGGAAATATTCGCTGTAATTTGCTACTAACAAATTATCAGTGTGATTTTAATACTACTGGTCGATTTAAAATGTTTTCTCATGACGATTGGCTGACAGGGTCGTATAAAAATGTATCAATGTAGGGAAAAGGCGGGTAAGTTGGAAAACTTGAGATTGATGACCAGTTTATATGGTCTTTTTATAATGAAAAGTTATTCATATTTCAATATGGTCAACTTTGATATGTTATTTGTTCATCTACAAAATATTTTGGATCCAGGTGAAAATATTTTTGATGTTTTACTTTTTTAGAGAAAAATCAACCTTTTGTTCTTTTTGCCACACAAAGGTTGCTAAGTTGACGAACCACAGTATTTAAGTTGATGAGACATATATAATATGAAAATAATAAATAACAAACATAGAAACAAATAAAAACACATTTTATTGAAGGTAATTTGTCTGTGCCCAGGTACGTATATTAATTACCGTGCCAGGAAGCCTGACATATGTACCTGTGCACAGACAAATTACCCCCAGACTAATAACACAAATGAAGACCACCCATATATAAGAAGTATCCTTGAGAATGTCGTATTACACTTGAAAACGACTGTAGATCTCAACAGTTGAAACGTCGTGAATAAAAATGACAGAGAATTGATTTTTTTCTTTTCTTTGTCCGTATAGACAATAGAAGTCCAGAATAACCTTACTGAATGATCTGATGTCTGTGATGAACCGAGGCATTTGGAGGTACACGCAAGTACACGCAAAGCAACTGTTTTGGCAGGGTAGGTTTTCATCCAAGGAGTTACTTAATTATATCCATTTCGCCAACTTACCCGCCTTTTCTATAATTACTTATATGTAAAAAAGCGACTAGTGCTCTTGGGTTTTTGAACGCTATGTATTGTAACGTTAAAATTGGTAATTAATGATGGATTTTTTTTTAACTTTTATTGCTTTTCAAAAAATGTAAGAACAAAGGTTGAGAGCACCCAAAGTTTTTTTAACATTTTATTAATTACACTCAAAATTTTTTGCTCAAGCAGAAATCCAATGAAATGAAAGTTAAATTGAGGTCATGTGATTGAATACAACCAATAAGAACAACATTACACTGATAACAGACCCAACGGTCTGTTTTCACTCTAAGGCGCGTTGCTATGGATATACATATTTTGATTTATTTGATTTTGAAGTTTCAAATATTCAATAACGTCAAAATGTCAGTGATGTCATGATGATTTTGTTGTAATACTGACGAAAAGATTGATGAAATTTTCTTATCAAATATATCAAAATAAACTGTTTCCAACAACAAATTTGTATGGAAATCATTTATAGACTATTGCAATGTTACAAAGTATCGGTTAGCAAAAAATTTTCTATTCGAATAACCCTCGAACATTGATAAATATAACAACTCCCTCAAGCTTGTTGCTTGGAATCAGACCGACGCCGAAAGCAACAAGCTTTCGGAATCTGCTATAATTATCAATGTCCTTGGGTTATTACTACTGAAAATTATCTTTTACTCCTTAGTCCATGTTGGCAGTAAAGTGTGTTCTTTAGTTTTTAATAACAATTACAAGTTTTTATTCAGTTGCACCAATCCCGGTATGTGTAACGGAAATTTGACCCAATTCCCAGTGTCCAATTAAGCTGAAATTTGGCACACTAGTTTGGTTCCCGAGTCGGGCGGCATCAAACTCGGCACATCCTAATCTTTTCATCCTATTGCATTTTGAATTATATTTTTACAACTATAAAATCGGCATAAAGTTGTTGCAGGTCGAGTTCTATACGGCTAGATTATTTCCTGAATAAATCAGATTGGGCGACATTTTTACTTATCCTGGAAAAAAGAAGGAGTAATTATTTACTCTGATATAACCAGAACGAAATAACCTCACGTAGACACTTGAGTGCGTGAAAATTGAATACATAAATTTTGCGAGGATTAATAATTTAGTATGATCGAAACAGAATGAACTAACCCTTCGTAGATATTTGAGTGCGTTGAAATTGAATACATAAGTTTTGCGAGGATTAATCATTAAGTATGATCGAACCAGAACGAACTAACCTTTCGTAGAAATATGAGTGCGTGGAAATTGCAAACTGCAAAATGTTTAAAATATTATTGTATTTAATATTACATCAGTCTGTTTCTTGCAAGCAGAGGGAGGTACTATTATTCATGTGCCGAGTTTTAACATTTTTAAAGTGAATTTTTAATCTCTGTGAAGTGAAGTCATTCTAAATCCAATATTTGTAGTGGACGTCACAAAATGCTTATCCTTAAGATAAGGGTATCAAATGGAGGGACTTGATAAGCGATGAGTAGGTACAGTGACGTCATTGTTGATCCAATATGATGGATGTCACAAAATGGCGACTTATATGATATTGGCATCAGATGAAAGGGGTTGATAAAAAAAATACGATGAGTACACTGATGCATCGTAAATTTAATGTTGTAGACGTCCCGAACATGCGATTCATCATTTGTAAATCCACAATGGCGGACGTACATTCCACAAATTTCAAATATACTAAAACCATATCGCTCCGATAATAATAATTATAATAATAATAATAGATTATATTGACAGGAAAAATTACATTCATAACCCCATCAAATGACAGGATTCAATTTCTGACCATACCACAAGTGATACAGTGAGATCTTGGGGAAGAACCTGCAGATTTATAAAAGAAGCCATCGAAATTATTGAGGAAGAACCTAGATGTCTGAATGTTAAGGCTGATAACTGAGTGGACAACCAAAAACTAAACCCCGTCGGGAAGGTTTCAGTATCAAGCATTCAGCCCAACGGAACGTTGTAGGAGACAAGCTCGCGAAAATAATAATAATAAAAAAAATGATTACATGGTTTTACTCAAAGCCGCTAAAGACTGAAAATAATGTTTTTTCGATATGCAATGTAAATTATTCTGTGAATTACAGATTCAATAGATCGTCGCCTGAAGTTTTCAGTTCAGATACGGAAACGACAAGCTTTAGAACCCACAGAATAACCTAAATTACACATGTAAAGAAACAATTTTTAACTCTTCAGCGTATTCAACTAAACGCTTGTATTTAAAAAGATTTTTTTAATTTTTTTTTTATTTTCAGTAACTATACATTAACCTATGAACTTCTCATAAATAATGATAATTACAAGGCCTTTTTTCTGTGTATTCCGAGTTATTCAACTGTTTAATCAGGAGGCGATCTAAATATTAACTCGTCCTATATCCTGTAGCCGATATCTTGAATATATGAATTTTAACAAAAAATTCATGATATTCGACCTTGAAAACTACCACATACCAAATTCAAATAAGATTCGAACCATAGTCACAAGAACCTTTCGTCAAATTGGAGCCACCATCTTGAATTTATGATTTGAGACAGGGACATAATTCAGTCGCTGAGTGAAATTTATCTACTCAATAAATCGTCATGGAAAATTTCCCCCCATAAATTGTTAGTAGAGGTCTCATTTATTATCATAAAACCGCTCCAACCCCCACAAAAAGGCACACATCAAAATTTTCCTTTTGAAAAAATTACCGATATCTTGAAATTTGTTGAATTTTTTGAAAATTATTTAATATTTTTTTGTATAAAATGGTTTGATAACGACGTGGAAACAAAATATTGAATTGATTTTCCCTATTTTAAATTTTTTTCAACATTTCAGTTAAAAATAAATACAGCAAAAATTTGAAAAATTTCATTATGCTGGTGATTTTCTTTGACCTTTGAAAATGGCAAAGAGTTCAAGTATTTTTCGTCACCTTTATTTTTAAGTTCTGGTTCCCACGAAAAGGAAAATCCTGTATTGTTCACAGAAAATCGTGAGAGCCGAAGGAAAGTAGGAAAATTGGTGATCTTCTTGAATTTCTGAAGGCTGTATGCCCCAGGGAACGCCTCCCGAGGCAGCGAGTTCCGTAGCTTTGCCGTTCTGTAGAAAAACAAGCCTTGGGAAGCAGATGTGCGGCATGTCTCTAAAGTGACGGCATATGGGTGTGAGGACTGAGCTCGACGGGTCAATCTCGATGAGACCGCTAACGGTGGAACGATTGATGATATTTCGGAAGAGCATCATTCACGAAAATATCTATAAAACAGAGACAGATCGCCAACCTTTCTGCGATGTTACAAAGAAGTAAGCGATCTTGTGGGTGAAGTATCACCGACGAGACGAATCTGTGCCTTATAAGTCATAATCAGTTGACGAGAAGAAAAAAACTTGTTGGCGCGAAACAGAAATGCTAGTTGTTGAGAGGCACTCTTGACAATGGACCTCACATGGTTCTCCCATGAGAACACAGAACACCAGCATTTATTGGTAGAGTATCAGATGATACTCCATCAACCAACATGTGGAGAGATCGGTCTCAGAGAAATCTAGATAGCAAGGAACACAACTGGAGAGGCAAGCCATAAGATGGATGTTTGATGAGTCCTTGGTGCCAAACGGGATCAAATGCCTTGTGAGCAGTGAGCATCCTGGTATGGCAGGACATCTAGTGTTGAACTTGATTGCTCATTGTTAAATAGATTTCTTCTATTTTTGATATATCAAAGCTGCCGCAGAGAAGGTCATTTTGAATGTATTAAGGAATAAATATGAACCATCCATTTTCATATTCTCACTAGTATCAATATGAACTCTCATATTCACACTTGTGCAAATATGACTGTCATTTTGACATTCAAAATGTAAAAAAAAGTCGGCATATTGAAACGAAATTATAAAAATTAATTACGTAATTACTCATTCGGTGGTCTGGTAGACCATATAGAAATAGCAGTAACTCCATTTGTTATTGCACATTCCCAAGATAACAGGCAGTACCCCCACAGAAAAAAAGAACACTGTTTTTTAATCTAGATGCCTGACCTTTTGATGGTCAGTCACTTTGTGTTTGGGTTTCAACTTGTTAGGTTGGTGATTTATTTATTTTGTGGAAATAAAAAAATGTCAGGTAGATTTTATTTACATACCAAAACAACTTTGTTTTGGAATTTCAAAAACAATAACAAATGTTTGTTTTGAGATATAAAGGATGGGAAATTATATCTTACTTTGATGAAATATGCTTTACTTCATGGTTATTATGATTAATGAATATAAAATAAGTCAAGAAATGTTGGTCAAAATAAATTGCAATGTATTAAAATGAAAAAATACATGGCTACTATTGCGATAAAAATTATATCGTGTTATTAATAAATTATAAAGTTAATATTTTGAAATATATGGGATTATTGAACCTCCATAAAGTAAAAAACAATAATAATATTTTTAATAAAATTGGGTAATTTATACCTGCATTATTAATATAGCCAGTGATGACATTTTGGAATTTTCAAACGATTTCGAATGTGTTACAGCATAAAGCCGGCATTCATCAATTTTGGTTTTTGAGAGGCCATTTGTTAAACCACTCTTGAGTTGAATATTCGGCTGCAGCACAGTTGCGTCCGGCGCGGCGGCGGCGTTCAGAAATTTAACTTTTTTAGCTGCCCAGGTGCGTCCCTCGGATTGCAGCCCAGTTGCGTCCGGTGGTCAAAAAATATACCATTCATAAAAATACGGCCGAAGAAGAGCCGAGGCGCGTCCGTCTATCCGTTTGTCAGCTTAGTTACTTTGGCAATAAAGTTCAGCAACATTTTTTTTAAATTTATTAGGAACGAAGTAGATCACATAATTCCGCAAAATAAGAATTTTTTGGGGGATTCTAGCACTGGTAATCATTTTTCACGTTTGGACCGGTATGGCCCAGACAATAATTCATAACTTCCTCATTATGAATTCTGCCAATTTCATATTTCAGGGTAACAATCAGAATCGGTTGAGAAAAGAATCCACATATTCAGAATAATTTTTCCGGGCGTCCAGGGTCAGCTTCACTCTAGCAATAAATCTTTACTTCCTTATCAGGAACTCTGCCAGTTTCATATTTCAGGGTAACAATCAGGATCGGTTGAGAAAATAATCCACATATTTAGAATAATTTTTCCAGGCGACCAGGTCCGGCTTCACTCCAGCAATAAATCTTTACCTCCTTATTAGGAACTCTGCCAGTTCGATATTCCAGAATTATTGCTGAACTTTATTTCCAAAGTAACTAGGCTCCGTTTGTCTACCGTCAAAACGGTCCCCAACCCTGTAAATTGAAAAATGGTTGAGTTGTGGATTTAAATAAAATACGCAAAATTTTCCGGGTTTTCGAGTTTTTCCGTTACTAATGATGCGATATGCCTAACTACGAAATGTCCTCCATGTGATAGCACAGTTGGTTTTACAATCGTATTTTTGTTCAAATCTAATCGTATTTTTGTTTAAAAAAAATCCTCTATTGATTGGCATAAATGTATCCAGAGATAAGCATTAAAAGATCGCGCAAGAAATAGGAATTTCATAGTTTTAGGTATGTTGCCGAACTATACGCCGAGACAGGTATTCAGACAGGTTCACCTATTCATGCATATATCCATCACACACATTGATGAATAAATTAATAGCTACGAAGAAAAAAAAACACCAATTGACATATATTTGCATAGAAAATAACACATAATCAAAACATATTTTATACACAGTGGATGTTTAGCTCGTGGATATTGCCTAATAGCTCTGGTCATAGTTATCCCTGAGATATAAATATTTAAATTTTTTTCGTATCGCAGTGTAAAAGGAAGCTGCATAACTCGGATTCGAGAAAGTGAGGCGTTGTATAACCGAAAGCGAAATTGGTATGTGAAGCATAGGTATTGCACAAAAAAAATGTCTTAATTAAATAAAAACTTCAGGAGATAAAACGAGAGAAATTAGTTCGGGTGCTTCAGTCAAAACAATTACATCGTTGAATCCCCACAAATATGTCATTATTAAGAAATATGGCATTGAACTGGAAGGAGTATTCATTCAACCTTGTCGTCAATTCAAAGAAAAAAATTTAAAAGTCTAACCAATCTAAACCAGTCTAAACATTTGCAAGCGCTTCCTGTAACCAAATGGCAGAATTTTGTTTTGATTCGGACAGGGGGACCACCTGCAGACTAGTTTCGAGGGTCTTGCCTCGTCATCAGTACAGGGTAGGTCACTACAGCTAGCTTTGAAGCCATCTGTTTGCTGTCTGAATCATCCCACAATTCCGTTATTTGGTAAATCTGGTCTCGCGCTGATGATATCCGAATCAAAACAAAATTCTGCCGTTTGGTTACAGGAACCGCTTGCAATTGTTTCCTCTGCAATGAGGCACATTGCACAAGTATCTGTTGGATATAATTGAATACCCGTCGTGGTATCAGCCAGGGGAGTAATTGTTTTCGGACAGGTATTTGCCACAATTAGCCTACATTGTAGGTGTATATGGGAGTAAAAAGGGTAAAAACATCGGTCGGAGACGACTATCGTTATTATTATTATTATTCCATGTGCATATTAATTGAAACTAATATCTGTGAGATTTTTCATTCATAATATATATATTCAAAAGAACATTTTTGAGAAAAACAATTTTTTTACAGAATTTCCATCTTATTCCACAAGCAATTTTGATTTTATTCCTACCAACCATCGAAGGAAACTATAGTGTGATAGGAAATATTGTTTCCATTTTGCTGAATCTGACCAGACTTGGACCTCTGCTCAATCCAATTTATCCACAAACAAAAAGTGATGGTAAGAAAAAACATTATTGATCTTTTAGTTGAATATGTTAAAACAATCAAGTAAAAGATGGTAACTAAACTTGCGATAGTTTCCTTCGCAATTAGGCATTCCAAAATGTTGTCGAAGCAAATTCAAGATGGCTACTGGACCAGAACAAACCTAACAGCCGATCGAGTTATTTCTGTTTTGACTTTTTTTTTCTTTCCTCGGATGCTGTACCCTCGCCAGCTACACCTCAGCCTCTTGGGCTTTTTGTCTTTTCCGGGTTAGTTTAACAGCACCCACTCCGTAGCTCTAGTCCACTGTACCAGTCTATACACGTTCTTCACCAGTTGACTGCTGTATTCTTCGAGAGTTACTCTAGGTTTCCCGAATATTGCCTGTCTCTTGCGGTCTAATGCCTCGCTTTTTGACAGTCCATGTCTGGCTGTTTCAGCCCCTCTACCACATTGTCTGCAGAAGGTTCTCTGTTGTTCAGCCCCATTTTGTGCAGGTGTTTTCTCATTGGGATGTCACCCGTGATAACGCCTGTTATTGTTCTAACTTGATTCCTGCTCAACTTGAGTAGTTCCCGTGGTGCTTCATCTACCTCTCCATTTGTTTCCGCTTGACCCAGTCCCGAATGCATCCTCGAATGTCGGATTTGTTAATCTCGAGTGCTGGTTCTGGGCCAATGTATAGAGTTGATGAGCCCACTCTGGCTAGCTTATCAGCTTTTTCATTGCCCTCGATTCCACAGTGTCCTGGAACCCACATAAAAGTTAATTTGTTGTGTTCTGTGAGAACACTGAGTTCTTCTCGACATTCCCATACCAGTCTTGATGCCACTTTCGGATTCATGAGTGCCTTCAGTGACGCCTGGCTGTGCATAATTTGATCTGTTTGACTTGGTTTCAAAGTGTTTTTCTAGACTTTGGTGTAGACATAGCTTTTTGAGTTTGCATTGTTATGTGTTATAGCCTATTTGTATAAAAAACTCATACTGACGGTGATACCTAGTTAACATATTTGGCGAATATACGCCTAGCCGAAAATCATAAGATAACCAGAGTAGTTGAAGCTTCTGCCAATTTAACAATAACTCAATAGATGAACACCCCATCCTAGCTGACTGCAGTTGTAAAAAAATACAGTCATCATTCACTGTGATTCTGAAGAATCTGATGTTGATACGGGCCATTACTACACCTTTACAAAGACGGAATGAGTCTATATTTATTAATGGGCTACAGTGGTAACACCTCTGGGAAATCCCAAAAAGCTCTTAATAGTAAGGTAACAGTAGAATATTGACCTGAAGTTGAAAAATGTGGCTTTAATCTTTGGTATTGAAGCATGCGTCAGAATTGGGGAGCGATTATAATACTCTATCCATAGCGAAATTGATGTTTTACATTGGGTTTGTCACATAGAAATGTCAATTTCACAATTGATTGAGTGTTCTTAATCACACACCTGAAATTATGTCAAATAAGTTCGTTTAGGAAGCACTTCCAATTTGTCAATTCCAGACAAGCATGGATTCTTAGTATGGTAGTTTATGAAACACTTCCAATTTGTTGATTCCAAACAAGCATGGATTCTTAGTATGATACACTGTGGTATGAAGAAACAAGAAACAGAACTTATCAATCTGATTTTGTCCCAAAACTGCGCAGTTTCAATACCAGAACTTTGAAATGTCCACAAGTAATTATTGTTTCTTTTAGAAGTCATACCTATCAAATCAAATCAAACTGCTATATTATTCAAGAAATAACAATTCTTATTGACTAAGCGTTATAGGTAAAAACTTGTGGTAGATCCACGATACCAAGTATAAAATGCATTGTGTAAATAGAGGTTAATACTGATGTATGTAGGTTTGCTTCACACCAAATATATGATATAAAATTGAGTAAATTTGGGAAATACGTAGTACTTCACATCCATATCCAAACCCTCAATTTGGAGTGTAATCCAGTATATTTAAGTTTTGAGACAAGAATCGATTGTAGCACCACCAAATATGACATGCTAGTAGTTGAAACCATGCTTCACAATAAAAAAAATACCAAAATTTCAGGGGTGGAACACATTTTTTTTTCATTTTAAAATAAATAAATAGTTTTTTGCTGTAATCTTGAAAAGTATATGATTCATCAAAAAACGGTTTCAATAAGGTGAAAGATAATTCAATTCCCCACAAGAATGACTCCTAGTCATTCCTTCGAAAATGCTCCCGTTTTCTCAGAAATCGTGATTGAACGCCGACATCAAATTTCACTAATTTCAGGTTAACGCTGACACGCCGCTGGAAGTTTTGGCGGAGTCGAAGATTTGATTGGTCATAACTCTGCTAAAAATGATAGGAGAAGGAAAAGGAAGAGTTCATATCGTTTCTGAAGACTCCTTCCTTCTCATGCAAATATAATATGCAAGTATTTGGGAACCTAAAATGAGTTTTGACGCACTTCACGGAGATGTTTGCGGATGATCCGAAAATCATGAATAATTTAGTAAATATGGAATTATTATACTAAAGCAGCAACCAATATCCTCTTTGGACTATATGCAACAATTTTAGAGTGGTGTGACAGGTCCCACTTATACATGCCAAAAAAAAAACTTAGTTTTACTCCTGCCTCATTTTCAACCCACCTATAAAATCGGCATTCTCTTCAGTAAATGTTGAAAATAATCGCTATTTTCAATAACACTATTGTGAAGTGCAAACTTCAAGCTTGGAATCACATACTTCATTTTTCATGTAGGATGTGTATGAGCGAATATTTTCAACATTTACTGAAGAAATTGCCGGGATTATGGGTGAGTTGAGAACTGAGGCAGGAGTAAAACCCAGTTTTTTCTTTGGCATGTATAAGTGAGACTTGTCTCAGTATATCCTCATATATATATGTATATGGTCTAAAGATGGTACTGATTCCTGCTCCAGTATAATTATTTCATATTAACTAAAATATCCATGACTTTCGGATCCTCCGTAAATATCATAGAAGGGTTATATGAAGTGGGACAAAACACATTTTAGGTACTCAGATAATCACATGTTATATTTGCATGAGGAAGTAGAAGTCTTCAGGAACGATATGCACTTTTTATTTTCTTTCTACCTTAATTTTTAGCAAAGTTATGACAAATCTAATTTTCGGCCCTGCCTGAACTTACAGTGGCGGGTTAGCGCTAGCGTGAAATGTGACGTCTGCATTAAACCACGTTTTCTAAGAAATCGAGCGTATTTCATAAGGTATTACTGGAACTTATTCTTGTGGAGAATTAAATTATCTCTCAACCTATCGAAATCGTTTTTTGATAAATCTTATATTTTCTGAAATAACAACAAACAAATATTTTTTTTTAAATGAAAAATTTTTTAGGTTCCGCCCCTGAATTTTTGGTGAACAATTTTTTTTTAATAATACATGATGTCGAGATGTCATGTGCCGAGTTTCAGAGTGCTACAATTCATTCTTCACTTTTTGCTCGAGTTTGTCTGCCATTACTGGATTAGTTGGTTGAGGATCATCAGTGCAATTATGGCTTTGATTTTGTCTTTAAATCGCTGGACAGTATCACTACTGGAACTTTCCAATGTCACTAAATAATCACTTTTTGCTGAAGAAGAAATTTGATATAAGTAATAAAAATTTACCTCGTCACACTTCTATGTTCTAATAACAATATACCTATATAAATCGGAATATGTAGTGTATACAGTGATACAGATATATGGCTGATTAGAATCAACCCACAGATAAGACTCGGTCTGTTGTGGGCCAGCATCCATATTTAAAGGGCAGTGGTCACGTGTTCCGGATTGCCTACTAGGGTAAAATGTAGTTAGATTACATTCAGATGTTTTCTGACAGGTATATGCCACAATAAGCCTATGTTTCAGGTATAATATGGGCGTATAATCTGTAGAACATCGTTAGGAAACAACTATATCGTAATTAAACGATCTATACCATAAAAACTTTGAGCTTTTTGTTGAGATATCCGACTGAATCTCTGAATCCAGAGAATGGGAGTGCTTCGCGACCTGTACAAGATAGAGCAGGTTATGACCTCTTAACTGGTCGATAGATGGTTCCTCCGTCATCAAAACTCGCTGAAAATTTTATTTGAATCGGATTGGAGAAGATAAGATCTTTTTTGAGAAAGTCAAATGAAATCTGTCATAAACTCTGTTGGATATTCAATTATTCAAGACCACCTTGATCAACAAAATGACCACGAATTAAAAAAAATATATGTTCCGGTCAACGAAAAAGGTTGCAAATTTGCACAACTGTTCGGAATATTTTTCCGATGTATCTGCCAAGTTTGCAGAACTCTTGGATTTTTCTCTTATGGTATATCAAAGAAAAACATTATGGATAGATAAAAAAATGTTCCGTACACTTGACTTCGTTGCAAACTTGATTCCTGATATGAAGTAATATATTCAATACTACTTTTCGAATTTCCTCAACAAGTATACAGCAAAATTCAAGTTATTTGCCATTTTGACAATGTTGCGTACTTCGGACGAGGTTGCAAATTGAGATTTATTGCTTTCTCGATGTACCATTCACTTAACCAAAATTTGAAAACTTTTGGAATTATTTTTAAATTTTAGATTTTTCATGTCTATCTCTACTGGCCTACAATGTTTGGTATATTAGTTAGATGACATCTCTCTGAAATCTATCTGATTCTATGAGCCATATTATTGATATCACAACACTATCATTTTCTCTAATAAATGATATAGTTACAAGGGATATGAACCGCCAAGAATATTATTGTTGATATGAAACATACATAATGATTCAACAAATAATTGAATACATTAGAGTACTTGAAAATGTGGAATGCAACAGTATACACTTGTTGCAAGCTTATTATTCATCATAAGGAAGGTGCAACCAAATTTGTACAAGAAAAACAACTCTATGCTTTTCAAGTATCTTCTAATATTAAGATATTGTTGAAAGAGATGATACTGAAAAACACGCTCGCATAGAAATACATCATAAAAGTGTCCAAATGGGCGATGGGGAATTTTCTTTTAAATCCACACAACCAATTATTACCATGCAAGGAAAATGATTGCTAGAATTTCAAGTTGTTCAGGACTGAAAAACAAAAAACTTAAAATGAATCTTTATTTTTTCAGAGTTGAATTCAACCTATGACTTCATCATAGTAGGATCAGGACCATCAGGTTCGGTTTTGGCAAACAGATTGTCTGAAATACCAGAATGGAAGATCCTCTTACTTGAGGCGGGAGGAGAGGCTAGTCGAATATCAGACGTCCCATTTTTGTGTGGATACTTGGAATTCTCAGACTTCAATTGGGGCTACAAAGCAGAAAAACAGCCTGGATTTTGTAGAGGTAATCGAAACATTATTATTATTACCGTAGTACCAAAACAAATTGATTCAAGTGGTAAAATATACTGTGTTCATTATTATTTACTCTTTCTGATATTTTTGTATCGTTACATGAATAAGACTTAGAAATTGTGCTAAAACAAGCCTCGTCTCTGAGTATTTATCAAACAAATTAATTCTATAGGCTCCTAGGCAATTGAAAATAGATTCCCATATTCGACAGAATACAAGCTACAGTCAAAACATAGCAACTTATCCTTAATGTCATGTGTTAGTTTCATAGATAACAGTATTTTTTGTTTTTTCGTTCATTTGGTACTTTTACGAAATAATCCGGGGTGCTATTCTTGACCGTTCGCAATGATGACGTGGACTTGAAGCGTCACATTCTGATGTTCTCTGCAAGGCATTGAAATGCTATCAGTAACTCAGAATGTAACGATACGATCACTTGTTACTTTTCGAACGGTCAAGAATAGCACCCTGGTTGGATGATTATTCATTCTACTGGGCGTTCTTTCTCTAACCATTCAAATCCCAGCACAAGCTGTTTTTTTTTCTTAAGAACTGAATTATTCGAAATATTCTTCCAACTCATTTTTACAAAGAGGTGAATATCTAAAAAAAAAACAGTACTGACCCCCGGATATTGAACTAAATCTAACATGAAGTTAAGTTCTCATGGTTTCCAAAAAAAAACAAGTAATTCAATAATTTTTTTATAATAAAAATCGCCTTTTCCAGCTCAGTTATTAACATATTTCTGTGAATTGTTCATTATCCGATAACCTGATCTCTGTATGGTCTTTGAGTAATTTGGATACTAAACTGAAGCAAATGAAACAAGTAATACGTTCTAATTCTAAATAACTGAATATTATAAATATACCGGGTACCCACGGAAAGCAGCTCGCCCAACAATATTTTTGGTTTTGTAGATACTGGAATGAAATTTGGATGATTTGTATACGAACTAAAACTGCATTTTCGACAAGTGACCCAGCTTCAGGCACCTTTCGATCTCACCTGAAGTTATATGAACTTTCAATATTCAAATGAATTTTCGATATTTAAATGAGACACCAGGTATATTTTCAATCTGTGTGGAAGAGCACTGTTTTTGATAAAAAGTGAACTCCGCCTTTTGACGATAATTTATTTTTTAAATAATTGATGTATGATTTATCTGGCAATAAAAACAATTATTATTATTTTTATTATTATTATTGTCGCCATTAGATATTTTGAATACAACTATGATGGCTAGAGATTTTTCACTCGAAAGGTTTCTGCTTTGTACAATTCAATTTTAGAATTCGTATTACTAATTTTTTCAACTAGTAACATAATGCGTTTTATTACGATTATTACCGACTACTAATAGGTTTCAAACAAACTTTAGTTGATAAAAACTTAAAATGATTGGAAATGAAACGTCATTTGAAATTCAAATTAGATTCGAATTCATTAAGTAACCTTTGACGCACACATCTGATAAAACAAACTAAATGAGGTGCATTTAAAAAAATCATAATTGGTCGACAAAACATAGCTAAACATGTGAAATTCTCATTTCTTACGCGAACGTCTAATGCTAAGTGCCTTATCACTGGATATATTACGGACTATAGTCCGTTGTACAGTTGTGTGCATAAAAAAGTCGTACAAGACATTGCACTAATTGCATTGTATTGCAATAATGGCATTAGAAAATTGTTAAAAGCGCGTTACTGACAAAAATAGTTCGAATTTCGACACTACTTAATTGTCAAAGTCGATGAGAAAGAATATCAATTAAGATTGACAAGCCTGACTCACAATAGCCTATAACTACTGTACGACTTTTTTATGCACACAACTTTAGGATTAATCGATTTCTTATCTTACCTCGCTGCATTAGTTATCGTTAAAAGCGACAGCTGAAATATCCGAAAAATTGACAAAATGTTCAAATAACATTTTTGTACAACTGTCATTGAAAATGCCGTTTTTAATTCGTTGACATATAAACTAAAAACTGACTTTTTCAAAAAATCACTATTAACACTAGTGTTAAAAATACTTTTAACACCAGTGTTAATAGTAAAATGACAGATGAGATGACGGATACTCAGTAATATAGATCTCTCTAATAGAAACACTTCAATCAGATATTATAATCAGAACACCTACTCAAGAGGAATCATTTATAAAAGTTTACACATGCATTTGGCCGTTTGTGTACTTAATTGGTAATACTAATTCCTTTTGAAGTTACAAACGAAGTAGTATTCAGTCCAACTGTAGAATGTCCTTCATCACTGATAAATAATGACATTCATAAATAAAGTGCATTGGGGTTTATTATAAATGGAGCCTCTGCCTGTCTGCCTTGTAATCCAAAGTTCGTGTGTTCGAATTCTTATGGATCTTATAATTTTTTTGTTTTTCTTTTACTAGCAGTAACTGTTGTGAAACAAAATTTGTATGATACATTTGTTAAAAGCGATTTTATATTGCACGTTGGGTTACTCCGCTCGCTAACGCTCTTTTCGCAATATTCCCCACTTATAAAATAAAATGCCACTTTTAACACTGGTATCATAAATAACTATTTTTATGTATTCATTGTATTTATATTTTACATGTTTGTGTCTGTATTTCATCTTTGTTTTATCTTTGTATTGTTTATATTTTACTTTGTCAACACAAATTAGATTTTTTTTACAATAAAGTATATTTTGATTTGATTCTGCTAAAGAAAACTAGGAAACTATTGTGTACGTTATCAGTAACTGTTGTAGAACAAAATTTGTATGATACATTTGTTAAAAGCGATTTTATTTTGCTCGCTAACGCTCGTTTCGCAATATTCCCCACTTATAAAATAAAATGCCACTTTTAACACTGGTATCATAAATAACTATTTTTATGTATTCATTTTATTTATATTTTACATGTTTGTGTCCGTATTTATTCTTTGTTTTATCTTTGTATTGTTTATATTTTACTTTGTCAACAAAAACTAGATTTTTTTTACAATAAAGTATATTTTGATTTGATTCTGCTAAAGAAAACTAGGAAACTATTGTGTACGTTATCGATCGATTCAATACTATTTATGCAAGGAGTTGTGTTATTAGTTTTTGGATTGATGGTTTTGTTCTAGCAGTTGTGTTGGTCACAGGTTCCCAGATGAATTCAAATCTTAATTTAATCTCAAAAGGAAAGATCTAACGTTATATTTTTGAACTTGTTGAGACCTTATATTGTGCAGTATCAAATGAATCGTAATTAAATGTTTTTTTTTTCGTTAAAGAAAATGGTTTGTTATAATAATTAAAAAAATAAATTTTAAGCAGCAAATGCACTTTGATCGGAAACCGTGAAGTTACACTTTGCCCAAAAATTTTAAATACTTTCAAAAGGTAACAAATGACACATGGTTGTGTATCACCTGTATTATTTGAAAATCAAAAGTTTATATCTCTTCCAGCTGACTCACTCCAGAAAATTCAGTTTCACGACTGATACAGATCCTTCAAATTTCATTTCAATATCTTCCCACGTATTAGGTATATTCATGCAGAATAAAAGTTGTAGAATACATTGTGGAAACTGTGTTTACATTCCATGCCTTTATTTTTCATTCAAGTTCAAGGGCCATCTTTTCTTGGAATTGTTTCCCAACTTTTCGTTAGCGCGAGTGGCCAACTTCTTCTCATCTGTTCATCTTTGATATTTCTCCGATTATTCAGGGTTTTCTATTCAACTTGTTTTTATGTTGCCTTAGGTAGTCCTGCTCATTGATTATAGTTTCTTGGTTCGAATCTATACTTGTAATTGGGTGTTATTTGATAACATGATTTTACCTGATGTAATTGTTTGGTGTAATTAGATTTTTTCTAAAAAAATCGCTAGTAATTTTTTTAGATTCTTGACCTTGAAAAATCTGATTAGTTGGCCCTGGAAATGGAGATTCTTTCATTAAATTTGGTGTCCCAGTAGGCAGTAGGCAAAAAAATCATTCCAATCGGTTGGAAAATGTAGATTTTATAAGGGTGCTCCGGTCTCAAGTAGGATTATATACAGTGTGTCTCACTCCGCAAGAAAGCATCCCTGTAACATCAGTAAGTTTTGACGTAGAAATGTGAAATAAACAAAATAGCCAGGAGAGGTCATTTCAGATAATAATCATTTCATGCCAGAAGAGATGGAACCACCGACATCATACAGTAGGAAGCAAATAAGTTAAAAATATTTTCGGATTCGTAATCAGAAGATCCAGTAAACTATTTTGCTACTGATAAACCGAATTTCCTTCCCTTCTTAAGGAAACAACCCCTTGAGTTTCGTAATGATTGACTTAGATTCGTGAATATTTAAAATACACCGAAAACGTAAAATTCTACGTGTTTCTATGTGAAATGGTACAAATTTAGATTTTCATAATTTAATGATTTGAGACAGAAATGGATTACTATCAAAATGAATTTTGATTACGAATCCAAAGAACTCTTTATTTTCCATGTATCTATCGTTTTCATGTATCTATGTAGCAAATTACAGAAGTTACTGGGATATTTCCTGGAGAATTGATACACACTGTATATAATAGTATATTGATAAAAAAATGAGTACTTGCGTTATTCGTTCCTGAATAGATAAAATTTCATCACCTATTCGAATTGTTATTTTTCAGTGAACTTCCGCGTCTAGTTTGAATAAAAATATTTGAAATCTACCAAAAATAAAAAAATCCCAAATTTCCTGTAAGTAAAAACACAGTCTTTAAATTCATCCAAAATATTTTACAAAAAGGAATTCACAGGATTTTGAGTTATTAAAAATTCATTCGTTTTAAATTTTTAGTATTTGGGATTTTTGATGTTAGAATGAAAAATGATTTAGATAATCCAATCTTCTACTTTGTTGTTGTTTTTTGTTGCTAAAATTGCCATTTCCATCAACCGGCTTGAAACTTGTTGGAGATAGAGAAATGCAGCCCTCACCTTTTAACGTGTGATGCCTTGCACTAGGTCGGTGGGCGCGGCGATTCGTACCCACGTACTTTGTCATAGCAAGCAAGAACACTACCTGTGCACCACATATAGGTATATTCCTCATCAACTTTCCATCGAAAAACAAATACTGATCCCTACGACCATTGAATTATATTTATTACATTCTTGGCGATATTTTCTATTCAAATGGAGGAACACTAACGTAACGGTTTCAGGGGCATTGCAATGATCAGCGCAGGCCAGATCACCCAATTCAATGAAAAATCACCCAGCTTCCATCTAGGTACTCCTGCTATAAACACGGTATAATATTCACTGCGCATCTCTAGGTTCCAATTTAAAAAGCAATCCGACTATAGCGACAACTTTATTCCAAAGCCAAATATATTAATTAAAAAATAATGACACCTCTTGGCGACAGACCATCAAATTGATGATGGCGAAAAAAAAAGCTCATCTAGTCTTCCGGAAATAACCTATGCAATAGTTCTCTCGAAGGAGTAGGCAGACTGAGACCTTAGAGAGAACCAGTGACGAGACTTGAGGAGTAGGCAGATTGAGATCTCAGTGTATAATCACGTTTCCCACCTTTTCGATCCTTCTTCCTTTTACATGTTTTGAAAATGGCTCCAAAATCGGACCCGAAACGACAAATTCCAACTAATTCCAGACGCGGTTCAACTCGAACTTTCAGTTTTCATCTCTTATTGGAGACAGGATAATGCGATTTTTCGTCAAGCAAACATAAAATCCTTCTACGTGGAATGCAAACTCAATTTTTTCATAAAAGCAAATTGGGTCACATTATTGAAACATGATTATTCCAACAGGTTGTAACGAAGGTAGAATGGAATGGCCCCATGGCTTTGCTCTTGGTGGAAGCACAATCATTAATTACATGATACACGTCAGGGGCAATTCCATTGATTATGATAGGTGGGCAGCAATGGGAAATCCAGGATGGTCTTATCAAGACATTCTCCCTTATTTTCTCAAATCCGAAGATGCTCGCATTGAGAGACAAGATGAAGAATATCACAGAAAAGGTGGATATTTAACAGTCAGTGACGTTCCGTATCGATCAAAAGCCGCAGACGCATATGTTGAAGCAGCACAAGAGGCAGGTCACCCATATGTGGATTACAATGGAAAAAGACAACTGGGGGTAAGTTGATATTGAGCATGTTTACTCAAGATGGAAGTCGTATGGGAACAATACTTACTTTTCTTTCCACTCTCAACAGTTGACACATGCATTTTTTGTACGTCATATTATTCGAACATCCTCCTATTCATTGTAATGGTGACTAACACCATAGAAATTGTAATATATATACTTACTCTAGAATGCCAATTCCCTCTTCGTGGGACACTGAAGTGTTGTAAAATTCCAAATGTTTTCATCAATGCGCATGCCCATAACCGGTCTCCTAGCTCTGCAGCGTTGACAAATTTCAGAAAATTTTATCTCTGTAGTCGAGATTCTGTCGAAAATAATCTAACATTACTGTGAAGCCTACCCAAATTCCCGTTGAATTTTTGGGATCGTGCAACAGTGTTAACAGTTTTCAATGGCCGCAGAGGAAGGCAGGTAGTTTGCCAGAGCCGGTTTGGGATAGTTTGGTGGTTTAGGCGATTTGTGTTCATTGTGTAATTAACCATTAACGTTATTGTGTTTATTTAGATGTGCTTTTCTTATTACTGTTGTTTACTTCAATTATTCATCGGTAGTGTGTATGTTATTGGTTTTCGGGTTTTTCTGTAGTGAAATTTTAATTTTGACAATGTTGACGTGCTTGGTTCTATGGTGTGGAAATAAAGGAAATATTCCTGGAATCCATTATTCGAACTTAGTTGAACTTATATTGAGTCACTCAGCTCTATAAACAATCCATTTATTATTACTCTTCATTTTGTTTTATTTCTCATTTTATTTCACTTGCTGTATTAACTCACCAAAAACGAATGTATTGGGTATAACTCTTAAAATGTATAGACTAACAGTCGACACGTGCCTCAGACTGTTGGTCATCATCAGTATGGTGTAGCCAAGTGCAAAGATGTGCATATTGCTTAACTAAACCTTTAGTTTAATTAATATAATTATATTGAATGTTGTATCCTATTTTCAGTTCAGATTCCAATTTGATATTTTGAAAATAGGACTGGGATATTTCTGGATGAATCATTCATCTTATGGCTTGCCTCCCCAGTTGTGTTCCGCTGGATCAGTTCTAGCACCAACACTCCCTTCTTCACATCAATGATTTGTTGGGAGCTACCTCATGTCCAGTAATCAGCTTTGCAGATGATAGTACTCTTCATACCTCTTTCTCTTCCAAAGCTCCGATATCAGCCAGTGAATGCAGAACGGGGAAAAATCGTGAATGAAATAAATACACACTTGGCAATAATTCTAGAATGGTGATCCAACTTCACTCATAAGCTAGCTCACTCCTCTGGAACATCGCAGAAAGGTTGGCGATCTGTCTGTGTTCTATAGATATTTCCATGGACGATGTTCTTCTGAAATATCATTAATTGCTCTACCGTTAGCGGTCTCTTCGAGACTGACCCGTCGAGCTCCAATCCTCAGCACATCAATATGCCGTCACTTTGGAGACATGCCGAACATCTGTTTCCCAGAATATCAATTCCTTCCTTTGGTTCTCACGATGTTCTCTGAACAATACAGGATGTTTCTTTCCGTGGGATTCAGAGTTTAAAAAAAATCATAAAATAGGTATATTTCAGAAACGTCACCAATAGTTACCTACTCAAGATATATTTTTTCATTGTTATTTTATTCGATGAATTTCTCGGATATAATCAGTTTCACAACATAGGTAAGCCCACCAAAACTTTTCGTGTCTCATAGACTGCCTTGACACCAACGTATTATCAAATCGATTTTACTCAATATCATGAATCATTTAAAAATCTTACTGAAACCCACCCTGGTATGAATGAAACTGGTCCTGATCATGCGCACTAAATAGTGCATCGAAATTTTTACAACACTTTCGTCCCATTGAATTGGCATTCTAGAGTAAGTATATATATTATAATTTCTATGACTAACACAGAAGTTACTGTCCCAACCGGTTAATAGACACGGATGACAGAACTTGTGTGCAGCTTCTTCAATAGCTACCCTCAGACCCTGAACTGAACAAGAAATAGAATCAAATGTTATGAATAAAGGCCCAATGAGATTCAAGTAACTTGTTGGAATTCAACACAAACAAATCCCAAGCATATCTGTTTTCCACAAAGGTCAGTCTCACTGTCATTATCTCGGGTGGATATCTTTAGAAGAATTCTTATCCAGCAGAATTATTACTCAAAAAGACCATGTTAGCATCGTTGTGAAAATATCCTTTCAGAAGCTTAGCTTTTTGTTTCGTTTTCGTTCGTTTCAGCTTTTTCTCTGGGGTACTCTTTCTATACCGGGTGTTCCTCATTCAATATGATAGGCAATAACTGACTTGTTTGAGAAAAGTGACAATAATATTTTTGCTAGTAATACAACAAGAGTTTAATCAAATGTGGGCGCGGAATTCGCCTACGCTAGCATCCGCCTTGGCCCCCACTTGGCCTGCCGGCGGCTTAACTTTCGCGCTTCGCACGACGATCCTAGCCCCCCGTGTACACGTATATCCCATAGGAGTTGAAGGTGAACCTAAAAGTTGTTGAAAATGGTTTAAAACTATCGTTGGTCACCAATAATTTAAATACTACGATCTCAAAGTGTAATTCTTATTTTAGTTGACCCTATTTTATTATCAAAATGATTAAAAACTATAATTGGTCACCAATAATTTTAATACTACGATGAATGCGTGTCTGTCTTTATCATTGAATCCGTTTGAATCTATAATTGGACACCAATAATCAATACGTGCCTGGAACACCTGAGGGATACTGATATAATTATGTTTGTTTTAGATGTTTTTTAAAAAGTATTCATGAGAAAATCAGGAGCGAAGCGCCCGGAAAATAAAACAGTTGATGTAATAATTGAATATTGAATAATTCAAGTAGTTGTTGGGGACTACTAAAGTGCATTGAAATAACCTCAAAGTTGAAAATGGACTTAAACTTTATATTGTTAATGAGAGCTCTCCAAAATTAAGAACAACAGTGAGATTTTTGTTTTGTAGGTGATTTAAAAAATTTCATGAATTATTTGTAGGAGGTACTATAGGAGACAAAAACGTGTACTCAGAGATACCTCGAACCCATTGACCATACCAGAAGAGAGGTTCAGAGAACTTTATAGAATCAACAGAGAAACAGCACATTTTCTCATAACTGAAATCACCCCGTTGTTGCAACACAGGCAGAGAAAATAAATTGTTCTGCCAAGCAATTTAATTGTCTTGTGTGCTCTTCACTTTTATGCACAAGGGTCCTATCAAATATAAATATGCCAGTGTGCCAAGCATCTGTTAGCAATTGCATAGAAGTGACAGATATTTTGAATGATCATTTTGGACATGTTATCTCATTCCCACAAATACACATGGAAAAATTAGATCAGAAGGGAATGTTTATAAGAAGGCCTCATGGGTTTCCTGGGATTATAGGAGCCATAGATTGCACTCAAATAAGAATTCACTCGCCATAAATGGAACATGAGCAGTATCCAGGAATATTATTTTACAATAGAAAAACATTCTACAGTATAAATACTCAGTGTATTGTTGGTGCCAATTTGAAGCTATTGGCTATTGGCTATGCTCGTCATCCAGGTTCTGTTCATGATAGTGCAATTTGGTCGACAAGTGTAATAAGACGGAATTTACAAGATTGTTCTGAAAATGGTGACAGAAGTTCTTGGTTACTTGGAGATAGTGGGTACCCTTTGGAACCATGGTTGATGACACCAGTTGGAGGCAGAAATCATGACAGAAATGTCAGCAATTATTGTTGTAGGCCTGCAGCTTCCCGTGGACCATTAGCATTTTATTCTCGTTTAAATGATCGAAATAAATCGATAGTTGAGTTTTTGAAGTTCTTTTTTTAGTAGCCATTATTTTATTTCTCAGAAACGCAAATCACAACTAACAAAACTAACAGAAAGAGGTTTTAAACCAAATATTACCGAAACTGTCCCAAAACAAAATACCAAAAAGCTACCACGAAACCGAACTTCCTCGTTAAATTGACGTTTTATGTGATGTTAGCACCACTGGGACAGCTATATTCACTCTTGTGCAAAACCAATATCTATTATATATTTCAGGAATATCAATAAGTGCACCGTAATTGACCATTCGACGTATGTTGATACTTTCCGATTTTCAATTTTCAATATTGAAAATTATTCAAGATTCACCATAATAGCACCGATTGTTTCTTTATTCCATATTTTTTCTAATAAGTACAAAGTTCAGAGTAATATATAATCATTATTAACTTGTTCGATTAAAGATTTATTTATTCTGTGGAAATTAATTTCGACTATAGGATAGAGCAAAATCTACCATCACTATCAAAACATTATCAGGTATCGGCCGGTTTGCGCTCTTACCTGAAATCGACCGCTTTGCGCTCTTTAATTTTTGTAATAGAATTATATATCCCACTAATTTTCTTCGGTGGACCGGTTAGCGATCCCTTACAAATTCTAAATCTATACAATAACCGACTAGCTTTTTGTCTTATTTCTAATAAAAAAGTACCGAAATGTCTACGTAAGGTTGGATCGGAATAAATAAATACTCGTCACAAAATTGTCAATTGTCGAAGACACTGATTAACCTCAGAGCTGTCGTCCCCCTATGAACGGCAGCTCTCAAAAGTGGAAACTTGTGCGAGCTAAGGATTGATGAGGTCTTATTTTTTAACGTGCGATTCCTAATTTTAATGATTCCTGTTATATCATTAATGCAGAAGAGTTCTGTACAATTTGTAACTTACAACAATAAGAAACATTAGAACACCTACTATTTCGTTGCACAATTTTTGGAAAAATAATGGAGTGTGAAATATTTCAATAATTGCAAGATCTAAATGACCTCATAAACTTTCTCAATGGGTCTTTCTCATCGATTTTTTTTATTACAGTATCTAATAAGGATAACATTAAAATATAATATAATCAAAAGAAATTGTTTTTTTCTATTTTCGCCAAAAAAACAATATTTACATTTTTTGGGCGCAAAACTCAAATAATTTAAACTTGACAGTATTCCTATTAAATGGCGACCTTGGTACAGCATTGACATTGACAGCAAAATGAGATGAGACTTTTGGACTACTACAATTTATAAGATAACATTACGTTGTTTATTTATAATCAAAACATTGTGTTTCTGTGTTGTGTTGAATTTGTATTCTATATTGTGTGACTTGAGAATTGAGGTCAATCAAAATGTCTAATAGATTGACTCTGGGTTTTGAGAAAGCAGATTCTAATAATCTACCTGAAGTAACCGGCGAAATGGTCCATGACTTTTTTGCAAATAATATGAAATTCATAAGTGCTGAAGTACGTCATGAAAAAACCAAAAAGTTAGTATAGTACTTACTTACTTATTTTTATTCTAACTCAATTAATCTATATTATATCAGTGCTGCCAAAGAACTCTATGGAGATAATGCAATTTGTTATTGTTATTTGTGAGTGTTTTCCTTACTATTTTCAAAGTTCTATATAAAACAGTGCTTCATTTGGAAAAATTAATTTTCACTCCACAAACAATGTCGATGATATGAAATTGGACCAGGCTGGTTTATAGAATACTAAAATCTCTCTGAAATTTTAGGTAAATAGCACTTACCTGTTATTAGTTCCTATCATGCATTTATTTTGTTCTTCTTGGAATACCAATTAAAATGCACAAAGATGATTTAGAAGAAACTTAATAATCAATTCTTTGAATAAATATGACTACTTTAACCGTTTTTCCTTTGTTATATTTAGCATTTGGCCCTTTCTTTCTTCACTGGTCGTTTCATTGGGCGCATATGCAAATCGGACACCAAACAAGTACCCTTTGCGGTCAGTTTCGAGGCATTATGAAAACTGCAATTTGGGTACCGAAGATTTAATTACGATTTAAGTACGTATTAATGGATGTTCTCATGTAACCTATATAAACACTTGGCCTAATGCTAAAATTGTTGGTTGTAGGTTGCACTTGTCTGAGGCATGGTACCGAAAAATTCAAACTTGTGGTTTGGTAGCGGAATACAAGCATGAGGCTAGTAAAATAGGCAAATGGTTAAAATTGACTTTTGCACTTATGTATCTCGATTCGTCCGAATAGATAACACGTAGATAACGCCGATCGGCGACCTTGTCCACTTCCGACATAGTACTCACTTTGCTGATCTACTTATCAGATAAAGCATAAGTGTTTTGGGATAAAGCAGACCAGTTACATTATGATCATTCTAAAAATTTGAAATATTAAAATATTTATGATTTCGCAAACAATTGATTTTGTCTTCCTGTATCAAACGCAAAATGTATTTTCTCCGTGTTTAATTAAATTCAAAATACTCAAATGAAATTATTTCATTGATATCAATTTTCTGATACATTTGTACTGGGATTCACCCGAGGATCCACCATTCAGTTGAACACTTTTAATTATTGAACATTTTTAAATGTTAGGGTACCTCAATTTTATTGTTTTATCCCAAAGTAATTAGAAATTCCTTTGTTTAAGTCATGTACTTTGTAAGTGTAATTAATTCCTTTTTTGAAAAAGTACTTTATAATTGTAATTACTTTCGAAGTATATGTAATTACCCAGCTCTTCCTCACAATGCACAAATAACCAATATTTCATAACAATTTTTGTGCGTCTATGTGTGTATGTGTGGAAGACATAATTTTTCGAATATCTTGAACATGTATAAATATTGTATTTCTAGGTGTCCTACGTCCAGTCAACGACACGGAATGGAAGGAGATGTAGTGCAGAAAAGTCGTTTTTGAGACCGGCTCGAAAGAGAACCAATTTAAAAATTCAAACACATTCTCGAGTTGTAAGAGTACTCGTGGACCCTGAAAATAAAACGGCCTACGGAGTTGAATATATGCGAAATGGAAAATCTCATTTCGCTTTTGCTACCAAGGAAGTTTTATTGTCTGCTGGTTCCCTTAATTCGCCACAAGTGCTCATGCTATCTGGAATAGGTCCTGCTCAACACTTGGAAGAATTAGGTGAGTATTAAACGTAAGTTAATTATTTTTTTCTACATTCATGCAAAAAGCAAAACTTTATTGAACTATATTTAGTGGAAAAAGAAGTTCTTTATTAAAAAATACTTTTTTTAGTAAAATTCCAACTACACCACTGGATTCGCGACATTTTCGAATGGTTCATATATAAATGACGTTGAAATGCATCAATCAATGAAAAAGTTAGAAAGGAATGCAATTTGAAAAATGTGCCGCTCAATCAACTCACCAATACAATTTCAGAACTTTTATCAAAATTCGGAATAAACCACTGCATTCAGGAGGTCTCGATATATCACTGGCCAAAATTTCATCGAAATCTGTTCATAGTTATTTATCAGTAGATTTCGATGATACACTGAGTTATATTTCGAGACTCCTTGAATCTAGTGGTATAGTCAAAATTCTGATATATTGGCGGGATAATTGAACAACAACTTTTTTATTAATTGACGCATTTCAACGTCATTTTTCTAAAAAAGTCGCTAGTAATTTTTTTAGATTTTTGACCTTGAATAATTTGATTGTCCTAGTAGACTTTTTGAATACCTATATAATAATAAAAAAATCATTCAAGAATGTAATTTTTATAAGCGTGCTCCAGTCTTAAGAGGGTCACACTGTATAAGATTTGAATATTTTGAGTAGCATAAATTATTTATGTAAACATTTTATTGTAAATCGGTAATGGCCTAGCGGTCTAATTCTCGAGACAAAAGCTCGAGCCTTTATGCGAGGCAAGAGGTTTTGAGTTCGAATCTGCAATAAATAGTAATTTATGTATCAAGTGAGTAAAGTGATACTTTTTTTTACGAGTAGGAAATGTTGACGCACGACGCCGTATCGTCTTCTCATATTCTCATATTTGCACTATCCACGATTTTCTCGTTCAATCATCACTTTTCATTTCTACTTAAATTAAATTTATAGTTATCAATAATTTGTTTTCCTACGAGCGTGCGGAAAAGTAACTTTTCCGCACGATTTTTCGTTTTGAAAGTTGTACTTTTCCGTACGATTTAAATTCGTTCAGAAAAGTTACTTTTCCGCACGATTTTTATTTTTCCGTGCGATTTTTACTTTTCCGCACGATTTTTACTTTTCCGCACGATTTGAAAATGATGATATTTAGGACTAACTAAATGATCTATGTCTTATTAGTCATTTTGTAGCATTATTATAAAAACTTGTTTATTAAAAACCTTGTTTTTTATAAATAAGAGAGACAAAAACACTCGTAGGAAAAATATTGTACCTAACTCTTACGGAAAATGTCTTTTCCGCGTCGTTCGTGCAACTGCCGTCGCGTGCGGAAAAGTACTACTTTCCGCACTTGTTAGGTAAATAACTATATCTGAATAGATGTCCAATTTCACAAAGGACAACGCACACTTTAGTAGGAAAAGTGGCCCTCTGTTGAATCGACTGAATTTTTGATATGTTGTAGTCCAAGTCATTCCAAACAAAAAGTCCAATGGGCATAAGTTTTTCTATAGGCTAGTTTTGACGCTAGAGGTCGTTGAAAATTCTCATTTTCTCTCTGTTGTTAAACAACAAAAAACGTTAATCTGAATAATTTTCACTATTCTGATTCATTAAGGTCTAAACATTCATCAATATAAGATAATATTAGAAGTATTTTTCATTGGTGTCATCACATATCGTCAATTATACAGTGTGTTCTATCTGGTATGGTCAAACCAATACTTCAAGTTGATAATGAAACTCAAGGAGGATATAATAAAAATAGGTTCAATTCATAGAGTTGTGTCGAATTATTATGTGAATTTATCCGATTATTTTATTGATGCTCAAAGAGTGTGATGGAGAAACTCCTCCTGGCGGGTCAACCAAGCCTCCATTCGTACATTTAGCATAAGTATAATATGGAGAAAATGATGGGCTATAACTCAATATATTATATGCTACTTTTGAACCTGGTATCGTTGATCCTAATGAAAATCCGTCGAATGAACCCTAAAATAATTTACAGAGTGTTTCATTTGGGAAACTATCAATACGATCAAAGGAACTGACATTGTAGTTGATCCACAGTTGTTATTTAATAGTATTTCAATGACGAAATTTTACTCTCATCCTCCATAGACCTGGAATATCATTACGTTCGTCAAATTCTAATAAAATGTTCCTCAAATTCTGCCTGTTATCTTGTACATGAATTGGAGTTCATTAATTTCATCGGTTTCTTCGACCTTCATTGTATTCACACTCATAACATTCCAATCTCACTCCGAAATTATACGCCATATTGAACTTTACATTTACAATGAAGTCACAAACATTTAAAACTTTGCTACACAAGCCATCTACAATTTTTTTTTTGCAGTAAAGGGATGCAATGTTTTCATATTATCCAGTGTCCTATTCTCGAAAATGATTGAACAATTTTTAAAAATAATATTTTCATACTGCGTCAAAGTTCAATTTCCCGAGTACTGTTCTGATATATAAAAACGAAAGTTAACCAGACAACAGGATCCAGAACTAGAATTTACTGCCTCATATACAGGGCGATACGAAAAAAATTAAATATTTGTTATAACATCTGCGTAACCTTCATTCACCAGTTGGGTGAACGAATTTTTGATCGAAATAAGTCCATTTTCAGATGCATCATACCCTGATGTTACAATGATCGATTTAGAAAGATAAATTTTCTAAAGCCATTTATTTTTAATATTTCTTATTTTTTCTCAAGCCTTCAAATTATGCAGGATGGTCGAAAAATATTTTTCAGTACGGAACTTTTCGAATTTAACTTTCGCTTTCTTTTAAATCGAACACTCGGTATATTTTTCGACTATGTGATGTAGTATACGGTGTAGAATAGGATTCATGAACAATTGTTGATTGTAGACCCCTAAGGCGATTTGTGACCATTTTCGGATAATGGAGAACAAATGAAGGTTTTCATGGGCCTCTAGGGCCAAAACTATCCTGAAGAAAAGTTGTGCCTATTGGACTTTTTGTTTAGAATGACTTCGACTACAACATATCAAACATTCAGCCGATTCGACAGGAGGCCACTTTTTCTACTAAAGTGTGCGGTATCCTTTCATTAATTAATGTTGTCAACTAGTTTCTGACGGCCAAACAGCCATAGCTACACTAGGTATGTAGATTAGGTCCAATAGTTCTTTAGAGGTATATGCTATTATTTTGAATACATTCGCCGCGATAGTTTGTAATTTTGATACTTATTTAATAGTAGAATGCAAGAATATTATTGGTGAAACATTTGTATATCAGATATTTAGAGGTTATTAGTTGCTAAAGAAAATGAGAACTGGCTTTATGACAGGATTTCGTTATTATTCGGATCTGTCACTGTTGTTGCATGAAACTGTCGGTAGCCTGGCAACAGCCGTTAAAAAAGTGCAATTTTTTTACGCTTTTCCGTTCAATAATGAAATCGTATGTTGATAGTGAAATATTGTAATAATTTACGCATTTTCCGGTATTGACATCGAACTAACTACCCTCAAAAACTAATACGTACAATATCTACATTGAATACTAAAGACACAACACTTTGCAGGAGGTGTGTATTTTTATCTGCTAGATAACCATAATATGTTGAAATGTCCGGCCCAGCGTTTACACCAGCGCGGGCGGACAATAGCTCCCTTTCGCGAGGGACCTACGTTCGCTTGGCAGGGCGCCCTTGTGAGCTCATGAACGAGGTCGGAAGGGTGGCTACTTCTGCTCCTGTCATTCTGTCCTTCCCTGACCCCCTGGGTTATAAGTTCAGGATGATATTGTGATATGTCAAATTTATGTTTTGTTAGAATGTGCTGAATTTAAAAAAAATAAAGCCCTTATTTATTTAATATTTTAGGCACACAAACCACACAAAACACACAAAAAAAGTGGACTTTTTTTGACAGTTGTAGAAAAATCTTTTTTTTAATCTACGTTAATAATTTTACAGTATTTTAAAGTAGACTACAGAACTTCAGTGTTATGCAAGGCATGTTAAATGTAGCTTTTTCACGAGTCAAGCAACCAAAATCATTGAAAGTAGTCATTCCAGCTGAGAATCGTAGACATACAAGAAACATAGTATGGAAGGAAATATTATCTTAAGATTGTTCAAAATGAAGTGTCGAACTGAGTACATTCATTTTTTTTTTATTCGAACTACTACGGTTCATATGTAGGTAAGATTGCAAAATATGCAAAATATTCATATGTATGATGAGTATGTGATTCGTATCTAAATAATCTTCCAGAGATCACGATGTACAAAAGCGAAGCTCAGATACACAAGCTTTGTCTTGGGTTAGTTGGAAGAATATTTTTGGTGGCCTCTATCAGAACTGGCAAATTGAATAAACCTCAACTTTCCATTGATTGAGAAGGAGTGAGTCATAGTTGTTCAGTATTTCATACTCTGAATAATATGATAGCATATAAGTATGATAATGAATATATTATTCAACATAATGTATTTTACAGATATTCCTGTAATCCAAGATTTACCAGTCGGTGTCCAAATGTACGACCACGCCTCCTTTCCCGGACTGATGTTTCAAATAAATGAAAATATAGGTATAGATTTACCCAAGGAACTGACTAGTCCGTCTTCGTACCATCAATTCTTCAAGGAATTCAGAGGACCATTTACTTCTATAGGTAAGTATGTCATGGTGAATTTATTGTTTTTTTTGCGTTCCCTGAGTATATAAAAAAATCTATATCTATCTAAATAATCTATATATAATAATAATATATCTAATCTATCTAAATAATTAATAAAAGTTTATGAGTGATTTTGAGCCAGTTGTGGATCACTTCTAGCTCCCTGACGTCTATCTCAGCATCCATAAGAAGCCCTCGATCAATTGTGCATTTATCCGGTATTCACAATAACGCAATTCAAAGTGCAGAGGTCCAGCAAGAAAACCAAGGGAATATCATCGATTGTTCCACTGTTAGCGGTTCCATTGGGACATTCTCGTCCCCACGTCCATTTGTTGTCACTTTGGAGTCGTCCTTCATACAAACGATTAGCTTCGAAATATTGGACCATGGAACTTTGGTTCAACTTGGTAGACAAATTTTCAACCAATTTTTTCAAGGAGATATACCGTGTACCCGGAATCAATTTACCCCCCTTTATCTTCGATGTTATTTTGCATAAATGTTTCAAATTTGGTAAATCTATTCGATATCATGAATGTACAAGTCATTAGCAAGTATCAGACCAAACATGACACTTCTGGTTTGCTTGGAAACATAAATGAAAAGTTTAATTTTTTTTTTTTGAAATACGATATGGTATAAAATTACCTTTCCAACGATATTTCACAATCATACTTCCAATTCATAAACTACTGATGTATTAAAGATTTTATAAAAAATAACTTTTTGTACGGAACATTTTCATGAAAGTGTTCTAAGAAAGATAAAATAATAGCGCGTGAGTAACAATAATTCAATGCCAAAGTTTTCACACTATGATTTGTAGGAAGACATAATAATCCAGTACGATTAGGTTTTGAGATGAGGATCGATTGTAGTACCACCAAACTTGGTATGCTAGTTATTAGAACCATGATAAACACGAAAAAAATTATTTACCGAGGGGTGGAACATATTTTTTTTGTTTGAAAATAAATAGATTTTTGCTGTAAATTTGGAAAGAATATGATTTATCGGAAAAACAACTCAACAAGGTGGGGGACAGTTCAATTCTCCACAAAAATGATTCCTAGTAATTTTTTATGAAATGTGCTCGCTTTTTCAGAAAACGTGATTGATCGCCAACATCAAATTTGAGGTTCACGCTTATCCGCCGCTGGAAGTTCTGGCGGAGCCGAATATTTGATTGGCCATAACTCTGCTAAAAATGATCTTGCAAATATAATATGGGAGTATTTGAGTACCTAAAGTGTGTTTTGTCGCACTTCACGGAGATGTTTGCGGATGATCCGAAAATCATGAATAATTTAGTGAATATGGAATTATTATACTAAAGCAGCAACCCATACCCTCTTTGGACTATATGCAACAATTTTAGAGTAGTGTGATAGGTCCCACTTATACATGCCAGAAAAAAACTTTGTTTTACTCCTGCCTCATTTTCAACTTACCCGTAAAAACGGCATTCTCTTCAGTAAATGTTGAAAATAATCGCTTATTCATATCCGGCATATATGTTTAATATCACTATTGTGAAGCGCAAATCTCAAGCTTGAAATCACATACTTCCATTTTTTGAGTAGGATGTGAATGAGCGATTATTTTCAACATGTACTAAAGACATGGACGGGATTATGGGTGAGTTTGGAACTGAGGCAGGAGTAAAACCCAATTTTTCCTTTGGCATGTATAAGTGAGACTTGTCTCACTAGTCTTAAATCGTTGCAAAACGAACGCATTTTGTGAGAAATCACTAAGTATATTTCTTGTGGAGATTTGAATTATCTTTCACCTTGTTGAGATTGTTTCTTGATAAATGTTATACTTTCCGAAACAACAGCAAAAAAAATTATTATTTTTGGGTTCCACACATGAAACATACTTCTTATGAAGTTTCATAAATAGACGAATAAGCCTGAAATGGGTTGCATATCAAAATGTGGTCCAGACTATATACAGTTTTTAAGAATTTGCACCATGTCGAAAACTTTTTCATTATCGATTTGTCAGAAAATGTTATTCCTCATAAAAGTTAGTGCATTGCAGAAAACTTGCATCTAAGTTGTCAAAATCTCAAATTTCCAAACGGTGTACAGGAGGGAACAAACATTAGAATAAGTAATAGGAAAATATGGACAGGGTGTCATTTGAAAAAAAAAGTTTGGGGTCACTTTTTGTTAAAGCGGAATTGGTGAATTTTCAGTAGAGGGGTCAAAATATGCGTATTCAAGTACTATAGCGACATCCCGAATTTGAAATCTGTACCTCACTTCGTGGTCACCTGGTATATATATACAGTGACCGCTAAAAAGTATGTACCATAAAGGAAAAAAATTATTAATAGAGTATTGGAAAAAAGCTACTTGGAAAAAAGTTCCTTGGAAAAAGTCTGTGCAGTCAGATAACCAAAAAATCGATTTTGGGACATGTCACGTGATCACTGGCATGGCGGCAATTTGGAAAAACTTACTATGAAAAGGCAAAAAGTAGGGTAAAATGGTAAGATATCGAAAAAACGTATTTGAAAAAGTTGCTTAGAATTCAATTTTATACTAATTTACAAAATTGAAATCTGACGTTTTTGTCAAAATAAAGTTAAAGAAGCAACTATGAAGATTGTGTCTGCAATAACACCTTCACCAACCACAATTGATAATCGCAATACAGGATACTTTAATAAAAGTAAGAGTGAACTCATTTCACTCTGCAATAACTCTCTATTTTCGCGAGAAAGTACTATGCTGATATCTCTTCAATGTCGCGTTAAAAGGTGATACCTTGTTAATTCTTGGCTCGCACAAGTTTTGACTTCTGAGGGTTGCCGTTCGTAAGGCGATGATAGCAGTTCAACGAAAAAAACCATTTCAGGAATAAACAAACAAAACAACAGTGGACGTAACCCAATGTTTCTGCTCTGATTCTATTTTAAGTTATTGATCATTGTTATTTTTTTTTTTTCAGGTGGGGTAGAGGCAATGACATATATAAGAACGAATATTTCATCAGATCCGGATCTGTCATATCCCGACATGGAGTTGTTCTTTGTTGCTGGATCAATGAATACTGATTATGGCATTGGTTATAGAAAAATTTTCAATATTCCTCCATCTATGTACGATAGAGTTTGGAAGCCTTTGGAAGGCAAACCAGTGTATCAAGTGAGTTGCACAACTTCAGTTTATTAAATATTCTCTCTTTTACAAAACTGCACGACCGCATCCTTCGATTCGACAATGAAAGTTTAAAAAACTCTCACAGCGCCATCCCGCCATATAGTCCGGGAGGTACTGTCACTTTGGAATACGTCATAGTATGCACGATGAAATTTAGTTGTTATTATAGTGCACATACCACTTATTACTAAACCAAGATTCAGACCGCGCGACCGCGGTGGGTGGAGTGGTGGGAGGCTGTGCAACTTGTCAAAAAAAGTTGAAAAAAAAGTATTAGTATGTACGCTGAATTTTTTATCGTTTGTAGATCATGTGATACTCAACATGAAATCAATTGTCAGACCCTTGAGTAGCGGTGGGTTCCACAGATACAGGGAGTTGAATATGAAAAATTAAATCTATTTTTTATTCATAACTTCCACAGTTTTGGAAATTTTACAGTTTCATTCGAAGAAATATTTATGTTCAATAAGAGCTTTATTTTAAAAGAAAAATTACATTTTTAGTTGCCACCAGAGGCGTACAAAAAGGGTTTATTGGTCTCTTTCCTACCCTATTTTTTTACGCCACTGGTAAAATCAGGAAAATTATTATTCTTCAACTACTTCATTCAATTTTTAGTAAAACATGTATGATTGTTTGAACCCGGAAAAATCAATCGTTTTCAAGATAATTGCGCTTTTATGAATACATACTAATAATGAAAAAATTGTTTTGTTGAAGCGAATTGTATAAATTTGTACTGGATATTCTACCAAGAATATAAATGCTACTTACACATGCATTTTTTCACAAAGCTGCTTTCTTGCAAAAATACAGGGTGTTGAAACTGGAAAATTACGGTGTATCTCACTTCTCATGGAAATAACTATGTACCGTAATTATTTGACAAGAACTCTGTAAATTTCAGGATGAATCTAAATCTCACCTGTGGTTGATCTGAGTGACATACAATGCTCGCCAGGAGCGATGGACTTACCCAGTTTTGCCAAAAATTACATTAGGGGACAATATATTTGGGCTCAAATTTCGACGGATTCGGAAACAGGACAACAATATTACTACCCGTACAGATTTTCGATGACAAATTTTCACTTCTGAAAACCCAGTTTGTCGCACTTTTCATGGAAATACCCCTGTATCTTCCGTAACTATTTTAGTGGGACTCTATTAATTTTAGGAACGGTAGATGTATAAGCGATGAGTCTGAATCTTGCCTGAAGTCAATCTGAGTGACATACACTGCTCGCCAGAAGCGATAGACTTGGCCACTTTTGCGAAAAATTATTGAGGTGACAATATAGGCTCAAAATTTCATGGGATTCGAAATCAGGACAACAATTCCACTACCAATACAGATTTTCGCTGGAAAATGTTCAGTTTGTCTCACTTTTCATGGAAACACCCCCGTATCTTCCGTAACTATTGGAGTGGAACTCTGTAAATTTTGGGATCGTTAACTAGTTATACAGGCAATGAGTCTGGATTTTGCCTGAAGTTGATCTGAGTGACATACACTGCTCGCCAGGTGTTTCCATGAAAATTAAGACAAATTTGGTTTTTCAGTAAAAATCTGTTCTGGGAGTGAAATTGGTGTCCTGATTCCGAATCCGTTAGAGTTTTGGGTCTATAATGTCTTCTAATATGGTTTTTCGCAATGCTGGTTAAGTCCATCGCTCCTGGCGAGCAGTGTATTTCACTCAGATCAACTTCAGGCAAGATTCAGACTTATCGCTTGTACATCTATCGATCCGGAAATTTACAAATTTCCACTCCAATAGTTACGGAAGACACGGAGGTGTTTCCATGAAAAGTGAGACAAACTGGGTTTTTCAGAATTGAAAATTTTCCATCGAAAATCTGTACTGCTAGTAATATTGTTGTCCTGATTCAGAATCCATTGGAATTTTGAGCCTAAGTATATTGTCCCCTAATGTAATTTTTTGTAAAACTGGGTAAGTCCTTCGCTCCTAGCGAGCATTGTATTTCACTCAGATCAACCACTGGCAAGATTTAGACTCATCCTGAAATTTACATAGTTCTTCTCGAATAATAATGGAAGATACGGGGGTATTTTCATGAAAAGTGAGATACACTGTATGTTAGTTAAGAGAAAAATGCTTTATAATTTTCCAGTTTCAACACCCTGTATTTCTGCAAGAAAGCAGTTTTGTGAAAAAATGCATGTGAAAGTAGCATTGATATTTTTGGTAGAATATCCAATACAAATTTGGTTGTACAATTCACTTCAGCAAAACAATTTTTTCACTATAAGTATGTATTCATAAAAGCGTAATTATCTTGAAAACGATTGATTTTTTCGGGTTCAAACAATTCCACATTTTTTACTTAAAATTGAATGAAGAAATATAAAAATAATACTTTTCCTGATTTTACCAGGGGCATAAAAATATGGAAGAAAAGTGACCAATACGCCCTTTTTGTACACCACTGGTGGCAACTAAAAATGTTATTTTTCTATTAAAATAAAGTTCTTATTGAACAAAACTATTTTTTCGAATTAAACTGTAAAATTTCCAAAACTGTGGAAGTTATGAATAAAAAATAGATTTAATTTTTCATATTCAACACCCTGTATCTGTGCAACCCACCGCTACTCAAGGGTCTGAAGACTGATTTCGTGATGAGTTTCACATGATCTACCAACGATAAAAATCCAGCTTGCATACTATGGCGTATTCCAAAGTGACAGTACCTCCCGGGCTAATAGCAACTACAGGTCTGAAGAGGGTAACGTTGATCAGCGACATAGCTCTCATCAAAAGAATCAACTTCTCATTCGCAATAAAATGAACGTGTTGGAAACTACTGATGATAATGAAGCAGAATATTATGGTGGAGGCGAAGAAGCAAAAGAAACAGAGGACAAACGATACATAACTTATAATAAAAAACTCGAAACTGGTTCCTTTTGAAGGAAGCAATAATTGATAAATTTCATTAGAGTTCAGAATGCGAAATGATCCACCAAAGGACCTTCATCAGAGCGATTCCAACTATCGAAGTTTTGGTAACGGATATATGGATGCTCTCTGCGAACCTTGAGTCGAAAAACTGATTTGTAGAAGTAATCTTGAATCCAAAATACATTCAGAAAGTCACAGTCAACACTTGTGAAACGCCACACATGTTTCCCTAAGGAACCGAACAGTACATTTGTTATATTCAAAAATGATGGAGAAGAGATCAGGACTCAATTATAAAATAAATATAGTATTACTGTAGCAGATCACATATTCTTTGAAAAGCATAAAAATTGTCCCTAGTGTTCAGTTGTCTCTCTAATTCATTATAGCTTGGTATGTCAATTGGTATGTCAGTTTTTATGTCGAGTAGTTTTCTAGTTGTGTATATCTGTGCTTGTATGCCTATTGGATGCGCCATTGATTAATATATTGTATTGCGGTGACACGAGGGTAAGGCGATTTTGAAAAAAATGCAGTTTAGGGTAGTAACTCCTATTTCGACGAATTTTTTTTTGGGCTTATTTTGAGGTCGCTGAACACAAATATGAAGTCAAAAAGCATCGCTCTCACTTATTTTTGATATACGACCCTTCATATGCCAGAAAAGGGGAATTTTCAAGATCAATTTTCTTACATAAAAAGCAACCAATTTGCATTCGCTTCATATCACCACACATTAATTCTTGCATTTTTGGCACATTATGCGTATAGGAAAATGTTTGAAATTATAATTAGTTTCACTTCATAATTTATTGGAAATTGAAATTCATAACCAAAATTGTCAATGTCAAACACAGAGAAGAGTAGCACAAAGCAACGTTGTCAGTTTTCTTCAATTTCCTGCACACTCTGGAATTTATATTTTTGTAGAGGTAGAATATACCAATCAGTGCCTTTTAATTATATCGAATCTGAGCACACATCCAAACCTACCCAACTAACCCAACTTCGGCTAATTCAGCTATAAACGTTGCTTATGATCCCATCACTTTTTAGCGTTGAAAACGTAAATGTAAATAAATGAACGCCGCGCTCGCCGTCATTAGGCTTGCTTCGGTCGCCCTTATTACGTCTCGACCTAACTGCACACAGTTTCAGTCTTCCAAGGCAAAACAAGGCAAAACAACCTAACCCACCCACCTAACGTACCCTATCTAACATAACCTAACCTTACTTACCAACCTAAACTAAAACGTAAATAAAAGTAGTTGCTCGCTGCGCTCGCTTCGTTCGCCCTTATTATGTCCAGACCTAACTGCACACAAATCCAATATTTAAGGCAAATGAAGGAAAAACAACCTAACCCACCCACCTAACCTACTAACTCAACCTAACCTACTAACCCAACATAACCTACTAACCCAATCTAACCTAACCTAAGATGTAATATGTAGGTGCTCGTTACGCTCGCCGTCCACTTTGAAACATTTTCGCCAAAAAAAAAGGTGCCCACAGACGTTTCCGCAGAAAAATTGTGAAAAAACTTCAAATGCCTCTGCAGGGAATTTTCTCGATATCTCGACAACTCAGGAGAGAAAAATGGAAAGTTTGCTAAGTATGACAGTAAATTCGTGCCTTTTAAAACTCTTACCTGTTATCAGATATGATGGTTCTGGATTGATTTTCTTGCGGTATATCATCTAATGACTCCAATGGGCCGTTATTATAAATTGCTTACGGAATATTTGTGCGGAGTAGTTGAACACAAAATCGGGAGAAGTGATAACTTTTATTCGCCTTTTCGACACGACGATTCTCTCATTCACTGTTGAGAGTATATCGACGAATGTGTATGTACTCGCTGCACATTCCCACACACAAGTAAAAAAGTTTTAAAAGTCTCATTCACGGCAAATAAGATAAGCTGAGGATCGACGAATAACGACTTCGTTGCATTTCATAATATGGAATAATAATAATAATAATACAAAATTAATAATTAAAATTAACTTATAGAAAATATAATATAAGAAAACAAAATGAAGTTGAGCGGAAACGCGACAGGTGGTATCACCGGTACTATAAGATTGCTCGACAGAGGGCACGGAGAAGAAAACAAAATTGGTTATAAAATTGTAACATCCCCATTTATCTCACAGTGCCCGGAAGATGTCAAAATAAATTGACAAAACGTTGGCTTTCAAGAAATATCGTTTTCTTCAATCTGAGACCTGACTCCCAAAAACAACCCCTCAGTCATCAATAGAAAGTTCGAAAATAAATTGCACTGAAGTAGAAGAATTGAAAGAGAGTGAAGTTTATAAATCAACCTGTGGTTCTTGTCCAATGTTTTATATCGTACAAACTGGTAGAACCTTCAAAAAACGCATAACTGCGAACATAGAAATTGCTTTATGAACGTAATTCAACCATTGCTACCCATCTACTAGCAGAAAATCATATTTTCGGACATGATATAGAAATACTACATGTTGCAAGCAAATAAGTGAAATCAAATCTGCTGGAAAGTTTGGAAATGAATAAAGAGAACGATTTCTTAGTTGTTCAACGATCGAACAGAAGTTAATACCTCCCCTATCCTTAATTTATTTGCCTGTTATACTAGGTAAATACCTATAAATAATTATTTCATTACCGAACAAGTTATGGCTAGAGATCGCTGCGTATTCTTGCTTTTAAAAATGTATGATACCAATTTCCAGACACCAGATCTTACATCTAAAATATACTACATCGAAGAAGTAGTTTCATGTTTGAATTAAATGTTGTAAAAGGCCAGAACTGAGGGTTTCCACCAGTCTATCGACGAATGTGTGACAAAGTTCAGCATTGAAACAATACCTGCCATTGATACCTATAAAAAAGGAATAAAGCTTTGGCAGAGGTCTGATTCTTTGACAGGTTACATATATGACTTCAACATTTATCCTGATGAAGGGACTGAGATTGTGGACACCCTAAGGCTAACAACACATCGAAAAATCAAAAACCACTTAAAGCAAAACGTTTTTGAGAAATGTAGACTGACCACACACCGATAAATCTTCTCTTTTTCTTTTTCTTTTTCTTTTTCTTTTTCTTTTTCTTTTTCTTTTTCTTTTTTCGTTTTCTTTTTCTCTTTCTTTTTCTTTTTCTATTTTCGTTTTCTTTTTCTTTTTCTCTTTCTTTTTCTTTTTCTTTTTCGTGAGTTTTCGGTGAGCGTATAACCACTCTGTAACCGATGTCAGATCAACCTGATCTCGCAGAAAAGTGCTTTATAAAGCTTTGGGGTTGAAACATAAACCATACCAACGTTAGTCGAAGACTAACTGGTAGTTAGGTACAGACTAATGGGCAGATAAATTAACAGTCGAAAGGAAGTGGTGAAGTGTCTACCAATTCTGATGTCATATCCACCTTCTACCATGTAATTTAATCATTCATTGACATGTTTTTCTACCAACAGGTATTTCCTATGTTGGTCCATCCAAAATCCAAAGGATATATTAAATTAAGATCCAAAGATCCCACAGATTCACCAAAATATTATGCGAATTATTTGTCTGATCCAGAAAATCATGATGTCAGAACATTCATAGCAGCAATAAGAGAAATCCAAAGAATTAACGAAAGTCCATCTATGCAAAAATATGGAGCCAAAATAGTGGACACTCCAATACCTGGTGAGTATGAAATTTACTGCGAATATTTACCTATATTGAAAATTCCATATGAAGCGGGATATTTTCAAATAATTACAGCGACTATTTCATTCACACATGGCTGCACCTATGAAATTACGTGGTTGAAGTCACATGGCGTAAAATATGAGCGGATATTCAAGTAAACACGATAATTTAGGTGAACACGGTTATTAAGGTAAACAAAGAGAAGTGTCAACTCAAAATTGAAATGTTTCGTCTTGCGGTGTTTTTAGACTTGGCCAAAGCCTTCAACACTTTCAATCATGATATTTTGTTACAAAGGTTAGAAAATGTGGGAGTGAGAGGTAAGTCATTAGAACTTTTAGCGGATTATTTACAAGGCCGAACCCAGAGGGTCAAAATAAATGAGACTTATGGTTGACACGGTTGAGTGGAAGAGCAAACTCTTGTGTCAACAAGAAGTTTGAACTCTGCCTTTTGATGAGACAAATGTATATTGTATTATTTTCATGTTATAATGTGTAACATTGTCTTGTCAATAAAAGCCTTTATTATTATTATTATTATTATTTTTATTATTATTATTATTATAGCCAGACTCAACCAGTCGCCATGGGTTTACCCCATGTTATGGGTCCAATTCTGTTCCTAATATATATTAACAACATTTACAACTTGAAAAACATTGAATGTGACATTGTTTCATTTGCTGACGACACAGCATTGATTTTCTCTGGTAACACATGGAACAATACTTATGCAAAAGCACATAACGGACTGAACATTATATTTTCCTAGCTGAATTTTAGTTTCCTGAGTCTAAACATCGATAAAACAAAATGTTTTACCTTCTCATCAACGACAAGAGACCAACCACTAGAGGAAAACATTTTCATACATACCACAAATTGCCAAAATCCTATAATTTGTTCTTGTCCACGTATACAAAAAACGGAATCAATAAAATATCTGGGTGTGATGCTTGACCAGCATGTACGCTGGGACAAACATGTAGATTTTGTCGTGAAAAGACTCAGGAAACTCATTTTCAAATTCTTAAATGATACTGTATTATTGTTTGGGGTGGGTTGAATAAAACACACTTACACAATCTTCAAGTGGGACAAGGTTTGTTACTTACTTTGGTCCAAAACTTCTCAGTCAAGTTCCCATTGAACTTAGAAATATAAAAAATATAAAAAAAAAAACGCAAGAAAACTATTAGATCATTCGTTGATCACAACTTTGATTACTTAAAACAAACAAACATTTGAATCAATCTACTAAATCGTGTAATTCAATATAGACCTGTCACTTTTTCGCGTGATTGTCTGATCCAACCCTCTTTTGAGTTCATAATTGATCTTTATTTCTTACTGAAAGGAATGAATAGTTTTTTTCATATTTACATTCATGATTGTGTCCAGATCTGGGAAAACACGCAACACAAGCTTTGCTTAGGCGTTTCCCAAGAACTGAACACCACCAATTATTTATAATAATAATAATAATAATTTATATTATTTTATTTTTTACATTTACTGTTATTACTATGGAAGTTAAGCGGCATTCATTATACAATAATATGTATCTGAACTGAATAAACTGATTGATTGATTGATTGAAATATCACTCGACCATGACAAATAGAGACTATTATTTTCTTTAATTCTTCTGAGGTAACTTGTATTTTGAAACAATTCAATTCGACTAAATGATCATTAATAATCATAGAATAACTCTGATTACTCTGATTATTAATGTTCATATGGTCTCATTTAATTTTCAAAATATAAAATACTCTCGATAGAATTATGAAGAAAATAATAGTCGGCTATTTGTCATGGTCTTGTGATATTACCTACGACAATCCCACCCATGTATAATAATTGTGAGTACAAAAATCGTAATTTGCTATCGGCTAAATAGGAATGAACAGAATTGCAGGTGGATAAAAGTATGAATGAATTACGTCACCGTAGCAACGCTAGCATTTACTGTTCGTTCATCAAGCATTGCGCGTCAGTTTGACAATTATTGTAAATGTCAAAAACAGAATTAAACAGCAAATAATATTCCAGTATGTCGAGATTTGGGTTTGGTTTGGTTCTTTAAGTTTGTTTGATAAAGTTCAATTGAATTGAGTTTCCTATTCATGGGATTGTCATAGCAAATACAACGCGAGCTCAGATATACTAGGATATTTTTTACGGTGGCTTTCTCATATTTACTTTCATAAAGGTAATTTAGTTCGATCTGTTCTGACAAAATCACTCGAGCTACGCTCTCGTGATTTTTTCAAAACAGCTTTCGTTAAATTGCCAATGGAAGTAAGTATTCGTATTGGCAACCTTGAGGAATGAAAATATGGTACCAACCACATGAAAATATGCTATCTCAAATTCTCAAATAAAATTAAGGTACACTAAATGTATCCGAAAGTGACATCAAGACTGGTATGGGAATGCCGAGAAGGACTCAGTTTCTCACAGAACACAACAAATTAACTTTGACAGTGTGGAATCGAGGGCAATGAAAAAGCTGATGAGCTAGCCAGAGTGGACTCATCAACTCCATACATTGGCCCAGAACCAGCACTCGGGATTAACAAATCTGACATTCGAGGATGCATTCGGGACTGGGTCAAGCGAAAACAAAAGGAAAGGTGGAATGAAGCCCTTCTCATGCACCACGGGAAAACATTCATTAAAGGACCGTCAAAGCAAGAAACTGAAGGACTACTCAAGTTGAGCAGGAATCAAGTTAGAACAATAACAGGCCTTCTCACTGGTCACAGCCCAATGAGAAAACACCTGCATTAAATGAGATTGTGCAATAGAGAACTTTCCTGCAGACAATGGGGTAAAGGGACAGAAACAGCCAGACATGTACTGTCAGAATGTGAGGCATTAGACCGCAAGAACCAGGCAATATTCGGGAAACCTAGAGTAACTCCCGAAGAATACAGCAGTCAACCGGTGAAGAACCTGTATAGACTGGTTCAGAGGACTGGAGTTATGGAGTGGGTGCTGTGGAATTAACCTGGAAAACACAAAAAGCTCAAGAGGCCGAGGTGTAGCTGGCGAAGGTACAGCATCCGAGGAAATAAAAAGGTATACTAAAAAGGTACACTAATTTCTGACAAAAGAGGTACGTCCATTTTTGCCAAGGGAAGGAAATGAGTAACAATAAAAGACTATTAAAATAAATGAATATATGAAGCAAAAATATCAGGTAACTTGGTTTCAGTATAGCATACCATGAAAATAAAGGTTTTTCCAAAATAAATAATAAAATAACAACCGTTTGTCAACACTCAACACTGAATTATATCAACACTCAACACGGAAAATGCCGAATTGATGAAACTGGATGCCAGGAGATAAGACCAAATTGTGTGGTTTGTCCGCAATTAGCGTCAGTCAGATTTCATGCGTGCTATTGTAAAGACGTATTTGTCAATTAAATTTCAGTTGAATCGAATATATTGATCTTCGAAAAGAGGCTTCATGTGTTCAATGGGTTAACTTACGCCATACGTACGGCATGTGTCGAAGTCAAAGAGCTTATTTTATTGTTATTGCCTGGGGGTGGTGCATGAGTAGTTTCAATAGAATCGGCACTTCTCACTCTCCAGAAAACCGGTGTCTTGTCTATACCGTATGAGTATCATAGATGGTAGTACAACACTGGTAGGGCCGCGTTATGCCAGTGGATATAGGCTGATACCGCATAAGTTCGACACGCGGACAGCAAATGCATTATGGTCTCAGGAGCCCCTCGACACGCTGTGCATCTAGTGTCCGGGTCCTCTTTACCTATCCTCATCCGGGTGTTATGCAGTGAGGGTAACTTCATTGAATTTGAAACTGTGTATTATGCTCTAATAGAGTCTCATAGTCTTTTTGGGGAGTTTGTAATTCTTCTGCACTTCAATCAGTCCTAGTACTGCAGAAAAGGGCCATAAGGTATATGTGTAATCTTAAACCTCGGGATTCATGTAGAAACACATTTGTTGGAGAAAAAATATTAACGGTAGTTGCGTTATTCATTTTAGAATCAGTTTGTCTCATTTACAAGAACGTGTCATTGTTCGAGGTTTCATGCAGTCATTACAACACCCGTTCAAAAGTGTTGAAATTGCCAATTCCCTCAACAAATTTGATCAGAGATTCGATTTATTATAATGGGGTCAAGATGTTCAATCACCTACCCTCAGACATAAGGGAGGCGAATAGTAGCATTATAAACTTTAGAAAAATTATTAAAAAGTTTTTGGCAGATAGGCCCTATTATAGTTTGCAGGAATATTATAATGAGAAATTTGAATGATAAGTGTATATTTGCATCTATGTAAGTTTTTAACTGTAACGTTTAGTATTATGTAAGTGTGTGTGTATATATTTATATTTGTGTATGTACGACTCTGTGTATGTATATTTTTTAGACGAAACATTCCAATTTATTCTGTGTTTTGTGACTCTGAGCGAAGTCGCTCATAATATTGTATAAGTTCAGCTCTTATTGTAGATGTTTTTTTTCTTTTATTATTTACCTTCAAATCTACATTTATATTGTATTTACAAGCTTTGTCCACAAGATTTGTTCTTAATGACAATAAAGTATATTTATTATTATTATTATTATTATTATTATCACGCGACTACGCTAGACCAGGGTGTTAAAGACACGATCCTGGCAGCCCATTATGAATCCCTCGGTATCTGACTTCAGCTCACTTGACCTGAGAAAAGCGGAAGTAAAATTTTTGGATTTTTGAAGAAGACCCCATGCATTGGCTTATCCTTATGCAGCTGCGGGAGCACTGTTGTCTCTGCAGCTTTAATGTGAGCATTTTGCTGAACGGGCTTCAACTTGGTGACAGAGTTTGGATTAACCCGTTCAATGTCGAAAACGAGACCGAGTTCATCGGCTGCATGGGCTGCTGCCTTGAGAAGAAATGCTCAGATCCCTACTTGCTCATGGTCACAGACCAAGCAGAGAAGGGGCTCTGAACTCTTGATAACTGTACAGGCTCCATCCAGTACCATATTGTTATGTAGACGCTCCAAACTCAAAAGTCTACGGCCTCCCTGCTGCCTAGAAAGTACAACCATGGAATGGACGATTCAGGACGCAAGCTCCTATTGAGATGCATCATTATTCCAGTTTTCAAGTCGAGTTGTCGCATCTTCTCTTGAGTCCATTTCACCACTCCAAAGTAGTAGAGTAAAATCCATCATCCATCCATTCATCCGGCCATAATATGGCAAGCCGGTATGATTTTCAAGTTCGAAAGCAGTGTGTCCATCATACCACTAAGGACTCCTATAATCAGAACCACCATGTTAACAGAATGGTTTGGGTAGAGCCTCGGGAATTCAAAGAGTAAGTCGCGATATTTAGTCCCTTTCTCCTCCTCTTTTCGAACGGTGTTCGTTTCGCCAGGAGCCAAAACTTTGATGGTCGAGGAGGACTACATCAGGCTCATTGGCTTGTATTTGCCTGGGGGTGGGGAATGAGTAGTTCCAATATATTCGGCAGTTCTCATTCTCCACAACGGAATCAATATCCCCCGGAGCATAAGGGACCACCGGTGTCTCCTCTATACCGTACGAGTATTGTAGATGGTAGTACAACACTCGTAGAGCCGCGTTATGCCTGTGGATATAGGCTGAGACCGCATATGCTGGACATGCTGACAGCAAATGCATAAGGGTCTCAGGCGCCCCACGACACGCTCTGCATCTCGTGTCGGGGATCTCTATACCCTTCACGCGACTTCAGCTCACTTGACCTGAGAAAAGCTAAGGTCAGATTTTTGGATAAGCCAAGGTCTTCCATGTTCTTGAAGAAGACCACATGCATTGGCTTATAGTTATGCAGCTTCAGAAGCTGTCTCTGCTGCTTTAATGTGAGCCTTTTGCTGAACGGGCTCCAACTCGGTGACAGAGTTTGGATTAACCCGTTCAAAGTCGAAAGACGAGACCAAGTTCATAGGCTGCACCGGCTGCTGCCTTGAAAAGAATAGCTCCGATCCCTGCTTTTTCATGGTAACAGACCAAGCAGAGACGGAGATCTGAACTTCTGATGACTTTACAGGTTTCATCCATTCTGTTATGTAGTGGAGTGTCTATTCACCACTCAAAGGAGTAGAGTAGAATCGGAACTGCAAGCATATTAGTTGCAGCAACTTTGTTCTTCCCCGACATTTCTGACAACCAGATCTGTCGGAGTTCGTGCTGATACTTGCCGCAGAGAAAGTTTTTAACAGTGGTTACCTCTTGGGAGCTGCGCTGTTCCACCCCTTGGTAAGTGTACGTCTCTCCGGCATCAAGATAATGTAGGATGCTTCTGTCTACGAGCTGGACATCTCCGTACTCTTCGCATCGTCCTTTTTGGAGATAAACCGTGGAACATTTGTCGATTCCAAACTCCATTCCGATAACATACGTGTACTCTTGCACCACCCTCAAGGACTGGATTTTCAGGTCATCAATGTAAAATAAATGGATGACCTTCTGCATGGTTGCTGGGGGTGCCGCAGTTGTAACCTCGGGTGTTTCTGAGTGCAAAGGACAATGGCAGTAGTGAGATGCAGAGAAGAAGCAAGTTCCCCAGAGCGGCTTCGGTTGTCTAATGCATTTCAGGGAGGTGTTATCCCTCTTTACCGTTTGGAACAAAGCCTGCGTGGCGTCATACATGGCAGAGTCAATCTGCCAAATGTCAGCCTGTTCCGGAAAAACATCGTTAATCTCCACATCAACTCGTGCCAGTTGTTATGTTTTCAAGCGCTTGGTGTTATGAAGCGCTCTGCGGGTTCTGATACCCTCCATCGGTGGTATGATGTGATCTTCCTCTACAGCCAGAACGACACGTTGCACATCTGCCCCTTGTGCCCCCTTCGTTAACCGGCTGAGGAGGAGCTCTGAGATATCCTCGTTTCCGAGATAGGACTACTTGATCACTATGGTTTTGGGTGGAAAAGGCTATGGGTGTCTCACGCACCACAGAATATGCATTCTTGCCATGTATCCTCTCCGGGCGGGCTCACTGCAAAAGGTCGTCCTTGTTCATCGCGGTCGTCATTGGTGGGCAAATCATCGTTAGCGGCCCCACCACCTTGCATTTGACACCTTATCTAAGGGGGTCAGTTGTGGGGGCCTCTACCTCGTGCGTTGGGAAACCGAGTCTTAGGATATACTAGGGGGTTAGCCTAGTGTGACCACGGCTGACATCAGAGGGAATGATCTTTCCCTCCCGGGTGCGCGTATGCTGCCGGTCCTGATTTGTACCTGTTGCTCAGGAAAGTGGTGTTGCAACTCACCAAGGCCTTGCATGACGGTTACCCCTACTGCTGTTATTATCATTATTATTTGCCTCATAGTAAGAAACGTTCGGTTCCATCCAATAAATTCGGCACCTCTTGTTCTCCTGCTTGCTGAGACCGCATATGCCGGACATGCTGACAGTAAATATATGATGGTCTGAGGCGCCCCACGACAGGATCCTCTATACCCATCACGCAGCTACTGTCCAAGGTGCTAAAAACACCATACTGGTGGGCCATTATGAATTCCTCGTTGAGTTGTCGCAGCTCCTCCTGCGTCCACTCAAGGGCGGATCTATAGAGGGGTTATTGGGGAATTGCCGCGGAAAGAGTTTGAGACAAAAATAACTTCTGGAAATTGGTGTTGTTCCTCATGTCTTTCAGGCATCCAGAGGACGTTGGATGCCTCCATTTACGAGCTGGACTGGTCTTCTTTTTTATCTTCGCATTGTCCTGTTTCCAGATGAACTGTTGCATATTTGTCGGTTTGAAACTGTCGATAGCCCGCGTATAGTCTTCCACCGCCTTCAAAGACTGACTTAGGTCCTTTTCACTTGAGGCCGAAATCGGCGTAGAGGACTTTATGCCTCTGGTTACTGTTGGTGCCTTAGTTGAAACCACGAGTTTTCCTGAGAGCAACGGACAATGTCAATCGTGAGAGAATCTTTTTGGAACACTCTCCTCTTAAGATCTTAATCTGTTTGGACTATAATTCGATCTGATGATATAGTAAAGCGAGTCCCTCAGAGCGGCATTTGTCGTTCAATTCATCCAACTATTTGATCGTGCACTGCAGGGCATCTGAGCATCCAGGCCATCAGAAGGTTGGGTTCTTTTGGATATATCTATTTTTTTAAAGTCTGTCCATATGAATAGTTGTCTGATGTATGAAAGAAAAAAATATTTTCCAAAAGCTTTCTATGCTATGCGCTAATGCGCTGCTGTTTAAGATTCTATTATTCAGTATTCATTTAGACCATTTATTCAGGAGCTGGTGGAAATTCAACAGAAAACTGACAAAAACTCAATAATCAAGCTCATGATATGTTCTTTTTTTAGGTTGTGAAGGTTTCACGTTCGATAGTGACCAATACTGGGAATGTGCACTAAGAACTATAATAGGAAGCCTTTATCATCAAACCGCCACGTGCAAAATGGGTCCAAAAAATGATGAAGAAGCTGTTGTGGACCCCCAGTTGAGAGTTCATGGAATGAAACGATTACGAGTAGTGGATACGAGTGTTATTCCACTTGCTCTAACAGCACATATAGCTGTTCCAGCATATGCAGTTGGAGAAAAGGCTGCCGATCTGATCAAAGCTGATTGGCTTAACAACTGATCAGTTTCACTAATAAAGTCTCACATCATTCATTTTGTTCAAAACTCCGCTTTATACTATTTCAGTTCATGGTAAAAATAGCGATCACTATAATGTCCTTGTTTTTGCTAATTTGGGTGTGGGTTATGAATGTCGGGAAGCATGTGAGCAAAATTCATTGTGCCCAAACACAGGTGCATTTTGCCCATCCAGACTAAAACGTGGTGTACTTTGTACTAGCGGGAATTAGTTTTTTGCTCACAATTGACACAAAAACCTATCCTGAGCAAGCTAACCTAGCTTGCTAGTCGAAAATGCGTGATTTAGTTTTTTGTTCGCGATTTACACATAAACCTAATTTAAGCAAGGTAACCTAACTTGCCTGTTCACCACAAGAAATTGTTTCGAACAAATTCCCGGGCGACAAATTGCACCCGAGTTCGATCACAAACAATCAGAGAGCTAGAATAACTTCCATTGACTGAAAAGCAGTAAGTTTTGTTCATATGCTGCCGGAAACAAAAAAGTTGATGATTTGCGAAACTATTGTTTCGCAAAAGAGTGGTAAGTAACTCACCCATCACTTCTCACATACATTTTTGTTCATTTATCAATCATCATCTGTCATCCATCAGTTGTTACATTTCATTCGTCACGCCATCAGTCACCTGTTGCCTGTCAACTCTCATTCGTGGAGAATTTGTCAATCATTTATCATTCGTCACGTCACGTCGCGTCTCACTTATTATCCACCCATCTGCCATTTATCACTAATCATCCATTATGCATCACCTATCATCCATCATCTGTTATCTGTCTCCATCGATAATACCATAATTTGAAAAATCGCCACATCTATCCTACAAAGCATGCACTGAACCCACTGAGCTAGTAGTCGTGTTCAAGAGACAGGTTTGTTATCATTTTTATCGTATCATTGAATATTATCTTCCTTTAAGTTAATTCTTCATTACAAATTATTAACATCATAACATCATAACAACACATACTACATCAATTACAATATAATACGTTAGTTACTTTATAATACCCTAGATACCAAATAGCACGCTGAAATGACAATAACGTGACACAGCCAAAGTTATTGATTTCAGTTTTTACATCATCGTTACAATGATACGATGAAGCTTTGAATGTATCTTGATTATTATGCAATTTAAATAAATCTCGGAAGTTGAACAGGCGACTCGGCGCAAAGTGCTTCGTCTTCTGGCCACGTCCTCTATTATTATAAATCGCATAATAATCTCGTTACATTAATAGCTATAAATACTCAGTAATAATAATAATCTTTCATTTTTCTACATCACGAACACGTGTACAGAAATAGATAGATAGATTAGATAGAAAGATAGGTTTGTTCATGAAAAAATTCAGAAATTTTAAGAAATAGTCACATACTGCTAAAACCTATCAACTATATTGAATGAAAATAAAACAAAAACGTTTTTTTAAATTTAGTATCTATAATATAAAAAAGGAACCCCGGAGGGTGCCTCTGAGATGGCAAACCTACGTGCAGAGCTGGGCTCTCCGGAAAAGGGAACCAGGGGAACCGAAGGTACCCCCCAAAAACAACTCAACTGGGGAACCTCCCAAGGGCCTACACAGGTGCCTCCCAAAACATGTGGGTGCATAATGGGTCCATATACGTGCAGGTGCTTCAAAACCCGCCCATCTGTGCTAGAAAAAGAAAAAGATGATGAGAAGAAGGAGAAGCTGTGAATTAACAATTAATAATGACAGAAACGATATGGTAATCACTTGTGTGTGATTAAAATAAATGAATGTATTTCACTGTACACTCAAATTAATAAATATTAGTATCATATTCAAGTTTTTGAAGCTTTTTTATAAGACATCAATCAAAGTTTTTTATTCAATACTTAACCACGAAAACATAAAACAAAGTTCAAAAGTGAAAATACAAGGCATTCACAATGAACTATCTTATCTATTCCAACATCCTCCCAAGGAAAGAAGGAACCTAGAAAAACTGAAAATATTCATTAATATAAATCCTAATATTTCGGATAACTTGGATCTTCTTCCAGATCTGGTGTACTTATAGATAGATTCTTTGGTTTAATTTTCTTTCTATTCTTCAATTCGAATATCTTCTTCCCCATTTTCCTTCACATTTTCGTATTCTATATAATCATTTTACTTTCATTATTCAGTCTTTGGAATGTCCTTGTTACTTATTAATACTTAATACTTAATAATAATTCGGTAAAATGATCTTTTTTACTGTCCGATTCGATAAAGACAATTTCACCAACTTACTTAGACCTAATGGCTATAAACCAGTCTGAGTGAGACCCTTGAGGTACCCCGTAATAACAAATTAACTGAGTACGGTTACAGGCTTCCATTCTAACCATTAGTAGGTCCATGCGGAGTTTAAACTGAAGGTTCTATTTCCACATAATTCAAGTTCATCTAGCAAAAATCTATAGTTCACCCTGTTAGAGGCTTTGGAGAAGTTTGTATATATTTAGACAACTTGTGAAGCCTTCTTTAGTTTAAATATATATTGTTATGAAACCAGTTATGTGTAAGAAATAGTAGGTTATTATTATTATTATCACTAAATAAGAAAGGTTAAATACTATACCTCAACTCCTAAAGAACATCATAAATGCATAGAATGTGAAAACACCATCAAAATCCATCCAATGAGCCTTAACACTCTGTTTCCGAAGCTAGAAAGGGTAGTTCCGCAACATCTGTCGTAGCATGGTAGAAACCAACTGCTACCAGACAACACCAACTGTAAAATAAATTCAAATTAAAATCTCATTATAAACAAGACTGAAGAGAACAATTTAGAACCATATTTCAAAAGAAAAAGTCTAGAAAATCAACAAAAATTGATAAGATAACCTCAAAATTTATGATCATAAAATAAATATCAAACAGTAAAAATGTGAAAGAAACTTGAAAAGGAACCTCATAGAATCTAAAATAAAACCAGCAGTTGAAAGTATTTAGTAAGAATGTTATTGTAAATAATTAGTAATTTAAGTTGTACAAATTAGATTAAAAGTAGGCTAAGATTGTCGAAAAAGGTCATGAAAATGAATATTCATGAACAGAGTGAAACGAGTGCGTTGAAATCGAAAATAGAGGAAACGAGTTGGGTAGCAACGAAAAAGATGATGGATTATTGACGAGGGAAGCCAAGAAAAACGTGAAGAAAAGCAGTTTGTCGAAAGTTTGCAGAAATCGTAAAATCAAAATTTAACGAGAAAAACTCCTGATATCCATCCAAACTAGCAGACAACTTTTTGTATAAAGTATACAATACATTTCAACAAGAACTTACCAGCAGAAAAGCTTCCAGAGAGAGAAGAAAACATCGTGGAAGATTGGAAGAAAAGCTTTGAGTCCAGAGGCTTTGGCAAGGTATTTATCAGCACCAACACTTCTTCCTGGTGTATCTACACAATTTTGAATCTCAAGAAAGAAATATAACTTCACTTTGGCATTTGAACGAACTATTATTCGGGAAAAACTTTCTTATTTCGTGCACTTCGGTGATTTTGAACTGAACTTTATTTTGATATTAAAACTCACTAATTTCATCAGTATTTAACGGATAATTGATTAGTTTTATAATTGAAAATAATATTTCAAACATAACCTCACATGGAGCGACAACAAGGTCGACAGCTCGTAGGAACATTCGATTCATTGTTCGATATTCAATCGGACATTTCATTTGGTGGTGACTAAGCAGCCACAAGATCGGGTTTAGAGATTTTTCAACTTGTTGACGACTCAGATTCCGTACAAAGAGGAGATAAGAGGTTATTTAGACTAAGGTATCTCACAGGGAAGTAAAATAAGTATTATTGATTGAAGATCAAAACATTTTTCCTGAAATTATTAAATAAAATTGCTTATATTTTGGATTCTGAGTTGAATATTTATTATTTTGATACAATTGTCATAAATATTGCAAAATTTCACACTGGAGGCCCTTTCAAGAAACCAACCATGAGGAGAAGAGACTGCATGTTTCTTGTTGGTATCAACTGATCGGAGAGAGTTTCTGCAACAGAGAAAAAGGTTTAATAAAAAAAAAAAAAATAATAATAATGAGAGTAAGTATCTAGCCTGGGCATATGTTTGAGCAAATAAAAGATTGATCTGAGTTTTATTATTATCTGATTTACATTTCTTACAGATAACAAATTTATAACCAGAAAAGAAAATACCACTTATCAACAGTTTATTTGAACAAAATAGTATTCATTCTTTCTCTCACCATCATTATTATTATAACAATTGTCAACACAACGTGGGACAGAATATTGAACATCATTATAATTATTTAATAACAATATATATATATATACCGAGTGACCACGAGGTGAGGTACGCCCCCTAATTTTTCTCTAGTTTTGAAGATACAGATTTCAAATTTGGTGTGTCGCTATAGTACTTGAATACACATATTTTGAAGCCCCTACTGAAAGTTCACCACTTCCAGTTCAACCGGAAGTGACCCAAAACTTTTTTTTCAAATGACACCCTGTACATATTGTTTCACTATTCGAAAGAGTACGCAATTTGTGATAACACTGTTGTTCAAAATTGAAAATCGGTTGAAAAATGGCGGAGATACAGTCGATTGTTCAATCGAACAAAGTTGGCCATGAAACTCAAACTTTAATCATCACAATGGACAAACGACATCAAAAGTTATCAGAGGAAGCTTCGAAGTGCGACACAGTTGAAAACTGGGGTTCTCATGTAATTGCAGCTTGCATATATTCCAACAATAATTATCAAAAATTACCTAAAAACGGAATGGTATCCATAAAGAAATACTCACAACTGCCATTTCTTAAATGGCAACATGTACGTTTCAATTTTTAATGATAAAAAATCATAAATCATTAATTTACTCGTGTGAAAAGTTTTGGAGAATTCCTAAAGGAAACGAAGATACAATCAGGTTTCATGATAAATGTTCTTCAACGTAGGCGGCTTAGAACATAATTAAGAAAGCAAACACGAAAGCTCATATTATTTCAACGAAGTCAAAGTTTGTTCTACTTATTTGAACAATATGCTGCTTTTTTGTTTCGATTGTTTATGTTCATGAAGAATATTCAATTTTGAGAACACTCATGATAAAACATCTTGTATTTGCGATTTCTTTCGGAATTCTTCAAAACTTTTCACACGAGTAAAATCATAATTAATCATTTTTCATCATGACGAAGTGAAAAGAACATGTTGCCATTTGAGAAATAGCAGTTGTGAGCATTTCTTTATGGCTACTATTCCGTTGTTCTACTTATTTGAACAATATGCTGCTTTTTTGTTTCGATTGTTTATGTTCATGAAGAATATTCAATTTTGAGAACACTCATGATAAAACATCTTGTATTTGCGATTTCTTTCGGAATTCTTCAAAACTTTTCACACGAGTAAAATCATAATTAATCATTTTTCATCATGACGAAGTGAAAAGAACATGTTGCCATTTGAGAAATAGCAGTTGTGAGCATTTCTTTATGGCTACTATTCCGTTTTTAGTAAATTTATGATAATTGTTGGATTATGTGGGAGCTGCACGTACACGAGAACTCAGTTTTTCACTTGTATCGCACTTGGAAGCCTCCTCTGATAACTTCTGATGTCGTTTGTCAGTTGTTATGATTTAAGTTTGAATTTCATGGCCAACTTTGTTTGACCGAACAATCAACTGTATCTTCGCCATTTTTCAACCGATTATCAATTTTGAAGAACAGTGTTATCACAATTTTTTTAATAATATGTATGACTTTGGACCTTACTGTATAAGCAGATAATTGCAGCGGAACAAGCGGCAGTAAAAATTGTACTTAGAACGTGACTCTGTTTTGAACGCAGTTCGACTCTGTTTTGAACGCAGTTCGACTCTGTTTTGAACGCAGTTGTATAAGCAGATAATTGCCGCGGAACAAGCGGCAGTAAAAATTGTACTCAGAACGTGACTCTGTTTTGAACGCAGTTCGAAATGTTTGTAACGGAGTCTTGCCGTAATATGTCATTGTCCAAAACACGCAGAAGTTACATACGTGACAGGCATTTTGATATAGTTCGGTATTTTACCTGTACTAGGATCCAAATTTATCACAGCTTTACCTCCAACCAGGGCAATCCATAGGTTATCTTTATCGTCAATTGTCATACCCTCCGGTATACCCTTCAGATCGGGATGATTGGAAAGATCGAATATAATTTTTTTATTGCTTATATTACTAGATTCTTCTTCATAATCGTATTCAGCCACGGTATTCGGCATACTGTCCACGAAATAGAACTTTTTGTTGTCGTTCGACCAGGCTATGCCATAACTAATACTGGTATTTTGTATTTTCTCTTCCTCTTGGATTGTGTCTTCAAATTTTATCATCCAAACTCTTCCTCTGCTGCCAACTTGAACCGTCATTGAACTGATTCTTCGGTTTTTCTTTATCGACTTGAGTTATTTTTCAGACTTCTACATTTAATCTGGAAACTCATTTCGGCCAATTGAATCTGTATAAATCCCGATCAGCGCCCACCAGAAATTGGTTTTTCTCGCCTTTTATAGGAACTATTATGCCAACAGAGTTGCGATTTTCTAATTTATGCGATGACGTTTTCTCAGTCTGCGAATTCCATCTGTAAACAGTGGCATTGAAAGTATCGAGGAAGTACAGAGTTTGTTCTTTCTTGTCCCAATAAAAGGTCCATCGGTATGTTCAACGGCTGGTGTGATTGGTTTGATAGAGTAGGCTTCAGTGACCACGAACCGTTTTATGTTTAAATATCTCTTCCATTCACCAAAAACCTCTCTGTCTTTATTCCTTACCTAGCAAATATGAAAATAAAAATTCCTTCCAAAAAGATTTAAATTTATACATATTATGATACAAGGGTACAAGTGAGCCATTGAAGTACGCCCAACGAGTACAAGGGCACGACGCGAGGCAGAGTGTCATAGACTAGTTTTATGAATTTAACAGCATATTCTATGAGATCTAATCAAGTAGATAATGGATATCAATCCAATACGATTGGGTTTTGAGACGAGGATCGATTGTAGCACCACCAAACTTGATATGCTAGTAGTTAGAACCACGATAAACACGAAAAAAAAAATTGTTTACCAAAATTCCAAGGTTGGAACATATTTTATTTTTCGTTTAAAAAAAAATTCATTTTTGCTGTAATCTTGGAAAGTGTTTGATTTATCGGAAAAACAACTCAACGTGGTGAAAAACAATTCAATTTTCCAAAATTATTTCAAATAATTTCTTATGAAATGCGCTCGTTTTCCCAGAAAACGTGATTGAACGCCAACATAAAATTTCAGGTTCACGCTTACCGCCGCTGAAAGTTTTGGTGGAGCCGAATATTTGATTGGTCATAACTCTGCTAAAAATGATCGAAGAAGAAAGTGGAAAAGTTCATATTGTTTTTGAAGACTCCTACCTTCTCATGCGAACATAATATGCGGGTATTTAAGTATCTGAATTGTATTTTGCCGCACTTCACGGAAATGTTTGCGGATGATCCGAAAATCAGAAATAATTTAGTAAATATGGAATTATTATACTGAAGCAGTAACCTCTTTTGACTATATGCAACAATTTTGAAGTAGTGTGACTTATACATGCCAAAAAAAACATTGTTTCACTCCTGCCTCATATTCAACCTACCGATAAAATCGGCATTTTCCTCAGTAAATGTTGAAAATAATTGCTTATTCATATTTTGTGTATATGTTTAAAAACACTGTTGTGAAGTGCAAACCTCAAGCTTGAAATCTCATACTTCATTTTTCATGTAGGATGTGTATGAGCGATTATTTTCAACATTTACTGAAGAAACTGCCGGGATTATGGGTGAGTTGAAAACTGAGGCAGGAGTGAAACACACTTTTTTCTTTGGCATGTATAAGTGAGACCTGTCTTACTAGTCTGAAATTGTTGCATATGGTCCAAAGAGGATACTGATTCCTGCTTCAGTATAATTATTTCATATCAACTAAAATATCCATGACTTTCGGATCCACCGTAAATATCGTAGAAGGGTTATGTGAAGTGGGACAAAACACATTTCAGTTACTCAGATACTCACATGTTATATTTGTCTTCAGGAACGATATACACTTTTTTTTTCTACTGTAATTTGCAGCAAAGTTATGACAAATCAAATTTTCGGACACGACGGAAATTGCAGTGGTGAGTTAAGGCGAGCCTGAAATTTGATGTCGGAATTCAATCAGGTTTTCTGCATTTTGTGAGAAATTACTGAGTATGTTTCTTGTGGAGAATTAAATTATCTTTCGCCTTGTTGAAATTGTTTCTTGATAAATTTTATACTTTCCGAAAAAACAGCAAAAAAATATTGTAATTTTTTTAAATAAATTTTTTTTTGGGTTCCACCTCTGATTTCTTGGTAAACTTTTTTTTTCTAATAATACATGATGTAAAGAAGTCATGTGCCGAGTTTCAAAGTGCTACGATTCATTCTTCACTTGTGGCTTACATTTGTCTGTGATTACTGTACTATATGTGATGTCAGGTATTGTTGACATAGAGGTTTATTTGATATTTATTATGATAAAACTGAGAACCTCTTGTTGTTATCTAGCAACAACCTTTATAGCTCGACGTGTAATAATCACGATTTCAAGTGAATTTGAGAATAATTGTGCTGCAGTTACAATAAGTAGTATATTATAATAAAATTGTATAAGTCAGCCTTTACAGCACGCGCAAAGTGTTTGAGGGCACGAGGTGAAACTGAGTGCTCGTAACGTTACGAGTGCTTTAAAGGCGCTTGTGCACGTGTATGAAACCCTAATTTTTATTAAGTTTGCATTGTGACTTCAACAAAAATGCTAGGATGAATTTATGATCATGATAATGTCCCTTATATTTTATTTCATCTATTCCAGTACTTAATTGACATCTGATGTCACGTATTATACATACGATGAGACTATGAACGTGGGGTTCTCACCAAGAAAGAACCTTTATAATAGCAAGGCGTGTTATAATCTTCACAATTTTCGGTCATTTGACAAAGATTATGATATAGCTATATGTTATGTATTTGGCCACCCTGCCTGAATGTCAGTATTCATTAAAGGCCGATTCAGATACATAATAATAATAAAGGTATTTAGTTCCCTTCAGTTAAATGAAAAAACAGAAAAGAAACAGGCAGTACAAGTTTCAATATAAAAATACAATGATTAGAAAAGGCCGGGGATCAGATAAGCTGAAAGCAGCCCCTGTTATTATTCCCAAGCCGAAAAACATGCGTGCCCACCCTGCAGGAGAAATGCACAACCATCGACGCTCACACTTGTGTCTGTTGGCGTGCGTGAAGAACGCGGGGTGAGCACGGAACACCTCCTAGTTCATATAATGAACGATTCAGTGAAATATACGACGAGATAACTTGAAAAACTCAAATGTCGTACCTCTAGTATTGAGAAAAATGTGATAGAAACGCAATTGATAGGCACGTTTGTGAATGCGTGCCCACCCTGCATTTTTAAGCCTGCAGGAGAAATGCACACTCATCGACATTCACACTTGTGCCTGTTGGCGTGCGTGAAAAACGCGGGGTGAGCTAGCACGGAACACGTTCTAGTTCATACAGTATCGGAAAGTTTTCATCTGGGGTATGGTGGTTTTATGAGAGCGTGCTGTAATGTTGAGAGAGCATTACAATTTCTCCTCTACTCGCTCGAACAAGGGATATCGACGTGGCTGTTAATCCGTCGGACGAGGTAGTAGGGGAGTCATACAGTAGTGCGTCTCTCTTATTTATGTGGTATTATCATATCATTGCGTTCCTTGTTGCTCGCGCAGATTTCTGTCTATACCCAAGATGAAAAGTTTCCGATACTGTATAATGAAAGATTCAGAAATATACGACGCCGGGATAATTTGAAAAACTCGAATGTCGTACCTCTAGTACTGAGAAAATTAATACAGAACCAGAGGAAATATAACCTTGTGATAGAAACGCAATTGATAGGCACGTTTGTGAATGGTCTTGCAGTTTTCAAGCACACGGGTCAAAAATAGTTATGCTTGTAAATTGCACTAGCTTCATAAACCCTGGGTGGGCACCCTTGTATCTGAATCGGTCTTAATTAGTGTAGTAACACTGTAGGGAAGTCAGCCAGCCACCGGTATACGTATGGTAAAGTATAACCAAAATTATGAGAAGGTCATTAGTCACGAACCACTTGAGATATCAGCAGGCGGTCAGGCCGTCCATATTACGCAGAGTTGTACCTGCTCTAACCATTCAATTTTGTTTTGTATGTAATAAATAGGTATAATGACATTGGGTTAAGAAAAATCGCTTGATTGTAATTGAGAATTATCTATGTACATACATATAATATATTATGATATATAACACACAAACATTTATAAACATCACGATAATGAATGCGTTTAGAGTTCAGAAACTTTATAATTTTGAGTTTGAATTAAATTTAATATACACACACTTACAAAATTACTCACTAAGATCAGTTTCACTCTCACTGTCGTCACTCAAATTGATAATAATCTTTTGTTTGGGAAGTTTTTCCATATCCATATCTGATTTTTTCACCTTTTCAATATGAAAAACACAGTTGGCCCAGCTGCTGTCAGGAATGTTTGCAGTTTCTGTTTTAATGAGAGCTACCACATTTGAACTTAAGGTTGTGCCGATAAAGACAACGCATTTGGTATAAAACCACTTTCGGTTCCTGCGTGAATTATCGAAATACGTTTTCCTTTATTAGACGGTGCACTAGTTTGGCACAAGTCAGATGAGTCTACCCAACTTTTTTTTTGGAACATCGTGTGTATCGAACCAAGTTTCATCCAAATAAACTATCGTTCTACCACACTCTCTAAACTCCTTTATAGCCAATAAATATTCAAATCTCCATTTCTTGAGGCGTGCAGATTCCATCATGATGTTTCTGCCACTGCTGAGTTTTCTAAATTGAAATCCGTTTCGTAAAAAAGACGCCCTCAAAGTCTCTTTGCAACACTGGATACCTGTTTCATTATTTTTCAGCCGTTGTATTGAAATATCTAATGTAGGCACAATTTGCTCTTTATATAAGGCATATACTGTTCTTCGAATTATATCTACATCACAGCCATCTAGTTTCCTTGAACCACCAGAGTCTTTTCGTTTCTTTCTTCTTAAAATAGGGTTACTATTTTAAACACTGTGGAATACGGTGTTTTTGTTAAAGAAGCACTTTCTCGCAGAGCTTGATCCTTGGACATTCCACGCGTTCCAGAAGGGAAGTATAAACATTTAATATAATTTGTTTTCCATGAGCGTGTAACATTTGTCGACTAGTGGTACAACGACCACCAGTTGAAGTACTAGCTTCAGGATGAGCCCACGGACGCCACATTTTTCAAGACACAAACTTCGAATAGACACAACTGACAACAGAATATTAGGTAATGACTAAATCTTGTTTAACTTTCTCCCTTTTATTTCTGAAATAGACCATTATTGCTATAATCTCGTTAATAGTCCATTAGTACCAAAAGTCAGGTGGCCAGGTAAGTAAATTTTATTACTTACGCACATTTAAATATATCATTACCAAGGGTTCTAATCAACTCAGGAGATTTTTTATTACCAAATATATTCAAATACAAAACTGTCAATAGAAGCCAAAAAAATGGAGAGCCTACTATTATTAAAATGCCAAACTATTTCATGAGATATTTGAATCCGGACCTAGGAATATTTTAAGGGACACACACTTTCATTGCTTATCTGTAATGAGGGTCGTTGGCTAATATTGATTTACAACCTTACTAGATTGTTGGTTCTACTTTATGAAAAATTATCATAAGTTCCAGTTTCCAGTTCATGTATTCCTTGAAATATTTTTATAGCTCATTCCAGAACCTACGGTGTTTCATTTATCAGAAGTAGAAACACACCACTATAATGAAAAATGTTCGTGGTCTTGGCTTATCAGTCAAAATGCCGTTTCACTAAATTACCTTCCTATCACTGTTTTCGAAAATAATTGTAATTTCAACTGATAAGTGTGGTCTAAACTGATTATTTTAGCAATGGAGTACGAAATGCAAGTTCCGAAGCCAAACGACTTTCTTGACATGTTTTTTTTGGTTAATCAACCTTACACAGCCTGAAAATGAAGAAATGTAAACTCAAAGGAATCTGTACAAGTGAAGAAGTGCCAATTAATCAGTTTACCCCGTTCACATACTACTTTTACAAGATTTTCTCGAGAAAATCATTCAATGTGGTTATAACATATCCTATTCTGAGTTTGCCAATTTGAAAAATTAAGTCAAAATGTGAAGATATTACTTTGCTTTTTCAAAAATTACTTACGTTTTGAAAACTACATCTGCTTTCGTTCAATTTTTTTAATATTTGGAGACAATAAAATGAACAGTAAACTGTAAAAATACCCCCGGATAAAAAACGGAAAAAACCCTTAAAAAAAAACGGAAGAAATAACCCCCGGAACAAAACCCTAGAAAAAAAAACCGGAAAGAAACCATTACGAACAATAAGAACATTTCCACGCACTCAAATGTCTACGTATGGTTACTAAATAATTAGTCCTTGCAAAATGTATGTATTCCTGTGTTCTTTTATCGAAAAACAATTTTTCAACAATCAATAAACGACAAAATGGTGATTGACTAACACCGGACTCCCTCTATACAGTATCGGAAAGTTTTCAGCTTGGGTATGGTGGTTTCATGAGAGCGTAAAGAATAGCTTGCTATATGTTGAGAGAGCATAACAATTTCTCCTCTAATCGCTCGAGGAAGGGATAGCGACGTGAGCTGTTAATTCGTCGGGTGGGGTAACAGAAGAGGCACACAGCCAGCATTGCCGGAAGTGGTACATTGTACCACATGTGGTACATCCTAGGCTTGAAAGTACAGTGGTACTACCTCCTCGAAAATTGTCGCAAAGGGGTACAATTGCATAATTTCAAAGTCATGATACTCAAGTCTATGTCAACTGTCAAATTTCAATTGATTGACGTAATGTCAACGTTCGATTGAATTGGGTTTCTTTATTTGTGCCTGTAAAGCTACTGTATAAGCCAAGGAAATTAAACAATATTCTGTATATTGTTTAAATTGAGTTTTACTTAACTTGTGTTACATTGAAACTCTACTTTGAGTATGGACTACTTCCTTCAAATAACGTAACATAACAAAAAAGTTAGAACACACAAAAAGGCAAAACTTGAAAAATCATCGTCTGAATCACAATTCTTGCAGGAATACAGCGTTATATCCATTGCTCCTTGGGACGGCTGTCTGCAAAACTGCTAAAAATATCAGGCAGCAGCAGTCTTCTTCCTCTTTAGAACTTTCGCATTCATCTTTTTTTCTTCTTTAAAAATATTTTCCTTTGGCGTGTAATGCTGTGTTAGATATTCAATCTTTGTGCTTGCTTGCTTGCTTCCTTATCTCTCTTTTTCTATCCCTTTTTGCCTTTCTAACCGCAATTTTCAGCTTTTTCTTTTCAATTGTCCCATTTTCTGCCGTTGACTTGATCTTTTATCGGAGTATCAGCTTTCTGTAAGCGACTGCGGATTTTGCTTCAGCTTTTCTTGGCAAATGTCTAACTTGTTCGAGTTCAGAACCGTTTAGACTTGAAATGTCACAATTTAAAGAAGAACACTAAAAAAGGCGTCACAGATGATGTTAAAATCATCTAGTGTCAAATTAAAAGATTTAGATCTCTTACAATCAGAATACCCTGAATACGTATAATGCTGCTAAAAAAAGACACGAAATGTTGGTGTTAAATTCCAAAAATTGTACTATCAAAATGAAATAGCTAATTCAACAAAATGTAATAAAGCAGCCTGGAATATTATTTCAGAATTGAGTAACAAAAAAACTAAGTCACACCATAATATTGACATTAATAAAGATGGAATAATATGCGGGAATACCCCTGAAGTATCAAATTTGCCAAATAAACATTCGGCAGGGAATGACGAAATACCACTTTTTTATTGAAAAAATGCTTAAATAGAATTATTGAACCCATAACTTTCTTAGTGAATTTATCTTTTTTAGCCGGTAAATTTCCTGATACCCTGAAAGCAGGAAAAATCATTCCCATACATAAAAAGGGTCCTGTTAACTGTATGGATAACTATAGGCCGATAAAAATAACGTCCAGCTTCTCGAACATCTTTGAGTATTCATTTTTAGATCGACTACTAAAAGTTTGATATATTCAGCAAAAATCAACACGGATTTAGAAGTGATCGTTAGACAAATACAACTGCAATTTCATTCTTCGAAAAAGTTGCAGAATAATTTGAAGCAGAAGTGATCTCAGCAAGACATTTGACTGTTTTAAAACCATCAGATTTTATTATCAAAACTGTACAACTAATGAGTTAGGGGTTCAGCCCTTGGTTGGATTTCTTCCTTTCTAGTTAACCGATTGCAATACGTTAACATACAAGGACAAATCAATTCTGAAACTAAATTAGTAAATATAGGTGTTCCGCAAGGGTCTATACTGGGGCCAATTTTATTTCTGTTGTACACCAATGATCTGGATAAGTACCTAACAGAGGTCCTATTTAACGATGTATGCTGATGACACAACAAAAAAATTTTTGAACTCTATATATTATGAATGGTGTAACTTGAATTGTTTGAATGCCTCTTAAACACAAATCGTGTAATTTCACAACTGGCAAAAAATATGTTTACCATTAACTGTCTGCGTTAACGATGTATTAATAGACAATATAAATGAAACAAAATTCCTGGGTCTGATTATTGATGAAAATATCAACTGGAAAAATCATTGTGTTTACTTAAGCAAGATACTGAACTCTTTGTGTTATTTGTTCAGAAATTTCGAACAAGTCTTAGAGGAGCCTCAGCTGTTATCTTTGTACCACTCTCAGGTAGCGTCTAGAATTAGGTATGGTACATATATGTTTGTGGGGTAACTCAACTTCTATTCATGATATTTTCATTTTGCAAAAAATAATCTTGAGAGTCGTAGCAAGCGTTCCCTAAACCTATTCTTGTAGAGGACTGTTCGTCAAATAAAATGTTCTAACAAATTTTTCTTTAAATATTCATGAATTATGCAACTATATTTATAAGAACAAAACTGAATTCCCTCTGAATGAAAAATTTCATAATGCAAATACACGACAAAAAGAAAATTTTCATATTCCACATTATAAATACAGGGTATCACCAAACTCACCTGCATATATGGGTTTGATCTATAACAAATTGCCACAAGGAATCAAAAATACTAATGCAAGCAGGAGTTTAACACAGCACTTAAAAAATGTTTTATTGAAAATGGTTTTTATTCATTGGATGCATATCTTAAGATGTGATTTAATATATATATATATAGTATAGTATAGTGCTAATTAGTTTTGTTATATTCCGCTCTGTTTGATATCCCTCCATGTTTGACCATTCATATGAATTTATATGTATGTTTTGTAACTTGTGCATATACAAATTGATGTGTAAATGTTTTGTGTTTTTGTTGTTATTTGTTATGACATCGAATATGTAAATGATCGAAAGGACCAATAGAGATTATTATTATTATTTTTTTATCCGGTTGGATTATACCAGTCGGACCCTGTTTCCGGAGCTTCGACTCATCCGGAGGGCGCGCTGGTAACATTTACCCACCTAGCCACTCCCCACATCCGTGGTGTGAGCAACTACTGGGTCCGAGACTCATATTCCCTGAGCAGACGTAGTTAACCAAGGATGACGGCCTTCTCCATTCGTCCGGCTAAGATTTCTGCCATATTATGGCAAGCCGGTATGATTTTCAAGTCCGAAAGCAGTTTGTCCATCATACCACTAAGGACCCCTATAATCAGAACCACCATTTCAACAGAATAGTTTGGGTAGAGCTGGGGAATTCAAAGAGTAAGTCGCGATATTTAGTCCGTTTCTCCTCCTCTTTTCGAACAATGTTCGTTTCACCAGGAGCCGAAAACTCCATGACGAAAATCGTCTTACTGTGATGGTCGAGGAGGACTACATCAGGAGCATAAGGAACCACCGGTGTCTCCTCTATACCGTACGAGTGTCGTAGATGATAGTACAACACTCGTAGAGCCGCGTTATGCCTGTGGATATAGGCTGAGACTGCATATACTGGACATGCTGACAGCAAATGCATAATGGTCTCAGGCGCCCCACGACACGCTCTGCATCTAGTGTCGGGGATCTCTATACCCATCACGTGGCTACGGTAGACCGGGGTGTTGAAGACACCATCCTGGCAAGCCATCAGGAATCCCTCGGTCTCCGACTTCAGCTCACTTGACCTGAGAAAAGCTAAGGTCAGATTTTTGGATAAGCCAAGGTCTTCCATGTTCTTGAAGACGACCACATGTATTGGCTTATCCTTATGTAGCTTCAGAAGCACTCCTGTCTCTGCTGCTTTAATGAGAGCCTTTTGCTGAACGGGCTCCAACTCTGTGACAGAGTTTGGGTTAACCCGTTCAAAGTCGAAAACGAGACCAAGTTCATAGGCTGCACAGGCTGCTGCCTTGGAAAGATGCTCCGATTCCTGCTTTTTCATGATCACAGACCAAGCAGAGAAGGAGATCTGAACTCCTGATGACTTTACAGGTTCCACCCAGTACCATTCTGTTACGTAGACACTCCAAACTCAAAAGTCCACGGCCTCCCTGCTGTCTGGAAAGTACAACCGTGGAACGGACGATTTGGGATACAAGCTTCTATTAAGATGCATCATCAAGTTGTCGCAGCTCCTCTTGAGTCCATTTCACCACTCAAAGGAGTAGAGTAGAATCGGAAAGGCAAGCATATTAGTTGCAGCAACTTTGTGTTCTTCCTCGACAGTTCTGACAATCAGATCTGTCGGAGTTTGTGCTGATACTTGCCGCGGAGAGAGTTCTTAAGAGTGGTTACCTCTTGGAAGCGGCGCTGTTCCACCCCTAGGTAAGTGTACGTCTCTCCGGCATCAAGATGATGTAGGATGCTTTCGTCTACGAGCTGGACATCCTCCCCGTACTCCTCGCATCGTCGTCTTTTGAGATGAACCATGGCACATTTGTCGATTCCAAACTCTGGCTGATGTAGATCTTTTTCTCCGGAGGCATATATTTTCAGGTCATTCATGTAACATAAACATTTATAAATTATTATTCTCAACAATAGATTGGTTCAAACCTAACAAAATTATTGTTATCTTTATCATTTTAATGAATTCAAACCCCCAACAAATGAATACTCGGGGTTGGTTGGCACACTGCCAACCCGCCCCTTTTCAAATATGCCAACCAACCCCAATGCACAAATCAACAAACATGGCGGTATACCAACATTAAAAGACAATAATTATTATTATCAAATCTACCAAAACGTAAGACCTAACATAAGTCTTCAAGACTACATTATCAGAAATTATATATCTCTTACCCTTTCAGCTATAAATCATACGCAATCAGGAACACTGGATATCAAAATAATTGTAAAAATGTCAATATTTTTTCTTAGGCACTTCTCAAGCTACTGAGGTCAAGAGAAGATGTGTAGTTCAATGGAATGAACGACGAAACAGGGTAGTGTGGCGGTACTGCAGCAAACGTAGAAAATATTCACGATCGTCGACCAACCCCGTGTTCCAACCAACCCTGGTCTCCCCAAACTATCAGGGTAAATTAACTTATTGCCCTTCAACACGTTTTCATTTTCAGACTGTGACATCAAACTGTTCCTTCTCATCGCATTGAAAGTTACGCCACTGCATCTGGCAAACCACGTTAATGTGATGCCCTGTGGAAAAATATCACAACGAGTAACAACCTTCTAGTAACGAAGTGCAGGTATATGGACACGTGTTCAACAAAACGCCTGATATAATGGTAAGAGTACTAATTATTCTGATGAATAAATTCTGTTAAAAATTATTAAGAAACAACCAGGTTTTCAGTCATCAAAGCTGTAATTCGAAAAATAAAAAAACTATTAAGCTTGCCAAAATTGTGTCTATTATTTTTTTAGTAATTTCGATCTATTTTGTAAATAAAAAAATGGGCTGAAATTTCAGCATCAAATACCTAAAATATTGCATGAAACTTGCAAATAATATATTATTTTTTTGTTTCAGTAGTTTGTAGTATTCGATCAACATTTCGAAAGTGTATATTATCAGAACACGAACCTACGACTAGTTTTCAAGACTGGGCTGTTGAATTTAAAAATGGTTCAGGGTGGTTTTGTGTACCTTTTTCTTTTTGAGTAATTTCTGTTTCAATATTAAGTTTTGTGTAGGTAGTATCCCGAAAACACAATTCGTCGTAACTTTGGTGCCTGATAATTAGAAAGTAGTGAGATGAAGTAGGCCAATGTCAAACCCCAACTTCATAAATGCCCCTGTATAACTTCGAGGAGACAGGGATCACCAAGTCGCCGACTTAGGGGCGACGGTCTTTGGCAGTCAGATTTAGAGAAACTCCTTCTTACCACCCTGTGGCAAGCGATAGTTTCAAATCTCATTTTGTATTTTCATATGTCCCTGTTCTTGTTTCCTATTTTATTTAATGTATATTTAATTCCAATAAATCTTAACCACCCAATAAAATAACAGATAATCGAAGAATGTATCCGTTGCAACTTTGAAATAAAACAAAAGATTTTAGTTCGAAAATATGACTAGGATATTCATAAAATCTGCTATAATCTGCTGCTGAAAGATAAACTTTAGTCGCTATTTTCCATCGTTCAAGATAACCTCTTGGGAGGTATTCATGTTGAAAAGGGGAACATTCTCCATGAAAATTGAAAATTGAAAAATTTAATTTATTTGTAATATCTAACTACTTCCCCTGTTGAAGCCACGCTAGACATTGAACTATACCTGATGGATATTTATAAAATGACTCCAACTGAAAGGAAAAAATCTGAAAGTGGAAATTCACATTTTCATTCAGATAGTTGATTTTTTAATTTTCTCTAGTTTTCATTGGAAATTCACGAAAAAAAGGAGAATGTTATTAATAATAATAATAATAATAATAATAATAATATTTATTTCAGAAGCAATAATAATTTGTACAATTCAATCATTCATTTTTAAAAGAAATAAATGGTGACAAAACCCCAATAAGTATAGACTTGAGCGGGGATATTAAAAGTAAAAGTAAAAGTAATATAATGTGTGAGTATGTAAGTGTATGTGTGTACGTGTAAATGTGATTTGTTTGAGTGTGTGATGTAGTCATTCTCACATTGAACAAAGGTATAGACCTGTACGTACATAATGTGTATAATGACTTGTGCGGATGTGGATGTGGACGTTTGTGGACTTGGTTACATATAAATATAAACTTATAGATTAAAATTTTTTAAATGTTATAGGCGATTTTCAACAATTTTGTGAATGTTCTCTCTTTTTTCAAGGAAAATCCAGTTTCTAACTTTTTTTTTGAAAAGATTAATGTTGTTAACACTTTTTATTGAAGCAGGTAACAGGTTGTAGGCTTCTACGCCTAGGTAGTTGAAACATCTTTGAGCGATGCTTTTGTTTGTTTTCGGAATGACAGATGCATTGTTTCGAAAGCGGGTATTGTGTTCATGTTGAATATCTATCAATTCATGTTTGTTTTGATGTTGTCTCACGAGGAGTGTTTGATAGAATAATTGTCTTATATCAAAGGTTTTTGTCTCCAAAAATAGATTTTCAGTAGGGTATGTTAGAGGTAGTTTATAAACTCGTTTGAGGATCAGTTTTTGTACTGTCTGTAGATTGAAAAGGTGATTTGCTGTGGTGCTGCCTCAGGTTATTATTCCATAAAGTATATGAGATTCCACAAGTGAGTGATATAAGATTTTCATTTGATTTATTTCTAATATTTGAGAGATATGTTTAAATTTATACAGCATACTTCTAAGCTTTTTAGTAACATAAGTTGTATGATGATTCCATTTCAGGTGGCTATCAAGAAAAATGCCAAGATATTTAAGTTGCTGGACAGAACATATGTCGATGGTTCTGCCATTCAGATTCAATGTTATGGAGGAAAAGTTTGGTAAGTGACTGGCATAGGATGTGAAAGACATATAGTGTGTTTTGCTATAGTTTACCGTTAATAATTTACTATTGAACCATTTGAGAATCAGAGGCAAGTCTTCCTCAACAGTTTCTTTCAGTTTCAGCCAACTTGTATTTTCATAAAATATGGCAGTATCGTCAGCAAAGCTGACAATATCGCCTTTCACTTTTATTGAAAAGAGTTCATTTAGGTATACATTGAAAAGTAGTGGCCCAAGAACTGTTCCTTGCGGTACTCCATATGCTACTATTCTCTTTTCACTAAGTGTATTTCCAATACTAATCAATTGTTCTCTTTCGCTAAGATAGCTGGTGATTAATTTCAAAGGAATCCCTCTGAAGCCTATTCTCTCAAGTGAGTCAAGTAACTGGGTGTGGCTGACCGTATCGAAAGCTTTCCGCAAATCTACAAAAACGCAAATAGCTGGGGACTTCCGATCGATGGCATTGTTTATTTTGGATACAATTTTCGTGAGAGCATCTTGTGTGGATTTTTTTTCTCTGAAACCAAATTGATTGTCAGATAATATTTTGAATTTATTTAAAAAACTTTTTATTCTTTTTTTAAGTATTTTTACAAGAATTTTTCCCAAACTAGAGATCAGAGAAATCGGTCGATAGTTAGCCACATCCAATTTGTTTCCATTTTTAAAAACCGGTATGATTTTTGCCATTTTCAGAGCCTTTGGGTATATTCCTGTTTTCAACGTTTGATTGATGATATGATTGATCGAAGCGATTATATTATCACACAATAATTTTAATGTTTCCGTTGCTATGTTATCAATACCTGGGCTTTTTTTGCTTTTGAGAGAATGTATAATTTCAGCTATCTCTACTGGGTCGGTTTCTGCGATGAATATAGAGTTCCGTAGTTTTTTTTGGGAATATATTTGGTCAACTTCCGCATCAATTTGCCCGGCTAGCTTTTCTCCAATCTCTGTGAAGTATTTACAGAAGGTATTTGCAATTTCATCTCCATTTTTCGTTAAGACACCATCTTCTGTATATATTTCTTTTATAGGGTGCTTATCTACTCGATTGCAATTAATTTCTTTCATGGTTTTCCATAAAGAACTAGAATTGTACATGTTCTCGTTTATTTTTCTCTGGAAATATTTTTTTTTGCTTTTCGGATTAGTTCAACTAGTTTATTCCGGTATTTTTTGAAGGCATTTATATTTCGCGTTGATGGATCGGTTTTCATTAATTTGTGAAGCTCTTCTTTTTTATTGACTGAGTTTACAAGTCCTTTCGTTATCCATTGCTTTCGGGGGGTTTCTTTTCTTTTAGTTTTTACGGTTTTTGAACTTTCAGCAATGTATTTTTTCAGTTTATTGATGAATAAGTTAGTGCATTCATCGGGGTCAGCTGATTCATAAATATCATTCCAATTTTCATTTGTCTGCAGAGACCTACCCTATACTGATGAGGGCAAGAACCCAGAAATCGATCTATAGGTGGTCCAAATGTTTCAATGAACATTTCCATGCAACTAGCAATTGCGGAGACATCCTTGTAGGACTCTGCACGGAAATTCATTATATGTAATTCAACGTTGAATTACATGTAATTCAAGGAATTACATGTAATTACATGTAATTCCTTGTAGGACTCTGCACGGAAATTCATTAGATGTAATTTAACGTTGAATTACATATAATTACATGTAATTACATTTACAATTACATTAATAATTGCAGAGTCCTACAAGGATGTCTCCGCAATTGCTAGTTGCATGGAAATGTTCATTGAAACATTTGGACCACCTATAGATCGATTTCTGGGTTCTTGCCCTCATCAGTATAGGGTAGGTCTTTGCAGACAAATGAAAATTGGAATGATATTTATGAATCAGCTGACCCCGATGAATGCACTAACTTATTCATCAATAAACTGAAAAAATACATTGCTGAAAGTTCAAAAACCGTAAAAACTAAAAGAAAAGAAACCCCCCGAAAGCAATGGATAACGAAAGGACTTGTAAACTCAGTCATTAAAAAAGAAGAGCTTCACAAATTAATGAAAACCGATCCATCAACGCGAAATATAAATGCCTTCAAAAAATACCGGAATAAACTAATTGAACTAATCCGAAAAGCAAAAAAAAATATTTCCAGAGAAAAATAAACGAGAACATGTACAATTCTAGTTCTTTATGGAAAACCATGAAAGAAATTAATTGCAATCGAGTAGATAAGCACCCTATAAAAGAAATATATACAGAAGATGGTGTCTTAACGAAAAATGGAGATGAAATTGCAAATACCTTCTGTAAATACTTCACAGAGATTGGAGAAAAGCTAGCCGGGCAAATTGATGCGGAAGTAGACCAAATATATTCCCAAAAAAAACTACGGAACTCTATATTCATCGCAGAAACCGACCCAGTAGAGATAGCTGAAATTATACATTCTCTCAAAAGCAAAAAAAGCCCAGGTATTGATAACATAGCAACGGAAACATTAAAATTATTGTGTGATAATATAATCGCTCCGATCAATCATATCATCAATCAAACGTTGAAAACAGGAATATACCCAAAGGCTCTGAAAATGGCAAAAATCATACCGGTTTTTAAAAATGGAAACAAATTGGATGTGGCTAACTATCGACCGATTTCTCTGATCTCTAGTTTGGGAAAAATTCTTGTAAAAATACTTAAAAAAAGAATAGAGAGTTTTTTAAATAAATTCAAAATATTATCTGACAATCAATTTGGTTTCAGAGAAAAAAAATCCACACAAGATGCTCTCACGAAAATTGTATCCAAAATAAGCAATGCCATCGATCGGAAGTCCCCAGCTATTTGCGTTTTTGTAGATTTGCGGAAAGCTTTCGATACGGTCAGCCACACCCAGTTACTTGACTCACTTGAGAGAATAGGCTTCATAGGGATTCCTTTGAAATTAATCACCAGCTATCTTAGCGAAAGAGAACAATTGATTAGTATTGGAAATACACTTAGTGAAAAGAGAATAGTAGCATATGGAGTACGGCAAGGAACAGTTCTTGGGCCACTACTTTTCAATGTATACCTAAATGAACTCTTTTCAATAAAAGTGAAAGGCGATATTGTCAGCTTTGCTGACGATACTGCAATATTTTATGAAAATACAAGTTGGCTGAAACTGAAAGAAACTGTTGAGGAAGACTTGCCTCTGATTTTCAAATGGTTCAATAGTAAATTATTAACGGTAAACTATAGCAAAACACACTATATGTCTTTCACATCCTATGCCAGTCACTTACCAAACTTTTCCTCCATAACATTGAATCTGAATGGCAGAACCATCGACATATGTTCTGTCCAGCAACTTAAATATCTTGGCATTTTTCTTGATAGCCACCTGAAATGGAATCATCATACAACTTATGTTACTAAAAAGCTTAGAAGTATGCTGTATAAATTTAAACATATCTCTCAAATATTAGAAATAAATCAAATGAAAATCTTATATCACTCACTTGTGGAATCTCATATACTTTATGGAATAATAACCTGGGGCAGCACCACAGCAAATCACCTTTTCAATCTACAGACAGTACAAAAACTGATCCTCAAACGAGTTTATAAACTACCTCTAACATACCCTACTGAAAATCTATTTTTGGAGACAAAAACCTTTGATATAAAACAATTATTCTATCAAACACTCCTCGTGAGACAACATCAAAACAAACATGAATTGATAGATATTCAACATGAACACAATACCCGCTTTCAAAACAATGCATCTGTCATTCCGAAAACAAACAAAAGCATCGCTCAAAGATGTTTCAACTACCTAGGAGTAGAAGCCTACAACCTGTTACCTGCTTCAATAAAAAGTGTTAACAACATTAATCTTTTCAAAAAAAAAGTTAAAAACTGGATTTTCCTTGAAAAAAGAGAGAACATTCACAAAATTGTTGAAAATCGCCTATAACATTTAAAAAAATTTAATCTATAAGTTTATATTTATATGTAACCAAGTCCACAAACGTACACATCCACATCCGCACAGGTCATTATACACATTATGTACGTACAGGTCTATACCTTTGTTCAATGTGAGAATGACTACATCACACACTCAAACAAATCACATTTACACGTACACACATACACTTACATACTCACACATTATATTACTTTTACTTTTACTTTTAATATCCCCGCTCAAGTCTATACTTATTGGGGTTTTGTCACCATTTATTTCTTTTAAAAATGAATGATTGAATTGTACAAATTATTATTGCTTCTGAAATAAATATTATTATTATTATTATTATTATTATTAATAACATTCTCCTTTTTTTCGTGAATTTCCAATGAAAACTAGAGAAAATTAAAAAATCAACTATCTGAATGAAAATGCGAATTTCCACTTTCAGATTTTTTCCTTTCAGTTGGAGTCTTTTTATAAATATCCATCAGGTATAGTTCAATGTCTAGCGTGGCTTCAACAGGGGAAGTAGTTAGATATTACAAATAAATTAAATTTTTCAATTTTCAATTTTCATGGAGAATGTTCCCCTTTTCAACATGAATACCTCCCAAGAGGTTATCTTGAACGATGGAAAATAGCGACTAAAGTTTATCTTTCAGCAGCAGATGGTTACAGCAGATTTTATGAATATCCTAGTCATATTTTCGAACAAAAATCTTTACCACGTGGTCGAGGCAGCTTTCCGAGTTCCCCTGTATTCTGGTTGGTTTGTTTATGAGCGATGTATAGCCCTCCGTCTCCATTACATTCAAATATTCGTTACTCTGTTCGTCATCGTTTAAGATATTTATGTTTATGTCGCCGAGCATTATGACAAAATCTGTTTTTTCGGTTAATTGTCTGAGGTAGACCTCTAGATGTTCATTAAATTTTTTCTCACATGTAGATGGGGGTCTATATATCGCTGCTATAATATATGTTTTGTTGTTTTTTATGAATTTTATCTGTAATAACTTGATATTATCTAGATTCACAATTTTTTTCGAAGTATTCAAATGTTTACTATAATAGACTATTACTCCATCATTTTGGTTTAATTCACCTTCATTATAAATTGATTCATAACCTGTTAATGTAAAAAGCGACGTACAGTCAAGTTTCCATGTTTCAGTAAATACAATTATATCAAAGTCATAATCAAGGTCATTGAGGATAATTTTGAATTCATCAAAGTTTTTACTTATGCTGCGGATATTACAGTGTAATATTTTCAGATCGTTCTTGTTACCTGCTTCAAATGAAAGTTTACATTCGTTCAGATTCTGCACAAGTTTTGTCTCGAAACTGTTTATTGTGAAATTTTGTATATATGAATCCATGATATCAAAAAGTGTCTGGAGTTGAGAGTACCATTAGTAAAATGTGATGAAATAAAATAAGAATAGTGGAAGCATAAAATACTAAATATTTCAACAATGAAAAATAGTAAAGATTTAAAAATGGTAGGTATTTTTAACAATTACAAATAGTTTTAGATAAATTACAGGAATAGTTTGAACAATAAAAAAGGTTTTTTGAAGGTTTCACAGAAAAATAAATAAAAATAAGACCTGTTTTTTGGATGAGTTCAAATGGTCTGGGTTTCAATTTCTGGCTGGCCTTGAATTAGATCTCGTGGATTTTTTTGGTGTTCCTCCGAATGAGCTGATTGAAGTTAATTTTGGCTTTGGTTTCTGTTCTTCTTTTTTGTTGTCTACTTGGGATTTCACTAGTTTTGAGTTCAAAGTATGATTGCCTTTTTCTTCCCGTTTTTCTTTCTCTTCTCTACTGTCCTCTTTGTTTAGCCGAGTAAAGAAATCAGTGTATACTTCCTCTTCCTCCAACTCTATTTCTTTGGGGGAAGGTGTTGTTGGTTCACTTGCAGTATTTCTCTGTGGGGGTGAAAAATAATCTCTGCTTGTGGGTCGTTTAATGTTTGAGATATCACTGGCTATATATTCTTCACCTTCCACAATCAGTTTATTTCCCTTGATGCTTGCCTTTTTGTTTTTATTTCGAGCTTCCTTTAATCCTCCTATTAGAATTTTACGTTCTTCCAGATCCGAATGAGAAAGATCCTCGGCAACAAAAATTCCGGTATTTTTCAATCAAAACAGGTCTCTTGTGCCCTGCTTTTTTCCCCAGTCTGAAAATATTGTTGCAATCACTTTCTTTCAGTTCAACTTTTAGTTTTTGTTTTGATATTTTCGATATAATCTCAATCAAATAAATATCACTCACAGAAATCGTTCATTTCATTGAAGCAAGGTTCGCTTCTCTCGCATTTAATCCCCAATACATTTTGGTCGACGAGAATCTATTTCGCTTTGCCAAGCTCATCAGGGAGATTGATAAAATTGAACAGCAGGCTCTTCCAGAAGCAATTATACACATAATGGATGGAATTGATGGAAATATTTCTTCTGCGGTAACACTTTGAAAGTAATTTTTTTACATAGACCTGTCATAGGTATTGCATTTTGATTTTTGTTCGAAAATATGAATGGGATATTCATAAAATCTGTTGTTGAATCATCTGCAATCTCGAGCGTGGCTTTAGCCGGGGAAGTAGTTGTTTTCTGTCAGATATTACTAATAAATCATATTTTTCAATTTTCATGGAGAATTTTCCTCTTTTGAAAACAAAAGATATTTCACCATTTTTATTTTACCGAATTCAACCGATGAAACTTTAAAATATAGGGTCATTTCAATAAAAATATAGGGTGATTTCAATAAAAATATAGGGTGATTTCAATAAAGATATATTTCGGCAGTTTTGTTTTGCCTATTTCTGTTCAACCACCCTCTGGATTTTTCCAAATCGGTAGAAATTCAGAATTGGTCTTCAAAAAAATCGTATTTATGTCGAAATATATAGGATGACTCAAAATGACTCAAAAATATTGAGCCATATATAGAACAAATTTTTTGAAATCGTAAATCATTTGCGATCAAGGTGGTTTGTTCATTATATGAGGATACATATTTTACTGAAAAATATTGTCAAAGACCAAATAAACAATGTTCATATATTAAATTTATTTTTGTTTGAAGACTACCCTGTAGATAATTGAAAAATAGGTCTCATTTAAGCATTAGAATGTTGTTTGTGATAATAATAATGATGAATGTTAAAAAAGAGTTATTGAATACCTAACATAATTGCGTAATAGATTTTTCAATATTCATTAAATTAATGATATTAGAATCATGCAACAAGCAAGCGTTGCGCCCATTGTTGATTTATTTTGCGAACTGTCAACTTTCACACGTTCATTCCAATTTAGTAAAATTTCATCGACATTCGTTCAGACCATTGGAGAATAGATTCAGATATAAAATCCGCTACAAATTAAAAAATTCAAACCTCATTACCTGATAAATCCCGATAATTTATAATAAATTAGTTCTTGTTATCCTTTTCCATTAAATAGACTGACATTTAAAAAGAGAAACAAAATAATTTCACTTTACCGCATTAGTGCTCTTATTACGAAACTCATATCAGTATCGTAATGTTTGATATTACATATTGGTGGTATGTAAAAATAATGTAATAACTACTTTCAACTCCAACACCCCATATCTCAAAAACTAGTGACAGTGACAGTTTTGAAAAGGTGGTTGAATACTCTTTTGAAAAGTTTACTACAACATACTGATATTTCAAAATAACCGAAGGTTCCAGGAGGAGTTTTCAGGAGACGTGCGACCTGACAAAGGAGCGAAACATTCTATTTTTAACACGCTTATATTGACTTCACTTGTATCTATCTATGGGCGCTCGTATTCTCCTCACCAAAAACCCCCTCCTACCTGTAAAAGCAAGGGTGTACGATAATCCTATAGATAATCCTCACAAAATGTATTTAGAATATTACCACCGCCCTGAAATATTCTTGTTTCTTACACCTAATTAAAATGTATGTGTTCCAAGTTCACACACTGAAATGTCTACGTAAGGTTAGTTCGTTCTGGTTAGATCAGACTAAATAATTACTCCTCGCAAAACATATGTATTCAATCTAGGTTTACTTTACCTCTTGGTTGTCAGGTCAAAATATAAATTGGTGAGGAGAATACCTATAGGATTAACGTACACCCTTGTTTTCACAGGCAGGAGGGGGTTTTTTGGCGAGGAGAATACGTCCGCCCATAGATAGATACAAGTGAAGTCATTATAAGCGTGTTAAAAAGAGAATGTTTCACTTCTTTGTCAGCTTGTACGTCTCCTGAAGACTTCTTAGGATGCAGTCGGATAAAAAGGAACCCGCACTTTTCTTATGGAAAAAGACCTTCGTCTTTTTTTTTAATTTCAGTTTGTTTTCCTTAGTTTTAGTGAGGAGGATATCTCCCCTATCTATCAATGTAACGGAATCTTTGAACGTGATTTTTACCCACTTCTACACATCCAAATTATTTGAAAGTCGACAGTTCTGTTGGAAAAAAATAAAAATGGTGGCTTCAATATTGCGGTCGAGCTTTGTGATTATGGCTCGATTCGATTCAAAATTGAAATGTGGTGGTTTTCGGGGGCAGTGATTAAGAATTTCTTTCGAAATTGGAATGTGAAGGTTCTCGGGATCAGGGATTATGAGTTTTTTCAAAAATTAATGAATTCAAGATGGTGTCTTCAAAATGGCGGATGAGATTTGTGATTAAAATTCGATTTTAAGGTTTTCGGGGTAATAGATTATGATTTTTTCACAATCAGAATTCATCAGAATTCCTAAATTCCAGATGACGGCCAAATTACGTATGTGGGGGTTTTCGGGGAAGAATAGTTTGATTTTTCAGTCAAGACTCAAGATGACAGTTCCAAGTTTGCTGGCAAGTTTTGTAATCCAGTACGATTGGGTTTTGAGACAAGAATCGATTCTAGCACCACCAAACTTGGTATGCTAGTAGTTGGAACCATGATGAACACGAAAAGTATATGATGTATCGGAAATACAACTCAAGAGGGTGAAAAACAATTCAATTTTCCACAAAAATTATTATTAGTAATTTCTTATGAAATGCACTCGTTTTCCCAGAAAACGTGATTGAACGCCGACATCAAATTTCAGGTTCACCCCTACCCGCTGCTGAAAGTTCTGGCGGAGCCGAATAATTGATTGGCCATAACTCTGCTAAAAATGATAAAGAAAAATTTAATTTTCGGTCCTGCCTGAACTTACAGTGGCGGATTAGCGCTAAATCACGTTTTCTGAGAAAACGAGCGTATTTCATGAGGTATTACTGAAATTCATTCTTGTGGAGAATTGAATTATCTCTCAACGTATCGAAATCGTTTATTGATAAATCTTATATTTTCTAACTAACAACAAAAAAAATTATATTTTTTTCTAAATGAAAAATTTTTTAGGTTCCACTCCTGATTTGTTGGTAAATAATTTTTTTTCCAATAATACATGATGTCGAGATGTCTTGTGCCAAATTTCAGAGTGATACAATTCATTCTTCAGTTTGTCTGTCGTTACTGGATTATTGTGGATGTGGTTACATGTCATATTCTCGTCGGAGATCACAATTTTCAATATCTTGATTTTGCACATTTGCAAGAATCGGGATCGATCATCGAATAACATTTTAGAACGAATAGGGTTCCGTTCTTTACCTTATCTTTGATTTTGTAGTCCATGTTGGAAGTAAAACGTGTTCTTTAGTTTTTAAACTATTATTTCATTTATAATTACAAGCTTTTATTCATTTTCATCAATTCTGGTGTGTAACGAAATCTTGCAAATAAAATTTTACCTAATTCCCAGTGTCCAATTGAGCTGAAATTTGGCGCACTGGTTCAGTTCCCGAAACAATGCACGTTCACCAATATGCCTCCATTTCAATTCACTATGGCGGCTGCCGCCAAATGGCGATTCATCATAGCCACTAAATGCAATATGGTGGACGTCACAAAAGGGCGATTTATCATTTCCTTAGTTACCCATATGATAAGAATATCAAATGAAGGGGCTTGATAAGTGAAATACGATGAGTAGGTACGGTGACGTCATTGTTGATCCTATATGGCGGACGTCACAAAATGGCGATTTATAATTTTCCACACTAACTCCTATGATATTGGTGTCAAATGAAATCGATTGATAAGCAAAATACGATGAGTAGTACACAGATGCATTGTAAATTTAATGTGGTAGACGTTCCGAACAGGAGATTTGTCATTTTGGCGGACGTACATTCCATAAATTTCAAATATGCTAAAACCATATATCGCTCCAGTAACGGAAGAACCTGCAAATTTATGAAGAGGTTATCAACATTTAGAAACGACCTATATGTCTGAATGTTGAGGCTGACAACCAAAAACTAAACCCCATCGGGAAGCTTTCACTATAAGCACTCAGTCCAACGGAACGGTATAGGCTGCATACTCTTGAAAACAATAAAATAACTAAAATAAAACTTTTCAAATTGCATGGTTTTATTCAAATACACAAAAAAAAATATTATTCTATGAATTACAGATTCAATAACTCGTCGCCTGAACTTTCAGTTCGAATACGATGGCGGAAAGCATTGGAACTCATAGAATAACCTATATTACACATCTAAATATAATTTTTATTTTTCATCGTATTAAAATAGAAGCTTGTATTTAAAAAGATTTTTTTTATTATTTTCTTTGGTGTACACTTACCTATAAATTTCTCATGAGTTATTATAATTACATTGCCTTTTTCCTGTGAGTTCTGAGCTATTTAACTTTCAAATGAGGAGGCTATCTAAATATCAACTCGTCAACCATACTGGAGCCCATATCTTGAATATATGAATAAAAAAAAATGATATTCGACCTCGAAACTACCACATACCAAATTCAAATAGAATTGTACCATAATCACAAGGATCTTTCGTCATATTGGAGCCGCCATCTTGAATTCATGATATGTGACCAATATAGATTACCTGCGAATTTATTCCTCCACATTATTTCTTGGTGCGCGGCCTATTAATGGTTATTTAACGAACAAGTGTATTAATAAGGGTAATCATATAGGCGAGAAGACATTATGACACTGAGGTAAAACACAATTAAAATTTCCACAAAATGTATTGTCTTTGCGACATGTTTCGATACACAGTATTTTTTTCAAGCGAATGTAGTACATTATATTATTCTTCATTGAAAAATACTTGAATAACTTTCTTAAGGTACACATACATATGTGCACATACATTTCACATGTTATGCAAATGGACTTCCAAATTTGGGAAGCCTAGAAATTGGAATCGACACAAAAATTCCAGAAGCAGAATCTATCAAATATCTCGGTATAGTGGTTGATAGACATTTGAGATGGGACTTACAAATTAATAAAATAATAAGAAAAATTCGAGGATTGCTTTCACGATTCAGTTACTTGAGGAATTTTTTAAACATTAAACAACTCAAAACAATATATTATTGTCTTGTTCAGTCACAACTGTCATATAGTATAGTAGGATGGGGTGGTGTCGCCAATTGCTATCTCGAAAACCTGAACGTTATTCAGAAATAGATACTTAAAATAATTTATAACCAAGGAAAATTATATTCTTCGGAAAAATTATATGAAGAAGCTAAAGTTTTCGAATGTAATCTTTCCTAACCATGTGAATATTCCCGATTGTGACAATCACCAATTGTGATTATTCCCGAAATGTGACTTCCTAGCCATGTGAATATTCCCGATTGTGACAATCACCAATTGTGATTATTCTCGAAATGTGACTCTCAAAGTATTTTGAACGTCAACAGATTGTGACGAGTTTTATATATTTGTTATACTTCCACACCTTCGAATTTTAGTTTATGTTTATGTTACAAATTTTTATTGTTAGTTTTATATGTAACTATTTCACATACAAGCAGTATTTACTACAGCTTTCGTTAATTCCTCTGTTTATTTACTCTTCAAATTGCTTTTGTAATCTTTTGATTTGTTGTTGTCAATAAACATTATTATTATTATTATTATTATTATTATATCGAGAGCCGAGTTTTCTTTGAGATTTTGTCGGTGTTAATGAATGGGCTTCAAAAGATGATTATGGTGAATACTTTCTAATGTGTTCAAGATGAAAATGTAATTCTTGAAATAATTTGAAATATTATTCTGTGCACATCAAGTAGTCACGTACATAGTATGTACGTGTACGAGTATTTATGTATAGTTACTATTTGTATGGCCCTCGTACTTCAAAAATGTAAGTTTGGCTTAATTTATTTCACATATAATGGCTTGAGTGTTTTCACATATTAACGTTGAAAGTTGAAAACATATGGGTCTTTAAGGTTTCTATATTGAAAGAATGAAGTGAATAACTTCAGAATAGGATATTTTCAAGTACTTTTGTGATGACCCCGATATGGTAAAATAATGTGTTTGTAAGAATCTGAACTTTTAACATTAGTCATGAAAAATCTGGAAAAAAACTAGAAAAAAATCAATCATGATAAGTGAAGTAAACAACGTCGAAATAAATAGGATTTCTTGAGTACGTTTGTGATGACCCTGGTAAACTAATTACCGTTTTTAATTATAATAGCATTCTGTTGCTAAAGGCATGAAACATTTTATCCAAATCACGAGAAAAAACCAGAATTATTCTTAATTTTTGATAAATAAGCTTGTTTTTGCGTTTTTGTAACTACTTTTGAAATCACCCTGTTTCTCCAAAATCATACGATTAGATCTACAACATACCAAAGTTTCATTCAATTCCGCATGTATTCCGTGCGGGGTCCCTTGACGTTATTCACGTGAAGTTAGCCACACTTTTCTGACCACAGTTTCTGGTTTTGAGTATACCTTAGGTGGAATTGAGGAGTGACCGTCTGCGGTGTTGTCACATCAACTGTTTTTACAGATATGTTCATTACCAGTTTCTCAGATGATTTGCAGCTAGGTGGCATAATTATTCAAGGAACTATTGAAATGTGGTAAGTAAGAAACATGGAACTGTCCGAAAAATCCCGAATTGAATATGCAATAGAAATACTGTCCGCTAGACGCCTTTCAGAAATGTTCGTATTTATAGGGGGAATTGTACGAAACAGCGATTCATTATAGTCATAATTTACAAGTTTTTATTTAGTTTCATCTGTTACTTCACTCGTTCCTTCGTTCGAAATGTGGCAAGTGATCATAATTCCGGTGACAAAATGCATTATAGAATTATTTCTAGAAAAAAAAAAAAAACAAAATAGCGGCTCCAAGATGGCGGACGAGATTTCTGATTATGGTACGAATCGATTTTAAATTGGTATGTGGCATATGTGACGTAGAAACCATGAAAATGAGGTACGGTGATATTTCTAACACTTCAAATCTCTTTGGATGGCCGTAGAAGAGTTGCAAAAAAATTAAAATGTTTTCTCAGGCTATAAAATATAAAACTATGTCAAGCAGGTACGGTGCACAAAAACCAAAAATACCCGTGGAAAGAGTATGAAAATCTTGACATTTCCGACACTTCAAATCTCTTTGGATGGCCGTAGAAGAGTTGCAAAAAAATTAAAATATTTTCTCGGGCTATAAAATATAAAACTATGTCAAGCAGGTAAGGTGCAAAAAAAACAAAAATACCAGTGGAAAGAGCATGGAAATCTTGACATTTCCGACACTTCAAATCTCTTTGGATGGCCGTAGAAGAATTGCAAAAAAATTTAAATGTTTTCTCGGGCTATAAAATATAAAACTATGCCAAGCAGGTAGGGTGCACAAAAAATAAAAATACCAGTGGAAAGAGCATGAAAATCTTGACATTTCCAACACTTCAAATCTCTTTGCACCGTACCTGTACCGTACCGTAAGTGTTGGATATATCAAGATTTTCATGCTGTTTCCACTGGTATTTTTGTTTTTTGTGCACCGAACTTGCTTGACATAGTTTTATATTTTATAGCCCCAGAAAACATTTAAATTTTTTATTTTTTTTGCACCTCTTCTACGGCCATTCAAAGAGATTTTGAGTGTTGGAAATATAAAAATTTGCATTTCTGTCGATTGCCATAAGCGAGAAAATGCGTCAGCGACCGAGCATTCTTTTACAAGATGGCTCCCTTATTTCCACCCTTTAAGGACATTCAAACCTTATGGCATTGGTTTTTCACTATTAGATTGTTCCTACCTGTTAATGTGTTAAAATGACATAAATGAGAGATTGAAAAAAAAAATTTTTACACAAAAAAAATTAGTTTTCCATATGCCTAGCGCACGTCCGATCACTAAATTTTCATTTTTTGAGCTCAACACTGACATAATTTTCAGTGGTTAAAATCCCTGAAACGAGAAAATGAGTCGGCAAAATATGTCATTATCTGATGGTCTATATGACATTATCAGACAATTAAAAGGTAATACAAATCATTTTCCAAAAAAAAATTATTCGTAATTTGTATTTATTTATGGCAAAACAAGAGTAGAAGTTTAGCTTGAAGACATAGTGTGGTGGTTATAATAGGTATTAAGCAACAATTTACATTAGTATAAAGCTATCTGAAACAATATTAGGGTTGGTAGAATAACATAAATCTAGACCGTTCTTGAATGCATTCACTGACGGAGAATCAACCACATGTGCGGGTAGTAAAAGTAGTAAAAGCTTTTAAGCTTAATTCTGTGTCTGAGGCATCTGCGGAACGCTTTCTTTTTGAGTGTGAATCGGTGTCTACGAAGACGATCATCTGTACGAGTTTCGTACAACGAAGAGAGGTCCACACGATACCGGCCTCTGATTATTTCGAACAGTTCAATCATATCTCACGTCTCTCACGATATATGTTTGTTACATGTTACCTAACATTTATATTCAAAAAAAGAACAATTTTGGGAATAAATTTTTTTTTACAGAATTTACATCTCATTCCACACGCGATTTTGATTTTATTCCTACCAACCATAGAAGGAAACCTTTATGGTGTGCTAGGAAATATAGTGACCATTTTGCTGAATCTGACGAGAATTGGACCTATGCTCAATCCAATTTATCCACAAACAAAACGTGATGGTGAGAAAAACATTATTCATTTTATAGTTCAATGATATGTTAAAATAATCACGTAAAAGGTGGTAACCGCAAACTTGCAATAGTTTCCTCTGCAATGAGTTAAATTATGTATGTTAGATAAAATTTAGTGACCGTCGTGATTTTATATGCCACAATTTATAAGCCCACGTTCTAGTTATATAATATGGGTGTTGAATGCGTAAAACATCTTTACTACTATACTGTAACTATATACTTATAACAAATACTATAAGTGTGTCCATAAAGTAACCCCCCCCCTGTTAACTTTTGAACGGAGTTGAATTTTCTATTGAATTTTTTTTTGTGAAATGGTAGCTCATAAGCTACTTTTTGATAATTATAAAAAATGTCTACCCTTCAAAATGGCGGCCAGACGAAAAAATATTTTATCATTGCACTAAAGCTCTGTAATAGCCATTTATTCGAAGTGATCCTCTTGTGAGAGTTCTAAAATAATGTACCGCCATTTTGTTTTGGACCAAAAATGTTTGTTTGAAATTTTGCAGTCATATAGAGAATTGAAAGACGATTCGAATGAGGTTATCACTCGACCCCCATGCCATTTGAAAAAATCTTTCAAAATGGAACCTGGCCGCCATTTTGAAAGATAGAATTTTTTCATCATTGTCAAATAGTAGATTATGAACGACCATTCAATCGAAAAAAAATCCACTCCGTTCAAAACTTACCAGGGGGGTTACTTTATGGACAGACTGCATATTTCCTAAATTATGATCCCAACAGATGAGAACTCACATCAAAACTTGGCACATATTACAGGATTATTGTTGTTGATAGCAATTTTAGTAGCTCTTGACATTGTTGAAGTGCTGACTATCTCGGGAGACGAATTTTTTATTTTTCACTGTCCTTGGAAGTACTACACACAATACTTGAATGACTGACACCTTCAGACGAATATCTTGATTTGACTTATTTTTCTTTGAGGATTTATATTAGTAATGATACTTACACATCTTTATTGATTAGGTATCGAACATTGTAATGATGTGTGTATTTTATCCCTTTATAGATTTATTTCCAAAACTGTAACTTTTTTGTCGAGCTATTACTTCAACCCCATATTTTTGTCCGGCAATTAGTGATCAGAAAATAAGACATTTTATAAGCTCTTTTTTGTCCGACAGGAGTAAAAGTGACTGAACGAAACCCTTGACTTCAGGGTGTCCGACAACTAGAATGTCCCAAAAAATTTTGGGTTATCATTTTTTTTTTCATAGGTATCGGCCCCAAGATACTCCAACGCAGCCAATTATCATGCAAGGAAAATAAATTGCTAGAATTCAAAAAGTTGTTCAGGACTGAAAGACAAAAACTAAAATGAATCTTTATTTTAGAGTTGAATTCAACCTATGACTTCATCATAGTAGGATCAGGACCATCAGGTTCGGTTTTGGCAAACAGATTGTCTGAAATACCAGAATGGAAGATCCTCTTACTGGAGGCGGGAGGAGAGGCTAGTCGAATAACAGACATCCCATTTTTGTGTGGTTACTTGGAATTCTCAGACTACAACTGGGGCTACAAAGCAGAAAAGCAGCCTGGATTTTGTAGAGGTAATCAAAACATTTTCAATGGGTTTTATCATTTCATAGTATTTTCAACGGTTTCTGTTTCCTCACATCTCACATTTTAGTCATTTACCTACGTGGTATTAAAAAAAACTCAGAAACTCAGAAATAAATATAAAGCAAAATTGATTATTTTTTGTGATGAAGTAAACTGTGGTCATTATGATTTACTGTTCCTGGTAGTTTTGTATCATTACAAGAATAAGATATATAAATTATTCTAAAACAATTAATATCTCTGAGTATATCATATTTACCAAAAAAAAATCTATAGTACTTTTCATTTAAGAAACGATGAGCATTTGTTCCGTTAAGATGTGAATATTGCGGAAGCAACGACATGGAAGGAGGTATTCCAAATTTATTAGGGGTACATATTATAAAAAAGCTGAATTCAGTGTACCAAAGATGTTTGATTAGTTTCAAGTGAAATTTTCATCTGAGGCAGATAATGTTTTTGGAATAAGGAATTTGAATCTCGAGGATAGGTTATTGTTATTTTATATAAAAGATAAATCCAAACCAAAGCCTGAATTAATATTACTACACCTAAAGAGTTCACAAACTTTTTATGTCAGGACCTTCTCTCGATCTATCTGTTAATTTTATGTGAGATGATTCCTACGCAAAATGAAGCAAAACAGAGCTGACGTCTTCGAAGAATCAAAGGTAAAATTCCGTTTATCGGGTGCTAGAAGCTATCAAAAATTTGATTTCGGAACTTACGTATTTTGGTCTCCTGAACAAAAAATACAAATGAAATTTTTGCGGCCTCAAGTAATTTCGTAGATAAGTGCCTATTTTTAATTATGACTGTCATTCCTGCCGAAACTATCACATGAAATATGATGAAAAAATATAGACGAATTATTAGAATTTTAAGTATCTACGTGGAAAGTCTGTAACCTACACCTACAAGGTTGTATGAGGATTTATAAGTATGTTATTCATAACCATACCCGAATACGAGTTTGTATAAGGCAGTGGTTGTTCAAAGAGGCTATAAGATTCGATGGGGTATTCCACTTCCAATACGATATTATATGCTCATTCGCAAGCTTGTCAACGTATGAAAAATGTGTGGAAATTCACAATTTTTAATCTCATTTGGTATCGTATGAAGGAAGTGGATTCAGTATTCGATGGTCTGTATCAGGAATTCCGTATCCAATTTTATTCATACATTCAAATATAGCCAAGGTTTTGAGACACCTTGTATACCTTTCACCTATAATAAAGCGGTAACAAACTTTCTCGAACAATTTTTCAATATAAATTGTTTCTTTGAGTTTTTTTGAGAAATCTAGTATAGTCCATGTCGATATTTCTGCTTTTTGCATTTCATGATTTCTCCGTGATAATGTTAAGACACCTTGAATAGAACATTTTGATCATTCTGCTTTCGACATGTCAATATTTTGGTACACCACTGTATTCCTTTTACCTATAATAAAGTGGTAGCAACCTTCCTCCCACCGAACAATTTCACAATATATATGTAGTATATGAATAAGCGATTATTTTCAACATTTAGTGAAGAGAATGCCAATTTTATGGGTAAGTTGAAAATGAGACAGAAGTAAAATAAAGTTTTTTTTTTGGCATGTAAGTATAAGTGGGACCTGTAACATTTCTTTAAAATTGTTGCATATAGTCCAAAAAGGGTATGGGTTGCTGCTTTAGTATAATAATTCCATATATACTAAATTATTCATCCGCAAACATCTCCGTAAAGTACGACAAAACACAGTTTAGGTACTCAAATACTCGCATATTATATTCGCATGAGAAGGTAGGAGTCTTCAGAAACGATATGAATTTTTCCCTTTCCTTCTCCGATCATTTTTATCAGAGTTATACCAATAAAATATTCGGCTCCACCAGAACTTTCAGCGGCGGTAAGGGTGAACCTGGAATTTGATGTCGGCGTTCAATCACGTTTTCTGGGAAAACGAGCGCATTTCATAAGAAATTACCAGTAATAATTTTTGTGGGAAATTGAATTGTTTTTCATCGTGTTGATCTATTTATATATTTTTAAATGAAAAAAAAAAAAAAAAATGGGAAATACCATCAGAAATTAAAGGAATATGTACCTGTAATGTCTTTTAAATACTGATGAACATCGAATGTGGCTCCATACGGATTTGCGGTTCCACTCTTCAACTTGGATCTCATAAATTCTCTCATAATTTTTTTTATCAGTCTCTATGAGACATTTTTGGCAGGGATTTCGAGTGTACAAGAAAAACACTTTAAATGCATACTTCTTTTCACCAGCACAATGTATACACTGGAATACACTTGTTTCACACTTTTATTTATTTGCAAACAGCACTTTTCACAGAAAATGTAGGCTTTATTATGACCATTCTTTTCGTTCTTAACGGAAGTTGAGTTAAGTAGCTTGCCAAATTACCATGAAAGAGAGAGCATTCCATAGAAATTATAAAATATATATTTACTCTAAAATGCCAATTCAATGGGACGAAAGTGTTAAAAAGTTCGATGCGTTATTTAGTGCGCATGATCAGGACCAGTTTCATTCATTCCAGGGTGGGTTTCAGTGAGATTTTTAAATGATTCATGATATTGAGTAAAATTGATTTGATAATACGTTGGTGTCAGGGCAGTCTATGAGACACGAAAAGTTTTGGTGGGCATACCTATGTTGTGAAACTGGTTATATCCGAGAAATTCATCGAATGAATTAACAATGAAAAAATATATTTTGAGTAGGTAACTATTGGTGACGTTTCTGAAATATACCTATTTTATGATTTTTTTTTGTTCTGATTCCCACGGAAAGAAACATCCTGTGAGTGAAGTTGTTGGATCACTATTCTAGAATTATTGCCAAGTGCGTATTTATTTCATTCACGATTTTTTCCCGTTCTACATTCACTGGCTGATATCGGAGCTTTGGAAGAGAAAGAGGTATGAAGAGTATACCATCATCTGGTAGCTCTCAACAAATCATTGATGTGAAGAAGGAAGTGTTGGTGCTAGAACTGATCCTGCGGAACACAACTGGAGAGGCAAGCCATAAGATGAATGATTCATCCAGAAATATCCCAGTCCTATTTTCAAATTATTAAATTGGAATCTGAACTGAAAATAGGATACAGCATTCAATATAATTATATTAATTAAAATAAAGGTTCAGTTAAGCAATATGCACATCTTTGCACTTGGCTACACACCATACTGATGATGACCAACAGTCTGAAGCACGTGTCGACTGTTGGTCTACATTTTAAGGGTTATACGCAATACATTCGTTTTCGGTCAGTTAATACAGCAAGTGAAATAAAATGAGAAATAAAACAAAATGAAGAGTAATAATAAATGGATTGTTCATAGAGCTGAGTGACTCAATATAAGAAATAGGAAACTGCCAATTAAAATTTTGAACTTTGCCATTTTTAATGTTTATAAATAATAATAAGTATTATTTATATGAATACCTTGATAATAAAGGGAGTACTCTGTTTATTTTTAAATGTGTAGTTGTTCCTGATGACAAATAGAACTACAAAAAGAACCTAATAAAATATATAAATGGTTAATAAAACTCTAGCTGTTACATTGGTTCGTATTTAACAGGTGTATCAGAATTCCACGACCATTTTGATGACATGACTCTCCAGAAACATGGTGTTTTCCAGATTATAATCAAGTTTCGATGATAACCGTGCCAGATCGTTTCACTTCGCATGCAATGTTGAAAACTCTAGCCTCCTTGATTTGACGCACTATTTTTAAAATAATGTGCGAAGTGAAACATTCGTGTACGATTATCATCAAAAATTAATTATAATCGGAAAAACACGATATTTTTGGATTTCTCTATCATCGCAATAATCGTGGAATTCTCATATAACTGTTAGATACGAACCAATGTAACAGCAAGGGTTCTGACAAAATTAATTTTTTTTAATTCAGTGCTCTCTGGTGTGGAGAAAACGAGAAAGTTTTGTTATTACCATTGAAATACAAATATTTCAGTATGGTCAAGCTATTCATAAGAAAATAATTTGATATTTTTATAAAGCTAGGAAAATATTTAAAAAAAGTTGCTATTTTCAATTTTCTCACATTATTTTGTCAATTTCGTATATGTGTATTAAATTGAATTCTAAGCAACCTTTTAAAATATCTTTTTTCGGTATCTTGCCATTTTACTCGACTTTTTGCCTATTCATAGTACTTTTTTCAATTTTCCGCAATACCATGTGTCAAAATCGATTTTTAGGTTATCGGACATGCACAAACGTTTCCCAAGAATCTTTTTTCGAATACTCTAATAATAAACTTTTTTCTCATATGGTACATACTCTTTGGCGGTCACTGTATATATTTTTATCATAATAATTGTCCCTTGTAAAGTATTCTTATTTGTCACGAAAGTATTTTGTGAACTTTAAAAACAGCCGTTTTATAAGTGTGTAGGTATCTACTAGTTTGATCTTTGATCTGAATCGAATTTTTATTTAAATTAAGATGATACTTAGTTCTCAAATACCATTTTTTGCTTACAGACATTCTAGAAACACACGACCCAGCCTCCGACTATATGAGTAGCCAGGCTGTGACGAAATGAAATTTTAATGAATGATCAAGCAAACTATGTAACCAACTGTATATTTTTTGGTGTTCATATGATTTTTGTTCACTTTGAAACTATAACTCAAATAAACCGACAAACAATAACTACAAAACTTTGATCAGTCCCCACATCCACCGCACAACTGTTTTAATTGATCCATGCGGATCACTTATGTGAAGTCAGGTCAGATGGAATTCTAGCAATTAACTTGACTGGTTGACTGGTGGACATAATGTGATGAACTTTCACACACACCCGTAAACCAGCCACGGGCGTTAACGCAAAAGAGACAAGACTGCGCATGGTAACAAAAGACTGCTCATGCTTAGTCAATTTATACATTAACGTGCACCTCGGTTAACGTTTACGTTCATGATTATATTCCAACTCCATATTATCCGTCAGTAAGATTTGCGTAATAAGATTTTGTAATCAACTTCAATTGGGTTGTTATTCTTTTACATGTGTGCTCTCACATTTATGGTGATTTGGCAACATTGAATATTCGTGTATCAACTTCCATCAAGAACGAAAATTACGGTCATAATAAATTCTACTTTTTTAGTAAACAGTGCTGTTTGCAAATAAACAAAAAGTGTAAAACAACAAGTGTATTCCAGTATACAGTATCGGAAAGTTTTCATCGGGGGTATAGACAAATCTATGCGAGCAAGAAGGAACGCAATGATATGATAATACCACATAAATAAGAGAGACGCACTACTGTGTATGCCTCCCCTACTACCTCGTCCGACAAATTAACAGCCACGTCGATATCCCTTCCTCGAGCGAGTCGAGGAGAAATTGTAATGCTCTCTCAACAATGTTGAGAGGCGGGTTTCCCACTAGGCTAAGTAGGCTACAGCCTAGGGCGGCAAAATCTAGAGGGCGGCAGATTTTGCAGGGAAGGATTTTTTTTGTTCATTTTTAAATATACAAACACCGAAGGAAAATTATATAAAGTAAAAATTTTGCCATGCGCCAAGGAATTCACCTTATTTACCCACACGTGTGGATGACGAATCTCTAGTATGGGATGAACCGGCTTACGATAAGTTGGCTTCTAGACTCGTGATGGGTATACTCAGCAACGTCGTTGAACTGTAACTTTTAGGTGTCCCTCTCGATGCAAGGATAAACATTTGCACCAAAACACTCCTTTTATCTACATACAAGGTGGCCAATTCCTATTACCTCTCGTAACAGAATCAAACTACTCAAGTTTAATGTAATAGAAAAAACTTTGAGTTTGAAAAGCGACGCAATGCTTATCAAAAATTTCACGATAAATTTGCCTTCCTGACCAACTTACCTATATTAAACCCAACTGAAACCCGAGTTAAAGCAGTCAGTTTACAGAATATATACCCGTTTGATCTAGAAGAAAGCTTTGCTGATGAATGTGTTCATTTCGGTGCACACTGCTCCTTAATTCCCGAAAAATCGGAAACAGCTTTAAAATTGATGAAATGGCTTCACGAAGAAGATCTACAGACCGTGTATCCTAACGTCGACATCTCACTACGCATTTGTGTTTGTGTTCCGATAACAAATTGCTCAGGAGAACGCAGCTTTTCTTGGTTACGACGTGTCAAAAACTGTTTGCGTTCAAGAATGACAGAAGATAGACTCAATGATCTCGCCGTACTCGGTATAGAATCACAGTTGTCAAAATCCCTAGATTACGAAGACGTGATAAATGAATTTGCTACCAAAAAATCGAGACGTGGATTTTCATAAGTGCAAATATATATATTTGTATGTTTTCGAAATAATAATTAGAAAAATACAATTTTTTTCGTTATTATTTTTTATCCTACTTTTTTCACGTTTAACAAATACAGAAACTAATAAAGCCAAGCACACTTAAAAATTATCTATGTGCATTATTAAAACGTTTTATAAACTTATTTAGAGTTCAAAAGGGTGGCAAAATTTTGGTAGCCTAGGGCGTCAGAGGACCTGAATCCGCCTCTGCAACATAATAGCAAGCTATTCTTTACGGTCCTATAAAACCAGCATACCCCGATGGAAACTTTCCGATAGGTATCTACTGTATACATTGTGCTGGTAAAAAGAAGCATGAATGTTGACAGTTTTTTTTCGAAGTAGAAACTTACACCCGAAATGCCAGTCATCATTCAAAATTGGCCCGAATCTCCAAAATTACTTGAGATAAGATGTCTAAAAACCCTGGTGTACCGACTAATTAGATTTTGTTTAGAATTTTTTTGAAGACAAAACAAATTAATTAGTGGTCTACTTTTGTAATCGACTCCAGAGATGGCGTCCTCTTTCCCGTGTCAACACTGTCAGCATTCCAAGGACATGGTGATTGTAATTGCTAATTGAATTTTAAGGAATTTTATTGAACTTTTGTATGCCATACGAAAGTAATAGTCCATACTCGAAGTGGAATATCAAGTTTTATTGAAAAAATAACACTACTAAAATTGTATAATTTTTTTCCAAAAAAAATCTAAAAACCATTGTCAATAGTTGTATAATAAAAAAAATGTTGTGCAACTTTTCTTATATTATTAATGTATTTCTTCATTTTCCTTATATTTCAATAATTTGATCATGTTCCGTTTTTGTGCCGACAATCCAGAAAGATGAACAAAGTAGGTAACTAATTTATATTCAGTACAGAAATTGAGTACTCACCACTTAGAATCTGAACATACTTTGAAACAGGCATTTTATTTCAAAACGCCATGCATGTTGACAATATTTTATGGCAAAAATGTTTTCTAATCAATTCAATCAACTCTGGATGCGTTTTATTTATATCTTACCGGTTCTTGAAATCTTCCATAAGTAGCGAAAGTCCGCGATAAAGTAAAAAATATAAATTTTTCTTCATTCCCACTGAAATCTATCAATGTTTTGTCTTCAGTAAGCTTGTTAAGGTTTTGGTAATTTTCCATGCATTCTTTCATTTTGAAATGGTGAAATCTTTTTAGTGTAGTTGATCAAAAAATACACTTTTCTCTCTAACAAAATTGAACAATAGAAATATTTTCACTATTACATGTCATATTGAACGGTTTTTTTAAAGTAAAAGAACAATATAACACATTAACTCATCATAAATATCAAATCCCAAATGCAATTAAACTCAAAGCCACAAAATTATTCCTTATTTCTTTAAAAAAGTGAAAACTCGGGCACAAATGCACAGATATCAGCGCGAGAGCATGCGCTGCGCATAAGCTTGACAGGTGCTAATGGTGAATTTCCATGCGATGCAGCTGAACTGCAATACTTCTATGTGAAATGTGAGTTAATTATATTTCAGCAGAAAAAATGATGAATCATGTCGAAAATGTCACAAATAGAACAGATTGGGGACAGTGATTCCGTATATTCCAATAATTATATTGTTTTATTAATTTCATGTTCGTGAATCGTGGGCAAAACTTCAAACTTCTGTTCAAGAAAATTAACCCTAAACATGAAAACTGACGGTGGCGGTGCACTCAAGTGTCGCGGGATATTCGAAAAACAGCCCACGGATTCATTTGTTTTCTCGTAATCAAGTTGGCGAATGTCCCTCGTTTTATCCCACAGATTTGCAGGTATAAGTCGGTACACCAGGGTTTTTAGGCATCTTAACTTGAGACCACCAAAAATTCATTTGGATTTTTTGTTCAGGAGACCAAACAGGTGGGTTAAAAAAACCGATAGCTTGTAGCGATTGATGAACGGAATTTTACCCCATGATTATTCATTTGTAAAACACAGTCAAGAATACAGTTTTTCTAATAGACTGGGAGGAAATTAACAGACGGAAGCCATAAAAAAATAAATAACATAACTTTACCGCACTAGTGCGGTAAAGTAAAATTCATTTGTTTCTCTTTTTTAATGTCAGTCTATTTAATGGAATAGTTATTAACCTAACAAGTGCGGAAAGAGTACTTTTCCGCACGCGACGGCAAAGTAAAAATCGTACGGAAAAGTAAAAATGGTGCGGAAAAGTAACTATTTCGCATTTTAAATCGTACGGAAAAGTACAACTTTCAAAAATCGTGCGGAAAATTTACTTTTCCGCACGCTCGTAGGAAAAAGGATAACAAGAACTAATTTATTATAAATTTGAGTATCTATCCCGGGATTTAACAGGTAATAAGGTTTGAATTTTTTAATTTGTAGCGGATTCTATATCTGAATCTATTCTCTAATGGTCTGAACTAATGTCGATGAAATTTTACTAAATTGGGATGAACGTGTCAAAGTTGACAGTTCTCAAAACACATCAACAATGGGCGCAACGCTTGCTTGTTGCATGATTCTAATATCATTAATTTAAGGAATATTGACTAATTTTGAGTAAATAATTAACATTATAGGTAGTAGGTAAATATTGTACAATATTTGTGTAGTAAATTCATATTACGATAATCGATGGGTTATCATCTCATATCGTAATATGAATCTTTACGACACTTTTATCGTAAATATCTATTACACGGAGAGCAAACCTGGAGGTTTTCATTACAACAAATAATTTGGTCACATTATTGATACATGATTATTCCAACAGGTTGTAACGAAGGTAGAATGGAATGGCCCCATGGTTTTGCTCTTGGTGGAAGCACAATCATTAATTACATGATAAGCGTCAGGGGTAATCCGATTGATTATGATAGGTGGGCAGCAATGGGAAATCCAGGATGGTCTTATAAAGACATTCTCCCTTATTTTCTCAAATCCGAAGATGCTCACATTGAAAGACAAGATGAAGAATATCACAGAAAAGGTGGATATTTAACAGTCAGTGACGTTCCGTATCGAACAAAAGTCGTAGACGCCTATGTTGAAGCAGCACAAGAGGCAGGTCTCCCATATGTGGATTACAATGGGAAAAGACAACTGGGGGTAAGCTGATGTTGTGAAAGTTGACTCAAGATGGAAACCGCGTAGTAACAATACTTACTTTTCTTTCCACTCTCAACTCTTGACACATGCATTTTGGTGCGTACGAACATCCTTCTACTCATTGAAATGCTGACTAACACAGATACTAACACAGAATAACTGTCCCATCCGGTTTATGGACACCGATGACAGAACTTGTGTGCAGCTTCTCCTTCATAAACAACCGTCAAATCCTGAAGTGAACAAGAAAAAGAATTGAAAGTTCTGAATAAATCTGATGAGTTGGTGATTTAATAAACATTTATGTCGGAGGTTAGTTGGGATTGGAATCAGTATATGTTGAGGACAAAAAACTATTGTTTTCTTGACGATGTTTCGAATTCAATTAAATTCATCCTCAGGGCTCTGTTACAATGGTTTCTCATGAAATTATTTTTTTTAATTTGCCACGATGTCTTAAGTATTATAAATTACGATTATTTTAGAAAGTTTGGAAATTACTTACCAAAAGTAGTTATTTCCGTTTTAAAATCTTTAAAATCAAAAATATAGCTAGACGTGTTAGATACAAAACGAAAATCCACGGGTACAATAAATATTTCGCCCTTCCTCCTTTCACCCTAATGCTTCCCACATCTCAATATTAAGCGTCACACGATCATGCTCGAGGGCAAATGCTCCAAAATACAGTCATATATGATGATGCACTATGCTCGCATAATGGTGGAAAGTATTTGCTCGTAAAACCCACCTTTCTCGAATAATTCGAATAGCCAGGATATAATTATTTGTAGGCACGATGAGCTTCGACAAAGTTATTCTTTCCGAATCATGAGCGTCGAACGTATATCGCCAAAGTCGGTACGTGGCGGGCTACAGCCAGCCACGTATCATAATATAATCATATATAATATAATACATTATATTATGATATCTGTTTGCATCGCAAGAATTACGGATCGAGAACTTTTCGAAGCCGTACAAGTTTTCACAGTCCGCATTTCTTTGGTGGAGAGGTAGCTGGTTTATTTTCCACTTGCGGTATGATATCACCGCATGTGCGTCCTTTTTGATGGACATCAACAGCATGAAGCGAATGACGTTATTGGTCAGCACAGTGCTATATTGATCGTCATTGCTGCTGGGGTTAGTTTCACCTGGTTAACCTTATCAGTAGATAACGTAATATTGTTGAATTAATTAAATATAATTGAGACGCAGGTATCTAGCATATTATAATGGGTATAAATCAGGAAAACTCTGTAGTTATCTAAAATTGGTTTAGTCTTCCCTCTTGAAGATGATTACTTGGTGATTTAAATCAGTCTTTTCTCAGGCAACACTTTCCTGATCACTTTTTTTAAGGCTGCTTGCTATAATAATAGCAGGCTCCTGTTATCTTCTTCAATCATTCGGATTTCACACAGACCCGTTTCGCAGCCTCGAAATCCAAATCGCGTGCCAATGCCTCTATGAGGTGTGTTGGGTGGGCTAGCATCACCACTTACCTTATTTAATAGTCTCTAAGTCCATCCAAAAATGCTTGAACCACCTTTCATTTCATTATATTTTCCAGTGTGGCTGGATAATCCAGACGAACTCAGCCTGAAAAATGTCAGCTTCAAATTCTTCAAGGGTTCGCCTGATTTCTGGAAGCGGTTTTTCAGTAGTGATTGATATACGTGTTCTGGCCATATCTTGATTCGAGACGTTCAGATGTTCTTGGACGGTGAGGATTTGTGAAATATTCGTGGCTTCTTCACGCAACGCCAGGGTTGTTTTACCGCTTTCTCCCTTTATTTCATCCATTCACCTTTGCCGCGCTTCTAATTGAGGTACCTCCATACAAAATTTTCCTGTTTCAGAATTGACCCTGACATTCGTCATCTTCCGTTGAACTCCATCCAATTTCAATTATTGATTTTTTCAACGGTTTCTGTATTCTAGGCTTCTTGCATTTTCTTCAAGTTCTTTTCGAAGTTTTTCGAATTTTCTATAAGCTTTTTTATCAAATTCTTCTAATTATCTAGAAGTTTTTTTCCAAAATCTTTTTTTTTACATTTTCATATTCCAAGCTCTTCGAGTTTTGTTGAAGTTCTTCTTTCAAACTTACCAAATTCTGTTGAAGTTTTTCTTTCGATCTCACCGAATTTTCTAAAAGTTTCTCTTGTGAATTTGTTTTTTCATCGTATATATTCATTATCAATTTCAGAGACTTTGGTTAAAAATAATTTCTGGGTCTCTTCCTTCTTGAATCAGCCCTTCCTGGAGTCTTTTTTTTGGGGTGCAACCTTCTTACCTGTTGTTTCGAGCTATCTCTTCTCGTTCAATTTCGCGAACTTCGAATACACTAGGCAAAAATTTCGTCTTTTAACGAAGTATTCAGTCTGTTTCACACAAAAAGTTTATCAGTTTGTTGAGTTCCTTTTGTGAACGCTTGTTTCATGTGCCATCAGTCTATTTTGTCTGTTTCACAAAAAAAGTTTATCAGTTTGTTGATTTCCTTTTGCGAACACTTGTTCCATGTGCCATCAGTCTATTTTATCTGTTTCATACAAAAAGTTTATCAGTTTGTTGAGTTCCTTTTGCGAACGCTTGTTCCATGTGCCATCAGTCTATTTTGTCTGTTTCACACAAAAAGTTTATCAGTTTGTTGAGTTCTTTTTGCGAACGCTTGTTCCATGTGCCATCAGTCTATTTTGTCTGTTTCACACAAAAAGTTTATCAGTTTGTTGAGTTTCTTTTGCGAACGCTTGTTCCATGTGCCATCAGTCTATTTTGTCTGTTTCATACAAAAAGTTTATCACTTTGTTGAGGTCCTTTTGCGAACGCTTGTTCCATGTACCATCAGTCTATTTTGTCTGTTTCACACAAAAAGTTTATCATTTTGTTGAGTTCCTTTGCGAACGCTTGTTCCATGTGCCATCAGTCTATTTTGTCTGTTTAACACAAAAAGTTTATCATTTTGTTGAGTTCCTTTGCGAACGCTTGTTCCATGTGCCATCAGTCTATTTTGTCTGTTTAACACAAAAAGTTTATCATTTTGTTGAGTTCCTTTTGCGAACGCTTGTTCCATGTGCCATCAGTCTATTTTGTCTGTTTCACACAAAAAGTTTATCACTTTGTTGAGGTCCTTTTGCGAACGCTTGTTCCATGTACCATCAGTCTATTTTGTCTGTTTCACACAAAAAGTTTATCATTTTGTTGAGTTCCTTTGCGAACGCTTGTTCCATGTGCCATCAGTCTATTTTGTCTGTTTAACACAAAAAGTTTATCATTTTGTTGAGTTCCTTTGCGAACGCTTGTTCCATGTGCCATCAGTCTATTTTGTCTGTTTAACACAAAAAGTTTATCATTTTGTTGAGTTCCTTTTGCGAACGCTTGTTCCATGTGCCATCAGTCTATTTTGTCTGTTTCACACAAAAAGTTTATCAGTTTGTTGAGTTCTTTTTGCGAACGCTTGTTCCATGTGCCATCAGTCTATTTTGTCTGTTTCACACAAAAAGTTTATCAGTTTGTTGAGTTTCTTTTGCGAACGCTTGTTCCATGTGCCATCAGTCTATTTTGTCTGTTTCACACAAAAAGTTTATCATTTTGTTGAGTTCCTTTGCGAACGCTTGTTCCATGTGCCATCAGTCTATTTTGTCTGTTTAACACAAAAAGTTTATCATTTTGTTGAGTTCCTTTGCGAACGCTTGTTCCATGTACCATCAGTCTATTTTGTCTGTTTCACACAAAAAGTTTATCATTTTGTTGAGTTCTTTTTGCGAACGCTTGTTTCATGTGCCATCAGTCTATTTTATCTGTTTCACAAAAAAAGTTTATCAGTTTGTTGATTTCCTTTTGCGAACGCTTGTTCCATGTGCCATCAGTCTATTTTGTCTGTTTCGTGCGAAAAGTTTATATTTCCATAATACGCACAACTGTCCACTTCGCGAACCATTTGTTTACCGGGTCACTGTCTATTTTGTCAGTTTATTTTTCAGCAATACGGAGAGTGTCCACTACGCGATCACATATTTATTTGACAAGTACTTCTATTACCAATTTTAGTGAAAAATGCACTAAACTGTATCTACCGGGTGACCACGAGGTGGGGTACGCCCCCCAATTTTTCTATAGTTTTGAAGATACAGATTTCAAATTTGGCATGTCGCTATAGTACTTGAATACGTATATTTTGACCCCTTTACTGAAAATTCACCACTTCCGGTTTAACCGGAAGTGATTTTTTTAAATGACACCCTGTACATATTTTTACATTATGCGGAAGAGCACGCAATTTGTGATAACACTGTTCTTCAAGATTGGAAATCGGTTGAAAAATGGCAGAGATGTAGTTGATTGTTCAGTCAAACAAAGTTGGCCATGATATTCTAACTTAAATCATCACAACTGACAAACGACATCAGAAGTTATCAGAGGAAGCTTCGAAGTGCGATACAGGTCCAACAATTATAAAAAAAATTGAAAAGTACATGTTGCCATTTAAGAAATGGCAGTTGTGAGCATTTCTTTATGGATACCATTCCGTTTTTAGGTAATTTTTGATAATTGTTGGAATATATGGAAGCTGCAATTACATGAGAACCTCAGGTTTCAACTGTATCGCACTTCAAAGCTTTCTCTGGTAACTTCTGATGTCGTTTGTCAATTGCGATGATTTAAGTTCGAGTTTCATGGCCAACTTTGTTCGATTGAACAATCAACTGTATCTCCGCCATTTTTCAACCGATTTTCTATTCTGAAGAACAGTGTTATCATAAATTGCGTGCTCTTTCTCTCTTAGGTATGGTGATTTCATGAGAGCGAAAGAATAGCTTGCTATATGTAGCGAGAGCATAACAATTTCTCCTCTACTCGCTCAAGGAAGGGATATCGACGTGGCTGTTTGTGGTGTGTCGCATTGCCACGTGGTCCGTTAATGCATCGGGTGGGGTAACAGGAGAGACGCACAGTCGTCCGTCTCTCTTGTTTTTGTGGTATTATCATATCATTGGGTTCCTTGTTGCTCTCATGGATTTCTGTCTATACCCCAGATAAAAAGTTTTCGATACTGTAACATTTATTTCAATGGTATAATAACTGATCAATTGATCTCAATGAGTATACTGCAAGTCCAACTTTTTTTTATTTCACCATGTATTCACTATTTCGTTGGGGTTTAAGCCACCGAGTATATAGCCGCAAAATCCTTCCCGAACACTTCCGGTGTGTTCTTTCACAGTTCGGCTGTTCACATCTAGATGGATCTCGTCGTTTCGAAATGCATGTGGCCGTTCTACACATTCCTAACGGGCCTAACGGTCACAGTGTCGTAGAGGTGGTGTGTGGTAGTGGGAATTCTCAGAATTCCCGCCCACATCACCACGCCTAGCTCTGGGTTCATTCACGGAACCGCCAATACGCCGTTCATCCGAATCCATGACTCGAATAGGATCGCACGGAAAAAGAAAAGGGCCCCGTTCAGAAAATGCGTTTTATTGAAAGAAATGCTTGACTTGAAGAATGAAGAGTTCTTAGTTTTTCGCGAAAGTTATAATATTTATTATAGTATGCTTCGTGGTCTAAGAACGTCTGAACTTGTTCGATTTCTCAATGGGTTCGTGTGTTGTACTACAACACGGAAATGAATACAAATACACAAGAAATAAAATCATACAAATTTCTACTCGGGAGAAGGATCTTTCACGGACACTAGCCACAGAGATCAGTGTAGATTTATAATAATAATAACAATAATAATCGTCTTTATTATAATAAAATAGTAAGTAAAGGTTAACATACATAAGGACTTGGTAACATAGATTTAATTGATCATAAAGGGCGAAGTTTATTTTTGGTCGTGTACTATACATAACCAGAAATATTCTTACTTATAGTCACTTCACTAGCAAAGAAATATCGGAAACTGTGTTTCCCAAAAGTAAAATTGTTTATATCAAATGGAAAATCGCAAAGTCTGATTTTCTATAGTTGAATTTCACTAAACAACCAAAGTTCTCTTTTTCTCAAAAATTGTTTAAGTCTGTTCAAAGTTATTGAAATAATTTTAATAAATTGCAAAAACTGTTTGTGATTGATGAAATATGCACAAGTGCTGTTCGTGCAACACTTATTTGATAAAAAGTTCACTATCTCGATTTGGCGAGGTTTGATGGCCTAAGCAGGATTATGCGGAGCTTCTTTGAATTTTTGTCGCTGTTAAATAGGCACTAATAACGGGCTTACCTCAAAAATTCTTCTGTTTTCCAGCCAAACACTATTCAGCGATTCAACGAAAGATCCAGCAATGAGCATTCATTGCAACTCAAGTTATACGAGGAGATGCTACTTTCTCGATGGCCTGAGATTTCCACAGAACGAAATCAACCAAGTTGAATTATTCTCAGTTGTTCGACAGCCAGACAGCAAGTGACTGTCGAATTGGAACAACTGGTAGTATACAGAAAAAATACTGTACTACATGCAACAATAACCTTGTTTTTGAAAACACCTACATTGCACCAATCGAAACAATTGTTCAGCACACAAAACATTATTAAATTGATTGAATTGGTATAGTTGATATAACCTAAGGCGTTTCATTGAAGTCGAAACCCAGCAATACTCGTGTGAAATGTATTCTATAATTTCTGCAAAAAGTGGAAGAGTGTTGAAAACCATCAAAGTAACATAATTGTTCCAAAAGTATAAAAGTTGACGTAAACATTAGGCTATTTTTGGATTTAATATATCCGTTCATGCTGAATCAAATATAGTTATTATTAAAATTGATACTTGGCTCCAAAATATATAGATGGCTCTACGCCTACTTCTTTAGTACGTGCTGGAGTTATCGTAGGACCATATGATAAATACGTGTGAAACGTATATGACTGATATTAATGGCTCTCTGTCTGCACTGCGATGATCGGCAGTACTGTGAAACTATGTGCAAATAGTTACCTACTTTGATTAATATTTCCGAGTTGTAACAGAAATCCATTGCAAAGTGTCTTCTTGTAGAAAAAACTTTGGCCAAATGTTGGGCAGAAGTGATTCAGCAGTTGTATTATTTGGCTGTTGGGTTTTTTCTGTTCTACTAATATACGTAAAATCTTCTCAGAACTGAGTTGAAGATCGGTGAATGACACATTTTTCATTATTACTATCAAGATGTGAACAATGATAAATTCGTTATTGAAAGTAATATAGTAAATTGTTGATATTCAAGTACTTGCTATATTTCAAACATCCATTGGAAGCCAATGGGTCCTTATATTCAAACTAATGATATAATCCAATTTGTAACCAAATGTATCCTTATCATTGAATTAACTATTACTCTACTCGTGGAATATGGAATGGAGTGTATCATTGAATGAATGGGTCTCCCTTTCATATTATGATAGTGTTTTCTCTGTGTATACAGGTCAGACAAAAATGTAACGCATCATAGCGTTTGCCATGCTATTCGATATGCGAGACAGAATACAGTCGACGAGCACCAAATGTCTGACGTTATTTATTGGAGAGTTTCAGGGACTCATCTGAACCACTGCTTCCCAGACTCAATCGCCGCTAGTCGAGTGATTCCGTTTACTCGAGTCTCAGTCTCAGTCACTAATAATATGTGCAGGTCGACTGCCTTCTGTCTGGCATATCGCATGGCATGGCACACGGATGCGATTAATTTTTGCCTGATCTGTATACCACTCGGAGGAGTCTTGGTCTCAAAAGGCTTGAGCAGTACTGAATTTGAAATTCTAGAGTCGCTTTGCTCATTTATAATAACAAGTATAGCGGTACAACCCTGAAAGCCCGCGTCGGCCAGTGGGTGATAGCGGGCCGTGGCTTCCAACTATTTGGCAGGAGTAAAGTCACTTTTTGTGTTTTTCGATTCAACAACAACAAAAATATATGTGTGGAATGTGGTAGACATAATTTTTGGAATAACTCGAACATCATCACTGTCGTAAAAATATTGTATTTCTAGGTGTCCTACGTTCAGTCGACGACACGGAATGGAAGAAGATGTAGTGCAGAAAAGTCATTTTTGAGGCCAGTTCGAAATAGAACCAATTTGAAGATTCAAACACTTTCTCGAGTTGTAAGAATACTCGTGGATCCTAAAAATAAAACCGCCTACGGAGTTGAATATTTGCGAAATGGAAAATCTCATTTCGCTTTCGCTAGGAAAGAAGTTTTATTGTCTGCTGGTTCCCTCAATTCGCCACAGGTACTCATGCTATCTGGAATAGGTCCTGCTCAACACTTAAAAGAATTAGGTAAGTGTGGAACATAAGTTATTCATTTTGTTATTCAACCAATAGTTAGGGAGCCGCCAGTGAAAAAATTCGCCGAACAGTTATACTCCTTCCAAGCTCAGGAACTTACTTACCTCGAAGATACCAAATCCAAAATATTTTCGATTTTGAGCAGGGCCCAGCCGAGAAACAAGAGAACATATTTTGATGAATTTCAGCGGTTTCTATATTCCTTACGTTGAGATATGTTGTAGAGAAAGTGATCAGTTATCATCTGACAAAGCGGACACTTTTTTCCTGGAAAAAATTCAGTCCTGAAAAATCCAAATTTGTCTCACTTCTCAGTAGTAATATCCCGACAAAATGCTGAATTTTCAAAAAATACTTTCACCTTGCTGCCACGAAAACTGTTGCTTGGAAACACCACGAGAGTTTGCTCGAGTGGTGTTTTGTACAGCAACACAGTTTGAGCGACTGGCAAGGTGAAAGTATTTTGAAAATTCTGCATTTTGAAGGGATATTCGATCAGACAATTTTACGAATACATTAAATAATTATTTCCGTCGACCGTTCATTTATGATGTATTTTAACGCACTCAAAATCGGTGATTAATGACCCCTGTTAATGAATGATTTTCTATTAATCAACGATTTGATTATATGCAACCCAACATACATTGCTCTTATACATTTTATATTGGTTAATACTACCTGTCATTATTTATTTGTCAATTTTCAAATAAAATTTTAGAACATGTTTATTACACCAGTTGTCACTCTAGACCGTATATGGTCCCGTGGCGTAATGGTAAAGTGCACCTGGCTTGCAACACTTAGGTCTAGAGTTCAAAACCCACCGAGGGTAATTTTTTTTTATTTCAATTTGAAAATAAAAAATAAAAAATAAAATAAAACTACCACTGAGAAAAATTAAACTATCTTTGAGTAGAGTTAATATAAATAGGAAATAGTGATTGTTTTTTATCGTAACGTTAAATAAATTCAAAATAACATTGAAAATAAGATATCTCTATTTTTGAAAACTTCTGTCGACGGAAAAGTTTTGTAACAAACTCGTGAATTGAAATGGCGATTAACAATCTCAAACATTAACGCGCTCGCTCCGCTCACGCGTTAAAATATCTCGATTGTTAATCGCCCTTATTAATACACTTGTTCGTTAAATAACTAATTATGGACTAAATGCGTATTGCAGGAACGGTTCATCATGTGTCATTAATGTCAGTTGAAGAGTTGAACTAAAGTTGAACCGTCAAACTGACGTTTCTATATTTTGAAGGAATATTCGATCAGACAATTTCAAGCATATAATAAATAGACGAAAATAAATTTTGTTTAGAGTAATGATAATTAAAAGTACAATTATTATATGTTGGAGTTGGAATTGCCATTGGAACTGATGTAGTACTTTGCTGGCAGCTCTCTTCATTTCTCAATTTACTGATGATTTCGGTATGATGATCTTTATTCAATTGGAGATATGGTTTGATGGAGTTTGTACTTGAATGTCCTGTTATTTTGATAATTTCATTTTCGGTTGCTCTATTTTGAGGCAGTAGGCTTACAGCTGTACTTCTATTCAAATGGTTCGTTATTTTTCTTCTCAACTATGTCAAGACCGACATATTCTGCACATGTTTTTGTCCACTTGCTCATTTCGTTCCGACCTACTGGAACATTCTTGTACCAAGCACTGTTTTATTCCAAGCAGGATTCGGAGTTAGGAAAAACCTGTCCGTTTTGATGGATGTGGTCCGTTTCAAAATAATCTTTCTATACAGTCTCACAGGGCACAAATCCAAATTTTTCGTATTTGGCATGAGCCATCGTCTTTCAGAAGTACGATGATCACCACCTTGGGCTGTTTTAGAAAAACACTGATTATATTCAATTCTTCCAGTAGGCATTCCAACGTTGTTCAATTCTTCTTGAAAATGATGGATCAAGCAGTTACATGCTTCGCCCCCACGCGATGGGAGTATTTTCATTCCAAATTTTTACCATATTTTTCAGCTCTTCTGGTGTTAATGCCACTGAACTTCCTTTTGTTTCACTGGAATTGATTGTGAAGTCTTTCTTTTTGAGTTTCTTGCACATCTAGCTGATTGAAAACACACATATATAATATATAATAACAATAATGTTTATTCACATAAATATAGATTAGACATATTAACAATTGTATAAATAAAATTAGTAAATAAACAAAATATCACAGAAGCAAAGATATGCTTATTTGTGATTTGCTAAAATAAACATTTGAGATACGAGATATGGAGTAAAATGTAATACATATAATGTATAAATCGGTATGACAAGATCGGGTAAGTATACTAGACAAAATTTGGAAACTATCGACAAAAGCAGGTAGGTTTGACTGAATCATGTAAGAATGGACAAAAGTAAGTATAATTATGGACAGTATGGATTATTTCGAATTTATATATATACAGGGTGTTCCTTAAAGACATGCTAATATTTGAGGGGGTGATTCTTTGACTTATTTTAAGGAAAAAACTTTCTATAAACGTATGTCCTAAAAGTCCTAACTTTTGAGATACAGGGTGATAAAGTATTGAAAAAAATCAGTTTTTTAATAATAACTGAGATAATATTGTAGACGTTTTTATAAAATTTGGTACATGTCTTCTATGCATCAAGGTGTATTTTTTAATGCACAAACATTTTCATTTTCTCAACCAGTGGCGTCCGTACGGGTTTTGCATTGAATATTTTTGGAGAAAAAATACTACGCCACTGCTTTCTCCAAAAAAAAAACCTTTGAGATCCTCATTTATTTTTGAGCAAATTTAATCTCCTGAGTTTTCTTTGTCCGCCGCATGGTTTTCGCTTAAAAAAATAAAAATCGTTTTACTTCAGGATCAATTCCTCAAAAATCTGATGTGGTGTGGAAATGATTCTGCATCGACTTAAAGCAAATAAAGGGATCAGATTTGTTCCAAAATGGATGAGAATCAAAAAAATATGGATTTCAGCTTGTACAAAAACGAATTTTATTTTATTTTATAAAAGTAAGTTTAAATGAACGGATCAAATTCATTAATTATTGACAATACTAACACTGATTATAAAAATTGTTGGAAATGGCCACCTTCACTTTATAGGCATGCTTCCGCCCGTCTACGCATGGAATTACGCACACGTTGAAATATTCCCGGCGTATTTCGAATAGTTTCACACGAGGCAACTATTCGCTCTCTTAAATCTTCTAAAGTATTAACGGGAGTTTTAAGGTGCCCCCATGAAAAGAAATCTAAACTGTTGAGATCAGGGGATCTTGCTGGCCATTGCTGAGGTCCTCCGCGACCTATCCAACGATTATGATAAACTGTATTTAAGATAGGTAGCTGAATTAATATCGTAAATCCATTCAGGTAATAATTCAAGCACTTGGGAGATTATAAGTAAAAAGATTAAGAAGTGGTGAAAAGAAATATCAATTATGAAGAGGTAGCTAAATTACTATCGGACGATTTATTGTCAACAAAATGTTAGGTACCTACTGCGATATGAAGCAATTTCAATTTAATTATTTCAATCAAGAACCGAGCATCTGACAAGAATTACACATTTTTTTGGATTCTCATTCATTTTGGAACAAATCTGATCCCTCAATTTGCTTTCAGTCGATTCACAAACATTTCCACACCGCATCAGATTTTTGAAGAATTGATCCTGAAATGAAACGATTTTTATTTTTTTAAGCGAAAACCATGCGGCGGACAAAGAAAACTCAAGAGATCAAATTTGCTCAAAAATAAATGAGGATCTCAAAAGTATTTTTTTTTTCAGGAGAAAGCAGTGGCGTAGTATTTTTTTCTCCAAAAATATTCAATGCAAAACCCGTACGGACGCCACTGGTTGAGAAAATGAAAATGTTTGTGCATTAAAAAATGCACCTTGATGCATAGAAGACATGTACCAAATTTTATAAAAACGTCTACAATATTATCTCAGTTATTATTAAAAAACTGATTTTTTTTCAAAACTTCATCACCCTGTATCTCAAAAGTTAGGACTTTTAGGACATACGTTTATAGAAAGTTTTTTCCTTAAAATTAGTCAAAAAATCACCCCCTCAAATATTAGCATGTCTTTAAGGAACACCCTGTATATACACATATATATATATATATATATATATATATATATATATATATATATATATATATATATGGAACTAGTAAATAGTGGGGCTTTGCAGCAAAATCAAAGAGTACTACTTTAAAGTTTGTCCAAGCTTTCGGAAATTTAATAAATCATTTCCATCATCAGGGATACTACAAATTGCATGTGTAAGTAATATAAAAAAATATATATGTATTGTTAACTTACATCTTTGTTGAGATTGTGAGACGCGATGTTATTCAACAATGAGTGACACATTGTGCAAAATGAAGGTTGATATAAAACATGTAAAATTGGTAGGATGTCTTAAAATTTTTTCATAAAATACGTTACATTTAAAATTGTTAAAAAAAATTTTTTTATTTTGACCACACCAGGCCAAAGCAATGCTCTAGGTTAGGAGAAGACAGACAGTTAACATGTCATACGACTCAGTCAGTGGTACCAATTTACAGTTACCAACCTATGTTGGAATCCGTAAATCCGATTTTTAATTGGTAAGGCGACACCTAGTGAGCTAGGAAGAAACCTGAATTGAGTACATTTGGCATGTAACTAAATGTCTTTAGTAGAATCAAATTTTTTGGACGAAAAGGAGTTAAGTTAAATGTATAAATTATTTATCAAAGTCATAAAATATTTGTTAATCAATTTTCATTGTTAATGGGTGATGGATTCTTACCTTTTGACGTTGGATAAGAATCCATCACCCATTAACAATGAAAATTGATTAACAAATATTTTATGACTTTGATAAATAATTTATACATTTAACTTAACTCCTTTTCGTCCAAAAAATTTGATTCTACTAAAGACATTTAGTTACATGCCAAATGTACTCAATTCAGGTTTCTTCCTAGCTCACTAGGTGTCGCCTTACCAATTAAAAATCGGATTTACGGATTCCAACATAGGTTGGTAACTGTAAATTGGTACCACTGACTGAGTCGTATGACATGTTAACTGTCTGTCTTCTCCTAACCTAGAGCATTGCTTTGGCCTGGTGTGGTCAAAATAAAAAAAAAAATTTTTAACAATTTTAAATGTAACGTATTTTATGAAAAAATTTTAAGACATCCTACCAATTTTACATGTTTTATATCAACCTTCATTTTGCACAATGTGTCACTCATTGTTGAATAACATCGCGTCTCACAATCTCAACAAAGATGTAAGTTAACAATACATATATATTTTTTTATATTACTTACACATGCAATTTGTAGTATCCCTGATGATGGAAATGATTTATTAAATTTCCGAAAGCTTGGACAAACTTTAAAGTAGTACTCTTTGATTTTGCTGCAAAGCCCCACTATTTACTAGTTCCATACCTAACTAGTCAGCAACGACTACCCTTCCTCTATATATATATATATATATATACATACATACATATATATATATATGCATACTTCAATTTGGGCACAACAAGTGATTTAGTGTTCGGCAAAAACAATGACATTTAAACTAGATTTGAATATCTTTACTTACATTTGTGATATTTTATAAAAATATGTATCATCTCAGATATTTCAAGTCAATCAAGTCACTGAACCTTTTTCTTCCAGTTGCAATAATCCACTTTTTCAGTTTGTGTTTGAATCCATTGTGAGTCCGAACAATTTTCAATTCATTTGGTAGTGTATTCCAGATCCTTGGCGCCAAATATTGCATCGAGCGTTGTCCAATTGTTTTATTGCTGAATGTAGTGCTAGACTGTGTTTTTTTGTTCCTTGTTTCATATGTATGTGTGGGAGAGATTAGTTTTATTTTATTTTTATGTATCTTTGAATGGATCAATAGATCGTTGGTATTCAATGAAGAATTTTTCTTGCATCAATTTTACCGTTAGGTTCCAAATGGTCTTCAATACGGATTCCTATATTCAGTCCCGTCAATTTTTCGCATATTAAATGCACAAGATTTGAGTATTGTAGCTAATTCTCCATTCGATGTGTTTGCATCAAAGTGAGAATTTTGGTATTTGCAAAAGCCTATGAACTGTTTCCAGACATACTTTCTGGAATTCCGAGTATTCTGTGGCACATTATTGATAATTACAGTCTCTATTTCAACTGAATCTGCGTTGCTAAAACGGTTCATTTTGTTCAATTGATGTCGTTGAGACTCTAGTTGAGACGCCAAACTGACGTTTCTACATTTACAGTGATTGTTGTAACTATGGAAACGTATAAATAAGGAAGAGGCGAAACACCGATTTGAAAATACCACGGGCTGGAGACAGTGTTTTCAAAAAGTCTTTTTCTCATTGGCTTGAATTCAAAAAATGATGGCATTTGGTTGGTTTATATAATATGAGGGAAATTGTCATGGAAACACACCCGTATCTCCAGGCCGATCTCTCCACGTGGTGATCGATGAAGTATCATCATTGGTAGAGTACAATAAATGGTGTTCCGCACGTATACATTTTAGCACCAACTCTGTTCCCTCTTCACATCAATGATTTGTTAGGAGCTACTTCATGTCCAGTGGATAGCTTTGCAGATGAGAGTACCGCTTCCTCTTCGAAAGCTCCAATAAGAGCCAGTGAATGCAGAAATTAACGAGAAAGAATCTTGAATGAAATAAATACGGACTGAGCCAAAATTCTAGAATGGGAATCCAACAATTTGGTGGAATTCAATGCGAATAAAACCCAAGCATGTCTTTTCTCTAGAAAGGCCGATCTCACAGTAGCCAGCATAACTATGTCAGGAGTATCTATACCAATGAAATCTTCCATTTCAATGCTCGGTATTACCATCAGCAGTGCCATCTCATGGGAGAACCATGTGGGGTCTCTCAAATACTCGGTTTTCTGTTTCGCGCCAAGGAGTATTTCACTTCTCTTCAGCTGATTATGATTTATAAGGCACATATTCGACCTATTTTAGAATACTATTCCCATATTTGGAGTGCAGCATCCAAACACACATCGGACCTTTAATATTCCGTCCAAAAGAGAGCCATTCGTCTAGTCGGTGATACTTCGCTCACAAGCTTGCTTACTTCTGTGTAACGATAAGTTGCTCAGATAGAAAGCGTGTTGCCTAAAGTAGGTCAACACCAAGTAAACTTATAGCAGAGACTCTTCTCAGGTGGGTTAGACTGGGTACCATTCATTCCTGGTGGACAATGCACTGCCGTTATTGAGACCTTACAATGTTTATTTATAAAAGGGCGCCAATAGTTAGAGAGAATTAAGCAAGACCTAGTATATAAAATTTGTTAACATTTATTTTCACAAATAAAGTGAGCAGTTGTAACAGTTGAATAATTTATGGAATTGTAGAAAAATATGCAGTTAGTTTGTATAAAAGTAGAGAATTTTTGGCAGAAACACTGAGAGCGCACAATATGTGTACTTAGCTTGGAGAGGGCTGTTGCTCCAATCGATGAGTCCTTAGGTGAGGGACTGCATCTCAGGAAACACTATCCTGAATCCTCAGTGTTGCATGGGGCAGCGGTGGAAAGATTATCCTAAATCATCAGTGTTACCCAGGTGCTTTGCTGGGATTTACTCCAGGATAAAAAGGGACCTGTAATTTTCATAGGCCTTAAAATATGTACCACTTCTACACACCTCCATTTGATTCGAGCTCTGTGTTCAATTATTTCAAGTCTAACAGTGACAATACTACCTTCTGATCTTTTACATATGCATATAAGGAACATAGTTAGAATTTAAATACATATATTTGTTGAATGTAAAAACAGAAGCTCTGGGATCAACTGAAAGCATGTGAAAATAATCACTAATATGCATGAACCTTCAATGAAATAAAATAGCATTTAATAAGCATGAAGGCTATGGGATTTAGTGAAGGAAAATGCAGGAAGTTGTAGGACGCTATCTCAAATACAACAAAAATGATCAATTATAAAACCAACCTTGTTTAGTGCCTGGAAGGAATTCTATACACAGCAAATAATATAAAGATATGAATAGCTATTCAAACTAACCTTTATTAATCCCTTTAGGAACCTGAAGGATCGGAAATCGTGAAAATCTTCAAATTAGTAAATCATAAAGATGGCTTCTTGTGCACATGCACAACAATTACGCCTCTAATTTGTAGCACTTGAAGTTCACCATCCAAAAAAGATATGAAGCAAGGTGCTCACTAGTTTTATTAATTTACAGCACATAAAAAATTGTTTCCGGTCGACAATATATTTACATGATTTTAATCGAAGAAATTCTGTGACAGATGACAGAAGACAGAATTGCGATCAATAGTTATTTATTGGCGAGTATTGAAATAGTTGTTTATTCGCGAGCATTAAGATAGGCATAGGCATTTGCGTCTCAAAGATAAGTTATTTAAATATTTGTTGATAATTAAGAAAGAATTGTGATGTGAGACTTTTAATGATTCAGAGGAGATGTAACAATTTACTTGTTACATCTGGAACATCGCAGAAAGGTTGGCGATTTGTTTTATAGATATTTTCATGGACGATGATGCTCTTCCGAAATATCATCAATCGTTCCACCGTCTCATCGAGATTGACCCGTCGAGCTCAGTCCTCACATCCATATGTCATTACTTCGCAGACATGCCTACATCTGCTTCCCAGGGCTTGTTTTTCCACAGAACGGTAAAGCTTTGGTACTCGGGAGGTGTTCCCTGAGGCATACAGCCTTCAGAAATTCAAGAACACCGATTTACTACCTACTTTTTCTCGGCCTTCACGATGTTCTTCGAACAATACAGGATTTTCCCTTTCGTGGGAATCAGAACTTAAAAAAAAGTTAGAATAATGAAACTGTCAGGACTGATGGAAATGCTCAAAATGCACCCATCACTCTAATTGAGTTCGCCTAAGTCATGAACACTGCCCGCCACTTGCGATGAAACAATCCATATTTACGGTAAAATATACTAGTGGGTGAAATAGGCTCGAAATTCTTCCAGATTAGTGATCAGGACCACAAACTTACTACAAATGCACATTTTTCCTAAAACAATTTCAGTCCAGAAAAATTCGGATTTGCCTCACTTCTCATGGAAACACTCCTGTATCTTCCATATTAATTGAGGTAGAAGAATTGAACTCTCATGACTGATGGGAATGGTCAAAATGCGCTAACCACCTTAATTGTGTTGGATTGAGTGATATACACTGCCCGCCACTCGTGATGGAACAACCCATTTTCACGGTAAAACATACAAGGGGGGAACATAGGCGAGAAATTCCTTCAGATTCATGATGAGGACCACCAACTCCTGAAAAACCTGAATTTGTCTCACTTCTCATTGAAACACCTTCGTAATTTCTGTAACTATTAGAGTTGAACACTGTTTTCCTTGAATGAAGTTGATCTGAGTGAAAAATTATATTAGGGGACAATATAGGCTCAATGGATTCGGGACACCTATTTTACCACCAATACATATTTTCGAGGGTACTACCACAAGAGGTTTCATTTTATCTCTGAGCTTCCAGAAAATGTAGGGTTTGCCTACTTTATTTCCATTGGAAATGTATCTTATTCTTAAGGAAAGTATGAAAAATGTCATAAAAGCAATCAAAATATTTTTGTATTCAATAATAGACAAACACGGTAACAAAAATTATCCCAAAAATGTAAAAAAGCCTCAATTCATAGTAGATGTTCAAACAATCTCCCATTGTGACCTATGCACGAATTGAGTCTATCTTAAAATGGCTTTTCGAACTTCAGTTAAAATTGATCTTGGAATAGAGCGAAAAATTCCTCTGATTCTATTTTTCTTTTAGCGTCATTTGTTTCTCGCTGTGGACCTATTCCTTAACATATTCCCAGATAATAGAAATCTAAGGGCTGAGGTCTCGGAACATTTCTGCCCCTCCCTCCAGAAATGTATCATTTGCAACTTTCCTCCTTGTAGTTACGTGACAATTCACGTTTACGACATAACCGCTAAATTATTCTTTTTCTCCCACGTTTTGTTCACTTATTGTGCTTCACACAAAGGTTTCTTTGGAATACCCTCGAGCCGCACATTCCTTGAAGTAGAATAACGAACTGCATACATTCTAAGATCAGTTTCTGTAACATCTACCGTAATGTAGATCATTTTATAAATTATATCAAATCACACTTGGAACATTTGAATGTTACAGGAATTGTCAACAAACGTGACATTTAATTATCGAGGTCAATTTATAGTTGAAATCTAATATTTTTTCATTTCCAAAATGAAATTATCCACCAAAGAAATGATAAACATGATCTACAATCAAGATCTGTACGACCAGAGAGTTTTCAGAGGGTTAAAGAAAGATTTGAAAAAACAGGCAGTGTCAAGCACAAGAAAAGGCAAGTAGTGGATAAAATTGCAACAAACGAAGGAAGTGAATTAGAGGTAATAGTTTCAACAGTTGAGATTCCTCATGTTAGTACGAGGAAAATTTCAAGAGAGCTGGATATAAGTCATACTTATTGAACAGAATATTGACAAAAAATAAACTTCATCCATACCGAATTGAATTACATCAAGAACTCTACGAAAGGGATTATGATACCAGAGTTCGCTATTGCGAAAATATATTGAATTTCATTTGCGAGGAACCAAATTTTTTGAATTATATTTCGTTTAGTGATGAGTCTACATTTAATAGTAATGGGGTTGTTAATAGACACAATTGCCACTACTACTCGACAGAGAATCCCCATTGGTTAAGACAAGTTGACAACCACAAAAGATGGTCGATAAATGTTTGGGGGGGCATAATTGGAGATCAGGTGATAGGACCATATTTCTTCGATGAGCCTCTGAATGGAGAAGTTTACAGAGATTTTTTTCGAGATTATTTATCAAATTTGATGGGGGATGTCCCGATCGCCACCTGACATAGGTTAGGTATATTCTCAACATGATGGCGCAACTCCCCACAATCACAATCAGGTTAAAAGATTTTTAAACAGATGGCGCCGAAATAAATGGATAGGAAGAAATGGACCCATTCATTGGCTAGTGAGGTCCCCAGATTCTAGATTTTCATCTCTGGGAGTATGTTAAAGGCGAGGTCTATCAACAGAAACCAACGACACCAGAAAACATGAAGAATAGAATTAGAGAAGTTTTCCGCTCTATTACAAGACCAACTTTAACTGAAGTTCGAAGAGCCATTGTAGATAGACCTAATTTCTGCATAGATCAAAATGGAAAATTGAACATCTCCTGTAAATTAACGCTTTTTTACATTTTTTAAGATTATTTTGTTGCCGTTTTTGTTCATCATTGAATACAAATATCATTATTGCTTTCATGAAATTTTTCATACTTTCCTTAAATATTAAATACATTTCCGATGGAAATCAAGCAGGCAAACCCTATATTTTCTGGGGGCTCATTGTGTGGACTATTCTGGTCTGACCTCATTTACAGGGTGTTCCATTTGTAAAAACCATGTCTCCAGAACCAACCGGTGTAAACCCATACAACTCTATATTTTTGAGAACCATATATAGGGTTGTTCATTTAAAAAATAACTTCGATAAGTCACACATTTACCGGACACCCTGTATGTTGGTAGTTATTTTTGGAACAAAGCTTTTATTGCTTTCTACAAGTTTTATTTGAAACATTTTTTCCTATCTTGAATAGGGAAGCAGCTATCGTCCACCCACGCATCGTTGATACACCCTGTATACTTCCTCGCGACAAGCTTTTAAATCATATAAAATTCTATATTATAACGAAATGATGAATTTGACACACTTCAAAGATAATTTTTTTGTTTTTGCATTCAAATAAAATATTTCATTTGGAAATATTTTTAAGAATTATTATTTTTACATTCTTATTTTTGATTTATAAGAAATCGAATGAGCTAAACTTTGCTCGCCCTAATCAGAATGTACGCACCCGGTAGTCAATTGATATACCAAGGTACCTACGGGTCCAGCGCTCACCATAACTGCGCTAGAATTATTCTGAGGTTGGCACGCATCGAAACGTCGGCACTCAGTAAGCCACTTTGTGAACTCTTCTTTCGAGCGGTGAAAAACAAAAGTTCAAAAGAACGAAAATTCGTGAAGCATACAGTGTGATCAGTTCGAACCGAGGCTCGAACATCGTTGAATCGTCGGAAAGAAACACATATTTTATCGTTTTAAACATATACATAATCAGATCTAGAGTAGGTAAAAACGGCTGGCTCAGGCGATATACATATAAGCGTTCAACCTCATTAATGAAAAAATAAACACACAGACAGTATTCAATAGGTTGTCGTTGAAAATGGTAAATATTAAAATTGAAATTTAAAAAAATTGGTTAAAAAGAAGGTGGTGTATTCTGGAAACGACAGAAGATTAATTAACAAAAGAAGTTGTTTTTTATTGTTAGGTTTAAATTCTGAAGTAAATATAATTTGATACGTTATCGTAATGATTTCATGTTATTGTCATATGCTGTGAAAAAAAAGCAGTGAACGGGTACTTTGAAACTGACTATTGAAATTTATTATTTGGCGGCGGCGCAGCGGCATCGTTATAGTTAGCCCCCGGCGTAAGTGAGAAACGTCGAACAGACCATTGCTGGTTCAGTGAATCTTTAAATTTGTCTGGTGTAATTTTGAGTGTTTGTTGTGTCTATACAATTGCATGGACACAAGAAATATTTCTGGAACTGATTAATGTTTATGAACCATGGAAATTTTCCATACTATAAATATGGATACAGAGAAATTTGCGGAACTGCCCACTCACAGCTTGAAACTTCAATTCACTTACTAGATTGAAAGTTTTTGCAATTTATTCATAAAATTATATCAACATCTTGTTTCTTGCAATTTTTCTTCCTCAGTTAACGAATAATGAATATATTGTATAAACGCTGCTGCTGCTACTACTTTTTCCCATCTTAAACGGAGAACTACTGAAAAAATTCTAGGAACAACGCAAACGTTCCGTTCTGTTTGCCGTTCGGTTCGTTGTTCTGTTTGTTGTTTGGCGTAATGTTCAGTACGAAGCTTTAAGTATTTCATAGTCTGAATATCAGGATAACACATAAGTACGATAATGAATATTTTTCAATATAATCTATTTTACAGATATTCCTGTAATCCAAAATTCACCAGTTGGTGTCCAAATGTACGACCACGCCTCCTTTCCTGGACTGATGTTCCAAATAAATGAAAGTATAGGTATAAATTTAATCAAGGAATTGACTAGTCCCTCTTCGTACTATCAATTCTTTAAGGAATTCAGAGGACCATTCACTTCTTTAGGTGAGTATTTCACAGCGAATTAATTGTTTATTTGCGTACTCTGAAATATGTCAATTATATATACAGTGCGCGTATAAAGTATGGAAACATGAAGATATCTTCGACACCTAGTAAGATACAATAACAAAATTTTGGTTATATATACAGAGTGGCCACTTTTTCAATGGGATTGTATTGGTAACTTTTAAACCATAAGAGTTAGAAGGTCGGTCAAATGGAGAAAAAGTTGCATTCACAAAAGCACTGTCAAGTAGTTCAAACAAATCGAGATTATCAGGGCCGGTTATTGAGATATGAGAAAAGTAAATTCTGTCATTTTGATTTTTCTTTTTTTACACTTCATTTCAAATATTATCAAAAAATGTTACAGAAATTTTTCATTCGAGAGTAAATTATCTTCAATTTGACGTAATCAGATTTCGTATCCAACGTTTCGTACTCTCTGGGCCACTCTCAAACTCATTTTTTTCAATACGGACCCGCATATTTTATGACACTTTACGAAATGACTTTTAACGCTGAATTGAACGATATATCATACAATTTCATTCAAAGTTGATTTTCAGGTGATTTTGACCCTTATCGAAATTTCTTTAGGTCGGATCTGTATTACATTTACCTATAGTTAAAAAAATTAATGAAGTAAGTGTATTGGAGATCAAATGCGAGTGGAGAGAACCTTGCTTCAATGAAATGAACGATTTCTGTGAGTGGTATTTTTTAATAATATTCTCCCTATCTTATTTATTTAATGAATTTTCAATGAAAACTAAAGAAAATTTTAAAAATCAACTATCTGAATGAAAATGCGAATTTTCACTTTCAGATTTTCTTTTCAGGTAGAGTCTTTCCACAATATCTATCAGATGTAGTTCAATGTCTAGCGTGGCTTGGGCTGGGGAAGTAGTTGTTTTATAATAAAATTATAATAATTAAACGAAACTATCATTTATATGAAAGAAAAATTAAATGATTATTCGAAAGTGAATGAAAATTAATAAAGTAAGTGTTCGAAATGTCCACATTTTGTAAAATGCACTTTGCTGTTCTGGAACCCATACTTCTTATATATTTGCTCATTTCTTCTCCTTGAAATCCTTCCAATACATTCTCAATCTTCTTTCGAAAAATCTCTATTGTCCAACATTTCTTCTATAATTTACACATATTTTGCTCCGGTTAGGTTGCCGTCAATAAAATAGGGTCCCAGTAATTTATCATTCAACAAACTGCACCATATGTTCAACGAAAAACGATATTGATGTCTAACTTCATGAATTAAGTGAGGATTTTCTTTGGCATAAAAATATTTGTTCCTTCGATTAAACATGCCAGAATTTGTGATTGTCGTTTCGTCTCCCCAAATGATATTGTGCGCAAAATTGTTATTATGTTATTCCGCACCGTTCAAACCAATAACAGAATTGCAACCTTCTCTCAGGATCATTATGATTATAGTTTTTGCACGGCTTGGTATTTATAGTCATGGTTTCCGTGTCTCTTTGACTATTTTATTAACAGCACTTTTTGATGAATTGCATTCACTGGCCATACAGATTAAGTTCTCTGTGCCATAGTTCTCGATCCTATTCCTGGATTCATACGAATTTGGGCCAGAGCATTGACGTCATTGATATGCTCGTATCGTCGTACATAAAGACCTCTAGGTTTGATGAATGAATCATGTGCAAGTAACGGTGTAGATAAACATTTTAATATTTGGTGTTGTTCTTTCAGGATATAATTTACCATACCTTTGTTGTGCTTTGAACAAATTCCTATCTAGTTTTATGTACACTTCGTACATATCTCTCTTTTCTTTATTTGTTTATTTTACCATATCGAATAAGTTAAATTGAAATTACACAGAAAAGTATTTCATGGCAAGTTCTTGTGACACAATAATGAACGAAGTGACAAATAATAATGACATTCCTTGTTACGTTCTTTTTTATCCACGGCCTACTACTTGAAAATAATACATTCAATAAATCCAGTTGTGTGTATGTAAGAAAACACAAATATATCAACGATATCAGTGTTCCGACCCAAATTTAATTGAATCCCAGAAAAAAAAATCGAGAACTGTGGCCAGTGAATGCAACTGCTGTTAATAAAATAGTCAAGAGGCGCGAATACAATGATTTTAAATTTGAATACCAAGCCTTGCGAAAATTATATCGAGATCTTGAAATTAAAGTTCGATTCTGTAATTTGTTTCATTGGAACAAATGACAAATCCAACAATAGTGATTTCTCGCGAGCAGATTGAGAATGTATTGAAAGGTATTCAAAGAGATGAAATAAGCAAATGTATGGGTTCCAGAACTGCAAAGTGCATTTTACAAAATGGTGGACATTTCGAACACTTACTTTATTAATTTTCATTCACTTTCGAATAATCATTTAATTTTTCTTTCATAATATAAATGATAGTTTCGTTTAATTATTATAAAATTATTATAAAACAACTACTTTCCCAGCCCAAGCCACGCTAGACATTGACCTACATCTGATAGATATTGTGGAAATACTCTAACTGAAAAGAAAATCTGAAAGTGAAAATTCGCATTTTCATTCAGATAGTTGATTTTTTAAATTTTCTCTAGTTTTCATTGAAAATTCATTAAATAAATTAGGTAGGGAGAATATTATTAAAAAATACCACTCACAGAAATCATTCATTTCATTGAAGCAAGCAATTTTACTTTGCCAAGCTCACCAGGGAGATGATAGAATTGAAGAGCAGGCTCTTCAGAAGCAATTATACACGTCAAGGATGGAAATGATAGAAACATTTCTTCTGTTATTTTTTTGACATAGACCTGTCATGGGCATTGCATTTTTATTTTTGTTCGAAAATATGGATAGAATATTCATAAAATATGTTGTGGAATCATCTGCGGCTGAAAGACAAACTTTAGTCGCTATTTTCCATCGTTCAAGATAACCTCGTGGGAGGTATTCATGTTGAAAAGGGGGATTGTCCCCCTTTTCAAGAATTTCAAGAATCATTACATCACAACTATTTTATTTTCCGGGCGCTTCGCGCCTGATTTTCTCATAAATACCTTTTTAAAAAACAACTAAAGTATCCCTCAGGTATCTGTGTTCCAGGCACGCACTGATCGTTGTGTTCACATTATCACTTATAGATTAAACTGGATTCAATGATAAAGTCAGACACGCATTGATCTAAGTATTAAAATTCTTGGTGACCAATTATAGTTTTCAATCATTTTGATAATAAAATAGTGTCAACTAAAGTGATAATTACACTTTGAGATCGTAGTATTCAAATTATCGGTGACCGATGATACTTTTAGGTTTTTCTCCTCTTGAAATATGTAAATAATTATTACTTGTTTCTTGCTGTGATTCTGATACGTTCCATTTAGTTTAAGATGAGTGAGTTGATTTTCTTGTCGAAACGTATTTCATGTTGTTAATCAAACTAAAGGTAAATGTAATACAGATCCCACGCAAAGAAAATTGGATAAGAGTCAAAATCACCTGAAAATCAACTTTGAATGCTATTGTATGATATATCCTTGAATTCAGCATTAAAAGTTATTTCAAAAGGTGTCATAAAATATGCAGGTCCGTATTGAAAAAAATGAGAGAGTACGAAACGTAGGATACGAAAACTGATTACGTCAAATTGAGGATAATTTACTGACGGATAAAAAATTCCCGTATCATTTTTTGATGATATTTGAAATAAAGTGAAAAATAAAAGATAAATTAAAATGACAGACTTTACTTTTCTTATGATATGTCAATAACCGGCTCTGATAATCTAGATTCGTTTGAACTACTTGATGAATTCAACTTTTTCTCAATTTGACCGACATTCTAACTCTTATGGTTTAAAAGTTATCAATACAATACCATTAAAAAAGTGGCCACTCTGTATAAGATGCACCAGCGATTTCAAATTTTATATTTTCGACGTTCACAGTTTCTGAGATAATTATAGGAACAATAATATGTTCATGTTAAATGAGACAACTCACATATTTCACATTTTTCTGTTACTGTTTTTCATGCCGATGCAGCATACAAACTGTTAATGGCCAATATTGAGAATTTATTTTAAGAAAGGGAAAAAAAAATTTTTATTTTGTAGTTAATATTGCAGTATATACAGAAAACAATAGCTGAAGAAAAATATCGTTGTCTCTGAAAACAGGAATCTATTCTGAATGAAAATTAATTTCCAAAGAGTTTTCCAATCGTTTCCGCAGAAATGAGTGCCTCTGTAATTGAGTCTTCAGTCCTTGTACAGTCTGTGGCCTATTCACATACACTCTGTAAATAAGTTGAAAGTCTAGAGGTTTCAAATCCGGAGATCATGCTGATCATTCCATAGCTCCTCTTCTTCGAATCCAACGATATGGAAATGTAATGTCGAGAAACTCACGAGCACCTCCAAAATAAGAAGGCGCTCCATCTTGCTGAATCCAAATTGAACTTTTCACGAGATGAGGATTTAATCATCAGCAAAATTCTTACATACAATCAGTATATCTCCAATACCTCTAATTCCTCGTGTGCCTATCAGAAACAGCAAGACAATAGTAAATCATTACCCGAAGTCACAACGTTTCTGCTCTGATTCAAATTTACCATGTTATTAATTCTCTATATTATTTTCAGGTGGAGTAGAGGCAATGACATATATAAGAACGAATATTTCATCAGATCCGGATCTGTCCTATCCCGACATGGAGTTGTTCTTTCTTGCTGGATCAATGAATACTGATTATGGCATTGGTTATAGGAAAATTTTCAATATTCCTCCTTCTATGTACGATAAAGTTTGGAAGCCTTTAGAAGGCAAACCAATGTATCAAGTGAGTTGCACAACTTCAGTTCGTTGAAAATCCGCTCTTTTACAAAGCTGCACGACCGTATCCTTTGCTTTATCAATGGAAATGAATATTTAAATTTGAAAAACTCGCATAGCGCCATCCCGTAACAGCAACTAATGGTCTAAAGCCGGCCTTCCACACCAGATTTTTGCCGTTGGCTTCTTGTCTCTAGCCAGTCAGAGTACTTCAAAAGTAGCCGCCGCTTCTTCAAGGTCATGATGCTGTTTGTTGGTTCAAGTTTTACTTTTAGCGTCATGCCGTTGACTATCTTTGTTTATGAATATGTTGCCATCTCTTTTTATAGACATATAAGTCATATAAATGAAACGAATAAAATGGTATAAGTCATAAAACCCAAACCAAATAAATTAGGAACTGTAATCAAACTATTCTTCGGTGTTTTTGACAAAAACTGACAATTAAATTAATTAACAATGGAGAAAAATTATTTGACAGTTGACGTAAAGCGTAGCATTTTTCTGCCCTTGTGGAAATGGTCATATAGAAATAGCAGCACTTCTCCCGAAAGAAGTTGAAGCTGAAAGCTGGTATGGAAGGCCACCTTAAGGAGAGTAGCGTTGATCAGCGAAGAACCAACTTTACACTTGCAATAAAAGAAATGTGTTGGAAACTACTGACGATAATCAAACAGAATAGCAACAGTAAAAAATTACTGCTTCCTAATTATAATACTTCAAACGACACATAACTTTTAAAAAAAGAAGCTGGCTCCTTTTGAAGAAAGCAATACTTGATGTATCTCATCAGAATTCAGAATGAGAAATGCTCCTCCAAAGAACCTTCATCACAACGATTCCAACTATCGAAGTTTGGGCAACGGATAGATGAATCTGTGCGAAATTTGACTCGAAAAATTAAATTAGCAATTTTGAATCCAAACTACATTCAGAAAGTCGCAGTCAACCCTAATGGAACCCCGCACATGTCTCTCTAAGGAACTAAATAGCACATTTCTTATACTCAAACTTGATGGGGAAGAAATCAGGACTCAATTAGAAATGAAGAATCCATTACTCTATTGCAGCGGAGCACATATTCTTGAATAGCATAAAAATTATCCCCAGTGTTCAGTTGCCCCTCTAATTCATAATAGTTTGGTATGTCAGTTTTTTCTGTCGAGCAGTTTTCTACACCGAGAGAAATATCTATTAGCTGTAATACAAAATTGTATAACCGTTAAATGATTTCTGAATTGAATAGGCGCCAACATAGTTCACTTTTCAGTATGAACAACGTTTTTTTTCAAAACAATTTTATTACTGTTGAAAGTCTCTCACTTATTAATAATAATAATAATAATAATAATACTCCCTCATAAACACTCGTAGAGTGTACACAAAGACATAGCCTGTGCGGGTAGAGGACGGCTATTATTATTATTTGCCGTGGCGCTCCGGGGCGACTTACTGATTTTTGGTGGCGTATTCACTTTTCAGCTGCAGGAAAACTCGGAAAACCTACAGCACCACCTCGGGTGGCCGTTGTGCCCTCCAAGCTAGCACTAGCCGAGATTGGCATCTAGACAACACACAATACACTTGCTTTCAACAAGGACTGTGGTTATCTATCGATTCCGATATTGGGTACTTGAGAAAAAATTACTCGTACCTACATCGGGCTCGAACCGACTACCGCTTTACTGAAGTTCTGAACGGCCTGTGCCTTAGACCGGCAGATCACCGACATATTTAAATATTGTTTTTTCAATGCCATGTTTTAACTGCAACCGTGTTCTTTGTCAAAACTAAAAGGTAACATTTAGAGACAAAAAGAACGTTTTGAAAAAAAGACCTCTTTCATGTTGAAAATGCTTACATTTTGCATTCATCCGAGAAAATTTAGTGGTTACAATATTTCAATTAGCAGCTATAAGATAGTTTTTTGAAAAAATACTTGTATAACTAGATTTTTCTGGGTGTAGTTGTATCTGTGCTTGTATGCGTATTGGAAGCGCTTTTGATCAATATGTTGTATTGCAGTGACGAGAGTAAAGCGTTCTTTTCCCAATACAATCGTCAACAAGATAAAAATATAAGAACTAGCTAGCACAAGTCTCTTGAAGATCCCATTAATCTTTCACCGTAGCATCGTCGACATATAGCGATATTCAGCAGGGATCGGGTCTGGATCTCCAACCACTGAACGAGGTTAGCCAAACATGAGAATAAAGAAGTGAGCAGGTGTCTGTGATGAAAATATATTGAAGAAAAATACAAAAAAAATGTAATTCCAGAAAGAAGAGCAAGATTCGAAGCCACGTCCTAAGGGTTGCTGGACAATACTTTACCAATCGAGCTACCGAGAAGACATGGGCTCCAACTGCATATCAAGATACCACCGCTTTTTCTTAGAATTTTGATGATAGTAGTGTCACCTAGAAACTACGGCGGTTTTGAGGTGTTGAACAGTTACAGGTTGGATGAGAACTCAATCGTTTTCAATGATCATCAAGATCCTATGTCTCTTCCACACTAGCATCGTCGACATATAGCAATGTTCAGTGAGGATCCGGTGTGGATCTCCGACCACTGATCACGGTTACCCAAACATGGAAATGAAGAAGGGGATTTTCAATCGATGTAGCCGTTACTTGATGAAAATAAATTCTACTTTTGTAATGAAACTTCAATGTTGATTTTTACAAATTTTTGATTCGCAAAACCGCAGCATACGTTTCGCCAATATAATTGCTTCTTCAACCAGAAGTATTAGGCGTTAGAATTATGATGTTCTCGTTCGAACAGAAAAAGAAAACAAAATTCTGCTATTTGGTTAGAGGGAGCACTTGCAGTTGTTTCCTCTGCAATGAGGTACATTGCACAAGTATCTGTTGGATATAATTCAATACCCGTCGTGATATCTGCTAGGGGAGTAGTTGTTTTCTGGCATATATTTGCCACAATTGCCACAAGTTGACGGTGTATATGGGCGTAAACAGGGTTGAAACATTGGTCGGTAAATAGTATATTCGGTAACAAGGTTAGAATGAAAATTCGATCCGAGTGGGAAGTTCCGAGCGCGAGCTGAAAGCGAAAGTGATCTCGACCTTTTTTTCAACTGTTTTTTAGTGGACATTGCTGGTCATTTGCAACACAACAGCACTAACTCTGCATGTTTCTATTCATTCTGAAAAACTGATGATATACCTCTCCATTATATTGTCTATCCGGTCCATATGATTCACCCTAAGATGGAAATAGTCATCTAGGAATCGTGGATTTATTGCACATTAAAAAGTACCAATCGGTCAACGCAGCGGTATTTTTTTTCAAATACTTAATATCGGATCGATAGGCGACCGCATGCCTTGTGAAAAGCAAGTGTATTGTGAGTTGTCTAGATGCCAATCTCGTCTAGTGCTAGCTTGGAGTGCACGCCGACCACCCGAGGTGGTGCTGTAGGTAAATAATAATAATTAACCAAGGATGACGGCCTTCTGCATTCGTCCGGCTAAGATTTCTGCCATATTAGGGCAAGCCGGTATGATTTTTAAGTTCGAGAGCAGTGTGATCATCATTCCACCAAGGACCCCTATAATCAGAACCACCATTTTAACAGAATGGTTTGGGTAGAGCATGTGGAGTTCAAAGAGTAAGTCTCGATATTTAGTCCGTTTTTCCTCCTCTTTTCGGACGATGTTCTACTCCAAAAGAGTATAGTAGAATCGGAACGGCAAGCATATTAGTCGCAGCAACTTTGTTCTTCCCCGACAGTTCTGATGACCACGGGGTTTGTGCTGATACTTGCGTCGGAGAGAGTTTTTAACTGTGTTTACCTCTTGGGACCGGCGTTGCTCCACTCCCAAGTAGGTATACGTCTCTCCGGCATCAAGATGATGTAAGATGCTTCCTTCTACGAGCTGTACATCCTCTCCGTATCCCTCGCATCGTCCTCTTCTGAGATGAACCGTGGCACATTTGTCAATCCCGAACTCCATTCCGATAGCACGCGTGTACTCTTGCACCACCTTTAGGGACTGATGTAGGTCCCTTTCTCCAGAGGCATACAGTTTGAGGTCATCCATATTAAATGAATGAGTGACCTTATGCCTCCGGTTGTTGGGGGTGCAGCAGTTGAATCCACGGGTTATCCTGAGTGCAACGGACAATGGCAATAGTGAGATGCAGAAGAGAAGATGGCTGAGGGAGTCTCCCTGAAATACGCCCCTTCTTCTTCACCAATAGTTGTTTAACCTATCAGGGCCTGTAGCAGCGAAGTTCTTTGAGACTTTGAGGGCTTGTCGAACTTCTTCCGGGGTTATCTGATTGCGCAGATTATTGAGCTCAGGTTGTTGAAGCCTCTTGCAGAAAGCTTCAAACTGCGCTAGGGCTGGAGTGTCTACGTTAAGTGGTTGCGGATACTCATAGATGTTCTTCCAGAAGGTTTCCACCCGATCAGCGGCCAGCGGATTATCGACAACACGTGGAGGCTCTTGGAATAAGCGAGAAGGTTTATCGCGGAACTTTATCGCGGAACTTCATGTTTTTCGCGATGCTTCTCGCCCGCCTCACTAGTGACTTTTTGCAGCCACCAGCATTCGTATCCTATCAAGACAGTGCTGCTTGATGGTAGACAGCACGCCTTGATTAAGTGTGTGGTGAGCTCGTCTCAGTTTTGCGGCTAAAAGGATATTCCAGTCAGGCCCTGTCTCCGGAGCTCCGACACATCCGGAGGGCGCGCTGGATCCGTGCGGTAAGCGATTACTGGGTCCGAGAATCATGTGCCCTGAGCAGACGCAATGAACTAAGGATGACGGCCTTCTGCATTCGTCCGGCTAAGAGTTCTGCCATATTACGGCAAGCCGGTATGATTTTTAAGTTTGAGAGCAGTGTGTCCATCATTCCACCAAGGACCCCTATAATCAGAACCACCATTTTAACAGAATGGTTTGGGTAGAGCCTGCGGAGTTCAAAGAGTAAGTCTCGATATTTAGTCCGTTTCTCCTCCTCTTGTCTGACGTTGTTCGTTTCACTAGGAGCCGAAAACTCCATGACGAAAATCGTCTTACTCTGATGGTCGAGGAGGACTACATCAGGCTTATTGGCTTGTATTTGCCTGATGGTGGGAAATGAGTAGTTCCAATATATTCCGACACTTCTCATTCTCCACAATGGACTCAATATCCCCCGGAGCATAAGGCAGCACCGGTGTCTCGTCTATATCGTACGAGTGTCGTAGATGGTAGTACAACACTCGTAGAGCCGCGTTATGCCTGTGGATATAGGCTGAGACCGCATATGCTGGACATACTAAAAGTAAATGCATAAGGGTCTCAGGCGCCCCACGACACGCTCTGCATCTAGTGTCGGGGATCTCTATACCCATTACGCGGCTACGGTAGACCAGGGTGTTGAAGACACCATCCTGGCAAGCCATTATGGATCCCTCGGTCTCCGACTTCAGCTCACTTGACCTGAGGAAAGCAAAGGTCAAGTTTTTGGATAAGCCAAGGTCTTCAATGTTCTTGAAGAAGACCCCATGCATTGGCTTATCCTTGTGCAGCTGCAGGAGGACCTCAGTCTCCGCAGCTTTGATGTGAGCTTTTTTCTGAACGGGTTCCAACTCAGTGACAGAGTTTGGGTTTGCCCGTTCAGTGTCGAATACGAGACCAAGTTCATCAGCTGCCCGGATTGCTGCCTTGAAAAGAAATGCTCCAATCCCTGCTTTTTCATGGTCGTGGACCATGCAGAGAAGGGGATCTGAACCCCTGATGACTTTACATGCTCCATCCAGCACCATTCTGTTATGTAGGCACTCCAAACTCAAAAGTCCCCGGCCTCCCTGTTATTATAATTATTATTATTATTATTTAGTTACGTCAATTTGAATAGTTCAACCGGTTCATTTTCGTGAACAACTTTCTCTTTTTGGAGATGGTATAAACGCTCTGTAACCGATGTCAGATCAACGGGATCTTGCAGACTAGTTATTTACGTATCAAGGACATAAAGTAGGCGTTCATAACCTCCTTTGGCCATGTATTCCTTCTTATGGGACATTCACCTCGAAGTTGATCATTCATTGACATATTTTTCTACCCACAGGTATTGCCTATGTTGGTTCATCCAAAATCCAAAGGATATATCAAATTAAGATCCAAAAATCCTACAGATTCACCCAAATTTTACGCAAATTATCTGTCAGATCCAGAAAATCACGATGTCCAAACGTTCATAGCAGCAATAAGAGAAATCCAAATAATTAATAAAAGTCCATCTATGCAGAAATATGGAGCCAAAATAGTTGACACTCCAATACCTGGTGAGTATGAAATTCACTGCGACAATTTTAACTCATTTATGAAAAATCGCATGTGCCACAGTGCAATTGTCACTTTGACTGCGGCAAAAGTTAGCTGCAACTTTTACAAATTCACTAGTGGTTTTTTGAATTATTAATTTTTTTAAATATTCATTTATTTATCAATTATCGCGGTTGTTGGTTGCCGAAATAAATGCGGCACATTGCGGTAGTGGTTGAGACTTTCTCGTTTGAAACCAGTGACTGCTGGTCGGCTAGGTTCGAATCCTTAGCGACTACAGATTTTTATCTGATGGCCCGAGAAAGTGCTAGGAATCGCACGTTAAAAGGTAAGACCTCGTTAATCCTTGGCTCGCACAAGTTTCGACTTTTGAGGGCTGCCGTTCGTAAGGGGACGACAGCTGGTTAACGGAAAGAACAATTTTAAATGAACAATTTTTAAAACATTATTGAATATGTTGATTGGAGTATAATTCATTTATTTATTTAACTCCACCCATGAATTAGGAGGACCAATTGGTATACCTACCAACCTATTACAAAAACTATATTTCAGTGACATATGATTTTGTGTTGTTTTTACTACGCGTGCGTGAACATATTATAATAATGATTTCAAATTTAATCTTTTTAAGGTTAAGGTAAAGTTATGTTATGTTTATCTCCAATACAGAAAATAGACTTATTAGGTATAAAAGTATGGCACAGAGTGATCACAAGTTCATCATTATTTTATTGATATATATACCACCCAACACAAATGTAGGAGAGTATGAAATCTTCTCTGAGTACTTAGAAACCCTTCCATGTATTAGCCAGTCAATAATTATTGGTGACCGAACCGAACCGAATTACAGAACTACTAAGATTATGAACAACTGACAAACCCTTCTTCATTCTTCTTTCATTCTTGAATTTCAGTGCACTATCTCAAAGGAACCGCATATTGAACCATAATCACAGAGTTCTGGATCTTTTACTATGTTCGGATAAGCATGATTGTTTTGTAGTAAATGAATCAGAATCGTTGGTACCAGTAGACTTACATGCATCATTCATGTTTGTCCATCTCACTATCCACAGATTGTTCCAGGGAAAAACAATTTTATTCGTATTCTAAAAGATACGATTTCACTAAAATTGAAAACGATAAGTTTGCAAGATTGATCAATGATATGAACTGGAATTTTTTGGAAACTATGGTCGACCCAGACCTAGCCAGTGAAGCTCTCAATAACGTGCTACAATCTATAACTTCTCACTGTGTTCCTTTGAAGTAAAGCAGACATCGTACTTATCCGAACTGGTATACCAATAGTATTATTAATAAAATAAAAATAAAAAACCACCACTCCCGTATGTATAGAAAGACAAAATACCTATTTCATCTTGAATAATTTAAGAACTTACGTAAGACGATAAAAAAATGAAATAACGACGGCTTACAAAGCCTTCATTGCAAGATCAGAAAATAATATAATAATATAAAAGCAATCCTAATTCCTTCTGGTCATTTATTAACTCAAAAAAAAATAAATCCCGTATTCCTGGTCGAATGACGTTTCAAAATATCTCACTCTCAACTCCCAAAGAAATTGTTGATGCCTTTACCTCACATTTTAGAAGTGTCTATTCTGCTGACAAAAATCAGTGTAACCACCCGACAAAGTGAGTAATTTTAGTACCCCGCTGGTCGTTGATGAAATCAGTGTCGAACATATTATGAAAGCAGCAAAAAAATTAAAAAACAAACTGACCTGCGGACCTGATGGAATTCCCGCCAAAATCATAAAAAACGTATAGCTCACCTTTGTCATTCTCTGAAAATAATTTTTTGTACAACTGACATTAAAAATGACGTTTTTAATTCATTGACACATGAACTAAAAACTGACGTTTTCACAAAATCACTTTTAACACTAGTGTTAAACACTAGTGTTAAAAGTACTTTTAATACTAGTGTTAAAAGTAAAATGACAGATGAGATGATGGATACTCAGTAATATAGATCTCTCTAATAGAAACACTTCAATCAGATATTATAATCAGAACACCTACTCAAGAGGAATCGTTTATAAAAGTTCACACATGTATTTGGTCGTTTGCGCAATTGATAATACTAATTCCTTTTGAAGTTACAAACGAAGTAGTATTTAGTCCAACTGTAGAATGTCCTTCATCACTGACAAATAATGACATTCATAAATAAAGTGCGTTGGGGTTTATTATATTTGAAGTATCTGTCAGTCAGCCTTGTAATCCAAAGATCGTGTGTTCGAATCCTTATGGATCTTATTTTTTTTTTGTTTTTTTCTTACTAGCAGTAACTGTTGAACAAAAAATTTTGTATGATACATTTGTTAAAAGTGATTTTATTTTGCTCGTGGGGTTGCTCCACTCGCTAACGCTCGTTTCGCAATATTCCCCACTCACAAAATAAAATGCCACTTTTAACACTTGTATCATAAATAACTATTTAATATCATGTTACGTACTGATCACTTCCCCAAACTATGGAAATTCTTACGCAGTTGTCCGGTTCATAAGTCAGGAAAATTAAATGACATAATTAACTATAGGCCAATTGTTCTAATATCAGCATTATCAAAACTGTTGGAAATTATTTTAAAAGCACGCAATACTGTCTTTAACCTTTGTACCTTTACTCACTATGTCTCGAATTCATTGGATGATAAGGAACAGGCAGATGTGGTTTACACTACTTCAGCAAAGCTTTTGATCGAGTCTCTCATCATTTACTGCTGAGGAAGCTGGAACAATTTGGTATTTCTACGAAACTTCAGAGCCTTCTGAATTGTTACTTATCGGATAGAATTCTTTATGTCGAGTATGAGGGAGAGAGAAGTTTTGAATTCATTACAAGTTCTGGGGTACCCCAGGGATCCAATTTGGGGCCGCTATTGTTCCTTATGTTTGTAAACGATATTTGTGAATCTGTCCAATCAAATAAACTCCTTTTTGCTGGCAACATGAAGATATATAAAAAAAATTGAGATATCATAGACTGGATATCGTTACATGATCTGATTAATATAATGGAATGGTGTGATTCAAATAATTCACTACTGAATATAAATAAATGTAAAATATTGACATTTTCTTGTAGATCTCCTATTCTCCACGATTATTTGTTGAATTAACGTAACGTAATGTAAAAGCAACGCGCCTCCTTGGATTTGTTATACGCAATTGTAGAGAATTTCAATCAGTTGAAGCAATGAAACGTGTATATTTTTCATTAGTTACTTTTGAATGAATTCAATGTCGTTTCCTTACGAAAACGTCGTGAAGTTGCTGCCCTCACCTTCATTCATAAACTCATCCACAATGAAATCGATTCATCAACTTTGTTGTCACTACTGAATTTCAATGTACCTCGTCCAGCCTCTAGATCTAACCTAACTTTTTATATCAATGTACCTAACTCTCAGCACCACTTTCATAATGATGTTAATTATATGTGTAGATGTTTCAATAATTTTCCCTCACTCGAATTTATTTATGATAATGTTTATGCACGCGTAGTAGAAACAACATCAAAACATATATTATTAAAATATAGTTTTTGTGATAGGTTGGTAGGTATACCAATTGTTTCTCTTGATTCATGTGTGTCGTTTAATGAATAAATGAATTATTCACCGATCAACATATTCAATAAAGTGCTGTACTCACCCAAAAAACGTTGTAATGTATTCTTCATCCAACATTAACTCTCTCAAAAAGTTTTCTGAAACATCACTAGTTTCATATGACGAGATTATTTTTTTCACATGACGAAAGTACTAGTTTCATAAGACAAGATTACTAGTTTCATATGAAGAGACTACCAGCTTCGTACGACGAGGGAACTAGATTCATATGACAAGATTATAAGCTTTATATGACAACATACTCAGTTTGATGTGACGAAATCTTCACCTTCATATGATAGGTATACTGGGTTGAAAAGACGAGCTAACTATAGTCATCAAATCTTGGGGACCTAATTAAATTCGACCAGATTCTCAGTGTCTAGCTCAATATGCTCAATATGAAAATAGTTTAGTTTTTAGTTCACCAAAGCCCATTTGGAACAGGTGACTCTCGTCAGATGATACTAGGTGTACGTCCTTCGCGCCGGGTATATGAAATTCAGCTTATGAGTATATGAATTTCGTATACTAAGTAAAAGATTTTTTTCCGTAGAGTTTGACATTGATATGTCTCATTGATTGCATCCACTTCATTACTCCGAAAGGTTAGAGTAGAATCGGAAAAGCAAGCATATTTTTATAGCATTAACTTTGTTTTTCCAGACAGTTCTGATAACCAGATCTCTCGGAGTTTACACTTATACTTGCCATGGAAAGAGTTCGTGACAGAAGTATATCTCTCTCAAACATCCAGAGGACTTTGGATGCTCCCATCTATTAGCTGGACGTATCTTCGCATCGTCCTGTTTCCAGATGAACTGTTGCACATTTGTCGGTCCCAAACTCCATTTCGATAGCTCGCGTATACTCTTCCATCGATTTCAAAGACTGATTCAGTTCCTATTCACCTGAGGCTCAGAGTGACAATCAATGTAAAATAGATGGGTGACTTTACGCCTCCGGTTGCTGCATTTGAAACTACGCGTTTTCCTGAGAGCAATGGTGCTATGCAAAAAAAGTCTTGAGACGATATATTTGGAACACCACTTCCTCTCAGAATAACCTGATCTGTTTGGACTATATCTTGACCTGATGTCATCTGAGCGTCCAGGCCATCTATAGTCTGTCCATATACAGATGTATAAGAAAATAAAATATTTTCCGAAGCTTTCTATGCTATATGAGAATCTGATGCGCTGCTGTTTAAGATTATATTATTTAGTATTCATTTAGACCATTTATTCAGTAACAGGTGGAAATTCGACAGGAAACTGACAAAAACTCAGTAATTAAGCTCGTGCATGGTATGTTTTTTTTAGGTTGTGAAGGTATCACGTTCGATAGTGACCAATACTGGGAATGCGCACTAAGAACTATAATCGGAAGCCTTTATCATCAAACCGCCACATGCAAAATGGGTCCAAAAAATGATAAATTAACTGTTGTAGATCCTCGGTTGAGAGTTCATGGAGTGAAACGATTACGAGTAGTGGATACGAGTGTTATTCCACTTGCTCTAACAGCACATATAGCTGTTCCAGCATATGCAATTGGAGAAAAGGCTGCCGATTTGATCAAAGCTGATTGGCTTAATAACTGAGCTGTATCAATTGCACTGATGAAATCTCATGTCATGTCAGTTCATGGTAAAAATAACGTTTACCCAATTAATTGGATTCATTATTTTTGTGTCAAACAAAACATTCTGCAGTGAATTCATGTATTATATGTTCACTTCAACTGGAAATTTTTATTTATAAAAGTATAGAAATCCCTACCCAATTATTGTTTCAATTTTGTCTTCCTGATTTTGTCCTTGTTCTTGTTGATTTGGGTGTAGCATTTGAATGCCGGGAAGCATATGCTAAGGCAGATATACTCAAGTATGTATCAGCTCCATGTAGTTTCCACTTTATCAAATTTCCTATTTTTTGTTCTCCCTTGTATATCGTTTTGATATATAAAATTCTGACAACTTATATGCAAGTTTTCTGCAATGCACCAATTCTATGAATTATAAAAATTTTTGACAAATGGATAATAAACAAGTTTTCCATATGGTGTAAACTTTTTGAAACGGTGAGTTTCAACTCACTGTATAATCATTTTTCATTATTTCGAAATAAAAGTCGAAATTTCAAGATATTAGTCGAAATTATGGAAAATAAAAAAAAAACTGGCCAATAAAATGTATTTTGACTTTGACTTCAATTCCTGTGTAGAAAAAACAGAAGTCAATTTACAACATGAGTATCGGAGGTATCCGTAATGTCTGAAAACAGATACTACTACAATTTATTATCGATAAATTTGAGTTTTGTTAGCTGCAATTCAACTTTCTTATTTATTTGCTATTATCATTGGGGGTTCTGTTTAACTCTGATCTCAGTGAAGAATATGAATTCGAATGATGATGATGGTATCATCTGTTAATTGAGCTGTTAACTGGACACACATACTTGATTACTCAAATCATTGTTGTTCATTATGAATGAAAACGATTCCAAAATCAATTAGATAGGTGAAATTTTCAAAACTAACAACATGAAAGCGATTTTTCATAAATAGGATATAGCTTATAACGTAGTAAAAATCGTAAAGTGTTATAGCAGCTTCCATGATCTTCAAAGGTTGATACTATATCATTCATGAAAGCAATAGAAGTAGAAGTGTACATACTAGTACATGAGCCGAAGAGAGGTCGACCTTCACCGTTCTGTTTAACGGATGAAATATACTCCTTATGAAGTTTCATAAATAGACGCATAAGCCTAAAATGGGTTGCCTGTCAAAAGGTGGTCCAGACTATATACAGTGAGTTTAAAAAATATGCACCATATGGAAAACCTTTTTATTATCGATTTTTCAGAAAATTTTATTCATCATAAAAATTAGTGCATTGCAAAATACTTGCATATTAGTAGTCAACATTTCAAATTGCCAAACGGTGTACAGGGGGAAACAAAAAATATAATTTTGATCAAGCGTAAACTACCACTTTTGATAATGTCAATACCTAATACGAGTGAATGAATGAATGAATGAAGAATAAAATTTTCTAACAAATCGATAATAATGAAGTTTTCCATATGGTGCAAATTTTTTAAACTCACTGTATATAGTCTGGACCACATTTTGATAGGCAACCCATTTTAGGTGTATTCGTCTTTTTATGAAACTTCATGAGAAGTATGTTTCATCCGTTAAGTAGAACGGTGAAGGTCGACCTCTCTTTGGCTCTTAGACTATACCTTCTGACAATGAAAACAATTACCTAGACGTTGCTAATGAATCAAAGGAATTATCTAGACGATGTCGGATTATCTTTCTCTTCAAAAATTCCAACTAAATATAGGAAAATAGGCACATATCGGACACAAAATGACTGCTTCCTTGGCTAATATTACGACGAACATTGAACTATCTGATGTTTATTCAACGTATGTCGAGGACTACACTATAGACACCATAGACGGTGCTTCTTCAAAAAAAGGTTTTGTTTTTTTTTCTTTCCATCAACCTGCTGCAACCTTACGGAAGACCACATGTCTATCGAATACTAGACCCTCACCTTCTAGCGTATGATACCATACACGGGACCGGTGACCGTACTGGGATTTAAACCCACGCCCTTATGGTTGAGAAACGAACCCTCCACCGTCACTACCACCACGGCTCATAATCAGTGTCTAGGTAGGTCGGAAAATACGAGCTGTCCGTGTTCTGGCCAAATAAATGCTTATGAGTTTAATAATATTTGTCTCGAGTTGATTTTTGTCCAATCGACTTGAAACTCAAAATATTTTCGAAATTTTTGTATTGATTTATCAACTCATATTTTCCACTTTGTGTAAATGATTGGGAAAAAATTGGGTATTTCAATACCTTCAAAATTATGCGTTTCATTCATTTGACAAACTTTTTGAACCTTCCGGATTCTTGAATGTAGCTAATAGGGAAATATTGGATATAAGAGGTCTCAATATCTACCAGTGCTTGGTATGGGTGTTCCATAATATAGAAAAACTCACAAACAAGGATTTATCTTCTTTTTTGGACCAAAACTTTATAACCACTTGCCTCATGACGTAAAAAATCTATATCGCCTATCTAAATATACAACTTCAATCAAAAAATTTATATTTCAAAATGAATATGAGACTTTGTTTTTAGAAAACAGAATAATAAAATCTTTCTCTCCATTTCTCAAAATCCATGCACAAAAATAACATCCAACCGCAACGTTCATCTCTCTCTTTCTCTCTTCTTCTATATCTTTCTCTATCTCTCTCTCTCTCGATCTCTCAATTCCTCTCTCGTTCTCTCTCTCTCTTTCTTCCTATTTATTTTTCTTTTCCTTCCACTCTTTCTCTTTTTCCTTGTCTCTCTCTCTATCACTCTCTATCACTCTCTTTCAATCACTCACAACCTACTTCTGCATCTTTATACTGTAAGTTTGAATTATCTGTACTGCTAATTATTTAGTTAATTTAGTCCACGCTGGGATCCAGTAACGCCACAACACAAGCATATCAATTGCTTAGGTGGGTCTCCTGTCTCTTGGGGTGGAATCACAAAAATGTTCTGTAACAACTGATGTCAATTTTTTGAATCTCAATAAATTCCAAATAAAAAAAAAAAAATGTACGATTGGGTTTTGAGGCGAGTATCGATTGTCGCACCACCAAACTTGGTATGCTAGTAGTTGGAACCATGATAAACACGAAAAAAAAAATCCAGGGGTGGAACACATTTTTTTTTGTTCGAAAATAAATAAATAGATTTTTGTTGTAATCTTGGAAAGTGTATGCTTTATCGGAAAAACAACGACAATTGAAAGACAATTAATTCATTTGTCACAAAAATGAATTTTAGTAATTTTTTACGAAATGCGTTCGTTTTCCCAGAAAACGTGATTGAACGCCGACATCAAATTTCAGGTTCACGCTTACCCGCCGCTGAAAGTTCTGGCGGAGCCGATTTGATTGATCATATAACTCTACTAAAAATTATCGGAGAAAGAAAAAGAGAAGTTCATATGGTTTCTGAAGACTCCTACCTTCTCATGCAAATTTAATATATGCGAGTATTTGAGTACCTACAATGTGTTTTGTCACACTTCACGTAGATGTTTGCGGATGATCCGAAAATCATGAATGATTCAGTAAATATGGAATGATTATACTGAAGCAGCAACCCATACCCTCTTTGGACTATATGCAACAATTTTAGAGTAGTGTGACAGGTCCCACCCAAGTAGCAATTCAACGTTGCGGCAACGTGTTCGAAAAAGTTGTGCAACCAAACATAAGTTGCGTTGCCGACGTCAGCACAACGTTGTCACAACCCTGTTTTACACCAATTTGGTCAATCATTTTTGGGTTTTTACAACGTTTCTGCTGCAACTATAGGTAGTTTCCTGAACGTTGCTGAACAACTGCACTCCAGCGCCCTCTCAAGCGGCAATGACAGTTTATTCTCTATGGTGTTCAGAAAATAGTTGATATATCAACCAAATAATTACTGATGGCCAAAATGGACACTAAGAAAAAACTTTCTGACAACTACTACCGCAAGTTAATATCGAAATATTTCATGCTCAATATTACCGAAAAATAACGATTACGAAACAGAAATTGCCAACGCATTACATTTTACTGTCAAATATACCATTGTTTCATGCTAAAAAACACGTAGGTTTTGAATCTGTTGCGAAGTTTTCAAATGTCAAGAATAAGAAACATATATTTTCATAAACAATTTTCAACGTTGATATCGATTCAAGCGTGAACTAAATACAGAATACCTATGAAGGCTTGTAAATGTTTGTTTTACATCCCAAGTTTTAATGGCCGACTTACACTTTCAATATAGCGTAGGAGTATACAAGTCGTCAACGCGACCTTGGTTGTCAGGTAACTAAAAATATACTCATTTTTAACGTTAGTCTGCCATACAACCAACTTTATACCCGAAGCGCGACTGGAGTTGCTTATCAGACCAAAAACTGAACCAATTCCAACTAACGAATACATTCCGCTCCACATTTTGTAACCTGTCTCTTTCGCGTTTTTTCCTCATTTCTTCCAAATTATTAAACTGTTGTACATGGTCATAATCAAGTTGTTTCTCCTGGTTATAATATAAATAATATAATATAAAAAGTAGTTGCTTTTCTCAATATCTCTCTATTCAGGTTGGCACTTGTTCCTAAAGAAATGAAACTTAATATTTTCAAAATGTCTGTCTTCATGTTAGCTTTTGCCCGTAAAGTTTCCTCACGACTTTTTTTCAATTTGTAAGAGAAGACAGTGAATTTGTAAGCACTTTTCATTTCCGATTCGAAAGTTAGGTTAGGATCATTCTACTCGTTTTTCCTTTACTATAAATACATTTTCTGTCAAACAATTTAGCAAACAATGGTTCTTGTCACTGAATTAAAAAATATATAATAAATTGGGTGAATAATTATTATTTAAATTTGGCCTACACGTCCTCTGCAGTAAATATTTGAAGGAAGGTTAGTTGTGAAAACGTTTTCAATTTAACTGAAAAATTACCCACTGCTTAGTTGAATCTCACAAGGTCGCTTTACTGTCGGGAAAACGTTTAAAATAACTAAAGCTGTCACTCAAACGTTTTTAGAACGTTATTCCCATTCCCAGAATATTTACTACTTGTAGTCGGTTGAGTAAACGTTATGACAACGTCGTAGCTTGACTGATATCATGCTCAACGTTACAACAATGTTGACCGGTGGTTTAGAGAGCGTCGTTTCATAAATGACTAATTTCTACACAAACTACAACGTTAATTTTGAGTATTATGTGGTTGTCGTTGCCAAAATGCTACTTGGGCAGTTATACATGCCAAAAAAAACTTTGTTTAACACCTGCCTCATATTCAACTTACCCATAAAACCGGCATTCTCTTCAGTAAATGTTGAAAATATTCGCTTATTCATATCCTGCACATGTGTTTAATAATACTATTGTGAAGTGCAAACCTCAAGCTTGAAATCACAGTCTTCATTTTTTATGTAGGATGTGTATGAACGATTATTTTCAACATTTACTGAAGAAATTGCCGGGATTATGGGTTAGTTGAAAACTGAGTTTTTTTTTTGGCATGTATAAGTGAGACTTGTCTCACTAGTCTAAAATCGTTGCATATGGTCCAAAGAGGATACTGATTCCTGCTTCAGTATAATTATTTTATATCAACTAAATTATCCATGACTTTCGGATCCTCCGAAAATATCGTAGAAGGGTTATGTGAAGTGGGATCAAACACATTTTAGGTACTCACCCAATGGGCACAAGGACGTTGAAAAAACGTTGTGAAATGGCGGAAAACCGAACGTTTTTTAACGAATAAATGTCGCGTGAAACAACGTAATATTAAACCAATTATTTACTAATTATCGCTTTATTGCCGTTTTCAATCAGGTTTTTTGAATATCGAAGATACTCAATAAAACAACATTGTTTTGACCAAAAAAAGGTTAAGGAAGGTATCAGAAACAGGCTGGGGCCTGGGAAGCTACCAGCAGCGTTGGCAGGTGACGGATAGCCGGACGGCCTGCGGCGTGCACTGTGCGACCCACAGCCACGTCGTAGGTTACCACCGAATTAAATAAGGTGGCGCTGAGCAACCCTCCAATCCAAGGTGTTACGCGACCCGTGCCTGTGGATGCATGGCGGTGGGAGAGCACCGTCTTGAACGGAGCCTCGAGGATACCGGGCGACCTCCTCGAGTACCAGCCTTGCCACGCCGTGCGGGGCTCCGGCGTGGTCGACTATTGGTTCCCTAGCTATTCGTGGGACCAACATGGATGAGAAAAACAAAAAAGGAAAATCGCGGGAAGTCACCGCAACCCAGGATGCTCAAGAGCGTCCTGGCTCCTCCTGCACACCGAGCTCACCTCGGGAAGCAAAGGGGGAGAAAAAGGAAAAAGAAGGAAAACCTTCGGAGCAAGCATCCGGTAAACGTACTTCCTCCAAGAAACCCTCCAGGAACAACCGGAGAAAACAAGACCTGCCACCTCCGGGCAAGCCTGGAGGTATCGATGATCCGCTGAGAAGGGGCCTCAGCGGGGCAGGAGTAAGATGGTACCTTCGCTTCCTTGAACAGGGCCTGACACCTGAGGAAGCAAGAAGGAAATCCATCGAGAGGAAAAAGCCTCAAGAACAACCTCCACAACAGACGGAGAAGAGGGGACCCAAAACCCAAACTCCCCCTCAACGTCCAAATGTTAAGAGGAGGAAGACCGAAGCGGGAGGTAGCACCGCTGCTGCTAAGCAAACTGGGCAAGCCACCAGCTACGCCGAAGCAGCAAGCACGGGAAAGTCGCAGTCCTCCCCAAAAATTACCCAGGGGAGACGCTGAGTGCTGAGCAACTCACAGTACTTGAAGACGCCATCGTACAGGAGATGGTGCTGGGCGCAGAGTGCAAACTCCAGTTTGGAGGAATCCACTTTCGCCCAAGCATGCTTGTGGTAGACTGCGTCACTCAAGAGACGGCAGACTGGCTGAGGGCAAATGCCCCCAGACTGAGCACCTGGAAGGGTGCAGAGCTGACGGTGTGCCTGGGAGAAGATATCCCAAGGGCGCACACCATCACTGTGTTCTTTCCCAAGAGCACAGACTTCGATACGGAGAAGCTGCAAGCCCTAGTAAGCACACAAAACATGGGGCTTCACACCCAGTTGTGGAAGGTACTAGGGAGCAAGAAGGAGGGCAATGGGCAGTTGCTGAATATCGGCATTGATGACGAGTCCTGCGAGGCCAGCAAGAAAATGGGCCACACCATTTTCTTCAGGTTCGGGAAAATCCCCGTTCACGGCCTCCGCAAGGACTCGAGCAAGAAGAAGGAGGAAGAAGAGGCGGGCAAGACACCAGCCCCTGGGGCTGTAGAAGATACAGTGGCCAGCGAAGTCGAATCGACTGGGAGCATGGACCAGGACGTCACGGTGACTCCCAGCGAAGAAGAGCAAATACTGCTGGACGATGAGGAGGCAAACCCTCCAACTCAACCGTAGCAATGGCTACCCAAGTCAAAGTTGCCCAGGTGAACACCCATCACGCTAAGGGGGCATCAGCCGCCTTATCGAGGGTGTTCGCCAGGACAAACTTGGGAGTTGTGTTGATCCAAGAACCTTGGGTCAACAGAGGACAGATCAAAGGACTGCCGAACAAAGAAGGTAAGGTGATCTGGGATGTCAGGTGTGACAACCCCATAGCTTGCATCCTGATCAGAAATAATATTAATTATATCTGTCTTTCAGAATTCACGACGAGGGACCTAGTACCGGTTCGGGCCAAGATCCGCACAGGACACTCACTCCTCGACGTAGTAATAGCCTCAGGATACTTTGCTGGAGATGGGCAAGCACCACCAGAAGAAGTACAGAGGCTAACCGACTACTGCAGCAGGAGCAATCTACCCCTCCTGCTGGGCTGCGACGCCAATGCGCACAACACCATCTGGGGCAGCACGGACACCAATCAAAGAGGTGAGCAATTGCTAGAATTTATACTCGCGGCTAACCTAAATATACTTAATGTGGGATGTGTCCCCACCTTTGTAACTAGGGTTAGGCAAGAAGTATTAGATATAACGCTCGGCAGCCCGGGCATTAGTAGAATGGTAAGGAACTGAAGGGTCTCAGACGAACCCTCTCTTTCGGACCATAGAATCATTATGTTCAACATGGAAGGGCTGGTGACACAAACAACCTTCACCAGAAATCCTAGAAACACAGATTGGGAAAAATACACCACCAATCTAAAATGCAACCTAGAACAGATCAAGTTCAACGGCAACAGTCACGTCGAATTTGAGCAGACCCTAGGAGCGGTTAACGGGGCAATTATGGATGCATACGAATCCAGCTGCCCCATAAAAGAAAAGAAATCACACAGTGGGACCATTTGGTGGAATGAACACCTGTCAAATCTGAGATCCGAAGTCCGCCGGCTATTTAACAAAGCCAAGCGGGACGGAGATTGGCAGGGATACACCGAAAGGCTGACAAAATATAATAAAGAAATAAGGAAAGCCAAGAGGAACAGCTTCAGGAGCTTCTGTGAGACAATCACATCAAGCCCCGCAGCAGCCAGATTGCACAAAACTATGGCGAGAGGCAGAGAGCAAGGACCAATGTCCCTCAGAAGAACAGATGGTAGCTACACAGAGGATGAAGAGCAACGAGCTCTCCTCTTACTGGAGACGCACTTTCCAGGTAGCTTACCATTTGAACCCGAAAGATCACTGGAAGAACCAGGTAGAGCCAGACGAGAAGACTGGGAGGTAGCAAAAACCATATGCACTCCCCAAAGAGTGAAATGGGCAATTGACTCCTTCCAACCATTCAAGTCACCCGGAATTGATGGTATATTTCCGGCCCTTTTACAAAAAGGGCAAACGGAACTAATGCCATTCATTATCAAAGTAGCAAGATTCAGTCTGGCGCTCGGGTACATACCGAGCGACTGGAGGAGAGCACGGGTAACCTTCATTCCCAAAGTAGGAAAGAAGGACCCAACCCTCCCGAAGTCATTCAGACCAATCTGTCTCTCATCCTTCTTACTGAAGACAGTGGAGAAGACGGTAGATAACTACATCAGAACTGAGATACTGGAGAGGGTGACATTGCACCCCGGGCAGCATGCATACAGGGCGGGCAGATCAACGGAAACCGCTCTGTACGTGCTTACCGAAAGCATCCAGAGATCTCTCGAGCATAAAGAAATGGCCATATGCGCCTTCTTAGACATAGAGGGGGCATTCGATAACACCTCTCACGAAGCAATAAATAGGGCCCTAACGAACAAGGGAGTAGACAGAACCACATCCAGATGGATGTGCCAAATGCTGGCTACAAGAACTGCTGAAACGAAAGTGGGCGATACCAGCTTTCGGATCAGCACAAGCAGGGGATGCCCACAAGGAGGGGTACTATCACCTCTGATGTGGAGTCTCGTAGTAGACGAACTACTCGGAACACTTACCGGGAACGGAGTCACTTGCCTGGGATATGCTGACGACATAGTCATTATGGCCAAAGGCAAATTCGAAGGAACCCTCTGCGATCTCATAGAAAGGGAGCTAGAGACTACCAGAAGATGGTGCCTCTCTGTGGGATTGAGAATTAACTCATCAAAAACCACAATGGTAACATTCACTAGAAGAACAAAGATTCAGCACCTAAGGACTGTTCGCCTCGACGGATCAGATTTAGGATGGCAGCAAGAGGTGAAGTATCTAGGACTAACCCTAGACTCAAAACTGCTCTGGAACAGACACGTAGAAAAGATCGCTAACAAGACAAAATCATCACTGATGGTGTGCAGGAACATTGCAGGAAAAACGTGGGGCTGTAACCCATCAATACTGCGATGGATGTACATCATGATTGTGAGACCTATGATCACCTACGGAGTAGTAGTGTGGCCCGGTAGAACCGAACTCGCCACAACAAAGAAAATCCTGGAGAAAGTACAAAGACTAGCATGTCTTTGCATAACAGGAGCAATGAGCTCAACTCCAACAGCAGCAATGGAGGTCATTCTGGACCTCACTCCTCTCCATCTCACGGTGAGGAGAACTGCTTGGGGAGCAAACCTGAGGTTGGCCAAAGTCGGACTTAAAGGGACAGCACACAGTGTAAGGGGCTCAACCCCCACCGGAAGTGCACACCTTGCCGATCTCCCAACTGACGAAATTACCAGGAAATTTAGTTTCGAGAATTTTTTTCGAACGGAACTAAATACCAAGAAACAATGGAGCACAGAATCCATTCGAGCACTGGGTAAGAATACCATTACATGGTACACGGACGGGTCTAAAACTCCCGACGGAACTGGAGCAGGAGTATTTGGACCTCGTACCAAGTACCCCGAACCCATGGGACACTTCCCCAGCATTTTTCAAGCGGAAATTCACGCCATAGAAAGATGCATTCAGTTCAACCTCGATAGAAACTACCGGAACAAGGAAATTGCAATCCTCTCCGATAGTCAAGCAGCCATCAAAGCGTTGGGCTCATATAACATCAACTCGAAGATGGTCTGGGAATGCCTAGAAAAACTCAATGATCTAGGCAGGAACAACAAGGTGATCCTCCTCTGGGTGCCTGGGCACGTCGGGGTAGAGGGAAATGAACAAGCAGACACCCTGGCACGAAAAGGAGCATCAACGCCACTGATCGGGCCAGAACCATTCTGCGGACTTGGAAAATCTTACTTCCAAGAAGAACTCAATAAAACTGAAGAAGCAATGAGAGCAACATACTGGCAAAGACTTCCAGGGCTAAGGCAGGCCAAAGATCTCGGCAATTTCAACCGAGCAAGATCGAAAACACTGATTAACCTCAGCAAAACTAGTCTAAAGACAATCACAGGATTTCTAACGGGGCATTGCAGACTCAAAGAACACCTAAGGAAGCTAGGCTTAGAGGAGGACAACACCTGCAGATTCTGTGGGGAACATCCTGAAACACCTCACCACATATTGATGGAGTGTTATGCTGTACACCACAAAAGATTAAATATACTGGGATCACACCAGCTGACTGTGGAAGAAATACCACAAATGGACCCCGTCAAAATCCTAAAATTCCTGAAGGAACTGAGGCTTGAGGGGATGCTGTAAACGAGAACACCTCGAGATAGCAGAAGAAGATGGGGCACAATAGATCTAACTAGGTCGCAGCGCATCAGTCACCATCCATACCAACCAATACCAATACAATCAGAAACATTGATAAATGAATCGCATAAAGCAAGTTTGATTAAAAATTCTTTTTGAATTAACATAACGATTGTTAAACGTATATTGAACGACTTTTTGAGGAAGTAACGTTGAAAACACATCTTTATAACGTATTCTTTCAACGTTGAAGATTACACTAAATTGTTGCCGTTAAAATTTTCAACCAGAAACGTTTATTCAACCAATGCCACGTTTATAACACGTTTGAAAAACGTACGTGTGCCCATTGGGCAGATACTCACGTGTTATATTTGCATGAGGAAGTAGAATTCTTCAGGAACAATATACACTTTTTCTTTTCCTTCTTCTATAATTTTTAGCATAGTTATGACAAATCTAATTTTCGGCCCTGCCGGAAATTGCAGTGGCGGATTAAGGCGAGCCTGAAATTTGATATTATAATTCTATCAGGTTTCTTGTGGAGAAATGAATTATCTTTTGCTTTGTTGAAAGCGTTTCTTGAAAAATCCGAAACAACAGCTTTAAATAAAAATTTTTTGGGTTCCACCCCTGATTTTTTGGTAAACAACGATTTTTCTAACAATTCATGATGTCAAGAAGTCATGTACCGAGTTTCAAAGTGCTACGATTCATTCTTCACTTGTGGCGTACATTTGTCTGTGATTACTGTACTGAAAGCAGATATGTTATTCACAAAATGGAGCACTTTTGATTTTCTGTAAAGTTAGTTGGTTATTTCCTATTACTGAGTAACTTCTTCTAGGAATGACTCTTGTTTATCTCAACTCAGTACTTTATTGTAAACTTTCACAACTATTAATTATATTGTTTTGTTTCGTGCTACTCTGTAATTGGATGGGAAACCCATCTGTTGAGTGGCCTATTCATGTAAATGAAATAAAATAAAATAAAATTACTGCAAATGGATCACAATTCGAAAATTTAATAAGTAAACAATTTGTTACCACTATTGAAGTAAAAAAAAAACAATAATCGTTCTGAAGAGACAAACAACTTAGGAAGTTACGTGTTACTCGCCTCTATTCTTTATGATATTTCGTGAAGGGTGGCCACTCAATCGGACGACCGAAATAGTATAACTATATCAGAGACAGAGTTAGGTTTCCCTTAAAATCTAAATGTACTTGCCTCGCCGTCTTTCATGTTTGTATGTGTTACAGGTGCACATTTTTTTGGCCACCCCATATAAAGGAAAAAAGTTAATTAATCACAGAAATATTTTGTCCCAATACTAAATGTCTTTTAGTCACTGAGAAACCTATTCCACTTGATTTCCATCACTGTTTTCACTTCCACAAGTAATACCCATTCTCATAGCTTCGTCCACTTCTTCAGAGTTTATGAAACCAGTACTCCTTCGGTTAGACAATCTGTTTTTTGATCTACGTTTTCTTTGCGTCTCACTTTTATCGGCGCTGAAAAATATTTTTCCAATGATAAAAATTCAAAAAAATTGTAACCTGAAGGATATAATAATAACAGAAAAGTTTTATGTCATTATGAGTGACAACATTAATAATAAATCATACAAAGATTTTCATTGCATGGCAACAATAATTCAAAGAAATGAAGAATAACGCAAATAAAAAATATACAGGGTGTTATGTAATAAGTATCCGATATTTAATAGGACGATTCCTCAGTTATTTATAAGGTAAAAAGTTCATATAAACATGGGTCCGCAAGGCCTTCAGTTTTGAGATAGAGGGTGTTGAAAATTAATTTTTCGTGAATAAATTTTGAAAAAATGTCGACATTTGAACAAAAATTGGTATTTGGGGACTTTGAATATGAGAAATTCAAATTTGATCTCTGTTTGGTACTTAATTGTAGGGGGCGCCACCTACAGGTCTTTGTCTCTTTTGGAGAGTCACAACTTTTTCGTGCATGTATGTATCACATTTTCTAGAAAAATATATTCCACTATCATTTTTACGTGAAAAAGGAATATTTGTCAAAAGTCGCTATAAGCAGCCGTTATCAAGATATTTTAATTTAAATTAACCGATGCATCCAATCGCCTTCTCATTGATTCGCGAACTCTTTGAAAATTAAATAATCAAGTAGGCTAGTAAGTTTATTCCAATATTTTTTTTGTGCTGTCATATCAAAAATTATATCTTGACGCATAGTTGAATAGTTTTATTTGTTACTAGTGTGATTATTTTATTGAAAATGGTAAACTTCACCAATGCAGAGTATGCTGACATACATTTTACATACGGACTTGCTAACGGAAATGCATATGAGGCTAGATGTTTATATCAGGAGCGTTATGAACCGCACAACTCCTACTTCAAAAACTTTTTCAAAAATTCACACTCGGTTAAGGGAAACAGGAAGTTTTGAGAAAGCTTGTCATCTGTCGGGTGCACATCGGACGGTAAGAGCCCCAGCAACCGAGGAAGCAGTTCTTAAACTGGTAGGAGAACACCCGGAAACAAGCTCCAGGAAAATAGTGCTGATGTAGAACATTTCTTATTTTCTGGTATGGAAAATTTTAATTGATAATTTGTTATATCCCTACCATATTCAGAGAGTTCAGGCACTCCTCCCTCGTGACTTTCCGTTACGTATCAACTTCTGTCGTTGGTTTCTCCAACGCCTTATTCAAAATCCTTCATTTGAAAATCAAATCCTGTTAACCGACGAAGCAAATTTCTCACGCAACGCTATACGCAATTTTCACAACAATCATTTGTGGTCAGAGGAAAACCCCCATGCGATACAGGAATCACATTTTCAAGAACTGTTCTCTCTCAACGTGTGGGCAGGAATCCTTGGAGATTATCTGATAGGCCCATTCTTTATTCCGGGGAGATTAAACGGAGAGAGATATCGTCATTTTCTTGAAGCAGATTTGCCTATTTTACTGGAATATGTGCCGCTTAGACTACGACATGAAATGTGGTTTGTGCATGACGGTGTCCCGGCACATTTTAGTATACAAGCGCGAGAATTCTTAGACCAAACTTTCGGCAACCGTTGGATAGGTCGGGGAGGGCCTCAATCATGACCCCCTAGGTCACCAGACCTCAATAATAGTTTAGATTTTTTCCTGTGGGGACATCTAAAATCCTTAATTTACCAGACACCTAGCCAAAATAGAGAAGAATTAAGAAATCGAATAATTAACGCATGCAGATAAAAATTTCAGAGGGAAATCAACGTTGACATCAAGTTTTTCCACCAACTTCTCTGTTTGCAAAAATCGTTTGAAATGTCAAAATACACAGGTTGTCCCATTAATAATTTCAATTATCTGCTGCTCTCGAGTTCCGAGATGTCCCCTGGCCAAAACCTCGTGGTCCACCCTGTATATTGAAAGGTATTACGGTACCTTCATCTGATATTTTACCTTCCTCCCCTTCAGACCCCTCCCCGGACGCATATTCGTAAATACCCGACGGGTTATCCGTTCGGCATCAGCCCGAACTAGCTTCGTATATACCAGACGTGTCAGACTAATACCAGACGCGTTATCCGTTCGGGATATTTGGACCTCGCTCGAGCGTTTGGTTAATACCTGACGTATAATGATGATGATGCGATGGTATGTCTGGTATTTACTAAGTTTGCATGCATTAATCATTAAGGTTTAGAAGTTCAACGGTTGTGCATGTAGTTTTCTAAAAAGTAAATATGCGTGATTTAAGTGATCTACCAGAAAACTATCAATACAAAACAATAATTGACAAAGATGTGCAATGTATAATGACCAAATTTAAGTCAAAAGAAGATGTTGAGGTAAGTTAATAATATTATTTTGTATTTTTTTCACCCGAATGCCCGAGAGCAAAGACAGTGTGATATTTTTTACGCGTATGTATGAAAATGAAAGTGAGAATATAGCGTTCGTAGCGTCTTGCTTATGTATCGCAACGGCGCGCGGCGGTTTAAAATAGTAGCAGCTATTTTTAATGTCCGTAGCGAACATAGCAAACACAGTGTTCTTTTGGGCCTCGCCTAAAGTCTTTCAAAATCGAAATGATATTTCATATACTTTATTACAGCTACATTGAAAAAAAAGTGATATTTTAATAAAACTGTACCTTCAATTTATCCAAAAAAATTTTTTCAGAAAAAGTCTCCAACAAATCTGTAGTAAATTGTTATATCACTTATACAATTTGGTTGTATTGCAGAAATGGATGGCTGACGGTGTGGTGACGGCAGTAGCGGTGATCAAGGTGGTTTGAGTTTAATAAATTATATCTGTATAACTATATTTTCAATAAAAACAAATGTTCTACTTTCTGCTATTATTGTCCAACATTCTGCTATAACTGTTATAATTATTAAACCAATTTTTGAAAATGTTTTCTGAAAACAAAATATTGGGAAAATGTAAATAATTGTTGTAAGATTGCCACTTTTTTACTATTTTTATTTATTTACTAATAAAATCATTGAAACTACGAAGGGCATTCCTCTCAGTAAAGAAACAAATAATATTGTTGCATTGTGATACTCTAGTAAATAACTGACGCGTTAGTCGCCGCGTTAGTCTGACACGTCTGGTATATACAAAGCTACTTCGGGCTGATCCCGAACGGATAACTCGTCGGGTATTTACGAATATGCTCCCGGATTGTGATTAATTTTACACAGTATGGTGGTCTACAGATTTGAAAATGCAAGAAGTAACTCAATTTACCTTTCTCCACCCATTTCTGCCACCATTTCTGCCAAACCATAATAACAGATGGCAAGACTACCCCTTACCATAGATGCTGCCAGATGCAGGTCCAGACATGGCTGGAAAATGAAATACTGCCATCGGTGTGGGGGTGGTCGTTGGCGAAAAAAGAAGTCGTCCCCATCACCAACTTACGAAATGCAACATCATTAATGTTATCTCCAGCAATTTCAAAAATGGTGCAGCACAAGAGGAAAGAGAACAAGAAGAAGAAGTTAATGTGGGTGAATGCGATATTGAGGAAGATGAACCCTAGTACACCGTTTACGATATATAAAATGATTAATGAAGAAATCTGCATTGTTCACAATACGCTTGTCAAGAGAGAAACCATAATCCTATACAATAGGAATAATTGGGTCGAAAATCCACCAGAAAACAACTACTTTCCTGGCTAATACCACGACGAAAGTTGAACTACATCTAATTAATTTCCGTGCAGAGTTCCTACAAGGATGTCTCCGCATTTGCTAGTTGCATGGAAATGTTCATTGAAACATTTGGACCACCTATAGATCAATTTCTGGGTTCCTGCCCTAATCAGTAGGTCACCACTCGCAACCTCGCTTCTACTTTGACATGGATAGTTTGTTGAACCATTTGTTGCAGATATTTGTAATTGTCTGCAGAGACCTACTCTATACTGTTGAGGGCAAGAACCCAGAAATCGATCTATAGGTGGTCCAAATGTTTCAATGAACATTTCCATTCAACTAGCAATTGCGGAGAAATCCTTGTAGGTACTAGCCAGGAAAGTAGTTGTTTTCCGATGAATTTTCGACCCAATTTTTCCTATTGTATAGAATTATGACAATAAGCGTCGTCCTTAGGGTTTCTCTCTTATAAAATTATTGTTTGTACTAAGGTGCGTTAATTAGGAAATATACGTCTTTTGGCATACAACGTGTTGTTCAGGATAAGGATAAGCAAGGAATTTCGATTGAGAATAGCACAAAAATGATCAAATTGGGGGTGGTATTTTTTGAATTTTTAAATTTGGAGAACATACCGGGTTTTGGGAGATTCTGCACTATTTGCAGCTCTGTATCTCGGTAAGTATGTGGTGGTCAAAAAATACGGTTTCTAAGGCTAATCATCATCATCATTATCCTCATTATCTTCATCAAAATTTATCGCCATTCAAAAATGTTTTACAGAAAAAGTAAATTGAAGAAATCTGCATGCATTGTTCACAATAAGCTTGTCAAGAGAGAAACAAGATGTCCTGCAGTACCAGGACGACGCTTATCGCCATAATCCTATACAATAGGAATAATTGGGTCGAAAATCTATGAGGAAACAACTACTTTCCTGGCTAATACCACGACGAATGTTGAATTACATCTAATGAATTTCCGTGCAGAGTCCTACAAGCTTATTGTGAACAATGCATGCAGATTTCTTTAATTTGTATTTGTGGTTGAATTAATCACGCAAGTTCTGGGTATTGCTTTGTTGAGGGGCTGGAGTTCAGATGGGGCCCATAGTTTAGTGAACGCTAGGCTGCGGGCGGTGTCTCAGCTTCTGCCTTCACATGGAGATTTTGTTGAATCGTTTGTTGCAGACATTAGTTATTGTCTGCAGAGACCTACCCTATACTGATGAGGGCAAGAACCCAGAAATCGATCTATAGGTGGTCCAAATGTTTCAATGAACATTTCCATGCAACTAGCAATTGCGGAGACATCCTAGGACTCTGCACGGAAATTCATTAGATGTAATTCAACGTTCGTCGTGGTATTAGCCAGCAAAGTAGTTGTTTTCTGATGGATTTTCGACCCAATTATTCCTATTGTATAGGATTATGGCAATAAGCGTCGTCTTGGTAGTGCAGGACATCTTGTTTCTCAGCTGAAAAAGTGCAAGAAATTGCGGTTTTTTGCCCACCCCCAACATTCCAAAGGAAAGTTTGGGTGGAGCACTACTATATCGTACCAGACCAACTCCCCAAGTTTCATTAAATTGGCATTTGTTCAAGAGGAATAGTACGTGGCGACGACTGGCCTACGTATTTGTATCCGCGAAGAATACCAAGAAACCAGAATTAAACTCTCTCTAAAATTCCATTGGTGTTCGATTTGATTAGGTATACAAGACCCAGAATAATTAATTGGTCGCCATCCTGAGTTACTATTCACAACATAATGAATTTTATTCCTCATCAGGAAATAGAAAATTAACATAGAAATTATTCCTTCAGAGACAAAGAATTTTTTTACGGTTACTGTTCGCATCGTCTATTTCAGTTAGGTATACCTGCCCGGGTAGAGTCTTCAATGTTTTCTGGAGAGTCGGCATGTACTTGTACATGTATTTTTATTTTCAACGATTACGTCTCTGAAATATCTGTCCTACAGAGTTGCTAACAGAAGAATTAATATTAGTTAGCGGTGCCCATATCCTATGAAAATGAGAGGTTTCTCCCTGAAGGTGTGGATTATGAACATGAAAACAAGCTTCGTTCTGATTGGTCAGAGAAAAAAGAGAAGGGGGATACTGAAATACAGACCTGTCCTCTACTGATATAATTCAATAGGTACCCGTATTGGTATCAGCCAGTGGAGTAGTTGTTTTCTGACATTTGCCACAATAAGTCTACTTTGTAGGTGTATAATGAAAGTGAAAAGGGTGAATTATTGATCGGAAAAATCTTCCTAGATAATATTTTATATGATTTGTAAATACCCTAGAGTTGCTATGAATGAATATTACGCATTCTTTGATACTTATTTTGTTACTTTTCCTTCCATAATCATCAGTACATACTCTGTTTGCGTTGAATCAGTTCATCCAATATTTTCAATAGTAGTGAACGTTTTGTTCTTTGTTCGAGCTGGAAATGAAATTTTGGTTATTTGGCACTGAGTTGCGTGAAAAGCCAGGTTATTTGTTTATATTTTCATTAAAAGTTTTAATGACGCTATAGCGATAAAGGAGTATGTTACTGAAGAATTCTTATCGTGGGCAGTTTCATTTAGCTGTTTCGACTAGTTTTTCAATATTGGTTAGAAGTGTATGCAAACCATCTATAACTAAGAATATGTTGCTGTGGATAATTGTCATTTCGTCAGAAATTTTAACTCTGATAGTAGTATCTTCTATGATATTTTCTAGGTTCTGAAAGGAATATGCTTCATCGACGTGGTCGATACGATGACATCGATTAAATTATCGAGTTTATTCTGTCACCTTCGTAGAATATGGCGGTGAAGGCGTTCTTTCATCACGCCGCAGCCAGAAATGAAGATGTTGATTGCAGCAGCAGTTGAGTGCAACCTGTGTACCATAGAATTCTATTGTCGACAGTTTTTTCTCTTTGTCTATGAATTCAAGAATAATGTCATCTCACTTTGTTTTATCAACAATAGAATTCTATGATACACAGAATACCACCCCTGGTGATGACGATTATGGTGGATGGCGTATGAGATGATGATTCACCCACTATAATTGATGCTTAGATCAATAGGGGAATTCAATTATGCAGGATGGTCGACTATTAAGAGGCCATGAGCGTGATCACATTTTGGCCGTTTTTTTGGGTGAAAGAACCGGTAACTCAAAAACGGTTCGTCCTATCGCTTTCAAACAAGGATAAGCTACTAGAGGAAGTTTGATTCTATGTAACTATGCCTGCGACAGCACCTCAAGATTATTTTCATGGATACTCGAAGTAGTTGCAGTGGTATTTCTCTTCCATTGAAATTTGAAGCAATCTTTATCCGATCGAAATGAATTTGGTATAAAAAAAAAGGTAACACGTTGGTCTATGTACGTGCTGTAAAGTTTTTTTGAAATTATCGGTTGATCTACCCAAAAAATGGCTTCAAAGTAACTGCATTTTTGGGACATTTTTGAGATATTTTCGTGGAAAAGTGGATTGAAAATTCAATTTCCATTACAGCACGTACATAGCATCAAACTTCCTTTAGAAGCCCGTCCTTGTTTGAAATCGATAAGACGTACTGTTTTTGAGTTATCAATTGACTCTACCCGTGAAAGCGTCACAAACATGATTGCGCTCATGGGCTCTTAAGACATATGAGCATCTGTTCTAGGTACTATTCCTACCTCCAAACGCCTAGATGAAATATTCATTTATCCCCAATATTCATATTCACCTTCTTCAAAAATCACTAATTCCTTTATGTCTTCATCAAAATCTATATGGAGCAGCCCGATTGTAAGTTCATTTGCATTCAGTTCCACCGACAAGGAAAATTTCAAACAATTTGAGAACGATTTGGATAATCTACTACAAGAAGATTCATTGACTACTCCGAAACTCGCATGTTATGAACAAATTATGTCCAGCAACCTTGACTCAGGTTCTTTATCACGCCACAGTAAGAGACAACCACTCCATTATAGACTACTCAGAAGAAGATGATAGTGGTGTAAGTAGCGAGAATAAGCCTGTGATACATAGTACTACCAAAACATTCGGTCTGGTTGAAAAATGTAGGTAACACTTGCTATAAGAACAGTGTTACCCAGTGTTTGTCGAATACCAAATGGTTGCTGGAATATTTGAAGAAGGATGCGTATACAAGAGATATTAACACCAAGGGAGCTTTGATCAAAGCATTTGCGGAAGTGATAAAGGAACTGTGGTCAGAAGATGCATTGGATCGAGTTGTTAATACAGTCTCTTTGAGAAGTAAAATCCAAAGATTTGCACCACGTTTCTTCAGTTAAGACGTGAATGATGTAACGGATAAGCTCAACCTAATTTTGGCCGAGATTGTTACTAAATTTAACACTAGTGATGAGTCCAGATAGTCATGTTCGAGATGCTTAGGAATGGACAACTCCAAGATAGTAGATAACTTTGTTGGACAGCTGAAATCAACATTGAAATGTACACATTGTGGTCACTGTTCAGTTACTTTCGATACATTCTGGGACCTTTCTCTTCCGATTTCAAAAAGAACAGGCCAACTCAGACTCTCGCAATGTTTAGATTCATTCGCTAGGGAAGAAACTATGGATGGTGATGAGAAACCGACATGTTTGAATTGTAAAAGAAAAAGGAAATGCACAAAGTCTCTATCGATTCAGAAATTCCCCAAAATTTTAGTAATCCATTTAAAAAGATTCTCTCAAACATAAAGATTTAGAGGAAAATTGAATATAACCATTGATTTTCCTCTGGAAGGTTTAGATTTGAGCAACTACAGTGGAAACAACGTAGCCCCTTGTCGCTATAACTTATACGCATTGACGAATCACAGCGGGAATACCAATAGCGGACACTACACTGCTTACTGTAGGCATCCATATACAGGCACATGGCATGAGTATAACGATTCCCTAGTTTCACCGATTCATTCAAATTCCCTTGTGAGCGGAAAGGCATATATACTCTTCTACGAGCAGGAGGACACTTCATCACATGTTCGAAATTATACTTAGTTTTATTTTATGAATATTATTATTGTATTTTATTGAGCTTACATTATTGAGCAACCTTTTCACAGGTACTGGCAATATACAAGTCTGGCAATACTAATGGGGCAACGCGACGTTGCATTCGAGATTTGTTATATTTATTATATTCTTTCAATTTTCATTTGATATAACATTTGAGTTTTTGTGATACATACTTATTGTGATTCCTCATTGTGACAGGTGGGTGATCATGGGGATTGTAGGAATCTGGAATTCCATATTGAATGCGAGAGTTTGTTTTGGCATCAACATTTTCCTGTAGCAATCTGAAAGTAAGAACAGACACATTATTCACCAAGCATATATTCCACATTATTGTACAGAAGGAAATTTACTAGTTTGAGGATGAATTTCAGTGTAGGCATTAGAGTAAATATGTTATAAATGTAAGGGTTTCTTGCATCGCTACTTATATGCAAATATTTTGGGAATGAAGAATCTACTACAGGATGCTATTTGTCACTCACTAGGTACATAAATATTCCTTTTTTTTTTCGTTTTCTAGTCCCTGATCAGTCTTAGCCTACTGGTTAAAATATTATAATTTGTAGGATCCACGACATCACAGTCACACTCGAAACTTATCTCGGAAACAAATAGAATAAATAATAGTTCGTAAGCGAGGACGTCATTTCTGAAACATTTACTTTGTGACGTGGAGTCCTACAATGGTCCATTCTTGGACTATCATATCCACTATATAAATTACAAATTTCTGTGGCATTGTTAAATTCATTAAATTGCTGATGACTCCTTGCTCTACTACCTACCCTTCCCCTTTCGCCATAGATTACACGAAAAAAATCGTTCTTTGTCCTAAAGTTTATTTCATGATTTTTCAGTTAATGCACAAAACAGAAGAAAAATACCCTCATTCCATGTAAAGTTTGCTTTTGTGATAGTTATAATAATAATTCTTATTTTCAAGTTTTTATAAGAATTTTAATTAATTTTAGTACATTCAAAAATACCGCGCGATAAAAGTGTTACACCCCAAGTAGCATTTTGGCGACGACAACCACATAATACACCAAAATTAACGTTGTAGTTGGTGTAGAAATTAGTCATTTATGAAACAACGCTCTCTAAACCACCGGTTACCGTTGTTTTAACGTTGAGCATGACATCAGTCAAGCTACGACGTTGTCATGACGTTTACTCAACCCAATACAAGTAGTAAATATTCTTGAAATGGGAGTAACGTTCTAAAAACGTTCAAGTGACAACTTTAGTTATTTTAAACGTTTTCCCTACAGTAAAACGACCTTGTGAGATTCAACTAAGCAGTGTGTAATTTTTCAGTTAAATTGAAAACGTTTTCAACTAACCTTCCCAACCTAACCTAACTTTCGAATCGGAAATGAAAAGTGCTTACTAATTCACTGACTTCTCTTACAGATAAAAAAAAGTCGTGAAAGAACTTCACGGGCAAAAGCTAACATGGAGACAGACAGTTTGGAAATATCAAGTTTAATTTCTTTAGGAACAAATGCCAACCTGAATAGAGAGATATTGAGGAAAGCAACTACTTTTTCAGAGGGACAACTGTATTGTAGCCAGGAGAAACAACTTGATTATGACCATAAACAACAGTTTAATAATTTGGAAGAACTGAGGGAAAAACGCGAAAGAGACGGGTTACAAAATGTGGAGCGGAATGTATTCGTTAGTTAGAATTGGTTCAGTTTTTGGTCCGATAAGCAACTCCAGTTGCGCTTCGGGTATAAAGTTGGTTGTATGGCAGACTAACGTTAAAAATTAGTATATTTTTAGTTACCTGACAACCAAGGTCGCGTTGACGACTTGTATACTCCTACGCCATATTGGAAGTGTAATTCTATTTGGAAACAAGGTCGGCCATTAAAACTTGGGATGTAAAACAAACATTTACAAAGGATTACAAAGGATTCAGTTCACGCTTGAATCGATATCAACATTGAAAATTGTTTATGAAAATATATATTTCTTAAATGAAGCGAAGTAGTATAAAAGTGTATAAATTCTCTTTATTGCAAAGCGCTTTCGACTTTCGTCATCTTGCTTCTTGAAAGTAAATACTCAGTTGAGAGTACCGAAACTGAATTTAAAAAAGAGGTTATGAAATTTGGAAAATTACGAAAATTAGGTGAATACTTACATGTCAGGCCACAGGAAGTTTCGAAATATGTAAAAAACATTGTTTAAAATTACAATATCATGTTATACTGCATAAGAACTAACGAAAAGCATGTTAGAACTCAGACCATGTGGCTTTTGTAAAAGCGATGAGGAAGGACAAGACAGAATGTGTCAAGTTAAATGTCGAAAGTCAAAGTGAAAATACCAGTACCAACTTGAAGAGTGGTCTGGTAAATATTAATATGAAAGTATTACCAACGTTAATTATTTATATTTAATCCTCTGATGGAGAGGAAGGAAATCTCTGTCCAAGTTTACTTGCGTATTCAAATAGAGCTGATTTTTAGTAAGTTCTTATATATTTCTTATTCTTGACATTTGAAAACTTCGCAACAGATTGAAAGCCCACGTGTTTTTTAGCATGAAACAATGATATATTTGACAGTAAAATATAATGCGTTGGCAATTTCTGTTTCGTAATCGTTATTTTTCCGTAATATTGAGCATGAAATATTTCGATATTAACTTGCGGTAGTAGTTGCCAGAAAGTTTTTTCTTAGTGTCCATTTTGGCCATCAGTAATTATTTGGTTGATAAATCAACTATTTTCTGAACACCATAGAAAATACACTGGATTTGCAGCTTGAGAGGGCGCTGGTGTGCATCAGTTGTTCTTAAGTAAATTCAGCAACGTTTAGAAAACGACCAACTGCTACCTACAGTTGCTACAGAAACGTTGTAAAAACCCAAAAATTATTGACCAAATTGGTGTAAAACAGGATTGTGACAACGTTGTGTTGACGTCGGCAACGCAACTTCTGTTTGGTTGCAAAACTTTTTCGAACACGTTGCCGCAACGTTGAATTGCTACTTGGGCAGTGTCTCCAGATGGCACTCGAGTGACAAATAACAATCAGGTGTTTTGTACAAGTCTAGATAAATTTAAAATGTCGTCACGAAAGTGTAAATAATATATATATATATATATATATAATAAATATATATATAAATATATAATAAAATAGTAAGCGATATCGTCGTAGTATTTGGAGATAACAGCATTAAACTTAGTATCTTGTATTTCTTATGATCATCCCTAACCGATCATTCAATGAAATACAGGGGGTCCTATTTAAAAAAATGAACTTCTAAGTCTCTGCCCTATTTTTTGAGACACTCTGTAGAAATGATATTTAAACAAATCAAAGATATCAAATGAACAACTTATGTATCCAACATTTTTTTTAATATGTAAAATAAAGAAGTTAAACGAGGGCGACTAGCTTTTGGTCTTCATTACTATGCAGTATAGTTGTTAATGTATTGAATAGTTATAAAAAATTACTAATCTATATGTATGTACTCTTCTATGAGAAGGTGGGCACTCAATCACACCTTCGAGATCATATTATTAAGTTTTATTTTATAAATGTTATTTATACGGGTGTCCACGGAAACTGGCTCACCCCTATAACTTTTTTGGTTTTGCAGATATTGAAATGAAATTTGGAGGATATGTATGAGAAATAAAACTGCATTTTTTGACAAGTGACTCAGATTCATGCAACTTCTGGTATCAACGAAAGTGATACAAACTTTCTATTTTTAAATGAGACACTCGGTATATTTTCACATATTTTTTGTCTCCTTTTGTCTCCTCATGACAATGTAAATACAACCATGTATCACTACTTGTTACTATTTTATTTTTATTTTTATATTTAATTTTTGATGTAGAGGGCTATGTATACGTTCAAATTATTAATTTTAGTCCTGAAATAGGTAATGGAAAAAATACAACTTTACGGTTTTCGGTTAAGATGCATCTGCTGTCTAAAATTTAATATTTGATTTACTCCTACTATTTATTTGCAAACGACAACCTAGTGGATCATCGGGTCAGAAAATAAATTGGTGGATTTTTATACGACATAAAACTGCATTTTTTGACAAGTAACTCAGTTTCAGCAAGTTCAACATTTTTGTGGAATATTGTTTTCCATTGAAATATTTCTACTTTGTACAGTTGTATTCAATGAAGTCTTGTAGAACGATTGTATGCTGTCTTAAAACTTCAAAGTTCGAAAAATAATCTAACATGTGATCATAAAAATATTTGGAATATACACTTAGGAAATGTCCAAGCCAGCCAGAAGTGGCCGGACAGTTGTGCTGATCATTAAAATCGTAATGATTCATTAGAATTCACTTCCATCATTACTTACATAAGATATAAGTAAAATATACCGTTTTCGCAAGAGAATCAATCAACAAAAAAAATTTATTAAAACTGTATCTGATGAACTGCAATCACATGGATTTTTGTGCAAACAAGCTTCCAAAAACGCTGATGTATTGATTACAAATGTTGCAATTGAATTAGCAGAACATGACGATCAAACTGTCGTGTTCGTAGGTCAAGATATAGATTTGCTAGTACTTTTGCATCAACTAAATTCAAATGGGTTCAGTATTTTTTTCCACAAATCAGGCTCCAGCAATGGAAATGATCTATTTTATAGATCTAATTGTTTCAATCACGAATCTTACAAAAATTTAATAGCACATCTTCACTCTAATACTACCTACTTCTGGTTTTGCTGGAAAAGGAAAAAAAACAATAATAAAATCGTTATTGAGTATTACAAAATTTATAAAGCCTCGTTAGTATTTTTCAAACTAAAAATGCAGACCCCATCTCCATAGCACAAAATGGATCTCAATTGACAGCTGGTACTTACAAAAGTAAAAATATTATATTGAAGTATGAGTGGATGAAAAGGTCTTTCAAACATAAAAGTTATGAGCCAGACGATTTTTGATCTTTCAATTGGTTGTTCAACAAAAAAGTCGTTAAGCTTACAGGCTATAGTTTTTAGATCTGCCACAATACTGCGAAACAAGCAGTTCCTTTGTTTGAAATATATATATACAGTGTGTCCATAAAGTAACCCCCCCTGTTAACTTTTGAACGAATTGTAATTTTCGGATGAAGTTTTTTTTGGTGGAAGGGCAGTTCATAAGCTACTTTTGCCACTTTGAAATAATTTTTTGAACGGCATAGGGGGTCGAGTGATATCTCATTCTCTATACTTCCCGAAAATTTCGAACAAAAATATCCGTACAAAAGAAAATGGCGGTATATAATGTAAGAACTCTCTTAGAGTAGCCCCTCCCCTGTTAATTTTTGAAAGGATTGGAATTCTCTTTTCAATTTTTTTTTGTTGAATGGTGGTTCATAAGCTTCTTTTGTTTTCAAATCTCAAGTGCACAAAACCGCTCCAGGAACGATAAATGAATTCATCTTATTTTCACCCAAAAAACCTATACTGAAAGTTTGGCGGTTTAACCCTGGGTCACCCTGTATATATAAATATTAATATTGTTGGGATGAACTTCTACCTAGTAGAGGGTCTGATCCATTAGATAGCCAATTGGTGTTGGCGAGATGCTCTAGATTTCATAATTTTTATTAATTCAGAAGTATTTGCACAGTGCTGAGGAAATCCATATAGTTCGAAACAGCTGTCCACTGTTTGACGTTTTGGTGAGTAAGTGTTACGAAATAATGCGTGAAAAGAAACACATGAGAAACTTATTTGAACTTTGGATTGGCCAGAATAACAAAATTGTTGCCTGCCTGCCGATGAGTAGAAAAATTTCTAACTTTGGATCGTTTCAAATTATTATGAATGTGAGAGAGAATTTATTGACCGCAGAAAAAATTTTCTTTATCCCATTATTGGGCTTATGGATAAAATAATAGGCGACATCTCGGTAGTCTTTGGAGATAACAGCATCAAATTTGGTATTGTTGGATTTCTTATGAACATCCCTAACCGATCATGCAATGATAAACAGGGTGTCCCGATTAAAACATAAACTTCTAAGTTGCAGCGCTTTTTTGAGACAATCTGTATAAACTAAACTCAAACCATTAAAGAGATCGAATGAAACCCTACAACATACGTTTCCAACATTTTTTTGTAATATGTAAAATAGAGAAGTTACGGGGGGCACAGTAAAAAGTGGATGGGAAAATACATGCCAAAATGTAATATTATACATACTCTTCCTAGTATTATGACTTCACTGCACAAGTAATTTAAAAGTTTAATGTAAAATCAGGTAAACGTCGTTCATATCTCCTCTGTTTTACGGTGAGCATGTAGTTCAATGCTTTATTACATGTAATTTCCTATGGTTTACATGATGACTTTAGATTTACAGAGGAATGACTTCAATCTACATAATATACCAGGTAGTATGTGAATTCTATTTTAGTTAAATGTAATTTTCCATGACGGTGAGCTGTCGCTATGCACACCTGCCGGCGGCATTCGGCCTCATCCTAATTCTCATTCAGAGTTCATGATGGTAGGGTGAACATCGTTCGGCATCTGGAGTAGGTAGATAATTTATAGAAACAAACGGCCTATATTTTGTATTATGTATAAGTGAGTAAGTGGGTGCCAAATGGTCATCGGATTATATATCAGGTGAGTGGATATTGACGAAAAAAAAAAAGCATTCTATCACAGTTCATTCCATAATATTAGAAATTGTATAGGGCAATGATCCGAAAATCAAAATAAAGTGTACCGTTGGACATGTATAATTCTTTCAGTAAATATATATCTACAAAATTGTAAAGGTAGAACTTCTACAATATAATATGTGCAGGTGCAGAGTCAAGCTACAGGTTGAAAATGAAAAAAAAAAAGTATCCTCAACTGTGAAAAATGTTCGGAAGCCTACATCGCCACGTATGCTTTATATTTCATATTAAACTTTCAGTCATTGTGTTAAATTATTGTTTTTGTTACCACATTTCAATGGTTTGAGAGTTTTTGTTATTTCCCTTCAATGTATATATCAATATATTATAATGTTATGATAAAAACAGTATTTTTGTTACATTTTTATCTCTGCAGATACCTCCCGAGTTCTATTTGGTAATTATGAGCCTATAATCATCGAAGAATATGTGAAAAACCACATTAGAAGTATGTAAAAATGCATTATAAACCAAGTTTAACATACAACAAAAACTAAATTTTTCCTCGCAAATACCCATATATACGTACTAAAGCATTCTATATGTTACTTGGCACTCATTAAATATAATGGACAAAACACCTAAACAGACAAGTAGAAATCACCATTAAATCTGGAATAATGAAGAAAATTACCTTAATATACAAGTATTAATTCATGGAATAAACTGGGAATTCACATTTGAAGTCAAGTTATGACTTTACATTATAGTACATGAGATATAGTCCGGTGGCAGGGTGGGTTTTCGTAGCCGATGAAGCGCGACGGGATCACCCAAGTTATTCATATGTATTTTGACCCGCTGAATCCCAATTTCGAGGGTGATAAGCCGTGAAATTATCCGGAAAATTTTTATGGATTATTTTCCGAGGGAAATTAAAAAATCCATTTTTTTCAAAAACAAATGATGTCATAATATTTTGCATAAAATTCTCTACAAAAAAGGTATCCACAAAGTTTTCTTGAAAATGCACCGTTTTCCAGTAAAACGTGCTCGAAATTCGAAATAATGCGATTTTCTCAATTTTCGGTGCTCTCTCATTCAGTCACATAATGATATTTTCAGGATAACCTGTTCCCAAATTATTCATATATATCTCAACTATTAATAACAGAAGAGACATTCTTGAAAAAGTCATTCGTGTGGATTTTCTGGCACTGAATTTCCCAATACTACCTTGCATGGAACCGGCATTTTTTTATTCGCGAAGCTCACGCAGTGGACGAATTCCTTATAGTGTCACAATCAAAACGGGTTCAGCACATAATTTTTCATGATCAATTTTCTGTGCTCTCTCATTCAGTCACATAATGATATTTTCACACGAATCTACACGAATGATTTTTTCAAGAATGTCTCTTTTGTCATTCATAGTCAAGACATATTTGAATAATTTGGGAAAAGGTGATCCTGAAAATATCATTATGTGACGGAATGAGAGGGCACAGAAAATTGAGAAAATCGCATTTTTTCGAATTTCGAGCACATTTTACTCGAAATCATTTTTGTAGAGAATTTCATGGAGTATATTAAAGCGTTTTTTTTTTGTGAAAAAATGGGTTTTTGGATTTTCCTCGGAAAATTCTTTTACTTTTAAGCAACATTTTTCGTTTTTCCGCTACTGAAATGCTTTGTGATCATGAAAAAATATGTGCTGAACCCGTTTTCATTGACACTAAAGGAAATTTATCGACTACGTGAGCTTTGCGAATAAAAAAATGCCGCTTACATGCAAGATAAAAGTATTGCTAAATTCAGTGCCGGAAAATCCACACGAATGACTTTTTCAAGGATGTCTCTTATGTTATTTATAGTCGAGATATATATGAATAATTTGGGAAAAGGTGATCCTGAAAATATCATTATGTGACTGAGTGCTGAGAGAGCACTGAAAATTGAGAAAATCGCATTTTTTCGAATTAAGAGCACGTTTTACTGGAAAACGGTGCATTTTCAAGAAAACTTTATCGATACCTTTTTTGTAGAGAATTTTATGCAGAATATTATGATTCCATATGTTTTTGAAAAAAATGGATTTTTCGATTTCCCTCGGAAAATCGTCCATAAAAATTTTCCGGGTACTTTCACGGCTTATCATCTTCAAAGTAAGATTCAGCGGGTCAAAATACATAAGAATAACTTGGGTGATCTCGTCGAGCTTCATCGGCTACGAAAACCCTCTTTGCCACCGGACTAATATGTAAGTTCACATGTAAATACATGGCAACGCATTACCAATATGGAATCATGTAATCTGATGGAAATTATTTTTACTGTATATTTTTTTTGGTGTTTCGGCATCGACTCCTATGTTCATTAGCCACATGAATTTTCTATCATTCCCAAAAGATTGAATATGCAGGACGCAGTTATAAATTGATTGTTCAGCTAGTCGACGATGCTATGGTACGTCGGGTATAGATTATTTTAGTGAAGAAGACACTAGTTCTCATGTTTTAAAAGCTAGAAGTCGTGAATTATGTGGTAAAACCACACATTCTAAGCACAATTTTTATTGCTGCTTATTTCGCGAAAGTATCGGACAGTATCGGAAAGTTTTCATCTTGGGTATGGTGGTTTTATGAGAGCGTGAAGCAGAGCCGGCCTTAAGGGTGGCCAAGCGGGGCGCCGGCAACGGCAACGGGCAACGGGCCTCGCGCCTCCAGAGGCCTCGCGCTACCGAAGGTTTCGTTAATAAAATCATACTAAATAGAATTTTTAAAAAACTTTTACACGTTATGAATTTTCTGCTACTACTGAAATTTTGATTAAGAATGGCGCCTCTTTGTGCACTCTTCAGAAATTTCAATTTCTAGTTAATGCTCGCAACGCCTGCTTTTCTTTAACAGAAGGAACCAAGCTCCTGTTACAGTTGCTAGTGCGGAAAGGTCATTTTCTCGTCTGAAGTTAATCAAGACCTACTTACGCACATCCATGTCTCAAGATCGTTTAAGTTCATTAGCCACATTAACGATAGAGTCTGATATAAGTGCGAGGCTGGAGTGTGATGCCATTATAGATGAATTTTCGAAAATTAAAGCTAGGTGGGTGATTTTTGCATAAGATCCCATGAGTTTCACATGTACAAATTCAAATTATTATTTTATTTTGAGTTTTGATGTTTCGTTTGAATATTCAGAGTTTTATTTTCATTTTTGTTATTGGTAGGTATATTGCGTAATATATTATATATTGTTTTGTTTAGATTTTGTTTCCTTTCTCATATCATTTTATCTAGTATTGATTATTATATTGTCAAAACATTCAAAAGTACTTTTCTCGCCAAATAAATTATTGATTTAAATTACGTGTTTTATATTTTGAACATATATTTAGTAGGCACGCCATTCGAGAGGTAGTAAGGGGAAGGTGAATAAATGAGAACTTTGAGTAGGCATTTCTTCAAAGGATAAAAATATCAATTTATTGATAAATAAAATATATAAGGGCCTCGCACAACAAGTTGGCCCCAGGCCTCGCGCTCACTAAGGCCGGCTCTGGCTCTGGCTCTGGCGAAGAATAGCTTGCTATAATGTTGAGAGAGCATAAAAATTTCTCCTCTGCTCACTCGAGGAAGGGATATCGACTGAGCTGTTAATTCGTCGGGCGAGGCAACAGGAGAGGTGCGCAGTAGTGCGTCTCTCTTATTTATGTAGTATTATCATATCATTGCGTTCCTTGTTGCTCGCGTAGATTTCTGTCTATACCCCAGATGAAAACTTTCCGATACTGTATAGTTGCCAGTCAACCCAAGAATCGGCAAAGCTGAGTTTCTGCTAGCCGTAATATGTGTTTGGTAAAACCCCCCTTGAGTCCTCATTCGAGATTGAAAACAAAAATCCAAAGGCAACGTGCAGAGTTGACTTTTCTACTTTCTGTACTTTTTTGACACTGACAAGTAGACTTCAGTAATTTTGAAATGATTCTCCTAAAAATTTTCATTATATGCGCCTTATACAACCCATTTTCTGCTGCCTATGTTTATCCTATGATTTGTGAACGATGCGGTGTAAAAAGTGAATCTTTATTTACGAAATCTACGAGTGAGGATGAAAATGAATTCTTCATCGACATTCTAACAAATATCGCAATTCCCATAACAAATGGACTTTGCAATCTTTGGATTAATTTTCTCGAAGTCTATGACTGTGTCGCAAGTAAATACTTCAATAAAGAAGCGGATGTCGGAAATGCCAGGAACCCGAACATGAAGCAGCGAATGTTTTCCTGGATTGGAGTTCCAATCGAAGAAGAGCCTAAGGTGAAATGTTCTTATTACTCAATTGCTATCGTGAGCGGCTCATTGATACTCATATTAGGCTTGTTATATTTGACCAAGAAATTGATGGACTTTTTCAGATATGATGAGTTCTTAGAAGTACACCCCCCTGCCACATACATAAAAAAGTTTAGAATATGTAGTTGCAAATTAAACGATAAAATATATGAGGGAGTTTCATTGATATTGTTGAATATTTGGATTCCGTTTAGCATAATGGTCTTGATAATGTTGTATTGTCCAATTGTTGTATACGGTAAAACGTGTTAAAAACTCCATTCAATATGACCGCGAGGAATTTGATATCCACCACGACTTTGAAGTGAAAACGGGAAGATCTATTGGGATATGGTATTGGATTTTATTCACGAAGTTCGCGTGTTAAGGCGAGCCTTAAACTTTATGACGGAATTCAATCAGGTTTTCTGAGAAATTACTAATGAAATTTTTTGTGGGGAATTGAATTATCTTTCACCTTGTTGAAATTGTTTCTTTCCGAAACAACAGCAAGAAAAATGTTGTATTGTCCAATTGTTGTATACGGTAAAACGCGTTAAAAACTCCATTCTATATGACTGCGAGGAATTTGATATCCACCACGACTTTGAAGTGAAAACGGGAAGATCTATTGGGTTGTGGTATTGGATTTTATTCACGAAGTTCACGGGTTAAGGCGAGCCTTAAACTTTATAACGGAATTCAATCAGGTTTTCTGAAAAATTACTAATAAAATTTTTTGTGGAGAATTGAATTATCTTTCGCCTTGTTGAAATTGTTTCTTTTGAAAAATCTTATACTTTTCGAAACAACAGAAAGAAAAAAATATAATTTTTTTAAATAAAAATTCTTTTGGGTTTCACCCCTGATATTTTGGTTACAATTTTTTTTCTAACAATATATTATGTCAATAAGTTTCAAAGTGCTACGATTCATAATTCACTTGTGGCTTAATTTGTCTGTGGTTACTGTACTACATGGAAACCAAATATTTTTGCAATTACAGTTACATATTCTTTTAGGAGGCATCATAGACATATTATTATTCAATCAAATATATAGTTAACACAATACTCAAAAGGTGTAGGTAAAACATAAAAGATATATACATAGAATAATTGAAATCAAACCTTTCATTTGGTGAACGTTTTTCGGCAATTTCTTCTTCCATTCTTGATTAAGGCAACTGGAAAATCGTATTTAATGATTCCGGTAAACTTGCTACGTGTATAACTGAATTTTTGGGTATTTGATAACATTCGGACGAAATCTAATCTTATCGCTTATCTTCTGTTCATGAAAAGAGAGCATATCAACTGATTATTATTAATGGTAAGTATGAAATTTTTTTTTTCTACAACTATCAACAAAAGTCCACTTTTTTTGTGTGGTTTGTGTGCGTAAAGTATTACAATATTTCGCTATCAACATACGATTTCATTATTAAACGGAAAAGCGTAAAAAAAGTGCACTTTTTTAACGGCTGTTGCTAGGCAACCGACAGTTTCATGCAACAACAGTGACAGATCCGAATATTAACGAAATCCTGTCATAAAGCCAGTTCTCATTATCTTTGGCAACTAATAACCTATAAATATCTGAGATACAAATGTTTCACCAATAATATTCTTAGCATTCTTACTATTAAATAAGTATTATCAAAATTCTAAACCATCGCGGCGAATATATTCAAAATAATAGCATATACCTCTAAGGAACTATTGGACCTAATCTACACTAGGTAATCCCAGGTAGCTATGACTGTTTGGCCGTCAGAAACTAGTTGACAACAATAATTAATGAAATTTGTGAAATTTGGCATCTATCCAGATAACGAATTCTTGATAACTATAAAAAAATTTATTTAAGTAGAAATGAAAAGTGATGCAGATTGAACGGAGACAATCGTGGATAGTGCAAATATGAGATTTCCTTGACATAGTTCAAAGAAAGAAAAAGGTATTCGTTGCTTCACGAGCATTGTTTATTTATTTTGAATACAAATCTAAGAAAATGAAAAGTTACTTCGATGGACTAGTTATTCGAAAGTCAAGTCAACATTAATAATAATAATATTGACCTCGATGAATATGTTATTTTAATATTCCCTTCAAATTTTCCATTTTGCGTGATAGTGTGAAGAGAAAGGGATTTCGACTCTGTCGAAATTATTCGTTTTATTTGTTTGAAACTCAACTCTCCGGCATACTGTTCGAACTTCGTTCGAATAATGAATCAATAAAAATATGCCAAATTCATTTCATATTTGCAAAAAAATATGAATTGGTAATTTTTTTGTGACAGTTGTAGAAAAAATACTGTATGAAACTCGTGAGTAAAGTTTTTTTACTTGTAGGAATTGCCGCACTCCGTCTACGGCGTCGTGCGTCAACATTTCCTACTCGTAAAAAAAGTATCACTTCACTCACTTGATACATAAATTACTATTGTTGGCATTATTTGAATCTTTCTTGGTCAACTGTTAACAAAATAATAATTTCAAACAAGTGCACTAAAATATTCAAGTAATTAAATAAGTATTCATAATATCATTGGTAATACCAAGTCGTTTTGTTGCTGATAATAATATTGTGAAACCTTTTCAATCTATATTGCTAATTCCGGAAAATAACTGAAATGAGGTCGTTTATGAATGTTATTTTTTTTGAAATTCACAGTCAAATACCTAATTCTAAACGGAATAATAACTAATAATTCATAGTATTTTGTTCTTGCCACCACCCGGATACATATACCCCATTATAACTATTGGTGTTGTTGGTGCGATTATTGTTGTAGGTGTTGTTGTTGTTGTCATTTCCACCAACCGGCTGCCACCTTACGAGCAACCTCAGAAGTCCTCGAGCTAGGGAAGTTGCAGCCCTTACACTTTCAGAAACATCGTTTTGCCCACTATAAGTACCTCATATTCCCGCAGTAGGTACAAATTTTGTACCCATCGGCCACCACTGACTTTTTTTCAAGTGAACAATTTACCTGGCAGAGTTTTCTCTGTGCGTACTAACTTAGCAAGCTGGAACACTACCTGCGCGTAACCAAGAGCCATATGATGTAATACTTTAATTTTCTGATTGAAACTTACATTCGGAATATTCCCTACAAAACTAAAATATTTTTTCAGATAGTTGTTACAATTTAAATTTTTTTGTCTGCGTACACTAAGTGATTGTACCTCGTAGTAGGAGCACTAGTGTGTAGTGGCAGTCTGGTTTGGTACTTTGACGAGTAAACAGTTTTTCGATTTCAATTGAGTATGAAAAGATGAAATTGTCCAGGACGGATTATCGTAAGTTCTGCAAGAAGCAAAACTCGAGGGATGCTGCTACATTCCTTTGTTTTATAATGATGATGAATATACTCACGAGTGTTAATGAGGGAGTGTTATTATTATTATATTACCCATAACTTTGTACAGAATACTCGGAGCCTAGCGATGGTGTGCCCCCGCCCATAATTTCTAGAACCACTACTGGGATTCAAGCTTCATGAAGTCGAAAGAATCACCCTCATACTAGTTTCTTAGTTGTTGCCTTTCATAGGACAACAATAAAGTCAGTCATCCGTGTCCCAGCCAACTGAATCATTGGGCTTGGTGATTCAGGACGAGTAAAAGTACGTTTCCTGACGCCAGTATACCCATTTCCTATGAAGTGTTAGTCGCGAGTGATCTGTTGTCAAAAAAGTACCATTTTCTAAGTTGAACATGTATGAGAACAAAAAAAAATTCAGTGAATTTGCTATTAGAAGAAATTGAGGACGAAGAAATTCTACAAGCATGTCCAAAGAAAAAACTTCTGCAATCTCCTCCCAAGCTGAATCTTTTATTCTCTGATCCTTATAGGTTGGTAGTTTTAAATCGTACAGGCAAGGGTATTTGCCAACACATTCGACCATAATTTCATTTTTCTCTGCAGAAAATAAAACTTTCGACATCGTACAGGCACGACTTTAACAACCGCGGCTGACGCTTGACTGCCTCGAGAGGGGTAGAACCGCGGCGTCTGTAGGCGCCAACGGTTTACGGTTGCGTCTGACGCTCGAAGAGAAACGGAAGAGAAACGAATGAACAAATTGTCACAAGTGCTTCTTGCTTTACTTACGAGGAGATACGGCTAACACTCTCTAAGTCGTGACTTCAACTCGAGACAAATGTATTAATTACCAAGTTTGATAAGTCATTTGGCTAGGACACGACTAACTCAAATGTTTCTATCGACTATTCTGGAACGTTGTATAAATATTCGTCACATGTAGCCCAGATAACACAAAGCCCTCCTGAGTACGTCCACAGGATATAAATCTAAGACATTCAAGACGTCCCGAAGACGTCCATTACTGGACATAAGACGTCCTTAGGATGTTCTGGGGACATCCGATTTTACAAATTGGAACGTTCTGGGGACGTTCATTATATGTCCCTGTAAGGTCTTACATGGACGTCCCTTGGACATCCTAAGGATGTTTTTAGGATATCAATTTTCAAGGTTTTCTATAACCCATGATCCTAGTCAATAGAAAGTGACATACCAACTAGAAAAAGTGAAAAAGATAATGATGGAAAGTGATTTTCGAAAAAACATTTATAAATTATTTTAAATTCTGACACAAACATTTACATCAATTACAAAACATAATACCTATAGAACAGTATAGAAGTCACGGCTCACAACAGCAACAAATACGTGATATTATATTTTCTCAGATCATCGTATTCTTTTGATTGTAAAAGTAACTTCAAATTCCGCCACAACCAGAAATTATGTTTATATGTTAGGTTAGGACACCACAAGGCATGAGATAAGACACAGCACAGGACCACAAATGGAACAAATCAAAGACTTCAAGATGCACTCAGTCACAGGTTTGAAATAAAAGTCTATTTTTGGAAAAAATAATTGGAGAATTGTTAGAAAAATGATAAACTATCAGAAAAGAGTGTATTTAAGTCGCCATCCCAACGACTCGAGACTGTGAACTCAATGAAATATGGACGACAATAAAAGGAACGCAATAGGCGCTCTGTGATTGGTCACTGCAATGGCGGGAAGTTTAAACGAAAAGATAAGATAGAGGCACATTGAGTTGGAAATGCGTGAATTACTAGCAAACCTAACCTGACCTGACTAACCTAGCGCGAACAAAATAACCGTGCAAAATTGATAACGATATAACGACTATTCATCTAATACTGGTGACAACTGGAGAAACTCACTGAGCTAAATAAGCTCAGTGGAAAATGTATGAAATGAAATTAAACAAAAACACGTTTTAAATTTTTGAAAAAGGCACAAGACACGAAAATAATGTAAGTCGGTAATATGAATTTGGCCTCAGTTTGGACTTCCTGGGGATATTCGCATCGGACGTTCCGAGTCGTACGTCCCCAGGATGTCCATATTAGGTTCTGGGACGTTCGGACCTAATTGGACATCCTCGGGACGTCCAGTGCTATCTGGGAGTTCAATGTCCTTCGTGATATCAGCCTGTCAATTAGTTGTCTTCTGTCAGATATTTTCCTCATATTTCTCACTTTGTGGAAATGTTCAAAGAAACGGATATTTTGACATTGTCGAAATCGTTTCCTTTCATGGCCTTGGTGACGCATAAGTGAAGCTCTCGCTTAGTAATTAATTCAATGTTCGTGGGTTAGATACTCCCGTACTAATTGACTGTTCGTTTTTGATGTATCTATGGGTTCAGCGCAAATTCCACTATTCTACGTCAAAACTTATGGATATTATAGGGTTTTTTTCATGAGAAGTGGGATACATTTTTTTTTTTTCAGACCTGAATCTAGGAACAAAGTGGATTAGTAGTGGAATGGTTATTCTGCTCACGAATCCAATTGGATTTGCGACCCATTTTACCCTCTAATATGATTTTTTGAAATGTCGTTGGTTACATCGCTTCCGGCGTGCAGTGTATCTCACTAGAAATCATGCAGCTAAGGTCATTTCATACTTTTTGGGTATATTTATCGATTCTAAAAAATTCAGAATTCTACTTCGAAGATTAGAAGTGACGCGGGAATGTTTCCATGAGAAGCAGATAAGTGAGACAAATTCTAGAAAAACTTCTCTTCCTTCAAAAAAATTAATACTTCCATCAAGTTAGAGTTATTTCTCCAAAATGTTTTTTTTCAAAATCTACTTTATAGCGGTTCTTCTTCAAATTATCAGTTTTCTGTAAATTACAGTATCAATAATCATTATTTTTGTAATGAAACGAACCATTTCGACAGAATAGAAATACTCTTCCCGCACATTCTCACAAAGTAGAAAATATGAGGACAATATACAGGGTGATCCAGGGTTAAACCGCCAAACGTTTAGAATAGATTTTTTAAGTAAAAATAAGATGTTTTCTTCATATAAGCATATGTCCCAACTTGCTTTGTTTTCGAGATACAGAGTGTCGAAGTTTTCATAAAAAATCAGTTTTTAATTCATTACTCAAAAACCTTTTGGTTGATTTTAATAAAACTCAGTATGCTTATTTGCGGTGATGGAATGCTCATTTTAATGTACCTGGAATTTGAAAAAAAAAGATTTTTTTTTTAACTTTGGCACCCTGTATCTTGAGAACGAATCGAGTTTTGACACATGCTTACATGAAAAAAAATCTTATTTTCACGTAAAAAAACGATACTGAACGTTTGGCGGTTCAACCCTGGGTCACCCTGTATATGTGACTTTCCCTTACGGATATTAAATTACATGATATATCTGTTTGTGAAATGTCCCTCAAAGAAGACACCATTTCACAAGTCTCTCGAGAACATCTGAGGGTTGCTCGTAAAGGTGCAGCCGGTTGACGGAATCACCAATATTTTTCAACAACTCATGTTTTACTCTTCGGCAAAATTCTCGGACTTTGTCCGAATACTCCAACATGGTTTCGTATGAACAACGGACATGGATAGCTTCCAATCTACTGGCAAATGCGGATTCAGATTAACAGGGGGCTAACCCTATTAGTCGCTATTAGTGAAACAAGGAGCAGGAGAATTCAAAATACTCGGAGCTCGCTCAGTGAATTCGAGATTTTTTTTCACCATCTGAATTCAAAAGGTTGGATCTAGGCATCTCTCGGAGTACTTTTTCAATTTTTGTTAAAAATGACCTTGAAATAAATTACAAAAATTTGACCAGATTCACTATTTTTTATCTCACTAGGTAATTTTTTTTTCAAAAAAGTACCCTGAGAGGTGCCTGTCTAATACATTTAGCTTTCTTGTCACAAAAATTTGCAAGAGTTCATCCAAAATTGCACCGTCAAAGTGATTTTGGCTGAACCCCTGCATACTCAATATTGGATCACTTTTCTTCACTGATTCGAGTGCCCTTGCATAAATATGTACTTTTACATGGATGTTTGAATGGATTGTTGTTTCATTCATTAAATTTGGAAATAATACTGAAGCTATTCACGAAATTTCAGCACAGGAGATGAAACCAACATAAGTTGTAAATGGGATTATTGAAGTTTAGAATATGTCGAATGAATAACTACTGAAATTGGTGATACTGAAATTGATGACTATTGGTTGTATTTACACACGAAAATTTATTCGCCAATTCTGTTGTTAGTTTATCAGATATACCAACATAATGACATGAAATGGTTCAACCCAAGAACATCATCATAACAGTCCGAAAGTTACTAGAAATTGCCTTAAAATTCATGAATTATTATATATATTTTAGGTGGTGTATAAACCCAACTTTATATCGTCCACCGCTCTCATTTCCTACCTATTTATTCATCAGCTTGTCAAAATTCCGCCTGGGATAATTTTAGTTAGTGATATTTTATTTGGATTGTATGAAATAATGTGTCATCGTAGTACTCCACATAATATTTTTTTGATAATAAAAAAAAATAGATAGAAAAGCAGAAGTTATCCCTACTTAGGTAGGGAGTTCGGCTGAATCTCGTCTCGGGTTTTTCTTTAATTATTTTTGTTCTCTTACATGTCTCCATATTCCAAATAAACAAGAACTTCATTAATAAATTAATTAAAAAATTAAATTTGTTTTTTTTTTATTACTTGATATTATTCAGCATTATTTCCGTGTTACTGTACTATTTTGAGCAAGTTTAGTTGTTAAAAAAGTATAAAACAACTTTGCACCAAAAATTTTGAAGTTTACTTCATTTCAAAAGCAAAATTACCACAGGTAACCTAATATTTTGGCAGTTTGTAATATTTTTGATGAACCGTTGTATACTTGACGTCGTTTAAATGAACAGTGCTCTATTTCGTGCCAAAAATTATTTAATTTTCTGCCAACTCATTATGATTTATAAGGCACCAATCCGACCAGTCTTGGGTTTCAATATTTGGAGAGAAGCACCCAAACACATATTGAAACTCTCGTCGGTGATACTCCGTTCACAAGCTCGCTCGCTCTGGAACACCGGAGACAAAGTTGACGATCTGTCTGTTTTATACATATTTTTATGGACGATGCCCTTCCGAAATATCATTAATTGTTCCACCGTTAGCGGTCCCATCGAGCTCAGTCCTCACATCCATATGCCGTTACTTTGGAGACAAGTCGATCGTTTGTTTTTATTCATCGTTAAAAAAATATAGGCCATTCAGGGGTAAAAATTTGTCTACTCCCTATAACATGGATTTTCATTATATATATTTCAAAATATAAAGATAATTATGGATCGCTGATTTAAAAAAAGATTTATACAGTGTTTCAGAACACCCTAAAACCCCCAAATCTCAGTGATAATTCATTAAAATATATAGGGTGTCATCTGTAACTAACAACATTTTTTATTTGTTATTCATCCGCAATGTTTGATAGTTTTCGATTTTTTTCCTTGGTCACGAAGTACCTGAAAATATTCAAATAATGCTGTAGGGAATGTTCCAATATTACTTTTTCATGGCTACCTACGACCAAATTGAAAAGTGAAAAATTGGGAAAAATATACCATGGATTTTTTTATCGCGAAAATAACACCAAGTTCTATCCCAGAACACTCTGAAACCCCCAAATAGCAGTACTTAATTATTTAAAATATACAGGGTGTCACCTGTAACTGACATAGTATTGATTTTTATTCATCCGTAATGTTTGGTTGTTTTCGATTTTTTTCCATAATCACTAATTACTTAAGAATGTTCGAACAATATTGTAAAATATATTCAAATATTACTTTTTCATGGCTAGCTATGATCAGTCGAAAAGTGAAAAAGTGTGGAACACACATCAAGGACTTTTGTAGCACAAACGTAACAGCGGTTTCTGGTTCGGGAGACCCTAAAATCCCTAACACCCCAATTTTTGAATCATAAAAATATACAGGGTGTCATCTATAGCTGGCAGAATTGATAACGCTTATTTATTCGTAGCGTTTAGTTGATTTACAAAATTTCTTCTCGAGTCATAAAGTACCCAAAAACGTTCAATTGATGCTGTACAAAATACCAAATATTACTTTTTGATGCCTAGATATGATCAGTTGAAAGTTGAATTATAAAGGAAAACATACTGAAGATTCTTTTGTCTCCGAGCTAACACCAAAGTCTGGTTTAGAACACCATAAAGGCCCCGGATCCTTTTGTTCGAATCATGAAATTAGATAGGAAGTCATCTGTAAATGTTGTTTCCATTTACAACTCTAACTCTTTATTAAATAAATTTTGTTGCTAGTTTTACAGATGACATCTTGTATATTTTAATGATTTTAGTAATTAGATCTGAGTGATTTAGATTGTTACGAACCATAATTTGGTTTTGTGATGAAAACAAGCTCTGAAATGTTTCCCAGTTTTCCTATTTCTGAATATTATAAATAAAAATATAATCACGGGTATAATTATTTCTTTCACAAAACTAACACCGGATTCTCGTTCTCAACAAGCTTAACAAGATTTATGAATAAAAAGTGAGATATGTTACCATTTACAGGATGATATCCTGTATAATTTCATTACCCGGGCAACGAATTCTGGATATGTGGTAATAGAAGGATGTTTACCAACCACAATTTTTCAATTTTCAACTGGTCATATATAGCCATGGAAGTATAATATTTGGTTTTTTTTACACATTATCAATTAAATATTTTGGGTGCTTCTTGATTGGAAAAGAAATATTCAGAAACAATTCAACATTACGGATAAATAAAAGTTATCAAATTTGCTAGCTACAGATGATATCCTGTACATTTTTAGATTTAAGTATTGAGGTGGGGATTTCAGGGTGTTCTGATCCAGAAATGTTCGTGCTTAAAGTATCCTTAATGTATTTTCCCCATTTTTTCGTCTCTCAACTAGTCATAGCAAGTCATGAAAAAGTAATATTTGGTTATTATCTATAGCAGTAATTGAACATTTTAGTTACTTTGTTACTATAGAAAAAAATCAAAAACAACCAAAGATTACGGATGAAAACAAATTGAAAATGTTGCTAGTCTGTAAGACACCCTGTATATTTTAATGAGATCTGGGGGTTTAAGCATGTTCTGAACCAGAATCTGATGTTAGTTTCGAAGTAAAAAATCTTTTAGTATATTTTTCCCAGTTTTTCACTTTTCAACTGGTCATAGCAAGCCATGAAAAAGTAAAATTTGGGTATTTCTTATACTCAGCATCAATTGAACATGTTCAGGCCCTTTGTGACAAAAAAATCGAAAGCAACCGATCATTTCCGATGAATAAAAATTAATAATGTTGCTAGTAACAGATGCCACCCTGTATATTTTAATGAATAAAGCACTTAGATCTAGGGGTTTTAGGGTGTTCTGAAACAGAATCTGGTGTTATTTTTGCGATAAAAAAATGCCTAGTATGTTTTTCCCAATTTTTCACTTTTCAGTTGATCGTAGGTAGCCGTGGAAAATGGATATACGAATATTTCATCAATCTCAAGTTGGATATTTTTGGGTACTATATGTTATGAAAAATAACTTTTGATATCACTGTACTGTCAAGAAAATGCGAGGGTGTGGCTGCTCAAAGTGGGACACACTGTATATATTTTTTTACTTTACGTTGAAGAACTTTCAAAGACACTCAAACTTTCTTTGTGGACACAATGACCGTATTGAAATACATGTTGAAGTAAAGTTTGAACATAACTAGATTGAAATAAAGTTTTGTTTTAATTTTGTATTGGTCGTAGAAAAAATAATATATGCAACGATCATGTAATTGCTACTAACTCACGCGCACGAGATGAACGACAGTCGCACGAGATTTGCGACACTAGCCTACGTCGCGTTTCAACATGATCGTTACAGAATATACCTACTATTTATCCGGTATTGGGCCCTGGTTCTATAGGTATATGCAATGACTTCCAAAATAAAAAAAAAAAAACATTTATTGAATTGACACACATTTCTATGTTACCCTTTTACGTCTGATTGCGCTACTTATTTTTTACACATGAGGAAATTCAATTGCATTTTGTTATATCTCTAATGAAGACCCGAAAGATGGTTTTCTCATAATTTCAATGGTTTTTGCAGCGTTGCTATTTACTTACATGTCGATAAAAACGATAACATAAACACGATTTTTTAATCGTATTTTTTAATTATGATGTTTGCTTAAACCACACATATTTCATAAGTTATATCAATACCAATCAATATACGAAATATCGATCCCAATGAAGAAAACAAGAATTTTCATTTTTATTACCCATAATATACTTGAGTTCTTCCTTTTAGAGATTACTGGACAAATTAAATAAAATCAAGTCGGTCAGAGTAGTAAAAAGCGGCGAGCGTTTGAGTACCTATTTATATAGACAGCCTCGAAGCTTTCAAGGTTAAACTTAATATGAGTAATTTTTATTTTACACCGAAATGAGTTGAAGTGAGACACTATTGGATTTCTTTTATTTTGAGACTCCGCCCCCATCATTTGGAATTCTTACCTCGCTCTTTTACCCGCAGATTTACTTTGACCTCCTTAAGCCAAGTGAAGAAGACCAACACCAAACCAACCTTGACTTCACTGGATTAGCCAGGCGCCCAGACTACCTATATGATTACAAGAACATTTGCGATAGCTGCCATTAATTAGCCCTGTGAAATCTTCCATCATTCGAAAATATATAAAAATACGCCAGTATGTACGTGTAAATGTGAAGCAGTAATTTCTAATCCACATCTGATTTATTGCATCATTTCAGCTTCATGTAAAATTTAAGAACGATCCTGTTGGTAACTTGGAAGTCCGAACGCGCACTCTTGAAATCGAATATCGAAAATAGAGATAAAGTGCAGACGCAGTTCGAAGATGGGTGCATACATTTGTAAGGGTAAAAGAGGTTGGTTTCACTTATAAAGTTAGTAATCAGTACAATTTCGAACTTAATATTTTTCTTTTGAAACGAAAAAACGAACGATACTTTGATACTTGAAGAATTACAATACATTGCTAGCTAGTAGTGTGAAAATACCTCAACACCATCTCTATGTTATTTTCTAATTGTATTGCATGAAAAAATCTTCCTACTCTAATGAAGAACAAACGATACCTACAAAACGAATGATCAGAAATCTTTCCCAGAAAACCAAAGTCCCATTTAACTACTTCCTGTCCTTTCAGGATTTTAATCGAGCAAACAATATACAGTTGAAGGTGCACAAAAAGGTCTCAAAGTGGAAAGTTCTGGTGTAATTATTTTCAGTTTTTCATTGTATGTTTTTTGAGATGCTAAAACGAATCTAAAGTTGTCCGCAAAAATAATTTTACCGACGCTGTTTACACAAAAAGTGACCCAGTAGTAAAATCAAAATGGTAAAATTATCTACGATACTTTTAATACTTTTTTGTATGTCATATGGTTTACAGGCAAAAGAGTATTGAAGTTTTAGTGATATCAGTGATTTTTGGAAAGAAGGGAAAAAAACAACTGATTTATAGTTTTTATTTGATGTAGGTAAACATTATTTACAAGCTAATAAAAGACAGCAATTTATGCACAAATATGAATATTGCGACCCCTCTTAGACACATCAGATTCCATGGTTTCTTCAGGGCAGCCTTCCAGTTCCTTAATGAATGAAACACAAAATAATCATTGACTTAATTCAATAAATTTTAATCGAGCCCTCTCATGTACGGTTTTCATGTATACCAGCTTCAGGACCGCCTTCCAGTTCCTGTACACCTGAAACAAACAAGAAAAGGAAATGCAAATAATACTTAACTCATTTAGAGCTATAAAAACAGTATCTGATCAAAAACACAAATAAATTGTTGGAGTAAAATCAAGGTGCGAAAGAATTATTCATAGTTACCTTCAAGCAGGCCAGGGAACTCCGAATCATCCTCTGCTTCTTCTTCTATGTCTGCAACGGGTACGTTATTACAGTAGCTATTCTCACAGTTCAGGCACATACTGGAACTAACAAATAAGGCCTATTTTTTTGCATCCACATTTGGTATGGCAGGTCTTCTTGCACTTACAGAATATAAGTTTCAAACCTGCTTCTGGTGCTTGTGACTGTTGCGTTGGTCCTGGCTGCAGACCCCCTTTGGTTTTCCTCTCCAAGTTGAAAGCTTTTAGTGATTTTTTGATGATTTCTGATATTTGCCGATAAAATTTTCAGTGTATAACTCAAGATTCGTGTTCAGCACACCAAAAAACATGAAATAAACTAAAATAATCCATCAAAAACAATTTCATTAGAACTTTCCACTTTAAAACTACCGTTTGACTAGCTTAATAACGATAGTTTTTCGAAGATCTACAGGCAACTTGCTCGCCTGTAAAAACACTCGTTATCTTTGGATGTATCCATTTAGTCGGTAGTCTACTGGGCGACAATTTGAAAGCGTACATTGGACTATATCTTGTGAACGAAACAAATTTATTATGTGACTACTCAGCCTATTCATGTAGTTTCTCTCACTCAAAAGTCAACCTTCACGTTATTCATCATTGACAAGCCCCTGGAAAATGTTTTCCAACAACTGTAATAGTACATCATAAGTTTTATCGACTGAATAATAATAATAATGATTTCGGAAGGACATAGACTAAAGAATGGAAAAACATCCATCTCAAGAAGATAGTTCTTTCAAAATTTTCCACGCCGCAAGTATCGGCATAAATCAGGGAAGAACAATGTTGCTGATACAAATATGCTTACCGTTTCGATCTTACTCTACCTCTTTGAAGTAATGAAGAAGACATCTCAAGAAGATAGTTCTTTCAAAATTTTCCACGCCGCAAGTATCGGCATAAATCAGGGAAGAACAATGTTGCTGATACAAATATGCTTACCGTTTCGATCTTACTCTACCTCTTTGAAGTAATGAAGAAGACATCTCAAGAAGATAGTTCTTTCAAAATTTTCCACGCCGCAAGTATCGGCATAAATCAGGGAAGAACAATGTTGCTGATACAAATATGCTTACCGTTTCGATCTTACTCTACCTCTTTGAAGTAATGAAGAAGACATAGGAGGATGTGAGATTACTCAACGTAAAGACGCGCATGATAATGCACTCATCTAAGAGTTTTCACCCTGAATCCTCTATTCCTCGTTTATATCTTCCCCGGCAACGAGGAGGCCTAGGAGTTGACTTTGGATCCTCTTTTCTGCATGGTGCGTGAACATGAAGAAGCAGGGATTGGAGCTTTTTTCTTCGAAGTAGCACACGATTCTCGGACTCAATAGCTGCTCATCTTATAGTTCGGTATATTGGACATTAGTAAAAAGGGTCCGACTTCGAAGTTTTGCAGGAGGCTTCGTCAGCCTGAGAACAATGATCTTCTTACTCTTAGCTCTCTCAAAGAACTCTGCTTCTGCATACCCTTATGGGAATCTGGCAAAAGTTTTCCATTCACTACTGGCTGGGAAGCAACAAATTTCACAAAGACAGATTTTTCAGATCCATAGAATTGCAGTCCGATTACTTGCTAATGAGCATCCTATATCTACGAATACTCTCAAAAGATGGCTCGGTGCAAATGGACGGATAATTGAACAAATACGGCAAAAGATCGATGGATGTATCATGCACGACTCCAAGCAGTATAATCGTAACCTTCGGATGATCTGGATCACGAGAGCCAGGTAGCCGAGTGGTTAGGAGCGGTATTCTGGCTACCGGTCGTACGGGTTCGAAGCCCAACGACCGCAAATTTTTTTCTGATGGCCCAAGAAAGTGTTAGGAATCGCAGGGCTGTCGTTCGTAGTAACCGACGACACCCTAGACACGTTGGCAAGTTTTAAATCAATTCACGAAGAAATGACGATATTACTTGGATAAAGATCATTAACCGATAATGACAAACGGATTATATAATCCATTCTTCCGCAAAACATGCTAATGCTTATTCGTCGGCAAGTATCCAACAGGAAACAAATACTGTCCTTATGACCGTTGAATTATATCTGTTTGGTACTCAGAAAAATTCTCTATGAACTACTTTGCATGCTCTTTGAATACCTAACGATTGTATTTCAACGGTCGTAAGGGTCAGTAGTTGTTTTCTGTTGGATGATTGCCGAGGAATTACCCATTTTATAAGTTTTTTTTTGCGGAAACCTGTATTACATAATCTATTTTTCATTATTATGATTATGAACTTTATTCATTGAAATAATATAAGTACAACAAATGAATGCATTACAGATAATGAATAAAGAAATAATCGATACGTGATCAATCACTTGTTTTTTCTATATTAGCGGAATTCAAATATAAAAATATAAAAATAATCAAATGTATATGAACATGCTCAAAGATATAAAATGCACATAAAAATGGAAATGTTATCACATTATAAAATATGTAATAGCGGAATAGAAATAATATAAATATACATATACATGTAAATGCACATTCTCACACATTAAAATGCTAATCACAATATAAAATATTAAAACTAAGACTATCATTAAAATTGAAACACTAAAATATAAAAACTAGAATAGAGTGAAAATAAGAAACGAGTCAAATGATGAAGAACGGATCAACTATATTAATGCAGTATGTTTTTTAAGGTTTCGATTCTATCAGATCGATTATTAATTTTCTATCATTACTTACGATGTAATCTTTTCATTTTGTTTTGAAATTAGCTTTATTTCTTTCAGATCTTATAGTGTTCGGGACACTATCCTATAATGATTTTGTGATATAGGAGTGAGATCTTCGGGATATTGATCTCTACAATGAAAAAAAAAGATTTTTCAGGGACTTGAAAAAAACGATTTTTTCGCAAAAATCATCAAGTTCTTAAAGACCACTGAACTTTTTGACAAAAATAAAATATCTGCTCGCTTGTCATGAGAAATACTACATTCATGCCAATTTCTGTTATCGGAAAGTAACAAAAAAAAATAAAAAATAAAAACGAAAATATTGGTTTTTCGTATTTTGCTCGGCAGTTTTGATGTGAAAAATTTGTGAAATCAAAGTTGTAGATTTTTTAATTATTTACAACTTCGTGAAAAACCGATTTCACCCTCTTTTATCCCCCCCCCTACTCGACTGCAAGCATTCAGATGTTGAATTTTTGTCCCCACATTAGTTTAACCCTTTTCTACCCTTTACAACTTAGTTTACCCTGTACGGAATTTTTCAATAAAAAAAAGGTAATTTACCTGGTCAATCTACTCGTTAATTAAAGTAGAAATGAAATTGTAGAATTTTCAAATTATTCGAAATTTTCTGGAAATCATCAATGTTTCCAAGGCCATATATTCACTTTGAATATTTTACCAATATAATATATACAAAATGATATTGTACCAATATCGCTAAATATTTTGAGGCCAATATTGCTTCAACAATATTTTACTAATATTATTTGTATAATGTTCAAGTAATTTTGATTTTTGTTCGAAAATATGAATAGGATATTCATAAAATCTGTTGTGGAATAATCTGCGGCTGAAAGACAAACTGTAGTCGCTTTTTCCATCGTTCAAGATAACCTTTTGGGAGATATTCAAGTAATATTGTACCAATATCCCGAAATAATCATAATTTTTTCTCGCCAATATTTCGTTTGAATATTTTGCCAATATTTTTATAATATTTTACCAATATTATTCCAATGTAAGTGATACTGTACCAATATCGAAAGACATTTTGAGACCAATACCGCTTCGAGAATATAGACCAATATTATTTTCAAAATATTGGACCAATATTGCCGAACGTTCACATTTTTTTCACACCGATATTGTTATTCGAATATTTTGCCAATATTTTCATAATATTGTACCAATATGAGTGTGTTACTTGGGACGCGTTCATCGTAATTTGAATTTTGCAATAGACAATCAATCTATAGGTATCATTGATCACTGACGTACTACCTACAACCACTTATCAGTCATACACTCCGAACCCAATTCAATCCAATGAAACTCGGACCTGTGGCTTTCGAATTTTAATACTCGGGAAACCGCTGGTTGTACCTCTTAGAGAGTGGAAGCGAGAGATAACGGTGACGTCGGCGTTTTGCAGCGTGGCAGTCTCGTGGCAATTTCTTTCTGTTCATTCATTCAGTTTGTTTCTTGGGTTTGAGTAGTTTGGAATCATGTTTAGCTACAGATCTGTAATTTGTTTTATCGCTATGTTCGCCGCAATGGCGCGGAGTAATAAGGACCTAAAAATTGATGTGATATACAAACCAGATACTTGTGAAGTTAAATCGAAAATTGGGGACATGTTAACCATGCACTATACCGGTACTTTGACCGACGGTACCAAATTTGATTCCAGGTAAGTTCAATGACTTGTTTTCGGAATAGAAATCGGAAGAATAGTGTTGTTATTGGCCTAATTATTTTCAATATCTCGTCTATGTTACTTGATGACTAGGAACACTTTCGAGTAATTCGAGACGTTTTTGGACAGAAAGATTATACCTACCTATCTTGTACCTATCTACCTACCCAAGAAGATTTTTTTTACTTGATGAGTAAATAGCTAAGTTATTCTTCTTCAAAGGCATATATTTATATCGTCAAGCTCTTACCCGCTAAGCACAAGTATGTCCCCAAAACGTAGATAGCGAGAACATTCGATCAACACATATTATTGTATGTACCTACTGTGAATATCCAGATCAGGCAGAGTTCATGTCCTATATACCTATTGCGGACGTCTAGATTCCGCGCATTCGTATATTTCCAGTACGTCCGTTTTAAGTCCTTTCATACCTTAAACGAACATTTTTGGTACATTCACACCGTCCAGTTTAGGTCATTATGGACGCAAAAGGGACTTTTGGGAACGTTCTAATGAGCGGAATCTGGACGTCCTTAATACGTCGACTCTACCTAAATTTGGTGGTACCAAAACTTTGGAAAAGCATCAAAGCACCAAACATCTATTTTACACATAGTTATTATTATAAAATTGAAGGAATATAGTCTAGAATCAACAGTTTTAATCATATATAATTATAGACCCTCTTCAATAATAATATATACCTATTCTTTATACTTATATAATATCAGTGTAGTATACTTTCTTTTTTCTCTCATTGACCTCCTCAACCATGAAGCAATGTCTAACTCTGTATCCTTGTGGGAATATGACGCTTTTTCTTCATCATCGGCACCTTCAACAGAATAAGACATCAGATTTTTTTAATGAAAATTTCACACCTCACTTTTTCAGCCAATCAAAAATTTGGTTTTCATTTAGTTGCCATGGCAACCCAAAAAATGTCCGGAAATTTTTATCCTCCTGGGTACCCTGGGCGAAATTAATAAGTGAAAATTTTTCTGTCAAATATTTGACATGTGATAGTTAACATTTTGCTTTTATGTACAAATGGAATGTTATTTTTCATATGAAAGGAGATAATATTTCATAATTATATATTCACTAAATATTTCGAATGTGTCTGAAAATATTTTGAGAACTTGCATTTCAACGATGAATAAGTCCATCGGTAAAAAATGTATATCAATCAAATCTACCTATGCTTGACTACATGAACTCAATATTTGAAACAATTGTATTTAACTTATCTTTTCGTGAATACTCGGCTGAAATTTGCAACAATTCCTTTCCACATCACTTCCCAATAGACAATCCGCATGGACCAGTCAAAACTATTTTAGTTCTGCGTGATGTGCAATGTAATTTTAGGTTGAAAATGTCGCAAAATGAATTTTCCGTTCTCACATACAAACACCGCCACTAATACCAACGCGTAACTGTCATTATATCAACAAAAACCATTCATGGCCCACTGATGTTACAACTTGTTTTCTCTCAGAATAATCTACAAGTCAGTTGAATTAACCATTAATTTAATATATTTTGGTGTGAAATTTTCATACCGAATCCCCCGCGTGCTTGAATTAATTGCTGGAAATTTATCTCGTACATGAATTTTTTAAGAAAATCACCCTCGTCGCTGCGCGACTCGGGTAATTTTCAAAAAATTCATGTACTCGAAAAATTTCCGGCAATAATTCAAGCACTAGGGAGATTAGAAGTGAAAATAATCAAATTTGTTTTTAAAAGTAAAATTTTGATGAAAGTCGTCCATTCTCAATGCGAGTCACACTCTGCAAAAAGGGAAGAATTTCTCCACTTAAATAAAACAGGTATATTGTTGTTGAAATTGTTTTGAAATTGTTATTTTCATCAACCGGCTGCCCCCTTACGAGCAACCTTCAGAAGTCTTCGAGAGACTTGTGCGAGCCAGGGAAGATACAGCCCTTACCTTTTAACGTGTGATGCCATGCACGAGGTCTATGGACGCGATTCGAACCCGCGTACCTTGTCATAGCAAGCGAGAACACAACCTGTGCGCCACCAATACCCATATTGTTAATCATATCCCTTGTTGTTCTTGATATAGACAACAATAAAACAATATACCTAATATAAAAAAAATAACTTTCAGGGGGTTCAACCCTAAAAATAAAATTGTTGAATGTGTTCACACCCTTACCGGAGTGAAACTGGCAAGACGACATGGCTCAGCAAGACGAACGGCGCTACGCTTCGATAAAATCGTGCTTGGTATCGCGGCAGCATATGGATTTTCATTTCATCATGTTCATTTTCATCTATTTTGGTGATATATTTTCATATGAATTTTCAGGGGAGATGAAAATTTATTTTATTTTCAAAGCACTATAAAAATAATGAAAAACATGTTTTTGACTCTGTATATAATTTCTTTGAGATTTTATTTACGAAAACTATTGAGAAATGCAGTATGGGATAGGTTGAATGTGAAAGTTGATTTTGTCGCATTCATTCGCATTCATTTGACCCCCTTCCGCCACTAGAAATATTGAAAAATATGTTTCTGACTTCAGTTGACATCTTTTTTTTTCAATGAAAAAGAAGTGTTGAATACGTTGAATGTAAAAGTTTATTTTGTCGCATTCGTTCATATTCATTTGGCCCTCTTCCGCTACTAGAAATATTGAAAAATATGTTTCTGACTTCGATTGACATCTTGCTGTTTTTTTTTTTACACAAAATTAAGAAAATTGTTGTGCTGAATACGTTGAATATGTAAGTTGATTTTGTTGTATTCATTTGAGCCCCTTCCCCAAACTCCATTTCTCAATATTTTTCGTGATAAAAATATAAAAAAAAAAAAATTGTGGTTGGGGTCATATGAATGTGACAAAATCAACTTTTATATTCAACGTATTCAACACATAATTTTTCTTAATTTTCTGTGAAAAAAGCCCAAAAGTCAATCGAAATCAGAAACATATATTTCATTATTTCTAGAGTTCTAGAGACAAAATCAAGTTTCACGTTCAACGTATTCAACACTTCATTTTCTTCGAAAAAAAAAAGAAAATAGCAACATGTCAAAGGAAGTTATAAACATATTTTTCATTATTTCTAGAGAGGTGGGAGGGGGTCAAATGAATGCGATAAAATCAGCTTTTATATTTAACGTATTCAACACTCCATTTCTCATTATTTTTCATTATTCATGAGATACAGGCTCTTCAGAAGCATACACATCAGGGATGGATATGCGGTAACACTTTGAAAGTTATTTTTTGACATGGACCTGTCATGGGCATTGCATTTTGATTTTAGTTCGAAAATATGAATAGGATATTCATAATTTTATGAATATCCTATTCATATTTTCGAACTAGAATCATGATTCCACAACAGATTTTATGAATATCCCATTCATATTTTTTTTAACTAAAATCGTATGGAAATATTTCACCAACACAACGTGATGAAATGAAAATCAATATGCTGCCGCGATACCAAGCACGACTTTTTCGAAGCGTTTCACTTCGGTCGAACCCTTGCGTATTTTTCCGGTGATAATAACTCGAGTTTTCTGAATTAACTCGAATTTTCTAAATGAATACAGGATCCGAAAACGAAAAAGCACGATTTATGTAGACTGCTGAATTTCATCTCTTTTCATCAAAATCAACCCAACATTATTCACATATCGCAATCAGCAATTATATATATATATATATATATATATATATATATATATATATTGTGTATACAATGACCAAGGGAAAAGCACATGCTATTTTCTTCAAACTATCCTCACGTTAGTAAGTTGTTTTTCATATTGTCATATTTTTAGTGTTATGTTTACACCATTAATATTTTCAGATGTCTTGATAAAGAAATTAAAAAATTTTGTAAGGCTTGACTATTTAACACCAGAGTGTTACTTCAACGAGGCCTTTTATTCCTGACTGCATCCCCCAGGATATTCTTACTCATCAGGTTGAGACTTAATTTAAAGAGTTTTTTTATATATATATATATATATATATGTATATATAAATCTTGACAATTTTTTTTTGGGGCAGCAGCAAAACGCAACTGTGCTCTTATAACATTATATTTCCAATATTTCCAAAGTGGTTACTGTCATCATCAGGGAGCTACAAAAATGGATGAAACTATGGTAAACTGGTGAGGATGAGAGTCCAATACTTACAATGTTAGTGAGATTGGTCGCTTAACAACGATGTTGAAAATTTAAACAAGACTAAAACCATGTGCAACATGGGGTACTGAATAAAAATTATGTAAAACATTTATAACAATTAAAAATCTAAAAAATGTGTCAGATGCAGACAACACCTGTAATATACCATATATATATATATATAATATCATATTGAAGACATTTTCTTTCATGAAAAAAAAAAATTCTCGTGATATATACACAGTGATTTGCTCACCAAAAATATATCTATGACAAACAAAGTATTCACATCCCAAAAGTTGAGGGCTCTACTGCGATTAGTACTACTAGTGGTTTCTGAGTCAATCGTCTAAATTTGGAATGAGAGCTGAAGAATGGGGTATTTGCAAAGAAGCTGAATATTTTTCATTTAACTCACTAGGATTTCGTTTTTCTGATCCATTATATGATTGCTCAATGTCCTAACCTTTTGCCATACATGTTCGAAACATAGGCATAACATTTTAAAAATTTATTTAAAATCAACTCTTACCTTTTCAACACAACATAAATCAGTGAACAGAAAACTTCTAGTTGCTTCAATCAAACGCTAAAAGCAATGTAGGGCACTGTTAACTTTCACAAAAAAAATTTGAATCGATGACTGGGAATCAGAAGTGTATTTAACATTTTACTAATTCAAGGTTAGATTTCACAAGTAACGCTTTCATGACAAATGACGGATAACAGCCGTTGAGCAATTGCTAGGAATGTATTGTCATCTCACTTTCACTCTCTAAAAGAGGGTAAAGAGACGTTATTGTAGGCACAGGGTGAACTACCACCACTTAACGAAAATGTAATAGAGTACTAGTTTATCATGTAGAAACACACCTCTGGAATTTCAGGGGAATCCGAGATCATTTATATAGTTTTTTTATGCGCCAACCTTCGCAACCACACCACTGGATTAAGCAAAATTGTGAGTGAGGGTTTATAACTTTGCCGATTCGGCTATAATGGAAATTGAAACACAAGGAATTACTCAATATCATTAGGCATATGGTGAGAAAATCTGTCGAGGTAATACTGCAATCCTCTAAGAAAATCACCACACCCACATTCCGAAACCCTAATCTGTGCCGAATCTAACAAAATATTTACTGGGAATATATTTTTATCGTATCGAAAACGTGACGAGACCGAAATCATAAGCATTTCGTCATATTTTTCTTCTCGATGATATAATCTTGTGTCTTCGATAACGATACTGTTGCGTGAATTAAAAAAGACAGTCGAAATAATTTTGAAGTTCGCCAGTAAATAGTTCCAGCTGACCGGAAGTATGACTTATACATATACAGTGTGTCCCAGCTAAAACTTGTCACCCCCCTAATATCCGAACTCATGAAAAAAATTGAAAATCGCTCAGACCCGTCGATTTTTATTTCAAGGGGGAACACTTTCACCAAATACACCATCATTGTGTTGTCAACCCCCTCAACCCCAGCACCCCCTACTTCAGAATTTTCAATGGGACTACTATACTTGTGATACATCGTTTTGAAGGGAAATCAATCCCAAATACATCGGTGTACTGAAATTGAGGATCGATCAAGTGTTGTTGAAGTTTTAATGAAAACTAAGTTTTATCAAGATATTTTTATTTTTCATCACCTAAAATGTTATCATCGTAAGAAAGGTTCAAAATGTGAACCATTCAGTTCCATACAGAAGTATAAGCGATTTTCGAAATGTCTTCGCACATTGCTCAACATTTCTGGAGTCACTGCACGACACTCCACAACAATTCTCCTGCGTAGATCATCAAGAGAAGCTGGCTGTGTAATATAAACTTTGGATTTCAAATGACCCCATGAAAAGAAGTCTAATGGTGATAAATCAGGAGATCTAGCCGGCCATTCTATTGGTCCTCGCCTTCCAATCCATCTCCCTGTGAAATTGTCATCTAAAAATTGACGTACAGGTGCAAAAAAATGTGGAGGAGCTCCATCTTGTTGAAAGGTGAGCTGACCTTCAAGTAACCTATCATCGTCTTCAAGTAACTGAGTGATTCTGGGGTTCACAGTTGTATCAAGAAGTTCAAGATACGTTTGTCCGTTGAGGTTACCATCAATAAAATATGGACCTACAATATGGTCTCCCAGAATACCAGCCCAAACATTCAATTTCTGGGGAGTTTGTGAATGAGTTTCCCTGTACCAATGGGGATTTACGTCACTCCAGTATCTGCAGTTGTGCCTGTTCACATGTCCATTTAAATAAAAAGAAGATTCGTCAGAAAAGCACACATTGTAGAGGTAATTATTATCACCAATCAATAATTGACTCATGATTTCACAAAACTCTGTACGTCTGTCAGGATCATCTTCATTTAATTCTTGTACATTCTGCATTTTATAAGGATGGAATTTTGCTTCTTTCAGAATTCGATGTACGCTGCTTTTAGAAACTCCAGAAATAGTCTCAAGTTGTCTTAAAGATTGAATGTTGTCCATCACTGCATGTCCTACAACTGCAACAGCGACCCCTTCATTTCTCATAGGCTTCTCGCGTTCATGTTTTTTATTCAGCACTGATCCCGACTCCAAGAACTTATTCATCAATTGAAGGACGTACTGATATGATGTGGTTTTTTCTGGATGAATTTCATTGAAAATTCGAGCCGTAGCTCTAGCACATCGTCCATTTTCAAAATACGCAGCTACAATGGATATTCTCTCTTGTACAGTATAAACCATTTTCGAATGTTTTCAAATTGTTGAATGAAGTGACTCGAATACATCAATTACCAAGCCGTAAACAAAGATATGCGTATACAAAAACACATGAGGACAATTTTTTTTTCATAAAAACGTCTGTCTCACCTTTTAAACTATTATTTCTGACACCATATTATTTTTCAATACAGTGGCATACCCACAGTGAACCTTTCTTACGATGATAACATTTTAGGTGATGAAAAATAAAAATATCTTGATAAAACTTAGTTTTCATTAAAACTTCAACAACACTTGATCGATCCTCAATTTCAGTACACCGATGTATTTGGGATTGAATTCCCTTCAAAATGATGTATCACAAGTATAGTAGTCCCATTGAAAATTCTGAAGTAGGGGGTGCTGGGGTTGAGGGGGTTGACAACACAATGATGGTGTATTTAAGTGTTCCCCCTTGAAATAAAAATCGACGGGTCTGAGCGATTTTCAATTTTTTTCATGAGTTCGGATATTAGGGGGGTGACAAGTTTTAGCTGGGACACACTGTATATTAACGGACACATTATATCTTGGCAAAAAAAAATCGATAATCCATACTTTACCAAATCGTTTCACTTATTTATACACATTTTTACTCTAGTTAGGCCAGTACAAATAGACAATCAATTAACAATGATTCCAAGAGTTTTCAAACTTTGGTCAAGTGAATGGTGGTACATCGCGAAGTAATAAATCTCAGTTTGCAACCTCTTCCGAAGTACGCACCATTGTCAAAATGGCAATTTACTTAAATTTTTCTGCAAACTTGAAGTAGTATTGAATATATTATTATAATATCACGAATCAAGTTTGCAACCAATTCAAGTGTAACGGAACATTTTTAATATCGAAAACTAATGTTTTTTTTTATATTCCATAAGAGAAAATTCCAAAAGCTCTGCAAACTTGGTAGATACATCGGAGAAATATTCATGGTAGAAATCGAAAAACCTCTTTAGGTTATGCAGAGAATATTGTGAAAGGAAAATAGTGTCCCCCTATTTAATTAGGTATGGTGGTCAAGGAAGAACATTCCAATTTGCGTGTTTCCATGCTGTCTTCTACGTGGTATATGTTCAATTTTCCGCAAATCGTTCAGATATTAAATTATGGAAAACTATCAAGATATTGAATTGTCGAACGTTGTCCGATATTAGACCAAAAACCCATAAAACTGGTACGTAGGTGTTCCCCTATTCAAATCGAAAAATAATTTCAGCTGGCCAACTATCAAACAAATATAATTCAAAGGGCCTAGGGGGCAGTAGTTATTATCTGTCGACAATAACGTTTTATTATGAACCTTCATAACCTGTTGCGTTAAAAATTGACTGTGCTGCTCCTAAGGTGTCGTATGACGTTAGTAACAAGTCCTAGTTTAACCGAGCACCAAATTGATAATGATATGATTTCCAAATATTTATCTTGTGTTTATCTTATTTTAGCAACAACTAATTATTCTTGACACCACAAATCCTTGCAATCTTTTACGTTGACCGGAACTAGTTACAGTTGTGTGCATAAAAAAGTCGTACAAGGCATGGCACTAATTGCATTGTATTGCACTAACCAACTGAGCTAAAAAAAATTTGAACGCGCGTTACTGACAAAATTAATTTGAATTTTGACTTCACTGGTCAAAGTCGATAATTTAATTAGGATTGACAAGTCTGGCTCACAATAGCCTTTAACTGCTGTACGACTTTTTTATGCACATAACTGTACAATGAGCATGAAATAGCATACATTTCCCATGAGTAGGTATATGAAATTTTCTACAATAGTTCATATACCTATGAGTGGGAAATGGGTCATTTCATGCCAATTGTACACTATACTTTTTCTAGGACCATCTGAATCATAAAAAAATCTGTAATATTTTTAATAACACTCTTTATCATAAACGCCGTCATTCCCATAGTACATACAACCTAAAAAAGAAATTAAACATACAAATATTGAAAATTATAATAAAAATCGAACATTAATAGATTTCATAAAAGAAAAAAAAGTGGTTTATTTGGGAATTGAACCCTTACCCCCACTATCCAAAGCCCGATTGGTCACTCACTCATCACTCGCTGCTACGAGCCCACATAATAATATGATGAAATCAACTGCTATAGAAACTTCCTGCCAACTATTCAAAAATATAGAAATTCGGTTGTCATCAATCTTTATATTGAAATTAGCGGTGTCAATGTCAAATCATCCTCACTGTTACTACTCATTTTCGATTACTTATTTTTTTAAACGAATTTTGTAAATACTGATCAATGTCAAATTATTAGAACGTTAACAAACTTGATTCGATCTTATATTATTTTTCTACGACCACATGGATATATGCCCATTTTTTTTCATACGTGGTCATTTTTTTGATCAAGGTGGTCTCGAAATGATTACAAAAGTTTTCAAGAATTTCAGAAATATAGAATTCAAATATATAAATATGACAAATCCGCTGGACTACTGCGGCGAAGATATATCTCAACAAAATCGAAAATCTTTTCTCATAAAAGAATTTCTACATGATGATGTGTCACGGTTCGGGGATTTACAATTTACCCTGACGGTTATTTTTCATCGGAAGCGACTGAATTTCTAACATGATATAAGTATTCTAGTGAAATGAGTGTATGGAACTATCATCATGGTGAAAGTTTGTGAAATCAACATTACTCAATACAAGATACACAACAATGTTCTAAATTACTATAGTTAGACAGAACTTGAGTTAACTTGCACATTCATTATTCTTCAAATGTAAGGTTATGACCGTATTTTATATCTTCATTCATTCTTCAGTTACCTAGAAGGTGCTTTTCAAATAACTGTATTGCAGATTTTCAGAAATAATTAATCCAGTACGATTGGATTTTGAGACAAGAAATGACTGTAGCACCACCAAACTTGGTATGCTAGTAGTTGGAACCATGATAAACACGAAAAAACATTGTTTAACGAAATTCCAGGGGTGGAACTTTTTTTTTTGTGTTAAAATATATAAATAGATGTTTGCTGTAATCTTGTAAAGTATATGATTTATCGGAAAAACAACTCAACAGGGTGATTTTCCACAAAAATTATTCATAGTAATTTCTTATGAAATGCGCTCGTTTGCTAAGAAAACGTGATCGAACGCGGACATCAAATTTCAGGTTCACCCTTAACCGCCGTTGAAAGTTCTGTCGGAACCGAATATTGTATTGCTCATAACTATGCTAAAAATGATCGGAGAAGGAAAATTTCATATCGTTTCTGAAGACTTCTATCTTCTCATGCAAATTTTCCCAGAACGCTTACCCGCCGCTGAAAGTTCTGGCGAAGCCGAATATTTGATTGGTCATAACTCTGCTAAAAATGATCGGACAAGGAAAAGGAAAAGTTCATATCGTTTCTGAAGACACCTACCTTCTCATGCAAATATAGTATGCGAGTATTTGAGTACCTAAAATGTGTTTTGTCGCACTTCACCGAGATGTTTGCGGATGATCCGAAAATCATAAATAATTTAGTAAATATGGAATTATTATACTGAAGCAGTAACTCATACTGTCTTTGGACTACCTATATGCAACAATTTTAAAGAAGTGTGACAGGTCCCACTTATACATGCCAAAAAAAACTTTGTTTTACTCCTGCCTCATTTTCAACTTACTCCTGAAATCGGCATTCTCTTCACTAAATGTTGAAAATAATCGCTTATTCATATCCTGCATATATATATATTTAATAAGACTATTGTGAAGTGCAAACCTCAAGCTTGAAATCATATACTTGATTTTTTATATAGGATTTGTATGAGCAACTATTTTCAACATTTACTGAAGAAATTGCCGGGATTATGGGTGAGTTGAAAACTAAGACAGTAGTAGAACCCACTTTTTTCTTTGGCATGTTTAAGTGAGACTTGTCTCACTAGTCCTAAATCGTTGCGTATGGTCCAAAGAGGGTACTGATTCCTGCTTCAGTATAATTATTTCATATCCATTACTTTCGGATCCTCCGTTATGTGAAGTGGGACAAAACACATTTTAGGTACTCAAATACTCACATGTTATATTTGCATGAAGAAGTAGAAGTCTTCAGGAACGATATGCACTTTTTCTTTTCCTTCTACTGTAGATTTTAGCAAAGTTATGACAAATCTAATTTTCGGCCATGCCTGAACTTGCAGTGGCGGTTAGCGCGAGCATGAAATATGACGTAGGCGTTAAACCACGTTTTCTGAGAGAACGAGCGTATTTCATAAGGTATTCTTGTGAAGAATTGAATTATCTCTCAACCTATCGAAATCGTTTTTGATAAATATTATATTTTCTGAAATAACAACAAAAAAAATATTTTTTTTTAAATGAAAAATATTTTTTGTACAACTGACATTAAAAATGACGTTTTTAATTCATTGACACATGAACTAAAAACTGACGTTTTCACAAAATCACTTTTAACACTAGTGTTAAAAGTACTTTTAACACTAGTGTTAAAAGTAAAATGACAGATGAGATGATGGATACTCAGTAATATAGATCTCTCTAACACTTCAATCAGATATTATAAACAGAGCACCTACTCAAGAGGAATCGTTTATAAAAGTTCACACATGTATTTGGCCGTTTGCGCAATTGGTAATACTAATTCCTTTTGAAGTTACAAACGAAGTAGTATTTAGTCCAACTGTAGAATGTCCTTCATCACTGACAAATAATGACATTCATAAATAAAGTGCGTTGGGGTTTATTATTTTGAAGTATCTGTCAGTCAGCCTTGTAACCCAAAGATCGTGTGTTCGAATCCTTATGGATCTTATTTTTTTTTTGTTTTTTTCTTACTAGCAGTAACTGTTGAACAAAAAATTTTGTATGATACATTTGTTAAAAGTGATTTTATTTTGCTCGTGGGGTTGCTCCACTCGCTAACGCTCGTTTCGCAATATTCCCCACTCACAAAATAAAATGCCACTTTTAACACTTGTATCATAAATAACTATTTTGGTAAACTATTTTTTTTTCTAATAATACATGATGTCGAGATGTCATGTGCCGAGTTTCAGAGTGCTACAATTCATTCTTCACTTTTTGCTCGAGTTTGTCTGTCATTACTGGATTAATTGTACTGTCCGCATATTCATAAGATTTCTCGTAAATGGAAGAAATTGATAAAGGTATACATGGTTTATTTTGTAATTGGGAAGATGCCAAACTTTCCTAACAAATGAAAGTATATATGCCGCATGTCAAATATTGTCGAGATTCGAAAATATAATTGAAATCTCAAATACTTAAACTCTTGCATGTATATGAATGAGGGGAAAGTTGGCCCCGTAGTAACTTTTAATGAATAATGACAATACTGACTGGTAGAGGAGGTATAATGATTGGGAAAGTCATTCGAAACAATGTGTATTCGAATCTGATCCTACAGTTCATTTCAGACACTTGTTGATTATGCACCCTATTTAGCAAATACTAAAAAAATAGGATACAATTTAAATTTTAAAGTAGTAAAATGACTCAACTGTTTCGAAATTCTTCAAAAGTAAAAACATAGAGGAAAACGGGTTTGTTATAAATAAATGTCAGTAGCTGATATAAAAAGAATATTTGAATATAATTAACATTTAATTTGTATTTGATACTAGAATGTGTATACAGTGTGTCCATAAAGTAACCCCCCCTGTGAACGGAGTAGACTTTTCTTTTGAAATTTTTTTCGGTGAAATGGAATGTTATAAGCTACTTTTTGACAGTAATAAAAAATTTCTACCCTTCAAAATGGCGACTAGGCGCCATTTTGAAAGATTTTCTATATGCCTCATTCGAATTGTCTTTTGATTTTCTATACGACTGCGAAATTTCAGACAAAAATATTCTTCCAAAACAAAATGGCGACACATGCTATTAGAACTTTTAAACACGATTTCTTTGAATAAATTGCTTTAAATCAGCTCAATTGAAATAGCTCAGAATAGCATATGGGACCTGATTTCTGAGATTTGCTGAGATTCAATAAAACGAGGTATTACACTACTTATCTACTTATTTGAATTTTTTTCTAATATGGCACCCATCTGCCATTTTGAGTGACAAGAAGCTCGTGCAGAAACGAAAAAATATTTTATCATTGCACTAAAGTTCTTTAATAGTCATTTATTTAAAAGGATCCTCTTGTGAGAGATCTAAAATAATGTACCGTCATTTTGTTTTGGACCAATATTTTTGTTTGAAATTTCGTTGTTGAATAGAGAATTAAAAGACAAATCGAATTAGTTATTACTCGATCACTCATGCCGTTAAAAAAATATTTTAAAATGGCGACCAGGCGCCATTGTTTCGGATTCAGCAAGAATCCATCTTCAGCCTTATTTATACGAGTTCTAGAACAAATGTTAACATGCTGTAATGTTGTTACTAGGATGCAAAGGTTATTTACATGGAGAGGAAAAATAAATATTAGGGGGGTACTTCAAGTTATTTTCATAATTATTTAAAATGGATTTTTCCTCTCCATGTAAGTAACCGTTTCATCGTAGTAACAACAATTACAGCATGTTAACCTTTGTTCTAGAACTCATATAAATAAGGCGGAAGATGGATTCTTGTTGAATCCGAAACATATACCCCCTCCGAAATTGATATTTGTTAGATTAAAGTGGTGGAGATGATTTTGTAATATTTCTTCCCGTTTAATTATTAATAGATTCGGAATATAATAACGAAACTCAGTCCACCATCTCGGATCAGCCATATGTTTTTTTCCTGTAACAAAAATTGCATAATGTATTGTCACCGGAATTATAAAAAAACTGTAAAATTCAAGTTAATCAAGTTTTGAATCATTTAGCTCTTCAATGAAGACTATTAACTCGTTCGCCATCCTGAATCCGCCATCTTGAATTTATGCATCTTAACAAAATAATCATATTTTTCGAACCCAAAAAATCTAATAATAGTTACGATACTAATCCGCCATCTTGGATTTATGAATTTCGACAAAAATATCGTGATATTTGAGCTCGAAAACCTCTACATACCAAATTTAGGTAGAATCGAACCATAATCAACAAGAATCATGCGCCATCTTGGAGTCCCCATCTTGAATTCATAATCTCCGACCCAGGAAACACCCACATACCAATTTTAAATCGAATGGGACTAAAAGTAATCTTGAAGCCACCATTTTGAAATGATTAATTTTGACAAAAAATTCATAATCACCGACCCCGAGAACCTCCAATTACCAATTTTGAATTGAATCAGACCATAATTACAAAACTCGTTGGTCATATGAAGCCACAACCTTGAGTTTATGAATTTTAACAAAAAACTCATGATCTCCCACCTCAAAAACCCCCATGTACCAATTTTGAATGAAATTAGACCATAATCACAAATCTCGTTCTACATCTTGAAGCCTTTTTGTTTGTTTTCTCTAACAAAAATCATGATGTATTGTCACCGGTATTATGAACAAGTAAATGGAAAGACTAGACATCGGTCAAATTTCACATGCAAAATTTGTGGACAAACAAACAGACAGACAAGGAAGAGAGTTTTTGAAAACGTGGAAAAACTGCATTCTTTCACTTCAGTAATCAATATTTTTCAATTTTTTTTTCCTTGGACAAATTCCTCATAAGCTCAGTCATGCAGCAGAGTTGATGTGTGAGAGGCAAATGCTCAGACATAATGACTACTTCATTAACCTATAGACTGATAAATTCGTTTATTTTCTCCTTCTCAATTTTTTCCCTTCCTGATGTCTTACTGTTTCTAGCCTCTCTGTCCCCATCTCTCTCTCTTCTTCCTTCTATCTGTATTTTACACGCAGGGAATTTCAGACGAAGTAATAACCCCCCCCCCACTAAATCGAGACTAAACCCAAATCGAAATAATGGCGGGAAATTACTACTAAATGTTTTAAAAATAATTGCAAACTTTTTTTTACTGATTCAGAAAGATTCAAATATAAGACGAAAAGACTCGAATCTGGTTACTTGAAGACTCAAATGGAAGACTCAAGATTTGAAAAGGACTCAATAACCAAATCTCGCACAATGTCTTATGAGCTCTGAGAGGTTTCTCACTAGAAACAAAAAAAATAAAATAATAATAATACTTAGAATTCAAGCTGTCATAGTAAATTTTGCATGTGTATTGCCCGATCCTGAAAATCATTTAACACAGTCATACTATTTCAAGAATAATTTAGAGTAAATTCTCACAGACACATAGGCATATGTACATTAGATTCGTTTTTTTTTTCTGAGAATTTACGTTATTCTTGAAATAAGAGTATAGCCACGTGTTTCAAATATAGCCGACAATCAAACACCGGGCGACGTATGGCTTACATCGCGAACTACATTCATTCCTAGTGTTCTTTGTGGCCTTGACTCGGGCCTTGGCACATCTGAAAATGTATTGGCACTAATACCCAAGCACTTCCTGAGTAATACGTAGTAATTTCCGAGTTATACGTTGTCGGAAGACCTTTTTTTTTCTCGTTGCACAATTCGGATTTCCGCTACTGCTCTCTAATTTTTCAGACAATTCCAATTCCCATGTTTTGAAGTTTTGACGACCTTTTTTTGCCCTTCACCGATTAATACACCAGTAATATCTGTAATGCCCCATAATTTTCAAGTAATACCCCTAATTCCCAAAGTAATACCCGAGTAATGCCCCTAATTCCCGACTAAGCGGTTTTCCCGCCGTATTTTGTCTACAAACGTCAAAAAATAACAAGGTTCGCGCATTGACAACAATATCCGAAGTGACACTTTTTTTCATTTTCCTTCATTACCATGACACCGTGCGCGAAGTAATGTGCGAAATACGTATTTCGCACACTGCATGTAAACTGTATGGGATTTTCATATTCTAACCTATCCTCCTCAATCAAGTAAAAATCCAAGAAATCATTCATTTCTGAACAATAATTAAATAAGGCTTTTCAAGAATATTCAAATTGTGACAAAAATTTTGTATACTACCTACTTATTTTTTTTTGACGTTTGTAGAAAAAAAAATTGTTTGCATCTCTTGCGCAAAAAACTTTGGTGATCTCGACTATTTTTTTTAACTCGGCTGCGCATCGTTGAAAAAAATCATTTCTCGATCACCAAAGTAGCATTTCGCGCCCTAGATACAAAATAGTATAATTTATGTATCAAGTGACTGAAGTGATACTTTTTTTACGAGTAGGAAATGTTGAATGTGGCATATTTTTATTGATTCATTATTCGAACAAAGTTCCAAGAGTATGCCGGAGAGTTAAGTTTCAAACAAATGAAACGAATAATTTCGACAGTGTCGAAATCCCTTTCTCTTCACACTATCACGCAAAATAGAAAATTTGAAAAGAATATTAAAATAACATATTCATCGAGGTCAATATTTTTATTATTAATGTTGACTTGACTTTCGAATAACTAGATCATTGAAGTAACTTTTCATTTTCTTAGATTTGTATTCAACGAATACCTTTTTCTTTCTTTGAACTGTCAAGGAAATCTCATATTTGCACTATCCACGATTTTCTCCGTTCAATCTTCATCACTTTTCATTTCTACTTAAATTAAATTTATAGTTATCAAGAATTCGTTATCTGGATAGATGCCCAATTTCACAAATTTCATTAATTATTGTTGTCAACTAGTTTCTAACTGCCAAAGAGCCATAGCTACCTTGCATGGATTACCTAGTGTAGATTAGGTCCAATAGTTCATTAGAGGTATATGCTATCATTTTGAATATATTCGCTGCGATAGTTTGGAATTTTGATAATACTTATTTAATAGTAAGAATGCTAAGAATATTATTGGTGAAACATTTGTATATCAGATATTTATAGGTTATTAGTTGCCAAAGAAAATGAGAACTGGCTTTATGACAGGATTTCGTTATTTTTCAGATGTCACTGTTGTTGCATGAAACTGTCGGTTGTCTAACAACAGCCGTTAAAAAAGGTGCAATTTTTTTACGCTTTTCCGTTTAATAATGAAATGTATGTAGATAGTGAAATATTGTAATACTTTACGCACACAAACCACACGAAAAAAGTGGACTTTTTTTGACAGTTGTAGATAAATTACTATTCTGTACCTGACAAATGGTACACCCTAATGATATCCTACTTATGTTTTATTTTTCTTCTTCTTGATCAGGGTAGGTAGGAATATTGATGGCTGTTACAGAGGTTAGTAGTAGCCTTTACTTCTGCCCTAAAAACAGATATTATTCATATGTGAAACCGAATTTTCCCTCATTTCTTGGGAATTTATTATTTGGCTAGCGTAAATTCGAATACTAATGAAATGATTTTTCGGTAAGGAAAGAAAAAGCAGTGACTATTTTATTACTTCGAGCTAACAATTAATTTTCTTAGCAATAAATGAAAAGGGTCATGAACAAGTTCATGAATAACATTTTCATGTTACCTAACAAAATAAGCTCAACTGAAAATAACTTTCCTCTAAAACGCACGGAATTAATGTTCAAGTCTGAAACAAGGGGAAAGAATATGAATGCTAAAAAGTATACATTTCTCTTAACTGGCGGTTTCGAAAGTTTAGGCTATAAACATGGCACTGGAGAAATACAACATTAGATTTCTCTTGTGGCAGCTTACAAATCCTTGAGGAACGAGTTGCAAAGTAGGACCTGACAGATTGAAATATTTCTTGAGAGAATATAAATGTACCTTACACCAAAATATAATATGTGGAAGATATATATATACTTTCGAGATCTTAACTCTCAAATTCCTTTTACGATTTGATATAATCTGTTTTTTATCAAAACTATATTTATATCAGGTGATTACTTACAGAAAGTAATTGGTGATAGTAATTATTTTGTTACGTTGGAAAAAATATATATAATAATATATAATATAAAAAAAGAACCAGTTGTAGTTCATTCAACTCAGTTCATAATACCAAAACATATTTTATGCAGTTTCATTACCTCTTCAACTTTTCGAATTGTTTCATACTTTTTTCATCGACAATTAACTTTCACAGCGGTATTAAAAAAATAATCTCTCCTTCCAAACTTCCACAATTGAACCCATAGGCATAGCCTGTGTGAGTTAAAAGCATGGCGCTCCAAGGCAACGTTCTCATACAGGACGTACCGAAAATGATAAGTGGAAAACTTAGTAAAATTTGGAAATGTGTACCTTTTAAAGCTGGTGCAGATTTGAGCACGTACGGGTATTCACTAAAGCATTCGTTCCGCATGAGCACCGAATGAGCGCACACAATCACTGAAAACCTTATTCCAAAATCAAAGTTTCAATCAATGAACTGAGTAAATTTTCGGATATTTCTGACGGGTGATTGCCACTGCTTATCAAAAGCTTTGTTTTGGTTAAAAATTGTGAACTGTCCAAGAATAATTCTGAATATGCGCGGAACTGATGCGCAGTAGGAACTAAACTATGAACTGTTCTAGTACAGTTCCGACTTTCGTGAAACCAAAACACTAAAAAGAAAATGAAAGAATTCTCATGTGCCATTCTTTGACAGCTGTCATTTGAAATTTTCAAATTCAAATTTGGCTTCAGTCAATTCTGTAATTGAAAAAATCATTTAACAGTATTTATTGACTCAACAGTACCTCACGATATTTATAACTGAATAATCGTTAACAATGAGCAACAATAATGGTACGTATACAATAAAGTTTTTTGGTCACGAAGTTGATTAGGTGTTGAAATATTTTTATAGATTTTTGTAAAACCGAGAATTTGTACCGCAAAGCAGACATGCTTGAGGATAATTTCTCTAACAGAGAAAGAACACTTTTACTGATAAATCTATTCAAAAAATATAAAGCGAAAGTTGGTGGTTCCGATATCAAGAACATGAATTAAGAAGATGTGGGAAGTGATTTCTAGAGAAATTTCAAACATTTTCAAAATAACTATACTTCCAGCCAAGTGCGAAAGCAGATGGAAAGTGCTGGAGAGAAATTATAAGAAAATTGTTGATAACAACAACAAAACTGGAAGAGGAGCAAAGTTTTTTTCGAAGAAATATGTGGAAAGAAGATGAGTATTCGTCCATCCATTCTACTCTCCAGCAATACTGTTGTCGAATCGTCAAAAGTAAGTGAACATGAGAACACAGCCCCATCCACAAGTAAACAGAAGGAAAATCCTATTAAAAGGAAGAGATCTATTAGATCCATAACCCCAACTTACAAAAAGAGAAATGAAATTCTCCTAGAGATGAAGAATGATTTAAAACAGTATTATGCAGAAAAAAATGCGAGAAGAGAAGAAATTGGATTTGAATAAAAAAAATTGTAGATAGGGTGAAGAGGACCAAAATTTCTAAATTTGAAACCAAAACAAACCTAAAGTATTTACCAAGGACGATTAGAGTCCTTGATGGAAATATCTAGAGTACAAGGTTAATGAAGTAAAATGATTTTCTTTGTATCAACGCACATGCACACTGAGGAAAATCGTCCCATTAAAGTTTTTGCTAAGATATTTCTCGCTACCATAATAAGAAATACTATTACTATAACAAAGTTTCGAATAGAACAAGCACATTGAAATTTTATGGCTGCGAAAACGATTTTGCTGAAGGTGATGATTCTGCCACAGAAAAGTATACTGCTGTCGCTATTAGGCAGTCAGTCTGGGACAGTAAGCTTTTTTTATTAGAAAATTATAATCTTATGAATGAATAATCACTAGCGAGTTACATGCCTGTGGCTGTAAGGTTTCTGCGTATAGTCCGGTGGCAGGTAGGGTTTTCGTAGCCGATGAAGCGCGACGCGATCACCCAAGTTATTCTTATGTATTTTGACCCGCTGAATCCGAATTTCGAAGGTGAAGCCGTGAAAGCATCCGGAAAATTTTTATGGACGATTTTCCGAAGAAAATCGAAAAATTCATTATTTCCAAAAACATATGATGTCTTAATATTCTGCATAAAATTCTCTCCAAAAAAGGCACCTACAAGTTTTTCTCGAAAATGCATCGTTTTCCAGTAAAACGTGATCGAAATTCGATAAAATGCGATTTTCTCATTTTTCAGTGCTCTTTCATTCAGTCACATAATGATATTTTCAGGATCACCTTGTCCCAAATTATTCATATATGTCTCGACTATGAATAACACAAGAGACATTTTTGAAAAAATCATTCGTATGGATTCGTGTGAAAATATCACTATGTGACTGAATGAGAGAGCACAGAAAATTGAGAAAATCGCATTTTTTCGAATTTCGAACACATTTTACTTGAAAATAGTGCATTTTAAAGAAAAATTTGTTGGGAACTTTTTTGTAGAGAATTTTATGGAGGATATTAAAGCGTTATTTGTTTTTGTAAAAAATAGATTTTTCGATTTTCCTCGGAAAATTCTTTTACTTTTATAATACATACTATACATTACTATAAGGAATTCGTCCACTGCGTGAGCTTCGCAAATAAAAAAATGCCGGTTCTATGCAAGGTAAAAGAATCAGGAAATTCAGTGTCGGAAAATCCACACGAATGACTTTTTCAAAAATGTCTCCTCTGTTATTCATAGTCGAGACATATAAGAATAATTTGGGAGAAGGTGATCCTGAAAATATTATTATGTGACTGAATGAAAGAGCACTGAAAATTGAGAATATCGCACATTTTCGAATTTCGAGCACGTTTTACTGTAAAACGGTGCATTTTCGAGAAAAACTTGTAGAGAATTTTATGCAGAATATTCTTACATCATTTGTTTTTGGAAAAAATGGATTTTTCGATTTTCCTAGGAAAATCGTACATAAAAATTTTCCGGATGCCTTCACGGCTTATCACCCTCGAAATTCGGATACAGCGGGTCAAAATACATAAGTATTACTTAGATGATCCCGTCGCGCTTCATCGACTAGGAAAACCCTCCGTGCTACTGGACTAAGAGTGGACAATCGCATAGAAGTTCACCTACTTACTGTAATACAGTTGTCAACCGGCCACTAAAATATTACTGGATGGAGCCGCTCACCATTATTCGAGTATTCTATGCCTTGCTATCGTTATTCGATGTTCTGCTGATATTTCAACGGAAATTACCCCTTCCAAGAACACAACAATTTGTAGGTAGTGTAGTGCGAAAGGAAATGAAACAAAAACATTCTCTCGCTGTCGACATTGTTGGACTGTTGCATGGTCGCTTGGCAAGTCCAAGATTAGGTTATTGTTCTTGTTCATGAACTTGTAATATGCTTTTGTTGCCGGCTAATTTATTGGGAATTCAACATAAGGGATACTCCCTCTGAATTCAAGTTTTGACACTATAGATAAGTACATTGAAATTATTGTTTTCGTCAAAATTTCCAAAATTTTGGCTATTATTTATGTGCATTTTGTTGAACCTGTAATTATTATTGATAAGTGATGAATTTCTGGTACATATGAATGGTGAATATTCAGTTCTGCTGTTGACATAATGTACTCGAGAGTAGTTCCATTTTTGCCACTTTGGCACTGGCATCTAATGTTGAATCTCCAATAGTCTTGCCAGTCTAGGTGTCTGGGAATAATGGCAAATATTCTCGAACCCAACGATCACTCATCCCACGAATGTTAGAAGTGGCTGTTTGGGTGAATAATACCAGTGTGCCCTCTTGGTGTGTAGGAGCATCAGAAATAAAGCTTGACTGGAACATTCCTGAAGGAAACCAATGAGATGATACTCAAAATCAAAGCATTTTCGTTCAAAGCAGCAGCTTGTGGTTTTCTTCCCTGACCAGAACTCTGTAAACGAGTTGTAGTCCGTTCTGCTCACGTGAAAGCTATGAGGACTGAGCTTATCCTGCCGCTACAAAGAATAATCCATAACCCACCAAGCACAAAAATATTACCTGTCTCTAACATAATGTTACATAAAATAAGGAACGTCCCTTTTAATGTATTTTCGAAGTTTGTGGGAGCTCCCTGCAACCGCCAAATTTCCGAACACGGTACATTCACACGAGATATCAGTAATATCGCCAGATAACATTGGTGTGATGTTGCCAAATTTAGCAAGGAATATGAAATCGACACGCCTATCGATGCGCATTAGCAGAAGAGCTAGCTCAGTATACATTCTAACTGAATGTACAATTCATACTACTCTTTGTTTTGAAGGTTGTAGACGATGTAGTAACTTGATTACTTGTGCTTCGGACTTCCATCGTCTTAATGGTTGAAAGATTTCTACTTCTTTCAATTTTTCACTACGTTTCAATTGCTTGAATCTGCAATCGTCTTCAGGTGTATACTGACAAATTTTGAATCTACACGATGTTTTATAGGTCTGCCAGTAATTACGTTGTAAATTACGCGCGGTCTTGTGGCGCGCGTGTTTTCGCGCTAATTCTCCCTCCAAAACGGTTCATTAGCGGCCTCCATACGTTTTTGATTTCCACGCTCGGTTGACTGAAAGCACCATTAACCTCGATATAAGCGGTTTCAATAAATTTGCGTTTAAACCAGTGTTCTTCTCTATGAAGAACATTAGCCTTGTCCCAAAGAATTCGATGGTGCTCTGTCCACGCGTGGTCGGCTATTCCCGATTTAGATGTTTCCCCCCGTTGAGTCCACTTTTTGTGTTCAGCTATTCTTACAGATAATGGCCGCTTGGTCTCTCCGATATAGGAATCTCCACATTCACATGGGACCTCGTAAATACAGTTTTTGCTGGATTCTGTTTCGTTCTCTGGTTTCGTTTTGGTGAGGAAACTTCGTAAAGTGCTGCCGGATTGGAAGCAACTCTTGATATTGTATTTGTTTCCGATCCTTTTAATCTTCTCGGAGATACCCCTAATGTAGGGAAGGACAAGAATGGGGTTTTGTGGTCGTTCTTCGACCGTCTTGGTCCTTTTGAGTTGTTTCTGAACTTCCTATATGAGTTTCTCGGGGTATCCGTTTTGGCGTAGGTCTTTCTTTATGTGGTTTATTTCCGCATCCAGAGACTCCTGGTTGTTGCACATACACATTGCTCTCTCCATCAACGTTCTCCATCAACATATACTCTGATACTACAAGTGTGAAAAACCAAGAGCTTATACAGTATCGGAAACTTTTCATCTGGGGTATCGTGGTTTTATGAAAGCGTGAAGAATAGCTTGCTATATGTTGAGAGAGCATTACAATTCTCCTCTACTCGCTCGAGGAAGGGATATCGACGTGAACTGTTAATTCGTCGGGTGTGGTAACAGAGACGCGCACAGTTTGGGTCTCTCTTATTTAGGTGGTATTGTCATATCATTCATTGCGTTCCTTGTTGCTCGCGTAGATTTCTGTGTATACCCCAGATGAAAAGTTTCCGATACTGTAGACAGATGTCTAGTTCAGAAACCTGCCTTCGTATTTTCGTAATGAAGACTTGGGTAGATGGACAACGATTTCGAGGGCATACACAAAAAATTTGGAAAGATGGCAGTGTAGAGGCTTGCAGCAGGACATTTGCGATTTGAGTAAGGACATTTTTTGTTTACAGAGCACTTTATGAGATTACCATATAGACAGGTTCAACTAATCACGTATGAGCATTGAGAAACAAAAATGAACTTTATAAAATATGTAGAGATCAAGAAAAATCATTCCAAAAAATTCTATAAAATTTCCTAGGTACATCCTACAAATATTGTTTTAAAATTATATTTCCAAATACACGCGGGAAGTGCTCCTGAATGTTGAAAAGGGGAACATTGTCCATGAAAATTGAAAAATGAAAAATGTGATTTATTTGTAATATCTAATAGACTTACCCAGCTAAAGCCACACTGGACATTGAACTATATCTGATAGATATTGTGAAAAGACTCTAACTGAAAAGAAAAAATCTGAAAGTGAAAATTCGCATTTTCATTCAGATAGTTGATTTTTTTTTATTATCCCTAGTTTTCATTGAACATTCATTAAATAAATTAAATAATAATAATAATAGTAATAAAAATTACGTTTAATAATAATTGATGGAGAGAATATTATTGAAAAATATCACTCACAGAAATTGTTCATTTCATTAGAGCAAGGGTCGACGAAAATCTATTTCGCTTTGCCAAGCTCATCAGGAAGATTGATAGACTTGGAAAACAGGCTCTTCGGAAACAATTATACAAATTAAGGATGCAAATTATGGAAATATTTCTTCTGCGGTGACACTTTGAAAGTTATTTTTTGACATAGACCTGTCATGGGCATTGCATTTTGATTTTGGTTCAAAAATATAAATGGGATATTCATAAAATCTGTTGTGGAATCATCTACGGCTGAAAGACAAACTTCCACAACAGATTTTATGACTATCCCATTCATATTTTCGAACAAAAATCAAAATGCTCCTAAATATCATGATCATGGCTAGACTACCAAGAAACAACTTTTAATGGCATTCGAGAAATATAGAATAATTGAATGTACATGGAATTATAATTTTTGAAAGTAATCCTCGAAAAAGGACTACGGATTGAAAATTAATCGATAGCACATTGCTCAGATTATCTCGCGTAATAGTTTCCATGTCTTTCAACGTTTACTCTTCTTAGGGTTTAATCTCTTTTCCATTCCCTTTTCTTGAATTAAGATCATATTTAATTGCAGTACAAACTGAAATTGAAATTGAACCCAACTTCCGAAATCTTTCAATTGTTTTATAAATTACTTAAGAATTATCGAACGGATTTTGTACTAGCTTTTACCTCGGTGGCCATTTCAAATATTCTACAGACTGGCTAGGCAGTTATCTAAATCGAATTGTGAATATATATTCAGTTTGAAATGAGGTGTCAATAATGTATAATCTTCTTCGAGGTTACACATAGTGATACACACAAATAATATGGAATTCAAAAAAGCTTCCCGACTATCACTAAATTTGTAAATGAAGTGAAATACAAGCTTGAATACCGACAGTATGTGCCGGAAGGCTATTAAATAAATGAGGAAAATTTAACGAATCCAGTACCATTGGGTTTTGAGACGAGGATCGATTGTAGCCAAACTTGGTATGCCAGTTGTTGGAACCATGATAAACACGAAAAAAAAAATGTTTACCGAAATTACAGAAAAGTATACGATTTACCGGAGAAACATTTCAACAAGGTGAAAGACAATTCAATTCTCCACAAAAATGATTCTTAGTATTTTTGTACAAAATGCGCTCGTTTTCTCAGAAAACGTTATTGAACGCCGACATCAAATTTCAGGTTTACGCTTAGCCGCCGCTGAAAGATCTGGCGGAGCCGATTATTTGATTGGTCATAACTCTGCTGAAAATGATCGGAGAAGAAAAAGGAAAAGTTCATATCGTTTCTGAAGACTCCTACCTTCTCATGCAAATATAATATGCTAGTATTTGAGTACCTAAAATGTGTTTTGTCACACTTCACGGAGATGTGACAGGTCCCATTCCCAAAGAAAAAACTTTGTTTTACTCGTGCCTCATTTTCAACTTACCTATAAAACCAGCATTCTCTTCAGTAAATGTGATACGGTTATTTTTTTCTGGCTCTGCTACTCATGTGTTGTGAAGCAATATTCGTTATTTCAATGTAAAATTGTACCAAAAATCTATAGTGCCCTACCGATCAGCCAGTACTCAAAGTAGGGTAGGACATAGGACACTGGATAACTCAGTGGAGGAAGGGAGAAGGGGTGGTTCGGGGGGATAGTTATAATAATAATAAATCTGGTTTGAAGGGAGAGTAAATAGTCTATATTGACAACTATAAACAAATCAACCAGTTTTTAGGGCTAAATTCTTGTCCCAGTACGTACTAGGGGTTGTAAAAGTTCTATACAATAAGGGCTAACCAAATGCTGCATTAAATTAAATTACTTTACCTACGGCCACTGTAGAAAATAGGCGAAAACACACGACTCACAGCCTCAGTAAATAGCTCCTTACGCACGGTAAACAAATCGCACAGTTTTCGTAAACAAAACGGACAGTTTGATATATCTCGGAAACGGCTCAATCGATTTGGGAGAAATTTAGTATGTAGATAGGATTTTGCTTTTTGAGTTTATCTATACAGGCGTCTTTCTTGGAAAAACACGATTTTACTAATGATAATAATAATAATGATAATTTTTGGATCTCGAAAACGGCTCCAACCATTTGGATCAAATTTTGTATTTACATAAGGTATTGCAACTTAAGTTCATCTACATAGGCGCTTTTCATGAAAAAATGTGATTTTAGTCATAATATTAATAATAATACTATCAATTTTTGGATCTCTGAAACGGCTTTAATGATTTGGATCAAATTTTGTATTCAGATAAAGTTTTGTTTTTTAAGTTTATCTATATAGGCGTTTTTTTAATAAAAGTGCGATTTTACAAATAATAATAATAATAATGTGAATTTTTGGATCTCGAAAACGGCTTCAACTTTTTGAATCAAATTTATTATTCAGAGTGAGGTATTGCTACTCAAGTTCATCTAGATAGGCATCTTTTCTGAAAAAATATCATTTTACTAAGTAATAATAATAATAATATGAATTTTGGATCTCGGAAACGTCACACTGTATATGGCCGCAGGTAAAGTATAGTACGTAATGCGTGTTGTGCACTCGCCGCTACGCGGCTTCTTGCGTAATTTTTCCATTCGTTCGTCTTTTACAACACTTGTTACGTAATATACTAATATGGTTCCAAAATCGGTGGTTGAAGGCAATAGGCAAAATGAAAATAAAAGAGGTACTCATTCAAATATTTGAATAATAAAAAGGGTACTCATCCAAATCCTTGGCTACCCTATCGGCATACACTGAGGGTGGTCTTCTGGACTACAGCAGGACCTGTGAAGATACCTCCTCGTGCAGAATTCCAGGGGTTGTACCCAATAATGGAAAATGAAAGGCCTGATGGAAGAAAAGAAGAACAATAATATCATGGCCGGTGATAAAGTAAAGTTAGTTACTCATACCTTTGGATGGCATCACTGACATTTTGACGTTATTGAATATTTGAAACTTCAAAATCGAAATAAATCACAATATGTATATCCTTAGAAACTTGCCTGAGAGTGAAAACAGACCGTTGGGTCTATAATCAGTAGTAATAACCCAAGGACATTGATAATTATAGCAAATTCCGAAAGCTTGTTGCTTGGAAACAGACCGACGCCGAAGGCGGAGGTCTGTTTTCTATAAGCAACAAGCTTGAGGAAGTTGTTATATTTATCAATGTTCGAGGGTTATTCGAATAGAAAATTTTTTGCTAACCGATACTTTGTAACATTGCAATAGTCTATAAATGATTTCCATTCAAAGTTGTTATTGTAAACAGTTTATTTTGATATATTTGATGAAAAAATTTCATCAATCTTCTCGTCAGCATTACAACCAAATCATGACATCACTGACATTTTGACGTTATTATCGAAATAAATCAAAATATGTATATCCATAGCAACGTGCCTGAGAGTGAAAACAGACCGCTGGGTCTGTTATCAGTATAATGTTGTTCTTATTGGTTGTATTCAATCACATGATCTCAATTTAACTAATTTCATTGGATTTCCGCTTGAGCAAAAAATTTTCGGAAGTAATTGCACAAGTGCATCAAAATTACCGATAATTTTCCACGAAAGCATGTTGTCTAAAAACTGTATGAATTTATTTTCATATTTTGGCGAAAGAGCCCGATTCCGAAGGAGGAGGGCTTTCATGCACTTAATAACAGCCTGTTTAATATATATTTAATAAGAAATGTTCTTTATGTTAACTTTTGGGTGTTTTTTCCGCTAGTTGAAAAAATAATGTACCTAACACGAGCGTAAAGTGTGTATTACTTTCCGCACTTGTTAGGTAAACTACTATATACGGGGCTTAACCGTTCACATATTGACGAATGATAGAACATCCAGATATTTCGCATGAATATGAATAAGGTTCACTGATAATGTAATTAATGTAACAATAAACAGTGTGGCTCAGCTTGAAAAATCTTGAACTAAAAGTACTCTTTAAGAAATGTTGAAAATAATCGCTTATTCATATCCTGCATATGTGTTTAATAACACCATTGTGAAGTGCAAACCTCAAGCTTAAAATCACATACTTCATTTTTCATGTAGGATATGTATGAGCGATCATTTTCAACATTTACTGAAGAAATTTCCGGGATTACGGGTAAGTTGAAAACTGAGGCAGGAGTAAAACTCAGTTTTTTCTTTGGCATGTATAAGTGGGACTTGTCTCACTAGTCTAAATTCGTGGCATATGGTCCAAAGAGCTAGGCTACCGATTCCTGCTTCAGTATAATTATTTCATATCAAATATAATTCATATAAAATATCCATGGCTTTCGGATCCTCCGTAAATATCGTAGGTTGCAAAACACATTTTGGGTACTCAGATACTCACATGTTATATTTGCACTATAATTTGTAGCAAATTTATAACAAATCTAATTTTCGGCCCTTTTGAAAATGGCAGTGGTGGATTAACGCGAGCCTGAAATTTGATACTATGTTAATTACTTGTGGAGAATTAAATTATCTTTCGCCTTGTTGAAATTGTTTCTTGATAAACCCATTTCTAATTAATTTACAAATTAGATTTTTCAAAATTGCATGAATTTCCGGATCATGCACGAGGTTGCAAATTTGTGACCGCATCAGAATAGATGATTTTAAAATTTGTAACAAAGCTGCAAAACCTTTGCGATTATTTCGAGACCACCTTAATCAAAAAAATTACCACGAATTGAGAAAATATATTTTCCGGCCAACGTAAAAGGTTGCAAATCTATACAACTGTTCGGAATATTTTTCCGATGTATCTGTCAAGTTTGCAGAACTTTTGGAATTTTCTCTTATGGTATATAAAAAAAAAACATTATAAGTCGATAAAAAAAATGTTCCGTACACTTGAATTGGTTGCAAACTTGATGCGTGATATGAAATAATATATTCAATACTAATCCAATTTCCAGAACTTTTGGAATTTTCTCAACGAGTATACAGCAAAATTTAAGTCAATTGCCATTTTGACAATGTTGCGTACTTGGGAAGAGATTGCAAACTGAGATTTATTGCTTTCTCGATGTACCTGATCACTTGATCAAAGTTTGAAAACTTTTGGAATTAATGTGAATTGATTATCTATTTCTATTATGGTGATTAACCATAATAAGAGTGTACATTGAATATACGAAACCAATGCCACTGGCACCGTTCGTAGAACTCGCATTTCTACACTCGCTCAATTTCAAAGTAAGGAAATACGCCCATTAGCATTCGTATCTCTGTATTTGTTGGTAATTTTTCCCTTTTCATTTTGCTGCTTGTCCTTATTACGCTTCTTGAACTGGTTATTGCGTAGGTTAATGTTTTAATTAAGGATGATAGTGCTAAAATATGAAACGTTTATGATCTAATTGCACGGGCGCACAGTTTGGAATCACCCAGGGAGTTTTTGAATGGGGAACAGGCATGTGAAATATTTTTATTAGCACATAAACATTACCGTCCGAGATGCTATGTTACATACTGAGAATTTGAAATTTTTGTTTAATTTTTTCTTATTCGTAATTGAAAATTGAAAAGCAACTTTTCTCATTTCATTTGAAAACGTACTCCTACCGCTCTGATGGCTGTATACATCGTTACTTCACACATTTCAAAATTTCACCGTTAAAGGGCTCTTAAAGGCTGTGTAATGTTTGCCTAAAACTATAAAAATAAATCAGTATTCCTGATAATCCAGTTCGATTGAGATAAGACAAGAGACAAGAATCGATTGTAGCACCACCAAACTTGTTATGCTAGTAGTTTGTGTTAGAACTTTTTATTATGGAACATTTCGGCAATAACCCTCTGTATATTTGTTTTTATGTTATTATGAGAAGTAGTTGTTGTTAGCAACTCTATTAAACAACCGTTTTATCTTGTTTCTACTTTCCGAAAATACAGTTCTAATTACAAAAGAAGCGTTTTTATATCATTCAAAGTGAATGATATTGACTCCGTTTTGAGCCAGCAAACACAATTTCCAACAGTTGGGACCATGATAAACACGAAAAAAAATTGTTTACTAAAACTCCAGGGGTGAAACATATTTTTTTTTCGTTTAAAAATACAGGGTGGGTCACTGTCGATGGTACCTTAGACGTTTACGGAGAACGGGACATAGGACCATTCTGAAAATTTGGTTTCTCAAGTAGTTGCTCTTGATCTATCGATCTAAAATATTTTTAGCAATGCAGCGTTGCCGCTTATACCAAAAAGTAGCAGCATCTTTGTTATTTCAAATGGGTCACCCTGTATATTACCGCATTTTTGAACTTGTCATTCCTTTCTGATTATTTCTGCCTTATACTCCCCTATACATATCTCTAACGGTTTTTGAGATATTGGTTATTTTCCATATTTTTTATCCAAAACATAGCTCGAATTGAATGTTTATTTCTGCGGTATTTGGATTTTTAGGAAGTTGCAATTTTGTGTTTAGTTCATCAAGATCATGTACATTGATTCTCTATAGAGAAGTTTGTTCTGCGTTAACAGGGTCGTTCAAAATTCATGATCTTACTGCTAGATACGAAAAGGGTTGAAAGTGCGATTTTTTAAATGAAACATCCTGTATATTATGAAATATCCTAAAAGATGACTAAATTCCCTTCGAATTGATATATCATGTTCCTATACCTAAATAGCCAGAATTCCGAGATAATAGCAGTTTTCACTTGTAATCTCCCAAGTGCTTGAATTATTGCCCGAAATTTTTCGATTACATGAATTTTCTTTGAAAATTCAAGTACGAATTTTCTTGAAAATTCGGATTCGGTAAGAAAATTTCACACCGAGAAATGAAAATCATCCAACAATTCATAAGAAATAACTAACGATGGTTTCACCTGAACTATTTATAACCACTGAAATATTGATATGTAAAATACTTAACAAAATTTTCATCAATAAATGTGTTTAAATTTGGAACAAAAAAAAAATAAAAAAGTTATGTTCCTATCGTGATAATTTCATGAGTCGCTAGGTCGATGGTTCAATGACCTAGCGACTCATGAAATTATGTTGTAATCGTACAAACTTCCTTTTGTTCATTGGTTGTAAATCAGGGTACGTTTCATTGAATTTTCTGCACGTTCTTGCTATAATTCCCTCACATTTTCCATGAAGAATAAACAATTTCATCACAACTTCGTTTGAATAGTTATTTCCCTCCATTTCAATTATTTTTGAGTCACTTTCGTTAAGAAACACACAACGGTATTATTAATAGTGCACTAATTGTCAAATTTTCATAATGTCATGTACCATCATGACATTTAATAGCCACCTTAGATGAATATGAGAAAAATAAAATGATTTTTTTTGAAACTTGCTATTATCTCAGAATTCTGGCTATTTAGGTATAGGAACATAATATATCAATTCGAAGGGAATTTAGTCATCAGTAGGGGGTTTATGCCAATCCTGGACCTCCCCCCACCACTGACCTTGAGAGTGACCTTGGAGAATAGCCTTCAGAGGTTCACTTGCCCAGTGAATGACCTTGAAAGTTGGTGATCTTGAGAGTTGGCGACCTTGACGATTTGTGACCTTGAGGGTTGGTGACCTTGAGGGTTGGTGACCTTGAGGGTTGGTGACCTTGAGGGTTGGTGCCCTTGAGGGATGGTGACCTTGGTGGTTAGTGACCTTGGTGGTTAGTGACCTTGAGGGTTGGTGACCTTGAGAGTTTCGATGACCCTGGGGAATGGTAACCTTGACATGTAACTAAAGGAAGCCATGAATACAAATGTCCTTGAGGGCAAGTGAACTTATCCCCTCTCTTCCACCTCAACCACTAATATAAAAAGAAACACGAGTTTCAGACCTCATGTTCCTTCTGAATAGCCGATAATCGAGCAAAATGTATACTTGCAATTGTGGAAAAAGTTTTACTCGTAGTGATAATCTACATCGCCATCAAGTGCAATCCTGTACAGCGGTGACAGGTGAGCCACCTAGTAAACGGTCTAAATTGAGTCCCATATCGCAAAACGATATGCAGTTCTGTGATTGTTGTAATAAACCAGTTCCAATGGGTCAGATGGTTTCACATCGAAGAACACTCGAACACAGATCTAATTCTTGCATTCAATTGGGTGAAGACGTGCAAATTATCAAAAGTGCTTTCAAATGTAGAATAGTTAGCTATAGGATTGGGAGCGGTAGTAACTATGTGGATTACAAAACATTTTTTGATGCATACAAACAGAAAATGATTTCATTATTGCAAGGTGTGTTGAAGATACATAGTGCGGTGAAAGTAAATATGGAACTATTCAGCTCACATATTCTGCAGACCCAGGAATTATCCGAGGTAAAGTGTTTCAATTCTCCGAACCAGATAGTTGACCAGTCCATGGATCTTAATGCTGTTTTGGATGAATTCATCGACACAATAACGGCACAAAGTACAGAATTCGAAGATCGTGACTCAGGTATATAAATTGCCCAAAAATCAATATTCATACCTTGAATGTAAAATCATTTCTATTGCAGGATGGAGCCTGAAGAAAATCATGTTCACAGAAATGAATGTGAACAAGTATAGCCCTCTTGGTGCGTGTTCCTATATAAAGCTGCCAGATTATATCGAGTCGAAAAAAGGTGTGGTGAATGTGCGAAATGAGGATAACTATTGTTTTGCATGGGCTGTGGTATCAGCACTTTACCCGGGGGATCGTAGGGTTTCCGAAGTGTCTTCTTATCCACCCTTTCAATCAGTGCTGAATGTATCAGGTATGGATTTTCCGATGAAATTAAGTGGAATTTCAAAATTCGAAGTTGCCAATGATTGCTCTATAAATGTATATGGGTTGGAAAAAAAATTTGAGGAATCTAAAATGAAATATGAAGTTGTAGGTCCACTATATTATTCACGACAACGACTCACCAGGCATGTTAATCTTTTACTTATCAGTGATGAAACGGGAAAAAAATCATTATTGTTGGATTAAGGATTTGTCAAAATTAGTTTCTAGCCAAATTTCTGCCAATGGTCATAAAAAATATTTTTGTGATGGTTGTTTATTATATTTTGCTAACGGAAAATCATTGACCCAGCATCAATTAAATGACTGCAATCATGTGTGTACAACCACACCTTCTGAAAAATTGAAAATCGACAAGTTCGGTAAATACATTCCTGAAAATATATTGAAATTTGTGAATATCGAAAAGCAGATGAAAGTTCCGTTTGTCGTTTATGCAGATTTTGAGTCAATTCTGAAACCAATTGATTCTTGTCAACCGAATCCAGATTGCTCTTACACCAACCGAACTCACATTCATGAACCATACTCGTTTGCATACTACATAAAATGTTCTTTCAATGAAAAATTCGACAAATTTGTTTCGTATCGAGGGGTCGATACTGCAAAAGTATTCGTCTCAAATATTCAAAACGATTTAAAGAATATATATCATAAACATCTAAAAAATGTTGTTCCAATGGGTCAATTATCTGAGACAGAAGAAAAAGAATTTTCTGATGCAAAGACTTGTGGCATATGTGATAATATATTCGAAGATGGTGATGTCAAAGTGAGAGATCATTGTCACCTGACCGGAAAAAAGAGATTTGGTGCAGCTCATTCTAAATGTAATTTGAATTTCAAACTTCCAAATTTTATACCAATTATTTGTCATAATATGAGCGGATATGATTGCCACTTATTCATCAAGGAATTATTCGACAAGGGCGATCGAGTTGATGTCATTCCACAAACCAAAGAAAAATACATTTCATTCACCAAACATCTTTTCACACACAGCTATTTGGGTAAAGATGGAAAATTGAAGAATAATTTCATGAAATTAAGGTTCATTGATAGCTATAAATTTCTTTCGGAGTCACTTCAGAATCTCGGTGCAAATTTAGTAGAAGATCAATTCATAGACACTAAAAAGTTTTTTCCGGATGTCGAAAAGTTTCAGTTGATGAAACAGAAAGGTGTATTTCCATACAGTTTCGTAGATTGTGTGGAAAAATTAGATATCACACATCTACCATCGAAAGAAGAATTTTATGATAACTTAAATGACGAACAAATTTCAGATGAATGCTATGATAGGGCACAACGGGTATGGAATTTGTTTGAATGTCGAAGTTTGGGAGAATATTCAGATCTGTACTTGAAATCGGATGTTTTACTGTTAACTGATACATTCGAGAATTTTCGGAGAATTTGTTTGAACACTTATAAATTGGATCCTGCCCAATATTATACCGCCCCAGGTTTATCTTGGGACGCTATGTTGAGATACACAAAAGTTGAATTGGAGCTTTTGACTGATATTGACATGATACATTTTTTCAAGAAAGGTATACGTGGTGGAATAAGTCAATGTAGTGACCGAATGCATGTCGCAAACAATGAATATCTACCTTACTACGATGCCAAAAAAGACGTATCTTACATATCGTATTTGGATGCAACAAATTTGTATGGTCATAGCATGTCTCAACCTTTGCCCATTGGTGGATTCACCTGGTTGACACCCAGTGAAATACAGGATTTGGATGTGATGAGTATTTCTGCTGATTCTCCTTTTGGTTATGTTTTTGAAGTGGACATTCATTATCCAGAAGAATTACATGATTCTCATTCGGATTTACCTTTCCTAGTCGAAAGTATAATTCCACCAGGTTCAAAATCCAATATTTGCAAGTTGATACCGAACTTATCAGATAAAAAAAACTATATCGTTCATTATAGAACTCTTAAACAAGCTATAGAAAACGGATTGATGGTTATGAAAACACATAGGGTTTTGAAATTTCGGCAATCGTCATGGCTTAAGAAATATATCGATTTGAATACAAAAATGCGTAATAAAGCTGTGAATAAATTCGAAAAACAATTTTTCAAGTTAATGAACAATGCCGTGTATGGAAAAACTCTGGAAAATGTGGAAAATAGAAGGGAAATTAAACTGGTTACTCATTGGGAGAATATAAAAAGGTCATTGGGGGCTAATTGTCTGATTTCCAACCCAAATTTCAAAACATGTTCAATATTTACAGAAAATTTTGTCGCTATTCATATGGGAAAAGTAAGAGTGTGTTACGATAAACCACTTTATTTGGGATTTAGTATATTGGATTTATCAAAAACAGTAATGTACGATTTTTACTACAAATGCATAAAAAGTAATTTTGGAAATGACGCTTCACTACTGTACACAGATACAGATTCTTTTATATTGAAAATAGCAAATAAAAACCTTTACGAATTCATGATCGAAAATATAGAAAGATTCGATACCTCCAATTATAACATCGGAAACGATTTTGGCATTTCTGTTACAAAACCCATTCTGGGGAATATGAAAGATGAATTTCCCAATGACCCCATTATCAGTTTTTATGGTACTGGGGCCAAAGCTTACTTTGTTCAGTCCGTTAAAAATGAATTGAAGAAAGCCAAAGGCGTCAAAAAGTCAGTCATTATCAAACAATTGCACGAAAGTGACTATAAAAATATTGTTGAGAAGGGTGGTTCCATACTTAGAAAAATGAATAGTTTCAAAAGTGATACCCACGACATATTTACTGAAATGAAAAATAAAGTCGCTTTGTCACACCATGACGACAAGCGGTTCATTATACCCAATACCACAAAAACATTGCCGTGGGGCCACAACGATATTGAATTTTATCAAACGGACCCCGAACAAAATCTGTTATGGTGTTCAAACATTGTGGAATCTGCGATTCATAATAATTCACAACCTGTCAACAATTTGGATTTGCTGATTTCATTTCTGGAAGCAGAATAAGTCGAAGTAAGGGAACGCAAATCCTTAATTATCATTCAACAAATTTTATATTATTCATCCGATAGCGTGAAAAGGGAATATTCATCTACAATTGGCTATGAAACTGTTTTCACGAATATTTGAACCAATAATTTGATACGTTTCATATCATATATTTGAATTCCTTTTTTTTATGCCAACCTATATTTTGACATAGAAGGTACTGAAAAACGGTTCCACTTATATGTTGGAGAATAATCCAGAAATATCTCATATCGAAAGAAAAAAAAACACAATTTTCGAAGCATGAATATTCGATATTGAAATTACATTTCAGAATTGTTTCTACTCATATATGTTAATTTCATAGTGTAGCATAAAAATATTCAAAATTTATTGTATAGCATCCACATATTGAATGAATAGATATTTTCAATTTTAACGTGTATGTATAGACTGAATAGACATAATAAATAACATTCTTTCGTCTCGTTGTAGTCAACGTTTTGAAAAAACTGTACCGATGTACATTCCTTAGGTCCTTATCGACCATACTGTGTTTGAGTGGTCTAGTCTTGAAGAATGCGAGTTTATGCCGCATTCCTTATTTTGTCTAGCAGCAGGTAGCGAGGCGTGGGTACCTGTACCGCATTCCTTTGCTTTGAATGATCAGGGTGTATGAAGGTGACCCAAAAGAATTTGGCCTTGTAGTGGTCTCTTTTCAATATCTCTACCTGTGCGCAGGCTCTGTACAATTTCGGAGTAGGGGATGTGCGAGGTTACTCAAACTAGAGGGTGGCATGATGCATCATTGTACCCTGTTCTTCCCACTGGTAAAGTTGTGAGTCGTGCTTTTATTGATATTGTGAAAGAGTGGTGTGATTGGATAACCGAAATGAAAGGTAATAAAAGTCCCAATTCTCAGGATAGTGGAAAGTCGGTTGTTAGTATGCTGGCAACGTTAGCATATCTTAGTACAATTAATATTGAAAAAAATAAAGACGCGGTTAACGAAAAGACTAGAGACGCGGTTGATGATAAAAATAAAGATTCGGTTGCTGGTTGTTCGACTCAAAAAATAAATATATTAAGTGATGTTAGGATACAGAAACCCGAACAAACAGCAACCGACCAATCGAAATATTTGGATTTTGAACAAATTCACAGCACAGACATACCGAGTTTCCATTATTCCAGCTTATCGGTGGCAGATATGCAAGAATTCGGAGATGTAGAAATGGAAAAATATTTCGCGGGCATCAAGGGCTTCACTCCACCTCTGTTACCATATGCCCCCTTATGTGAAGACATAAGCAACGATAAAGCGGGTCCTTCATCGTTGAATAAGTCTTCCAAAAGGAAAGAATTGACACCGGTAAACTCCCCCAAAAAACAAAGGATGTCCACCACAAAAAGTGACGAAGTTGAGTCCAACGAATTTCCGTTGCTGAGAGGACTACTCACAAGACCTCTGGCATCGAAACAATCCGTCGGTAGTCCGATTCCAACGGTAGTTCTATCTTCCGAAGATAGTTCACCGTCACCGGTAATTTTGGGAAGAGAGGTAGTGCAATCATCGGCCCCGGCTAACTCTCCCAAAAAACAGGAATCTGCCTCAAAAAATGACGGAGCCGGTTCCAACGAATTTTCGGTGTCCAGTGGGTCACCTGCAAGTCCCGTCTCAGCAAAGCAATCCGTTGGTTTCACTTCTCCGAATCGATCGGTAGATCATTCTGAAGTGTTTTCTGGTAGAAGTTCATCGGTATCACCAATTTTGGGAAGTGGTAGAAGTGATGGCAGTGTTTGGTCACAAAATGCGGAAGAACAACATAAGAAAATTGTAGATGTTTTTTCGGATTTTGTTAACAAAAAAGCCCGAGCATATCTAGAACATCGAGAAGCTGCTGCAAAGGTCTCTGACGCTCAGAAATCGTTGCTGGCGTACGATACGGAGCTCGAAGAAATAAAAAATCGAAAGGAGGAGTTGAAACGACAATTGGAAGAGCTCGACGGACGCCAGCAACGAATTATGGGTGACAGTAATCAGCTTAGGCAAAGTTTGCCAACGCTGAAGGCCAAAGCAATTAAGTCGCAGCTCTCGCTCAATCGAGAGAGCAGACGACTTAAATTGCTGCAGGAGAAGGTTAAAGTTTTTATGGAGAAATGAATATGTGCGTGTGTGTATAGGTGTGTTTGCGTGTGAATATGATCCTTTTTTCCGATCCCAATTCCCTCGATTATTGTATTATATATATATATATATATATATATATATATATATATATATATATATATATATATATATATATTATAATTAAGATATTTGATACGAAATTATTTAATAATATTTGAATGTATATTTTTCATAGGATAGATTAAATTTTAAGTACATGTTAGTTGAGTGTGTTCGTATTTGTATTAGAGTGTAAATAAAGGTTTGTGTTTTTTTAAAGTAGAAGGGGGGAGGGGGTATATATTCATATCGTATTTGTATACATAATTGGTTTTTAATTATTGTAATTATTAAAATGAATATTATCATTTAATAATATTTGAATATGTATATTTAATAAGATAGATTAAGTTTAAGTACATGTTAGTATGTTAGTATGTTCGTATTTGTAATAAATCATAAATAAAATTAGGGGGGGGTATGGGGGGGGAGGGGAAATCAACTGCGCACAAGTCAGGTAACTGGTTTAGGTATGCGACCAAAACGGAACTTTTAGGAAAGTGACAGAGAAAAGTTATGCGCAGTGGGTGGCATTAACCATGCTACCATACATGTCTATGATTCTCTGTCATATATACACTGAAAATGTTCTCCAGACTAGAAAACTGGATGCGCATAGGTTTTTTATTGAATATATAGGTGCGCAGTTGGATTCACTACTTCCGTTATGTATTATATTACATGGCTGCTGATAAAAATATCACAATTTTCAAAGAAATATTCCCTCTCCAACCAACTAAAATACTCAAGAAAGATATGAAGTGTATATGAGAGCATTTTTAACAACAGTGGAGTGTTCGAAAAATGAATTTTCATTACTACGCATTTCTGTAAGCTCCCGTTTGCGCATTAAACCAAAATGGAGCTATTTCAAAATGTGGGGTAAAAATGTATGCGCAGTTGAAGGTTTTGGTTATATTTTGATACAATTCATATACATCACAACGAGTTTTGGTTAAATACCAACTATAGCTAGAAATAATGGATGCGCACTAGTTTTTCATTAAACATTTTGATGCACAGATGAGCATGCCACTTTCATTTTAATATATTACATACACTTTTTTATTAGAAAATATATATCTCACTATTTGAAAGTATATTTTGAAGCTGAAATACACCCAGGAAAGCGAATATGTTTTATATGTGTGTCTGAAAATATGTTGCAATAGATATAAGAAATTTCAGAGTATTTAAAAAAATCTCACATGTTTAGTTAGTGACATCAGACATTTCCAAACACAGTTTCTTTGAAATGTACACGCTAGTAGTATTTATACCACTTGAATAATTTTTTTGAGCTATTATTCACTATAGAGCTATCGATCATCAAATGAATGAAACATATTTTCATTTAAAATATATATTTCAGTCTTTTTTTCCCTATTATTATGCTATACGTTATACAAATCTAATATAAACACCCCGACTCAAAGTCTAAAAGTCCAATCGCATGCCTCTTCCATTCGGATAACCTCTTCCCCGCCATCTTCTTCAGACAATTGCGCCGGACACCACCAATGGCTTTGATCTGGTAAATTTTCCCAGTCCAATTCAATTGTTGAACAATCGCTTATGTCATCCGGCGGTTCGTATTCCTGAACAGAAACACGAGCAACACTTCCACACCGATGCACATCACTGGAACTGTCTGCAGGGCCATATTCCAGTATTCGGAAATTTGCAGTCGCTCTGTAAAATTATATTTTTTTAAAACTTGTATTGCAAAACAGGCAAGTGTCAATTAGGCGCACTTGACAAACAGTCATTCCACAAGCCACACAGTCGTAATCGGGAATATTATTGAAGTCCGTTTTATAATGCAGATCTACATTGTTATAATGTCCACTATCGACTAATTCACTGTACAGCATGAAGCACTTGTGGCATAGAACCTTACGATCCTCGGTGGTTGTTACTACCATCCAGCATGAAATTATCGAACAATACATATTTCTACCGACATCCCTCACACTGTTTATATTTTTGAACACGCACCTATATTCACCATCTACATCAGGGCCATCTTCGTACATCCCTTCATCCTTGCTAGAACCATCATCATCGTTAGCGGCAACTGCAATAGCTCCTTCTGCCGCAACATCTGCTTCTTCAACAACTTCCACTGCTGCAACTTCTTCAGCTATATCGTCCACTGCTGCAACTTTTTCAGCTATGTCATCGTCCACTTCTGCATCTTCTTCGACATGATTTATATCGATAGCCACTAGGTCTCGTAACACACTCATTCTCTCATTTTGTTGAGCTGCCATTTCAATACGAACTACTCTGATATTTCAATGAAACTGATGCAGAGGTGGTATTCGTCCTCTCCTTATATGGTTTTTCCAATACTGTGAGGGGATGAAGGTCATTTCAAATTCGAAGGTCACCCGTTGCTCGAAGGTCGTTTGAGATGCGAAGGTCGTTTGGTGTTCGAAGGTCACACATATTCGAAGGTCACTACATATTCGAAGGTCACTCCATATTCGAAGGTCACTACATATTCGAAGGTCACTCCATATTCGAAGGTCATTCAGTGCTCGAATGTCATTTGAAAGTCACTCAACATGAAGGTCACTGGACTTCAAGGCCTTCGGAGGATACCTAGGTGGAGGGTATATCGGATTGTATATAATGAGGGTCGCTGAATGAGGTGGATCATTCTATGCAATTCTTTATAGCACACAAGTTTCATCATTTCTAGATATGTCGACATCAAGAGAGTGGGATTCTAAGCCAAAAATTGCAGTGTATCCATTAGTGATTGATAAAAATTTGTCATGTCATAACTGTGACATTGCATGGCCACCGAGTTTTATCAATACCTGCACTGGATTGTGTCAAGAGTGTGAAAGAATAAACCCTCCGAAGACTCCAAAAAAAGTGACAAAACGGTTCGGTTTATGGACGGAATGCCGAAAGTGTGGTGAAAGAATGGACACCACAAACTTTGGTATTATTAGAGAAGACTGTAGGGATTGCAGAGCAGAGGAGACCTTGGATTTCCAGCGATGTACGAATTGTGACAGCTACCAAACAGACTGTTGGAAAAACCTATGCGAACAGTGTCGAATGGGGTTGACATTATGTGAATGTGTCGGGTTTTTTTTCAAAGACAGAATAGACCATCTGCTCAAATGCTGGTGTTTGAATGAAGATCAGAGAGCCGAGCGGGAAGAGTTGAGGAAAACCCATGTGGTTCCAATAAGGAGATACATTTATGAAGTGATTGAACATCAATAAACACTTTGTATGACTAACGAAAAATAAAAATTGCACCAAGTATTGTTCATTTTTTATTCATTTATAGTAATGAGAGAAACATTATATCAACGATTTCACTATAAATATATAACTCATAAAATTCACATATCGAATTAATATCAGTTTATGGCTACTTGATGAAAAAATACAGATATTCAATTATACTATCGAACTTTCATCAATCCATGAGTTTTTGTCGTTGGGAAACCCAAGCCATTTCACCATTACTTTCCCATGATTCCTCCTCAAAATTTTTTCCACCAAGTAAATGTCGGGCTGCTTCGTTTTACTCAACTCCATTTCATAAAAACAGCCCTTTATTGGTTTCTTATCCATGTCTTCAAGCTCATAGGTTACAGGCATTGTACTATTTACCTTAACAATTTTAAAAAGTTCAGTTGTGAAATTTGCTGTATAACCTTTATCGAATATGCTCTTGTACTTGCTTATTCGAACTACGTCTCCTATTTTGAATTTACTTTTTTTATATTTCGCATGTATTTTGGCGTGTTTATACAAATTCAGTTTCGTGGATGATGTCACTTCAACGGGCTTCATTCCAATGCTGCTATGAATTTTATTGTTGTACTGATCCGTTATGTGCGGAAGAATTTTCAACCACTTGTGATGCCCTTGAACTGAAAACTCTTTATACAACCAACTTTTCAATGTCCTAATAACTCGTTCCGCAATTGCCGCTTTTTTAGTACTGAATGTCGAATAATGATTGATCAGATGTTTCGCCATCAACGAGGAAAATTTTGTATTATAAAATTCAGTGCCTTGGTCGGATTGCAAGTTCTTCGGTGTGTACTTTGCGTCTTTCAACACACTCTCCATTGCTGCGGTAACGGATTTTCCCGTTTTATTTTTCAGCGGTCTTGACCATACAAACTTTGAATAACAGTTTATTACGATGAGGATATATCTATAACCTTTATTTTCTTTTGCATACGGCTGCATCTCCATCAGATCCATCTGCCATAAATCTGAAAACCCTTTAATTATGGTCTTCCTTCGTGGAAAATTTCGTCGAGCTGGCTTATGCAGTTCCTCAACAACTTGCCTTTTAGCGGTACTCATTTCAACTCTCTATTACAGAAGTCGGTTCCCAGGAAGGCGGTAAAGCTAATTGCCCAGTCCTCCAGTGTTTAGGTGGAGCCTTGGTTGTTGACTGCTCTACTTTAACGATTCGCTTTTCTAAAGTATGGATTAACTGCTCCAGTTTGGAAATTTGCTCGATTGAGCTATCCGACTTCTTGCCGATGACAAATCTGAGTTCAGTAATTTTGGAATCAAAATATGCTCTCGCTTCACGAATTACTGATGATACTGATTCTTGCACAGCGGACAGGGTCAACTCCTTAGTCTCTTTTATGCGGTCATCAACATAGCCCTTAGTGGTAGCATCTTTCGTGTCGGAAGGTTCACCAATATTCCACAGACGTTTATTCTGAATATTATAATTTCCATCTGCTGTGAGGATGAATCCAACTCCTGATCTTCCAACAATCACCTTCACACCACCCCGTCTACGACCAAATTTGTCGATTGTGTTATTCATCGTTGGAATATCTTCAGAAGAATGAACATAATTCACACACTCAGGAAATAATATACATACACGTTCAGTAGATTAAACCCTCTTCGCGCAATTCTTCTATTATTGATAATATTTCATTATCATGCCCTGTATGTCCAGCCATTTTTGAACTCCAAAGGAGTCGAAGCCTGTCGATTAATTCATCCAAGCTATTCCAATAAATGTAACTTATGGGTTTGTTTCCACCAAATAGTTTTCTGGATGGTATTTTCATTATTCCAGCACCTCCTATAGAAAGGTTTTCCAATGTGTTGTCTACAGATAATAATGGCTTGATTATTTTTTGATATTTCTTCCATTTATTAGGCAATAAACCCTGTGCTTGGTCGTGATTTTTATACGCTGCTTTTGTTAATCTGAGTATGTCACCATATGTATTCAGTTCAGTAGCAGACATATTTCCCGGAGGTACTTTCATGAATATCAACTTGTATAAGTTGGATGTGCCTTGGTAAGTACCAATGGTCCTACCATCTTTACTGAATACAATTTTTCCTTCAATAAAGTCTACATTGGAATCGCCCATTTTTAGCTTATTCGTAATGGGGTCTAACCGGACACCGAATATCGTATCATATGAAGAATTTCCAGATAACAACTTTTGAATATGGCTGGAGACTTCCCCATTGCTGTCCGCTACCTTTGGTGATTCGGGGTCTGTGGTTACCATTGAGGATGATGGTGTATGCATTATCGATGTTTCTTCAGCATTAAATTTCACATCTTTGTCATCACTTTCCATAAAATTCAATTTTGGGAGCGGGGTACTACTCTCTATGGATTTGGTAAATTTTTTTGAGTGGCTCACCACCGGTAAAGGATTTATTTTGAACGTATTAGATGATATAGTTTTCAGTGGTTCGATTATTGGTTCATATATTTTTGAAAGCGCCACTTGGTCGCTTATGCGGTTATTTTTAATGTAATCAAATTTTTTTCGAACTGCCTCTGTTGCCTCAATTAATTTCCGTTTCAAATCTATTTCATCGCTTTTTTGTTCGTCCATAGTATTGACGTTCTGAATGCTAACGTATCACTGACCTGTTCAACTTCAGATTGAGCCAAATATCTAAAAAACATCAGAGATATATGAAATTGTCAAACCCTTTACGGTAACGACCTTCTTGTAGTTCTCTATCTTTGTCGATAACTAGAAATCCATATTTGTCATTCCAACATTTTGCACACATATCTTGAAACTGCTTAAACGTCATATCTGGCGATACATGATCAGAAAAAATGTAGTTGAGATTCATGTCATCCTGTTTGAATGTTACAATGAAATTTGAATTATCTCTGATCAATTGCTTCGGAACATGGGAATATGTTTGGGCTAGATAAAAACAGTCAACATTTTTATGGCGCCCCATACTAAAATATGCTCTAATAACATCTTGCTTTTCACACATAACATCATCAAAGATGAATACCGAATCAGGTTTAGCCTCTGATGGTTCTACTATTCCAGACGTGACATTTCCAAAAGTATAAAATCCCAATCCTTCAATCGGCTTCAACACTCCTCGTAAATACTCATATTTGGGTTGATATAGAGATTTTGAATAAACATACACATTCGCGAATCGCAATCCCAGTGGGTGAGTTAGTAAAGAAATCATCACATTTGTCTTCCCACAATTCGAAGGTCCAATAATGAGACCCCTAATTGATAATGGGAGGAGAGATCCATGGCATCGTTCACTGTGCCTCCCCAGTCCATCATTTACTTTTTCGTCAAAATTATCGATTTTAAACTCTTGTTTCTGTTTCACAATGAGCATTGTACGACAGCTAGAGACTATATAAGTGCAGTGCTTCGCTGAATCTTTTATTTAAATGACAAAACTCAATCAGAACGGTTGTAAACGTAAACAAGTGGGCGGTAGAGGTTTGGTTAATTCTCTAATCAATAAACTACCCATTGAGTTGCATCTACCTGGTGGTTATCAGTACTGTGGTCCTGGAACAAGATTACATAAGAGGTTGGCAAGAGGAGATCCCGGCATAAATAAACTAGATTTCGCATGCAAGGAGCACGATATTGCTTATTCACTGAATTCGGATCTCAACAGTAGGCACAAGGCAGACCAGAAGCTTGAAGAAGCTGCTTGGAGCAGATTCAAAGACAAAAACAAAAAGGTTCTGCTTGGTTGGTTACAAATATAATGAAGGGAAAGCGTCGATTTGGTATGGGATGCGAGTCAACTAAACCGTGTAAACAGGGAAATATTCGAGCTATGAGAAAAATTAAGAAGAAAAAAGCAAAAAATATTAGAAAGGTAGTAGCCTTCGGTTCTGGCATTGTAAGAAAGGTGCGAGATGTTTTACGTGAAGCAGGAGGAGGTAAAATTGTTGCAAATAATTTGAGAAAAGCCACCCAAATCGCGCTGAAAGCAGCCCGTAAATACACAAAAGAGGCAGGAGGAAAAAATAAAATTCGTACACCTCGGGTGATACCAATTCCCAAAGTTGGTGGACTTCTACCACTCATACCAATATTTGCTGGGTTATCAGCACTTGGCACTCTTACTGGAGCAGCAGCAGGTATAACTAAAGCAGTACAAGCAGCAAGAGCTAGTAGAGACCAGTTGAATGAGTCAAACCGCCACAATAAGTACATGGAAGCTATTGCTCTCGGTAAAAGTGGCAAAGGAATGTATTTGAAACCGTACCGCAAAGGTCTAGGATTATATTTAAAGCATCAGAATTCAAAAAACCTATGAGTATGCCACCCCGGAGAGCTCTTTCTGACATTGACATCAAATTAATCGCTAAGAAAATGAAAATTACAAATTTTCGCGGTGTATTTATGCGTGACGATCTTCCACTTTCAGGACCGCATCGATGTGAATCCGCAGTAGTTAATTTAGATAGCCGATACGGCCCAGGAACACACTGGGTGGCATATAAAAAAAATGGAGGATCAGTGCAATACTATGACAGCTTTGGTGATTTACCTCCCCCCAAAGAACTGATTCGTTATTTTCACAGTGGACCAAAACCAGCTAGTGAAATTTGCTATAACTATGAGCGACACCAGCGGTTCAATACAGTGTGGTGTGGTCATTTGTGTCTGCAGTTTCTATACGGTAAGCCACTATGGACAAAACCCCTATCCAGGATAGAGAAAGCATAAAGAGGATGGCGCATTCATTAAATGCATATTCTAGACTACGTAGTTTGAATAAAATGAGTAAACAACAACTTTCTGATATGCCCAAAGAAGTGTTGATTGGATGTGCTGCTGGGGAAATTGCGGCAGTGTGGGATAAACTACCACCACACCTTCAAAATGATATTGATGTCTTGAAGTATCAGTACTGCCAGGAGCATTATAATGATGTTGATACTTGCAGTTCATCTGATGTGAATGATGGACCAATACCCCGAAAAATATTTTGTTGCTACTGTAATGTGAAGGATGTAAATGTGGTAGCAAAAAATGATGTTGACACCCATTTAACATCACCACCAAAAAAGAGACGGATGCTGTATCATTTCTGTTTCCAGCAATAAAATGTCCTGGAATACTAACAATTGAACAGTCATGTCACGAACGTTCTCGCTATCAGGAGACTCAAGCGAGTTGAGCGCTAACTTTTACCCACCAGTCGAATTGGATACGAGTAGCAGTTATGGTTTGGGTTTACATGGTTTCTATTCCTACAATTCAATTTTCAATGTTACTGTGAAGAATAATGTGATCAGCTATTCAAAACGAATCAATTCTCCACCCATAACCATTAAAATTCCACCTGGCGCTTATGAAATTGATGAAATCAATAAAGTTATACAGCGATCCATTAGATCTAAAGAGAAACTGGCTGAAAATGTCACCGAAAAGAATATGGATGATGTGTTTCTCCTACATCCAAACAACAATACTCTGAAATGTGAAATGCGATCGAAATATTACATCAACCTCTTACATGAAAACTCTATCGCTGGTCTTTTAGGATTCGAGCCTAAGGTCTTTAGTATCGGTGAAACACATGAATCAACATTACCTGTGAATATCAATAATGTGAGAATAATCCGTGTGGATTGTAACGTCACTTCTGGAGCGTATTTGAATGGTGAGGAATGTCACAGCATTTTCGAATTCGATATTGATGTCGAGCCAGGATACAAACTCACAAAGGAACCACGAAATATAATTTATATGCCAATCAAGCCCGAAGGCCGTCAGTATCTCGACAACATTACTCTGCGCATTTTGGACGATCGTGGGCATCTGATCGAGTTCAATGGTGAAAGAATAATTATAAAATTGGAGTTGAAAAAATTGTAATATTGACCTCTGTCAAGAAAATACAATGGGGTTTTGTTATAATGTCCGGCGATTGAAACCGAAACGGTGTATGTACAATGGGGTTGAGGATCATGCTGATATAAAGAAGAGAAAAATCATAAACCGATTCATTTCACGTGAGCCCGTTAAACAATCAAGATATACCATCAGCTCTAGTAATCTAAACTTTCTGAAATCAATTGGCTTGAAGATCAGGAATACCAAGAAGAAATAAAACATGGCCGCTTTCACTACAAGCGATATGTTAGAAGTTTTTGAAGAGCCAATTTTCGATCATTCCCTGATTAGTTTGCATGAGCATACATATAAGCCGTATGGATCACCATATTATAAGAATTCGGACGAAATCAGAATTCCCATCAATTTTCAAGATCTAATTCTCGATATAGCAGATAGCTACATTTATATCGAGGGAAAATTCACACCTTCAGAGCCCAACAAACGATGTTATCTTTCCAATAATGCTCTGGCTTTCTTGTTTGATGAAATCCGCTACGAAATGGGTGGTGAACAAGTTGCAGTTGTACGAAAGCCAGGCATAACAACCACATTGAAAACTATGGTATCATTCGGAAAAACACATGAGAATAGTTTACTACCAATAGGTTGGGGTCTCAATCAGAATAAACAAGATATACTGGATCCTGCAAGTAATTTTTTCAGCGGCAAACTGCCCCTAAAATACATTATGGGATTCGCTGAAGATTACACCAAGGGTATTTTGAATGTTAAGCAGGAACTCATTCTGATTATAGCTCGATCCTTCAAAAATTCATTCATAGGCGAGGTCGATGCTGAACTAGAAATCACAAAAATAGAATGGAGAATCAGACATATTGTACCAGAAGATCGCCAGAAATTGAAGCTCTTGAACCGAATTAATAAAAATAGTAGTGCCAAAGTCAAAATGGCCTACCGTATGTGGGATCTTTATGAGTTACCATCACTTCGTGATACAGCTTCAGACATATGGGCTGTGAAAACTACCAATAGCCTCGAAAGGCCTCGATTCATCATTATCGGGTTCCAAGACACAGATCATTCCGAAAATATTTCAAAAGATGCGACGAAGTTTATTAATGCAAATATAAATAATATCCGTTTATATTTGAATTCTGAAGTATTTCCATACGAACGTTGGAATCTGGATTTCGATAAAAAATTGGACTCTTCAGCCTACTATGCTTACGAAAATTTCCAACGCAGTTACTACAACAAGCCTATGAGTGAACCAATGATGGATATTGGAAGCTTCCGGAATAATCCTCTTTTCGTCATCGATTGCTCCCATCAACCTGATGCCATGAAGTCATCCACCGTCGACATCAAAATTGAGTTCGAAACCCGAAAGACAAAATTTCCCGCCAACACGAAAGTATATGCACTTATACTACACGATGCCTATTTGAGCTATAGTGCACTCAATGGTTCAATTCAGATTGGATTATCATAATATTTTATTGATATGTATCTTATTTTTCATATTTTGAATGTATCATAATATAGTAGTAAATAAAAAAAAATACTTTCAATGTTGTTTTTATTTATAAAATGAATATTAATATATGCATACTAAAAATAATTTTCTATGTAGACTGCAAAACTTCACCACTTTCACACACATTCCTTTCTTCTCCATCTGAGCTATACTCGTCTTTTCTCAGTTGATATTTTTCTGTTATATCTCCTGGTAAATATGCAATCAGGTCTGATAAAAATCTTCTCATTTCCGCTTCAATCATCTGCTTGCAATACTCATCCAAACTAATGAGTCCATAGGAATATTTGTTACACAACTTTACACCAAAGTCATATTTATTGCTGAGCTCCAAAACTCGTCGGACCTCTCAACATCAAAACAAATGTTCATATCATAATTTGCCGAATGTAGTGCATCCCAACTCAAATCATTCAATTCACAACGCAATCTTTCAATTGCAGAATCTATATCTACAGCCTCTGTCCACAACTCGCTGGAATATTGCATCCACATCTTTGTATGGAAGTTCTGAAAAATAAATAGTGACTATCAGTTTCAAATCATTATCACAAGCTATACCATACTCACCTTACGTTTTGAGTAGGTGGATTAACAATATTTTATATTCTACCATGAATTTACATATTATAATTATACTTTTACTCTATCACATCGAACTTTACTAACGATCGGGTTTTCGCACCAGAAAATTCCTGAGAACTCTGCCCTATATATGTTATTACCACTTTGGACTTTGATGAATTTATCATTTGAATAATCTCATCTGTTAATTGCTCGGTGACTCGTTTCGGAAGCCATGATTTGAATTTGACATTATCTTCCAACAGAATTACCTGAATAGATTTACCATATCTTGTAGAATACATTGCCATTTTTTCAACTTTATAAGCTTTACCGATCGTTAGTGATGTTATAGGTCTTTGTTCTAGAGTTTCTATGTGTTGAATAGCAGAATTTATTTTTTCAAAATCAAATTTTAGGGTATCCATTTTCGAATATGTAGAAATTATGGTAGAAAACTATAAAATATTTTCACCTGAATTGCGATGTGTTCCTTTTGGTGCACTATAGTTCGATGCCAACTCGGAAAAACTGATTATGAAGGCTCACTCTGGTACTATGGGCGGTGCAAACTGAATTCGTAAGTATCTACTCTCTAGCTTTTATAGCAATCGTTGAAGGGAAGGGGTATATTTGAGGTTGAAATGAATGAAGATAGAAAAATATTCAAGGTCACTTCAACCGAATATGTCAATGCTAAATTCATTTCAATACACCCTCTTACTCAATAGTCTTCAAAGATATCGGTCTACAGTGAAGGTCAACCAATTGAACAGTCATCCACTCTCAAGCTCAATTGATCTCAAGGTTACACACTTTCAAGGTGGCCCATACTCAAATTCATCCTTCAAAATCCATGGTCACCAACTTTCAAGGTCATCAACCCCCAATGTCAACTACCCTCAAGGTCACCAACCACTAACCAGATCATCCTCTGAAGGTCATTCCCCAAGGTCACTCTCAAGGTCAGTGGTGGGGGGAGGTCCAGGATTGGCATAAACCCCCTACTGTCATCTTTCAGGATATTACATAATATACCGGATGTTCCATTTAAAAAAACGCACTTTCAAACCTTTTCGTATCTAGCAGTAAGATCATGAATTTTGAACGATCCTGTATAACGCAGAACAAACTTCTCTATACAGAATGAATGTTCATGATCTTGATGAACTAAACACAAAATTGCAACTTCCTAAGAATCCAAATACCGCAGAAATAAACATTCAATTCGAGCTATGTTTAGGATAAAAAATATGGAAAATATCCAATATCTCAAAAACCGTTAGAGATAGGTATGAGGGAGTATGAGACTGAAATAATCAGAAAAGAATGAAAAATTCAAAAATGCGGTAATATACAGGGTGACCCATTTGAAATAACAAAGATGCTGCTACTTTCTGGTGTAAGCGGCAACGCTGCATTGCTGAAAATATTTTAGATCGATAGACCAAGAGCAACTACTTGAGAAACCAAATTTTCAGAATGATTCTATGTCCCGTTCTCCGTAAAAGTCTAAGGTACCATCGACCGTGACCCACCCTGTATATAAATAGATTTTTGCTGTAATCTTGAAAAGTATATGATTTTCAACAGGATGAAAGATAATTCAATTTTCCATAAAAATTATTCCTAGTAATTTCTTATGAAATGCGCTCTTTTTCCCAGAATACGTGATTGAACGCCGACAACAAATTTCACGTTCACCCAGTTTTTTTATTGGCATGTATAAGTGAGACTTGTCTCAGTAGCCTTAAATCGTTGCATATGGTCCGAAGAGGGTACTGATTTCTGCTCCAGTATAATTATTTCATATCAACCAATTGAATTCTCTTTTCAACGATGTGCCACTTGACCCCCCAGTAGTATTGGTGAAACCTTCGAAACGGTTTTTCATTCAAGATTCTACGTCGAACTATTCAAAAGTTAAAAGGGGGGGAGACTATTGAAAGCCGCACTGTGTATAAATATACAACACATATACAGACCTACTACACCTATTACATATCTATACATTCATACACATTCTAAAAAGTATTTGATGAATACGAAAATATTCTTTGAATGTTTTCAGTACATTCAACACATATGTACATAGTATGTACACCTGCCGTAGCTAAATATTAAAACGAACTGAATACAATGAGGAAGTGGCTACTAGGTTTCTCATTGATTGAGTAATTTTTTTTTACTTGGTCTGTGAAAGTCAGTTCTGGAACTTGTATTGTATCCATGGATTTTGTCATTGTACATAACTTTTTCTTGTAAATATGTTGAGGAAATTTCATTTTTTATTTTAGAAAATCCGGATTAATGTTTGGTTGAGGAGAAAAGAATTAATTGGTAACCATTCTAGCGGCTTCAACATATCTTTTATTGGTGTTAGTCTTCTACAATTTGAAATTATGCGCATGGCTCTATTCTGGAGTTTCTGTAAACGAGCTAAATTATTTTGTTCGGTAGGTAGGGAATTGTAGAACAATAAGTGAAATGAGGAAGCACCAATGAATTTTACCATAAAATTTCTGTCCACTTCGTAAAATATGGGGCACAACGAGATTAAATAATGTATTTCAAATGATATCGTCATTATAATGAAGTTAGCATGTTCATTAAACTGTAATCCTCTGTCCACATGAACCACAAGATATTTAATTTGTGGTTGACCCGTTCCACATTATCAGTACCTACCTTCATCTCAAAATTTTGATTAATAAAAAATATCTGAATCGTTTTTCTGTACTTATTAACATGTACTTGGTCTTCTCATCATTGATCATCAAATAATTAGCACAACACCAATGCAAATAGATTTTAAAGTTCTGTTGATGGTATCATCTGCAAGCTCACCTCTGGCAAATCATTGATATACATCAAAAATAATAGGGGGCCCAGAACACTTTCCTGTGGTACTTCTTGATTACATTCAATATCATCTGATACTTCATTATTTATCTTGAGCTTTTGTTTTGTTGTTCAAAAAACTGTTTCAAGACTATTCCTTCTATTCCTACTACTATTGAATTGTCTCGAAGGTACTTTGTAGATTAAAAAATACTGCAACAGTAGTCACATTTTCCTCTAGACTAATTTTCCAATCATCTAGTACACACTGAACTGCTGTTTCACAACTATGTTTATTTCTAAACCCTGATTGGTACTCACTCAATAGTTTATTATTTTCAATATCATCTACTACTAACAACTGGTTATAGACTGCTTTTTCAATAATTCTTTCAATTGAGCTCTACATATTCACTGGCCTTAGATTCGAGACTTTATTGAACTTTGTTTTTTTTTTTTGGAACACAAATGATTGTAGAAATCTTCAAGTCTTCTGGTACCTCCCCTGTTAGTTTCCTCGGTTCACATGAATAATTGATATTTAGATCACCACACAAAATTATATGTGTGATTTTTTTATTACAACTAATGATAATTACGGAAATTATACGGGGTGCTATCACAACCAAAAGAAGTGGAAAACTGAGTAAAATTTGGGAATTTTCACCAATTTTATTTTTAATATTTCTGTGTAGGAATGCGACGCACCTAGATGTAAACAGGTGACAGCCAGAATACCTGTCCCTCCTCCTGATATGAAATAGAAAAAATAAATTTTTCCAGTGCCCAACACAGCACCACATGAAAGTTGACCTGAATTTCGGTTTCGGCATGAATTATATTTGAGCCATTCGTATAAATGGGAACAATCTTTTAACGAAAATATGTCGAAATAATGGGTGGTATTCATAAACAGTAGCAAATGCTTATACTTCAGGTTTGTCTCTCTCTCATTACTTAACAAAACGAATAGGTCTTTTTCAAGAAATCCGAGTAAAAGCATTTGCTTCAGTTTTATGCATACAACCCAATGTCTCAGTGACTGACTTAAAAATGACAGACTGCGTGCACAGTTCTAATTTGCGTTAAACCACAAACAATGAAACATGGAACATCGACCATCATCGATTTTTGCACTCAGGTTCGTAGGCGAATGACGTGGTGTATCATCAAATCATACGTGTGTTTGCCTCAGTGGCGCATCATCAAGGTTAAAGAGCATACAAATTGTGCAAATCATATAAATCATCAGGGATTGCTCTTAAATTTCACAGATGTGTATTATAGACTGGTATATACACCATTTAATTTTCCGTAATTTGTCATAATTCACCCTGTATAACTAACGCCATAAAGATATTAGTTAATATTATTATTTCGTTTATTTCAAATTCACCAATAGTTCATCAAAAATTCAGTCAGTGTGTTCATTATTTTCATTTCCTTCAAAATCCGAATATCGATTTCTTCGTACTGAATTTTCTTGAATGTAATACATTATTCAACCAATGGAAAAGACTGAAAGTGCTGTTGTAAATTCAAATATTCAGTGCTCACATCTCTAGCCTCTCCCGAATAATCCTTAGGGACACGTTTTCTCGAATAAAACCGTTGACTAGGACGCGCTCCGTATCACCTCAAATTAAACTTTCATATAGAATTCTAAATAATGATCTGATTTTCAAATTTTTTCCCTGCGGTTCGAAAAATCAAAGTCTGGAATTATTCACTGTTTTCTGAAAATATGGCACGGTTGCTCTAGTAGGAGTGCACCATATTTTTGTTTCTTATCTTTCGATGCAAATCTTCTGACAGAAAACGACGACGTAGTTAACATTTTTATTTATTATTATTACTTACAAGCTATTCAACTAAGTATGTATGTATATTCGGGTCAAATCTTGCAACGGAATTTTGACCCATTTCTCGACGTCTGAGTAACTTAAAATTTGGCAGGTATGAATAATTGTTGTTGTTAAAATTGTTTTTCCGTTATCCTGCTTTGGTACCTCTTACGAACGGCAGTCCTCAAAAGTCAAAACTTGTACGAGCCAAGGATTAACGAGGTCTTACCTTTAACGTGCGATTTCTAGCACGATCCGAGGAGAATAGAACTCGAAAGAAGGTCGACTTTAAGTTTTCGGGGTCGAAAATTATGATTTTTCGGTTAAAATTCATAAATTCAAGATGGTGGCTCCAAGATGACGAACGAGTTTTGTGATTATGGTCCGATTCGATTCAAAATTGGTATGTGGAGGTTTTTGAGGTCGGATGTTATTAATTTTTTGTTAAAATTTAAGAATTCAAGATGGCGACTTCAATATGTTGAACAAGTTTTGTGGCTCCAAGATGGCGGATTTTGTGATTATGGTCCGATCCGATTCAAAATGGGTATGTAGGAGTTTTCGGGGTCGGAGATTATGATTTCTTTGTCAACCTCCATAAATTCAAGACGGTGGCTACAAGATGGCGGACGATTCTTGTGATTATGATTCGATTCAATTTAAATTTGGTGTATGGAGGTTTTTGAGGTCAAAGATCATGAATTTTTTATTGAAATCATTGAAGATTGCGGCTCCAGGATGTGGGACGAGTAATTATTTAGATGGCCTCCTCATAGAGAGCTAAATAGCTCAAAACTCGCAGGAAATAGTCCTTTTAATAATCATGCTTCATCAGAAATCCATAGATTGATGCCTAACAACTAAAAAACACAAAATTGAATAAAACGTTTTGAAGACAAACTTTGATTAAAATTCGCTAAAAAGTGAACAATTATTTATTTAGATATGTAATGTACGTTATTCTGTGTGAAAATGAGAAAATATCAGTTTTACAGTGAATTATAATTCATTGGGCTGGGGCAGGACGACTCTTATGTTGTCCGACCTACCTTGTCACTGATGAGAGGCAAGAACCTCGAAAAGCATCTTCAGGTGATCTTCCCCAGCCAAATGTAGAGTAATCAACTGTCTAATTGCATTAGGCAGTGCACAAATACCTTTCAATGTCCGTCGCGGTATTAGCCAGGGAAGTAGTTGTTTTCTGGCAGATGTTTGCCTCATATTTTCCAAATTCTGCTGGTTGGTTACATGAAGCACTTGTAATTGTGACCTCTGCGATGAGGAAAATTGCACAAGCATCGAGAGTATCGTTACTAAACGATCTTCCAAAAACTCAGAGCTTCGCGCCCATATGTATAAATCTCTCAACCCGGAGATTCGGAGTGCTTCTTACTCTGCTCACAAGGTGGAGCAGACTAGACCCAGTTTCATCACGCGAGCCAAGGAAACAATGGCCAAATAGTCGTCATGATGAGTTGATTCAAACAGGGAACAGATGGCTTCAGAGCTATCTTTGTTGACCTACCCTGCTTGCATTGATGAGAGGCAAAACCTCGAATCTAATCTGCAGATGGTGTCCCTGTCCGAATTAAAATGAAATTCTGCTAGTTTGTTACAGGGAGCACTTGTAATTTTGTCCTCTGAGGAACATTGCATAAGTATCTGATAGATATAATGCAATACCCGTCGTTGTATCAGCCAGGAGAGATAAGCCTACGTTGGTGTATTTTAGACTAAAAAGAGTGAAACATCGGTCGGAAACGACTATCGTTCAATTAGATTGTTAATACTCAGTAAACAAAAATAGCTTTTGTCACACTGAAGAAGATTAACAATGTGCGACTTGTATGAAGCAAAAGAACTGAAATATCGAGTTGAAACACCGACTTTAAAGTCGGAATTTCCGAGTTTAAAGTCGGAATTTCCGACTCCAAAGTCAGAAAAATAAAATTCCGACTTAAAGTTGGAAATTCCGTGTTTGAAGTCGGAAAAATTAAAAAAAACTATGTGGCCCTTAGACGCTTTCCTATATCTCAAAATTTTTCTCTGAAATTTTGTTATATTATAGAAAATTGAAGGACGATTCCAATAAGGTATCATTCGTCAGCAAGTTGTTTATAAACTATCATGAACCGCCATTTTTTTTTTTTGATTAATATTTTGTTTGAAATTTTGCTGTCATGTAGAGAATTAAAGGACATTTCTAATGAGATATCACTGGACCCACCATGCCGTTTAAACAAATCTTTCAAAATGGCCACCAGACGCCATCGGACAATATTCCAGTAAGACTATATAATTTATCCACATATGAAGGTTATTGTTGAAGATACTGATTGACTGAAGTACAATAAGTTTAAAATATTTTCTTTTCATTTTCATTATCATTATTGTTTATAAATAAGCAGGAATCCCAAAAAAACTGTTTTTAGTGTGGTTTGGTCACCCAGTAGAAGAACAAATTGCATCTGACAAGAACCAATATTCAATTGTTACTTGAGGAAGCTACTAAAACTGTCTTAGCAAAAAAAGTGGTGGTGTTAAATAGGAGTTTTATGAAGATCGAATTGTCAACTGTCTATGAAATTGCTACCCGAATCACTGTACTGGAAAAAGTCAGCGTTGTTATCACACTCGTTAATTTCAATCGCAGGACGCGGACCATGGCGGCCCATGGACGCGGCATTTCAAACAGATAATAAACAAAAATTATGAAGTAATTAATTATAACTGGGACCCACAAAATAAAACAGCCACAATCTCAAATTTCAACACTAAAATCGTGATCAGCTCCTGAACTAAACATCGATGAAACGACGGCGATAACCTTCTGTGATTTCTATTGGTAACCGTGAAAATACTTCAAGTTTAATTTTATGACTCTTCAGCCAATCATAAGACCCGATTAGTACAAGCTATCCAATACGAAACGCCAATTCCATAGTTCACGTGTACTAGATCTCAGCCGGTTCATTTTTACGACTTGGTTTTTTACCTTTGAGAGTACCGCGAACTTTGATTGTCCACAATATCGTTTGCTCCGACCATACACTCATGTGACTGTTTATGAGTTATCATTAGCCAAACAACCACTTTCATCATCAATGGGATAATTGGTTGTTAGATCCCAGAATCATAAGCCTATATAAGCAGACGAGGTGAATCCAGAAAATGATGGCGGAATAATTTTAAAGTTCGAGAACAACGAATAGTACGGTAAATACAGACAAATGTAAGCCACAAGTGAAGAATGAATCGTAGCACTTTGAAACTCTGCACATGACTTCATGACATCGTATATTGTTATAAAAAAAATTGGTTACCAAAATATCAGAGGTGGAACCCAAAAAAAATTCATTTAAAAAAATATTTTTTTGCTGTTGTTTCAGAAAGTATAAGATTTATCAAGAAACAATTTCAACAAGGCGTAAGATGATTCAATTTTCCACAAGAAAACCTGATTGAATTCCATTATAAAATTTCAGGCTCGTATTAACACACGCCTTAGCCCCACTGCAATTTCCGACAGGGCTGAACATTAGATTTGTTATAACTTTGCTAAAAATTATAGTAGAAGAAAAAGAAAAAGTGTATATAGTTTCTGAAGACTTCTACTTTCCCATGCAAATATAATACAGTGTGTCCCAGCTAAAACTTGTCACCCCCCTAATATCCGAACTCATGAAAAAAATTGAAAATCGCTCAGACCCGTCGATTTTTATTTCAAGGGGGAACACTTTCACCAAATACACCATCATTGTGTTGTCAACCCCCTCAACCCCAGCACCCCCTACTTCAGAATTTTCAATGGGACTACTATACTTGTGATACATCGTTTTGAAGGGAAATCAATCCCAAATACATCGGTGTACTGAAATTGAGGATCGATCAAGTGTTGTTGAAGTTTTAATGAAAACTAAGTTTTATCAAGATATTTTTATTTTTCATCACCTAAAATGTTATCATCGTAAGAAAGGTTCAAAATGTGAACCATTCAGTTCCATACAGAAGTATAAGCGATTTTCGAAATGTCTTCGCACATTGCTCAACATTTCTGGAGTCACTGCACGACACTCCACAACAATTCTCCTGCGTAGATCATCAAGAGAAGCTGGCTGTGTGATATAAACTTTGGATTTCAAATGACCCCATGAAAAGAAGTCTAATGGTGATAAATCAGGAGATCTAGCCGGCCATTCTATTGGTCCTCGCCTTCCAATCCATCTCCCTGTGAAATTGTCATCTAAAAATTGACGTACAGGTGCAACAAAATGTTGAGGCGCTCCATCTTGTTGAAAGGTGAGCTGACCTTCAAGTAACCTATCATCGTCTTCAAGTAACTGAGTGATTCTGGGGTTCACAGTTGTATCAAGAAGTTCAAGATACGTTTGTCCGTTGAGGTTACCATCAATAAAATATGGACCTACAATATGGTCTCCCAGAATACCAGCCCAAACATTCAATTTTTGGGGAGTTTGTGAATGAGTTTCCCTGTACCAATGGGGATTTACGTCACTCCAGTATCTGCAGTTGTGCCTGTTCACATGTCCATTTAAATAAAAAGAAGATTCGTCAGAAAAGCACACATTGTAGAGGTAATTATTATCACCAATCAATAATTGACTCATGATTTCACAAAACTCTGTACGTCTGTCAGGATCATCTTCATTTAATTCTTGTACATTCTGCATTTTATAAGGATGGAATTTTGCTTCTTTCAGAATTCGATGTACGCTGCTTTTAGAAACTCCAGAAATAGTCTCAAGTTGTCTTAAAGATTGAATGTTGTCCATCACTGCATGTCCTACAACTGCAACAGCGACCCCTTCATTTCTCATAGGCTTCTCTCGTTCATGTTTTTTATTCAGCACTGATCCCGACTCCAAAAACTTATTCATCAATTGAAGGACGTACTGATATGATGTGGTTTTTTCTGGATGAATTTCATTGAAAATTCGAGCCGTAGCTCTAGCACATCGTCCATTTTCAAAATACGCAGCTACAATGGATATTCTCTCTTGTACAGTATAAACCATTTTCGAATGTTTTCAAATTGTTGAATGAAGTGACTCAAATACATCAATTACCAAGGCGTAAACAAAGATATGCGTATACAAAAACACATGAGGACAATTTTTTTTTCATAAAAACGTCTTTCTCACCTTTTAAACTATTATTTCTGACACCATATTATTTTTCAATACAGTGGCATACCCACAGTGAACCTTTCTTACGATGATAACATTTTAGGTGATGAAAAATAAAAATATCTTGATAAAACTTAGTTTTCATTAAAACTTCAACAACACTTGATCGATCCTCAATTTCAGTACACCGATGTATTTGGGATTGAATTCCCTTCAAAATGATGTATCACAAGTATAGTAGTCCCATTGAAAATTCTGAAGTAGGGGGTGCTGGGGTTGAGGGGGTTGACAACACAATGATGGTGTATTTGGTGAAAGTGTTCCCCCTTGAAATAAAAATCGACGGGTCTGAGCGATTTTCAATTTTTTTCATGAGTTCGGATATTAGGGGGGTGACAAGTTTTAGCTGGGACACACTGTATGTGAATATCTGAGTACCCAAAATGTGTCACATAACCCTTCTACGATATTTACGAAAGTCATGGATATTTTAGAATAGTTATACTGAAGCAGGAATCAGTTCCATCTTTGGACCATATGCAACGATTTTTTCCTACGAGCGTGCGGAAAAGTAACTTTCCCGCACGATTTTTCGTTTCGAAAGTTGTACTTTTCCGTACGATTTAAAATCGATTTTTACTTTTCCGCACGATTTTTGTATTGTTGAAAATGAGGATATTTAGGACTAACTAAATGATCTATGTAACTATTCTGTCTTATTAGTAATTTTGTAGCATTATTATAAAAACATAAACACTCGTAGGAAAAATATTGTACCTAACTCTTACGGAAAATGTTCTACTAGCGTGCAGAAAAGTCCATTTTTCCGCACTCATTTTATTTTTGAAAGAGTCACTTTTCAGCACTAGTGCGAAAAAGTTTTTTCCGCATTCTTTTTAGTGCGGAAAAGTAGATTTGTTTAGTTTTTGCGGATTATACTGACATTTAAATATTGCGTCGCAGAAGGTTAAAATAGAAAGCTTACCAAGTATGGCTGTATAGTTTAATATATATTTAATAATAAATGTTCTCTATGTTAACTTTTGGCTGTTTTTTCCGCTAGTAGAAAAAATAGTGTACCTAACACGAGCGTAAAGTCTCTTTTCCTCACTCGATTTCTGCAATCGCGTGCGGAAAAGTATCACTTTCCGCACTTGTTAGGTAAACTACTATTTCGTGTTTATCATGGTTCCAACTACTAGCATACCAAGTTTGGTGGTGCTACAATCGATCCTCGTCTCAAAACCCAATCGTACTGGATTAGAACGCATCACTACACTCGTAGCGCCTTGTTTTGCCTGCATATAAAGGCTGAGACCGCATATTGTGTTATTGTATTTTGGAGTCAGTTATTGAGTCTTCTTTTCCATACAAACTACTACTGATTGTATGGTCCGTCAGCTATCAATTAATTGGGGTATTATATTTTTTCGCCCACGTCGGCTGGCTGGCATCATGAAAGGTGTTGTTTACATACACGCTAGGTATACTTTTGTAATGTTTCTGATTCTGAGAAATGGTGTGTGACATTGGTTATTCAATTGATTGGTACGACAAAATTTTAAAATGGGGGCAATTTCCGGCATATATACAACCACTAAAGAATGCAGAAAACTTTGAGGATAGTGCCTGTTGTTGGGTCGCAGGAGTTTTCATATGCATGACTATCTGAATATTTCAGTTCTTTGTGTTGTCTCATGCAAGAAGTCTCGATGCTATAAAGTTTACAGAGTTAGGTATTCCCTGTATCATCGTTACGCAACGCTCTACATACTCAAATATTGAGTAGATTTTTATCTTTTGCTGTTTCTCTTCCTTCCCAATTTGACAAACTTTTGTCGTCAAGAGCATCCTTCCAAATACCGGGAGTATCAAGCAGGTTTTAAACTTGTTTTCAAACATTATTTACGAAAATTAAAATTTTATGCGTTATCCCTTCAGATGGAAAATGTTAAAGAAGCAAGGGTGAAAACCCGCGCGTTGCTACTGTCAAGTTGGAAAAGATAAAAGAGAATGTTGAGATTTGAGAATGTGGAGAAAGTTTTACATTCAGAGATGGTTGAGATCATCGAAACTGTTGGGAAAGTGAAAATGTTTAAAGAGATTGACAGTTCAAAATAAGTTAAAAATTGAGGAATGATTCAAAAAATTTTATAAAGTTTGAGAAATTTGAAAGCTCTTGGGATGAAACAAATTAGTCAGTCTAACTCTGGGTATTGTGTAATATTCAAATTATTCGGACCATTACCATAACATTTCAGTAAATTTTCAATGAGTTTTATATTACTGAGTACCTATCAACAATTTACTTCTAACATTTAAACTGAAAATATTTATATCACTGGTGTTAGAAGTGTAAAATAGTAGTTTATCTAACAAGTGCGGAAAGTGATACTTTTCCGCACGCGATTGCAGATGACTGAACGACGCATTAGCGGAGTTCGGCCAGAAATCGCGTGCGGAAAAGACACTTTACGCTCGTGTTAGGTACACTGTTTTTTCTACTAGCGGAAAAAACACCCAAAAGTTAACATTAAGACATTTATTATTAAAAATATATTATTAAACTATACAACCATACTTGGTAAGCTTTCTATTTTAACCTTCTGCGACGCAATATTTAAATGTTAGTATAATCCGCAAAAACTAAACAAATCTACTTTTCCGCACTAAAATATTTTTTTCCGCACTAAAAAGAGCGCGGAAAAAATGTTTCCACACTAGTGCGGAAGAGTGACTCTTTCCAAACCAAAATGAGTGCGGAAAAGTGGATTTTTCCGCACGCTAGTAGAAAAAATATTTTCCTCTCTGAGAACAAAACTTTTCTCCTAAGTTTTTTTTTATGCAAGGGTGTTCCACCTATTCTCTTTGATTTTGCACAAATCTTCTATACATCTTTAAATTGTTAAATTGTTAAAAAAAAAATGTTAAAATTGTTTTTTCCGTTAACCAGCTGTCGTCCCCTTACGAACGACAGCCCTCAAAAGTCGAAACTTGTGCGAGGCAAGGATTAACGAGGGCTTACCTTTTAACGTGCGATTCCTAGCACTTTCTCGGGCCATCAGATAAAAATCTGAAGTCGCTGAGGATTCGAACCTAGCCGACCAGCAGTCAATGGTTTTGAACGCTTCAGTCTCAACCACTCAGCTACTTGAAATATAAGGGTATATTAATTTTTTTAATCAGCAATATGTATAATAAATGAAATGAAAACCTTCACGACTCATTTCAAGTTTGCAGATTACAGCAACTGTTATATTTATATTTCCAAAAATTCCATAACATCAATTGAGGGCCAGGTAGCTCAGTGGTTAAGACTGTCGCGTTCAAAGCCATTGATGCTGCTGGTCGGCTAGGTAGGGACTACAGATTTTTATCTGATAGCCCGATAAAGTGCTAGGAATAGCACGTTAAAATTTAAGACCTCATTAATCCTTGGCTCGCACAGGTTTCGACTTTTGAGGGCTACCGTTCGTAAGGGGGCGACAGCTGGTTAACGGAAAAAACAATTTTAACAACATTTTTGTTTTCTCAACACGATGACGACGACGCAACACCTACCTATTTAATATATATTTTGTTACATAACCATACCCGCATGGAGTTCCACAACTTTCTATACAGTTGTTCTTGTTAGCATGCCACTCGCAATTCGGGTGACGAAATTATGAAACATTACGACCTCAAATAAAGTAGACAACACTATAATATATATAGTGTGACCCATTTAAAATGGAAGCACCCTTATAAAATTCACGTTTTTCAACCGTTTGGTATGATTTTTGTTTCATTAGGTGGACATTGGAAAAATCCACCAGGACAACAAATTTCATGAATGAATCTTTATTGTCACGGCCAACTATTTTTATTTTTCAAAGTAAAAATAAAAAAAAATTATTAGTGATTTTTTTTAATCACCACCAATCACCAATGGATTTTTGACATTTTCAAATGGTTCATGTTGAAATTACGGTGAAAATAATCGCTTATTCGTATCCTGCATATACAGTGCTAGTCTAAAGTCCGTCCCCCACTACTAATTTTTGAATCACCTGGTATATCGCAACGAAATTTGGAAGGCTCAAATAGGAGATAAAAACCTACTTTTTCATCAAAAAATTCCAGCAAAAAATTTCAAAATGGCAGCTGAGCGCCATCTTCGATAATTTGTTTAAATAGAACACCCGGTATATCATTCCATCGGTTAGGGACGATCATAAAGAATCCAAGAATTTATTGAACCGCCAGAAAAAGGTTCCTCTCTCCCACTCGTTCGGCTTATGGGGAAAATAATAGGCGATATCTCCTTAGTCTTTGGAGATAATAGCATCAAACTTGGTGTTGTTGGATTCCTTATGATCGTCCCTAACTGATCATGCAATGATATACGGGGTGTTCTATTTAAAAAAAAATTATATATAAACTATTATTGATGGCGCTAAAAAGGAAGTTTTTATCTCCTTCCAAATTTCGTTACGGTATACCAGGTGATTCAAAAATTAGTAGAGGGGGAACGGACTTTAGACTAGCACTGCATGTTTAATAACACTATTGTGAAACGCAAACCTCAAGCTTGAAATCACATACTTCATTTTTTATGTAGGACGTGTATGAGTCATTATTTTCAACATTTATTGAGGCAGGAGTAAAACCCATTTTTTTTTTGGCATGTATAAGTGGGACGTGTCTCACTAGTCTAAAATCGTTGCATCCGAAAAGGGTACTGATTCCTGCTATTAGATCATTTCATATCAACTAAAATATCCATGACTTTCGGATCGTCCGTAAATATCATAGAAGGGTTATGTGAAGTGGGATTAAACACATTTTGGGTACTCAGATACTCACATATTATATTTGCATGAGGAAGTAAAAGTCTTCAGGAACGATAAAAACTTTTCCTTTTTTTCTACCATAATTTTTAGAAAAGTTATGACAAATCTAATTTTCGGCCATGCCCGAAATGGCAGTGGCGGGTTAACGCGAGCCTGAAAATTGATATCGGAATTCAATCAGGTTTCTGAGAAAACGAGGGCATTTTTTTGTGAAATTACTGATTATATTTCTTATGGAGATTGAATTATCTTCCGCCTTGTTCAAATTGTTTCTTGATAAATCTTATACTTCCCGAGCAACAGTAAAAATTATAATTTTTTTAAATAAACATTTTTTTTGGGTTCCACCCCTGATTTTTTGATAATTTTTTTCTAACAATACATGATGTCAAGAAGTCATGTGCCGAGATTCAAGGTGCTACGATTCATTCTACACTTGTGGCTTGGCTTACATTTGTCTGTGGTTACTGTACTACAGCCATTTTCAAACAAATCTATTTACACCATATTTTTTTCAGCATGGATCGTGATCAACCATTCTCATTCCAGCTTGGCGTAGGGCAGGTCATCAAAGGGTGGGATCAAGGCTTAACTGATATGTGTGTAGGAGAGAAACGGAAACTGACGATTCCACCAAATTTGGGCTATGGAGACGCCGGTGCGGGAAATGTCATACCTGCCAAAGCCACCTTGCTCTTTGAAGTTGAACTGATCAATATTGGAGAAGCCCAACAGACTACCACTAATGTATTCAAGGAAATTGATGCGAATAAAGACAACCAGCTGAGCCGTGAGGAGGTGAGTTTGGTATCATACGCAAATTATCATGAAATATAGGCAAAAACTACTTTCAATCGACAATATCGACGTCAACGAAATGTATCGTCAACATACTTTCTATTAGGGTCAGATGGTGTTTCCATTTCTTTGTTTTCATTGGGTTGCCCATATCTGGTACTTTTTATCAGACGTATTTTTAACTTCCTACAGCATAAATAATTCTCCTTATCAACGACAAATATACAGTGAGGTCCTAAAGTAAAGGATAAATTAATTTTCTACGTTAATAGCCATTTTCAAGAAAAACCCGGAAACACGTCAATTTATGTTTTCAAGAAGACACTATGAGACATAAAAAAATCGCCCCTCTTTCACCCACGTCGAAGTGACAGCCCCCCGCCCTAATTTTGAATGGAATAGTTGGTCAACTGATACCTCATTTCAAAGGGCATTCATGTGTCTATATATGTGTCTTTTTTTTTTGGATTTCGTTCATGCGCCATGAAAAAAATAATTTCATGAGATCCAACAGCAGGAACATTACGAAACCAAATGGAATATTCTAAACTAAATATTAGCCATCGAATAAATTATTACTCATATTCATCCAGATTATTTCAAAATACTTCAGAAAGATCACTAACAAACAAGGTCAACGAAATGCAACATTCTAGGAAAACCTGTATATTTCAAAATGACTTCAATTGCGAATGATATTTTTTTTTATCATAATCCTATCAACGAGAATTAATTTATTTACTTTTTAGTTCCTCGTATGTCAAATGTATTCGCCGATAAACCATTCTCGTTTATTTTAGAATGAACTGCATGGTTCTTTTACAAGTCGTGAGCACAAAGCTCTGAATATCTGAACGTATGAGATGAATGTATCTCTAACTGGAGACTTCTACCGGAGTGCTTCTACCTCTACTCGACAAATGGTGCGGCTCAGACCACATTTTATACCGCGGGATCAGAGTGGGCAAATAGCCAGCCACGGTAGGATGAGAGTTGTGATAATACAGACGGGAAACAGATGGTACTAAAACTTCAAGTTAAAAATGACTTTAGTATTTCTGTATGTGCATCTGTGTATATAATAATCCACTATTTATTTATTTATTTATTTATTTATTATCTTCATATATGATGGAGTGCCATGAACAATCTCGCAAAATATCATTGATTTTTTTAATCGCTAATAAAAACGGATAACATTTATGTCTAAGAACACTTCCAAATATCACTAATTCACGTTAAGAAATGCCATAATAAATGTGCATATATATAAATGAATATTTACTTTTGAGTAAAAAGAGTTTTCATTTGATACCCTGCCAATAGCTGCACACCCACAATTACTTCATTCATTTAATCAGTTCAGCTACTAATATATCGAATATATATATATATTATATATTTATATATATATATATAATATATATATATATAAATAAATTATATCATTATTAAAGTACTCCAGAGTTTTCATATAGTTTCGATGGTGATAAATGCAAATGATAACAGAACAAATCAAAACGCTACGCAATCCTCCTAATCGACGTTAAGTAATGATGACTAATACGGCCGTTACGTTGTGTACATCTCGCCAGAACAGCTTTATGGAGCTTTCGAAATCAAAACGTATTCACTCCGAATTAATACTTTACGGCAAAGACAATGATAATGAAAAATAACTTGTGACATCTACAGTTACTAGTTGAAACTTAATTTGAAACGAACCACGGAATCCAAAGTTAGAAATGTTTCTACTCATTGGTAGGCAGTCAACAATTTTGTTTTTCTGACCAATACAAGGTTCAAAAACAAGTTTTTAATGCGTCACGAGGAACGCAAACAGAATTTGCCGTAAAGTATTAATTCAGAGTAAATTCGTTTTGATTTCGAGAGCTCCGTTAAGCTGCTCTGACGAGTTGTAAACAATGAAACGGCCGTCAGCAGATGGTGGAACTCTCGGAATTAAATCGAAAATACTCTTTCATTTCATTTCATCTCATATTCGAGTTGGAAATTAAAAATCTTATATTCTATCACGTATCCCCCAACACCAAATCTTAAATTTGCTGTTGTCATCATTCCTTAACGTCGATTTGGAGGATTGCATAGCGTTTTGAATTGTTCTGTAAATCATTTGCATTTATCACCAACGAAACTATGAGAACTCTGGAGTACTTTGTAGTTTTTGAGCTGAAAATACTTGACCTTCTGCCTACTACTGCAAGATTGAAGAAAACACTGTATCCAATAAAATCATCCATGATCAAGTGAAACTATAAAGAAAATCAATGCCCCACAACACTACGGAACCCTGAGTAATTATCCTCCACTTTGCCCCACTTCGCCTTCAGATATAAGGTTAATATATCCTATTATTGTATATGCTGTTCATTTGTTCATATCAATCCATAACTATAAAAAACTAGAAGATTATTTAAAATACCTGAATTCATTTCTTTTTCAGGTTAGCGAATATCTCAAAAAACAAATTGTCGAAGCTGAAGGTGGAACGCAAAGTGAGGAAGTCAAGAAAATGATAGCTGAACATGACAAACTCGTAGAGGAGATTTTCCAACACGAGGACCAAGATAAAAATGGATTCATATCACATACCGAATTTTCTGGTCCCAAGCACGATGAGTTGTAAATATTAACTAGTGTCTTGAAATAAGAGAACTATTCCGTGTAGAATGTTTACATTGGAAGCTGCTCAATCGAGTAAAACAATTTTTTTTATATGTATCAAGGGATATTGTAAATATTTTTATTCCATTTTGAAGCCTTATTGTTATTTTCATTATAGAGATGAATGTATATTTATTATATTTTACGTTTCAGTTATTTTTCTGTATCTCCACTTGGATTTGAAAAATCGAAGGAATAGTTTTGTCCTAATGGAACACGGTACTTACTGATTGAGAAAACATTTGAGTTCCCACCATCATACTTTTTGTATGACATTTATTTCTTCAAATATTGTATTGGGTTATTCGGTATTTGTGTATTAGGTAATTTACCTAAATTCAAATCGACAAAAAAAAATTCATTTGAATACTTCCTTCGACGTTTTCAAAAATAATTCTACATCCCACTTTTTTCTCTGATCTCTGAAATCTGTAGATTTGAGGACAAAAAGTTTACTTCGTTCATACAAATTTTAATTTGGAAAGGATTATTTCGTTTATTAATTGTTACAAAGATTCGTTTTCTAACTGGGTTCATGGTTCAATATCAATAATAGAAATGAAATATGCAGTGAACTTTATGTTATTTTAAAATGAGTAGGGATACTGGTTTCTGTTGCATTCAATATTTCTTGTTTTAGGTTTCAGCTTAATTTATAACAAAATTTAGAATTCATTCTGCAGTCGTTCGTCACCTGAACATGTGACTATAAATTTCACACTGCTTTATGTCAGTACTTAATATGCGTCATTTGGAAGGTATATCAATGTTATCCTTCCATTTGCGTGTATAGAAATCATGTCAACATATTGTTTAATTTTATAATGTATTTTCACAGATATAATGTTGATTTTACATACTTTGATCTCGTTGCAACTCAATGAATATTAATGAGAAATAGCTTTCGATCAAAGCAACCAATCAGAACAAAATTTAGGAGTTAAAGATGGCCGCAGAAAATTGATTTATACCACATTTGTGAACAACTTTATTAAACATTTGTAATAAAATTTTCCAACTAAATCGTCTTTTGAAGGCGCTCTATCATTATTTTGAATCATCTCGATTATTAATCAATTAATAATCAATAAGAAGTATTTTTGTTGATAATTATAAGGGGTGCTGATAATGATAAATAGTGTTAAACAAAATAAAATTGGGTTATCATAGACAAATAGTCCAGTGGCAGGGAGGGTTTTCGTAGCCGATGAAGTGCGCCAGGATCACCCAAGTTATTCTTATGTATTTCGACCCGCTGAATCCGAATTTCGAGGGTGATAAGCCGTGAAAGCATACAGAAAATTGTTATGGACGATTTTCCGAGGGAAATCGAAAAATCCATTTTTTCCAAAAACAAATGATGTCATAATATTTTGCATAAAATTCTCTACAAAAAGTTATCTATGTACAAGTTTTTCTTCAGAAAGCACCGTTTTCGAGTAAAACGTGCTCGAAATTCGAAAAAATGCGATTTTATCAATTGTCTGTGCTCTCTTATTCAGTCATATAATATTTTCAGGATCACCTTTTGTTCCAAATCATTAATATATGTCTCGACTATGAATAACAAAAGAAACATTCTAGAAAAAATCATTAGTGTGGATTTTTCGGCACTGAATTTCCCGATACTTTTACCTTGCATGGAACCGGCATTTTTTTCAATGTGTCAATCAAAACGGGTTTAACACATATTTTTGATGATCACAAAGCATTTCAGTAGCGGAATAACAGAAAATTTTGTTTACCAGTAAAACAATTTTCCGAGGAAAATCGAAAAATTGTTTTCCGAGGAAAATCGAAAAATTAATTTTTTCCAAAAACAATTGACGCTATAATATACTCCATAAAATTCTCTACGAAAAAAATTTCCACGAATTTAAAATGCAGCGTTTTCGAGTAAAACATGCTAAAAGTCGAAAAAATGCGATTTTCTCAATGTTAAGTGCTCTCATTCAGTCACATAATGATATTTTCAGGATCACCTTGTGCCAAATTATTTATGTTTGTCTCGACTATGGACAACAAAAGAGAAATTTCTTAAAAAGTCAATAGTGTGGATTTCCCGGAAGGAAAAGTGCATTTCGTTCCTGAAGACTTCTACTTCCTCATGCAAATATAACATGTGAGTATCTGAGTACCTGAAATGTGTTTTGTCCCACTTCACATAACCCTTCTACGATATTTACGGAGCATCCGAAAGTCATAGATATTTTAGTTGATATGAAATAATTATACGGAGGCAGGAATCAGTACCCTCTTTAGACCATATGCAACGATTTAAGGCTACTGAGACAAGTCTCACTTATACATGCCAAAGAAAAAACTGGGTTCTACTCCTGCCTCAGTTTTCAACTCACCCAGAATCCCGGCAATTTCTTCAGTAAATGTTGAAAATAATCGCTCATACACGTCCTACATGAAAAATGAGGTATGTGATTTCAAGCTTGAGGTTTGCACTTCACAATAGTGGATGCCGATTTTATTGGTAAGTTGAAAATGAGGCAGGAGTAAAATAGGGTTTTTTTTGGCATGTATAAGTGGTACCTGTCACACTACTTTAAAATTGTTGCATATAGCCCAAAGAGGGTATGGGTTGCTGCTTCAGTATAATAATAATTTACTAAATTATTCATGATTTTCGGATCATCCACAAACGTGAAGTGCAACAAAACACATTTTAGGTACTCAAATACTCGCATATTTAATTTGCATGAGAAGGTAGGAGACGTCAGAAACGATATGAACTTTTCCTTCTCCGATCATTTTTAGCAGAGTTATGACCAATAAAATATTCGGCTCCGCCAGAACTTTCAGCGGCGATAAGGGTGAACCTAAAATTTGATGTCGGCGTTCAATCACGTTTTCTGGGAAAACGAGGGCATTTCATAAGAAATCACTAGGAAGGATTTTTGTGGAAAAATCAGCGAAAATCTATTTATGTATATATATTTAAAGTACCCTTCTACAAAAGTTTCCTGTAATTGATTTATTATCAACAAGCGGACAATAAAGCAAAATGTATTAAAATATTAATATCGACCCAGGTAATCGGGTAAATCTGTTGTAATAACATCCCTTAATCGAAAGGAATTCCTCAAATTAAAACAATCCATCAATTAGTCATTAGAGAAATATTGCAGTTCCCAATAACGTCAGGCAGTAACGAAGTCGTCGTTATTTTGACATGTACGCATGCGCAGTGAGAATCTGGAATAAGGACAACTTTATTAAAATAAGGCCTGCCTTTATAGAGAACGTATAAAGGCGAGAATTAAAGTTCCTTTATTTCCTTTTCGGCTGAGATCGTAACTAATCGTGGATATGATATGACTAATGATTAATAAATATATAAGATTTTTAACAGGAGTGGATGTTTCAACACCTTTGGGCAACTCTTTCATTTGTATAATTCTGAAATAAATTATGTAGAAAGAATACAATACAATACAATTTATTTCATAAGAAAGTACAGTTTTTTTGTTAATACAATGTTATAGTAATAATAAGGAAAACCCATGATTCGAGTATTCTAGCCTAGGCAAGGTTGCCTGTCTTGCTTTTATACTCCATCATGGGATTTTCCTATGCCAATGTACAAAACGTTTATTATGGGTAATTAATGATAAATGCATGTCTACATGTATATGTATCTTCCAGGGCATTTACGAAAGGAGCAGCCGACCCCTGTGTGAGTGGTGGGCTAGTTAGTTTCTAATGTTTATAAAAATCATGCCTATTAAATATTACTTATACTCATTGTATATTTATACATACGTATATACATTTTATTACAGCTTTAAAATATCGTAAAATATATTAGGAGTGTTACGAATAAAATTTTTTGTCTCAACTTTGAAATTTCTAGGATTTGAGATTGTTTTGATATTTACTGGTAATGAATTGTAAAATTTAGGTCCATAAAAAAAGAATGATCTTTTAGTTATTGATTTTCTGAAGAATTCAATATTAAGGTCCGTATTTGTAGTGGATCTTGTTATTCGTGAGTTTTTCTGATTGTGATTGTGTTTTGTTTTGTGCATCCTTTTCAAACATTGGTGAGAGAATAATAGTCTAATATTCAGTATCTGTGTTTCTTCATACAGCATTTGCGTAGAATAACGCCTGTTTCTCTTTAATATGATTTTCAAAAGTGTGTTTTGTGTTGTTTGAAGTATGTTGAGGGTTGTATCGAAGGCTCCATCCCGAAGATTCGAAAATATAATTAATTTAGGTTATGAATAATGAACGCCACGTGTAAATAAGGGAAGAATTGACGGAACAATATCTCTGTTTTATTCACAGAATAGTGGCAGTCATTTTTAAAATAAAGTTGCCTTAAATTCTGCCTGGCGTTATTGCAATATATCTCTATTATGATATGGTACCTGTGTAAATGTATAAATAAGTTCCTTGCACTTAACCAGTTTTCAACATTGAGGAGAGCGATGCGCGTACAGTAGAGGAAAAACTTTTTTTTGTTAAAGTTTACTACCAGTCTCATGCAGCTGTGCGATTATTCAATGACATGTATCCAGGTAATCACATTGACAGAAAATATTTAAGAGAACTCATTAGGAAATTTGAACGAACTGGAAATCTCAGTAATATGAAGAAAAATGGCTGACAATCTGTCTCTCCAAAACAAGCAGATGGATAAATTAGTGGATCTTCAAGAAAACCATCAACAATCCACAACTGAAATAGCGGATAAAAACGATATGCCACGTTCAACAGTACATAAAATACATCCCTATAAAATAAAAATGGTTCACGAACTTTCTGAACACGATCCTTATCGTAGAATTCAGTTTTTTGACCTCATGACTGAGATACTCCGTCAAAATAAGGTTCACGTTGGCATCATTTGTTTCAGTGATGTGAGCACGTTTTTCTTGAATGGACATGTGAATATAGACATAATCACCGCTATTGGAGCACCGAAAATCCTCATGAGTTCAGGGAAACACATATTCAGTACATCCAAAAAGTTAATGTTTGGGCTGGCATATTGGGAAACCGTATCATAGGTCCATATTTCTTGAGGGAAAATTTGAACGGAGTTCGATATTTGAGGATGCTACAAAAAAACATCTTTCACTTCAGGTGACTGGAAATAATATAACAAATATTCATTTCTAACAATACGGAGCTCCTTCTCGTTATTTCGGGTCAGTAACCAACTTTTTGAATGAACATTTTCCGGAAATATGGATCGGTAGGAGGGGTCCTATTGAATGGCTAGCTCGCTCGCCTGATTTGACCCCTTTGGTTTTTTCTTGTGGGGATATCTCAAATCTCAAGTGTACAGAACCGCTCCGGGAACGATAAATGAATTGGAGGAACGCATAAGAGACGTATGCAGGAATCTTACACCAGAAATGTTTGGAAATGTAAGGAGCGAATTTCAGAATCGTCTCTTCATGTGCCAGGAAGTCAATGGCGAACATTTCGAACATTTGATTTGATTTGCTTTCTCAGTTTCTTAGATATTTATAAAAAATAAACATTGTTCTTTATTCTGGATGGTTTTCTTAATTTTGCTGAATATTTTTGTTTGAAATTTTGTTGTCGTACTTATATAGAAACAAACTACAATCCAAATGATGTATCACTCGACCCCCAAAGCCATTTCAAAGAAAAGATGGACATTTTTTTGTCGTCAAAAAGTAGCTTATGAACTGCCATTTCACCATAAAAAATTCTATCCGAAAATTCCAATCCATTCAAAAGTTAACAGGGACACACACCGTATAGTAACCAAGGTGAATATTAACTTTATGATTCTTGTCCTAATAACCTCCAACTGACTATTTTAGAGTCGTTATATGTCCACCACCATAACAAGATTGCAGTTACGTTAAATAAGATTCGAATCAAATACATCAGATTAAACTGCTTTGTTACAGCGAAAGTACATTTAGACCATCAGATAATGACATATTTTGCCGACTCATTTTAACCACTGAAAATTATGTCAGTGTTGAGCTCAAAAAATGAAAATTTAGCGATCGGACGTGTGCTAGGCATATGGAAAATTTTGTGTAAAAATACTAGTTTTTTTTTTTTAATCTCTCATTTATGCCATTTTAACACATTAACAGGTAGGAACAATCTAATAGTGAAAAACCAAAGCCATAAGGTTTGAATGTCCTTAAAGGGTGGAAATAAGGGAGCCATCTTGTAAAAGAATAATCGGTCGCTGACGCATTTTCTCGCTTATGGCAATCGACACAATGAAATCTGATATCGTTAGGAACCCGACAGAAAATTCCCATAAGCCAATCAGCTGTTTAAGTAAATTTTCCGGCCGGAAAATTTTGGGAATTTTTTCTTCATATGCCTAGCACACGTCCGATCTCTAAATTTTCATTTTTTGAGCTCAACACTGACATAATTTTCAGTGGTTAAAATTCCTGAAACAAGAAAATCAGTCAGCAAAATATGTCCTTATCTGATGGTCTATTTCAATAGTAATGTATATATACAGTTCGGCTTTCAATAGTCCCCCCTGTTAGCTTTTGGACGGTTCGACGTAGAAAAATTAAAAAAAAACCGTTTCGAGGGTTTCACCAATACTACTTTTTGAAATAAAAAATATGGGGATTGCTCGACAGGGGGCGCGGGGGGGCCATCAACTCTAAATTTTTAAATGGTTGGGGGGTCAAGTGTCACATCGTTGAAAAAAGAATTCAATTTTCTTCACAACCATCTAAATATTTTTGAATTTTGTTCATAATTTTTTCCCTATTTCGATTTTTATGCCTTTCGAAATTTTCAAGTTAATGTGCCCCCAGCGCCAACTGTCGAGTAATTGCATTGTTTCTTCTCTCAAAAAGTAGTATCGGCGTTGTTTGATAATCTTCTGTATTATCAAACAACGGTATCGGTAACGTAAATGTACCAATGCTTGACACTGTCCCTAACACGTTTCATTATTCATACAAAAATAAGCCATATTCTGTCCATGTTCTGAATATATTCAATTATTTTGGTTGGTACGAGTGTTATCTATCGAGTTTCTATACTCTCAGATAGATAACACTGAATTAATATTTTTGACAGAATATTTCCACGGAAGGGTATGATTAGGCGTGTTTTCTTAATATAGGTAGTCCTACTTGAATGAAAATAGAGAATAAAAAAACTAAGTGACTTATTTTTTGCAATTCAATTGTACTGATTACTATGGTATCAAGTATAAATGTTGTTTCAGTAGCGAATTTTTAAATGAAATGTATTTTGTGTTTTTAGAATGGGGTGTCAGGTACTAGCTAGTAAACAAAACTGCCAATGCCTGACACTTGTGTCAGCTATAGGGTTTTCATAAAATCGTTGAAAATTATGCTCTATTCGATGGTATATCAAAGATATAAGATTAAGATTACCCCTATTATATATGTAGTGCTTCCAATACCTGACCCACGGTTCAGAATATTTAGGGTCAGCTACTGGTAATTTGTTGATATGCCAAGTCCTTTCAGGGGTCCATTTGTTTTGCCCCAAGCGTTAAGAAACATTTAGTAAAAGAACCCTTGTGATCGGTAGTTTCTGATGAGAAGTGAAAACAGTATTTTAAAAAGAAAGAAGAAGAACGTATAAGAAAAGAGCAAGAGAAAGCTGCTATAAAACGGAAGAGAGAAGAAATTAAATTGAACAGAGAACGACAAAAAGAAAACGCAAAGAAAACCAAAGCAAATTCTAAGAAAAATATCACAGATGTATTCGTCCTATTTACTGCTGAAATAACTCTTGAATCAGAAGAAGGTGGTGAGAACTGGTATGAACAGTCTTTAGATAGTGAGGACCACACTTCTAGTAAAGACAATTCAAAAGAAGAAGATTGTGTTATTGTTATATACGATGGCAAATACTATCTAGAACAGGTAAAACAAATTATTAATCTTGGTAAAACTGATGGAAGAGTGGTTTGAATTACAAGTGGCCAGAAAAAGAGGATATTTTATGTATGCAGTGGTTGAAGTGCATTGAAAAAATGATTAATCCCAGTAAACATTTTTCGATTTCAGAAATATTTCTGAAACATAATTTGTAAGCTTGAAACATTCCAACTTATGTTGCCATATTGTTTCAGGTATATATTGAAAAATAAAGATGTCCGCCCTCAGAGACGTTTCAAGAAAACCTTTCCTTAGCAATGTTTCGTAACTATTTCAGAAACATTCGAGAGACATTTCAAGTTAGTTGATGATGTGACAATAAATATTTTATTGTTATTGAAAGGTGTCAGGATCCTACTTACTTCTGTACAATTTGAAACATTCCACTAAATATTGATTTGATGTTTCAGGGACATTTCTAAATCTAAAAATGTCTGACCTCAGAGTCTCAGAGAGGTTCCGAAGAAAACTTTGCATGAGTTCATATTTTGGAACATTCTTGGCATATTCCAGGTTTGTTTCATAATATACATTTTTCAAAACATAACAGCCATTTGAATGTTTCAGATATATTTCTGAAGTAATTCTGCATTGCAGTTATGTGAAACATTACTGAATAATTCAAAAAACATACATAGAAACATCCAGGGAATGTTTCAAACACAAATACAGAAATATTCTGGAAATGTTTCAGAAATAGTTGAATACAGAAGAAACACTGTGATTCAAACAAAACTGCTAACAGTTAACACACTCATTTCTAACAGAAACAAATAGAGGGTGGGTCAATCTAGATAGCTTTAACGCCATCAGTTCCTCGTCCGAATACTCCGAATCGTTACATATCACATCTCTCCAGTTATATTTGTTTACTCTGATTTCACACGATATAACGGAGTTTAGGCTGCTCCATCTTGTGACCAGAAGATGAAGTTTTCGAGGTTTAGAGATACATTCAGGCTTTGTGCCCACGACTTTTAAAAGGTCTATACGCAAAGGAAAGAGCGGTTTTTTAGCGAATAAATTTTGACAGATAAAGGATAAGTAGATATAATCAGTCACGATTATGGTAAACAATGTTACGATCATTCGCAATTGGAGTCCTTTTGGAATATTTCAATTATTGAGGGAGGGTGTTCTATCAAAATTTTACTGATTTCGAAATGTTACTGAATGAAACACATATTCAATATAACAATAATTTGTTTTTGTTTTTCGTTAAGATGCTAAAATAAAATGTTTCGGTGATTAGGTACCTAGCAGGTAAAGGTTTCGATTTTTTACGTACCTACATCAATATTCGGAATAAAAAGACTTAAATTATTTCAGTTAGTCAATTTTAGCTCTTTGGAAATATTTCTTTAATTCATAACTGAGGATATTTTGGTAAACCCATGATTCATAATTGAGGATATTTTGGCATACACATGATACAGGTACTAATTAATTTTTTTGTAACATTTCTGAAATGATGCAAAATTGAAGGTTTCAGATATTCACACTTAAAGTTATTTTGAAATGTTTCAAATATACACCATTTAATGTTCATTTGAAATGATTCCGAAGAGATCAATTCAACATTTTTTAAACGTTTCTATGTTACTTACTGCGAATATATTGTATCAAATTATTTAAAATTTTGTTATATTAAATGGTTTCAATCAGTTACAGTTTAGGTAAAATATGAATTGTTTCTAAGTATATCAAACTGATTGATGTTCTTTCGTGACGTTTTATTTTGAAATGTTTCAAAGGCATTGATTTGAAGCATACTTATATATTTCGAACTTTTATGAATCATTTGAAACATTTCAGTTTCAAGTTTTGCTCTCTGAACGTTTCGATTTTTCTCAGTTGAAATTATTTTGAAATTTTTCAAGTACCAAAAATTGATTGAAATATGAAATTTTGCCGAGTATATCCATATATTATATATATAAACCATCTTGGAATGTTTCAGAAATATTATATGATACTATTGAAACATTTCTGAAACGGTACAAAATGAAACGTGTCGATTATCCACAGTCAGAAACATTTATGAAATACTTAGTAAAATATGTTTCTGTGTATCGAACTGATGTTCTTTTTGTGATGTTTCATTGAATCAGAATTCAGGAGATTTCGAATTGCATTGTTTTAAGGCATCATGATATGTTTCGAACTTCATGAATCATTTTGAAACATTTCAGAAATCTTATTACCTGAACGTTTAGATCATTCTCAATTGAGTTATTTTGAAATGTTTAAATTATCTAAAATTTGTGTAAATATGGAATGTTTCTGAATATATCAGAATAACCTGTCTTGAAATGTTTCAAAAATGTTTCGATAATTTTGAAACATTTCAGAAATATTTCTAATGAATGTTTCGATTATTCACAATTACAGTACTTTTGAAATGTTTCATAAACGTTTCATGTTTACTGGGATAAAAGATCAAGTTATTTTGTTCGTGCCATGGCATTGTATTCATTTCAAATAAAGGCTTTTTTTATTTAAATCTATTTCTTTTGTATTCTATTGAATTAAATAAAAAATCAGGCACTGGTGCACATCAGGTTTAGGGCTAAGAAAAAAAACTTGGATGTCAGCTACTGGATGATAATAAGACAAAATTAAAAAACAATTTAAATTCCAAATTTCTTAAATTTCAGAATATTCGGTTTACTACAAATTAAATTCATTATATTAACAAGTCATTCCTGAGACAAGTTGCCTGAAAGTTTTACGTTTCATTTTTACATAGGGGAAACCGAATTTATCTGACCCTTAGGGTGTCAGGTACTAGTACATTTACCTTAATACCTTTCAAAAAATTTTTGGTTTCATTATTCCACATCAAACCGTTTAAATTTATCGAGGTATGAGTAATATTCAGATTCGCATTTATATTTGATATTTTGAATTTAAATTGGAATAAAATTATTAACGAAATAAAAAAATAGGTGGTTGTGAAGAGAATGGAATTTGCTTTCCAACAATGTGACACTTGACACCCCATGTCATTTAAAAATTTTCAGTTTGTGTCTCCCCCCCCCTGTCGGGCAATCACCATTTTTTATTTCAAAAAGTATTATTGGTGAAACCCCTCGAAACGTTTTTTTTTTTCATGTTTCTACATCGAATCCTTCAAAAATTAACAGGAGGGAGACTATTAAAAGCCGCACTGTATAATGAAACCGTCACGTCAAAAGTACTCTCCCAAAGAGCAACTACCATGAAGCCGTTACGTCTGAAGTCTTTGTTTCTTACGTTTTTGGAATATTTTCAGAAAATGTTTCAATCTTTAGAAGCCTCCGTTGCCTGCCAAAAACATCATAAATTGTTTCAGATGAAAGTAGACAATGTAAATGTATGGCGAAATGAGTAAAACATCAAGAATTTTTTATGTCGTCATATAATCGAACAATATACAGGGTGTCCCAGAATAAAAGGGAAAAACTCTGAGGGTAGAATCATCACTTCATTTTAAGGCTGAAAGTTCTAATAAACATATACCCTAAAGTGAGTATTAACCGAGTTACAGGGTGTTGAAAGTGACACAAAGAAATATATTTTCCAGAATAACTCCATAACGGCTTAAGTTTTTTTAATGAAATTTGGTATGTAAGCATTCGGTTTCATATTTCAAGGCAAATCATGTGTTTGTAACTCTAACCAGGGGCGTACCCCTATTCGCCCCTCCCCAACTTTCACGCCACTGGATTAATATCGATTCCGTCTTCTTTTTCTTAATCCCCAATATTTCCTATACAAAAAAGGAATACGTTTCGTGTCACAAATATCAACGGTTTTCGAGATATTTGAAGTTGAATAAGTGAACAAGTGACATTAGTCTAATGACATTAGACTAAGCTGATATTTTTATGGTCTGGCTCTTGTACACCTGAGTACGCACTGATGATGACTTTAGTCGAAAGCGCTTTGCTATTATTTTATAAATAAATTTCTGCACGAAATACAAACCTTTTCTTCATCCAATTACTTGTAAATTGACATATTTCAGCTGACTGGGGAAAAACTCTAATTTATTATTGAAGTTCAGCGGATTCCTTCCAGCTCTCTGCGCATACCTTATTCAGATCATATAATGAAGGTACAAGTCACTTATTCAATAATTACATACAAGTTATTTTATGAGGTCCGAAATCGTACAAAACTTGTTTTTTTTTTACTTACATAAAATATTTATTCAATTAAATGTAATACTTGAAATTCAACAAAAACCTTGAAAAAATATTTAACATAATTATAATATTATATATACATCATATATTATACGATCTAGTGACTCCACTGCGTACTTTAGTCAAATATAGAAACCTAAGAGAAACCAACTGGGAAAGATACTTAGCGTCACTCAGTGAGCCTCTCGAGAGGCCCGTGACTGAAATACGAGACAGGGAGAGTCTTGAAAGCAGGACACTACACGAAGTGGGCAAGGCAATAGTCGAAGCCTACGAGGAAAGCTTTCCTGAGAAAAAAAGGCTTAAAATAACAAAATGGTATGGTGGAATGAGCAATGAGAAACCCTCCAAGGTAGGGTGCGGAAGCTTTTCAACAGAGTAAAATCCAACCAAGATTGGACCACATATGCTAAACTCACGCAGTACAACAAAGGAATTAGTAAGGCCAGAAGACAATCACGTACTCAAGAATCCATAAGATTTTAGCTAAAGAAGGTACTGTAAACCAAGAAGGTACTGTAAACCAAGTAGGTTTCTTGAAAAAGAATGACATTGCCTATATTACAACATTCGAGGAAAGCAAAAGGATGCTCATAGAAGCACACTTTCCAGCCTCAGTAATTCCTAATGGCCCGACAACAGTTATCAGACCCATGATAACGTATAGCTCGGTGGTATGGTGGCCAAAGACCAAGCAGGTAAGAATGGTTCGACGGCTCGGAGGACTGCAAAGACAAGCATGTCTGAGTGGCCATGAGAACCACCCCAACAGCCGCCTTAGAGGTCTTGCTCAACCTGCCAAGTCAAGTCAAGTCAGTCACGAGCAGGCTGGCTAGAGTACAAGCACCCATAAGCAATATGCTCGGGAGGGACTACAACATCCTATATACGAATAGTTAGATAAATGACTCAGTTACAAGAATGCCATCAGATGGCATACTTCCCAGATATAGCCTTTGAGAAAACTTTCAAGACAAATATAACGGACAGGGATGCGTGGAAAGAAGATACTTCCATCAATTCAGAAATCGCTGTCTACACTGATGGCTCAAAAACTGATGAAGGTTCCTGAACCGGCATTTACGGAATCAAGCTGAAGATGAAAATCTCATTGAGACCGGGCAAAACAAGAGACGATATTTTAAACGGAAATCGTTGCAATACACCATTGTGCACAAGAGCTAATAAGGCATGAGTTTTCAGAAAAAAACATTGTCATATACTCAGATAGCCAAGCTACAATAAAAGCAGTCAACTCAATGCAAGTTACCTCAATACTTGTTTGGGGCTGCATAAAGTCCTAAAAGAGCTCGGCAGTCAGAACAGACTGACCGTAGCCTGGGTACCAACACACACAGGTTATATCAATGAAGAAGATGAAGAAGCCGATACACTAACTCGACAAGGAGCAAGTGACGCCCTGAATGGGCCACAACTGTTTTACGTCGTTTGAGACTCTCAACACTCCTTCTTATCGCACTAGCAGTCATCGACATAACCTTAAACTAGACTGTCAGATGGGTTCTTTGATTGAAACTGCTCCAATGACGAACAAGAGTACTATTAGTTTTACTACAATATAATTCCTTGAGAAATTCACTGAAAATGTCATTAAATAAATAGTCTATAATAGTTTTGCAGTGAAAAAAAGTGAGTGCTTGCTGACTCAGCAGAAATAGGCCAATTTTTATTTGGCGTTTGTTTGAGCCCGAACTTTTGTTAGCAAACTTCAGATTCGTATTCAGCACTTCAAAAAACGTGTGAAATGGAAAAAATCAGAACTACCTTTCCCGCCAAAGGTACTGTCGAATACAAATTTACTGAATCATGACTTGTTACTAAAAATTGTTTTTTTTCTGTTACTGTTAATATATCTGGGTATCGTCTGTGAAGTATACTTTTAATATATATTATATTTCACTATTCAGCTATAATTATATCTTATGGTATAGCTCCCCGTGCGTGACGCAAAATATACCTACAGGAAATATAGATGACTAAAAACATTAAAAACTTCAAAAATTAAACTCGCCTGACACTTGAGATTCTTTTGGAACAAACTTCATCCTCATATACCAATGAATTATTGTTCTGCATTCACTTGGCAAATTACCGATATATGACGTTGAAAGCCAGTGACTGATGCTTAGATCAATAATCAATTAGTAACCTGAATCAATATAAAAATAATAAAATATATAAAAATCAAGAATAAAACAAAACTCACCATGTTTCAACATGGATAGAAATTTTAACTAAATTTTATTATACTTTCCAATGCATTATGGTGGATGACTGAGTGAAATTTGAAAATTTTGACAAAAGAAAACCTATATAACTATATTTACTCTCAACACTAGTGATAACTTAAATGCAGACAGGCACTGAGAAAATGAAAATCAGAATAAAAACCTTTTAGAAAAATCTCATTAGGATAATAAGAAATGCCCAAAGTTTGTGAATTGTAAAATGTATTTTAGTTTTTATAAAAAATTGTATTCTGAGATACCAACTTTTATCCACCTAAATGATATCTAGTAGTTAATTCATTGTCACTTTTACTGTAAATATTTATTGTCAACTCAGGTTATTAATACCCAAGTAGCATTTTGGCGACGACAACCACATAATACACCAAAATTAACGTTGTAGTTGGTGTAGAATTCAGTCATTTATGAAACGACGCTCTCTAAACCACCGGTCAACGTTGTTTTAACGTTGAGCATGACATCAGTCAAGCTACGACGTTGTCATAACGTTTACTCAACCGACTACAAGTAGTAAATATTATGGAAATGGGAATAAGGTTCTAAACACGTTTAAGTGACAACTTTAGTCATTTTAAACGTTTTTCCGACGGTAATGCGACCTTGTGAGATTCAACTAAGCAGTGGGTAATTTTTCAGTTGAGTCGAAAACATTTTCGTGGAGTCATCTTCACAAGTAACCTTCCTTTAATTATTTACTGCAAAGAACATGTAGGCCAAATTTAGATAATAATAACTTACCCAATTTATTATTTAGTTTTTATTTCAGTGACAAGAACCATTGTTCGCTAAATTGTTTGACAATAAATGTATTTATAGTAAAGGAAAAGGGACTAGAATGATCCTTACCTAACTTCCGAATCGAAAATGGAAATTGCTTACAAATACACTGCCTTCTCTTACAGACCAAAAAAATAAGTCGTGAACTGAGGGAAAAACGCGGGAGAGGCGGGTAACAAAATGTGGAGCGAAATGTATTCGTTAGTTAGAATTGGTTCAGTTTTTAGTCCGATAAGCAACTCCAGTCGCGCTTCGGGTATAAAGTTAGTTGTCTGGCAGACTAACCTTAAAAATTGGTATATTTTTAGTTATCTAACAACCATGGTCGCGTTGACGACTTGTATACTCCTACGTCATATTGGAAATGTAAGTCTATTTGGAAACATGGCCGGCCATTAAAACTTGGGATGTAAAACAATTATTTACAGAAGATTTAAAGCCTCATTTTAGTTTTCCAGAAATAATTCATAAGAAATGAAAATTACAGTTTCTTTCTACGTTACATTGTTAGTTGAAATAACGTGAATACACCTAACAATCTAACTTTCAACGCGTCTCTTAAGAAAAAACTGAGGAGGTGGCAATAATTTCATCACTACTTTTCGATAGGGTAGTTTATTATCAACAATTTGGTGTATAGTGCAACTTCGCAGAATGAAAATTATGGGTTTTAAGGTCCATTGTTTGTTGAAATACCGTGAAAACACATGAAAGAAACAAGGTATCCTGCCCTACCAGGACCGCTCATTGCCATAATCCTATACATTGAGAATAATTGGGTAAAGCATCCATCAAGGAATAATTATTTTTCTAGCTGATACCACGACGAACGTTGAATTACATCTAATGCATTTCCGTGCAGAGTTCCTACAAGATCTTCTCTGAAAACACAATTATATAACTTTCGGTCCCTATGATAAAAAAACTGAGGGGGTGACAATTAGTTCATCACCACCTTCTGATTGAGTAGTTTATTAGCAACAATTTGGTATGTAGTGCAACTTCGCAGAACGAAAATTACAGTTTCTACGTTACATTATTTGTTGAAATAACGTGAAGACACCTAACAATCTAACTTTCGACCACTCTGATAAAAAAAACTGAGGGGGTGACAATCATTTTATCACTACCTTTCGATGGAGTTATTCAATAGCAACAATTTGGTATGTAGTGCAACTCTGCAGAACGAAAATGACAAGCTTTACGGTCCATTGTTTGTTGAAATAACGTTAATACACCTGACACTCCAGCTTACGACCTCTCTGATAAAAAATCTGAGGGGGTGACAATCATTTAATTACTACTTTCCTATGGAGTACTCCATTAGCAACAATTTGGTATGCAGTGCAACTCCACAGAACGAATGGTACAGTTTTTGTGGTTCTTTGTTTATCGAAATATCGTGAATACACTTGACACTTCAACTTTCGACCCCTCTGATAAAAAAACTGAGTGGGTGACAATCATTTCGTTGTTACAGTCTTATAGAATGAGTGACGAAAAACAATTTGACATAACGCGCAAGTCTACAGAACGTATGAAAATTATTTTATGGTAGAAATATCGTAGATATACTTCATTAATCCAAATGAATGATATTGAAAGTTAAAATTAATTTGTCGCTTCCATATCTATCAAAAAATTCCTACTGGCGATTGATTTCACCATGAGGTACTATATCCCACTGAAAATTTCCTGTGTTCGATTTCGTGGATGAGAATTCGTCGCTAACTTCACACCGATCTCATGTTACACCCTGTATACCTGTTTCCGATTCCTTCGCGGCCGTAGTATACCCCAAATACATAGCTATTTTATAATGAAAATGTTTCATAAACTTTGAATGCATCTTGAAATATGATCGTTTCTTGCTGTGACTATTTGAACAGCTCAAGCGTTCTAAATGCGGTGAATTATACGAGTTGGATTATTCCCCAAAGGAAAATATGACACAAAAAATGTGGAAGCATATAATTTAGTACTTGCCATAATCTTTTCGGGCAATAAATGTAAATTATTTACGAATACAATCCTCCTCTGAAATAAGCAAATACATGATCGAGAGTCACGATAAAAATGGGAGAGATTCCTTGTTTAGTAAATTCTGTTCATAGTGAATAATTAATTATATATGCGATGATTCTACAATAAGTAATCGATTGAGAATTAATCATAATAATATTTTATTTAACGATCGTGTAATGATTGCTATTACTCAAATAATAATGAAATTTGCAACGCAAGTGGAATAGGTACTAAATATTTTCTATTACTAGAGGAACTGATCCGAATATAGAACCCCCATTTGTTTTTTTATTGTAACTTACCTCTCAGGTGAAACAGAATGATATAATGTCGAATAAATTTCTGGTAACAACTGCTCGGACCACTGATATTTCTACTATATGTGAATGATCTCCCTAATAACATGACTACCCAGTAAACATGAAACGTTTATGAAACATTTCTGAAATGTTTCAAAATTATCGAAACATTTTTGAAACATTTCAAGACAGGTTATTCTGATATATTCAGAAACATTCCATATTTACATAAATTTTGGATAATTTAAACATTTCAAAATAACTTCAATTGAGAATGATCAAAACGTTCAGGAAATAAGATTTCTGAACTGTTTCAAAATGATTCATGAAGTTCAAAACATATCATGATGCCTTAAAACAATGCAATTCGAAATCTCCTGAATTCTGATTCAATGAAACATCATAAAGAACATCAGTTCGATACACAGAAACATATTTTACTTATTTCATAAATGTTTCAGATGTGCTGAATTAACCTCTTTGGAAACATTTCAAATGTTCAATGACTCTAGGACATTTGAAACATTCCAAATCAATTCTGAGTGTGGATAATCGACTCGTTTCATTTTGTATCGTTTCAGAAATGTTTCAATAGTATCATATAATATTTCTGAAACATTCCAAGATGGTTTATTTTGATATACTCGGCAAAATTTCATATTTTCAATCAATTATTTATACTTGAAATATTTCAAAATAACTCCAACTGAGAATAATCGAAACGTTCAGAGAGCAAAACTTCTGAAATGTTTTAAATTATTCATAAAAGTTTCAAGTTCAAAAAAAAGTTTTGAGGGCTGTCGTTCGTATGGGGGCGACAGCAGGTTAACGAAAAAAAAACACAAAAAAACAAACAATCAAACAATCAATGCTTTTGAAACATTTCAAAATAAAACGTCACGGAAGAACATCAATCAGTTTGATATACTTATTTTACCTAAACTGTTACTGATTGAAACCATCTAATATAACAAAATTTTAAATAATTTGATACATTATATTCGCAGTAAGTAACATAGAAACGTTTAAAAAATGTTGAATTGATCTCTTCGGAATCATTTCAAATGAACATTAAATGGTGTATATTTGAAACATTTCAAAATAACTTTAAGTGAGAATAACTGAAACCTTCAATTTTGTATCATTTCAGAAATGTTACAAAAAAATTTACTAGTACCTGTATCATGTGTAAACCAAAATATCCTCAATTATGAATTAAAGAAATATTTCCAAAGAGCTAAAATTGACTAACTGAAATAATTTAAGTATTTTTATTCCGAATATTGATGTAGGTACGTGAAGAATTGAAACCTTTACCTGCTAGGTACCTAATTACCGAAACATTTCATTTTAGCATCTTAACAAAAAACAAAAACAAATTATTGATATATTGAATATGTGTTTCATCAGGTAACATTTCGAAATCAGTAAAATATTGATAGAATACCCTCCCTCAATAATTGAAATATTCCAAAAGGACTCCAATTGCGAATGATCGTAACATTTTTTACCATCATCGTGAATGATTACATCTACTTATTATTTCCCTTATCTGTCAAAATTCATTCGCTGAAAAACCGCTCTCTTTCATTTGCATATGGACCTTTTAAAAGTCGTGGGCACAAAGCTCTGAATGTATTTCTAAACCTGGAAAACTTCATCTTCTGGTCACAAGATGGAGCAGCCTAAACTCCGTTAGTGTTTCTTCTGTATTCAACTACTTCTGAAACATTTCCAGAATATTTCTATATTTGTGTTTGAAACATTCCCTGGATGTTTCTATGTATGTTTTTCAAATATTTAGTGATGTTTCACATAAATGCAATGCAGAATTCCTTCAGATATATATCTGAAACATTCAAATGTCTGAGGGCGGACATCTTTATTTTTCAATATATACCTGAAACAATATGGCAACATAAGTTGGAATGTTTCAAGCTTACAGAAATATTTCTGAAATCGAAAAATGTTTACTGGGTAATAGTGAAATATACCTTTACGCAGATGACACTTCCATCATCTTATCAAGTAAAACTACAGAAGACATGAATAACCTCGTTAATTCAATACCAAATGATTTCAATGACTGGTGTTAGAATGCAGTTGTGTACAACTTCCAACTTTGATCAGCGGGTAAAATGTGATGAGTTCTCATTAGACTCTTTCTCATTCCCTTAGCTTTCCTTGTTGGGGTTGGATAGAACTGCATAGAGGCCTTATATTGATCTTTTGCTTGAAAGTTTCTTCATTTCTTTACGTTTGTGCTACCCAAATTGCCTAAACTTGGACTAAGATAGTTCTCATTAGACTTTTCACATGTCCTTAAGCCCAATTGTGGGTGCTCAAACATTGGAGCTAATTCACTTAACTTGGGTCACCTCTTAGGTTCAGTTTGTCTTCCCAGTATGCAGGTATATTGAGTGAAGTTCTCATTAGACTTCTTCTCGGTGTCTTAGCAATATTTGGTTGAGGATGGACAGATCCATAGAGAACCCACCCCCCTATTTTCTTTCTGATTATTACTCATTATTTTTCACCCATTACTAAATTTGATAATTTATTCGTAATCTTGATAGAGTTTTCTTTGGTAGCGTATGTTTGGAAAACGAAACGTTCCCATTAGACTAATCACTTTCAGATTAACGTTTCCTTTTTTAAACTCATGTCTGGATTAGTTCAATTTCTATTTGAGTTCTTTGAATCTATGTCACAAATGTCAATGGTCACTGTCACTTGTCAATAGTGTCATTGGCATACATTGTCAATTTAAATTTCTTTTCCACTTCCGCTTCAACATTCAGACAGATATGATGTAGTATCCCATATCTTTATCTTTAATAATCCGTAAACAGGATGAAAATTATTCAATTTTAAATATGTTTTATATTTTGTAACATTTTAATTTGGTCCATGGACATGATGTTTTTATATGGCTTCTTGTACACCTGACGAGTAAGTAACCTCACTTTTCATAACTTTCAAATTTCAAAAATTTTCAATTTTATCAAATTCATTTTCAATCATTACTTACTTGCAGGTACGCACTGATGATGACTTAACAGTCGAAAGCGCTTTGCTACAATTTTTAAAATAAAAATATTTTGAAATACAAAGTTTCTTCCTACAAGTAGATAGAATAAGGTATGTGGGCGGACGGAGCCATAAGCATGTAGGCATCTCGATCGGGCCTTTATACACCCACCACTGCTGGGAGACGGTTCAGTTTTGAAGGTAGCCTATATCGCGAGCGAAAGAGGCCAGCCTTCTAAAGGCGCGTTTCCCAATCGACGGGTTTTTCCCGCCGCGTGGAACGGAAGACGCTGGCGTATCCCGTCGGAAGGGGAGTGAAGTACCATGCAGCGTGTTATGTTTTCCAATCTGCGGGTCTAAAGTCGACGTACTGGGTATTTCGTTTTGAGCTCTACAGGTGGTACAATGTCGTCACGTCTTGAAAAACTGTGTTTTCTGGCAAAAATAGTAGAGCCCTATTATAATACTGTCGATAGTGAAGAATATGTGATTGTTGGCGAACTCCTCAGACGAAAGTCAACTAGCAATATTTTTCATTGGGTACCCCTCATTCATAATCTCATCCTCTGCGGCAGAAAACCGTTCACCCAGCATATCTATGATTAATATCTTCGATAACAACAATATCTACGAACACGTGAATAAAAATCAATTCTCACTAGAACGGTGTCGAGCGGCGTGGCACTGGCCGGAGCAGTATTTTAGGGTATTCTCACCTAAGCGGCATTTTGTAGCAGCAGCGGTATGAACGAAGCAGTAGAAATCCATATTTTGTGTATTTTGAGTTTTTTAAATTGAGTGATACACACTAATTTTGGAGTGGGTGCTGCCTTTTGTATCCCAGATAGACTAATTACCAATTACCAGCGCCAGCGGTGTGCAATATCTTCAGCGCTGAAGCGTTTGCCATTGAAAAAGCCCTTTCTTGGTGCTTGGACAATGGCATAGACGAATCAGTGATCATCTCTGACTCAAAATCAGTGTTAGAGAGTATTGAGCATCTCTCACAGAATATGTACAAAAATCCCAATGTTTGTAGAATAGGGTATTTACTCTATAAGCTTTCGCTCATTAACAGCAAAGTTATATTTATCTGGGCCAAAGGACACAGTGGCATTATTGGAAATGAAATGGTAGACATTGCAGCCAAAGAAGCACGAACTTGTACTAATTTAGATGAAATTCCGTGTACGAATGAGCTCTTGTGTATCTATAGAAAAAATGTTGACAAGGAATGGATAGAAAAGTGGTCAGAAATAGCAGGGAAGTCCACCAACCCCTACTTCCTCATACACAAGGAACTCCCCAAAAAAGTACCCCACATATATCTATTTCATGTCCCCAAAAAATATTCCACTATTATAACAAGACTCAAATCAAATCATGGCTGCTTCCTGGCCCATTTACATAAAATTGAATCACCCCTTTGTCAATATGATAACGAAACAGCTGAACTGAATCATCTATTTTTCAACTGTGAAAACATTCCTGGAATTAATAATTTTATGAAAAAACTCCAACAAATGAATTTGCAATTCCCCACCAGTATTCAAAACTTATTAGCAACGGAGGATAAAGTTATATATGGCTAATGGTAGAATTTGTTATAGCGAACAAAATATGTATACCTATAAGACCTACAGTTATACAGAATAATAGAATTAACGTAATGTGTGTGGCTAAAGGTTCATATCCAAAGCCAAAACAAACAAAAAATCATTCGATTTTGTTTTTGAAGCTAAAATATGGCATGAATACGAAAAAAGGAGCTACAATATTGGGTTCATGACATATTTCGTGCAAGGCTGGAAGAATTTTACAAATATTTTAGAATGTCCTCAGGAAAATTCAATCAGTCATGTGATCTTTCAATCATTCCACTAACCAAAGAAAATACTAAATTCGTCCATCAACAGGTGGAAGGGCGCGTTTGAAAGCAGCAGTGCCACGAGCCAATGCTCCCGGAGGCGTTAAAACTGCGCTGTCGATGAAAGCGAAGCTCTGCTCTGCTCTGCCTAGGTGAGGACAAGATCACTCAATTACACGCAAATAATTGCAAGCGACTCTTGCTGCGCTGCGCGGTACCGCTCCCAATGCGAATCGGTCTTAATAGTAATGAACGTCTCAAGACGCAGCGTGCAGAGTGCGCCGGCGTGAGACGTAGACCGACAGAAGAGAAAAATTTCAACAATCTGTATCTCGAAAACGAATCATTTTTCGATAAACATTTCATAGGAAAAAAGTTGTTTATTTTGACGAGATCTACCACATACTTAGTTTTTGTAATGTTCTCAGCAACTTCACTTAGCGCCCTAGGAGCTGAGTAACATGCATCAATATAGAAAATTATAAATATCTCGAAAACGATCACCTCCAGCGTTGTTGAGGAAGTGTACCTTTTTCACTTGGAAAAGGTGTGGGAATGAGGTTTTTTCATGAAAAGTACCAAAAGTTTACTATCAAAAATGTTAGGGCAATTTGAAATGAATAATGACAGCGTACGCAGCGCCCTCTAGATGTTACATGAAAATTGATACGAAATTATGATTTTCCACGCCAAAAAACCCCGGGCACCAAATTTCGTGCGAATAACACCTTGTATGTCCGAAACGGAGCATTTCCGGAAACAAATTTATATAGACCTTTTTTCTTAAAATTGTCTCAGGAATACGTCACTTGAATATTTTAACGTACTTATGTTACACCCTGTATTTAAATATATTTTTGTTCCTTTGACGTAGTACACTGGCGCACTCAGAAATTTCTCTTGGGGGGGTTCATAGAAGCCAATGAAAATAGTAAAATATATGAATTAGGGTTCAATTCTGGGAAAATGAAAAACAATGATAAACAAAATGATACATATGTAATTTCTATTAAAAAAATCATTGTGAAGGTACAAACATTTTGTGCAAAATCAACAATTCTTAATTCTTGGGGGGAGTTCGAGCCCAAAGCCCACCCCCTGGGTATGCCAGTGACGTAGTATCCCTCGTCCCCTCGTCCCCACACTATTAAAATGTGCTATACTTGTGTGTATGTATATACATATATGAATATATATCTATGTGTATATTTATTTGTGTGTATTCTGTTCATAGTGACCTGTTAAGGATGTCCAATCAAATTTTTTTTTATATATTCCTGCAAAAAGCAAAACTTTATTGAACTACATTTAGTGAAAACAGAAGTTCTTTATTGCACTCATCTGTCATTCTACTCCAACGTGCTGTCATCATGACAAACATAAACGTTCAAACCCACTACATATTTAGTAGATATTCTGTCAGATTGACAATACGTTTCAAACAGTTACATATTTTATATTATTTGGTATTAATGTTTGCATCCAGAGTTAAATAAATAATGTCTTCCCGAGAATAACCCCATAATCAAAACTGAAAAAGAATTTCTTAGTGCTTTCAGTAGCACTGGTGGCGATTGGAAATGTGTGCTATTCATCATCTTTCACATAAAAAAATATTCCTGTATCAATGGCAGACATTGGTTTATTGTACATGTCAGCATGTCGCTATAGCTGCCAGTCTATTAGTTGCAGGTGGGCGCGGAGTACCTATAAATAATTCATAGTAGTACACCTCACGTATCAGACAATATAGAACATCCACTGGAACTTCACTATTATTGCACGTGTGATTCGAGGGTTCGAACTTTAGGTATATATCCTCCCATGTGGCGTGTGTTGTACTTTTCAGGATAGGTATGCGCGATATGGAGAAAACGTAAAGTATCTATCAACATTTTTAGTGAATGACATAACGGAAGCTGCTGAAAGATTACCCTCCGAAATTATTGATTATTATCCAGAAATAATGGAGTGACTTTTGACTGATGAGTAGGTACCTACCTGCTGTGTTTATTGTTGTTTATTTTAATGTCTTATATAACATGGATAGGATTCATATTTGGGTAAAGAAATGGGCCTTGAATATTCTACATCAAAGGTCGTTAGGGAACGAATGCACTGACATACATGTTGAAATGTATACGTGGTCATATCACCAAAATGATGATTCTTGGGGGGTAATTACCCCCATTACCCCCCATATATCGACGCCCTTTCCAAAACTGTCGATAAGATAAAGCTGTATGTATGATGCGAGTACGAAATAATTTAAACTTTTTAATTAACCGGCGCCGGCGCGTATACGATTAGTTATATCGGTAAATGAATAAAATGGCGCAAAGCTAAATGTCATACAAGGGGACTTTCTGATTTTCAAAGCCACCTGAATAACATAATTATTATATTCGCCAACAAGTGTGTGTAGTTCTCTACAATAGGGAATTACACTGTAATAAAAAATGACGTTTTATTTGTTTATCTGTATATTTGATGCATGTAAAATCACACCACGAACCTAATTAATCTATTTACTATACAATACTATTCCAAATAACGAAATTGAGATAGATTTAAACGCCATATTTTCGCGGGCTGACGTCGTCAGTATTGTTCTACAAACGTTTGTCCTTGAGTCCTCTGAGAATGTTTTCTGCACGAGAAAGAGTTCCCAGTTTGAATCACAGTGTAGGTACACCCGATTAAACTTCTTTCGAAACTATTCAGTTGAATTTAATGGAAAGGCACACTGTAGTTTTTAGTAATGGTTGGTTACAATTAACACTTTAGATATCATTTTTTCATGAAAATGGGCAATTACCGAACAAAATTAACGATATCAATGTACTCCTGGGCATTTTTCCTTCACTGTGATATCAATTTCTTCTTAAACACCACTATAATTCGTTAATAAAATCAGATTTCAGCAGGAACAGAATTCACACACAAACATCAAATATAACTTTTTGCTACTTTTGATCTGCCTTGTGACATGATGTTTGGGATGCCACCAGGGCAAGACACCGCGGCAGAAGAGTATGTCAGCGAACTGCGGCAGAGAATGGACAACATCCACGAGCGAGTCCGTTTGAATATTAAGAATGCCATGACATATGACCTATAACATCAACGCAGAAGCTGGAACATTCAAGACCGGCGACCTAGTCTCACTGTACAACCCTAAGATCGCCATGGCTTCTCACCGAAATTTCAGGGTTCGTGGGAAGGTCCATACAAGATCATAAAAATAATAAATGACCTTGTCCACCGGATCCAAAAGCCACCCCGAGGGAAACAAGGAAACCTAGAGTCGTCCATTTCAATAGGTTGGCTCCATATGCCGGAAATCATTATCGAGTTAGCGCCCTCAGACCACCAGAGGGTGAGATGACCTTCCACCATTTCATGGCATTATACTCAAATGTGTGACAGAAGACCTCCGAATGTCCAGAGGCATAGCTGTGGTGTTCTCAAAGAAGTTCGGTCAGCTCCAGGAAATGCTGAAACAGAACCCAGAAGTTGGAGGGGTTACAGTTGAAAAAGGGCCAGAGAAACATCTTTTGCCTGGTAACCCAGAAGCAATCTCGAGATGAACCGTCTTATGAACCCAGTTAACACAGAATGGTTTCAGAGATGGTAGTGGGCTTCACATTCATGTTTCAGATAAACCAGTGAATCGCAATGTAACTTCCATTATCCAAAATTTTAACCGGTGGCATTTTTTACATAAGACTGCTGCCTAGTCCTTTGACGCAAAATACTGTATTTTTCAAGAATGCATAAATGTATGAAAAGTGTGTGAAAAATTACTTCACACACAGTTCATATTTTTACGCACGTGTGCGTATAAGTATCACCTTACGCACTGTGAACAGTATAGGTAAACATTTAGTCTCCAGAAAAAATACTTTGAAAACGGACATGCGCGTCGCCCACCTCACTCCAAGGGCCCAAGAGCAACGTTTTTCAAAAATGGATCAATTTTTGAAAAAACAAGACATCTATTTTGTGAAGATTTTCACGCCCTACAAGTTTGTTTTTATACATTATATCGAAATTTTCAACCCCTTCTAAGTTATTGGTAGAATACCGAGTTTTCCCTAAAGTTTTTCCGATTTTCCATAGGTGCTCACATTCTTCTTAAAGTACTCTTCAAAAACTGGTTAGAATGAGAATTCTTGTCAAAATTGAATAGGGTCTTGGACCAAATAAAATATCAAAAAATCATCAAATTTTTCTGAAAGCCATCTATAGGGTTTTGTTCTCTTTTCTTTATTGAAGAAAAAGGTCTTGAAAAGGCTTAATGGTGCAAAGCATATGTTTACCCTTCTACAATCGTAGAGATTTTTTTGAATTAAAATTTTTTAAGCTGTGGAATTAAGAGATCCAGAAAACCATGTAAAAAAAAACACAAATTTTTGGAATTATAAAAAAAAATTCAATATATTCAAAATGAACTTGCCACATTTGAGCCCTCTCATTGATTCTTCATACTATTGGAAACAAGCATGAATTACAATAAACGATCACCTAAAAATTTGTTCACTCTAATTTTTAGCACTTTTCAACAACTACAACATAGACATTGTGAGTAAATAGATTATTCGATTCTCGCTCATATCTTTTATATTTTGTTCAATGTAACAAAAATATATTTCATATATTACTAATTTTAACAATACAGTCAATATATCTCATCTCAGAAGTAGAAAATGAAATAAAAATATTTTTTCTTTAAAAACTATTCCCTATAATAAATCACCTTAGAAGGGTCATAAAAATATAAATAAAAGTTTCCTTGGCAGTCATGAACTTCATCAGTTGAACCTTCAAGCAGTTCGAGTAGCACTATTTGAAGGAATGATATAATTTTTGAAAGGCATTCTTCTGTTGACTGTTATCGAATCTAGGATCCAATTCTCTTTGACACATATAACTCCATCATACTTCAGCAGTTCCCCAACTACTATTTTTGAATTCCTAGCATTATTCGTACATTTTCCTTTGGATAAGGACACTAATTCTCTCAAATCTGAACATCTTGGGGTGCTTCCCTTTGCGATGAATATTGGGCCACAATCGTGAAAGGTGTCCATTGAATAGGATGCTCCAAATGCTTGACGTTGAAGGCGACACTGCTGTTGGAAAAAAACAAAATCATAAAATCATTTATTTCACAGAAATTAATATTGTACCCCCCAGTCGTTAGAGATCAAATTAGCACCATACCTCTAACCGAGCCCAAAGTTGCTGAAAGGAGGATATGATTTTGATAGGCAAATTTGGGCTATTCATGAAAAAACATTTATATTCTCTCAAATGTTTATGAATGAGTAATGTAGTAATACATTTAAATTTTTTTGAAACTCGAATAAGTTATCTTCTATGATATAGTCATATCAAATATTTTCAAAGCATGCAAAGTGGCAACATTGCTCTCGAATTATTTCAATAACTAATAGAGCACTGTCAGTGACGTAATATGACAGTTGCGGTACAATGCCATAAGGGGACAAACAAACCAAACTGAACAAAAACAAACCCATTTTCCATAAGGCTATGTGAATAACTTAATCGCAATTATCCACTAACACCCACAAAAAACGATTTTTCATTTCATTTCATCAAATGTCAAATGCTTTGTTTGTCCCTCCATGGCCGCCATGTTGTGACGTCAGCTGACAGTGCTTTATTGTTAAAACTGACATTTTCCATTTATTGTACATACGCTTTGTTGCCAAAATGTCTAGATTATCATATTTTGCCTTACAAACTCTGCTCTAAAAGAACTTATTTGAAGATGTTCCGGAATGGTTTGGAAGTTGAAATTTTGGGAAAGTTGGCAGTTGGCCCAGATAAGCATATCCTCCTTTGGTACAAATGTAGTATTCTTTACCCAAAAATGGAAAATAACGAAATCCTTGCTCAGGGGTGTCGAAAAGGGGGTGAAAACCGCCCCTCAAGAGTGAAAATTATGTAATGTCCTTTAAAAGCAGAAATAACGAAAAAAAAATCTTAATACCGCTTTTATAAGTGCGGTAGGAGAAAAGGCGCATTGAATCCAAGAGTTGTGACCAGGCCGGTGGCTAGGGTGAGGGAGGGAGGGGCTACTACTTACGGCGCTGCTTTTAGTTCATACATTTTTGAGTTCTTGAGCTGGAATTATATGTACTTCATGTTTTCTAGGGCTGCGTTCATAAACTTACTCAGAGTAAGGACTGCTTTCTCTGAATCGTTCGTAAACTTACTCTAGCTTCATGGAGTATGCATTGACAATCGTTCAGAAACTTACTTAGAGTAAACTCTACGTACTCTGCTTTTGAAAAGAGTAGTGATATACTCTGACAGTAATGACAATGACAGGGAACTAATTTGATAGTTGGTGTTTGTAGTTGTTTGTATCTTCATATTTCTACGTGCTTTAAAAGTTAAAATTTTGAAAAATACGGAAGTTTTGACAATTTATAATATATAAATTGTAGTCCCACGATATGGATTTTCACGTATGTGGTATCAGTTGGCAGGTATACTTGTTATTCTTGAAAATGAAGATATGCCTCAAAGTGTAATGAACCATATTACAATTCTGGAATCCCTAATAAAGAAAGAGTCTCAACAATAATTTTTTACTCAAAACCAAACAAAAACTCATTTTCAAGAATCACTTTTGTCAATATTGTCATTAACACATTGCATTCTTTGCAGAGTTTTCGAACAACTATTCATGACTAATGATCGACGTGTACTTCTAATCACGTGACCGTACTCTGACTCTACTCTCAGAGTCAGTTTATGAACGCAGCCTTGGTAGCTCATCTCGGTTTTCGAGTTTATACGACCTAGAAAATTGATGGTCAAGTGTTATTAACAATTTATTGTGATATAGTGGTCCGTTTGGGGATAAAATCAAGCCCAAGATAAGAAAATCAACTTGTAATTGCGACCGTCCGGCTCACAACTTGTACCAATAGAAAATTCATAGCTTCTTGAATAATTCAAAAATCATATATTGTTTGAACAAAAATGGGACAGTGAACCATGCACGTATATTCTCTATGGGTTTTTGGGGGGCAGAATATAAATTTTGAGATACTTTGGCCTGAAAAGTTGACAATCAATGTTACCAACAATTCTGGGTTGGTAAATGTTGAACAATCAATTACTAATGCGTAAGTTCAAGAAAAATAGTTATTGCAAAACAAATAGCTGTGAAAAAATGTAAGTTGCGCACAATCCAACATGGCCGTCCTTGTATTCAAGATACGAACTTTTTCACCAATATACAGGGTGTTAACTAAGTACGTTGACAAACTTCGGGAGGTGATTCTTTGGAAGTTTTCAGGACGAAAAGTTCATATAAACATATGTCCCAAACGGCTTGGTTTTCGAGATACAGGGTGATAAATAAACATTTTTTTTCAAGATTTTTCGGAGTTAACTTCGACATTTTTGACAATAATCAGTTCAAATTGAGCAAGTACAATCCATTCAATAGTGCGCACGATACAAAATAATTCATTTCTCAAATAATTCACAGGGTCCTCCTTTTTTCAGAGTCAAGCCTTGGTCAACCCTTCAGATTTTTTTTTCGCCGTCACTGACATATTATGAGACAGGAATGATCAATGCTGTTTCATATAACAACTGTTCTCTTCAAGTTTTTCATTTACTTGTACGGTTCAGAAGCTACAATGAAAATATTAATGAGAACATTTTCCAATATCGCATAACATAAAGAAATTTGAGAAGCAAACATTCTCACAAACTTCGAAGGGTGATTCTTTGATAGTTTTTAGGACGAAAAGTTCATATAAACATATGTCCTAAACGGCTTGGTTTTCGAGATACAGGGAGATAAAAATAAATTTTTTTCAATATTTTTTGGAGTAGACTTCGACATTTTCGACAATAATCAGTTCAAATTAGGCGAGTACAATTCAATAGTACACACGATACTTTTCTGTGGGTATTAGATTAAATATCTTCCTGTACAAGATTATCTATTTTGTATCCGCGGAAGCTTTTGAATTGGTTACTCACAGAATAACCTAGATCAAATAATGAATGAAATATTTTTTTTTATTTTTATGGCTTTTGTATAAAAGTTTGTCATTATATTTTTATTCTATAATTTTTAATTATCGTAGATGATTAAAAAAAAAAAATTCTTCCAATTTACAATAATGGAGAATGTTTTATTTTCAAATTTTTCTAATTAATATATTTGTTATAGCTCCTGAACCGTACAAGTAAATGAACAAGTCTTGACTCTGAAAAAAAGAGGACCCTGTGAATTATTTGAGAAATGAATTATTTTGTATCGTGCGTACTATGAATGGATTGTACTTGCCTAATTTGAACTGATTATTGTCGAACATGTCGAGGTTTACTCCAAAAAGTCTTGAAAAAAATATATTTTTATCATACTGTATCTCGAAAACCAAGCTGTTTGGGACATATGTTTATATGAACTTTTCGTCCTGAAAAATTTCAAAGAATCACCTTTCCAAGTTTGTGAGGATATTTGCTTCTCAAATTTCTTTATATAACGCGGAACTGTAAAATGTTTGTATTAATATTTTCATTGTAGCTCCTGAACCATACAAGTAAATTAAAAACTAGAGAACAAAAAGATGTTAAATGAAACAACATTGATTATTATTTTCTCATAATACGTCAGTGAAGGCGGATAAAAAATCTGAAGGGTTGAAAAGGCTTGACTCTGAAAAAAGGCGGACCCTGTGAATTACTTGAGAAATGAATTATTTTGTATCGTGTGTACTATTGAATGGATTGTACTTGCGTAATTTGAACTGATTATTGTTGAAGATGTCGAGGTTTACTCCAAAAAGTCTTGAAAAAAATATATTTTTATCATACTGTATCTCGAAAACCAAACTGTTTGGGACATATGTTTATATGAACTTTTCGTCCTGAAAAATTTCAAAGAATCTCCTTCCGAAGTTTGTTAACGTACTTAATTAACACCCTGTATACCCAATGTTTCAAGTTCGAATAACCGACACAGAGGCATCCCCGAGAAATTCAACCACACCCTATGAATTTTGAAGCTGGGACCTTGCTCTTTCAGATAATTTTAGAGAGAAACTCTCGATACCACTCTGGCACATACCACGAGTAATTTTTCGAGAAGATACTATTTCATATAAATTGCTGTTCTACCTTGAATTACTTGAATTTCTTGGGATTGTTGAAGAATATGCATATATTTTCTTCAACATCAAACCCTCCACTTCAAAATGATACCATTAACGGGAAATGTGGGAAATGATTGAAATCTGATTTGTTTATTAACAATCTGAGTCGGTCAAAAAAACTCACAAGTTGCCAAGGTCATCACACAAAGAAGAAGTAAATCCTGTACATCCAAATACTAAGAATATCAAACAAATGACTCGGAAAATATAGCTTATCTTCAAGTTGCTATAATTTTCAAGCTACAAATATATAAAATTAAAATAAAGGATAATTGACCATATCTCAACATTATTTTTTTATTTTACCAATTTCGCTGGTGTTATTGTGCACGAAATGGAGCTTCAGAATTGTTCTTTCGTTTGTTTTATGACTTTCCAGGAGATTCTTCCACGTGATTCTTCCACGTTATTTCAAAAACTCAATGTAATTGCGGAAACTGACAGAACATTTTTGAGTTATCAGTTTCGTTCGTAATTCGGGGTAACAATTTCTCAAAACTTGGAAGAAAAATATCTGACGTGTTTAAATGATCATTTCTAGTGTAAAATTAACCGTTCTTTCGAATGGCGACACTCTTTTTTCGAAAAAACTACCCCTTCATGAATAAATGGCGTTTAAAAGTTCAGGGCGTAGTTTCACCCCTTTTTCGACATTTCTGAGCAAGGATTCTTCGATTCTCCACCTCAAAATCTATAAGTATGCCAAATTTAATCAACTTTGGTCATGGTTAGAGGAACGATTGGACTATTGCATGTTATTCGTAATTTAATTTTACTTTTTACTTGAATTTATGTAATTAAGGTGTGATGGTAGCTTTAGGTAGACATTGAAATAGCCTACTAGGACACCAAATTTTTTCATGTATCTTTATTTTCAGGGCATACTATTCTTATTTTTCAAGGTAAAAAAAATATTAGAGTTTTTTTTTCAGAAAAAATGTTACTACACCGCGATTCGCGACTTTTGAATTGGTTTATGTTGAAATTACGTCGAAATGCGTCGATATATAAGAATACAGGGGGGTAAAATTAGAGAAATATGCCGTTTAATTAACCCACCACTTCAATTTCAAAACTTTTATTAGAACTTTGACTACACCACTGGATTCCAGGAGTCTCGAAATATCACTGATCAGAATTTCATCGAAATCCGTCAATAAATAAAAATTATAAAAAATTATGGAATAAAATGATATTTTCTGAAATTCCATTAACATATTCTTCCAATTTTATTATCTTATGATTTTCTTATTTCTGACCAGTGATGTTTCGAGACTTCTTTAATATAGTGGCGTATTCTGAATTTTAATAAAAGTTCTGAAATTGAAACGGCATATTTTTCAAATTTCATTACCCTATAAATATTTTATTGATTGGCGTATTTCAACGCAATTTCAACAGTAATTGAAAATGTCGCGAATCCAGTGGTGTAGTCAGATTTATTCAGATTTGTTACCTTGAAAAATAAGAATAGTTGGCGTTAAAAATGAAGATTTATTCATGAAATTTGGTGTCCTAGTGTACTTTTTGAATGTCTACCTGATGGAAAAAAATTATTCCAATCGGTTGAAAAACTTAAGTTTTATAAGGGTGCTCCCATTTTAAATGGTTTACACTGTATGTTAATCTATGAATATATCACTAAAGTCTTATTGAAATGTGGACACTTGTACAGCTATTTTACATTATACATTTATAGGTTCATTATCGATTTCACTAAAAAAACAATATTCACCTAAAAATAGTGATGTACAGTTGTGTGCATAAAAAAGCAGAAACAGCAGAAAAAGTCGTACAGCAGTTATAGGTTATTGTGGGTCAGGCTTGTTAATATTATTTAAACTTCTTATCGACTTTGCCAAGTAGTGTTAAAATTCAAACTATTTTTGTCAGTAATGCTCTTTCAACATTTCTCTCTCTAATGCAATTAGTGCTATCTATCTTATCTTGGACACACTGTATATGAAAATAAGCATTTGATCTTATGTGGTGTTCATGTATTTGATTATTGAGAACAATAAATTCGTTAAAATATGTTAAACTAATTTGGTGTGCATGTGCCTATTTATTTCTGAAAATTTTCTCTACGTTATTCTTGAAATAGAGCTAATTTTTAACAATTCCATGTTAACGATTTGAATTATATTTATTAAGTTTATAATTTTATAATCAAAATTCTTTTGAAATCATTCATGTACATGGTGTATAAATTCTGTACAGAGTTTGAATTATTGAAGTATTGTAATTATACAATTTATCATCATAAAAAATACGGAGACTGCAAAATGGATGTCTATTAATGAACCGGTGTGAGAACAGCAGCCAAATATAGCAGACCAAATCTCCGGAAATACCCAATAGACCAGTGGCGTACCATTAATTTTTAAAAATATTAAGGTGGTACTATGATGATGATTAAATATATTTTAGAGGGTAATGGAGTATATCGACTTTTTGATTAAATTTGCTGATGACTGGGTTAAAAGTGGGTGGAAATTTAAAGCACATATTAGAGAAACCTATCTCAAATAGGAAATACTTTCTGATTTGGTTTCTTGGCATTAAAAAATTAAAATTGAAAAAATCATTTTGTGCTGAAATGATTCATTAGAAGATACTGGGCTTTATTGTTTTTGAAGTCATTTTCGGTAGTAGCAACGAAGGATATCAGCAAAAAATCGTTTTGTTTAAGGCTGAAGGACTCCGGTCGGTAGCCAATAAAGAAAGCAGTTTTATTATATATATATATATATATATATATATATATATATATATATATATTTTATTTTGCTTGTGAACCAAGGTTGGATATTTTGAATATGAAATTTTCACATAGTACTGCTACTTACTTGAATAAATTCCAACGAACTGATGAATAATGAATTCCCTTCCCAGGGTCGGATGTTTCAACCCTTAAATTTTGAATATTGATTACTGAAAGAGGACTCAGTTCTAGCATGAATAGATTTTGGCAGTCGATTTCATGTTGTAAAAGGCTCAAATTTTGCAAAAATTATCGAGTTCACTCACATTCGTAAAATTATTTTTGAAAGAATTCTTGGTTCTACCATAAACAAATTTTAGCAGTTGATTCTGCGTTGTGAAAGATTTATTTTGTGAAAAAATTAATGACTTGCCTTGAGATCTATGGGGGGATTTTTCAATCCTTACCTGTAAAACTTATTATTGAAAGAATTCTTTGTTTCAGCATAAACAAATTTTGGCAATCGATTTGGTGTTGCAATTGTTGAGTTAGCTTGGGATCCAGGGGTGGACTTAACTCTCAAATTTTGAATACTAATTGTTGAAAGAAGGACTTGTCTTAGCATAAACGGATTTTGACAGTAAATTTTGTATTTCAAAGAGTTCATTTCGCAAACAAATTATTGACTTCCTTTGGCATCCAGAGGTGGACTTTTCAACTTTTGAATTTTGAATGTTAATTTCTCTATAAAAAAATCTTTGTTCTAGCATACACAGATTATGAGAGTCGATTCTATGTTGTAAAACATTGGGATCCAGGGGCGGATTTTATAACCCTCGTATTTTGAATATTTATTTCTGGCACACACAGGTTTAGGCAGCCAATTTGGTATTTCCTTGGGATTCAGAGCCGGGTTTTTCAACCCTTGAATTTGAAGAAGAATTTGTTCTAGCAGAAAAAGATTCTGGAAGTCGATTTGTTATTGCAAAACGTTGATTCCCTGAAAAAATTATCGACTTCCCGTAAGATCCAAGGTTGGATTTCTCAACTCTCAAATTTTGAATACATATAAATTTATGAAAGAAGGTTCATTTCATGGAAAAATCATTGATTTTCCTTGGAATCCAAGGGTGGACATTTCAACTCTTGAATTTTGAATATTAAGATCTGAAAGAAAACTTTGTTCTAACATAAACAGATTTTGACAGTCGATTCTGTGTTATAAAAGAATCATTTCGTGAAAAAAATCAACGACTTTCCTTGGGATCCAAAGGTGCATTTTCCAACCCTTAAATTTTGAATAATAATTTCTGATAGAAGACTTGGGTCTAGCACAAACAGTACGCAGTTCAATTTGTTTATGTCAACACCAAGAAACCCAATTTAAATTTCCTATTTGAGATAGGTTTTTTGAATATGAGGAATAAAATTCTGCCCACCTTCAACCCAGTCATGAGTGAAGTAAATCAAACATTCAAATACTCCCCTACGGCCTAAATATATTCAATAATCATTGTCGTAACACACCAATGGTATTTTCCAAAATTGTAGCAGTATGACTGGTCGATCGGGTATTAATGGAGATTTGGTCTGCTATCTTTGGCTACTGTTTTCACACCAGTTATAAATTACCATGATCACCTATATCCTGAGTGCAAGATTATTCTGTTTCTAGTTAAAATCAAAGACCACAAAAGTGAAAATGAAATGCTGATTCTGGACCTACCTGAACTGCAGGGGAAAATTCAGTCAGCTCAAAGTCTTCTTCTGGAAGCCACTTCCCAGCTTCTAGTGACTGGAACAGCTGCAAAGAACAAATTTGTCTTTTAGTTCGGAGAAACAGTCAAATATATATATTGGAATAAAAAAAAGGAGAGAGGCAAATTAAATTTTTTCGATCACTTACCTATTTGGAGCAAAAAAAATAAACAAAATTTAGACCTTTATAAAATAACCAATTCACCAATTCCCCAATTCTAGCAGAATAAGGCGTAGTGACAATAATAATAAATGCTATTTAAATGAACTACAAGCAGTTTATAATTCAAAATGAAATTAACTGAGATCCTATAGCCTCTGAGTGTACACAGGTATATAAAAACAAAAAACAAAAAATGGTCTGGTACAATGTGATTCAGTTCAATTTTACTATAAACTAGCTGTTAGCTGTAGTTTTTCCAGTTCTGGGTGTTTGTGAATATTTCCATTGTGAGGAAGTTTTGTTACTGCGAGTTTCTGGATCGCTTCCAAATTTTGAGATTTTTTAGCGAATCTTCTTGCAAGTGCTTCTAATCTGGTGGCAATGAATAAGTTTCATATAATAGTTCATTTGAGGGGTTGTGAACAGGATTGTTTGAATGTCAAATTTTGGTAATTTTTCTTCGTACTGGCCCCATTCTTAATATTGAGAAAGAGAATTTCGAATTTTAAAAATAATTACAATTAATGGTGTCTTGCCCATGATAAATTTTCATCTATTAAAAGTCCCAAGAATTTCAGTGTAGAGCAGTATTATATGTATTGATTGTTGAATTTTATTGGGTCTTATTGTCTGATAATTTTTTCGTAATGAACATAAATGAGGATATTTCGTAATTTAATGTCAGTTTATGACAGATGAGCAATAATGATATTTTTTTTAGGTCATTTTACATGTAATTTTTTATATCAGGTTGAGTTTTTCCACCATATTTCATTGACTGTATATATGTGTGTACATCTGTTTACAGATAATTTCACATATAGTGTTGTAATTTATTTTGTCAAACTATTTTATGGCCGTATTATGACTTGTTCTATATCATAAGTGTATGACCTCAAATAACTAATAAAATATCTATCTATTTATCCATCACATAAAAATCTTCCTAAAATTAAATTAAACAGGTCAACGCTCAATATTTACTATGATTTGTGATCGTACAAATATCATAAAAATGAAAACATACCCATTCTCGACTGACTATCCAACATCCAGTAACAATCGCCCTCAACATATTTAAAGTTCTTCTTGGTTCACCAGCTACCAAATGTGTCGTTTTTCTGGTAACCTCATCTTCAATAATAAAACCACCTAATTTTTTTACAATCTGGCTGAACACCTGAATTTCATCCTTATGCATTTTAGTACAAACTATACTCGGTTGTTTAAATTTATCAATTTTTGTGTTTTTCTTTGAACTGAGTTTACTTTGGAATTCTCTAGTACTTCTCCGATTTTCTGATACATCTTGATGAATTTTTTTTTCAGTTCTAGGTGAACATCTCTCAGAAAATTTCTCATCAGGTTGTAATTGTCTTGTTTTAACAGTTTTCGGATATGGACTAGTTGTACTACTCAAATTGACTTTCTTTGTTTTACGTTCATTTGACAAATTTATGTTACCACATTTGTCTGCGAACTTTTGAACTAGAAGTCGTCTTGCTTTGTGATTTGTATCATGAGTCTGTTCAGAATTATCATTTCGATCAAGTTTACCTTCAGTTGTAGAGATGGTATCAGTACTAAGTTTTTTGGATCGCTGAGTCAATCTCAGTGAACATCGTCTCTTGGCAGATTTTTCATCAGGTTTCAGAGGTTGTGATTTAAATGTATTACTCATATTCTCTTTGTATGTTCCAACCTCGACATACAAATTTTTCGTGTCAATGATTTCTTTTACTGAATCCTCAACAATCTGCCGATTGGTGTCATCACATTTCTCTGCACACTTTTGCGCTAGAATTTGTCTTTTTACCATGTGTTGTTCATCATCATCGCCAGTAATATGTTTCTCCACCGATTGATTTGTATTTCTTTTTTTATTCCTCAGTTTCTGATTTCCATCGTGAAACTGTTCAGAATGATCACCTAAAATTTTCTCAACATTTATATTATGTTTATCCACGAATCTTTTGGCTCTAACGGATAAAATTACTTCAGGTTTGAGAAATTCATGGGAACTTTTAGAATTTCGCCCCACATTTTCCCGCTCCCGGTCATTCCTAAGAAAATGCCCTTGAGAAGAATCAGTAGGATCATATAGTTTTCTGCCATTGCTGTTTATTTTTTTCTTTCTCTCACTAGGAACTGTTATAGAAGATGATTTGATTGAAAGAGAATTGCTGGTTTTCTGTATTTTACCAACTTCAAAAAGTTCTAAAGAATTATGATTACCAAGTAAGTCTGCACTTGATTTATCATTTTTTACTTTGATTGACCCATTATGGGTTTTACAATTTTTAGTAGCATTGCATATTGATTTTCCTGTCTTTCTATATATTTTTTTGTCGCTGATTTCTGGCAGAGTATTTTCATGTTGAAGTATTTCTGATTTACTCTTTCCAGGATATGAAGAGGTTTCTTTGTTCGTCTTCAATTTTTTATTCGGTGATTTATTAATGAAATCCTCATTGTTATCACACTCATAGGATCCCACTGAATCAATTTCATCAACTTCGGAATAAACATCATCTTTTCGAATTTCATCAGAGACAAGACTCTCAGAGATTGTTTTTTTATGCCTCCTTGTGATATTGTCACTTGATTGTAAACTTCTATCTAACAGGTGTAAAAGATTATTCATCACATTTGACTGAACTGGACTGAACGAATTATTTTTCGAGTTGAAACTATCCGTATTTTTATTTGTATCAGAAGAAACTTGTAACACAGACATGTTCGTATTGGAAGAGTTTTCTACGTGATTATTCGATAGCTGCAAGGTAGACATATTAGTACTACTGGATTTGTTAAGAATGTCATATCTTCTTTCTGAAGGAATATTAGTTTTAGATGATAATTCAATTATTTTGTTCGTATTTTTTGATGTCATATCGCGTTTGGGAAAGCTTGCACAGGTTGGCATTTGCATTAACTTTTTCTTAGTTAATGGAGTGTCATCAACAGTATCAGTCAAGCAAGAGGAGTTTACATCTTTCTTGTTACTTTGTGATCTAGTTCTTCTCTTACATGCACTGCCATCACTATCGGAGCAATTTTGAAAAAAGATGTCACTATCGATATTATTATATATCCTAGATCGATCTATTTTCGGTGTATTTTTGTTATAAAATCCATAAGGAGTTTTTGGTGAACTGTTTTGGATCGAAGAATTACTAACTTTTCCGGCTAACTGTGAGTTATTAGTATTATTCAATTCTTCAGTAGGAATCAATGGATCCATAATTGATATTTTTCGTGAACCAAAAGTATTTTTTTCAATCATTTCTCCAGAAATGAAAGGTCCCAAATCAGAATCATCTTCGGTGATTTCAGGTGATGATGTCATATGAGATTGATCAGGAGATGAACAATTATTTTTTCTTCGTTGATTAATTTCTGCAACTTCTGTGTCTTCAGATGCTTGTGACCAATTTTTTTCAATGAATGAACTGTTTGAAGCGTTTGGAGTCATAATTGTTCTTCGTTTATCAATTATTGCTCTAGTAGATGGCAATGGAGTTCCAGATATCATGCTTTGACAATATTCTTCTCTTATAATATCTTCATAGTCTTTTTGCAATTGCTAGAACAAAAAATTATAGATTATTTCAAACTTTCCAGAACAAGAAGTATTGAATAAGAATGCCAATAATGGTGACAGCGGAAATAAGATAAGGACTACGGAAATATCTACAGCGAGGAAGAGAGAGAGATATATGAAGAGAAAAGGAGAGAGATTTTATTGCCTCACAGTCACATATCATATTGTACGATAATTCCTGCCACTTCGCACAGCGTGAGTCGCTTTCAAACAGTCCTATTTGGTACTGAAGTAACTTCTTTCCTCTTCAGTCTCAGGTATCGGCACCTGGCACTGGCCAAGTCTGCGAATTGAATGGGGTAACCTCCACCAATTCCCGTACTGAGTTGGATGGGGGACACTGACGTTCACGTCGCGGGTGTGAAACTTCGTTATAGAGTAACTTTGGGTGTGAAGGAAGGAGGGCCTAATGTAGGCACAATCACACCTACCTAGGAATCAGTTGAAGCGATGACCAACAGTGTCAAAGAACCGCCCTGCATAGGGAGATTTGTCAAGAATGATCCCTCTGGGATAGCGGGCGACCTTCCAAAGTAATAACAGCCCTTACATGGTAAGGTCAGGCTCTACCAAGGCAGACTTCATCTCCCAAGCTACTCATGGGAATTCATGAGTAATCAAGATAAAAATATAGACTCCACGAGAGGGTGACGAGGGTGAGTACCCGAACCTGAGGAACTTCAGTGATCTCGGCAGGGCATTCGATTGTATCATTCATGATATTCTAGAAACAAGACTGTCAGAATATGGAATGAGGTAATAAATCTATTGAATCTTTATTTCCACATAGGCATCCTAATTTACAAAAACATTTTTAAAATTGGATGGAGAAAGTCACATTCCAAATTCATAGCAATAAAATATGTATGCTTGGAGTAATCCAAGCATTTAAAGAAAAAAAAATAACAATATCAATTACAAAAATACTAGATATGCAGTATCGAAAACTCTTCATCTGGGGTATAGACAGAAATCTATGCTAGCAAAAAGGAACGTAATGATATGATAATACCACATAAACAAGAGAGACGCACTACTGTGCGCATCTCCTGTTACCCCACCCAACGTATTAACGGACCACGTGGCAATGCAACACAAAGCACACGTCGATATCTCTTCCTCGAGCTAGTAGAGGAGAAACTGTAATGCTCTCTCAACATATAGCAAGCTATTCTTTACGCTCTCATGAAACCACCATACCCAAGATGAAAACTTTCCCATACTGTATGAACTATGCTGACAGTTTTTTTTTTAAGCACTATGAAACGGAATAATAATAATAATAATAATGACTTTATTAAGACAGGGTTCAGTCATAGACTGCTCTAGCCCAACCTGAAATGATTACAATTTACAAAAAAATAACTACATTTTCGGTTATATTAGATAAGACAAAAATTTATATGTATTATATTCCTGACAGAATTGGATCAATATTCAATGAATATAATTGCTGACTATTTCAAAATAGTTTTCCAAATGACTTTTAAGAGGGGGTTAACCTTATTAGTGGCTATTGGTGAAACAAGGAGCAGGAGAAATCAAAATACTCGGAGCTCGCTCAATATATTCGAGATTTTTTTTCACCATCTGAATTGAAAAGGTTAGATCTAGGCACTCTCAAAGTAATTTTTCAATTTTTTTTTCAAATGACGTTTCAAAAATGGCAGAAATTCGACCAGATTCACTATTTTTTATCTCACTAGGTAATTTTCTTTTCGAAAAAGTACTCTAAAAGATGCCTGTTTCATACATTTATCTTTCTTGTCAGAAAAAATTGCAAGAATTCATCCAAAATCGCACCGTCAAAGTGATTTTTGCTGAACCCCTGCATACCCAATATTGGATCACTTTTCTTCACTGATTCGAGCGCCCACATAAATATGTACTTTTACATGGATACTATGGATGTTTGAATGTATTGTTGTTTCATTCATTAAATTTGGAAATAATACGGAATCTATTCACGAAATTTTAGCACAGGAGATGAAACCAATATAAGTTGTTGATGGAATTATTGAATATGTCTAATGAATAAATACTGAAATTGACGAATATTGGTTGTATTTACACACGAAAATTTTTTCATCAATTCTTTTGTTGGTTTATCAGATATACCAACATAATGACATGAAATGGTTCAACCCAAGAACATTTATTCAACGAACAGATATCATAACAGAACGAAAGTTCTGTTATGACAGAGGTGGAGTGGATAGGTACTTGTAGTGAGTATGGGTTCCGTCTGTCGAGACTGAATTTCTTCTGCAAATATAATTTTGTTTCTCAGATAAGGGGGAGAGTTGAACAAAATGATTTTATTGACAAAACAAGCATAATGGATTTCTCTTCTTACGTGCAGTTTATTTACTTTTTGTTCAATATAAATAGGTGTAGTATGATCTCGTCTTTTACAATTTGTTGGAAATCTCATACAAACATTCTGTACCACCTGAAGACGGTGAGCATCTTGTGCTGAAAGACATGGGCCATATACAATATCACAATAATCAAATAGTGAAAAAATTATTGACTCAACCAGTTTTAATTTAATTGAGGTGGAAAGTATATATTTGAATTTGAAAAGTGATCTTAGTCGTGCATAAGCGGCTTTTATAAAATTGTTGAATATCAAAGTCATGTTCCTTTTCGCAATGGAATATTACAAGTAATTCTCCATACTATGTTGTTTTAAAAATATACAGTGCACTCCCTAGCCTAATCAAGAATTGTGATAATGAAAAATTTTTTAAACTAACAATTAACAATTTTTAATAGAAAACGTTATCCATTTTATGTTTTTAAGTTCAGCCGCAGATGATTCCACAACAGACAACATCCTGTTCATGACTTCGAACAAAAATCAAGTTTAAAATATTTGACACATCCTATACCAGATATACACTGTCATTGAAGAAAATAAGGACAAAATACACACATGTTGACGGATATTGAACTACTCACCGAGCATAACGCAGATACATTGTGATCATAACTGCCGGTACCCAGAGCTGGAAATTTTTTTTCGGCTACCTTCACTCCGCTATTTCTGCAAGCCTCTATCCATAAAACCGAAACCAGATGAACTTTCAGCAAATTTGCTCTTTGATAAGTTGAAAAAGATCCATCCTGGAAAAAAAAAGAGATTTGTTGTTATTAAAAATATCATGTATAAATATCTATTCCAGCACAAAATATCATGGATCAAAAAAGTTATGGAAAAATTATCGATTCCAGCATAGTAACGATCATTTAGATATACAATACAATGTCTCTCATTCACACATTATATAATATTATGGTTAACTTCTGCAAAGCATGAAAAGCAAGTTTTCTACATTATGTATAAGTGTTCCATAATTTTAACAATAACAAATTTGTTCATAGAGAACTCTGCAAGAGGTTCACGATCACACTTCTATTCTATTCTATTCTTCCTTCGTACATGAAATCTGTTGAAAGAACAGGTTGAAAATGTTTGAATTGGCATTCAAAATCTAATTTAATCCAAACTAAAAAACAAAAATTCTTCTCAATTGATTTTTCCTATGTTGAGAATAGAGCTGTGCCGAGCACTGACAAAAAGTGCAAAGCACTAAGCCATCAAAAGAAGTGCTCGTGAGCCCTGAGCTCTTTCAAAATGTACTTAAAAATTTCGAGCACTGAGCACTTTTGAATTTTGAAAATTTATTAATGGAACATAACTTATCTCATTTCAATTAGTAATGCATAAGAAAATGATCTCGGACGACAATATTTTTATAGAACTTTCCAGGCTTGGAGTGAGATTAAGTCGGCTGTGACTGTGGTGTATTATTTAAGTGGTGTTGATAAAAAAGTCAAGCAACTGTGGACAGGGCCAACTTTCACCTTGGACACATTAGGATAACGGGGCCCCTATGACCATAATAAAGCACTATTTTGTTAGAATAGACAAATAACTAGATATGCAAAGTTTTAGCTTCATTTTTATTTCCTTACAGTTACATTAGATATGATGAATTTTTTAAAAATAAATTATTATATCGAAAGGCAACTGAAATTTCTTATGTACTTCAAAAAACGCGCTTCAATCGCTATTGCCATCTTGTAGAAAATGTGCATGTCGCTTAAATATCTAAGTGTTTATAAAATATTACCCTGGACGAGGCACGCGACCCCATAGACCAGGGTCGTTCTTTTCGAAAGACGATGTCAAATAAAAAATTGCGAAAATTCAACAATAACGTAAAAATATTGATTGGAATCAAATTTAATGAAATTTCATGATTATGCATTAGTAACACGAAAAACAGCAATAAATAAAGAGACATAATTTTATGACAAGAATGTATAGTATGTGTCTTGTCTAAAGTTGAGACTAGAGTCCCTGTATGCAATTTGACATTTGATCGTATAGAGTCGGGACACTTTTTGACAGGACGTCGAAAAAACGCGTTTTAGGTTATGTCTACCTTGTGAGGCTAAATGAGCACAAGGGCGTATCGTCAGGGAGGGAATATGTAAAAATATGATTTGAGGTACACGTATCCCAAATAACTGTGATGGTATCTTTCAAAATCGAATATTTGTCAAGGTTGTCAAGTCAAGCTTCCGAAACGAAATAAATAATATATTCATACCGTAATGTGTTCGATACAGAATTGTAAGAGCAATTCCATTGATTTATATCATTTTCCTGGGGATCCAGCTCTATTACAAACATGGAAGACGGCGCTCAAGAGACCCGCGTGGAATATAACATCAAAAGCGCGAATTTGTCAGGTGAATTGAAATGATGGGTCTAATATCTACTGAATTGATAAAACGTTTGGGCAGAAGAGTTTCCTCCGATCGAGAAAAACTCGACTGAATGTATACAAGGTTATTCAGAGTTTAAATATAATATTTTTCGTAAGCAGGTACATTTCAATAGAAGAGATTTTGAATGGTATGTCGCAAAGAAGTTGAAAACTGATGCTATTCCTGTTTCAAGAACGATTGAAGAGACTGAATAACTTGGTAGGTACTAGATCATTTCAAAAATTTTCTGTGCGTGGAGGAAGATGTATTTTCCAATGTTTTGAAAGAAAACGAGGAGTTAAAGTTAAAATTGGTCCAGTATGAAGTTTTCATACAAGAAAAAAAACCTTTTTAATATTTTTTTGGAACAAAGGGTAGAACGAGTTCAAATCCGAAATGAAAATTTGCAAACAATGTTGAATGTTTTCGGAAAATTGGGCTTCAATTCAGATCAACTTACAAATAGAAATGTAATAATATACAGGGTGTCCCATTCGAAAATCGGAGAAATCGGAAGTTGAATTTGTTTTACAAATATGTCAAAAAGTGCCGTCTAGTAAGCATATTCAATCTTCCAAATTTCAGGAATATAGCCAGGGAAACAAAGGAATATCTATTAATAATCTAGAAGATTTGGTAAAATCAAAAGTTTGCATACTGAATGGAGTATCTTATTACGGGTCTGGAATATTAGTATCTTCTTGTATATATACATCTTCGGTTATATTTGATGCTTCCTGTATATTTCTATCATTCCCATTTGCAGCTTCCTGTAAGGCTTCAACCAACCCCAAATAATCATCTTCCTCTTCACATTCTAAAAAAGTTTCTGAATACTTTATGTTGGTGGTGCGTGGATAACAATCTGATGGAGAAAAATCTGCATCAGATGACTAACTTAATATTATATTTAGTATCGTTGAGTGTTCTTATACTAATTTTTGCTCGTTTTCGACGTGAACAATTCGAGTCCATTTTTAATCTGATATAAAACCGTTCAAGAGTTTGACAACCAAAAACGGCTTGCTAGGTACTCAAGTTGAATGTTTCACTTATATTATTCTCCACTTATCAGTTGCGTGCATGCCTTGGTGAATATAGTTTGCAACTTTGAAATATTTTTAAAAAACGCACATGAGCGTCATAAGCACCCTGCTAAAACAACACCAGGACGCGCATAGGCGTTATCAGCATGCAACGTGTTAAAAAAAAATTTCAAATAAATTTGATTTGTTTTTGCATAGTTTTTTCATTTTGATATGGCCAATCAGACAAACTGCAGGCCTTATTTGTATTCCACAAAAGCTCTAGATAAAATTCTGCGTAATGAAAAAATAACGCCTATTGCCAATATGAAAATGAACTTGGCTAATATAAGGTTGCCAGCAATACATCCATTTACAGATGATGTCTTCCCAAAACCGTGGGATCGGATAAATAATAAATGATACGATCATCGGTCGTTGATGTATTCCTATCATCACTAGTTTGGAAGTGAAAAATGGAAATATTATTGGTTGTAATGTTTTACGATCGAAATCACCTAAAGTCTCATGGCTTTGTTGAAAAATCCCCCTGTGAAGATATTCTGCTTGCGTGATTTCATCAATAAGATTTTTTTCACCCTGTTTACGAAACGCCACTGTTGACAGATAGGGAAATATATTTCCAACTGTTAATACTACCGTTCGACCGTTGTCACATCAACGGTATAGATATATCTTCTGTTCTTGTTTGACTGATAGAATTCGCCATTCGCCAGGTAAAAAATCCAAAAGTTAACATTTATTATTAAATATATATCAACAAATTATTAATTATAAATATTGATATTAAACGTGTATATTAAGGTTGGGTTTCGGTTTTCCACTGCTTTGTCACAAGCACTAATTTTCAAAACCGTGGCCCTGGGAGTAACTTGGCTAGAGGTCATTTTGGAAGGCTGTACTGGTGAAAGTTGCTGACTAGTTTGACATTGTGGTGCTGTAGGTTTTCCGGGTTTTCCTGCAGCTGAAAAGTGAATACGCCACCAAAAATCAGTAAGTCGCCCCGGAGCGCCACGGCAAATTATAATAATAGCCGTCCTCTACCCGCACAGGCCATGCCTTTGGGTACACTCTAAGAGTGTTTACATTATTATTATTATTATTCATTTGATGAGGCTCATACCAGGCCAATTAAAAAATTATAGCAGAATTCTAATAAATTTTTTCATTTTTTAGTCATTTTGAAAACTAGCTACAACCATATATAAATTAATTTTTTAAATATTTAAATGTCAGTATTCTCCTCAAAAATTAAACAAATTTACTTTTCCGCACTAGTGCGTAAAAGTTACAATTTCAAAACTAAAGTGACTGCGAAAAATTTGACTTTTTGTAGATTTAAGTGTCTTATATTATTTGGTTCTTGTTCTTTTTCAATTTATTGCAATATTATTTTGGTGTTTTTATTTGTTCTTTTTAGTTCAATTAAGTAACGATTATCTACATTTTGTAGTATTATGTTTTTAGTGTTGAAATTTTTTTTTAAATTTGTAAAAAAAAAAATGTTAAAATTTGTTATTAGGAATCTGCCAGGTCTTCATAGAAAACCCCTTGAAAGCAGAGTTTTTTTGAGCAACAGCTTAAAAAGTGGATTCCGAACCACTTTAGCTCCGTGATGGCGGTGGGGATCTAACCCGGGCCACAAACAAACGCTCTTAACAACTCGACCACTTCGCTAAACTGTTGTTTCACATTACATTAAACTATTAAAAATAAAATAAAATAATTATATCGATTATAACGATTTTTTTCAACTTCTCAACCAATTTCATCCCATATTTATTCGAATTCACGACCTACCCCAATATATAGATAGATAGATAGGTAGATAGTTTATTTGTCTTTTAGGTGTATACAGAATACAACTAAGATACGTCACAATAATGGGTAAGTGGGCGGGGCCAAAATTCTGACGGCCGCCTAGGGCCCGATAAAGCGTTAAACCGGCTCTGAGCACAATAAGCATCTTCGAGAAAAACTTGCATGCTTTTTTAGGTGATAATCAATTTTATGATATTGACGAATTTCTCAATTTTTAATTTTCAGTTTAGTAAGTATATTCGACTATACATTTAAACAATTCTGAATGAATCTTGAAGCTGGACTCTTCATTAGCGTAAGTATTTTTAGTGTATTTTAAAATTTTATTTTTAATTTGTATGAGTACATCTATATTTGATACTGCAATGTGTATACAGGTATATCTATATATATACTTGTGTTAATATATTTAATTATACAAACCACCACCCCCTGACTAGCCCGATAAGTTTACATAAGTATGATTTGTAGTTTTTTTTTACATTGTGTGTAATCTTTTGTGGTGAAATAAATATCTATCTATCTATCTATCTATCTGTTTCCGGAATTGGAGCAATCTCCATTTCATTTAGTGCTCCAATTTCGTAAACACCCTGTATATTGAAATTTATTGAAGGTGCTGCATTCGGTAAGCCTGATTATTTTCAGGCGACAGTAGCGTAGCTATAGGCTATTGTTTGGTAATGTATGTAGTAGGGACTAGGAGGTCACAATCCATTGCTGGGCCCTGGGCACGTTCCCAGAGGGGAAGTGGGGCCTGACTGTGGAAGCTATTGATGTACTCTTAGTTCTTAGTCTTAGCTTAGTTCTCAAGTAGAGGTGCATAAATCGGCCATTAAAAGTTACTACATACCTAATATTCTGAATGTGCATTAACTAAATAAATATGAAAAACAAACCTTGAATATAACATGTGTCACTTCTCTATTGAACTGTTCCTCAATTGTTGCTCCCATGCAATGCAAAAGAGCTTTTACCCCACCAGAACGATCATGATCTTTACTCTTTACATCAATGAAAGCCACAACTCCAGCTAAAATTTTGTTAGAAATAGCAGGCAAAGATGACAATAAGGTATTTTGAGCAGGTGACCATTGAATGTCTGCAGAATTCTTCTTTTCCAGGGCTCTTCTCCTTAACAAAGCTGTCGGACTCTCACACACATATTTCTTCTGAACTTTTCTCAAAGGACTTTGATCACTTGTGTTCTCTAAACATTTTTGATCAGCCAATTTTTTTTTGTATTCTTCTATATTGTTCTTTTCTGACTCTATCAGGTCAATCACTAATTTTCGTTTCAAAGGGCAACTCATTAACTTTTCAAAAAATCCATCACTTGTAACAAGTGTGGTTCTTAAATCCATAGTCTTTTCGTCTTGAAAACTGTTTTTTTTACTCTATAATAGTGCTTTACTGTACAATGTTATTTAAAAATTTTAATTCTTTTTTCTATTTACTATTTTGTAAAATTCAAATAGAGAAACAGAGTACTTCGTTCTTCTTCTTCTTTTCTTGTTCGTCTTCTTCTACGACAATTTTTTATGGGATTTGTCAAGTGGCAAGAGGACCAACTTCAACGGCTAATCCAAGATGACAGATGTTGAGATTTTTTAAATAGCCTTGGGCTAGTTTTTAATTTCATCGATGGATAATGCGCATTCATGCTTTTATTATCATTTTCCTTTGTTTAAATAAGGATGCAATGCTCATCGATGGATCCATCGATAAATTTAAAAACTTGCCACTTGTTTTTGTAAGTTTTGCCCTGAAATTATTTTTTCCGCTCAAATGTAAGCTTATGTTGTGTTTCATATTTAGGGTTCCCTACAGTTTTTTTTTTATATTCGTAGGCGTTGATGATGAACCAGGGATTATTATTTTTGTCGAATTTTTCAAAATTATATGAATGACTGGAATTTTTTTATTTCATCACCTGGTGGAAATTTGAAAAATATAGATGGTATTTAACTTTGGAGATATTCATTTTTGAAGATACTCGTGCAAACTCATGATTTTTCGGTTGAAAACGGTTGACAATAATTACTATGGAGTTATATTATTCAAACTGTTCTAGAATAATACGGAGATTTCAAAAAACAAGTAACATTTATTTGAAATAAGGAAGTTTGTGTCAACTTCCGGTTTAACCGGAATAGTCCGATGAAAATGTAGTTGAACGTGGACGAAATTCAAGAAGTAGGTTTCTCTGCGGTCTCATATGTTTTTTTGTGTTGCTGAATCCGGAATCTCGATGAAGAAGCACTACTTATCTACAAATTGAAAGAGCAAATTTCCTTGATCTCATGAAGATTCGTGCGAGAGCACCGCTGCTATAAGGTGCGTATTCACTAGAACATTCGTTCCGCAGGAGCACCGAATGAGCGAATGCTCGGACAGTGTGGACGCTGATTTGAGCACGAAGAGAATGTGCGTGTGCTGCTCGTGCTGTTTTTTGTCGATTTTTTGTGCTCAGTGTGGACGGTGAAAGTGTGCTTGACGTTCTGTTTGTGGTTATTACAGAGATTTTAAATTCAATTTGGATATTGATGAGTATAAATATTTGTACGCGACTGACTGAGGATCGAGTGCTGTGCCAGGAGACACTACGCAGCCTGATGCAGCCTGAGCTTGAACCGAGCAGCCTGACCTTTCGGTGCTCATGCGGAACGAATGCTCTAGTGAATAAGAGCGCTCGAATGAGAGGCGTACTTCGGTCGTGGGAGCCAAGCTGATCCCTGTTTTTCGTTTCCACCTGTTTGATTATTCCAATTTACCTCTTAGTTGCCCGACAATAGACCAACAAGGCATTTGACGGAATTATTTCCTAAAGTTTTTACCCTTCACAAAAGTGTTTCTTCTAAACAGAAATTAATAGAGCCTTCTGTCGTGGTGGATGAAATATTCCATTATTTGTGAAAAAAAAACCCAATAGACACTCTGGGCTAGTTTTTTGCATTCATTTTAACTTCCAACACAATTTGAAATTGGACGATTACTTCTAGAGGTATGACCTATTAAATATTTTTTTTATGATCTACGTTCCTGTGTATTTTTTGGAAGAAGACAGTTGCTTTCAATGTCAATTTTAAGATTTTTTAACTTGTCAGTGATCTGAATAAAAAAATTGTTGTTATTTGGTCGATATTATTATTGGTTACAATCTTCTAAGATTCATATTATGGATTATTGTAACATTGGTCCTTCGAGAAGATTAAGAATTATTGAAAAATATGTCCTTGCCGGAACTCTCAGAAACTTCAAGGGGTAGGAGGAACTGTGGTGTTCCTCCCAGAAGGTACGGAGCTGATGACGAAGAGCCGAGAAGAATAACTGGCAGGCATATAGAACCTGTTATAATAGAAGAGCATATCGAAATTTCATCTGACAGTTCAAACAAGTGATGACAAATTACTTCGACTCAGTGAAAGAGAAACGGAGATTCAACGAAAATTACTTTCTCTCGAGTTAGAATCTATCCACCAAGAGAAAGAATCCATAAAAGAAGCATCTATTAGTGGGTCAGGAAAGAACTCTGTCAAAAGGAATCTACATCTAGTTATGTGGAACCATCCGTAGCAGATTGGGTAAACAAGGCAGCACAGCACAGAAATTAAAATCTCGAGTGGAAGAATTCCGACTATAAATCAGAAGGCAGAGGAAATACCTCCACTGTTTGCGTGAAATCTTCAGTGGAAAACGTTGATTATACTTATAAAAATAATATACCTTCCTCTTCAAATTGCTTTCCTGAAATGCTTACTAAATGTATGGAACATCTGAGTTCAAACATTGAAAAACTGGTATCCAAGACTGGACTCTCTTCTGGACTTTCTGATCATAGCGCCATTGAATTCACAATGCCTCTTACTGACTTTCAAAAAGAAAAGTATAAATACGGCAGACTTTATAGTAGCAAAACTTATGAAAGATTTTACAAAAATTGCCTTGAACTCGATTGGCGGAATATTATGCTTCTTAGAGAGCCCTTCCATGCTTTCCACAATCAACTCATAGAAGTTTTTAATAGGTCGTTTCCCATTCAGAAAATCAAAATGAAACGAAAGAAACCATGGATAACACAGGGGATTAAAAAGTCCTCGAAGAATATGCGATCCTTACATTATACCCGAAAATTCACTAACAACCCTTATTTTCATGAATACTTCAATAAATACTGAAGAATCTATAGAGCAGTACTCAAGATAGCAAAAGAAAATCACTTCAGGAATAGAATAGACAAATCAAATAACAAAATGAAAGAAACATAGTCCATAATAAACGATTTGAGGGGTAAACCTAAAAAAAGAATCGATTCAGAAATACCAATAAGTGCAAATGAAATGAACGATTTCTACTGTTCAATTGCCAAAAAGCTTAACGAAAACACTATAGTACCATATGATCCGTTAATACATCTAGAAGACTATGGAAATGACAATCATTTGATATTATATGATACAAATTTTGGCGAATTGTGGGAGGTAATGAAAGAAATAAAAAATAAAAAAACAGCTGGATTTGATGAAATCTCAATAAAAATTTTCGAAAACCTTCCAAGAGTTGCCATCAATACATTAATAGCACTAATAAATCTGTCATTTCGTGAGGGTGCATTTCCATCTTTTCTAAAAATGACCATAGTAATCCCATTACACAAAGGCGGGGACCTAGATAATCCCTCAAATTTTAGGCCAATATCGCTCATACCCACCCTAGCAAAGATCATTGAAAAACTCGTAAAAAAGAGACTCAATGAGTTCATTAGCAAATACGATATCATTCACTCAACACAATTTGGATTTCAAAGTAGAAAGAACACAAATGATGCAATTTTTTCCTTTCTGTATGAGCTTTACTCTAACATAAATACCGGGGATTTTTCCGCTGCCGTGTTCTGTGACCTTACGGAATCACGGAATACTTCTGCGGAAGCTACAACGTTATGGCTGTAGAGGAGTGACTTTGAATTGGTTTGAGTCATACCTCACAGGGCGTAGACAGATAGTAAAGACTAATGAAATTTCCAGGACAGCTGAGATAGGCTCGGGGGTCCCCCAAGGATCGGTTCTGGGCCCAATTCTATTTTTATTATACGTTAATGATCTTTCTAATCTCAACATTTTTGGGGAAATAACATTATTTGCAGACGATACTACCGTTTTGTGGAGGAGTAAGACCATTGAAGATCTGAACGAAAAAGTATATCGAGATATAAAAATTGTCAAGTGTGATTCAAACCTTCTATCATTTAATATCAAAAAAACGAACATAGTCTCCTTCAGATGTACTCTTCAAGAAGTGACCTTAGAAAATGACATCATTCAGAATAAAGACTGTATCAAATTTCTGGGTTTGAATATAGATAAAAAATTGAAGTTCGACACTCACATAAAACTAATGAAAAAAAAAATCTCAGCCGGATGTTTCGCAGTTAGAGTAATTGCTAAAGAACTTGGAGTTCCAACTGCCAAAACTGCATATTATGCTTTGATAGAGCCACATTTGAGGTATGGTATACCCTTCTGGGGAGTGTGTAGCTCAAATTTACTTGACTCGGTCCTCAAAATACAAAAAAGAGCAATTAGAAATATTGGCAAAATTGGACCACGTGAATCATGCAGGCAACTATTTATAGATAATAAGATCCTGACCGTTGTAGCTCTCTACATCTTGGAAACTGTTTGTCTTCTAAGAAAACATATTAAGAAGTTTGAAATCGTTTCTTCTCGTTATTCCACACGACTAAGGTCCTCTCTAATCAAAGATTCATTTATTTATAGCGGAATCAAGATGTATGATCATTTGCCAATCGAAGTCAAAGATTATAATGTAGATATAGAGATTTTTAGAAAAAACATAAAAAACCTACTGTGTATAAGGCCGTATTATACTTTGCAGGAATTTTTTGACGATGATCTGACAATAGATTAATTGTTTTGATTGTTTTACACTTATTTTATTCTATAAATGTGCACTTTGTCTATTTTCGTACAACATTTTATATATTTTATTTATACATTTATCTAAGCTTTGTCAACAAGATTTTCATCTTCGGACAATAAAGTATATTTACAAATACAATTACAATTACAATTTACATTGAAACATTCACCAGATTTCAGTTGTGATACGAATTCCCGTTTTGGCTCAGCGACTTTCAACGAAGTACCTTGGAGAACAATTTATCACATTCAGAAAACTTGAATCGTCTCATTAGATCTTTGAAGGGAAGAGCCACATAATCTGTAAAATACCTTTTCTGAAGTCCTAATAATGTGAATACCATCGTCGAAACCTTGAAACGAAACCACCAACTCTCACCTGGATAATCAAAAATTTAAAGCTTTCTTGAGGTCCAGTCAAAATTTTGAAACTACTGAAGGAATTTGTTAACTTGAAAATCTTTGGTGACTGGCTCAAATCTGAGGTAAATTTGTTAATGTCCATTACGGTTCCCACTCAGATATCAACACACAAATCGATGACGAAAAAAGAAAGAATATTCTGTATTCAAAGCAAACCAGAGGATAGAATTTAAAGTCTGCAAGAAAGAGATCCATCGACTGTACCAATGTAAAGATTTTCTGAAAATGTGCCAAGATGATACATACAAATTTGTTCAAGAAAATCGCCTGTGTTTACTATCAGGCCACAGCGTTGGTAAATGTTTCAGAAAGATTTTCTGTAATGTCAATTCTTGTCGTGGAAGACACAATAGGCTTCTTCATCCTCTGAACAAAAAGCCGAGGTTATAAAGAATAAAGACCAGGAAAATATAGAAAAGAGGATTCTAGAAGCAGATGGCAGCAGATCGGCTGAACTCTAAGGTTACATTGAAAAATCCTCTTCGCTTTTGAAGATTGTCTCCTCTGTCAAGACAAGTTCATCGATACATTTGCCCTTTTGGATGAAGGGTCAACTGTCAGTCTCATTGATTCAAATATAAACAAGTCAATATAACTTGTTGGTCCGAAAGTCCCACTTTGTCTACAGTGGACCAAGGATATTACACATGCTGAAGAATAATCCATCTTGGTGAATTTCGAGATTTCTGGAGCTGAAGGAACGACCAAGAAGTACAGGGTGAAACATGTCAGAAAACACTATCGGCCACTGTTTTGATAGGCCAAGATAATGTTTTTTTTTATATCATCCCAGCGAATTATCCAGCGAAACTTTGATTCACCAGCATTGAGTAAAACGAAGCTGGAATGGATGATTCATGGCCCTTTTTCAAAGCGGATCATACCTGAATATCCGTTTGTGACCATGATGACATGCGCCTACATAGAATCATCGAAGACAACTTCAAACTAGAAGATTCAGGTTTGTCATCTCGTGATACGTTTTGCAGAGATGACAGGAAAGCTTTGAAGCTATCAAGGCTGCCGTACATAATGCTATTTCCTGGAAAGTTCAATGCAATGAAATTTCGAATCGATCAAAGCGTATGCGTCTATCATATTTTTCAGCAAGTTTCATGTTTGTAAACAGTCCTATTACTTTGGGAAAATCATCTACTAGCATGAAACTTGTTCTAAAATATGATAGACGCATGCGATTTGAATGAATCGACATTGCGTTGCATTGAACTTGCCAGGAAATAGCATAATGTACGGCGGCCCTTAGAAAATTCCACCAGAAGAATTGGCGGTAGAGAAATTAAGTCGCCGAGGGAAATGAAATGAAATGAAAATTTGATTTTTCTAGAATGTAAATCGTTACCATTCAAAAAACTTCAATGCATGAAAAAAAAAGATTGATCAAGACTCCCAATTTGGAGCAGAATACTGCAAGAAAATTGGGGATTATCTTTCAAAAAGTTACGCAAAGAAAGTACATGAGGAAAAGACACACACACAGTGGAAGAACCTGGTATCTACCATATTTTGCTGTAAAAAAATGTTAATAAACCAGTAAAAATCAGGTTGATTTCTGATGCGGCAGCAAAGAATTCTACAGTCAGTTTGAACGATTTTCTGTTCAAAGGTCCCGATTTATATCCCCTACTGGTAGCACTTAAGAGGCTATTACACGGCATGAAGAGTGACGAGCCAGGGGTGGGATTCTGTGTACCATAGAATTCTATTGTCGACAGTTTTGTCTCTTTCTCTCCCATTCATTCTACATAATATCGTCTCACTTTTTGTATCGATAATAGAATTCTATGGTACAGAGAATCCCACCTCTGGCATGTGGACTGCGGAGTGCCACGCCGATCGCGTGCCTGAACGCTAGCAATCTCACGGCCTGTTGATTGACAAGTCGGGTGTAGTTCGCGCCGTGTTTCCTTTGAACTGTGTAAATTTACCGACAATCGACGAGACATGACACTCAGCCCGAAACTTGGCATGCGGCACCATTCTCACGGCGCGTGGAGTGTCAGTTCACACGCCAGGCGCGACACTCCACACGCCGTGTAATGCCTTCTTCTATAGAGATTTCGAGAGAAAAAGGTGACGTTCGCAGGTGATACTAGGGATATGTTTCACCAGGTCATCATCAGGAACCAGGACAGATCATGCGAGTCATGATCTTCGGTACTGTCTGATCACCATTCATTGCACAATTCGTTAAGAATCATAATGCCATAGAGTTTGAAGATGAGTTTCCGGAAATTTTGAGAAAAATGACACATCAACATTACTTCGACGATTTCCTGGACTCAACAGACACTGTAGAAGAAGCTTTGAAAACAAACCTTGATATTATTGAAATCCATCGTCGTGAAGGATTCCAGATGGTGAATTGGTTCAGCAACTCTCCAGAAATTTTGGGAATTCTTTCTCAGGATTACCATGCTGAAAGTATGACTCTAAACTAAGGTTCCTGGAATGTTGCAAGAGTACTAGGCCTTCGATGGAACAAGTGAAGACACTTTAATTTTCACCATACGATTCAATTACATTCCAGAGAAGTTATCCAGAGGGATCAAAATCCCTAAGAAGAGGAACATTCTTAGAATAGTGATGTTGATTTTCGACCCTATGGGATTTCTTGCACCACTTGTCCGAGGTAAACTCATTATACAAGAGTGCTGGGGTGAGAAAATAGACTGGGAAATGGTTATTTCTCACAACATCGCAGAAAAATGGAAATTATGGTTTCCATCGCTGAAAAAGATCGAAGAATTCAAAATCAGTAGATTTTACTTTTCATCATCAGCTGTGGCTTACTACAGGTAATCAAGAAACGGCTATGCGTAGACATCAATCGTAACATTCAAATGTAAACTTGGTCCACTCAACAAAGTCACTTCTACACCTAGAATGGAGCTCCAAAGAGCTGTTGTAGTTGCTAGACTCGGCAACACTATCAAGGAGTCAACTTTCCATATTCAGCAAGTTTTGTGGTAGATTGACTCTGAAATAGCTCTGAAATGGCTCAGAAATGGTTCAATACGTTTAAAATCTTACGAATCACACAAAATCCAGGAGATTGAAGAGCTTTCAGATATTTCAAACTGGAAATGTATTTCATCTGCTTTGAATCCCGCAGATTTTGCTACTAAGCATAAGAAAGATGCAGATTTCATGAATCCACTGTGGTTTTATGGCACATCCTTTCTGAAGAAGCCAGGTGATCAATGGCCCACAGAAAAGATGAACAAGAAATTTCAATCCAATTGCAAATTCTACATTTGCTCTCGAGACTCGAGACATCGGGTCGTATGCATAAACCTGGAGCAAATGCTTTTACTTGATATCTTGAAAGAGACCCATTTCCATTTCTATAGAATAAAAAAGTTTAAGGCAGTTCACCCAGAGATGGCTCCATTACCACTTTCACGTCTCAAGCAATATACAAGACCATTCAGCTTTTGTGGTTTAGGCTATTTCGGTCCGTTATTTGTTACAGTGAAAAAAACTATGGAAAAAATATATGGAATTATCTTCACATATTCAACACACGAGCAATCCATTTAGAATTGACTGCTTCCCTGACAACAGATTCAGCCTTGATGGCCATCCACAGATTCATGTCTAGACGAGGACGTCCTTTGGAGATTTGTTCAGATAACGGAACAAATTTCGTTGCTACAGACAATGAAATGAAAAGAAGAGATGGATTGTGCGAAAATTACCCAAGATTTGTCCAAGTATAAGATGTAATGGAAATTCTATACTCCAGAAGCATCCTTTCAAGGAGGTGTATGAAGAAAGTCTTGTATGTCATTCTTAAAAAACAACATCCATCAGGAGTTATTATCGACATTTCTGGCTGAAACTGAAATCGTAGTTAACTCTAGACCTATAAGCTTCATTTTAAGTGGTGAACTAGAAGCTCTTACTCCAATGCATTTCTTGATTGGTTCAGCCAAAAAATCGAATATTCCAGGAGTACTTGGACCTGGTGGGCGCAAGCAGTGGAAAATTGCCAGCTGGTGGCTGAGAAATATTGGAAAAGATGGTGCAAAGTGGTACAAAAAAAAACGCATTTCTAAGGTGCTCATTACCAAATTTATATTGGAAGGGCAGATCATCATACCTGATACGCGAGTTTGGCCTCTCCGCGGAGACACTTCTGCATCTTCACCATTTTTTCTTCATCGGAATATATGCACATGGAGGATATGATATGGAACTCGGATATAAACATTGGCCATTCAGCTGGGTCCTTTCCCATAAAACGATGTAGTCTTAAATTGTCTTCGGCAGGGATATGGATTGCTTTTTGAAGAGTTTCAGATAGTGTTTTGCAAAGAAATTGAAAATCAGACATTTCTTCTGGCATAGCTAGTGGGTCTTTTTGTCTTGATTGTTCCCGTGAGGGTTGAGGAATTGGCGTTAAAACTTTGACTGTTGGGTAAAAGCTTCTTGTAGATTAACTACTTTGACATTCCATAGTTTCATAGAGAAGATTCAATTGATTGTCAAGTTCCATTTTCTTCGTTTCAATTTCTTGTTTCGGCCTCTCCATTCTTAGAGCTGATTTTCGCTTCCTATGTCGTGAATGTCTCGATCTTTGGAAAGTGGTATCAATTGTCTCAAGTTTTTCTTCTTCAGTGTGGAGTTTTTTCTTTGAGATGGTTCATCTTTTGAATTCCGGATACAAAATTCGGATCCATATCTTATCTGATCTGTCCTATCAGTTGATGCGTTACATTCTCCAAAATTCTGGGGCCAGACGAAATCTCCATCCAAATTTCTGTTGATACCAGCTCCTGGGTGGCTATTTTTGACCGTTCGCAATATCCACGAGTACACGTATCGTTCCAGTCTGAGTTACATGTAGTATTTCAAAGAAATTCAGATAACATCAGAATGTAACGATACGAGTACACTTTATCATTGCGAACAGTCAAAAATTGCACCCCTGGTCGTCTCAGGTGGTATCGTCTAGAAGTCAGTGGTTTCAAAGACTGGTTCTGAAGGCTCAAAGGACCAAATGTGCTGAAGTCATCTTCAAAGAATAAATTCGTCAGAGAACTGTTTCGACTCAGTTTTTATTGAATATAAAAATTAACGATTTGACAATACTTTAGAAATTGAAAATTATTTTGTTGTCATAAATCATAGCAACTAATAAAAAATGACAAATATATAGAATTCAAGTATAAAGTGTTCAAATATGTCGAATCATCTACAGATATAAAATATCGAAGTTGAATAATTAGTATTTTGTGTAAACTTGTTCATTTGACAAAAGTACAACATCAACAACATGACAAAGGACTACTGCAACAACTGTATCAATATATAAAATAGCTACCACTATGAGATGGAAATTATGTTTTTTTGGGATCTTCTTAAAACGATTTAACTGTGTAAGCAAAGGAAAACTACTACACCTAAATTAAACCTTCTACTCGAATTTGTCTAGATGACTTTTAGATTAATTTCAGTTGAATTTTAATGTTTTCAATAATCTTTTCAAAATATACCAGTGTTATTTTCTTCTAGCTATCGCAATATTGAAGTGAAAGAGAACCAGTAATTTAATATAATGTGAGCAATTCTGAAGTTGATTAGAGAAAGCCAAATATTAATTATTTCGATTTTTTTTTAATTTTTCAAACTTGAATATTGTTCAATTTTGATTCAGAGAACCAACCATGACCTTTGGATTATTTAGTACTGTAACGCGATATGTTCCGAACGTAACCTATTTCTGACAAGTGACAGAAGACAGAAGCCAGTTGTTCGATCTTCGAAGAGAGTTGATCCATGAAAAATAGCGCGTTTCTTTTCTAGACTGTATGCAGAAACCAAAGCGTCCAGTCATATTTTTTTACTTTTATAGTGTTAGACCTTCTTACTTTGTGAATGTAGTGATGAGTGAACATTATTAAATAATTATTCTGTTTTGCGAAATAATTTTAACTGCCCTTAAATACCCACGAAAACATAACCTTACTGTAAATATATGGAAAGAGCAGAGATTAGGGTTATTTGCATTTTTTTAGGTATTTAAATTTTTTGTTTTTGAAGAACTTGTCAGATGATGTAATTTGGAATTGATTTAAAGTCGACAAAAATATGAAAATATTTTTTTCTTTACATGTATCCCAGAAATTAACAAATAATGTTCATTGTAAAATTCATGTCTCCAAATGAACGGCATCATATCAAAAAATATTAATGTTTTACAGATCATTCAAATTCATATCAAAGCTTTTCCGCTGGACGCGACGCGATGCGACGGCATCATGTCGAAATGTATTCTTTTCAAATTAGAGTTAGAAAATCATTTCTATCGTATACTATTATTTTTCGTGACAACAAATTTCATCTCTCCAAACCTTAATGAAAAATATATTTTTATTCATTGTCAACGTTGAGAACTCGTTTCTCGGAAACTATTTTTTTTGTGACAACTTGAGTATTTTTTTTCATCAAAGTTCAGAATTCTTCTTTCCAAAATGAAAAAGCACAAAATTTTTTGTTTAGTTTGGTACAGAAGGCTGAATATATGAAAAAAGAATTTTTTGTTTTTAGTGTCCGGAATAGGTGAGTGAGTATTACCATTTGGTTAAATCAGAAGGCTGTATTTTTTAAAGGAATCGAGACTGCCAAGGGTTTTTCATTTGTATGCTTTCAAATGACTAAACAACTACATGCAACCATAAAATTATTATCAATTAACCTTAAACTGCCTTAAACAGCCATAAAGATGATTGTGGGATGTGCTAAGGACATCACTGATCAGAGCCAGAATATCCCATGGTTGTCATAAGACATGCATTCTGAGGACATCATAAGGATGCAGAGATTGGTAACATTTCCATCTACCTGGGACAAGTTTGGGATACCTATAAACATCCCCGGGACGTCCAAATCATGCAGAATTTGATCCAAGTTGTGACCTAGTTGTATCCCTGTTTCATCCCTATGACTTGCACCGGACATCCTAAGGACATCCTAACGAAGCGGAGTTTGGTAACATTTTCATCTCGCAGGGACTTATTTGGGATACCTAGGAACACCCCTAGGACAATTTTGGAACCTCCCATATTGGTTCCAACATGGTCATCGTGTTATCTGGGAGGTAAAAACCGAAAGGTTCAATATATATAGCTATTTCTTGACAAAATATTCGGAAGTATTTCGTTTGTTTCCCTGCCTGAATTGAGAGTTGCCGTAACTTTGCGGGAGCCGAGATTGTATGTTACGATTTGCAGGTTATGGAGAAACAACTATTCATGGGTCCGTAGAGTGGCTTCGCTACAGGCTCGATTAAAGATGACAGCTATTTTATTCGTTATTGGTTCTAGCGACCTCTCCTGTATTGATGAAGGTAATATCCCAAAACTTGCACAGATCTGGCGAAAAAACTTATTTTGCTCCTTTCTTTTGTGATGTTTGTAACAAAACAATAATAACATACTAAAATTATTATTTTATCATCATAGTTTAAATGATATGGCTCCCACATAACGTACAATTTTTTTGTTGATACTCTTAATTAAAAAATGAAAACTTTCATGGAGAAAGAATCCGTCAGTACGCTAATGAAATCATGTGGACGAAACATAAATTTTCTTTAAATAGGACCATCGGATACAGACGCACCTTCTCGACTATGCTCGTCGCGACGCTTGAAATGCTCAATCTGGAATGACTCGAAATGTATTAGTGGTTGTTAAAATGATGTACAACTAATTTTTGACTCTTTTTATTCCGACAAAAAACATTAGAAATAAACTTGTCTAACCACTTGAATCATAGTTCGCTTTTTCTTCAAATTTTTCATAAGTAGTTTACTCGTAATGAATAAAAGATGTTTCACAAAAAAGACCAGTGGAATTTCATGTCGAAAATAAATCATGCATTAGTTTACTCGTTAATATTGTGGAGGTTTATTAATGGAAACTAGTGAGCGAACTATATTGAAAAGGAACTGAACTACTTTCAGACAGACACGATGAGCAACCAAAAAAACTATGTAAGTTTCATTCAACTAATATGTTTTCATTATGATTATTTTGAAAATGTGAACTGACCTGGTTATATTGAACAATGAAGTTATTGAGCTAAAGACTATCCTTTGGAACTTCAATGAATACCACAGGATTTTCGGAACTTATTTTGAGTTGAACCTATATATGTGGAGGACCATCACTGCCTTCTGATAATTCTAATAGCAATATTGATGAATATAAGTTTCATGAAGATATAATATGATTTTGGAGAAATTTTTCTTCTAACACGATTGCCGTTGAGAATCACGAAAAATATCTCATAATGAAGGTATCTAATTTTCACTTTTATCTGTTTGCTATAGTCGTGGTTCATTTCCACCCTTATTAACAAGGACGGGTGAAGATTTTGCAATGTTTAATGATGTTCTTGGTACAGACTCTGAACGGTCTATACAGATCTTGCTGCAGATGTACCGCGTGATTTCTACATGGGCCTCTTGCCAAACGGTGTTCAACAGAATAACATAGTTTCAGTCACCGAAAATGTGTCTATTTGCCGAACAATACGCTACTACTGCTTCCTTGGTAGTAAATTGTTGAGAGAAAAACATTCAAATAGAAGCTCCACCTAGAACCATTCTGTTATCTAGACACTTTGACCTTCTATAGTCTACGGCTATTTTGTAAATTCCGACTAAATTCCGACTTTTGAGTCGGAATTTAAAATTCCGACTTCGAAGTCGGAAAATAATTAAAATCCGACTTCGAAATCGAAAAATAATAAAATTCCGACTTCCAAGTCGGAAAATAATAAAATTCCGAGTCGGAAAATAAGTAAGGACCGCACCTCTTACATTAGATCTCCATCAGGGAGATAGGAATTGGTAAGCAGACTCGTCAGAAACTGTTTCACACAGCAAGGATGGAAATGATGGAATAGTATATTCTGTAACGAGGTTAGAATGAAAAATTCGATGCGAGTGGGAAGATCCGAGCGCGAGGAACCACGAACATAACGAATTTTCATTCTAAACGAGTAACAGATTGTGTTTTCTCCACAACCACAAATTTCACAAATAATCAAATGGAAAACAAACGAAAAGTATTTTGACATTTCATTTCACATTTTGTCTTATTAAAGTCGTCCTGCCCCAGTCCCAAGATCCCAGTCCAATGAATTATAATCCACTTTATAACTAATATTTCCTCACAAATAAAGCAGCGACTTACAGTACTTGCAGCACCACCCGCGGTGAAACCAATAAGCATTCCTCGTAGCAAAGACACCAGGAAGTGAACAGGGTTCTAGAATTTTTGCCGGAGAGTCTATTTATTATAGTCCTGTAAACTACATATCAATGAGAGCATTTGAAGAAGAGAAAAAATATATAAACCAAAAATGTGGCCACTGTGAGAACCCATTATCCCCTACATATATTCCTTTCTCTATTTCAAAATCCTGATTTTCATTGAAGTTTATATCTAACTTGAAGGCTCTGCTCAATGTATCTGCTATACTAATTTTTTTTTCTAGTTACATATTAAAGATCAAAGTTGTACTATTTTAAGTTGAACAACATTCTTTGTAATCTTTTTTAGACAAATGTGTAAAGCCCTTTTTATAATTGTTATTAATGGTTTATGATCAGTCTCCACTATGAATTTCTTGCCACAAACAAATAAGGAAAATCCAACCAAACCAACATGCTATAATAACTCTATTTCCATTTGGGAATATCTAGTTTGAGTTTCTGTTAGGGCTCTCGATGCATGAGCAAGAGGTCTTTCTTTTTGTGATGCATCCACTGAGATAGTTGTTAACTCGTAAAATGTAAAAAAAAAACTTGAAATAACAATACGTTCTGATAACGATTTCTTCAAATCATTGAATTTTTCATCGTGGTTTTCATTTCACTCAAATATTGTGTCCTTTTATAAAAAATCTCTCAAAGGACACCGCACACTTTTATAGGGAAAATGGCACTCTGTCGAATCGGCTGAATTTTTGATATGCTGTAGTCCAAGTCATTCCAAACAAAAAGTCCATGGGCATAACTTTTTCTATAGGCTAGTTTTGACGCTAGAGGGCGTTGAAAATTCAAATATTTTCTCTGTTGTTAAACAGCAAAAAAAGTTACCCTGAATTATTTTCACTATTCTGAGTAATCAAGATCTAAACATTCATCAGTATAAGATATTATAAAAGTATTTTTCGTTGGTGTCGGTACAGATGGTCAATTATACAGTGTGTTCCATCTGGTATGAACAAACTAATAGTTCGAGTTGATGATGAAACTCAAGGAGGATGTTATAAAAATAGGTCTTATCAATTTATATTCCATTATTTTATTGTTGCTCAAGGAGTATGATGAAGAAACTCCTCCTGGCGGGTCAACTAAGCCTCCATTCACACATTTAGCATAAGTATAATTGGAGACTATAACTCAATATATTAAGTATATGTTACATTAAACGTACCTTTCGAACCTAGTATCGTTGACCCTAATGAAGCACCGTCGAATTAACCCTAATAATAATTTACAGGTTGTTTAATTTTGAAACATATCGATACGATCAAAGAAACTGACATTGTAGTTGATTCACAGTTGTTATTTAGTAGTATTTCTATGGCGAAATTTTACTCTCATCCTCCATAGACCTGGAATATCAATACTTTCGTCAAATTCTGATAAAATGTTCCTCAAATCCTGCCATTTATCTTGTTCATGAGATTGGGGTTTATTAATTTCATCGGTTTCTGCGTCCTCCATTGTATTCACACTCATAACATTTGAATCTGCAAAATTATACGCCATATTCAAATTTACATTGACATGAAGTCACAATCAAAACATTGCTCAATGGAAACATTTTTGTTTTTTTTTTTTTGTAGTGAAGGGATGCAATGTTTTCATATAATGCAGTACCCTATTCTTGAAAATGATTGAACAGTTTTCAAAACAAATCTAAACTATAATATTTTCATAATGCGTCAAAGTTCAATTTTCCGAATACTGTTGTGATATCGAAATAAAAACGAAAGTTAACCAGACAGCAGGATCCAGAACAAGACTTTATTGCCTCATATACAGGGCAATACGAAAAAAATAGGGTTGGATGGTGGAACGCATTAAATTAAAATGAAATATTAGTTATAACACCTGCGTTACCTTCACTCACCTCTCTACTACTATTATTTGTCTCTGAATCAGTTGGATGTTACGAATTTTTGGTCGAAATAAGTCCATTCGCAAATGTAAAAATCCCTGACGTTGCAATGACAGATTCAGAAAGAATTTTTTCTACGGGTATTTTATTGACATATTTTTAATATTTCTTGTTCTTTCTCATGCCTTCAAATAATACAGGATTGTCGAAAAATATTTTTAAATACGGAACTTTTCGAATTTAACTATCGCTTTCTTTTAAAACGAACACTCGGTATAGTTTTCAACTTTGTGGTGTAAAAAACGGCGTAGAATAAAATTCATAAAGAGTTTTTGATTGTAGATCCCTAAGGCGATTTGTAACGATTTTCGAATGAAACACTTCCAGAGGACAGACACGCTGTGGCCTGGAGAATCAAAACCAGTGCCTCCCAAATAAAAATAACTGAAAGCGATTTCATAAAATTTCATAAAATTTTTGATTGCTTCAAAAACCAAAATTCTTACCATTCATTGTTACATTGTGTTCCATATAACAACCCATTTTCTTAATCGCTCCAATTTCGAAAATACCCTGTATATGTGACCATACCACATAATCTTTGGGCAGTTTTTTGGTTTTAGCATATCATCTTTTATAGCCTGTATTTTTTACTCACCTGGTTTTATACCCTTTTCACTTATTTTGTGACTTATATATTTAATTTCTCTTACTAGGAACTTACATTTTGTTTTATTGAACTTTAAGTTACTTTTCGAATTCTTTCAAGTTATTGTTTCAATAGTTTTCCCTTTATATTTCATACGTTATATAATTATTTAAGAATTTGAGAATGCTCAGCTCTGACTTCATTCTACAGAAAAGTCATTTTATCTTCATTAATTTTTTTTATTTGTATTCATTTATACAGTGAGTTTCAAAAAGTGTGAGCCATATGGAAAACTTGTTTATTATCCATTTGTTAGAAAATTTTATTCTTCATAAAAATTGGTACATTGTATAAAGCTGGCATATAAGTTGTCAGAATTTCAAATTTCTAAATGGTATACAGCGGAGAACAAAAAATTGGAAATTTGATCAAGTGTAAACTACCCTTATTTTTAAAATTACACAAAGTTTATTTAGAAAAGTTGTTTTGAATCAAAACCAACATTCAAATTCAAAATTAGAGCCACCTAAGCGGAAAAAATTTTAAAAAATACATTTTTTATGATTAAGGTGATCGTAAAGTTGAAGTTTTTTATTATCCAATCGTTTACCAATAATTAATTTATTTATTCAATGATTTCCTTCGATACTGATAGTGATTATGAACATACAAACTGAGTGAAATATCAAATTATCACGAACAAACTAGTGAAAATTCAAACAATTTTAAACAAACGTCACTATTCTAGTACAAATGATAAATTAGACCAAATTTTGCTTTCCAGTGTCGTTGTCGGAATGCGAGGGAGGTGCCTAAGGTGCATATGAGATACTAGTACTCTGTATAAGGCTAGAAACAAACAAAATTGGAAAAAAATATTTTGTTGCCTAGTTGGCTGTGATTTCAAATTTGAATATCGTTTTTGATTCTAAACAACTTTTCTAAATAAGAGTAGTTTACTTATGATAAAAATTCCTATTTTTGGTTCTCCCCTGCACACCGTTCGGAATTTAAGAATTTTAATAACCCAAATACAAACTTTTATGGAGAATAAATTTTTTTGACAAATTCATAATGAAAAAGTTTCCCTTTTTGCAACTCATTGTTTAGTTTATAACTTTTTGCGTATGCCTCTTTCATCTTTTGTAATTAATTATCACATCAAAAACTAACCATCTACTCTAAATTTGTTAAAATCGTCATATCTTTCTCATTATTCGGGAGAGATCTAAACGAGCTCTTTCCACGGAATTCACAACTGATACATCGTGGAAGGAAGGTTGTGCAATACAAACTAAAACATTGGATAGCGAGGATAAAATCAAACCAGTTGAAACTCACACCCGCCCATATTACAAGTGACAATAATGAAATTAGTTGATATGGAAAATGAATTTCCAATCGACTGAAAATTATAATTATAAATTCGATAACACGCTAACTTTTGTATGTCGATAATTGAAGCGGTAGTTTACCGTTCAGAGCTCCCGTTATCTTTTTTTAGATCCGCGCAAAAATAATTCATAGTTTCTGTATATTTCTATTGGTACAATATCCCTCTGCATCTCTGCTATGACTAAAATTAGGCGGTCACTGATATTTCTGAAAATTTTAAATATCTATTGTATTTACAACTGTCACTTCGCCTTGTTATTGACAATAAGTGGTGAAATGGTTTTTCTGATTCCCGATCCAGATATATTTTCGAAATATTCTGTCTGCTACTATTATTTTTCGGAAATATCGCTACTGATGAGCAGTGTATATCAGTTGAAATGGCGCTTTTACGGCTTCCTTTCTACATATCTATCGATTCCAGTACAGTAACCACAGAAAAATGTAAGCAACAAGTGAAGAATGAATCGTAGCACTTTGAAATTCGGCACATGACTTCTTGACATTACGTATTGTAAGAAAAATAAATTGTCAACCAAAAAATCAGGGGTGAAACCCAAAAATACTTTCGTTTAAAAAAATTATAATTTTTTTTGTTTTTTCGGAAAGTATAGGATTTTTCAACAATGCGAAAGATAACTCAATTCTACACAAGCAATGGACCTGGTAATTTCTCACAAAATGCGCTCGTTTTCTCAGAAAACCTGCTTTAATTCCGATATCTAATTTCAGTATCGCCTTAACCCGCAACTGCAATTTCCGGCAGGGCCAAAAATTAGATTTGTCATAACTTTGCTAAAAATTATAGTAGAAGGAAAAGAAAAAGTGCATATCGTTCCTGAAGACTTCTACTTCTTCATGCAAATATAACATGTGAGTACCTGAAATGTGTTTTGTCCCACTTCACATAACCCTTCTACGATATTTACGGAGGATCCGAAAGTCATGCATATTTTAGTTGATATGAAATAATTATACTGAAGCAGGAATCAGTACCTTCTTCAGAGTTCAGACCATATGCAACGATTTTAGACTATTGAGACAAGTCTCACTTATACATTTCAAAGAAAAAACAAATCAGTAAATGTTGAAAATATTCGCTTATACACATCCTACGTAAAAAATAAAGTATGTGATTTCAAGCTTGAGATTTGCACTTCACAATATTATTATTAAACATATATTATTCAGGATATGAATGAGCGAATATTTTCAACATTGACTGAAGAGAATGCCGGTTTTATGGGTAAGTTGAATATGAGGCAGGAGTTCAACAAAGTTTTTTTTGGCATGTATAAGTGGGACCTGTCACACTACTCTAAAATTGTTGCATATAGTCCAAAGAGGACATGGGTTGCTGCTTTAGTATAATAATTCCATATTTACTTAGTTATTCATGATTTTTGGATCACCCGCAAACATCTCCGTGAAGTGCGACAAAACACATTTTAGGTACTGAAATACTCACATATTTAAATGATTTCTGAATTGAATAGGCGCCAGTATAGTTCGCTTTTCAGTATGATCAAGGCCTTTTTTTTCAAAAGAATTGTATTACTGTCAAAAGTCTCTCACTTAATAACGTATTTAAATATTGTTTTTTCAATACCATCTTTCAACTGCAATGTGTTCTTTGTCAAAACTAAAACGTTACCTTTAGAGACAAAAAGAACGTTTTGAAAAAAAGACCATTTTCATGTTGAAAATGTTCACATTTTGCTTTCATCCGAGAAAATTTAGTGGTTACTATATTTCAATTAGCAGCTATAAGATTTTTTTGAAAAATACTTGTATAACTAGATTTTTCTGGGTGATGAGAAGGAGTCTTCAGGAACGAAATGAACTTTTCCTTCCCCTTCTTCGATCATTTTTAGCAGAGTTATGACCAATCAAATATTCGGCTCCGCCAGAACTTTGAGCGGCGGATAAGGGTGAACCTGAAATTTGATGTCGACGTTCAATCACGTTTTTTTTTTTCATGTTGCTAGCAGCTGTACTTAAGCCTGTAGTCCGGGTGTTTCAAAATGAAAGTTTTTTTTCCATGAAACTATTGAACCATTGACTGAACTGATAATCCCCCAGAAAAAATCTTGGGTACGCCACTGATTATGTTACCAATTCTAATAGTCCCTTGAATATAGTTTGAGGTGTGATTCTTCAATACACTCTTCATTATTTTATGTACTGAAATGGATTCTATACATTATAAATTTTTCCTTCACTCTACTGAATTTTATATAATCATAAGTCAATTTATACAAATATTTTGAATGTTATTTATGTGAGTCGAATTTATTAAAAGAAGATGGACCATCACATACAAGTAATTCTTTCTACTTCAGTGGTTTTACTGTTTATTCCAATTTGAATTATTTGTGTTGTTTTATACGGTGCGGCTTTTAATACCCCCCCCCCTGTTAACTTTTGAACGGTTTGGTGTAGACACAGGATGGGGGGGGGGCTGTATTTTGTTCATGATTTTTTCCCAATTTCGATTTTTAAGCCTTTCAAATTTTTTTAGTTAATGTTCCCCTAGCGCCATCTGTCGAGTACTTGCAATGCTTTCTCACTCTCAAAAAATAGTATTGGTATTACCCTTCAAAAAAATGTTGGTTTCATTGTTCCACATCAAACCGTTCAAATTTATCGAGGTATGAAAAGTATTCAGATCCACATTTATATTTGATATTTCGATTTTGAATCGCAACAAAAATATCATCGGAATTCAAAAAGATGGTTGTGAAGAGAATGAAATTTCCTTTTCAACTTGACCCCCATTCCATTTAAAAAAATTGAGTTGATGAGTCCCCCCGCTCCCCCTGTCTGGCAATCGCAATTTTATTTCAAAAAGTAGTATCGGTGAAAGCCTTGAAACGGTTGTTTTTTTTATGTTTTTACGTCAAACGGTTCAAAAATTAACAGGGGGGACTATTAAAAGCCGCACTGTATATCTGAAATGAATAAATATCATTTACCCAGCTAGCCACTCCCCACGTCCGTAGGGTGAGCAACTACTGGGTCCGAGAATCATGTGCCCTGAGCAGACGGAGTGAACCAAGGATGGCGTAGATGGTAGTACAACACTCGTAGAGCCGCGTTGTGCCTGTGGATATAGGCTGAGACCGCATATGCTGGACATGCCAACAGCAAATGCATAAGGGTCTCAGGCGCCCCACGACACGCTCTGCATCTAGTGTCGGGGATCTCTATACTTATCACGCGGCTACGGTAGTCCAGGGTGTTGAAGACACCATCCTGGCAAGCCATTATGAATCCCTCGGTCTCCGACTTCAGCTCACTTGACCTGAGGAACGCAAAGGTCAGGTTTTTGGACAAACCAAGGTCTTCAATGTTTTTGAAGAAGACCCAATGCATTGGCTTATCCTTGTGCAGCTGCAGGAGGACTTCAGTCTCCGCAGCTTTGATGTGAGCTTTTTGCTAAACGGGTTCCAACTCGGTGACAGAGCTTGGGTTCGCCCGTTCAGTGTTAAATACGAGACTAAGTTCATCAGCTGCCCGGATTGCTGCCTTGAAAAGAAATGCTCCAATCTCTGCTTTTTCATGGTCGCGGACCATGCAGAGAAGGGGATCTGAATTCCTGATGACTTCACAGGCTCCATCCAGCACCATTCTGTTATGTAGACACTCTAAACTCGAAAGTACCCGGTCCCCTTGTTGTCTGGGGAAGTATAACCGTGGAACGGACGATTTGGGATACAAGCTCGTATGAAGATGCATCATTTCTCGAGTTTTAACGTCGAGTTGTCGCAGCTCTTCCTGAGTACATTTTACTACTCCACAGGAGTAGAGTATAGAATCGGAACGGCAAGCATATGGGTCGCAGCAACTTTGTTCTTCCCCGACAGTTCTGACGACCAGATCTGTCGGAGTTTGTGCTGATACTTGTCGCGGAGAGAGTTTTTAACTGTGTTCACCTCTTGGGAGCGGCGTTGCTCCACTCCCAAGTAGGTATACGTCTCTACAGCATCAAGATGATATAGGATGCTTCCGTCTACGAGCTGGACATCTTCTCCGTATCCCTCGCATCGTCCTCTTTTCAGATGAACCGTGGCACATTTGTCAATCCCGAACTCCATTCCGATAGCACGCGTGTACTTATTATTATTATTATTATCGCTTTTTATTATTGTATTGTCGCTTTGTATGAAACAAACAAAAAACATTCAAAATAAATTATATTTCAGGTACCATGGAATAAATCTGGTTCGAGTATCTACTCGGGATCGTCTAGGAAAGAAATCCCAGTGACAGCTACAAAGGTGAATCTAATACTTTATTTCAATTCCCGGTGTATTCTATCCATTGATAATGAACACATGTTTCAGAAACAGGTGGATTCTACGAAGAAATTGGATTATGAACGGAGCGGCCCATCCAAGTTAGTTCCACACTCCAGCAACACTTCTTTTGGGGAAATCCTTCGAAGTAATTTCAATACAGGTATAATATTATTGACCGTATAATTCGTAAATGTTCTTTAGCTCGACGATGATGGCCAAAACCTTTGATTCAATAGGCGCAAATATGTTTCTTGGTATTTTGTGTGATTGATGACTTGTTTATTTTGTGGAAATTCATGATCACTTTGATGAAACGATGAAACGGTTACGACCGGTTAAAAATCTAGTGGAAATAAGGCAAAAGAGTGTTCTTTCATCAAAGTTTCTTGGTATTTATTTTCCAGCTTTTATTATGGGCCATGTAGCTCAGTGGTTGAGACTTTCGCGTTCGAAACCATTGCCTGCTGGTCGGCTAGGTTCGAATCCTAGCGACTACAGATTTTCATCTGATGGCTCGAGAAAGTGCTCGTTGATCATTGGCTCGCATAAGTATCGACTTTTAAGGGCTGCCGTTCGTAAGGGGACGACAGCTGGTTAACGGAAAAAACAATTTTAACAATTTTATTCCCACCAAAAACGAAAGTCTTATAATGGTCAGAGAAAATCGTTAAAACCAAAGAAATAGGTTCTTCTGGAATTTTCTGAACGAACACTCCCCTAAGCAATGAGTAAAAAAAACTTACGGAGGATCTATTGACAATGTTTTAAAAGAGCCCCGGTGATTAAAATATGTATAATAATAATAATAATAATAATACGTCTTTATTCATATAAACTATACTGTTACATGAAAAGGCGAAGTATCGCTCAATGAGCGCTATTACTACTTGACCTGTGGTGGGAGAGATACATATTTTATTCAACAACAAATATTGAAATAATACTAAATTATAATATTCTAAGTATACTGTGCATATTCATCAACCTTTGTGTAGCTCACGTTAAACTAAATTCCAATCATTCAGCAAGGAGTAAATTTTTCAATTTTTTCTTGAAATTGATCAAAGAGTAGTTATAAAATTCTGTTGGCAAATCATTGTAACAAATGCAGGCATTGTATGTGAAACTTCGTTTGAACATAGAGGTGGAGTGTTTAGGAATTACTAAGACACCTTTGTTACGGGTATTGAATTTGTTTAGATCTCCAAATCGTTTAAATTTATTAAATAGATAAACGGGATTTCTGGTAGACAATACTTTATGAGCTAGAGTCATAAGATGAAGTTTTCTAAGTTGGTTGAGTTTCAATCTTCCAGCGTTAGATATGGAGTTACTAATCCGATCAAACTTTCTAATTCCATAAGAGAATCTGAAACATGAGTTTTGTATTTTTTGTAGTCGATCGGCATCAAATTTCGTCAGCGCAGAGCCATATACGGAGTCACAATAGGAGATTCTGGAAATAATTAGAGATTCGCAAAGACTCAATTTCAATTTCGGATTCAGTGATGCTCTATGTGGATAAAGTTGTCTCAGAATATTATATGATGATTTGATCAGATGGTTCACATGTTTGGTATATCTAAGATCGGAGTATATCCACAGTCCCAAGTTCTTTCCGTCCGATGATAAAGGAAGGCTTTCTCCAGTCACTTTAATATTTAATTGAGACTGAGCATATATTCGTTTGTCTTTTGGGCTTTAAGATCCGCATTTATCATTTTTTCAGCGTTTCTGATATTTTCAACTGAAAATGAAAAGTATGCTTGTGTATCATCAGCATAGTGATGGGTGGTACAGGTTTTGAGATGCTTGTGAAAATCTGAGATATAAATAGAGAACAACAAAGGCCCTAGTACTGACCCCTGTGGCACACCGAAAGTGTTGTTTCGGTAAGGGGATGTTTCTGTATTGTATATTACACGTTGATATCGATTCCTGAGATAGCTATTGATTAATTTAACTGCTTCATTATCAAAACCGTAATATGACAATTTGTTACATAAAATCCTTGGATCCATAGTATCAAACACCTTACTATAATCTAACAAAATCAGACAGCTTATCTTACTTTCATCTGTGGCTTTTATGATATCATCTGTTATCATAGTCAGAGCAGTAGTTGTACTGTGATTCTCTCTGAAGCCAGACTGAGTCACCGGTATTAGGCTCTTACTCTCGATATATTCTGTTACTTGTATTTTCATAATTTTTTCTATCAATTTAGAGAGCATAGGAAGGATACTGATTGGCCGCAGTTGATTGAATTCAGTTGGATCTGGTATTTTGGCTAAAGGAATCACGTTGGCTCTTTTCCACGCTTCAGGAAACACTGCAGTTTTCAGTACTGTACTGACTATGAAAGTAAGGTGTTCAATTAAATAAAAACTGACCATTCGAAACATTCTGAGGGAGATAAGATCTGACCCCACAGAGTTACTCTTAATACTATTCAGACATGTCACTAGGTCGCGTTTGTGGACTTGGTGAAAACTGAAAGTATCATCAAAGAGTTTTTCGTTTTTATATTTACCTATAAGATCCGATTCTGCCTGACTTTTATTAATCTGCGGTGAATTTGTGAAATGAATATTAATGTCATTTAATTTGAGTAAATCTGGGGTAATATATGAATTACTAGATCCTTTAATGACATTGAATGTTCTCAATGTACTCCAAATAATTTTACTACTCTTATCTTTCAGTTTGAATTCCATGTACGCCTTTTTTCTCTCTTAATGGCATACTTGACCTGATTTTTTAACTCTTTATAAAATTCCCAATGAGTCAGTAGTTTTGTTGATTTGAAACGAGTATATGCTTTGTCTCTAATTTTCATCATCTCTTTCAAGTTATATGTGAGCCAAGGGGCAGGTGGTTTCGTAACTTTTACAGTTCTGATTGGTGCGGTCATACTAAAATACTAAAAGCAGAGTTCAAATTTTCGTTCATAAATTCCACCATACGATCAGCGTCAGTCATAGCATATATGTGGTCCCACTGAATAAGATGAAAATTTTCAAAAAAAATGTTCTCATCAAACCTTTTGAAATCACGAAAAGTAATCAACTTGTCAATAGTGTTAGTTCGAATCTTAGATATATTACAAGTGACACAGTGATCTGATATACCATGTAGATTTATTACCTTACCATTTTTAATGTTACTATCATTTGTAGTCAATATGACATCTAATAACGTTTGAGTTACCGCTGTAATTCTGGTTGGTTCCGAAATCAGTTGAAATAGGCTGCATGACTCGACAAAGTTAGTGAAATGTTATAATGCCCTACTATCGCTGAGTAAATTTATATTGATGTCTCCTGCTATCAGAATATCATCACATTCTGGTAAAATCATTGACATTCAGTTTCCTAAAGAATTGAAGAACTGCATAATATTTGCTTTAGGAGGTCTATAAATGATGCCAATTGCAATGTTTTTACCGAGTATGTGCGTCGAAATCCACAACTCTTCCAAGTTATTGTCTATTCGTTTTGTTATGAGCCTATAACGAATGCTTGACTTAGTGTAAATGCCTAACCCACCACCTCTACTATTTCTATCGAATCGCTCAAAATTGTAATTGTGAATAGATACCACATCAGAATTCATATCAACATTGAGCCACGTTTCAGTAACGGAAAAAAAATCACAATTTTCATCAATAATATAATTACTCAATTCAGCAAAATCGGTAAGAATCGATCTCACATTCAAATGTCCAAATTTCATCTTTATTAATGAATGTTAAAGTTTTCACAGCAAAACATATATTAATTAGGTATTAGTTATTTTTACACTTTTTTTTTTTTTTTTTTTAATATTTTTTTTACATTACAAGAAATACGATAAGATTAGCAAGAAATGAGTGAAAGGAATTGTCTATAAAATTAGTCCCGTCCGCATGTGTTTCATTTTTGGTTACGGAGAACTCTGTTTGTTTTGTCGCTGGATTGTGAATCGGATCTCTGGTAGGTTTTTCTTCTTTCCGGTTCAGGTTTTGAATTATTTGGTTTTCGTTCCGCTTCTTTTTGAGTGTTATTTACTCTTGGAGTTTCTCTAGAGTTGTTGGTTATTTTCTCTTTTTCTGTTTTGGTGTTGTTTGTTGGAGTTCCGGGGGCACTATTTGAGGGGATTTTTAATACTACGGGTCTAGGTGAATCTAAGAGATTTGAAAATTCGTTCTCATCGTACTCTTTGAGTTTTTCAATTTCGTAGGTTTCTCCGTTAACTACTAGGGTTTTTCCTTTTATAGTAGCATTGAGTTTCTTTGCCTTAGCTAACTTCAGGTGGGACACTAGAATTTTCTGATCATTTCCAATATTCCTGCGTTATTTCAGATAAGTAGTTTGTGAGTAAGGTATCACCGACAAGTCTGATTACTCTTTTCTGGATGCAATCTGAAAGCGTTGGTGTATGTTTATAAACAAAGTCTCCCCGCCGTGTTCCACAATTTTCTAATTCACTATGACGAATTGTTTACACCTTCAAGCTTTTTAAATTCACTACTGATTGAAATGCGCTCGTTTTCTCAGAAAACGTGATTGAACACCGACATCTACTTTCAGGTTCACGCTTACCCGCCGCTGAAAGTTCTGTCGGGGCCGAATATATGATTGGTCATAACTCTGCCAAAAATGATCGGAGAAGGAAGGGGAAAGTTCATATCGTTTCTGAGGACTCCTACCTTCTCATGCAAACATAATATGCGAGTATTCGTGTACTCAAAATAATTTAGTAAATATGGAATTATTATACTGAGGCAGCAATCCATACCCTCTTCGGACTATATGCAATAATTTTAAAGTAGTGTGACAGGTCCTACTTATACATGCAAAAAAACTTTGTTTTACTTCTGCCTCATTTTCAACTTACCCTCTTCATTAAATGTTGAAAATTATCGCTTATTCATATCCTGCATACAGTATCGGAAACTTTTCATCTGGGGTATAGACCGAAATCTACGCGAGCAACAAGGAACGCAATGAAATGATAATACCATATAAATAAGAGAGACGCACTACTGCGCGCCTCTCCTGTCACCTCGTCCGTCGAATTAACAGCTCAGTTGATATCCCTCCTCGAGCGAGTCGAGGAGAAATTGTAATATTCTCGACATACAGCAAGCTATTCTGCACGCTCTCATAAAACCACCATACCCAGATGAAAACTTTCCGATACTGTATATGACGTGCAAACCTCAAGCTTGAAATCACATACTTCATTTTTCATGTAGGATGTGTATAAGCGATTATTTTCAACATTTACTGAAGAAATTGCCGGTATTATGTGTGAGTTGAAAACTAAGGCAGGAGTAAAACTACGACGGCTTAGAAGGTATCTTTTTTTTTCATATAATTCACAGTTGCAACTGTAAATTAGCACTAATTCACATTTGCAACTGTAAATTGGCAATTATATACAGTTGCGTAAATTAGTTGTCACAACTGTAAATTAGCACAAATTCACAGTTACAACTGTAAATTAGTTTAATTTACAGTTGCTACCACTACAGTTCCAACTGTGAATTAGTGCTGATTTACAGTTGCAACTGTAAATTATAAGAAAAAAAAGACACCTTCTAGAATGGCACTTCCAAGCCGTCGTATAAAACCCAGTTTTTTCTTTGGCATGTATAAGTGAGACGGGTCACACTAGTCTAAAATCGTTGCATATGGTCCAAAGAAGGTACTGATTCCTGCTTCGGTATAATTATTTCATATCAACTAAAATATCCATGACTTTCGGATCCTCCAAAAATATCGTAGACGGGTTATGTGAAGTGGGACAAAACATATTTTGGGTGCTCATATACTCACATGTTATATTTGCATGAGGAAGTAGAAGTCTTCAGGAACGATATACACTTTTTTTTTCCTTCTACTATAATTTTTAGCAAAGCTATGATATATAATTTTCGACCCTGCTGGAAATTGCAGTAGCGGTTAACGCGAGCCTGAAATTTGATATCGGAATTCAATCAGGTTTTATGAGAAAACGAGTGCATTTTATGAGAAATTACTGAATATATTTCTAGTGGAGAATTGAATCATCTTTCGCCTTGTTGAAATCGTTTCTTAATAAATCTTATACTTTCCGAATCAACAACAAAAAAAAATTATAATTTTTTCAAATAAATTTTTTTTTTGCGTTCCATCCCTGATATTTTGGTAACCTATTTTTATGACTTTTATTTATTTTTATGAATATCGGGAATCCATTGTTGTAGTTAGAATTTTTCCAAAAAAATCGCTAGTAATTTTTAGAAAAATCAGATTATTAGGCACTGGAAATGGAGATTCATGGAATTTGATGCCCTAGTGGGTTTTTCGAATGTCTACCTGATGACAATTTTTTTTTATCATTTTGTTGAAAAATTTTATTAAGTTCATTGACTTATAAAAAAATTTAAAAAAATATAAATGGAACAAATAATTCATTCCATATTTTGGAATCCACCAACGGTGCACTACAAAAAAGATTATGTAGTTTATGTAGAAACAAAATGGATGTCAGCCAAATGTTCGAATGAATATGGTTAATTTTCAATTTTAATATTGAACAAATTTTTAAAAAATAAAGAAATACACGATGAGACATAAATCAACTTTTCAATAATCTCAAATTCTTCAAAACAAACCTAAACGTCGAAATGAAAACAGCAGTCCAAGCCCACAATTTTTTTTATCATTTTGTTGAAAAATTTTATTAAATCCATTGACTTACAAAAAAATTTAAAAAAATATAGATGGAACAAAAAATTCATTTCATATTTTGGAATCCACCAGCGGTACACTACAAAAAAGGTTATGTAGTTTATGTAGACTCATAGAATGACTTGGCATGATGGATGATGTAAGCACTGAAACGTAACGTATGTTTCGATTCTGCTCTCAATACCTCAAAAACCGAAAGAGCTATGCAGAAAAGAATTTAAAAAAATCTTGATATTTCAATGATCTTTCGATCGGTAACGAAGCGTTTGCGGAAAAATATTTATGGAAAAAAAAGTCCTATTTACCTGAAAAATACGCCCCTAAAATCTTAACAATGAATTTTGAAACACCCTATATAATTTATTGATTATGAAGTACAAGTTTTGAATGGTTTTGATAATTCCACATCAGTGAATACATTAATGGGATCATTATTTTGTTTCAGGATACAGGGAACGGAGTAATAATTCCAAAATAAAACCAGTTCTGAATAAAACAGAGAATAGCCATCCTCCTATCACTTATAGTCTCTTGCCACGAAGAGGTAGTCGATCTCGTGACACTAGTCCTATAGGTAACTCTGAAATAAGTTCTTCATCATCTCCTAAATACAACTATAACAGACTGTATCCAACAACACATCAAAGATCTGTAAGCCGTGAAAGAATTGATTCTACTACTTCATCAACGTCACTATCAAACAATTCTGAAAAAAATCGCTCTAACTGGAATGATCTCATCAAGCATAATTGCAAATCAGCTAATTCCAAGGAAGGCATTCCGAAGTATACAGGAAGGTTGCCATTTTCTAGAGACGATAACATTTCTCCCAGATATAAGCTTGGTAGCCGAACTGCTTCTCGAGAAGATCTTTCGAAGAGTTCACCAAAATATATTAAAAGCCGATTTTTGCCAAAAAACTCCGTGGAAAAAAGTCAAACGGCACAAACTAAAATATCTATAACAAAAACTGTAGAACCAAGTAGGAGAAATAAAGAACTGCTGAATGTTTTACAGGTCGAACAAGCAAAAGAGAGGCTTAGTAGGTCTACGAGTAGATGCTCTTCTGTAACTTCTGAAGAACATTCGGTCAAACATATCGGTAGCGAATTCATAAATTATGATGGCGAATCTTCCGATAAAAAAATAGAAATGACAAAAGTTTCCAGAGGTATTTCCCCAACACAAGAATCCACAAGTAATAGTGATTTCGTACCTAAAAAATTGGAGGCCAAGTTCATTGAGAATAAATTACCGGAAGCAAAAAACTTCGTACACACCATGCATGATAAAGGAATTAAGTCTGATAGTAGGAGTGATTCATCTGAAATATGTACAAATGTAAGATCTTCAAAAAATGTAGCAACACCTTGGTCATCATTTCTAGACATGGAATTTTCCCGTCCCGACAACAAATGTACCACACCAATGAAAAGTAATAATACACGACTCGCTGGAAAGAATGAATTATCAGAGAGTTTGGTTTTATCTAGGACCAACTCTACTAATAGTTTATCGCATGTCAAATCTCATCAATGCGATGAGTCCAGAAATATTAAAAAGTCGTTGGCCTTATCCAAGTCAAAAAGTATACCTTCAAAGAAATTGAGTGATAGAAAGCAGCTGCCACCACAGATACCAAAATTTGAGAGTCTCAGCAGATCGACACACTCACAACCAACTATTCCTACGAATAAGGATTTCAGAAAATCAATATTGAATATGAATCCAGACAAAAACCGCAAGGCGAAGCAATATAGAAGCTCCAATTCGGCAAGCTCGGCCGAGTCGGAAATTGTTGATCCAGATAACACAGATGTTTCTGAGAATCTGACCAGTTGTAGTTCATATCATTACTCGAATACATCTAGATTACCACAAAGAGGATTAAACGAAGAATTGAGGAGATCTCCCAGTTGTGAAACAAGCATTACCAATACAAGTGGAAGTGATGACGATGCCCTTAAAAGAAAAGAAAAGTGTAAACGTCATGGCACTGTATCTCCGAAAATGTTAGCTATGTCATCAGTAGATGAGTTGCTTTTCAGGAAATCTACAGGTTCTCAGCCGACATCCCGGCCGAAAGGAGATGATAGTCAAACTGAGGCAGATGCCAAGTCATTTTTGATGAGAGCATTAGCTCCGGTTACTAATCTCTTCAAAATGAAACCTCATAATTCTGCAGAAAATATCAATTGGATGGAATCTGGAACAGATAGCGAAGCTTCCAACCATCGAGAATCTGAAATCAATCCAACTTCCAGTGAACATCCACTCGAAAAATCATGTTCAAAATTAGAAAGTTGCTATCCAGACTTGGAACAGAAAAATAAAAAGTGTGAACAAAAACCAATATCTGCTAAAATTATCTTACGTAGAGTGGAACCTAATGAAAAATATGGCATGCCTCGAGAAAACTTATCAGTAGAAACTGAAGGATCTGCTGACTCGATTCCTCGAATAGAAGAAAAACAGTCATCTTCATCGACGAGACAAATAGGATCTGAAGAAAATTCATTGTGGTTTGACAAGAATGGTAATAAAACAGAAACTGGAGTGATACATTCAAACAGTTTACAAGACGAAAGGCCACATGTCACTACAATGCAGTCGAATAATTCTGACAATTCTTCTTGGTGGTTGAATAGCAGCGACAAACAAAATAACTCAAACACGAGTGATATCAGAGCTTCCAATAGTTTGGATAAGCAAGAACTCAGACACACAGACTCAGAAGAACGCCCTTGGTGGCTGACCAGTTCGGAGAATATACCTGAAATAGTACAAGAGAAGGAGCAAATTGAAGAGATGAAGTCAAAATATCCTATACGTCACCAAGATTCTGGTGAAAAGCCATGGTGGTTAGAAGAAGGCACCGAATTGAATACAACTACTGAAAGCGAATTTGTTGATGATCAGAAACCAAAATATGCTATACGTCACCAAGATTCTGGTGAAAAACCCTGGTGGCTAGAAGATGTAGGTGAGGTAAATACAAGTAAAAACAAATTGGTTGATAATCAGAAACCGAAGTATGCTATACGTCACCAAGATTCTGGCGAAAAACCTTGGTGGCTAGAAGGTGAAACTGAAGAAAAAACAAATAACAACGAATTTATTGATGATCAGATGCCAATAGGTGACAGAGCAAGCCCAGAAGGAGTGGAGATGTCTGAAGTTGATGAAGTTTATTACAGTAGTGGACAAACTTCCAGTCATGCACATAACAGATCAGATCAGTTGTTTATATCGAGACATACCAATATAGATGATGTATTGGGATGTTCACAAATTTGGAGTCCACTTGCAAATAAAACCAATGGAACTGAAAACAATAGAAGTTATACAGTAAAAGATGCGACACAAGTTCAGTTCATGAAAGCAAATAGTCCATGTCGAAATTTTCTTCAATCTGGGGGAACGTAAGTATTTCTTTATTTTTAGATGTGTCAAGTATTTTCAAGGATATGTAAGTCATTAACGAAAGTTTTTTTTTATTTGATCAAACTAACGCACATAGTATGACTATATATACGGGGTGTTTCATAATTGAATTCTGATCCTAAAAGGCAATAATCCTTGGACGATTTTAATAAAAATTCTCCGTATTAACATAGATCCGCAACCGCTTTATTTCTTAAATATGGGTGTTGAAATTTAACAAGAATCACAGTGATACGCCGTTGTGTTTTTTTAATAAATAATATATTCATGAAAATTATGAAGTAAGTTTGAATCTGTGTTAGAAATATATTGGGAAAAATTAGCGGTATATAGACAAATGTTAAAATTTTATAAAAAATATTCTCCTCGAGCAGGATTGGATCCCATGAACTCTTGATTGAATGAACGAATGAGTAACTACCCACCCTCTCGGTAGCTCAGTTTTGTTAGAGCACTGTACCGGCAATCCAGAGGACGGTGGGTTCAAATCCTATTCGAAGAGAATCTTTTTTCTAGAACATCTGTCTGTATGCCGCTAATTTTTCCCAAAATATCTTCATGATCCTCTACCTTCCTGACTTTTTTTCGTCCGGCGGAGGGTTTTCGATTCAAAAAACAATTTGCATTTCATTCAGACTAACAGAAAATTGCATAGGTATAAGCAAATGAAGGCATTTCATTGCTGCTTGCTGGACGAAAAGCGGCAAGAGACTATTTTTATGAGAAGATATATGACAATCACAAAAATAATATTTATTTGGGGAAAAAATAGTGGCGAATCATTATTTTGATCAAAAATATGACAGGGCATGTTAACAGGAACACCACTGATGAAAATTAACGTAATCGTTACTATGGAAAAATAGCTTATTATGATACAAGTATTTAAAGTGAGATTTCATTTTGTGAGTGGGGAATATCGCGAAACGAGCCACCCCACGAGCAAAATAAAATCACTTCAACAAATGTATCATACAAATCATACAACAGTTACTGCTAGTCAGAAAAACAAAAAAAAGTTTATAAGATGCATTGGATTCGAACACACGATCTCTGGATTACAAGGCCGATGTCCAGCCACATGAGCTAATGAACTTCATTCAACGAATCCAACATTGGTTATTGATGAAAGACATTCTACAGTAGGACTGAATACTTCGTCAGTAACATCATAGTAGTTAATGTCACCAATTGCACAAACTACCAAATACATGTGAACGTGTATGAATTAGTGTATGAAAGTATGAGTGCATGAGTGTATGAAAAGTTTTTTCAAACACGCGTGATTTTTCGAGCACAAAGGCGCAGCAGTGTTTGAAAGATCAGTTATCCGCGCATATTTTACGTTATTTTTTCAATTGGTGCACTTTGAAATCATAAATAATCGTTTCATTATTATTCGTGATGTGACATCAGTAAATCTTTCGTTAATGTTTAATTAAAAGTTTTGCATGTGTTTGTGATATTTAATTTGACGTTACAAGGTACTCCTGTCAAATAAAAAATTGTTGAGGGTATTATAAGAAGACCTTGATAAAAAGTCGACTATTATGATTGCATCAAAATTTCGATGATAATTTAACGAGACATAATTTCGGCGTTAATAATCTGATGAAAGCCCGACGGCATAGCTAGACCGACATTTCGCAATTTAAAATATCATTGGTGTCGACTTATTTAATTCATATCGACGATGCTCGCAAAATTTGGTTAACTGCTTACATATACGCTATTTTTACTTCTCACTGTATTATAAGGGATTGTAGACTGGATTACACTATCTCTTTCTTCGTTTCTGGATTCGCCAAACCGATTCATTTTCACTTCAACACGATTAATTCAATTTGACGTTTAAAAGGTATTTATTTAAAGTGCTATGAGATGCACAGGTAGCTTGATATAAGGAACATGCTAAATAATCGGAGACTATCATTCACCATGCAAAATAGTCGCTGATAGAGCGAGTTGCTTGGTTTTTTCAAACGGGAAACAAAAGTGCGATTTGTCGATGACTGATATTCAACAGACGAAAGAAATAATCATTAGATTTCACGGTTCTCGAGTTGTTGATGTAGCCATGGTAACTCTAAAAAATGCGCGTTTTTGAAAGTTCGATTTGCTGAGGCGCGCTTCAAATAGGTACAAAGGGGCACCAATTGAAAAAAAATCCTTCTGAGTAGGTGTTATGATTATTATAATGTCTGATTAAAGTGTTTACTTCAGAGATATTTATATTATTGAGTATCCATCATCTCTTATCATTTAAATTTTAATACTAGTGTTAAAAGTATTTTAACACAAGTGTTAAAAGTGATTTTGACACATTATGTGAAAACGTCAGTTTTATTTCATATGCCTATGAATTAAAAACGTCATTTTCAGTGAGAGTTATACAAAAATGTATTTTTATGCGTACTTTTCATGTACTTACCAGAGTTGAAAAAAAAGCTAAAGTGGTTTTGGAGTTGAAAAAACTGATATTTTTGTTAAATTTCAACTTCCTGAATAACAAAAATAAAGCGGTTGCGCACCTATGTTCATATGAAGAATTTTTCTTTAAATCAGTGAAAAATCATCGCCCTTCACGATCATCATTCAATTATGAAACACCCTGTGTGTACGACAATCAAGATCTTGATTGTCTTACACACAGTGACCGTGAAAAGTATGTACAATATGGGAAAAATGTTCATTTTAGAGAATTGTGAAACAAAATCTGAGGCAAGAGTTTTTGCATATCCAATAATCTAAAAATCGATTTCGACACATGTCACGTGATCAAAGGGTTGACAGCAAATTGAAAAAAATTGCTTTTGCTGAAACATTTGTATTTCAATGGTAATGACTTTCTCGCTTTCTCTACACTCTGGCTGTTACATTGGTTCGTATCTAGAGCAAACTGAAAATACCACGTGTCACTTCGCACATAATCTCAAAATACTCAGTGCGTCAAATCAAGAGACTTTTCAAGATTTTATGTGAAGTGTAACACTCTTGTACGATTATCATCGGAACTTGATTATAACCTGAAAAACACCATGTTTTTGGAGTGTTATGTCATCACAATTGTCGTTAAATATTGATATAACTGTAAGATACGAACCAATGTAACAGCCAGGGTTATAACAAAATAAAATTTTATGTGGTGTGGAAAAAATGTGAAAGTTTTGTCATTATCATTGAAATACAAATGTTCCTGAATAGTCAAGCTATTAATAAGAGAAAAACATTGACATTTTTATATAGACAGAAAATTAATCAAAAAAATTACTTTTTTCAATTGTGTTAAATTATCTCTGCAAACGTTGTTTTGTGTACAAAACTTACTTTTAAGTAACCTTTTTCAAATAACTTTCTTCAATATCTCGCCATCTTACCCACTTCTCCCCAGAATATTTTTTCAAATACTTTATAATAGTCTGTTTTTCCATATCGTACATACTTTTTGGCGGTCACTGATTGTTGTAGTGGCTCAGGTGGTGATGATATGGGTTGGGGAACGTGAAAGAAAATAATACAGGGTGTAATCTAACCTCTTGCACTCCGGTGCAAATTTCGAAAAAAAAAATAGTGGAAAGTTGTGATGATGAGGGCACTGTTGCTATTGGTGCTGACGGGGTTCACCATAAAAATTGACTAGACAACAACGACCACACTGCCACAAGGCACAAGCCACAAGACACAATGAACTTCACTGGATATGGCTGGAGTATGATGTAGGCAAAGCGTAGTTTGTTGATGCGTTGATACTGGCTCCAATATCGACAATGTGTGGCTTTATCGAAGTCAAGTTATTGTTCATATTCTTTTTTTAGTAGTTCGTATTTTTGGTGTCCTTTCACTACTAGTTCCATGGTGGAAGTCTGACTATGAACTGATTTGGATCTCTCACTTACTGGTCTAAGCTTGGAGAAAGCCTTCATTGTCACCACCACCACCGATTTTAGCGCGCTGTTTTCAGGCCAAATTATGACAGGCGACGTACTATATCACTCAAAAGTAGGTGTTCCAAAATATAATCGTGTACTATGATACAGAACGCACGAGTATTGGCAGGAAACCCATTTCTAGCTACAATGTCAAGTTTTGAATTGATATAGCCGATACTTGATGAAAATCCATGTTAATATCTATAATGAAACTATAGTTTAAATGATTTTCACATCAAAAGGGTTTACAAAACCACGACAATTGTTTCGCTTTACAAAAGCTTCTTCAAGTGGTAAAGATACACTGATACATGTGTAAAGATACACTGATACATGTGTATCTTTACCACTTGAAGAAGCTTTTGTAAAGCGAAACAATTGTCGTGGTTTTGTAAACCCTTTTGATGTGAAAATAATTTAAACTATAGTTTCATTATAGATAATGTCAAGTTTGACGTCGACGGTGGATGATTTCAAAAATTCTGCTCTTCGTGAACAGACACATATGAAGATGGTGGCTTTTAGCACGATGCTATTGATTGCCAGTCATTGTTGTTCCTGCTTCTCACCAAACAAATGCAATGTCGTTCGATTGCGGCATATCCGAAGTCACAGATGCTTGAGCGCCGTTAGCGTTGCGAATAGCTCCCGCGGGATACGTCCATGACCCCAAGTGGCAAGCGAACGGAGTCCACCTCCTTGCCGTTGATTTCATAGTACATTTATTCGAAGAAAATTCTCCTGCATTATTGACAGAGCTGACTGCTGTATATTGTTCCATTCAATACCACTCTGTAAATTATAAGAAGTTGCCACCTGAAACATAGAAGCTAGGGCTAGGGTTTACCAGCAAGTGGTGATGGCTGAGAAAGTCCCTGATAGCCTAATAGGAACTTATCTGCCAGATGAACTACAACTTTTGGTCTCACAGGTCGCGAATAGACATATCTGGCAGACGAAGTTGTTATATAGCTTATCAGCCGATTCAAGTAGCTGTTGAAGTTTTCATCAGTAAGATAAAAAACAAAATTTGTTTGTTTCGACGTTAGCAAGTGTATATTGGAGTAAAAATTTTACTGATATGGATTTATTTGACGTTTTAGAAGACGAATTTGATGAATATTATGAACTATTACGCGACCTTGTAGGAACCGAGTAATTCGCCCTAGACCAAATTATTTTGAAACACTCGACGATGCTGATTTTAGAATTCGATTCCGGCTTAGCAAAGGGAATTGTGGTAAATTCCTGTCAGAAAACAACTACTCATCTAGCCAATACCACGCCGGTTATTGAATTATATCTGACAGACACTTATGCAATGTACCTCATTGAAGAGAAAACAATTGCAAGTACTCCCCTGTAACCAAATAACAGAGTTTTGATTCTGACATAGGGACCATCAGTCTCGAGGTTTTTGCCTCGACATCAGTACAGGGTAAGTCACCACAGAGGCCATCTTTTCCGAATCACAACACCATTTCACCTACTTGGTCACTCTGCATGGTTTCAAGCTGGTGGAATGGACGTAAGCCGTTCCACCTCGTGAGCAGATCTCCAGGTGGAGAGATTCAATGATATAAAGGAACTCAGAATTCAGAGTTTTTTTGGGAGACCGTTTAATAACGATTGTCGTTGCCGACCGATGTTTTACCCTTTTTACTCCCATATATACCTACAACGTTTGCTTATTGTGGCAAACACCTCGAAACTAGACCACAGAAATTTTGCTATTTGGTTACAAGGGAGCACTTGCAATTGTTTCCTCTACAATGAGATACCTTGCACACGTATCTGTCAGATAAAATTCAATACCCGTTGTGGTATTAACCAGAGGAGTAGTTGTTTTCTAACAGGTATCTGCCACAATAAGCCTACGTTTTAGGTGTATGTGGAAATGTAAAGAGGAATATTTTGTTCCTCCAGGTTATTATTGAGTCTGATGTTGAAGTTACTCAATAATTAGATAGTTGGTTGTTAGTTATTAATTAATTGTATTCTTAAAAAAAAAGTTAATATAAATATGGCACCTTCTTGGCAAAACCACATCTGAATCAAAACAACTACTGCAGGAGTAAACACTCGAGCTGTGCTCGTACCGCCAGCAGTTTTGTAGCACTCATCTCGAATCACAGCACTTTTTTTCCTAGTATCTGTATAAATTATTTATCTACCACTTATTTTATCAGGGAGTTTGATGGTGAAACCGAATGAATATTATTCTATATTGATTTGAAAGGTGCATATTAACAATTACAAATGGGTGAAAAGTCGAAAGATTTACTCGCAATTAACACTCAAATGGAGTTATTTAGACACAATCGTTTGACATTTGACATTTTCTAAACTATTTCAGAAACAATATTTTCGGGTTTAGCTGGCGCAAGCTGTTATCTTGACGATATATTGGTTTTTAGAAAGACATTTTCCTCATGTTATGAAAACGTCATGAATGTTGGACACGTTTGAGTGATTTCAGTGTGAAAGTGAATTCACAAAAATGTAAATTTTTTGAAACACAATAGTTTTTAGGACATATGATAGATACATTTGGAATTCATCACACAAACGAAAAAATAAAATGTATTCAGGAGGCACCACGTCGGGAAAATCTTACCCAGCTCAAGTCATACTTGGGATTAGTGAATTATTCCCGTCCACCACATTGGAGCCGACATCTTTAGTTTATGAATTTCAACAAGAAATTCGAAATCTACCACCTTAAAAAACCCCAAATACCAAATTTGAATCGAATCTGACCATTATCACAAATCTCGTCCACCATCTTGGAGCCGCCATTTTGTTTTTTTCTATAACAAAAATTCCATATTGGATTTCCACCGGAACTATGAACACCTGCCAAATTTCAAATCATTCGGACGTCTGGAAGTGGGTGAAAATCGCGTTCAAAGATTCCGTTACATAGATAGATACAATACATACAGGTGAAGCTAATGAAAGCGTGTTAAAATTGATCGAAGGAATGCGTTTCTTACGAACGCTGATGCCTTGACCTTGAGAGATATTCAACTGCTTTCTACAGAAAACTTGTAGAACTTACAAACGTCTATAAAAAAAGGCTGCGAGACATATATTTATATGTTAAGGTTAATGCCCAAATTGATAAAATATGACTATAACATATATTTAAAATTAATTTTTACCTTGATTTAAGTTTCATAAATACAGGATGTCTCAAAAAAACGCAGCGACTTGGAAGTTTCTCTCTCTCACTCATTGGGCTGATGGATGAGTTAAATGGCGATATCTCCGTAGTCATTGGAGATAACACTATCAAACCTGGTATTTTTGGATTCCTCATGATCATTCCTAACCGATCATGGACAGGTGTCCTATTTAAAAAAATAAACTCCTAAAAGTCGCTGCGCTTTTTTGAGACACTCTGTATAAATGAAACTTAAACCATAAAAGAGATAAAAAAACTACAACTTACAAATTTTATGTTTTTGTAATATGTAAAATAAAGAAGTTACGGGAGGGGCGACGGACTTTTGGTCCTCACTGTATATTCAATGTTTTAATGTGCTTTCAATCTAATGTGTGAGCTGTGTTACAAACTGCGACTATGGAATTGAGATTTCCTAGATTCTACCCATATTCAACCATTACTGATGATGAGTGCGGATGAAACGCATCCAAAAAAGAAAGATCATATACCTGCGATGTCAATGACCTGTCTTGTCGAAAGTGTTGTGAACGGTAAACGGTAAAAATACCCCCGGAAAAAAACGAAAAAAAATCATATTTTTTTTTAGAATCGTTCTAAAGAGTATTCCAAAAACAATACGGATTATTTAAATACTCATTAATCTTGACAAAGGTCGTTGGCCGTATATGCGATATCCCTGACCTGCCTAGACATGGAGGTACTTTGAATAGTGTGAAACGCTAGGAACATAATATATTTCAGGAAAAATGAATAGGTATCTAATCTGAATTCTAATAACTAACTTTTTGCGCTGGCGGGAGGAGAAGTTAGTTTCTGCGTTAACAAAAGAGCAGTAGATATGAAATATTATTACCTGGGGAGATAATGTAACACATTTTATCCCTAGGGATTTTCTACCGGATGACAACTAGATCACTTTCAGGCTACCATTTTTTTATTTTTCCATCTCTGCATTTTCGAACTCGGAATGCTTGTTATAAAATTTGTAGTGTTCTTGGCGGTATTGAATATAAATAAAAAATTAAAAAATCCGGAGGTGTCAGATCAGGCAAACGAGAAGGCCACCTAATCTTGTTTAAAGTAAATCCGATTGGTAATTTGCAAAGGAAGTTCATCCAAGAATCCCTTGATTTTATTTCATAAGATCGGGATATTATTGCCGGTGAACTCGTTCAGCTTCGGCAGCATTTTTTCCACAATGTTCGTAAATAATGAAGATGTCAACTTTTTCGCTGTTCGAAAACATTGTATTCTAGTTAATTATCTTATAATATTCACTTTCAAATTCACTCAGTTGCAGTTTGGACATACAATTACAAATACGATTTAATTTAACTATCAAATACTGTCAAAGAATTGAATCTAATAGGGGCAACAATTCAATTGTTTTCCATGGCAACGGCAACTATGACCATCGGGATACGGATAAATTTAAATTAATAATGAAGTAAAAGTAAGTTGTGAAAATGATATTTATGGATTAATTTTATATAAAATAGCATCCAATGGTGTTATGAAAGTAACATTGTTACATTTCAGTTTTTTTAATAAGAACCAAAAAATTGAATTGTACACCTTTACAGCCTTCCTCTAGGTTAACAAATGAAGATAACAATCTCTTTAAATTTTTTGTAAGTAGAGAAGCTATGTAGAGAGATTTTAGGATGGTCATGGCACTCTAGATTGAAGAATAAAATTTGTTTTATAAAATTCATGTCAAAGTTCATTTTATAATTTTCAATTCCGATATACAATTAATCAAAGAATCCAATAAACAAAGAATAAACAGGGTGTCCATTTAAGTTCAGAAAGTTGAGGTCATTTCCGCTTAAACTGGAAGTTTTCCGTTCGTATATTAACCCTATTAACCCAGTAACTATATCATTACTTAATAATAAAGTCTGTTCAATTATGGTGTTTTCGCCGGCGCCGGCCTGAAAAATAGTACCTATACAGGGTGACCCAGGGTTAAACCGCCAAACGTCCAGCATCGATTTTTTAAGTGAAAATTAGATTTTTTCTTCATATAAACATGTGTCCCAACTTGCTTAATTTTCGAGATACAGAGTGTCAAAGTTTTCAGAAAAAATCAGTTTTTTATTCATTACTCAAAAACCTTTTGGTTGATTTTAATAAAACTTGGTACCCAAATTAAAGAAAAAATATATTTTTTAAAAACCTTGAGACCTTGAAAACGAATCAAGTTTTGACATATGCTTATAAGAAGAAAAGACCTTTTCGCCAGAAAAAACGGTACTGAACGTTTGGCGGTTTAACCCTGGGTCACCCTGTATACACCTCAAGTGGAAATACCTTTTTTCCCTCGGTGCTTTGTAGCTATCAGGCTTCGCCCTAGAGATACATAGGAAGAATCTTGGAGTATAATCTATTATTTTCGAATGTGATAACGCTTTAAATTCAAACTGATTTATATTTTTCAGGAAGAACACCGAAGCGGTTTTCAGGTTGAATCTGGGAAGGGTAAGTCCTATAATAATAATTGTGTGAACGCGAATCGATGACATACTTAAAATGAATGGTGATCGAAATAGACTTCATATACTGTTGGCAAAGGCAAAACTATCCTTAACAAATTGCCGTTTTTTCTGATTGACTCGGCCGTTACTTAATGAAGATCCATAGTAATTGTATGACCAAGGCAGGCGATAGATAGGGGGGAGCAACTAGGGCGATTGCCCAGGGGTCCGGCTCAGGCAAAAACAAATTTAAAAAAAAAAACAACAAGGCAAAAATTGAATTTTGTGTTAACATTCAAAGGTGATAAAATTTAATATTTATCGTACACGGAGAAAAATGTATAGTGATATTTATAATAATTGCTGGTACTATATGTGACAGCAATAATTTATACTAACGTTAACCATAAATTATTTCAACAATTTATTGGTATTTTACCACTTACTATCCAAGTTATTAGGGTTACCAAAAAATATTGTAATTTTTATCATAATTTCTTGAATATACCATGTTCTTCAGATTTTTCTCAGTGTAGCGTGCGCCGCGCCAATTCCCAAGAGATAGGATAAAATAAATAAGTTTTATTCTAGATTCCATAAATATAACAAATCACAAATAATGACAAGTCACAATCTTAGTTTCATTCTCCATAATCCAGGGGGTTAGAGGGAGGACGGAACTAAGGGCGCAATAGTAGCAACTCTCCTGCACCTTTTCAGGGGTGCAGGAGAGCGCCTTGCCAAGACGAACATATTCACCCCCGCGAGAGGGTGCTGTAGTCCGCCCGCGCTGGTAGAAACGCTGGGCCGGACTTTTCATTATATTGCGGTGGTAGATCAGAAAGATACATGCCTCCTGCAAAGCTTATGCATGTAATGCATTTGTATTCAATGTAGATATTGCTTTCTGCAGTTTATGAGGTCGAGAGATTGGATAAGCATGCGGCAGGCAGGCCGTGTGAGTTACATTTTTGCAGTGCTGCAGATAACACACTTATTTGCCAGCAGCCAGTAGCAACGGTAGTAGTGCGGAGCCCGGTCGTTTACCCTTGCTGCATTATAGAAGATTTCACTATAAACATAAACTTTACATTGCCATTTCTCCATGTTATAAATTTTTTAATGTTTACCTGGAAATTATTTTGAATTTTTTACTACTCAACCTTTCCCCTTAAACATACATCCATTCCAAGAAAATCTGGGGTATTTTGGTATTTAGTATTTGTATACATGTGTTACATTGTAATCTGTATGTGAAAATTCAAAAAAACTAAATTTTTTTAACTAATCTTCCACCTCAATGCTTGGTATTACCATCAGCAGTACCCTTTCATGGGAGAACCATGTGAGGTCCATTGTCAAAAGTGCCTCTCAAAAACTTGGTTTTCTGTTTCGTGTCATAAAGTATTTCGCTTCCGTTAACTGTTGTTGATTTATAAGGCCAATCACAGATTCAGAATGTTCAGAATCCACGGTAACTGAGAGGTTTAGACCAATGACAAAAAAGCAAATGTATCAAACAAATTTCTCAAGAAGGCTTTGCTTCAGTGGACTTGTCACGGCTTGGCATCCGCGAATGTCAGATTCACTATTTTCTTTCTTAGTTTTAACTTTAGCTCCTGATGAAATCTTCTTGCAACAAAGGTATTTCGAATAATATCTATCTGAACATTCTGCACAATCCCGGTTTTTGGTCAGAGTTTGTTTAGTCATATGTCATGCATAAATGTGTGGTCCAGTGGTAGGGCCCCGCGGAAAAGTTAAAGGTTGTTACCCATTCTTAAACCTGGTAAGGATGGCCATAAACTCGTCAGCTATCGTCCGATCTCGCTCTTGAGTGTGATCGCCAAGGTGATCGAGAAGATCCTCTTGAGACGGTTGTTGAGTCTTGAGGAGAAACTCAAAATGACCCCCGATGTGCAATTCGGTTTCAGGAAAAACCATAGCATGACATCACGAGTCGTCAGAATTGTACCCGGGGAAAGAGGCAGCTCATCGTGGACTCAACTCGGTCATGGTCCTGCTGGACATGAAAAAGCCTTCGACACGGTATGGGTTGAAGGTCTAATCTTCATAATGCTGTTGGCAGGCATGCCTTAATATATAGTAAGATTAGTTGACTCCTACCTTGTTGGGAGAACTTTCATGGTTAGAGTAAATAACACTCGCTCTACAGAGTTTCCAATAGAAGCAGGTGTCCCGCAGGGTTCAAGTTTATCACCACCCTTGTACTCTCTAAATACGTACGTACGTACGAGAGATTGGATATGGGCACGGCAGTATATGCTGATGATACTGCCATCTTTGCTCATTCCTTCTCGATCGTCGCTGCCCAGTATAGGATCCAAGTTCACTTGGATAGGAAGGTCGTACCCCATTTGGCAGAGAACAAGATAGTGGTGAAACCGGCGAAGTCAGAGCTAAAAAGTATACTCACTCAAAACTTTACAGGAAGTTGGTGATCAATGGCAAAACTGTGAAAAACGTGAACAGTGCCTGGGAGTACAACTGGACAAGCGTCTTAACTTTAGCAGGCATCTTACCCTGGCTATACTGAGGGCCGGTGGTGCTCTTAAACGCACCTACCCTCTTATAGATAGAGGTTCGAAACTTAGTCTCGAAAACAAACTTTTAATCTATAAACAGATTATAAGACCCTCAATAACTTACTCTTGTCCAGTGTTCTACAGCCTAAAAACGACCCCATTGTTGAGGTTGAATAGGATACAAAACAAGGTACTTCGTATAACCAACAACAGAAGATACATTCGATTGGATACTCTTAGGGAGCTTGCTGGCGTCGACTCAGTTCCGACATATATAAGAAACTTCACACAAGTTCTATAATCCATAAAAGTCCCCTCACCAAGGACATTACCAAGCTCACGGTGTACGATAATGAGCCTCGCAAGCACGGCGGGCATATTTATCAAGCGCTGGATATCTTCCAGGAGCGACGGGAAGAACAGGTACCTTAAGGAACCAAGTCGAAAGTCAAATGTTAAGCGCAAAGTACCTTGATTGGTTTTTTACTTCAGCCTTTTCCGGGATGATCATCGAAACAACCATCCTCAGCAACTTATAGCAATCATGTATCTACATTGAACATAATGATACAACACGAATAAGCTATGCAGGAGGCGTGTGTCTTATCGAATATCGCCGCAGGTAATGAAATGTCCGGCTTTACGTTAACACCAGCGGGGCCGGACAACGGCGCCCCCTCTCGGGGGCTCTAAGTTCGGTCTGGCAGGGCGCTCTCCTGTTCTCCTGATCGAGGTCAGGAGAGTCGCTACTTCTGCGTCCGTTTCTCATTCCTTCCTTTTCCCCCTGGGTTGGAGGGTGTGAATTTTTGAAAGCGTGTGATATGTCATTGTCTGTGAATTGTATTTCTTAACTCTATTTATTTATTTAGTTAAAGGTTGTTATAAGAGCGTGAGTTCGAATCTCACTGGTGGAAGTTTTTTTATTTTATTTTTCCCCTCAAGCATTTAGTTATTCATGTATAATTGTTATTCTTCCTTATATTGCCTTGTAATTTATACTACTTTTTGGTAACAAAGGCAATAATTTCGATAGATACCTATAAGTACCACAAACTGAGCTTTTGTCATAAATTTATAAATTTTCGCGTAGTCGTAGAGAAAGTACCTATAGTCTTCTACTCGCGTATAATGTGCATTATTATACGCTCGTTGAAAAATATACTATTCCTTTTCACTATTTCATTATTATATTCTAGAACCAATAAACTTTCCTCGCGTTTGGACTTCATTAACAAATTTTTCATCCGGCTAGTAATCCAGTCATTTGGTAGTTTTACTTGGAACGTTTTCCGGGAATTTTGAAAATGGGTAATTTTATAGATTTTGATGTGGTCTTTTCGACTTTCAACTTTGCCACTTCGTATCTTTGCCGCTCGCGCCGTCATATTGGAAAAATGGCGTCTTTTAGCAGTTTTCGACTATATTTCCTTCCTGACTCATTCTATGATGAAAACATTCGGATACAAAATTGAATGAGAGAAAATTTTCTTCAATTTATATTCCTAGAACTTTTTTTATAAAATCAATAGTTTCGGCGTGCGAGCGCCGCAAAGTGTAACTTAAGACGCGAATTTCGCTGAACGCGTTTTTTTTTAAGTCGTTTCCCCAGTTTCCCCAGTAGGCCACATGTAATTCCTAGTTCGGAAATTTAGCGCAATCGTCATCGTTTGGGTGTTCTTGATGGGCCAGGCGTTGCCAGTTCAATGTCTTCAGTAACGATTGAGATTTCACAGACTGAAATTTCTTTGAAAACAGTCTCCGTTTCTTCTTCTTCTTCTTCATCGCTATCGTGTGATGGATTTTGTGAATTATCACAAGCGCCACCAGTACTTTTATCACTCGCAAACAATTCCAGGACAAGAAAGGGAGTAAAATATTTTTTTTTGCATGTATAAGTGGGACCTGTCACACTACTTTAAAATTGCTGCTTCAGTATAATGGTTCCATATTTACTAAATTATTCATCATTTTTGGATCATCCGCAAACATCTCCGTGAAGTACGACAAAGCACATTTTAAGCCGCGTACAGACCAAGTTCCAATGGAAACCAACGCCAACTCGATCGAATGTGATCGTTCGTGTTGGGATTGGAAATGATTTCTTGTTGTCGTCCACACCGGATTTGCAGTTGGGAACTGGAAACCGTTGGTTGTGGTTCGGTCATTTTGCACGAATAGGTATTCGAATTCAGTTCCGTGCGTGTACAGCTAAAAACATGTCATCAAGCGAAGAAGACGATTTGTTATTAGCAAGTGCGGTGTTTGTACTACATTCTGTAACCACAAAAAAGAAGAAAAAATGTCAGTCTAGACGTTGGTGGGTGACAACGCCTTTCAAAAACAGACATTTATACAGTGGAAGTCACTTATTAGAGGAACTTCAAGGTGAAGATGGTGGACATTTCGAAATTTTTGTAGAATGACACCAGCTATTTTTAATGAATTACTTCTGCTGGTGAAGCCAAAAATAGAAAAGCAAAATATTAATTACAGGTGCGCGATACCCGCGAAAGAGAGACTTGCATTAACAATTCATTTTTTGGCAACTGGAAATTCATATTCTAGCTTGGCATTTACATTTAAAGTCTCGAAACAGTCCATTTCAAGTATTATTCCTGAAGTGTGTTTGGCAATAATTGAAGAACTTCATGATTTTCACGATAATCTACACCTGACTCCAGTCAGAATACTTGCCAACGACTGAAAGTGTGGAAACGGTCAAACATCTCGTCCAAACCAAATCGAACATCTCTTTGATGTACCGCCAGGCGACCGAACGCAGACCAACGCCAACTGTTGCCTTGGAATGCATTGGAGTGCATTCGCCGCCGCCGTACACACCGATTCCAACGGCACCAAATATCTGTCCACATGTGCCTTGGAATGCGTTGGACCCTCGGTCTGTACGCGGCTTTATAAGCCGCTCACACACCGAGGCTCCAATGCATTCCAAGTCACATGTGGACAGATATTTGGTTGCGTTGGAATCGGTGTGTACGGCAGCGGCGAATGCACTCCAATGCATTCCAAGGCAACAGTTGGCGTTGGTCTGCGTTCGGTCGCCTGGCGGTACATCAACGAGATGTTCGATTTGGTTTGGACGAGATTTTTGAACGTTTCCATACTTCAGTCGTTGGCAAGTATTTTGACTGGAGTCAGGTGTAGATTATTGTTTATTTCATTTGTCAATATGGAGTTCCTCTAATAAGTGACCTCCACTGTATAAATGTCTGTTTTTAACAGGCGTTGTCACCCACTAACGCCTAGGCTGACTTTTTTCCTCTTTTTTGTGGTTAAAGAATGTAGTACAAACACCGCACTTGCTAATAACGAATCTTCTTCATCGCTTGACATGTTTACTAGCTCTACACGCACCGAACTGATTTCAAATACCTATTCGTGCAAAATGACCGAACCACAACCAACTGTTTGCAGTTCCCAACTGAAAATCCAGTGTGGACGACAACAAGAAATCATTTCCAATCCCAACACGAACGATCACATTCGATCGAGTTGGCGTTGGTTTGTATTTGAACTTGGTCTGTACGCGGCTTTAGGTACTCAAATACTCGCATATTATATTTGCATGAGAAGGTAGGAGTCTTCAGAAACGATATAAACTTTTCCTTTTCCTTCTCCGATTATTTTTAACAGAGTTATGACCAATCACATATTCGGCTCCGCCAGAACTTGCAGCGGCGGTAAGCGTGAACATGAAAGTTGATGTCGGCGTTCAATCACGTTTTCTGAGAAAGCGAGCGCATTTCATAAGAAATTACTGGGAATAATTTTTGCGGAAAATTGAATTTATTTTTACCCAGTTGAGTTGTTTTTTCATATACTTTCCAAGATTACAGCAAAAATCTATTTATATATTTTTAAACGAAAAAAAATATGTTCCACCCCTGGAATTTTGGTAAACAATTTTTTTTTCGTGTTTATCATGGTTCCAACTGCTAGCATACCAAGTTTGGTGGTGCTACAATCGATTCTTGTCTCAAAATCCAATCGTACTGAATTATCTGCAGTCAGAAAATATTCTATTGAGTTCGACCGGCAGATGTTTCGTAAAAGGTAGAGAGGTGACTCTTAAGTTACACTTTGCAGCGCTCCTACGCCGAAACTATTGACTTTACGGAAAAAGTTGTGGAAACATAAATTGTAGAAAATTTTCTTTCATTCAATTTTGCATATGAATGTTTTCATTGTAGAATGTGTCAGAAAGGAGATATCGTTAAAAAACTGCAGAAAGAGGCCATTTTTTCAATATGGCGGCGCCACCGGCAAAGATACGAGGTGGCAAAGTTGAAATTCGAAAAGAGCACATCAAAATCTCTAATACTACTCATTTTCAAAACTCCCGGAAAACTTTTCAGGTAACCCCCTTTTTTTTGACCAAATGACTGAATTATAGGTGGGCAGGTGATTTTATGTTTTCGTTCTTTTGATTCTGATAGCGGCTGAATTGTTAACCATTGTGGGCTGCGCACTGTCGCTGACCACTTACCAACAAACACTAACAGTAATAGCACATCAATAGCAGGAAACAGTCTCGTCGCGGTTACGTTGTGTGTGTGACGGGTTTCGAATCACCATCGAATGAAATTGCAGGTAGTCGTGTTTTTGTGAATTTGCCCATCTCTTTATAAGAGTAATCTAGTCAGGAGAGAGGTCGTGCTGGAATCGTAAATGTAGTCGAGTAGGTTTTTATCCCCGTACCATTTCGTAACGGTCTCTTTCGATGCGGCTTTGTCTTGAGTTCAACGAATGACTGTGAATGGCTGCTTTAGTGATACGAATATTTCATAGTATTCGATTTTGATTGAAAAGTATATGTATAAATAAACACTTAGAAACACATACCCATCTACCAATTCCGTGTTAACTCGAAGGAAAAGTGTCGTTCGTCTTTGTTATTTGTAACATTTGGTATACCTATTCTACATAGTCTACTACTAGTGCATTCCCATGTGATCCATGCAGGCACCTATACATTTAGAATGTCAAAAATGTCAGTCAGCGATTGGTTAGGTTGCAGATTTACACCTTGACTTCGAAAGTCAAACTATATAGGTACTATCAGAGGCAGAAAAAATACGTTATTCAGTGGAATAGAAAGGACCCCGCAAAATCCTTATGGAAAATGGCTTGGTATGTTGTAGATTTTGACTTCCTCGGCAAAAGTGTCCCTGGGCACAAAAAATCGGCCCACTAGTTTTCGAGATACAGAGTGTCAAAGATGAAAAGTAAAGCTTTTTGCTAAGAATTTTTAACAATTCCAAGAATTGACAAAACGCCTATTTATTCTGCGAATACCATGCCTCAACCCTAATAGCACCATGAAGTCCTATGGTAATCCATAGGGCATCCTCTCAGGACGTTCGGGACGTCCTTAGGACGTGCAGAATTGGTACCGCGGACGTCCATTGGACATCCGTAGGAGGTACCAATGTCTCGACTTCTCACAAGAATTGGACGTTCTGTAAGGATATTCAGTGGACACCCACCTGGGATGTTCATTGGACGTCCCAGAATTACATCAATTGGAAGTACATCTGCGAACGTCCTTAGAACGTCCGTGGGTAGTACGTCTAGTACGTAGACGCCTATATACAGTGAGTACCAAAAGTCCGTTGCCCATCCCCCCGTAACTCCTTTATTTTACGTATTACAAAAAAATGTTAAATACATAAGTTGTAGGGTTTCATGCGATCTCTTTAATGGTTTGAGTTTCATTTATACAGATTGTCTGAAAAAAGCGCATTGACTTAGAAGTTTATTTTTTTAAATAGAACACCCTGTATATCATTGCATGATCGGTTAGGGATGATCATAAGGAATCCAACAATACCAAGTTTCCAATACCAAAATACAAAATCAGAATGCAAAATCTCATCTAAATACAAAATTTCATTCAAATCGATAGAGCCTTTTACATACATAATACAGGGTGTTCCAGGACGACTAAGATTGGGAACATCTGAACATTCCATTTATATACTCACACACTACAATACGAAAATATCTTTTTATTGATGCTATGTAAATTTTTGTAGTTTTAATCTAATTATATATTTATATAAAATCTATTTAAATTCCCATTATACCCTTCTTTATGTAATTTAAGTTATACTAATTAAAAAGATACTCCCTATGTTTTGTGGATAAACTCGTGTACAATCATATTACTTTCACTACTATAGTACTATATATTGACATATTTTTAGGTAATCTTTTGTTACATATTTCCCAACTCATGTATTAGCTAGGCTCGTTAAGAACATACAATAAAATTCCCACGTACAACCTTGTATTTTGTGGGTAAGCCCTTGTTTATTTTCTGATTGAAACTTGCATTACTTTACATTTATAATTTATAACTAGTTGTCTCTGTTGAAAATAAAGTTATTATTATTATATCTCAAAACTCGAGAGTAGTAGAGAACTATACTTTTGGGGTTGTAAATTAAAGCAATTGGTGCACCTTTTTTTATATTTCATGTTACCCAATGAGCTTTTTGTTTTCGGTCACGTGACATCAGATTCAAAATTATTAATGGAACAGCTTGGATATTTTGGCATTTCTATGACCCTCCCCATAAAATGATTCCAACAAACTATCAAACTTGTGGTCTAAAATGATGAATTTAAGAACACAGGTACTTCCCAGTAAACATGAAACGTCTATGAAACATTTCAAAAGTACTGTAGTTGTGAATAATCGAAACATTTATTAGAAACATTTCTGAAATGTTTCAAAATTATCGAAACATTTTTGAAACATTTCAAGACAGGTTATTCTGATATATTCAGAAACATTTCATATTTACATAAATTTTGGATAATTTAGACATTTCAAAATAACTTCAATTGAGAATGATCGAAACGTTCAGGTAATAAGATTTCTGAAATGTTTCAAAATGATTCATGAGAAGTTCCAAACATATCATCATCCCTTAAAACAATGCAATTTGAAATCTCCTGAATTCTGATTCAATGAAACATCACAAAGAACATCAGTTCGATACACAGAAACATATTTTACTAAGTATTTCATAAATGTTTCAGATGTGTTGAATTAACCTCTTTGGAAACATTTCAAATGTTCAATGACTCTTGGACATTTGAAACATTCCAAATCAATTCTGAGTGTGGATAATCGACTCGTTTCATTTTGTACCGTTTCAGAAATGTTTCAATAGTATTATATAATATTTCTGAAACATTCCAAGATGGTTTATTTTGATATACTCGGCAAAATTTCATATTTCAATCAATTTTTGGTACTTGAAATATTTCAAAATAACTTCAACTGAGAATAATCGAAACGTTCAGAGAGCAAAACTTGAAACTGAAATGTTTCAAATGATTCATAAAAGTTCAAAATATATAAGTATGCTTCAAATCAATGATTTTGAAACATTTCAAAATAAAACGTCAAGAAATAACATCAATCAGTTTGATATACTTAGAAACAATTCATATTTTACCTAAACTGTAACTGATTGAAACCATCTAATATAACAAAATTTTAAATAATTTGATACATTATATTCGCAGTAAGTAACATAGAAACGTTTAAAAAAATTTGAGTTGATCTCTTCGGAATCATTTCAAATGAACATTAAATGGTGTATATTTGAAACATTTCAAAATAACTTTAAGTGTGAATAACTGAAACCTTCAATTTTGCATCAATTCAGAAATGTTACAGAAAAATTAATTAGTACCTGTATCATGTGTATGCCAAAATATCCTCAATTATGAATCATGTGTTTACCAAAATATCCTAAGTTACGAATTAAAGAAATATTTCCAAAGAGCTAAAATTGACTAACTGAAATAATTTAAGTCATTTTGAATATTGATGTAGGTACGTAAAAAATCGAAACTTTCACCTGCTAGGTACCTAATTACCGAAACATTTCATTTGAGCATCTTAACAAAAAACAAAAACAAATTATTAGTATATTGAATATGTGTTTCATTCACAGTAACATTTCGAAATCAGTAAAATTTTGATAGAACCCCCTCCCTCAATAATTGAAATATTTCAAAAGGACTCCAATTGCGAATGATCGTAACATGTTTTACCATCATCGTGAATGATTATATCTACTTATTTCCTTCATCTGTCAAAATGTATTCGCTGAAAAACCGCTCTTTCCTTCGCGTATTGATCTTTTAAAAGTCGTGGGCACAAAGCTCTGAATGTATCTCTAAACCTCGAAAACTTCATCTTCTGGTCACAAGATGGAGCAGCCTAAACTCCGTTATATCGTGTGAAATCAGAGTAAACAAATATAACTGGAGATATGTGATTTGTATTGATTCCGAGTATTCGGACAAGGAACTGATGGCATGAAAGCTATCTAGATTGACCCACCCTCTTTTTGTTCCTGTTAAAAATGAGTGTGTTAACTGTTAGCAGTTTTGTTTGAATCGCAGTTTTTCTTCTGTATTCAACTATTTCTGAAATATTTCCAGAATATTTCTATAATTGCGTTTGAAACATTCCCTGGATGTTTGTTTCTATGTATGTTTTTCAAATATTTAGTAATGTTTCACATACATGCAATGCAGAATTACTTCAGAAATATATCTGAAACATTCAAATGGCTGTTATGTTTTGAAAAATGTATATTATGAAACAAACCTAGAACATGCCAAGAATGTTCCAAAATATGAACTCATGCAAAGTTTTCTTCGGAACCTCTCTGAGGTCAGACATTTTTAGATTTAGAAATGTCTTTGAAACATCAAAGCAATATTCAGTGGAATGGTTCAAATTGTACAGAAGTAAAGTAGGATCCTGACACCTTTCAATAACAATAAAATATTTGAAATATTCATTGTCACATCATCAACTAACTTGAAATGTCTTTCGAATGTTTCTGAAATAGTTACGAAATATTACTAATGAAAGGTTTCCTTGAAATGTCTCTGAGGGCGGACATCTTTATTTTTCAAATATACCTGAAACAATATGGCAACATAAATTGGAATGTTTCAAGCTTACAGATTATGTTTCAGAAATATTTCTGAAATCGAAAAATGTTTACTGGGTTCAATACTATTCCTTGTTACACGATGTTTTTTGCTGAAATATGAACGATTATTATACTTTTACCTTGTTTTAATCATCCCAAAAAATATAGGACTGCCCAAATATACAGGGTAACCCTAAACTATAAATAATTTGGCAATTATGCTCGTTTCAGTCGTTTGTGGGACAAAGGATATTGAAATATCGTGAATTAGTTGGCTAACATAATATCAAAAAAAGCTGCAAAAAATGCTTTAATTCACAAGCCAAAATTACAATTCTCTACTACTTTCTAGTTCTGAGATATTCTCAGTCTTAATCGTCGTGGGACACCCTGTATATATAGATATACAAGAATTACTTGTTTGAAGATGGATTCGTCCCTCAGGACATTGTAAGGATATCCTAAGGAAAGCCTCAATTGAAAATTCATACTCTAGAAGGAGTTTTGTTACTGGCGACGTCCAATGTTGTCGAGAGTTGCCACAAACAAAACATCTCGATGTTTATTCAGTTTCGAGGTGCTGAAAAATATATACTCAATAAAACCTAAATCTCTAACTTATCGAAGTAGGTTTTCAACTATAGTTATAATTTTTTTCAATGAGTTTCAGGAATGACAAAACTCCAAACATTGTTGAAAAATATTTTATGTATTGGGTTAGTCAATAACAAAATTAATAAATATTCTAAACAAAACGTGTAAGCAAAACATGTACATAGTCATCTTAAACTTATTATAAATATGGAACATGACATCAAAAATATCATTCTCTAAAAATGATGGTACAATGTCACCTTGATCTCGTATCCATTATACTTTTTCGTTTTGTGCTCTACAACAGGTTAAAAAAAAATCCAATTCGATTAATTTTATATCAAGCAGTGTGAGTTCCCTAATGAGAAATATAAATATTCAATATAGCCAGGATAAACTCCCTCAATCTCGACCAAAGTTAACTGAGATTATTTTTTTTAACAGGGTGGTTCGAAAATATAGGGGTACGTCAACCCCTAGTTTTTTAGTTCGGATAAGGGAGGGTATATCATATATATATATATATATATCAAGCATTCTTCTCTGTTGATGAGGTCACACAGTAATTTCATGTATACAGAGTGAGAAAAAAATACCCGGTATTTCGAAAAAGAATCGGTTAATTTTCATGAAATTTTGATATAATGTACAATTTGAGGAGTCCAAGATATTTTTATCAATATCAGCATAGGTCTCCGGACTCATTTGTCGACTACATACTTTTGAATGTACGGATTTTATTGATACCCCACATACTCCATCGTAGACCGAAATGGGCTATTTTCGGACAATTCTTGTTGAAAAATATTCGCACTAGCCTAGTGCGGTACTTATGCCAAACATGCAATACCTTGTATACATGGTGAATGAAATCTCTTTCATTATTGAAAGCCCTGTTTCAAAGAAACTGGAAAAAATTCAAATAAAACAGAAGCAATAATCCTCTCAAGATTGCGACTAATTCCATTGTTTAAGAGCTAATTCAATTTAGATGATTTCTGTGAAATGTGGGGTTTCTGCAAAATAGAAAATATTTCCTAATCAAGCCGACGAAAACCTAGAAATGCAATATTTGGCATACAATCAACAAATGAATGGTGAAGGTATTATACTTCCCAAAATTCTACAAGAAGTTCCGCGATAGGTAGTAAATATATCTACGTTTTGTGGACATACATTCAATGAACTAATTCTGAAATGTATTCGAATATATTTCACACAAAAATATAAGTTAATGTTAATAAAACACTTTTGAAGACCAGCTTTTATTGAATTTTTTCCAGTTTCTCTGGAAACAGAGCTTCCAATAAATGAAAGAGTATTGCAATTTTGGAATAAGTACCATACTAACGATCTAGTCCGAATATTTTCAAACAAGAATTGCTCGAAAATAACTCATTTCAGTCTTCGATGGAGTATATGAGGTATCAATAAAATCCGTACATTCAAAAGTATATTGCCGACAAATGAGTCCGGAGACCTATGCTGAAATTGATGACAATATTTCGGACTCCTCAAACCGTGCATTATATGAAAAAGAGTATTTATTGAAAAAACAGCATTTTTATAAGAAAACTGGACTATATATTTTTACTCACCCTGTATACATGAAATGACTGTGTGACGTTATAAACAGTGAAGAATGCTTGATATATTAATGAAATGCTCTCCCTTATCCAAACTAAAAATCTAGGGGTTGACGTACGTATTTTCGAACCACCCTGCTAAAAAAAATGGCAGTTAACTTTGGTCGAAATTCATCGAGTTCATCCTGGCTATATTGAATATTTATTTCTCATTAGAGAACTCACACTGGTTGATGTAAACTTAATCAAATTAGATCTTTCTTTGTTAACCCTGTTGTAGAGCACAAAACGAAAAAGTATAATGGATACGAGATCAAGGTGACATTGTACTATAATTGAGGCATGGTATTCGCAGATTAAATAGGCGTTTTGTTAATTCTTAGAATTGTTAAAAATTCTTAGCAAAAAGCTTCACCTTTCATCTTTAACACCCTGTATCTCGAAAACTAGTGGGCCGATTTTTTTGTGCCCATGGACACTTTTGCCGAGGAAGTCAAAATCTACAACATACCAAAAATTCAGGGAATTTAGCCGAGAGCCATTTTCCATAAGGATTTTGCGGGGTCCTTTAACATAGGTTATAATTATATTTGAATCTGCAATGTGAGGAAAGTTTACAGCTAAGCTTGTGATAATTTCTTTCCTTGTTAACATCAAGCCTGTAATGGACTTTTCTTGATACTGGGACTTGCTCGAATCTTTTTAGATCTTCAGCCAACAATTGAAGCCTACAATAGACGGATTCATATTGAGATGGCAGTATTGCGAGATACGACAATAATTAGTGTTGCCGGACTTTTAACAAATGTATCCTGCAAGTTTTTTTGTTCAACAGTTCAACAAAAAAACAAACAAAAAATATAAGATCTATAAGGATTCGAACACACGATTTTTGGATTACAAGTCAGACACGCAGAGGCCCCAACTGTAATAAACCTCAACGCAATTTATTTATTCATTTAATTTTTCATTTCCATACAGACTCGAAAGTCTTGTTACATGGAAACTATAACTAGATACATTGTAATAATATGTTTACATAATCACACACTGAATATATTAGTTCATTTGTAAATACATTTCGATTCCTATAATTACATTTTATACTGATAGTTCTAATAAATAATTGACAATTGTATCGCCATTCGAAACATGGTTGAGAGACGACTTAAGTAGGTAATTTTTTTACTTATCATAGGTAATCTGAACAGTAGTGGACATCTTGTAGGATATGGAGGAACATTGCAATGCATGCGTCCCAGTGAAGTTTCATCCGCAATGATATTGTTGACAACCTTGTACAAAAACATAATTTGTGTTACATCTCGTCTGGTAGAAAGCGGTAATATTTTGAATTGTTGGCTCAGGTCTACAGATCTGACTACATTGTAGTTCGGCCATCCATGCACGAAAAAAAAAATCCGATACTTAGTATGCGAAATTCATATACTCATTAGCTGAATTTCATATACCCGGAGTGACAGAAGAACGTATACCTAACATTATCCGACGAGAGTCACCTGTTCCAATGAGCTTTGGCGTTTTAAAACTTAACCACTTTCATATATTGCCAAACAGCCAATCCCAGAGGATCAGATGCTCTTGGCACATTGAGCTAGAACCCCCGTGGTACCAATGTAATAACCTGGGCATGTGAAAACAAGAATTTTGTTGAATATAATTAGGTCCCCAAGATTTGATGACTAGTTAGCTCGTCTTTTCAACCCAGTATACCTATCATATGAAGGTGAAGATTTCGTCACATCAAACTGAGTATGTTGTCATATAAAGCTTATAATCTTATCATATGAATCTAGTAGCCTCGTCGTATGAAGCTGGAAGACTGTTCATATAAAACGGCTTATCACCCTCAAAATTCGGATTTAGCGGGTAAAAAAATATAATTACTTGGATGATCCCGTCGCACTTCATCGGCTACGAAAACCCTCCCTGCCACCGGACTAATATTATCGATGTGATGTGGTGATATTATAATGTGGGACCAATCTCTCACAAATAATTATCAATTTTTTTGTAACGTGCATTCGTTTTCTATTCAAAATATGAGATAAAGTCATCGTCCGGAATGATTTCATAATGAAATCTCTTATTGAACATTATTCTCATTTTATTCATATTATTCGCTCAGCGTCCGGTTTTATTGAATGTGAGAGAATTGTGAAAATGGCCTTGGAAATAATAGCTTTACAATAATCAGTTCAATAAGGAATATGTTTTTTCGTAGGCCACATTGTTATTGACTGAATTGGCCGTGAATCGATCTCGTTTATGATTTAAGATGAATAGGCCTTGATAAAATTCAATTTTGTGGAGAAATTGCTTCGCTGCTAACAAAACGATTTAACAATGTGGCAACTGCATTGCAATTTTGACTGTCACATTTTTCATTTTTCAATTTTCATGGAGAATGTTCCCCCTTTTCATCAAAAAATCATATTCTGAAAATAAGTTCACCCATATTATTTTCAAAATTTAGATTCAAAATAATAATTCAAGCATATAGGAGATAGTAGGGCGAAAGGATATAAGTGGAATAGTATATCCTGTAACAAGGTTAGAATGAAAAATTTGATGCGAGTGGGAAGATACTTAGCGCGAGCCGAAAGGCTAGCACGAAGAACCTAGATATTGTGAAAATACTCTAACTGAAAAAATCCACTATCTGAATGAAAATGCGAATTTTCACTTTCAGATTTTTTCTTTTCAGTTAGAGTCTTTTTATAATATCTATTAGATATGGTTCAATGTCCAGCGTGGCTTTAGCCGGGGAAGTAGTTGTTTTCTGTTAGATATTACAAATAAATTACATTTTTCATTTTTCAATTTTCATGGAGAATGTTCCCCTTTTCAACATGAATACCTCCCAAAAGATTAACTTGAACGATGGAAAATAGCGATTAAAGTCTGGCTTTCAGATGATTCCACAACAGATTTTATGAATACCCGCCCATTCATATTTTCGAACAAAAATCGAAATGCAATGCCCATGACAGGTCTATGTCAAAAAATAACTTTCAAAGTGTTACCGCAGAAGAAATATTTCCAACAATTCCATCCTTGATGTGTATAATTGCTTCTGAAGAGCCTGATTTCCAATTTTATCAATCTCCCTGGAAAATGTTCCCCTTTTCAAAATTATTTACGTTCGTACTGTCAAAATTTATCAAATTTACGTGCGTAGGTATGACATCTTGAGTGAATGTTCAGAATCATTTCGATCAAGATTTCAGTTCAACTTGTTTCGTTATAGCTATTTATATAACATTGAATGAAGCAAAATTTGTATTTCGTGCAGAAATATATTTATAGAATCCTAGCAGAGCGCTTTCGACTAAAAAGTCATCATCAGTGCTTACCTGAAAGTTAGTTATGGTTGAAAATAATTTGAATTAAATTTATGACAATTGAAATTTTGAAATAATTAAGTGATCATAAAATTTTGTTTTAGAAAAATGTTAGAAATAATGCAAAAAGAAGGTTACTTACTGAAGTGATTTAAAATTAAGACAAAATAATTCTAATAGAACATGTCCATTTGAATGTCTATTCTGAAATGAGGTGAAAATTGAAATTTGACATTGTATGACAAGGTGAAGTTGACAAATGAATTATGACATGGAGTCGAAAAACATAGAATGAGTGAACTATAAATTAAAGCTAATTATGACAGGAGGCGATCAAGTACAATCTCTGAAATATCAGTCTAATGAGAACTTCAAAATTCAGATATATGCCAAGATGGCCCAAAAGGACTCCAAGAAAATGTGAGTGAATTTGAAATAAAATCGTAAATTAGAATCATTAAACTTGTTTCTAAAGTTAGCAGAACCAGAGATCTGACAATATTTCAGTCTAATGAGAACTTGTAATCATCAGGTGTGATCCAAGTATACCAAAGAAACAATCATGATATATTATTATTCCATTTAGTTTTTATTTTTATTTAGATTTTTAGTTCTACTAATTGGGAAATCCAAAATCAAACTCAAGGTTATAGGATAAGTCTGATGAGAACCTTCCCACTCCCAAGAAAATCAACTGGATGCTCCCAAAAAAAGCCAACATACACAAACTCTATTAAAAAGTCTTCAAATTGTTAAATTCAATTATGTATAAGAAAATAGTTAAAGTGATAATATTAATCAACAGCAAGGGTAAGCAGATAAGCTAGAAAGTCTAATGCCCAAGCTCAGAAAAAACAAAACCAAAAGTTTAGACCGAAAATAAAATGGGAGATACAAAGTCCAACTCAAAGTCATAGGATAAGTCTGATGAGAACCTTCCCAGACCAAGAGAAATAACTAGATACTCCAAAAAAAGAGTGCCAATAATGTTAATAAAACCAAGGAATGCAGATCAACCGATGGAAAGTCTAATGAGAACTTAACTCAGTGAATGTGCAGACCCAAGCTAAAATAAACAAACTCAGAGTTGAAATCAAAATTTAAACATGAAAAACATGAATGCCAATACAACAACAACAACTTTTAGGATGTGATAACTCCGTAGTACTGTTAATCAAAACCAAGGAATGTAGATAAACCTACACAAAGTCTAATGAGAACTAAGTTCAGTGAATGTGCAACCCAAGTTAAGAGAAAGCACAACCCAAAGTTGAAATCAACATCCAAACGTAAAAGAGCTTCGTGTTCTCAGAATTGAAGAGAGGAGCTAAAGGAGTAGAGGGGACAAACAAACTACAAGTAGGGTACAAGTAATGTCATCATAGAGAAGGGGTTATGAAATGGAAAGAGAGTGTAATAAAAGTTAGTTGAATGCAATTGCTCTTAAGTATTGAAAAATTCTATCATTTTAAGCGTCTGTGAAGAGGGATGTAAGATCTGTTTATATTAACTTGAGTGTTAAGACAAAAATCATTGTTCAGTAATTCACTATTTATATGTAAATCTTCAAGAAAATCTGTACTATTGTAATTTTTAGAACTAAGTTCTTGTAAAATTTTAGAATTTCTATTTGGACTGAAGTTATGATTATTAAACCTTAAGTGTTGACCGAAGGCTGAAATTTTTAACGAACTTTTAAAGGTCTACAAGTTCTGCCAATATAAGCGGTATCACAATCCCCACAATTCAACTTGTATATACCACTTTTGAAGAGTTTAGCAATTTTATCTTTTGTATCAACCAGATATCTATTACGACTAAAGTTAGTTTTGAAAGATATTTTGATATTGTCTATGTTGCTTTTGATACAACCATCTATTTTCTTTGAAATATTATCATTTAAGAAGGGGAGTGAAACAAAACGATCAATGGTATTTACTTTAGGATAAGCCAGGTTGTATTCTTTTCTATTTTCAATTTTTTGATCAAAGTATTGATAATGTTAGGATTATAATCATTATTACAAGCTATTTGTTTAATAATATTGAGTTCATTTTGATATGCAATTGTAGAAAGAGGTAATTAGCATCAACTTGTGCAAGACTTAAGGCCTCATTAACAAGTGGTAAGGTTTCCATTTTTGGAACTGAAGTGAAAAGATTGCTTACATCAAAAGATATAGTCCGGGAGGTACTGTCACTTTGGAATACGTCATAGTATGCACGATGAAATTTAGTTGTTATTAGAATGCACATACCACTTATTACTAAAACAAGATTCGGACCGCGCGAGCGCGGTGGGTGGAGTGGTGGGAGGCTGTGCAACTTGTCAAAAAAAATTGAAAAAAAAAGTAATAATATGCACGCTGAATTTTTTACCGTTGGTAGATCATGTGATACTCATCTCGAAATCAATTGTCAGACCCTTGAGTAGCGGTGGGTTGCACAGATACAGGGTGTTGAATATGAAAAATTAAATCTTTTTTTTATTCATAACTTCCACAGTTTTGGAAATTTTACAGTTTAATTCAAAGAAATATTTTTGTTCAATAAGAGCTTAATTTTAAAAGAAAAATTACATTTTTAGTACAAAATGTCCCTTAATATAATTTTTCGCAAAGATAGGTAAGTCCATTGCTCCTGACGAGCAGTGTATTTCACTCAGATCAACTTCAGGCAAGATTCAGACTCATCGCTTGTACATCTACCAATCCGGAAATTAACAGAGTTTCACTCCAATAGTTACGGAAGATACGGGGGTGTTTCCATGAGAAGTGAGACAAACTGGGTTTTTCAGAATTGAAAATTTTCCATCGAAAATCTGTACTGGTAGTAATATTTTTGTCCTGATTCCAAATCCGTTGGAATTTTGAACCTAAGTATATTGTTCCCCAATATAATTTTTCGCAAAACTGGGTGAGTTCATCGCCCCTGGTGAGCATTGCTATTTACTCAAATCAACCACAGGCAAGATTTAGACTCACCCTGAGATTTGCACTGATCTCGAATAATTACGGAAGATACGGGGGTGTTTCCATGAGAAGTGAGATACACTGTATGTTAGTTACGAGAAAAATGCTTTATAATTTTCCAGTTTCAACACCCTGTATTTCTGGAAGAAACCAACTTTGTGAAAAAATGCATGTGAAAGTAGCATTGATATTTTTGACAGAATATCCAGTATAAATCTGAAGCAGTGATTTGGATTGTCCAATTCACTTCAGCAAAACAATTTTTTCACTATTAGTATGTATTCATAAAAGCGCAATTATCTTGAAAACGATTGATTCTTTCGGATTCAAATAATCTATATATGTTTCACTTAAAATTGAATGAAGAAATAAAAAATAATAATTTTCCTGATTTTACCAGTGGCGTAAAAAATAGGAGAGGAAAGGGACCAATACACCCTCTTTGTAAGCCACTGGTGGCAACTAAAAATGTGATTTTTCTTTTAAAATTAAGCTCTTATTGAACAGAAATATTTCTTCGAATTAATCTGTAAAATTTTCAAAACTGTGGAAGTTATGAATAAAAACTGATTTCATTTTTCATATTCAACATCCTGTATCTGTATCTGTATCTGTATCCTGTATCTGTGCAACCCACCGCTACTCAAGGGTCTGACGATTGATTTCGTGATGAGTTTCACATGATCTATCAACGATAAAAAATTCAGCGTGCATACTTTGACGTATTCCAAAGTGACAGTACCTCCTGGGCTAATAGCATCAAGCTCTCTTGAGGTAAATTTAAATTATTTAATTTGTTGATCAAATCTATTGAATTACTTACTGAATATTTAGGAATGAAATGAGTCAAGTTTTTTATAAGTCTGTATATAAATGAAGCTAAAATGGAGACAGGAGTGTTAGTGAAACTAACTACTGGCCTTATTGGTAAATCAATCTTGTGGATCTTTGGGAGTCCATACAAGCGAGGAATGACTGGATTGCTACTAATAAGAGGACAGGGAGCTGAATTTCAGTAAAAAAACCTTCGTGAATATTTAACCAAGTTTTCAAGTTTCTAATGAAATTGTTAAGAGGATTTGAAGATAAGAGTTTGAATATGTGTTCAGAAAGGAAATTTTCTACTTTGTAAATATAATCTAATAACTAGAGTCTGTCATAAGTAGCTTTTATTTATAGTTCATTCATTCTATGTTTTTCGACTCCATGTCATCATTCATTTGTCAACTTCACCTTGTCATACAATGTCAAATTTCAATTTTCACTGCATTTCATAATAGAGATTTAAATGGTTATGTTCTATTAGAATTATTATATATACAGGTTAATCCTGGCTCAGACTTTTTTATCTGTTAATGTTATAAAATCTCTTAATTTTAAATCACTTCCATCGTCCTCTGGACGTATAATGTTTTCATGGTTTTGGCTCTTGTATACCTGACGAGTAAGTAACCTTCTTTTTGCATTATTTCAAATCACATTTTTCTGATTGTTGAAAATTTTTATGATCACCTAATTATTTCAAAATTTCAATTGTCATAAATCTAATTCAAACTATTTTGAACTATAACTTACTTTCAGGTAAGCACTGATGATGACTTTTAAGTCGAAGGCGCTCTGCTATGATTTTATAAATATATTTCTGCAAAAATTTTGCAGAAATATATAATTTTCATTCAATTATGATACGTGCACACAGCTTGACAATCTAATTTATATAACAAGTCGCAAAATCACTGTGTTTTTTGCACCAGACGTAGTATTGGAACACGAGCGTAGCGGGAAGTCCAACACGTCGTGTGTAAAAAACTAGCCATTTTGTAATGTGTTATATATAAATCTTTTTGTAGTTTCGAAGGAATCTTCATTCATATAATATAACAAATTACAATGAGTACGAGCATGGGGCAAAACCTACATTTATTTCTAATTGCATAACACGATTATCGAATGATGGTTTTGAATATGTTGCCGTGTAGGCGGTGGCGTAGACACTCGCAGGATCTTACCTGCCTCTTATCTGTCAGAATGCTACGAACGCGTCTAAGGGCCACATAGTTTATTTTTAATTTTTCCGACTTCAAACACGGAATTTCCGACTTCGAAGTCGGAAATTTCGACTTCGAAGTCGGAAATTTCGACTTTGAACTCGGAAATTTCGACTTTAAACTCGGAAATTCCGACTTAAAAGTCGGAATTTTGGAGTTTTAACTCGATATTTCAGTTCTCTTGCTTCATACAAGTCACACATTGTTAATATTCTTAATGTCGTTTCCGACCGATGGTTCCCCGTTTTCACTCCCATATACACATACGACCGACGTAGGCCTTTTATGGCAAATTCCTGTCAGAAAACAACTACTCCCCTGGCTAATACCCTGGCTAACAGATATAATGCACAATTACAATATTTCCACAATTACAATATATACAGAATTAAAATTGCTCCATGTAACCAACATGTAACCAAGTTCAATAATTTTTGCCTGAGAGTATCAAACGAATGAAATAGAATCAACAATGTCGAAGTAGCCTTCTCTCCAAATATATCCATCATGTGGAAAATATGAGGCAAACATCCGACAGAAAACAACTTCTTCCCTGGCTAATACCACAACTGATACTGATACGAGAGTGTACTGCAATTGTGATCTCTTCGAACGAGACGGTTCATATAATCAAGATAAAATCTTCACTCTAGGTAGGTTCGTTTGATCTCGTTATATTCGGGTGATATACTTTGAATTGATTGTGTGGAATGACAGAATGAATGAGAAATTACACCAAAAATTTCAGGATGTTACCAAAATGAAATACCGATGTGAGATATGTTACAATCGAGAGACAATGAAAAGTGTGTCCATATTAAAACCAATGTGTTACGTGCGTGTATAAAATGTCTTTGACGTGCCGGGTACAATATCTGAATGACATCGATCCATTTAATTACATCAGTACATTTCCGGATCCAGCCAGACCTCCAGTTCACACCTTCAGCACCACGTTGCCTCTTATCGACCAATTAGCAGCCATTCACCGACTGCTCAAGTCTCCTCACAGGGTGAGTTATGTTGCTTATCAACTGATTTTATCCATATATTATGAGAAGTTTTTTTGGAAAAAGAACACAAACAAAGTCGTCTCCACAAAGTTCAATAAAATATCAGGATATAAATTCTACCTCAAGACATTTTTCGAGCATATATATGTTCATCTTCAGTTCAAAGTACAAAAGAAGAGGGAAGCTGAAATTAATTAATAATGGTTAATAACGTGTTGTAAAATAGTTATTTATGCAACAAGTGCAAAAAGTAAGTTGTCGTGTTGTCCAACTCGGCCTAACGACCTCGTCGGACAATTTCACGTCGAGTGCAATAAACAATTTTTGCACGAGTTGCATACAACATTTTTTCTACGTTCATGCAAACAGCAAAGAATGATTTATTAAGGTACGGCACTAGGTGTTGGAAAATGAAAAGCGCAACTTGAATAATTGATTATTACTATCGATTCGTTTCGAAACAGATCACTATCATCTATTTTCCAATAATAATACTCATTTTAAAACTTCAATTCTGTAATTGTCAGAAATAATTTTTGACTGGCGTTTCTATAATCACAGTTACATTATAAAAATCAAAATCATAGTAGCCGTGAGCGCATATGTTTTCACGAGATGTGGTCATAGTACAGACAGTTATTTGCTCTATGCATCTTGGTTTGCTCTATGCAGGTAGACGGTTTAGAACAAAGCGGATCAGTTTTGATTGTGAAGATTTTCTGTTTGTTTAGCTCTGGCTTCTAAAATTAATACAAAATAATATAAAATACGTAACTGTTTAAAACGTATTGCCAATCTCACAGAATATCTTGTAATTATGTAGTGGGTTTGAACATTTATGTCATGATGACAGCACGTTGAAGTTGAATGACAGATGAGTGCAATAAAAACTTTATTGCACTAGTGCAATGAAGAATTTCTTTTTCCACTAAATATAATTCAATAAAGTTTTGCTTTTTGCATGAATGTAGAAAAATAAATTCAAAGTATTACCTACAATGTGTGGGGACAAACATAGAAAAAAAACCTAACTAAGTACAATCAACAACACTGTGTTATTATCATTTATATGAAAACAGGGGTAGAAACTCAATAAATTAAATAATTCGACATTACTTCGTGCAAATTTACGATTATTCACTTGGCTCGGCCTTCTACAAAATGGTAGAGAGTGTGAAGAGACCAAGTTTCGCAAAGAACAAATGACATTCTTTAGAGACAGTGGAGTCACCTAGGGGGATTATCACAAAACAAATAAACTAGTAGTTGAAGAAAACTGTATTAAGATAAAGTTAACAGGGGTAAATAAGATTTAACATTTGGAAGACATATGGCCTATATTTGCAAAAATTATTTTATTGAAATAATAATTATAAAGATTAGTGGTTAACTGAAATTGAGAGAATTAAAAAACGGTATGCAATCAAAATGGATCTGATCATTGAGAGAATGAACAGCAGGCTGTTTCAAAGTTAGATTTATATGGAAGATTTCACTAGTATTAAGAAAACCCCTTTATTACAAATCTGTAGTATATCAAAATTAGTTTCTCGATTGAAAAAGTGATTAGGGTTAATAATATGTTTTGAAAAAGAGTTGTTAGTTATAATTTCCGCAGTGTTATTATGATTTATATGTTTTTCCATAGTTCTGATATAGCCGTATTTCAAATGATCGTTCATTAAACTTTGTGGAGACGACTTTGTGTTCTTTTTCCAAATAAAAGTACTCATACTTTAAATTATATATTAATTATTCAACTGCTTTTGAGCAATTAATAGTATTTGTAAACGTGAGCTATAATGAGTTGTAACTAACTAGGTTTAATAAATCGGAAAACATTTTTGGAATAATAATTTACGAACCGAATATCAAGGTGGCTCTGTACTTCTTACAAATCGGTTGGCCGAAAGGGAACAGTCCATTATTTTTATTGAGGGGAGTAACAAGTAACGTCACGTCACGTCAAATATTGTGAATTTTGTACTGAAAAGATGAATTCAGATAGTGAATAGTATATTCTGTGTAACAAGGTTAGAATGAAAAATTCGATGCGAGTGGGAAGTTCCGAACGCGAGCTGAAAGCGAGCGCGAGGAACCACAAGCATAACGAATTTTCATTCTAAGCCAGTAACACACTGTGCTGTCTCCACAACCACAAATTTCACATATAATCAAATGGAAAGGAAACGAAAAATCATTTTGACATTTCATTTCACATCTTGTCACTATGATGCCAGTCAAGGCTAACGTAAATTATTGCTACAACAATCAAACAGTGTCAGAATATTCATTCTTATACAAAGGATTGAATGAAACACACGCAAAATGCATAAGACAGCAAGTGTTTTAGAATATTTAGTCGATATCAAGAGCGTGAATGTTACCATTCTGTTATCAAATATGATTTCAGTATTGGCAAATTCTGTGAAGGTTGTGGAGAAAATTAATTATTATATATACTCCTCCAGACATAAAGGTGCGTCTAAACGGGTAATATTTTCACTGCAATATGTAGCAACAACATATGGGGCCATCACAAAAACATTTTAATGCAGATAATGTTTCCGGCCATCTTAAAAAACATGTCAATGCAATATATCTCTGCAATATGCCTGACCCAGTACGGCTCATATATTATGTTTGTCGTGTACACGGGCTACATTTCTGACGAAATTATGCTTAGGTATATTGTTTTCATAAATGCTAACCCAAAAAAAAACAGGCATGATCCGTTAGATACACTTAGTAAAGAAATGCCTTGGTAACCAATTATTCAAAAAATTTACAAGAATGTCCAAGAGTGACTTTGAATTCCTTTTAAACAAAATTGGTTCAAAAATACAAAGAAACAAACAATGCTCAGACTATAGTACAACCAAATTGCAGCGGCTCAACTCACGGCAACCCCATGTCAAGAGAAAGAGATTTACCTAAGCCACAGGCAAAAAAGGCTCAAAATCTTTTCAGATTCGTGATCAGGACCACCAACTTACCTACTACAGATGCACTTTTTTTCTGAAAAATCCGAATTTGTCTCACTTCTCATGGAAACACCCCCGTATCTTCCGTAATAATTGAGGTAGAATGATGAAACTCTCACGACAAATGGAAATAGTCAAAATGCACCTTCTGCCTTAATTGGGTTGGCCTAAGTGATATACACTGCCCACCACTCGCGATGGAACAACTCATTTTTACGGAATCAGGACACCAATTTTACCAACAATACATATTTTCGAGGGTAATACCACAAGAGGTTTTTATTTTATCGGACAAACTTTCATTTTGCACCAAAATTTGTTTGCTTTGGTGATTGACGAGAACAAACAACAAGATAAAATCACGATACCGAAGGTGGAGTGAAATTTCGAGCTTATTTTGCCCCCTAGTATGTTTTACCGTAAAAATGGGTTGTTCCATCGCGAGTGGCGGGCAGTGTAAATCACTTAGACGAACCCCATTAAGGTGGTATGTGCATTTTGACCATTTTCATCTGTCCTGAGAGTTTCATCATTCTACCTCAATTATTATTCCATGAGAAGTGAGACAAATTCGGATTTTTCAGGACTGGAATTTTTTCAGCTGTTTAATCTTTTCCATGTTAACAATCCAATCAAAACACTAGTGAATGCTCTATTCCTGCTAAGAACAGCTATTTTTAGCCTGCGCTCTACTGACTTCGTGGCTCGATCTACTTTATGTGTTCAACATTGCCCATTTCTGTAAAACACTTTTAGTTCCGAGAAAATCATAAATCACATTTACTCTAGCGTCCGTTGCTCTGAAGTCAAGTTACTTCTATGTACTGTTGTAGCTAAAGTCAATTTACTTCTGTGTCGGTACCTCCACAATCGGTTACGCTTAACCCCGATTACTCCGGAGTCAAATGAAGCTACTGTCGGTTGCATCCCGAGTCTGTTACGTCGAAGTCGTTACTCTGGAGTCGGTTACTCCGCCGTCGTTACTCTCCAGTCACCAACTCTCACGCAATACCTTCACCACATCGAGCCTACTATTTGCCACTGTCACCACGTGTTGTGTAAACAATTTTAACAACAAAAACAATATTAACATGCGAACACTATAGTTAAGATATGTATGACTTGCTTCACTCACTCCTAAATAGTTAAATTCGAGACAAACGAACTTAATAAATGCGTCATTCCACCCCAAACGAATACGTATCAAAGTTGAACAAATTTTATCAAGTCGGCAATAAAGATTGACATAAAAAAATTATAGTTGGATAGAGTTTGTGAATATCGAATCGCCTCCTGTTAACAAATTTCATAAAGAAGAAATATATCCTATCCATCCAAATGGTAGGAAACTCAATTTCATTGCGGACAGAACATTTTTGAATTATCAGTATCGTGTGCTTTGGGGGTAAAAATTTGTCAGACTTAAAAGAAAAATATCTTACATGTATAAACGACCATTTCTAGTAGGAAATTTTGGAAAAAACTATCTCTTTATGGATAAAAAGACGTTTAAAGGTTCAGGGGGTAGTTTCACCTCAATTCCGACATTTCTCAGGAAAGATTCTTAGATTTTTCGATCCTTCGCCTCAAAATCTACTAGTAGGCCAACTTTTGCCCCGGTTCGAGGAAAAAACCTCTAACGATTGGACTATTTTTTATTTACGCACAGTTGATTTTTTCAGGCACTGTCGCAGAAATATGTTAATGAATTCATTCAGGTGACTGATATTTCTAACATTTCCCATAATTTCATATTCTATTTCAGTTGGATGATGCTGCACTCCAGTTATACAGGGATGGAGATTATGGGTCTTACCTTGACCTTGAAGCATCTATAAGCGAACAACAAGAGGAGTTTGATGGTTTTCAATCAAAGTGAGTAGATTTGCAATTGCTTATTTCATTATGAACATTACTTGGGCTTTTTGGGTGTTTGATTTTATCTTATTCGATGATTAGCTGAACGTTTATGTTGAGTGTCTTATCACTAAATATATTACGGACTTTAGTCAATCATACGACTGAAGCGCATCATGGGCGTGCATATTTTCACGGTTTCATGTGTGCTGAAGTGTAATAACGATACACTTCATCGAACACACTCAATCGAAGTGAGGAATTCATATTTCTAACTAGTTAGTTGAATCAGTTCATGCATCAGTGGAAAAATAAAGCGCACTCTGAATTTACACGCATGATTCAGGTTCCTGCTGTAAACCGATTTTTTTATACAATTCCTTTATTTCATTTGCCAATGCTGCATGATGCCTCTGTTCTATAAAAAACACGTGTTTAGTACAGTAACGACAGACAAATGTAATCCACAAGTGAAGAATGAATCGTAGCACTTTGAAACTCGGCACATGACTTCTTGACATCATGTATTGTTAGAAAAAAAATTATGTACCAAAAAATAAGGGGTGGAACGCAAAAAAAATGTATTTAAAAAAATTATATTTTTTTCTGCTGTTGTTTCCGAAAATATAAGATTTATCAAGAAACAATTTCAACAAGGTGAAAGATAATTCAATTCTCCACAACAAATATACTTGGTAATTTCTTACAAAATGAGTTCGATTTCTCATCAAATTTATATATAACGATAACCGCCGCTGAAGACTTCTACTTCCTCATGCAAAATAATATTATGTGAGTATCTGAGTACCCAAAATGTATTTTATCCCACTTCACATAACCCTTCCACGATATTTACGGAGGATCCGAAAGTCATGGATATTTTAGTTGATATGAAATAATTATACTGAAGCAGGAGTCAGTACCCTCTTTGGACCATATGCAACGATTTTAGACCAGTGAGACAAGTTTCACTTGAAAATAATCGCTCAAACACATCCTACATAAAAAAATGAAGTATGTGATTTCAAGCTTGAAGTTTGCGCTTCACAATAGTGTTATTAAACATTTATGCAGGATATGAATAAGCATGCAAATATAACATGTGAGTATCTGAGTACCTGAAATGTGTTTTGTCCCACTTCACTTAACCCTTCTATACGATATTTACGGAGGATCCGAAAGTCATGCATATTTTAGTTGATATGAAATAATTATACTGAAGCAGGAATCAGTACCCTCTTCAGAATTCAGACAATATGCAACGATTTTAGACTACTGAGACAAGTCTCACTTATACATGTCAAAGAAAAAAAAATCAGTAAATGTTGAAAATATTCGCTTATACACATCCTACGTAAAAAATAAAGTATGTAATTTCAAGCTTGAGATTTGCACTTCACAATATTATTATTAAACAAATATTCAGGATATGAATGAGCGAATATTTTCAACATTGACTGAAGAGAATGCCGGTTTTATGGGTAAGTTGAATATGAGGCAGGAGTTCAACAACGTTTTTTTTGGCATTGTTGCATATAGTCCAAAGAGGGTTGCTGCTTTAGTATAATAATTCCATATTTACTAAATTATTCATGATTTTGGTATCATCCGCAAACATCTCCGTGAGGTGCGACAAAACACATTTTAGGTACTCAAATACTCGCATATTGTATTTGCATGATAAGGTAGGAGTCTTCAAAAACGATATAAAATTTTTCATTTCCTTCTCCGATCATTTCCAGCAGAGTTATGATCAATCAAATATCCGGCTCCGCCAGAACTTCCAGTGGCGGGTAAGCGTGAACCTGAAATTTGATGTCGGTTCAATCATGTTTTCTGAAAAAACGAGCGCATTTCATAAAAGAATACTAGGAGTCATTTTTGTGGAGAATTAATTGTCTTTCACTTTGTTGAGATGTTTTTCCGATAAATCATATACTTTCCAAGATTACAGCAAAAATCTTTTTATTTATGTTCCACTTCTGGAATTTCAGTAAACAATTTTTTTTGTGTTTATCATGTTTCCAACAACTAGTATACCAAGTTTGCTTGTGGTACAATCGATCCTCGTCGCAAAACCCAATCGTACTGGATCAGTTATGTTTTTTGAAAATCTTACTAATTTAGTTTATGCTTGTTCCCTATGGTGTTATATCAAGAGAATATAGCAATTGATGTTGAAAAGGGGAACATTCTCCATGGAAATTGAAAAATGAAAAATGTGATTTATTTGTAATAGCTAACAGAAAACAACTACTTCCCCGGCACAAGCCACGGGACATTGAACTACATCTGATAGATATTGTGAAAAGACTCTGAATGTGAAAATTCGCATTTTCATTCAGATGGCTGATAAGGAGAATGTTATTGAAAGATATCACTCACAGGAATCGTTCATTTCATTGAAGCAAGGTTCGCTTCTCTCGCATTTAATACCCAATACACTAATCCTGATCCATACAGAATAAAAGTTTTTGATTCACTTGACAACCCCGATCATACTCTTATCTTCAATACTTCTTTTTCAACATCATCAAGCCACATGTTTATGTCAGCTATTTCCTATGGAAGATTAAGTATTTCATTGGGAAATCTTACAATTAGAGGCAATTCTGAGATTATCATTGTGGGAAGGCAGACATGTTTACAAAACTCGATACGAAGAACATCAAGTTATAGAGTCTGAATCAGCAGGAACCTGTTTAGAGCTGTCGCCTTCAAGCAGGCAGTACACCAACGATGGTGCAAAGTGTAGGACCTGATATCAAATCGGAATATGTTAAGTCTATAAACATATGCAAAACGTCAATCGAATCTATAGGTTTGGTGTTCCTCCCAGATTTGGATAAAAATTCCATTTCCAGTTCATACTAAGTATTTCATATATGCAGTGGAGCTGCCACGTATACAGAAAAGCTTTGTGACTCCAAAAAAGAGAAATTCGTCTTGAGGATGATGCGTTGCTCACAAACTCGCGTATTCTCTGGAATATCACACGAAACTTATTAATCTTCGGTAAATATTTTCAATCGTAAACAGTGTGATAAAAATAACAACAAAGGGTAAAATAATTAGTTCTGCCGACGATATGTCATCTGTTTAAGAATCGATATCTTGATTGAAGAACTGCAAGAGATTTCAGGAACATTAGTAAGTAAATGGTTCCAGTTCAACAAATGAACACTCAGCAGCCGGAAAACCAGTTATTTGCCTTTCACGTCATCTTATTATGAACGAAGTATCACCTGCCGTGTTTCCGTTTGTCCAATTATAGTTTGGCGTTATACAATCCATTACCTTAATTGCCGTTGCTTATGGAGACTATTGAAAATCGTTTAGCTAAATTCAACTTGACAACCTACTTCATAATTAACGGTATATTTATTCAATAGATCGTTTAACATCAAACCTTTTAATTGTACCAAATGAAAGAAATCAGAAATATATATGCTAGAATGCCGTGGATGTCCAGCCATATATAGAGGTCAATCAGGTAGTCGTTTTGACATAATGTACAAAGAACATCTGAGTTTAATAGACAAAAATCAGTAATGTATGAACACCTCCAAAATTCCCCCAAAATGATTTGAAAATCCTCCATACCGGTAGCAAAAGGAAGATGATGAACCTGTTGGAATCTTTGAATTAACTAAATCAAAGAAAATACCTTATTCTAATGTCCTCAACTTTAATAAAATCTTGGGAGATGCCACTGATCTCGTGAAAGAATTCATTTCACTTCATAAGCGACCAGACATTTGGCACAAAGATGTTCGAACATCGGGGATAAAGGGTCTAAGTTCTAAAGAAATTATTAACTCCAGTTACAAGAATCGAACTCCAAATTTATTAGGGAAGTGCCACCAATAATGTAGATTTCAGAATCATAAAAAATATGGACAGTTTTAAGTAGTTGTATCGTTTGGAATTGCAGTTTGAATAGAAAAGGTCAAATGCTGACACTTGTATACCGCCCGGTTGCAGGCCAGGGTGATTCCTAGAAATCAACCCAATTCGATCTTTTAAATAATAGCTAATTTCGTCAAAAATAATACTTATATGGAAATAGGTCGTTCGTTGTAAGGTGTATGAAAATTTTGTCATTTTGAAAGTGAATAGGCAACTAAAGGACATCGGACTAGCATAATAATGTTTTGGCAGTTTTTGTGATCGTTTCTGCCAATAAAGATTAATTCACATTCAGTGCGAGTCCTATTTGTACGGGGCGATCACCCAAATGATGTCACTTAATAGGACAAGTTATAGGTAGTTAATTAGGTATGTAGAACACCAAAATAGGGTTTAGAATACCAAGATCGGTCAAATAACTATTTTACAAGTTAAAATCCTGAAGGATGAGACTATCCCCTCTCCTGGAGGGGGAAGGCCATGCCTGGCTTGCCTCGAACTCTGAGAACAAGAAATCTGTTGAAATGTTACTTTTGAATCAGTAAGACGAGTGAAAATTTTAAGGCAAGGCGTCCGCCTTGACCTGGGGCATACCGGTAAATTTTGCCAGAGTTGAAGGGTTTCTTGATTATTTTATCAGTCATCAGAATTTCTTATCAGTTTCAAGTATTTAAATATGGTCTTGGTAAGCTAACACGTTAGGCATTTTATTGTCAATTATATAGTTTTTGTTGTTGAGTTTACTAAATATTGTTTGCAGTCTGTTTCACTATAATCATTGTAATTTTCACTATTTCAACGTAAATGATGAAAGTAAATTTTGCCCTTTCCTTCTTCTTCTCGTAAATATTAACATTCTAGTCGCATATTCATACAAATTCATATTTATTTTCTCTCCTTTGCCTTAATAAATTGAAACCAGAGTATATCTTGAGTTTCCTTTGTAAGTTAAGTAAACCAAAGATTACTGAATTAGTAGAACCAATCAGCTCTGAACCAACAAATAAATTGTGCGTGTTCTGCTCACCACCCCAGAGAAATGAACCAACCGAAACGTGAAGACGGGCGAATGAGTATAGACTAGGTAAAAAAAAATGAATAAATTTATTATTACGAATCTCCCAGGTTTTCGTAGAAAACCCCTCAAAAGCAGAGCTTGTCCGAGCAAGGGAGAACCGGGACCTACAGCTTAAAGTGGATTCCGAACCACTTTAGCTCCGTGATGGCGGTGGGGATCGAACTCGGGTGGGAGCAAGCGCTCTAACACCTCGACCACTTCGCCGCATGAGTAAGTAAGTTTTGTTTAACCTGAGGTCCATACATGATATCACCTATGACAGGACCTCCTGAGTCGGCAATGTTGTGTTTGAACCCTTTTTATCTGTTCCACGAATTGATTTATTTACTCAAGAATAAGATCCATCCTATTATTTTTTCAAACAAGAATCCATGTATATTATCGCCAAGCTGACATACAAGATTTACACTAGTTGAAGTAGAGGGGTGTTTAAGCGTTGAAAATGAAGCTCGTATTAAATATACGCCAGGCATAAGCCAAAGTATTAGTTCATTCAAGTTCGTCACACATATGTTCTTTATTCACCCCGTAAGGAACACTGTTATACAACGAATAACTCGTTTTGTATAATTGCCCGGTTCTGAATATACAGTGACCGCTAAAAATGGGAGAAAAGTTTATTATTAGAGTATTAGAAAAAAGATTCTTGGGAAAATAGCAATTTCATTTAAATATTTTCCTAGCTGTATAAAAACATCAAATTATTATCCTATGAATAGTTTGACCATACTGAAACATTTGTATTTCAATGATAATGACAAATATAATATTTTTGGATTTCCCTATCATCGCAATAATAGTGGAATTGTGATATAACTGTTAGATACGAACCAATGTAACAGCAGACAAAATTCAATTTTTTTAATTTAGTGCTCTCTGGTGTGGAGAAAATGGGAAAGTTTTGTTATAATCATCGGAATATAAATATTTTAGTATGGTCAAGCTATTCTTAAGAAAATAATTTGATATTTTTCTACAGCTAGAAAAATATTGCTATTTTCAATATTCTCACATTATTTTCTCAAACTTTGTATATGTGTATCAAATTTGATTCTAAGCAACTTTTTCAAATAACTTTTTTCGATATCTTGCCATTTTACCCGACTTTTTGCCTATTTATAGTAATTTTTTGAAATTTGCCGCCATGCCAGCAATCACGTGACATGTGTCAAAATCGATTTTTAGGTTATCGGACATGCACAAACTTTTCCCAAGAATCTTTTTTCAATACTCTAATAATAAACTTTTTTTTTCCATATGGTACATACTTTTTGGCGGTCACTGTATAATTTCACAGAGAATCCACCCCCTCTCTCACTTTTAGATCACCCTTTTAATTCACGAGTTTGTTAATAGAACTTTTTCGTCAACCGTACTTTTCAAAAATTAAGATATATCACTTTCAATTCTTATTTATTTGACGATAAACAACAATCACTATTTCCTATTTATATCAACTCTATTCAAAGTTAGTTTAATTTTCCTTAGGGGTAGTTTTATTATTGAAAATATTAATATTCAAAAATGTACAGTCACCGAAACAAAAGAAAGGAATTGATAAATTAATTAATAGGAAATCATTCATTAACAGGGGTCATTAATCAACTATTTGGACGGTTGACAAAAAAATGAATTAATAATTAGGTAATTACCGTATAGCAGTATAAGCTGCTCCGTTATAATAATAATAATAATAATACTCCCTCATAAACACTCATAGAGTGTACCCAAAGGCATAGCCTGTGCGGGTAGAGGACGGCTATTATTATTTGCCGTGGCGCTCCGGGGCGACTTACTGATTTTTGGTGGCGTAATCACTTTTTCAGCTGCAGGAAAACCTACAGCACCACCTCGGGTGATTAAGAAGATTATCTTTAAATATCTGTCAAAAATGTAGGTGACATAATTAAAAATATTGCTGTAATTATTCCTTGAATAACCGAGGTAAGTACAAACAATTCGAAATAATGCAGATTCGATTCGTCTACGAAGTATAAGTAGATATTTGTATAGTTTGGACACAAACCAACTTGCGTGGCTGCTGATGATTCATTATCATTGATTATGAGGTATTTGCCAAAAATTTTCGTCGCTTACCTACTGAGAATGCATTTTGTTTTTCATATTCAGTCTGATCGAAACCTCCACTCCGACCTAGTTTATTTAGTGTGTGTGTGTGTGTGCTTTTTTTGTTTTCGTGAATATGGGCTATCTCGTAGGAGATATTTTTACGTACGGCTGGTGAGTTATTAAGAAATGTGTGCAACTGTTCAATTCAACTTGTTATGAAAAAAAAACTAATTCGGATGCTGTTATCGGATGTTGTTGGAAGACACAAAATTGCTAGGGAATGTATCGTCAAATTGTATGTAGGTATGTTGCATTACTGAAGTTATGTAGGTTGGCTGTTAGGTAATATTAGTCCATATACATATATTATTCGTGGAGCATTTACTATAAAGACGTCAAGTTTGTAATAGAAATGTGCATTTGGAGATGAAATATATACGGAATGAAATGAACATATGAATACAAACAACATGTGTAGGTATGTGTTGTTGAACGGATTCAAATATTCGTCATAAAATCTCGCATAAAATCAGTGTACATGTACTCACTGGAAAATGCTTTGGGAGGAACATATCGATAACTCTGTCTGGGCAATATATTTGCGTGTAACGGATAAAATTGTCTGAATCCTTTTGGATGAATATACAGTATCGGAAACTTTTTATCTGGGGTATAGACAGAAATATACGCGAGCAACAAGGATTCCTCAACTCATTTCGAGGTGAAAAGTTCCTATCAACGTATGCCCTAAAATGTCCCCCTCTGTCATACAGGGTGTGGAAAATACGAAAAGAAAAAGAATTTAATTTTTTTCAACTAAAACTCTTGGTACACTATCAAGGTTTATCAACGTGATAATTTGAGGTTATAATTTTCAATTTTCATAAACCAGTGTCGTAGTTACGTTGGTATGTGGTCACATTTTCATTTGGACGAGTGAATAGACAAGTGAGCGTTTGACATCAGTTAGGCTCATCGATACTCAACCTGAAAGTCATATTATTACATGTACCTAAAAGTGGAGGTTTCTGAGATAATTGAGAAAAACTGAAGATATGTCCTGAGTAGCAAAATAATTTCCTCTGTATAATAATCTCATAAAATTAATTTCTTGGATATTGGAATAATTGTCAACCTCCTGGACATTTTTTAATGTTGGGGGAATTGAAAATATATTGCGGATGAGTCAGATTGAGACCTAACTTAGTGATTACAAGACATCGACTTCAAATAATATCATGAATGAAAAAATAAAGTTGTAGATGTGATTCTGACTCACTCGTATTAAGTTTTCGATTCTTTAGATTTTGATAAATCTTGAAGGAAAAAAATTAAATCTAATTTTTTTTCGTACATTTCACACCATGTATCTCTGAGGGGACGAATTTCAGGACATACCTTGATAGGAACTTTTCAGCTCAAAATGAGGTAAGGAATCTGTAGTAGGAGTTTGTCGGTCTTATTCTGACTCACCCTGTAAGTATATGAAATTTGTTAAAGCTGTAAACAACTATAGTACAGTAACCACAGGCAAATATAAGCCATAAGTGAAGAATGAATCGTAGCACTTTGAAACTCGGCTCATGACTTCTTGACCTAATGTATTGTTAGAAAAAAATTGTTTGCCAAAAAATCAGGGGTGGAACCCAAAAACATTTTCATTTAAAAAAATTACAATTTTTTTTGCTGTTGTTTCGGAAAGTATAACCTGATTGAATTCCTATATCAAATTTCAGGGTCGCGTTAACTGCCACTGCCACTGCCACTGCCATTTTCGGCAGGGCCGAAAATTAAATTTGTCATAACTTTGCTGAAAATTATAGTGGAAGAAAAAAAAAAAGTGTATATCGTTCATGAAGACTTCTACTTTCTCATGCAAATATAATATGTAAGTATGTGAGTACCCAAACTGTGTTTTATCCCACTTCACATAACCCTTTTACGATATTTACGGAAGATCGAAAGTCATAGATATTTCAGTTGATATAAAATCATTATAGTGAAGCAGAAATCAGTACCCTCTTTGGACCATATGCAACGATTTTAGACTACTGAGACAAGTCTCACTTATACATATGCCAAAGAAAAAACTGGGTTTTACTCCTGCCTCAGTTTTAAACTCCCCCATAATCCCGGCAATTTCTTCAGTAAATGTTGAAAATAATCGCTCATATGCATCCTACATAAAAAATGAAGTGTGTGATTTCAAGTTTGAGGTTTGCGCTTCACAATCGTGTTATCAAACATATATGTCGGATATGAATAAGCATTTACTGAAGAGAATGCTGGTATTATGGGTAAGTTGAAAATGAGGTAGGAGTAATACAAAGTTTTTTTTTGCCATGTATAAGTGGGACCTGTCACACTACTTTAAAATTGTTGCATAGAGTCCAAAGAGGGTAGGGGTTGCTGCTTTAATATAATTCCATATTTACTAAATTAAATTATTCATGATTTTTGGATCATCCGCAATCTCCGTGAAGTGCGACAAAACACATTTTACTCGCATATAATATTTGCATGAGAAGGTAGGAGTCTTCAGAAACGAAATTTTTAGCAGAGTTATGACCAATCAAATATTCGGCTCCGCCAGAGCTTCCAGCGGTGGGTAAGCGTGTTCATTTTCGTGTTTCTCATCGTTTTTCAAAATATTGCCCCAAAGGGTTTGTTTTCGGCATTTTGTCACAACATACGATAATAATAATTCCACCGCTTAGTTTATTTCAAACAAACAAAATAATGTAATTCAAAAACAGTTACCACAACTGAAATAAGGCACGACTTGAAATTATCATGAAAGGACAGAATAGAAATACAAGTTAGGACCTGCAGAAACGTGCGACGACGATAACGCAACACGTGACTCCAATACAGATGAATTTCCAAGCGAAACAGTACGAACCAAGGTGGAAAGAAATGAACGGTGGATAGATTGGTATATCGGTATCGGCCGATTATCGGTATTGGCTAAAATTTCTATAGATTCCCAGTTTCAAATTATTGTAAGAATATGACGAATAGAAAACTTCACGAATAGTGAAATAAATACCATCTACTCAGACCCCACAAGGTGGAGTTTCTGGATTCATCCTCTTTCTTTTTTACCGTAAAAGACTTGCCGTGTTTCTCACCGAAGGACATTTTTGTATGCGGACGATACTACAATTACTTTTCTCTCTTCCTCTGTAACGTTTACCATGTAGTATACAATGTTTGGATACCGAACTGTACAAAAAACCCTTTTCTTGCTCCTTACCTCCATGAATCATTCATTACTTTGTTGTGTACCGAATTGTTATAGGACGTAAAATTCCATTTGTGTTCTAGTTTTAATTTAAATGAAGTGACGCAAGACTGATCAGTCCTGGTCTTGGTCTTGGTCTTGGTCTTGGTCTTGGTCTTGGTCTTGGTCTTGGTCTTGGTCTTGGTCTTGGTGTTGGTCTTGGTGTTGGTCTTGGTGTTGGTCTTGGTGTTGGTCTTGGTGTTGGTCTTGGTGATGGTGTTGGTGTTGGTGTTGGTGTTGGTGTTGGTGTTGGTCTTGGTGTTGGTGTTGGTCTTGGTCTTGGTGTTGGTGTTGGTCTTGGTGTTGGTCTTGGTGTTGGTCTTGGTATTGGTCTTGGTGTTGGTGTTGGTCTTGGTCTTGGTCTTGGTCTTGGTCTTGGTCTTGGTCTTGGTCTTGGTCTTGGTCTTGGTCTTGGTCTTGGTCTTGGTCTTGGTCTTGGTCTTGGTCTTGGTCTTGGTCTTGGTCTTGGTCTTGGTCTTGGTGTTGGTCTTGGTGTTGGTCTTGGTGTTGGTCTTGGTCTTGGTCTTGGTGTTGGTCTTGGTGTTGGTCTTGGTGTTGGTCTTGGTGTTGGTCTTGGTGTTGGTCTTGGTCTTAGTGTTGGTCTTGGTGTTGGTCTTAGTGTTGGTCTTGGTGTTGGTCTTGGTGTTGGTCTTGGTGTTGGTCTTGGTGTTGGTCTTGGTCTTGGTCTTGGTCTTGGTCTTGGTCTTGGTCTTGGTCTTGGTCTTGGTCTTGGTCTTGGTCTTGGTCTTGGTCTTGGTCTTGGTCTTGGTCTTGGTCTTGGTCTTGGTCTTGGTCTTGGTCTTGGTCTTGGTCTTGGTCTTGGTCTTGGTCTTGGTCTTGGTCTTGGTCTTGGTCTTGGTCTTGGTCTGGTCTTGGTGTTGGTCTTGGTGTTGGTCTTCGTGTGGGTCTTGGTGTTGGTCTTGGTGTTGGTCTTGGTCTTGGTGTTGGTCTTGGTCTTGGTGTTGGTCTTAGTGTTGGTCTTGGTGTTGGTCTTGGTCTTGGCCAGTAGAAATATTAATTCACATTAATCACAAAAGTTTTCAAACTTTGGTAAAGTGAACAGCACATTGAGAAAGCAATATATCTCATTTTGCAACCTCTTCCGAAGTACGCAACATTGTCAAAATGGCAAATAACTTGAATTTTGCTGTATACTCATTGAGAAAATTCCAAAAGTTCTGCAAATTTGTAGTAGTATTGAATATATAATTTTATATCACGAATCAAGTTTGTAACCAATTCAAGTGTACGGAACATTTTTTTATCGAAAACTAATGTTTTTCTTTGATAAACCATAAGAGAAAATTCCACAAGTTCTGCAAACTTGGCAGATACATCGGAAAAATATTCCTAAGAGTTGTGCAGATTTGCAACCATTTACGTTAACCTGAACATATATGTTTCTAATTCGTGGTTATTTGTTTAATCAAGGTGGTCTCGAAATAATTACAAAACTTTTGACTTTTTGTTGCAAATTTTTAAAACATCCATTCTGATCCATTCACAAATTTGCAATCTTACACAGGATCTGGAACTTCATGCAATTTGCAAAAATGCAAAAATCTAATTTGTAAATTAATTACATTTCTCAAAATTGCATGACGTTCCGGATCGTGTACACGATTGCAAATTTGTGAAATTGTGAAATTTGCAACAAAGTGGCAGAACTTTTGCAATTATTTCGAGACCACCTTGATCAAAAAAATTACCACGAATTAAGGAAATATTATGTTCCGGTCAACGTAAAAGGTTGCAAATCTACACGGAATATTTTTCCGATGTATCTGTCAAGTTTGCTAAACTTTTTCTCTTATGGTTTATCAAAGGAAAACATTAGTGTTGAATCAAAGAAATGTTCCGTACACTTGAATTGTTTGCAAACTTGATTCGTGATATGAAATAATAAATTCAATACTACTCCATGAATAGATTGATAGAATATTGCAACTCATCTAGCCTATTCTTGAATTTTCAGAAGTGTAATTGTATTACTTTCACAAGGAACTTCAATTCAACGCACACCGATTATTATATACGGAACGATCAAATAACTAGAGTTGACAATATTAGGGACCTAGGCATTATATATGACTCCAAATTGATATTTGATCTACATGTCGAATCAATTGCAAACTCGGCTTCACGAATGTTAGGTTATGTGATGAGAACTTGTAAATATTTTTTGAACATCAAGCCTTTAATATGTGTCTATTACGCATTTGTATTCAGTAGACTTAACTTTGCTTGTATAGTCTGTTGCTCACAATATAAAACTTACATAAACCGTCTCGAAAACATTCAGAATAAGTTAATTAGATACATCAGCCACCAAGATAATTACAACTACAACGGCGAAATCGGTAACTCCAGAAAACATTTCAAACTAATATCACTGTCAGAGAGAAGAGAGAAGAGAGATTTCGGATATACTATTTTTACAAACTTGTTGAATCAAATTCAAATAAATGTTCCTGGTCGGTATCTAAGAACAAACAATTTATTCCACATACCTTCCTTTCCTTTTCCTTTTAAGTCTATTTCAAATCATCACATCAAATAATTTTGATATTATTATACTATATATACGTTATACTATATAATAGCCCGATGTACATAGCCATTTACTTATTACGCATATGTTAACAACTTTTATGACTTGTATTAATATGTATAGATTTACAATATGAAAATGTTGATACTGTATACTACATAACCATTCATATGTTTTTATAGGTACTTTAGTGGACTTTTGTCTGTTTGTATCTGAATGACAATGTAATAAATAATAGTTATTTATGGTACTAGTGTGTTATGTTGAAAATAAGTCACGCGAGAAAGATTTACACCACGAGGCCGTCAGGCCGAGTTATGGATTATAACTCACTAGTGTGTTATTTGATAGTTTACTTGTCTAAAATGACATTAATAATGACAGTCATAACTGTCATGTGTTGGATAAATAAATAAATAAACTTTACAGAACTTTTGGAATTATCTCAACGAGTATACAGCAAAATTCAAGTTAATTGCCATTTTGAAAATGTTGCGGACTTCGGAAGAGGTTGCAAATTAAGATTTATTGCTTTCTCGATGTACCATTCACTTGACCAAAGTTTGAAAACTTTTGTAATTATAATTGAAAAAACTTACAGTCTAACTCCACCAAAAATATTCTTTATTGTAGCTGTCTGTCATGCAGTCAGAAGACTGGCATCACGTTGAAATCATGTAGTCAGAAGACTAACATTAAGAGGACATGTTTCGAAGGATTAATCCTTCATCTTCAGCAAATTATGAGTTAGTTACAAGTCGATCTAAGGAAAAAACAAAACGGTTACCAAAGAGTTATGAATAACAATAAAATGTGTGAACCTACCATATTATGGTGAAAAAAACACAATCAATGGGAAACTTTTAAAAATTCTTAAACTAAACATTTTTGGTCATAACCAAAGACCATGTGGTCCGCATCTGGAGCGGAGGCCACTCCAGTAATGTCAGGGACCATGGATGGTCCATCCAACAATAAATATTAACATAGCTTTGATAATTAAACCGTGACCATGCAGCAATGTTTACAAAGTAACAAGTAGGAAGAGGAAGTGACAATAAATTTGACATGAATGACATCTGTCATGTGGACAGTCCTGAATCAAGGTGACAGAGAAGAGAGTGAGATGTCCCATGCTTCATGGAACTAGAAAATTGAGAAATTGACATCTACAGACAGAACCATAGAGTGAACGAATTAATGACTACATGATTTCAACGTGATGTCAGTCTTCTGACTGCATGACAGACAGCTACAATAAAGAATATTTTTGGTGGAGTTAGACTGTAAGTTTTTTCAATTTCCTATTGAATCTCACCTCCACTGTACGCAATGGATCGCCTCCGATTGATTTTGTAATTATTGTTAAATTTTCGATTTTTCATGCCTATCTCTACTGGCCTAGCAGTACATGTTTCAGGAATACTTTACGATCTCGACACGAGAGAAACTTGTCAATTTGCTGTATCTGGATGGAAATATTTAGCAAATCTTTTCCGTTCTAAAATAAATCATCTACTCTCAAGTCCCCTGAGATCAATCCGATATTTTGCGGATAACGAAAGGACTTGGTTAACAATTCATTCGAAAGTAAAATTCATTTGAAATATTACCCAACACAAACAATTATAATAAGAATTGTTTAAGTAGGTGAACTGAAATATTTTTGAAATACAGCCAATTTGTATAGAAATTAACGTGGTTATTTTCGGAAATGAAAATATTATATTTTAGAAATCAGAATAGATATGCAGCCATGGAAACTAAATAATATAAACATTCATACAAACATCTCACACGGAACAACTCAATAAATTGTTTCCAAATTCCATATTACTCAGTTATTAGGAATAATATTGAACAAAACATGGTAGTGGAATATTATAAATATTATAAGTTTTCCAGATATGCTTGAATTTGATTCAACTAGAGTATAAGGACCATCATTTCCATAATCATAAATGGTAAAACTTTCAGGGCAAATTGAATATTGGATCACTACTCATAATCCATAAATCAATATTTGACTTAATTAATATTATAGGACTTGAGCTAAATTACTAATAGCTACGAATCATTCATGTGATGAGTTTATGACATCTTTATACTGTTATTTCCGAGGATACTTCATACTGCAAGTGTTACGGATTAAATAAAGGTACGGGATCGATGTCACTGGTATTTTTATTATCAATAACTTTACTCTGTTTCAATTGAATTTTTATTAATTCGTAGAAAGTTGAAATTTTGGAGGTTGTTTACCAAATTCCTGTGTATTAGTTATGTCTGACATCGATAGATACAAAAATAGTGAAAAGTGCATTTTTTCAAATGGAACGCCCTATATATTATCAGATATCTGTAACACAACTGAAGTTTCTTTCAAATGATGCATTATGTTCCTATTCCTAAACAGTCAGGTTTCCGGAATAAAAGCAAATTTGTTTAGACGAAACTTTTGCCTTTTCGAAAGATAAATAAATAAACTTTCTCACTTACAATGAACCGTGTGAGGAACCTGCTCATTGAACTAGAGAAGATACAACGGAGTTGTTCTGGATGTCGAGGATAACTGGTTTATACGTTTAGGACCTCGGTAATGGCCTGCGAGATCACCCGACGTTACGTAACTTGATTATTTATTGGAGGGATTTGAGAAGGAAAGTTTACAAGACACCGGTACCACGAACCAAATATTCGAAGATAGCTGGTTTAGACATATAAGACCGTGGTATTGGCCTGCGAGATTACCCGACCTCACGTCACTTGATTTGTTCTTGGGATGAAGGGATTTTATCAGATTCGGCTTCAGTTTCGAACCATACCTTTTGAAATAAATTTGTAATCATGCCAATTGTCTCTTCAACATGTTCTTGAAATTATTTCACATTGACTATGTAAAATGAATAATTCAATGGAAACATCATTTCAATAGTTCCTTCCATTTTGATTCTTTTCGATAATTTTTTTTTCAATTTATGCGCCAAAGTTTCATTATAGGGCGGGAGGCAGCGACAGAAAAATTGCACAATTCTACAAAGCTAGTATTTTGTCAGTTTGTTGTTTCGATGTAACATGTGAATAAAATTACAGTCTACCACTCCAATGACGTTGCGTTCATATACAGTGAGTTTCAAAAGTTTGCACCATTCGAGAACTCTTTTATTATCGATTTGTCAGAAAATTGTATTGTTCATAAAAGGTGGTACATTGCGGAATAATTGTATATAATTCATCAACATTTCAAATTTCTGAACAGTGTAAAAAATAGAATTTTGATTAAGTCTAAACTACCCTCGCTGTGATTTCAAATTTGAATATTGTTTTCAATATCCTCTCAATATTTTACAGCTTTCTTGAATAATCTTCAATGATAATTTCAAAAATAAGGGTAGTTTGCACATGATCAAAATTCCTATTTTTTGTTCTTCCCTGTACACGATTTGGAAATTTGAAATGTTGATTACTCATATGCAATTATTCCGCAATGCACCAATTTTTATGACAAATCAATAATAAAAAAGTTCTCAGATAGTGCAAACTTTTAAAATTTAATGTACATGAACGCAGCTTCATTGGAGTGATAGACTCTCCTTTCGTTTACTCGTTACATCGAAACAACAAACTGACAAAACACTAGCTTTGTAGAAGTATGTGCAAATTTTCTGTCGCAGTCTCCTGTACTATTATTGATGCAGTAATTGTCGAAATCTCATAATGTCTCGTGACATTTATAGCCACCTAATACAAATATAGCAAAATAGTCCGATTTTCATAGAAACTGGCGTTTATTTCCGAAATCTGACTATTCAAGTATGGAAATATGTGTAATGAACTGTATATTATTTTTCAGGATATTCTATAATATACAAGGTTTTCCTTTTTTTAAAAATGTACTCTTCACATTTTTTCTATCTATTGGTAAAATCACAAATTTTGAATGACTTTTCAGACATAACTAATACACAGGACAATGTAATAAACTACATCCCAAATTTCAGCTTCCTACGAATTACGTGTTGCGTTATCGTCGTCGCACGTTTCTGCAGGTTCTAACTTGTACTTCTATTGTGTCAATTGTTTTTAAAGTAGATTATTGCGTTTGTTTGGAATAAACTAAGCGGTGGAATTATTATCATGGTATGTTGTGACAAAATGCCGAAACAAACCCTTAAGGACAATATTTTGAAAAACGATGAAAAACACGAAAATGCAATTTGCAAAGAATCTGTTTCATTGGGTGGCAAACAAAAACGGCCAACACGTCCAGTATGAAATACCATCTGCCAAAGAACCTCCCATTAGAACATCGTCAGATAACAGATTCGAACTGCGTTTGAAAATATTTGACAATGGGGTATAAATTCAGAAAAGCCCAAGGAAATTCATTAATCAATTGGCGAAATCATAGCTACCGATGATCAATCATTTCCCATTTGTTCGGACTGGTTTTACACCTAACAGTTGCAATCCACATTAAGTTTAATTTTATTAATTTTTAGTTTCTAGCCAAAGCATAAGTAATTAGATGTTTCACTTACACACATTTCATTGCCAACAAAGATGTATTTTTGTTGAAGTATATTCTTTCCCAATAAAAAAATGTATTTGATATCGGCCGATACGATAATCGGCCAATAAGGCCGATATAACCGATAGGCCGATATAAATATCGGTATCGGTCGATCCTTAGTTGAAATAATTTGTTTTTGACCGAAATATATTAATCTCCTAATTCTTGATAATAATTATTGCACGCGTTATATCAACTTCCCTTGTATGTATGTAACGATGGAACCTTTAAATTCAATTTTAATCCACTTCCAGTTGTCCAAATAATTTAAAATTTGGCACAAGTATGAAGGGCCAATGGCAATACAAGAACTTCATAATGATAATATTTGTCAATTCGATACAAATACTGCAACTTCTTAAACTAACTTTGAACATAGCTTAGAAAACGCTACTGTTTTAAGGAAGTCCCAAAATATCATTAGTCAGAATTTCATCGAAATCTGTTTATGAACTAGATAATAAAATTTGAAATATAATTCAATATAATTTCACAAAAAATCAAACAATTTTTAATTTTTTTATTTATTGACAGATTTCTCAAATTTTAGCTAGATGTGTAGCTAGATTTCATTCTAAAACAATCGCTACCATATATTTTTTTTATTTTTGTCCATAAAAAATAAAAGTAATAAAGAATAATTCATGAAATCTGGTGTCCTAGTGGACTTTTTCAATGAATAAAAAAAAATCATTTCAAACTGTTGAAAAATGAATGTTTTATGGAGGTAATTCCATTTTAAACGTGTCACACTGTATTTAAAATTCCAAATGAAATACCCATTAAGGTTTACAACTATAAAGTCACATCACTAACTGTAATTTGCATATTCATATTCGTCCAGAAATATAATTTTACAGTTCTAACCCTCCTAATGGGTATTTACATTCAAATTTTAAATGTGTCGATTTTTATTTGATCTTTCTGTATCTGACGTAGCACGCTCTGATGATTCCCTCATAACCGAAAAAGCTTTTCATTTGTAATAAAGTAATTTGAGTTTCGAATTACTCGAACTCCCCACTTATTCACCAGATCTCCGACCAACTATCATTTCTTTTCTCAACTGAAATGAAGTTTAAAAGGTCATACATTTTTTTCAAACGAAGAGTTTATAGAAGCTGTAGAGGTCTGTTTTGTAGAGTAATTTTTTTTAACGGTCTAGAGGGGTTACAGGTTTGTTTTGCTCAATATACCTATTTGAGAGGAGAGCATGTTGAATGATGAAATAGTCTGACATTCTAATTTTGGTTGCTTCTGTAGCTCTATAGCAAGCTGGGAATTTTTCAATACATTTTCATATCACAAGTATTGAAGATAATCCCAATTGATGTTATATCAGATAAAAAGATATCATGTTCAATTAACTGCAAGAATTGAAAAAAAATATCTAAAATATTGTTGCGTCTTCGGGTTCAAAAATAAGTGTACACTGGTATAAACTCGCCTTTATTAATCAAACTTCACTTGACAACACTGTAATACAAGTCACTGTCAAATGCTGATATCAAAATACTTGTATCCAAGGTAACTCAGAGTAACTTCCCAACTAACCTCCTTTATCTAACAAATGCATCGCTTTTATATACAAATAAAGTTCTAGAAAACTTAAGAAATCAATAGAACACAAATAGAATGTTCGACGATTGATCCAGAACAAAAGTTAGTGCTTCTAGACTTTTCCATCCAATTCATCGAACGATCTCGAACAATTCGAGAAGTCTTTATCAAATTTCAGGTCTGTAACACTGCCTCCTCCTTTAGGTTATTCCGTCCCGGATAACACCATCACCATTTTGGCTGTCCCTCTGGAACCAATTTGGGGGATCGTGGCCTCGGTATTCTGCTAACCTCTCGATGTGAACAACTTTGGGTTTACTCCTTGGGTTGAGCTGGATGCGGTATACCAAGTCGTTGATCTTCTTTATGATGACATAGGGTCCTGTCCAATTTCTCTGTAGCTTGGGGCATTTTCCTTTCTTTCTCTGAGGTTGGTATAGCCAAACGGCATCACCTGGCTCGAACATAGTCCCTGGACTCTTCCTGTCGAACCTCTTTTTCATTTTATCACTGGAGATTTGAAGACGACGTCTGCAGAATTCATGAACTTGGTCCAGTCTTTCTCGCAACTCTTGGACATATTCTGGTAGGACTTTGTCCTCTGTACTTCTGGGTGGCATTCCAAACAACAGATCGCATGGTAGTTTCATTTCTCGCCCAGTGATCAACATTGAAGGAGTATATCCGGTGGACTCATGCTGGGAACTTCGATAGGATAGGAGAAATAGTGGTACCAACTCATCCCAATCCTTTTGATTTTTGGAGATGAACATCGACAGGTACTGACTGATGGTTTTATTATGTCGTTCAACCATACCATCTGATTGTGGATGTAGGGCTGTGGTACGAGTCTTCTTCACACCTAGAATGTTCATCATTTCCTGCCATAACTCAGATTCGAAGTTTCGTCCTTGATCAGAATGTAATTCTTGTGGGACTCCATGTCTGGCTATTACATTTTCTATGAAGGCCTTTGCAACGGTCTTTGCCTCCTGGTTTGGAATGGGCACAACTTCAGGCCACTTGGAGAAATAGTCCATGGCTACCATCAAGTATTTATTTCCTTGCTCGGTAACAGTAAACGGCCCAAGAATGTCAACTGCTACTCTTTCGAATGGTTCACCAGAAAGATACTGAGCCATTTTCCCTCGACTTCTAGTTTTGGGTCCCTTCTTTGAAAAGCATAGGTCACATCTTCTGCACCATTCTTCTACATCACGACGACAATTCACCCAATAGAATCGTTCTCGAATTCTAGCAAGGGTCCTCTTGATTCCGAAGTGTCCACCTGCACGACTACTATGAAGTTGCTCGAGCACATCTTTAGTAAGTGCTTTCGGCAGGACCAGTTGGTACACCACAGTTGCTCCATCTGGGCTCTCCCATTTGCGATGCAATAGGCCATCACGAAGACATAGGGAATCCCATTGAGCCCAGTATCCCTTGGCAACTGCACCAAACTTGGATACTTCCTGCCACTCAGGTCTAACTCCATTTTTTAGCCAGCTTAGGACTAACTTTAAATTGTTGTCTTTCTTCTGATTCTTCCTCATATCTTCTGTGGTCCATAAATCAGATTCTTCAGACTCTACTCTTACGGTGGTAACTTGCAGAATTTCCTTGCAATGTTCATCATTGTAAAAATTGACTTCTTTGTTTTCGAGTTTCTGGCAATATCGGCATTGCTGTTCCAAGCATGGACGTCTTGATAATGTGTCTGCATTTCTGTGTTTCCTGCCACTGCGATGAATAACTTTGAAGTCGTATTGTTGGAGTCTCTCTAGCCATCTCGCAATCTGACCCTCAGGTTTCTTGAAGTTCATTATCCACTGCAAAGCGCTGTGATCAGTTCTTACGAGAAAACGTCTGCCATAGAGGAAGGTATGGAAATGTTCAATGGCTTTGATTATCGATAGAAGCTCCTTTCTTGTAACGCAGTAATTCTTTTCGGCTTTGCCTAGAGTTTTACTAAAGTAGGCTATTACTTTCTCTTCGCCATCCTGTTCTTGGGATAAAACTGATCCAATGCCTTGCTGAGACGCATCACAGTCCAAAATGAAAGTGCCTTGTTCTCGTGGGTAAGCCAAAATAGGCGCTGTTGTCAATTTCTTCTTCAGTTCAGTGAACGACTGTTGGCAATCAGGGCTCCAATCAAACTGAACGTTGTTCTCAGTTAAGCGGTGGAATGGCTTGGCAATTTTACCAAAGTCTTGAACAAACTTCCTGTAGTAGGTACATAGCCCCAGAAAACTTCTTACTTCATGTTTATCCCTAGGACGTGGCCAACTCCTAACAGCCTCGATTTTAGCAGGATCGGTCTTAATTCCTTCGGCCGTGATGACATGGCCTAAAAAATTAACTTCTTTTTGAAATAAATAACACTTCTTTGGGTTAAGTTGCAGGTTAGCATTTTCTAACCTCAAAAATACTTCTTGCAAATTATCCAGGTGTTCGTCAAATGTCCTTCCCATTACTATGACGTCATCCAAGTAGACTAGACAAATTTTCCATGTCAAACCTCTCAATACTAGTTCCATAAGTCTCTCAAAGGTGGCGGGAGCACTACATAATCCGAACGGAAGAACTTTGAATTGGTACAGCCCTTGTCCGGTAGAGAACGCTGTTTTTCCTTTATCATCAGGATGATCTTCCACTTGCCAATACCCGCTTTTCAGGTCCAACGTTGAAAACCATTTGGAACCGGATAATGTGTTTAGTGTATCATCAATTCTTGGTAATGGGTAGCTATCCTTCATCGTTACGTCATTCAATCGACGATAGTCCACGCAGAATCGGGTTGATCATCCTTTTTAGTTACCAATACTACCGGTGAGGACCATGGGCTTGTGGTTTCTTCAATTATGTCATCCTCCATTATGTTGTTTATCATGTCTGCTACCTCTCTCTGTTTGGCAAACGGTAGTCTCCTCGGAGCCTGTCGGATTGGTCGGGCATCGCCGGTGTTGATGCGATGTTGAACTAGACTGGTACGTCCTGTCGAAGTCTCTGTCGAGAAAATGTTACGATGGTTATAAAGAAACTCTTTGGCCTTCCGCTTTTCCTCCATAGTTAAATGTTCCGTGGATTCCATCATTTTGTCTATTGTTCTCTGATCGGTGTTAGTGGTATTTCTTCGCCGTACCTGAGTGTGGTTTTCACAATTAATAACTCGAGTGACAGGTTTGCAGAATCCCAATTGGTCGTTTTTCTTCAGAAGGACTTTATTTTCCGAAGTATTGGCAACCCTGACAGGAATTAGTTGTTCTGTGTTCACAAGACATCGGGCAATTAAAATTCCATCTTGGCGGTATTCATCATTTTCAATTATTCTGGTGCTCAAATCTCCAGGTTCTTTATCCATTCTGGCCATGATGATGGTTTCGGAGTTTTTCGGAATGTGGATGTCTTCGTCAACATAAATCTTAATTGGTTGGGTTTTCTCATTGTATCTGCTCAGGAAGATTTCTTCATTGCCAATCCGCAAAATTTTCTGCCTGATGTTAAGGATGAAGTCGTTTTTCTCCATGATGTCCAGACCCAAAACACATTCATCCCTTATTTCCGCAACCAACATAGAATGTTCCATGGTAATAGGTCCTATCTGGATGTGTACAAGTGTTTCCCCAATGACTGGTGCGGTTTGTCCCGTTGCCGTTTCCAAAACCATATTCCTTTTCATCGGCTTCACAGATTCTTGTATGAGGTCTGGGCGAACGACTGATCTCGAAGCTCCTGTATCAATAGTGAAGGTGCATTTCCGATCTTCTAAGTAGCCTTGTATTAGTAGACTTTGGCCATTTTTCTTCAATGACGATATATGGATCTTGGGGCTTTGAACACTGAAAGTCGCCACGCGCCCCCTAGTGCCGACTAATTCTGGTTTTCCTGGTTGGGAGCAAGTCCTCTTTCAGACGTTTGAGGTCTCCTTTCTGGCGTGGTCGATCTCCTGAAGGTTCCTCTGGTATAACGCCCACGTTGCTCTGTTCCTGAGCTCGGAGATCTCGATCTATCTTCGTTGCTCTCTGATGACGACCTCTTTCTTCTTGGACTTCTGGATTTCGATTTCTCCCAGCAACTCCTCTGTAGATGGCCGCTTTTCCCACAGTTATAGCAGCGCCTCTTCCTGTCTTCTGGGGAAGGCACTCGGTTGCTTAATGCTGTTATGGAGTCCAATATTTTCTTCAATAGCGCCTCGCTTGTAGGAGAATCATCGTTGAATTTAACTTCACGTAACTTGGGCCTCGTATTTCTTGATGCGTTTTTCGCGGCCTCGAACTCCAAAGATGCTATTAGTGCTGCGCTTATGGTTTGAAGTCGTCCTAGTCGAAGGGCTTGCTGCATGTCAGTATCTCTCAAACCATCGATGAAAGTCTGCACCCCAATTTGTTCTATGAACTCCTTCGGTGCTTGTGGGTATGCCAAATTAATGAGTCGCTCTACGTCGGCTCCATACTCCTGTAGAGTTTCGTTGGATTTTTGGTATCGACTCTTTATTTGGCTCTGAAATACTTGTTTGAGATATTGCTGTCCATATCTGATTTCCAAAGCTTCAACGATTCTAGAATATTCCTTCTGATTACTCTCGGGGATGTTCTGAAGGATGTCCAATGCTTGTCCTCGTAGACACAGGACTAGAGAGGTGGCCATTTCTTCCTCGGACCAGCCATTTGCGTTTGCTGCCGCTTCAAACTGACGTCTATACATGGACCACGAGGATTGTCCATCAAATGTTGGAGGCTTCACTTGTGTAGGCCTTATCGGAGTTGTCAGTGAGGATGGCCTTTCGCTGGTGGGGGAGATTTCCTCAGATGGTGCACGCTTCTCGTGCCACCCGTTCATCTATTTTGGACAGTTCATTTTCGACGTCTTGGACCCTTCTGTTGACTCCCTGGACTCCGCCTCTGACTTCTTGAACTTCACCTTTGACCTCTTGAACTTCACCTTTGACCTCCTGGACTTCACCTTTGACCTCCTGGACTTTTCCTCTGACCTCTTGTACTTCTTCAGTGATTTCATTCTGGAAGCACTGTTGACTGTGACTAATACGTTGCAGAAGATCAACATGTTGTTGTAACTGCTGGACTAACCGTGCCTCCTGTTCCTCTCGTTCTTGTTTTCGTTTGACTTCTTGTTCCTCTTGTTCTTGTTTCCTTTTTAGTTCGAATTGTTGTAGAAGCTCTTCTTGTTCTTGTTTTCGTTTGGCTTCTTGTTCCTCTTGTTCTTGTTTTCGTTTGGCTTCTTGTTCCTCTTGTTCTTGTTTTCGTTTGGCTTCTTGTTCCTCTTGTTCTTGTTTTCGTTTGGCTTCTTGTTCCTTTTGTTCTTGTTTTCGTTTGGCTTCTTGTTCCTCTTGTTCTTGTTTTCGTTTGGCTTCTTGTTCCTTTAAAAACTCAAGGATATCTGCTGATGTCGCCATCTCGTCGTAATTATTTGCACGAATATTCACCATCAAATACTGGAAAACTGCCTTACTTTTCTTTCTTCAGTAACACTTATTCCGCCGCTGTCACCAATTGTTGCGTCTTCGGGTTCAAAAATAAGTGTACACTGGTATAAACTCGCCTTTATTAATCAAACTTCACTTGACAACACTGAAATACAAGTCACTGTCAAATACTGATATCAAAATACTTGTATCCAAGGTAACTCAGAGTAACTTCCCAACTAACCTCCTTTATCTAACAAATGCATCGCTTTTATATACAAATAAAGTTCTAGAAAACTTAAGAAATCAATAGAACACAAATAGAATGTTCGACGATTGATCCAGAACAAAAGTTAGTGCTTCTAGACTTTTCCATCCAATTCATCGAACGATCTCGAACAATTCGAGAAGTCTTTATCAAATTTCAGGTCTGTAACAATATATAACCTTTCTCATCAGATAATTTTTTGATGCCATTGCAAAATCCAAATAATTCTATGATACATAGGACAAAAAATATAATATTGATAAATATAATGATAATAATAATAATAATCGAAAGGTATCCACAATCAAAAACTCTCTCAGCGGCAAGTATCAGCATAAACTCCAACAGACCCCGTCATCAGAACTGTCATGGAAGAACGAAGGTGCGTATTCACTAGAGCATTCGTTCCTCATAATATGCTTGCCGTTCTTATCCTACTGTAGTCCTTTGAAGTGGTGAAATAGACTCAAGAGGAGTTCTGCAAGAACTCGACGTGAAAACTCGCAAAATGATGCACCATTATATAGGAGCTTGCATCCTAAATCCTCCATTCCACGGTTATACTTCCCCAGGCAGCATGGAGGCCGTTGACATTCGAGTTCGGAAGGTCAACATAACAGAATCATGGATGGAGCCTTTAAAGTTATTAGGAGTTCAGATCCCCGTCTCTGCTCAGTCTGTGACCATGAGAAAGCGGGAATCAGAGGCAACAGCCCGTGCAATTTTGAGTGGGTTAACCCAAACTCTGTCACCGAGTTGGAGTCCGTTCAGCAAAAAGCTGACATTAAAACTGCAAAGACTGAAGTACTCCTACAGCTATGCTATAAGGATGATCCAATGCATGAGGTCTGCTTCAAGAACATTCAAGATCTTGGCTTATCAAAAAATTTGACATTACAATTCCTAAGGGCAAGTGGGCTGAAATCGGAGACCGATGAATCCTGGCCTGCCATCAAGATGGTGTCTTCAACACCCTGGTCTACCGTAGTCGCGTGATGGGTATTGATGTCCCGGACACTAAATGCAGAGCGTGTCGTGGAGTTCCTGAGAATATAATGCATTTGCTCTCTGCGTGTCAAGCTTATGCGGTCTCAGCCTACATTCACAGGCCTAACGTTACGATACGAGTCTTGTATTACTATATCTGCGACACTCGCGGTATAGACGAGACGTCAGTGTTGCCTTATGCTCCGGGGAACATATGGATAAAGCACAGCTATCAGTATTATTTGCTGTGGCGCTTCGGAGCGACTTACTGATTTTGGTGGCGTATGTACTCTTCAGCTGCAGGAGAACCTAGAAAATCTACGGCTTCACCCCTATAACTGCAAACTTCAGTGCTTAAAGCTTTACATTTAATTACTTTGGTATTCTTTCGTTAACTCAAACCAGCACAGTTTTTGTCAATATGGAAAAAAATTCACTATTTCAGTCGTGAATCTTATTTTCGTCCTTGGAGTAACTCACTCCGCTTTTACTAGAGCCTGAATATTCAATATTCGGATTCCATCCAGACATGTCTCATTTTTCTTTGAGTGATGTTCATGAAGACGTTCATAAAATTTGTGTTTTTGCGATAATCACTTGAAAACTTTGCTTTCTTGTTGTTCTAAACTATGTAGATTGGAATATTCACTTTCAACTCTGTATAATCATTTGTGATCGGTGATTTGTGATCCTTTCAAGAAATAGGCCATAAAGGTCAGTAATGATCAGCAACTTTCAGGAAAAAAATTATTTTCATTCTTTCTTCTTTTTCTTCTTCTTCTTTTTACTTATTGAACGATATTCCTGGAATATGTCACATATTTTTCATGCTCGAGTCTTTCAAACCATAATAATTTACGAATATAAAAACTTTTGGACAGTGTGGCAGAACGTCAATGTTCCATTTCGAATAACTTTTTCCAGGAATTAAGACGGAAATGATCTGTATATTTATGTATTATAAATGGAGTTTTCTTCATTGAATGAAATGAAAATTTCTGATTATTGTTCTAATATGATTTTTCTTTTGCAGTAGGAAGAACTCCATAGTCCTGCGAACACAATTATCCGTTAGAGTACACAATATCATCGGTAAGTCTTCATTTACAAAAATCCAGTAATTAGGTAAAATGGTAATAACTTGAGATTTTTTTCAATTCGTTTTATTCTTGAAAATCTTTGGATGTATATATCCAATAGAATCTAGAATCCAGTATGGAATACTGGGATGGGGGGGTGCTCTAGATGTTCACCTGAAACAACTATTAACAATACAAAAATACTTTTTGAAAGTTATTCACAAAAAAGAAAGGAAATACCCGACCGATAAATTATTCAGTGAAACAAAAATTTTTGACTTAAGACAACTATACCTTTATCACATAATGATACATACCTACAAGAACAAATCTACCATCCTTCAATACCTAGACCATACTTACCAAACCCGACAGAAAACACACCTCTATACCAAAACGAGTGCGCCAAAAAAGAATATTGGTCAGAGGAACTATACGTATATCTGCCAAAAAATGTTCAATAAAGCTCCAACAAAACTTAAAGAAGAAATGGTCACAGTCAGTTCCATCAATGTTATCAAAAAAAGAATTAAAACATATGTACACAGCCTACAAAGAAAAGATATTCAGCAATTCTTCTGAGAGAAAAGAAAAAAAAAAAAAAAAAAAAAAAAAAAAAAAAAAAAAAAAAAAAAAAAAAAAAAAATATATAAATATAAACACATTTTCTTACCCCCCTCTATCTATCTTAAGAATTAGTTTTATATCTAGATTACACTTACTTTTTTTTCCTCACCTCCTTTCTATCCTGTAATGAGTTTCGCCACTTGTTTATATTATTATAGTATTATCAATCCACTTTTATATGTATATATCGTACTAACTTACTATATTTGTACCAACTAAAATTTTTAAACATAAGTATACACTGTACTCCCATGTACAACTTCGAGTTTTATGGGATTCCTGTTTGTTTTCTTATATGTTTAAAATGTAACCGTAACCTGTATGAAATTGGAAATAAACATTATTATTATTATTATTATTATATTATTTCAGAGCAGGACAGATAGGAAGAGCAGCATCAGCTGAACTCTGCCAGATTAAATAAAGGCAATTTATTATTATTATTATTATTATTATATAACACATCAGTTCTTTCGATTATTTGTAATATCAAAATGCAGTGATTGATATTAAGCTATTTATAGATTATCAATATTATTTTATGTACAAGTGTTACGAACGTTTTTTTTTTAAACGAGGGTTCGATAAACAAGTATCTGGACAGGTTTATAAATGCGTTACATACAGAACTTTATGTAATGAATGCTACAAGGTTGGGTGCGGATACCTTTGTGGTTTCTTGCGTTCCACCCCGTTTCAACCCTTTCCCTATAAAGGCTAACTGGTCCCGTGAGTACCAGTAAAGTTTTCCCTTTTAGGGCAACTGGATCTTTTCTCCCATTTTTGAGGGTCTCTTTTCCGAAAAGGCTAATGTAATTCGTGCCCCACACACGAGTATCTTTTACGAATCTGGATTATTATTAGTAAAGAGAGTGGTCGGTAAGGTTCAACAATAATACATCTATTAATAAATTGTTAAAAAAAATGTTGTTTAAAATGCCAAAAATAAGATAACAACAGAGAAATTTACTGTTAGAGAGAGTGTAGAGTTACAAAAACAAACCCTATGCTGATATTAGCATAAGTCTAAAGTACTTAGGTGTTTCCTATTTGGCTTCAGTTATCTAAATGAAGCCATATTAATAGGATTGGTTTTTTGTTGTTCTGAGAAGAATGAACCACAAATCTAAAAAAATGCAACAAAGAGGCAAGTATCTGAATACTACTCTCAAAATTAAAATAATCCTTTCGAACACAGCGGTTAATTTTCTAAAACGACTAGTAGGTTTCCTTACTCTACTGCAAACTATCTGCATTTCCTTTACAACCGTCTGGATTCACTTTATTTTATTATTTGCTGACCATTTGCGATTACGATCTACGAACTATCTTCCAAAGGTAGTATAGGTCATTTGCGTCTGTATCCGATTGAAAAAAAAGATTGGCTCGCCTATATCTGGTGTTTCCATTTTCGTCCTAAGCTTGCACGTGATATTTCGACAGATATTTGCCAGAATACTGTAAGGATGGCGTTGACAGCGGAGCTAATTGAATATCTGCATCTCATAATGATGTAATTTTAGTTATTTGCTAACAGTTTGTTATATCCCCATATGGATCTGATGAGCTCTACAAAAATTGTTCCCCAAATCATCGATTCGAGTTTCTACATGTTGATACATTTTGTCGAAATTATCATTTGCTCCTTGGATTTCCTTTGTATTGTAATCCTGGAAAGGGCATGTTTGTGCCTTTTCGAGGGGTCGATGATCGGACAAAATTTAGAATTTTCTCCCAAAGAGGTATAGTCGAAAATACTTGGTTGCCCAAACTATGGCTAGCATTTCCTTCTCGATGGTACAATATTTCATCTCTGTTTCGTTAAGGATTCTAGATACATAGGCTATTGGTTTGTCTTTTTCTATGGAGCCTTGCGATAGGACAGCCTCTTTGGCAAAGTAACTGGCATCTGTGATCAGGATGAAGGGCTTGATACTGAAGTAGTGGTTCATTGGTAAGCAGGTTTCTGTAGGTTTGGACACATTTCAGGAATTCGGGTGTATGTTCTATATATACATCTTTTTCAGGCAGTAGGTTAGACGTTTGGTTGTCTTAGCGAAGTCTTTGGTGAACTTCCTGTAGTATCCTAGGAGACCAAGAAATCCTCTGATTTGTTAGACGGTTCGATGTACAGAATAATCCATGATTGCTTTCACTTTGGCTGGGTTTGGTTTTATCCCACTTGGAGTGACGACATGTCCTAGGAAGCTTACTTATTTTTCAGAAATTCGCACTTGTCCACTTGTATTTTGGAGCTAGTTTCTCGTAGGCGTTGGAATGCTTTCGTAAGGTTGACCATATGCTCTTGTAGGGATGTAGAAGAGATACTTTTGTCGTCCATTAGACCAAGTAGATAGTTTTTTGTAGACCCTTAAGGACGGTATCCATAACAATACGCCGTTTTGGTTTTCCAAAGGCGTCTGGTTTCTTGGAACAACCCAAATTGATAAGAACTAGGGAGATTGACCAGGTCTTGTGATACCTTGATCCACTAATGAAGATATTTGTCTCTTGACTTCCTCTTTATGTGCATATGGATATATCGTCCTTAGTTTCGATATGGTGTTTTAATTGATTGGTGAATGTTAGCGTGGCATCTGGATGATCGAAAATATCAGCATATTTACTGTATAATCTTCTGGGTTGAGATGGTCTGTTCTGATTAGATCATCTATATTGTTGATTGGATCTGAGTATCCAGATGGGAGTATGTCAGCGGAATAGAGATGATGCTCTTGTAGATTTATGGAGTTGCTATGTACTGGTCCTGCAAGATCGATTTAGAGTTAATTTTGACTGAAGTTGACGATTTAGGTCCAGGCTAGATGATCGCAGGCATCGGTAAGAGCTTCTCGAAAAATTTTGTTCAGCTTTGAGAAATTTCAGGTTATCGTGTCTAGTAAGGTCACCGAAAGTTTTATGGAATTTGACAAGTTCTTCTCACTTTATGTTTTCATCTGCAATGTATAATTCGATGTTTCTGCTGGGTTGGTTCATTCTGATCTTGTCCCAGATTAACCAAATCTCTTAGGGAATTTTCATTCCGTTGGTCGGCGAAGTTCTGAATTGAAGTTGCTTTGACGCTGTTCCAATCGCTACATCCGTAAACTGAGATAACGTCTCTGCCTCGTAGTTTGTTTAGTTGTCCTTGTATGAATATGTGATTTTGGAAACTTTCAGGATCTTCAGTGTTCTAGTATTCGTTCAATAACATAGTAGATAAACTGATATAATTGGTTTGGACTTCCATCGTATTCGAAGACAATAAAGAAATTCTTCTGGTCGAACTGGTTTGCCATGTTCAACAGGGTGTGAATTTCTACGGGTATTTGGGAAACAATTGTTGGAATATAAGTAATATTTAAAATTACGGTTGGAGGACGTGAGATATTATTTGGAATAAATGAAGATGGATTTATACAGGATGACGATGATGGCTCGTTGCATATTCGTTCACCAAAAATATTCTTATTGCTTGTTTCTTACAGCTAGTGGGACGATAATGAAGAGATATTATTTTCTACGACCGGAATTCTTCTTGGAGTACTTGCTTCTTCACGGAACTTGGTTCGGGAATAGTGGATGAACGTTTGAAAACGATGAGGATCTGCTAAGGTCTCTTCCACTATCCTAACGACTGCTCCAATTATATTTCTAGTTCACACAAAATGATTTTTTAAAACTTTTTTATTCGAACAGAGTAAAAACTTATAGGTATAAAATATTAGTACTGAATTATTATAATTACTTGCAAGTATTTATATTGAAAATTATTGATGACATCTGCAAAGTCTGCAATAATTTAGTGCTGTCGTCCATGGGTCATCGAACAATAACCTGCTGATGTAAGGAGTTGAAGAACTAAACTTGCTCTACTCCATCATCTTCTGGATTATCTTCCATCTCCCCATCAATTCGTTGCTGATGTCTTCCTCTTCCTCCTCGAATGAACAAGGGTTGGTAAATTATTTCTCCTCAACAGGGGCGCTAAAGCCCGCCTGGAATTTTCAATTCAGGCAGATTGTCGAACATTTTGGTCCTGCCTTTCGACAGGTGCACCACTCCTTGCACCCCATCCAATGTAGATAGAGTGAAGCACCTCGGTGGGAGCAGGTTTATCTGACTATTGTGAACTGTGACAGACGAAAGGACCTTCAGTACTCCATACTCAGACACGCACACTTCGGACCTTTAAAGAATAAATATAAGTGGGCCAATTTGTCTCTATTATGTCTTATATCACAGTACCAAATGTATATCAAATTTGTTCAAGAATGAAAGATATACATCAGACATGGTAGTCACATTGTCACCCGGTATTAGAAGAAATTTCAAAAGTATGTATAACTACGAAGCTTCGAGGATTTCAGTTTTCTGAATAGGCACTGAAATTTCACTGCGGTGTTCCTTTTTTGACTTCTTGAAAAATGGATGTGTGTTCTCTTCATCTTCCTATATTCGGATAGAATATCCTAGTTTTGATAGCATTAATGTGTCTACTCGGATTGTAGAAGAGTTTCGACCTACGCAAAAACGGTGGATATACCTTAGAAATCAGTAGTGACATTCAATTTCCAAAATACCCTGGTCGTTCATTGAAAAATTACTTCGTTCATTTACATTGTTCTTTTTCTACGAATCTCCCGGGTTTTCGGAGAAAACCCCTCAAGAGCAGATCTTGTGCGTGCAAGGGAGACCCGTGACCTACAGTTTACGTAGAAGTGGATTCCGAATTGTATATAGGATAAGTTATCAAATCAAACAACAGCTGAGAACTCATGAAATTACATTAATTACCAATGAATTTCCGATGAATTACATGAATTACGGATGAATTACATGAAGTCCCGATAAGTTACTATGGTAATTCAGAGAATTAGGCTACCTAAAAGACGGTATGTTTCTTTGACAGTAACCCACAATAATTTTCTTATGAATTTTGGAGTCGCGAAATGACAGCAAATGACAGCTGCACCTTGTGTATCGTATCCCATTCTGATTCACTTTCTGTTTCAGAAAAACTCCTAACATCCGAGGGGAGAGAACTACGACGGGCATTGTTCTCTCTAAAACAAGTTTTCCAGGAAGACAAAGACCTTGTCCACGAATTCGTCCAGAATGATGGTTTGTCCTGCCTGATAAAGGTCGGATCGGAAGCAGATCAAAATTACTTGAACTACATCTTGAGGGCGCTAGGTCAAGTGATGCTTTACGTAGATGGAATGAATGGAGTCATGGAACACAACCAAACCGTCCAATGGTTATATAGCCTGATTTCGTCAAAGTTCAGATTGGTGGTGAAAACAGCGCTAAAACTATTGTTGGTTTTTGTTGAATACGCCGATTCAAACTGTTCGCTTTTGATCAAAGCGATTCGCAGCGTCGATTACTCCGAAGGAGTTCCTTTTTATCATAATGTAATGAAACTGTTGAAGGATTTCGATTTCGCCGACACAGAACTTCTAATATACGCCATGACTCTTATAAACAGAATTCTGAATGGCGTGACAGACCAAGATACCTATTACGATCAAATAGATTCACTGGAAGAGCAAGGTCTTGAAACAGTTATTCAAAGATATATGTCCAAGTCTGGAACTGACTTAGATCTATTACATCAATTTCAAATATATGAAGCAGTACTGCAATACGAAGATGGTGAAGAACCTACTGAAACACCTATTGGCCATCTAGATGACAGCATCATAAAAATTGTGCGGAACAGAAAACCACTGTTGGATTCAATAGGAAGGAGAAAGAGCAGGCGGCACTCCACAGGAAATAGTCCAATGAATCCTACGATGATAATGAAGGGAGCCAAGAGTATCACTTTGCAAACCAGTAGGGAAGATAAAGATTATGAGTCATCCAGTTCTCAGTCATCTGCCATAGACACGAACTTACGAGGGAGTAACAGAAAAAACGACAAAGGTATGATTATTATACTCTCATGGAAGGCTAGTTCCCACATTATCAATAAAATCCTGATATAATAGTCCGCAAGCCCTCGTACAAAATCATAAGTGATAACCAGCAAATTGTAACTTTGTATACTCTTTAAGTAACCCGAGTCCGCCAAGATTTCGCAGAGAGGAAACTTTGACAGTGGTAAGATTTCCTTTGGCTTTCTGAAAAACATTTCAATTTCGCATTTATATGTAGTTAAAGTGAAAAATATTTACTAGAAGTAATCTAAAAAAAAATTGTCCGACAAAAAGTTTCGGTACTTCCAGTTTGTCCACCACTCTAAACGTGTCGATTTCACGACTTGTAAGTTGGCGAGAGGCAGCAATCTGAGTTTTCTAGGAGCATACAATAATTAAATGAGATTTTAAATGGCACCATTGTCCGACAAAATTAATAAGGATCTTCAGCAGTCCGACGCTCCAAAGATGTCGATTTGACGACAACATTGTTGGTGATACCCAGCAAGGTTGTGTTGACTTTTTTTCAAAGAAATAAAATATATAAGACAGTGATATACTTGTCCGACAATTGAGTTGGTAAATTTGTTGAAAAACTGACAAAAAAAAAAGAAAAATGTAAAAACTAACTAAATTTTGTTTTACAAGGTAAATAGAAGTAACTGTAACGTACTCTTTAATTCTAAACAACTTTTTCCGAAAATAATTTTTGATATTGTCAAAAATAAAGGTACTTTACTGTGGTATATTTTTTAAGAAACATCGTATACGATTGACAATTCAACTCATGTATAAAAAATCGCATATACCACAGTGCAATTGTCACTTTGACAGCGGCAAAAGTTAGCTTTAACTTTTACAGCGACAAATACACTAGTGGTTTTTTTACTTATTCATTTGTTTAACAATTATCGTGGTGTTTGTTGCCAAAATTAATAGTTTGACATTGATATGTTTCTGAATTTCATATTCATTAAATTGTCCTGCCGAATTACACTCGAGGTTTGTATTGATATCGGGTAAAATACAAACCACTCGTGCAATCATAAGTGAAAAAAATTGATATCTACTCTGATGGTTGCATTTTAGATTGGAGAACATGCAGCACTTTTCATGAAGAATAACTTTTCTTTTTAAATTATTAATAAAAAAGTTTTCCATATGGTGCCGACTTAATTGGACACACTGTATAAATATTGCGATCTTAATATAGATTTAGATGACGTTCACTCTGCCAGTGCATCAGATTCCGAGACAAGCGATGAAAGTGATTCTTTCAGTGCCAGCGAAGAATCCACTGAAGATGATGATTGATTCTTTTTATTTTTTATGAAAATTTATGTTTAATTATCTTTCTTGTTAAGAAATAAACTGTGAACTAACTTTGAGATTTTATATAATTTTAAATTTTTAAAATTATTGAAATTACAAAATTTCAACATTTTTTGTTGGACAAGAAAAACTCCAATATTTTTGTCAGACAATCGATACTTCCAATAAGTATTATATATTTTTTTCAATTGCCACTTTTGTCTGGCAACATTATTGTCGTCAATTCGACATCTCTGGAGCGTTGGACTGCAGAACATCCTTATTAATTTTGTCGGACAATAGTGCCATTGAAAATCTCATTTAATTATTGTCGCCAACTTACAAGTCGTGAAATCGACACGTTTAGAGTGGTGGACAAACTGACCAGGCAGCAAGCGTACGTCATAATGACGTACCTCATAGGTCATGGCAGACGTCATATTGACCCCAGAGTTGACGTCATTCGGACGTCTAAATGACGGTCAAATGTCAGCGTCATTATGACGTCAGTATATGGCGTCATTTTGACATTACATATAGCTTGTATATGACCTGTTAGGTCCTATAAAAGTCGTACATATGACGTCACTTAAACGTTATGAACATCGACATTGAGACGTACTTTTTAGTTAATTTGGGGATATGCAGCAAAAAATGCAACGTTTTTTCACAATATTTGTAGCAACTGTTGGGATATTCGTATTTTTCTTAAAGAGAATCACAATCACACAGAAAAATTATAAGGCAGTGTACTGGATGATCATTGACTGAAACAAACTAGATTAGGAAAACTCAATGTAGTGGTTACATTTTTTTATGCAAAGGATTGAGAAACTCATGATCATGTGAAGAATTTTTATTTATAACAACATAAAACAATTTCGTTTCTGTAAGTAATACAGCAAAAAACTATTATAAAACTTAATTATGCAGATCATTCTGAAATATGTACGTAATTCAAAAGAGTCACTGAAAGTTTTCCTTGCCAAAGGTCACTAAAAATGTCAATAAATTTTTCACACTGGATTATGTTGTTTATACAGCAATTAATATGATAATAGTTTTTATTCAATTATTACTAAACATCTAATACAATATCCAAAAATCAATGAAATCAAAATACACATTACATATATCTAGTGTAAAACATGTTTTATGGAAATATTTCCCTTTTCACTGAGGTGAACCAGTCAGTTCACCACTGCAAGGGCGCCTTCAGATTGTTCATTCTAACTCTAAAGTTGAAAACATCACAACTATTACCGAACTCTGCAAAACTATCACTTCTGTATTTATGTATAATAATATTCCTTCTGACAACCAGAGAATTATGGTGAAGCCAAAACCCATAGACCTAAAATGCGAATACCATCGACGTTCCACTGCACAGGTTCATAAAAGGAAGCATCGACGACGGCCATGTTGCTTAATCCCAACCAATTCGATGCGATCGTGTTGGTGTCGGACAACTGGTGACTTTCGCGGGAAATACAAAATGACGAAAATAATAAGCAATTTGATTTCTTTACATATGTTGGTATTTTCAATTGATTCAGTTTTGAGTTAAGGTAAATACTGATTTAGTCTATTGATGGTATATGCAAATTATAAAATTTTTCTTGAACCTATTAGACAGGAATTACCTACTCATAGTATTAGATAGTCTGAGAGCATGCCACCGGATGAAGGCAATGGTTATATTACGCTATTTTGAAAGTGACTCGATATAGGTACAGGAAATTTAAATATATAAACTCACGCCACTTACAAATGATTTAATTTTCGGTAATATCTACTATAAAGTATTTAATAAGACATACATAATTGATTAGATTTTTTATTTCAAAAGTTCTTATATTTTTTGTGGTACATTAATGACCAAAAAATTACGTCATAATGACGTCATGTGAAGGTCGATATAGGAACGTCCACTGAATGACGTCTGGTAGACGTCATTTTTGCGTAGATGACGTCCACCGTCATGAAATCCCTCATTTAGTACGTCATTATGACGTACGCTTGCTACCTGGGTGGACGAACCGAAACTTTTTGTCGGACATTATTTTTAGATTACTTTTAGTGAATATCTTTCACTATAACTTAAAAACTAAATGCTGGTCATTACCTTACATATAAATGCGAAATTGACATGTTTTTCAGAAAGCCAAAGGAAAACTTACCACTGTCAAGGTTTCCTGTCTGCGAAATCTTGGCGGACTCGGCATGCAAAGTAACAATTTTCTGGTTATCACTTAAGATTTTGTACGAGGGCTTGCAGACTATAATTCATTGGTGTACAAAACAATAATATGGTGAATATTTTGAAAACTAATACAGGTATTATATATTTGCATTCGACCAAGTTGTATACAGTTTCTCATTTTTTTATCTTTTTTGATCGATTCTTTCAATTTATCAATATCTGTTCGTTATTAATTGTAAAACAGGAAGAATAGACAGTAGATAATCTGTATGAATAAAAAACTGTATTGCTATAGTTCTATGATATCTAAAGTGATTTGTAGATTTTACCATAAAAATGCCAATTGAGTCCATATTTTCTCAATCAGCCTGAGAATAAATGATAATAAAACTCTTTCCATATGATAACTTATAAATAACTGTTACAATTGATATGGTAGCCTTTTTCGGAAATAATTTCTTGGTTAAAAATGTTAATATCAATCATAAACCCAAACTGTACACATCTTTGAAGTATGTCAGTGATTTGAAGAGTGATGTGAATATACAGCCGCAAGCCCAAAACTCTTCACTATATCTGATGTGCTAATAATATTCCAAAGTGTTATTTCGTCTGATTTTTCTGCTAGGGGATGTTGAATTATTTTTAGGTGTTATTCTGTATATTTCTGAAAGTGCTTCAGATACTCTTTTCAATTTAAATATGTGTTAATAGAACTTTAACCCACATATCTCAGTTGGCAACATCAATGCCACAATTGCATCTAGATAGAATTGAAAGAATTCAAAATAAATTGTTAAGGTAGGTATCTTTATCTCAAAGAAAAACATCGATGGCCGCGGTACTACAACGTAGTCAGATCTTCAGAGCTGTGACAACAAATTCAAAATATTACCGCTTTCTACCAGACGAGATGTAACACAAATGATGTTTTTGTACAAGGTTGTCAACAATAACATTGCGGATGAAACTTTAGTGGGACTCATACATTTCAATGTTCCACCATATCCTACAAGATGTCCACTACTGCTCAGATTACCTATGACAAGGAAAAGAATTACCTATTTAAGTCCTCTCTCAACCGTGTTTCGAATGGCGAACGAAATCAATGCATTGAAAAATTTAGATTTCAGCATTCCCTTCTCAGAGTTCAGGCATACAATTGTCAATCATTTATTAGAACTATAGTATAAAATGTAATTATAGGAATCGAAATGTATTTACAGATGCACTTTTATTCAGTGTGTGATTATGTTAACATATTATTATAATGTCCCTAGTTATAGTTTCCATGTAACAAGACTTCCGAGTCTGTATGGAAATGAAGCATTAACTAAATAAATAAATCAATAATCATAAAATTGTCATTTGAACTTCGCGGTTCTCGAGTTGTTGATGTAGCCATGGTAACTTAAAAAAAACGCGCCTTGAAAGTTTGATTGGCACACACTTAGGCGTGCTTTAAATGCTTTAAATAGGTAAATAGGAGAAAATATTACCTAAGATCTTCCTTAGAATGAAACACCATTTCAAATGCATTGACTAACCTGTGACCTACATGACTGATAAATTAAGGGAATTAATGTGTATTGAGAAAAAAACATTACTTGTCGATATCTTATCTTACCTCACTTCTGTAAGTAAGTAAATTAGGAAAATATTGTGTATGCTATTGATTGAAAATAGTTATTTATGCAACAAGTGCAAAAAGTAGGTGTTTATTGCACTCGACGAGGCCATCAGGCCGAGTTGGACAACACGTCGAGTGCAATAAACTCTTTTTGCACGAGTTTCATACAATATTTTTTCTACGTTCATGCAAAAACCAGAAAATGTAAGACATTGTTTGTTTAAATCTATCTGCTAAAAGTAATTCAAAAACATTTTGTGTAATTCAGATGATATTCGAAGGAAATGATTTTATTTTTAACAAATTGCATTTTCTAGTAATTTCAGAGTCCATTATATAATGAATATGATGAAACATGCAACTATTTACTCACAGAAAATGGGCTAAATTTGACGTCGATTTGAAAGTTTATGTCTGTCATGATGACAGAACGCTATAGTAGAATGACAGATGAGTGCAATAAAGACTTTATTGCACTCAGTGCAACAAAGAGACAGTTTTTCCACCAACTATAGTTCAAAGTTTTGTTTTTTGCATGAACGTAGAAAAACATATTAATAATATAATTTCCAGGATACATTAGTTTGTGGATTCATGGTTTTGTTACATCATTTATGTTGGTCACATGTTACTCCCTTTTTTGTACAGGTATTATTGAGGATTGAGGAAAAGAAGCGAAATCGATATTGATCAAGAGACGTGAAAGTTGGGGAGGGGTATATGTTTATCGAAATTTATAGCCTTTAAATGAAGTGAGGATTCTACTATCGGAGTTTTTCTCCTTTATTATAGAACGCCCTGTATATGATTCTATAATATGCTCCATATTCATCATTGTTGAATAATAATAATTTATCTCTTTCAGATGTTGGCGTCACTCCTGCTTTGAAAAGACGAAGAGAACGAGCTGAACGTCAGGAAAGCTTCATAAAGGAACAGGAATGCAGTGCTTTCTTTCATGAAGAGAACGGAAATGAAAATGGTGGGTACACCTATTCAACAATTGTATCAATTTTATTGTTCATAAATGGTAATGAGACGTGATTGTCAGTGCCCTGATTTTTTTTTTTTTCGATTTTAGGACAGATTTCAATCCAATAAAAAAAGAAAATTTTATTACTTTTCTTTTATGATTTTTTAAACAATTATACGTGACCTATATATATTTTGTAAACATTCAGTACAAGCTTCGAGGTCCCTTACAGCCTTCGTATTCGTAATGATTTCGAACAACTTTGAAAATCATCAAATCCAACATTTTTTATACGGACGGATTATTTTCATAATCACATCATTGATTGCCCATAATAGTTTAAAACCAGTTTGAAAATAATTTATTAGGACTCTCCTTATACAATCTTCGTATTCACATCATTGATCCGTATTTAAACTACTAAGCTTCACGCGCACTTAGCCGAAGCGTCGCGAACGAAAGCAGCGCGAGACGAAGCGTCATTTGGGTAATGTCCGGGCACTAGGGCAAAGCGTCCCGTCACGTCTCGAACCGCGCGGCGCCAATTTTATTCATTTCAACATATCAATGAACGCAGTACGTTGTCTAGTGGGGTACAATGAGCAGTTCGTCATAAGAGAATCTCTTTGTATTAAGTTTAATTGCTACCATGGCGTATTTCAATCTGAATACCTATTTTTACAATCATATCAATAATAATTGAATTACCTTTGTAAATAAATGTCTGTGGATCACGGCTAGATACTGCAAAGGAACAAAATTCGCCACCAACTTTATCACCACTTTCTACCAAATATTGCTAAAAACTGAAATATTAGACAAGAATCAACAAATATTTGAATATACTCGCCGTCTGTCACCGCGCATTGAGGTGAAGCGTCAAGAGAAACGACTCCTAGTTGGTCCGAAGAGAATTCGCGCGTCAACTGACGCGCCTCTAAGCTTCGAGCCGCCGTAGTGCGCGGGCTGTCATATAACATAATGTCATTTTCTCGGGCGAAAAAACCACAATTTTCTTCGCGCCGCTTCCGTTCGCGACGCTTCGGCTAAGTGCGCGTGAACCTCTAGACTTCATCTACCAAGCATTCAGCTTCAACGCACTCCAACTTATAGGCACTTCAACTGATAGGTAGTTTAACTTCTGGACACTTCCACTTTTAGACAGTTCAATTTCTTGGCACTGGTTCAAACTTTCGATCTTTCTTCTCACCTGTTTCCTCAATGTGGAAATTCTTTCATGGCATTAATGGGTACTTCGAACGCTTTTCCTCATCACTATGGGCCAGTAGTCATTGTAGCAGAAATTATCACGTTCTTCGGTAATTCCCAGATTTCTATCCTGGTCTATGGTCTAATTGGTATCCCAGTTTGATTTTCTAGTCTTTAATTTAAAGTACTTCCCATTCCACCACGAAAGTGCTGGCACGATCACAAGAATAAGCCTGTTGTCTCCATTCATTGACACAAGTTATTAGCTATAATGAATTGTGAAGTGATTCATCTCTAGAGATGGTATATGTAGGACCCCAGACTATGTAATACATTATACCCAATGATGATAATCCAGTAACGACAGACAAACTCGAACAAAAAGTAAAGAATGAATTGTAGCACTGGGAAACTCGGCACATGAAATCTCGACATCATTTATTATTAAAAAAAAAATTGTTTACGAAAAAATCAAGGGTGGAACCTTAAAAATTTTTAATTTAAAAAATATATAATTTTTTTGTTGTTGTTATTTCAGAAAATATAAGATTTATCAAAAAACGATTAATTATTTTTAGTAATACCTTATGAAATACGCTCGTTTTCTCAGAAGACGTGGTTTAACGCCGACGTCACATTTCATGCTCGCGCTAATCCGCCACTGCAAATTCAGGCAGGGCCGAAAATTAGATTTGTCATAACTTTGCTAAAAATTATAGTAGAAGGAAAAGAAAAAGTGCATATCGTTTCTGAAGACTTCTACTTCGTCATGCAAATATAACATGTGAGTATCTGGGTACCTAAAATGTATTTTTTCTCACTTCACCTAAATATCCCTTCTACGATATTTATGGAGGATCCGAAAGTCTTGGATATTTTAGTTAATATAAAATAATTATACCTACTGGAGCAGGAATCAGTACCCTCCTTGAAACATATGCAACAATTTAAGGCTACTGAGACGAGTCTCACTTATACATGGCAAGAAAAAACTGGGTTTTACTCCTGCCTCAGTTTTCAACTTACCCTTGTAGTCCGGTAGCAGGGAGGGTTTTCGTAGTCGATGAAGCGCGACGGGATCACCCACGTTATTCTTATGTATTTTGACCCGCTGAATCCGAATTTCGAGGATGATAAGCCGTGAAAGCATCCGGAAATTTTTTATGGACGATTTCCCGAGGGATATCGAAAAATAATTTTTTTTCCAAATTCGAATGATGCCATAATATTTTGCATAAAATTCTCTACAAAAAAGGTATCTACAAGTTTCTCTCGAAAATGCACCGTTTTCCAGTAAAACGTGCTTGAAATTCGAAAAAATGAGATTTTCTCAATTTTCAGTACTCATTCGTCACATAATAATATTTTCAGGATCACCTTCTCCCAAATTATTCATATATGTCTCGACTATGAATAATAGAAGAGACATTTTTGAAAAAGTCATTCGAGTGGATTTACCGCCACTGAATTTCCCGATACTTTTAACTTGTATGGAACCGGCATTTTTTTATTCGCGAATCTCACGCAGTGGACGAATTCCTTATAGTGGCAATCAAAGCGGGTTCAGCACATATTTTTTCATCATCACGAAGCATTTCAGTAGCGGAAAAACGGAAAATTCTACCTAAAAGTAAAAAAAAATCCGAGGAAAATCGAAAAATCCATTTTTTCCAAAAACAAATGGCGCCGTAATATACTCCATAAAATTCTCTACAAAAAAGGTCTCTACAAATTTTTCTTTAGAATGCACCGTTTTCGAGTAAATGTGCTCGAAATTCGAAAAAATGCGATTTTCTCAATTTTCTGTGCTCTCTCATTCAGTCACATAATGATATTTTCACACGAATCTACACGAATGATTTTTTGAAGACTGTCTCTTTTTTATTCACAGTCGAGACATATATGAATCCTTTGGGACAAGGTGATCTTGAAAATATCATTATGTGACTGAATGAGAGAGAACTGAATATTGAGAAAATCGCATTTTTTCGAATTTCGAGCACGTATTACTGGAAAACGGTGCATTTTCAAGAAAAACTTGTTGATAACTTTTTTGTAGAGAATTTTATGAAGAATATTACGACATCATTTGTTTTTGAAAAAAATGGATTTTTCGATTTCCCTCGGAAAATCGTCCATAAAAATTTTCCGGATGCTTTCACGGCTTATCACCCTCGAAATTCGGATTCAGCGGGTCAAAATACATAAGAATAACTTGGGTGATCCCGTCGCGCTTCATCGGCTACGAAAACCCTCCCTGCCACCGGACTATTTATCCCTGCAATTTCTTCAGTAAATATTGAAAATAATCGCTCATACAGATCCTACATGAAAAATGAAGTATGTGATTTCAAGCTTTAGGTTTGCACTTCACAACAGTGTTATTAAACATATACGCAGGATATGATTAAGCGATTATTTTCAACATTTACTGAAGAGAATGCCAATTTTATGACTAAGTTGAAAATGAGGCAGGAGTAAAACAAAGTTTTTTTTTGGCATATATAAGTGGGACCTGTAACACTACTTTAAAATTGTTGCATATAGTCCAAAGAGTGTATGGGTTGCTGCTTCATTACAATAATTCCATATTTACTAAATTATTCATGATTTTCGGATCATCCGCAACATCTCCGTGAAGTGCGACAAAACAACTTTTAGGTACTCAAATACTCGCATATTATATTTTGCATGAGAAGGTAGGAGTCTTCAGCAAAAATCTATTTATATATTTTTAAACGAAAAAAAAATTACTTCAATGAAACGAAAGAAACACAGTTTTCTCTTATTTCCACTAGTTTTTTTTATTTACGACCAGTTTCGGGCTTTATCTATAACTATAACTAGTTAGTTTTTATACTTGATAATGGGATAAAGCCCGAAACCGGTCGTAAATATAAAAAACTAGTGGAAATAAGACAAAATTGTGTTCCTTTCGTTTCATTAAAGTGATCATGAATTTCCACAAAATATACAAGTCATCAATTACACAAATTAGAAAAAAAAATGTTCCACCCCTGGATGACAAGAATCGATTGTAGCAACACCAAACTTGGTATGCTAGTAGTTGGAACCATGATAATCACGAAAAAAAAATGTTTACCAAAATTACAGGGGTGGAACATATTTTTTCTTACGTTTAAAAATATATAAATAGATTTCTGATGTAATCTTGGAAAGTATATAATTCATCGGAAAAACAACTCAACAAGGTGAAAAAAAATTCAATTTTCCACAAAAATTATTCCCAGTAATTTCTTATGAAATGCGCTCGTTTTCTCAGAAAACGTGATTGAACGCCGAAATCAAATTTCAGGTTCACACTTATACGCCGCTGAAAGTTCTGGCGGAGCCGAATATTTGAATGGTCAATACTGTGCTAAAAATGAATGGAGAAGGAAAAAGAAAGGTTCATATTGTTTCTGAAGACTCCTACCTTCTCATGCAAATAATATATAATATGCGAGTATTTGAGTACCTAAAATGTGCTTTGCCGCACTTCACGGAGATGTCTGCGGATGATCCGAAAATCATGAATAATTTAGTAAATATGGAATTATTGTACTGAAGTAGCAAACCATACACTATTTGGACTATATGCAACAATTTTACAGTAGTGTGACAGGTCCCACTAATATATGCAAAAAAAACCTTTGTTTTACTCTTGCCCCATTTTCAACTTACCTATAAAATCGGCATTCTCTTCACTAAATGTTGAAAATAATTGCTCATTCATATCCTGCATATATAAATTTAATAACACTTTTGTGAAGTCCAAACTTCAAGTTTGAAATTGTATAGGTACTTCATTTTTTATGTAGGATGTGTATGTGCGATTATTTTCAATACTTACTGAGACTTGTTTCACTAGTCTAAAATCGTTGCATATGGTCCAAAGAGGGTAGGTACTGATTCCTGCTTCAGTATAATTATTACATATCAATTAAAATATCCATGACTACTTTCGGATCCTCCATAAACATCGTAGAAGTGTTATCTGAAGTGGGAGAAAACACATTTCAGGTACTCAAATACTCTCATGTTATATTTGCATGAGGAAGTAGAAGTCTTCAGGAACGATATGCACTTTTTCTTTTCCTTCTACTATAATTTTTAGCAAAGTTATGACAAATCTAATTTTCGGCCCTGCCTGAACTTGTAGTGGTGGTCAATTTTAATGGAGAATGTTCCTCTTTTCAACGTGACGTCGGCGTTAAACCACGTTTTCTGAGAAAACGAGCGAATTTCATAAGGTATTACTGGAAATCATTTTTGTGGAGAATTGAATTATCTCTCAACCTATCGAAATCGTTTTTTGATATATTTTCTGAAATAAAAATATGTATTTTTTTTAATGAACATTTTTTTAGGTTTCACCCCTGATTTTTTCATAAACAATATTTTTTCTAATAATACATGATGTCGAGATGTCATGTGCCGAGTTTCATTCTTCACTTTTTGCTCGAGTTTGTCTGTCGTTACTGGATTACAGGTATAATGAATTGTGAAGTGATTCATCTCTAGAGATGGTATCTGTAAGTCCCCAGACTAGGTAATACATCACAGCCAATGATGAGCTGTGTTCCATTTTCTCCGCAGGTCCATACTAGTTCTACTTTAACCATAAATTAAACCTCCTGATTGATAACCCATCTTCTACTTTCCAGGTTCCTATGCTAATACTAATGAACAGAAGTTACCAACCAGAAATAGGATAATACAAAATATTTCGAATAGAAAAGACATAATGCCACTAAAAAATGCCGTTGATATACTAGATCCAGAAGAGAACCAGCCACGGATATGTTCTCTGAGTGATTACGAAAACGGAGGTGAATCAGACTGTACGAACGAAAACGAGCGAAGTCTATTATTACAACTGAAAAGAGAGAACACCGTGAAAGATCTTACTCAGAAGTTAGCTAATCAAAGTATCATCCACAGCCCATCAGAAGAAAACAAAATGAACAGAATTGGTGATATGTCTGGATTAATATCCAAAGCAAAAGAAGGTCTTGCCAAATCAAAAACAAAATCTGAGATACTGAAGCAACCAACCACTGAAAACCTACTGAAAATAGAAACAAAAAAGTCTGAGAATGAACTGAGATGGGAGGAACTTACTGGAAATTTGAACAGATCTCTGAGTTTGTGTGATATGGACTTCACTGATTTGGTTAGTGAAGACGAAATAGATATTCTTGCCCCAATAACATTCGGAAATGGAATACCTCCACCTCCTCCTCTATTGGAGGAGATGGGAAGTGCTCCTCCTCCCCCACCTCTGTCTAACAGAATAGCTTCTTCAACTACATCGAGTCCGTTGGTTTTCAGCTCTAACTTACAAAAACCGAATAGAATGCCAGAAACAAAATCAATGATTCAAAAAAATAAGAAAACAGTGAAGTTATTTTGGAAGGAAGTTCGGGACGAATCTGTGAGTCATGTGAAGCTGAAAACTGGTTCCATTTGGGATGAACTATATCCAGTTAGTGTGGATACCCAAAAATTAGAACACTTGTTTGAAACTAGAGCTAGAGATCTTAACACGAAGGTGAGTTTTTTTTGTTATCCTAATCTCTCTGTCAGAGTATCACAAGCATAATTACATTTCCAAGAATGAGTATAACAGGATGTTCATAAAATCAGTTGTGGAATCATCTGTGGCTGAAATACAAATTTTAGTTTTTCACAGCCGACTTAATCTCCCGAGCCGTGGTGAGAAAATCGGCAACACCGCATGAAAATCAGTTTGACGTCCTACTCATTAATTTTTATTGTACATTTCTTGGCTTGTTCGGAAAACTAGGGAAAACATAAGAGAATGAATTTGTACGCAAAAGAACGACGGTTTATGTGGTTATTTAATTTTTTTTTATCACAATCTGGAATGGCAATATATTCAATTTCTTAGATATGGGAAATATGTCATGTATTCCATACACTAAAATTCACATTTTGAGAGATTTTTTTCCTCCTTCTAATAAGTGCAGAAGCCACATAAGTAGATGATTTCTGATTTTTTTCAGATTCTCCTTTTGAAATCTGACTGATGAAAATAATATATTACTGGAAGGTACATATACATAATGTGCCAAACACAGGTAAATTGTTTCAGGTGAATATATGGCAAATACGTGTCAAAAACACTATTTTCCTGGCTACTACCACGACGGGTATTAAATTATATCTAACTTGTGCAATTCACCTCATTGCAGGAAACAATTGCAAGTGCTTTCCTGTAATCAAATAGCAGATTTTGCATAAGATAGTAAGTGCTTTTTCCAAATATATCAGACTCTTATCGTCTTGCCTCCGAACCTTGCCAGTATATTTTCAAGTTGTGACCACTTACTCAATTTCAAATCAAAAGGAAGAATCAATTTCAACTCATTGAATCCCAACTTATTATTACCAAGGTACACTTGGACCTGCATCTCGTTCAATATTATTATTTTCGTTATTATTAGTTATACTTAATAGTACAGTAACCAGAGATTTCTTATGCTCAAAAAATTGGAAGTCCATAAAATTTGGTATGAGCTTAGTTTGACAATAGATTAAGAGGTTTCGAAAAGGTTCCGGGCCCTACTTTGTGAAAATTCGATATTTAGAATTTTCCGACGCTTTTCCGGCTGTAACTTGAAAAAACGAGATAATTGAAAAAATCAAGGCATTAAAAATATAGAGCTGTGAAAATTTTGAATAAAAAACGTTTTATATGTTTTTTACCAAAAATCAAAGATTTTCTCTGAAATTGGAACGTCATAACAACGCTCGAGTCGGAAACGTTCACGTTTTTAAATAAGAGAGAGTGTTTTCAAAGTTAAAACTGGCATTACTCAGGCTCTGCTGAACGGATTTTGATAAATCAAACGTGGGATTGAAGGGTAAGACTTGAACTTTCAGAATCCTGGGTATGAAATGTAAAACACATTTTTCCATCACATAGACACTTCTATGAATTTCCGCAACTATTGGGTTTTCTAGTACAATTTTTGAAGGATTATACTATGTAATTTGATTTCAGCTAAAGGATTTGCCCTACTGATCTCGTTTTTGAAAAATCGGCCTTGGACATTAACTGAGTAAACATACTTTTTTGAGGTTAGAATTTTCCTACTTTTCGAGTGTTTTTTACAAGTGAAAGATGCTTGGGAAAATTTTGAAAAAAATCCAGGATGATCAGAAATCCGTCAGGTGCCATTTGTAATTTTCACCATGTGAGTTATTAGCAGGAAAAAATCGAATAATTAATATATTTAAACATTCAACCAATAAATCCATATTTTGACTTTTTCTCAACATACAACTTTTCTGAATACGTTCTCGGTGGAAAATGAAAGAAGTCTTCCTCTTCAAATTCCATATAGTTTTTTCACTGGTTTTGTGTGGTTAAGGGAGTATTGGGGCGGTCTGGAGCCACGTTTTTGAATAGCGTTGTGCGCATGTACTTTCCGGTCTCGAAGTTGTCTATTATAATCTAATAATAAAATAACATTAAAGTAAAACCTATCATCAGACCATTTTAATGCAACCAATGTGTCTAATTCTCAATTTCTTTGGATATTCGGAAAATATATTTTAGGGGACAATACGGAATCTGTTGTGTACCATAATAAAATAGGCAGCTTAACACAATAAAGAGATAGGCATAGAAACGTGCTCTGTAACGTTTGACCAGAAAACCATTGAAATTGTGAAATATATAAATATAAATATAAACCAGAATATCCTTCCTTGTGTATTTTCTTATTGAAACTATAAAAATGGTAAAGAAAAAATACATTTTCGAAACAATTTGTTCCCAATTTTCTTGGCTTTATTTTTGGTCCCTTGATATTCTTTCAATTTTCAAGTTTTTCCCGAGTTACGGTCGGAATTCTCTAAACCGGATTTTCTTTCGATTTTCACAAAATAGGGCCGGGAACTCTTTGGATACCTGTTCGTCTATTATTAAACTAACCCCATACCAAATTTCATTGACTTTTTTTGCAGTTTTAGTGATTTTTTTACTCTGGGAGCTGTACTATAGTTCATTCTTATTATCAGAAATCAAAACATCTGATTGCAAACCTGCTAGATAGAAATACAGTTTACTATCAGTTTGATAACTTTCCAATTATCAATTTTGAATTTTTCAGCGTATTCCCTAATTAACTGATCATAACTGTGGATAAGATCTAATTTTTCAAACTCTTCTACTAAATTATTACGAACATCTAAGCAAATCTGACATCTTTTATTGGGGTTTGTTCTCAATGGTGTTACAGGTTTTGAAAAATATTTTGGTAAATTCGGAAAAATTTAAGGAACTGCAATTTTTATCAATTTTGGACGTTTGAGCTAATTTTTTTATTGATCCATCTGTTAGGGGAAACGTTTCATATCCAATGATATCAGTTCTTGAAAATGAATCGCACAAACTACAGACCTTCGAGAATGGCTACAATTCTTAATTGGTATCGCATAAATCCGTTTCTTTTGAAATTCTTCATCTCTTTTGAAATTCTTCATCTTTCGGGAAAGAAAATACTGAGATGTTATTTTTTTAGGAATCGTAATTCAACTTGCACACTGTCATACAACAACGACTGGGCATTTTCGTATTAATACCATTCCCTCCGGAAGCAAATCACAATCACATTAACGTTAAACATTATTTTTGATTCACTTTGAAAACACTTTCACTAATAAATCGAACACCAGATTTTTACAAACATTTCGTATACCATTTTATATTAATCTCACGTTAAATTAATCTACCAGAACACAAAAAATTCATATAAATTATCTATCTAACTTATTAAACTTATGTAAACAACAGAGTATTGACTATGCATGGCCGCCATGAACAGTCGTTTTGACAATGTTGCCGAATTTCTTTACCATGGCTCAAGAGATCAAATCGGCTGTGCTATTTTCCATCGTTCAAGATAACCTCTTGGGAGGTATTCATGTTGAAAAAGGAAATAATCTCTAATGGAATATAAAAATGTGATTTTTTTGCCCAAAAAGCTAAACCTAAAGCAAAAGCCACGCTGGACATTGAACTACATCTGATAGATATTGTGAAGAGACCCTAACTGAAAAGATCAAATCTTGAAGTGAAAATTAGCATTTTCATTCAGATAGTTGATTTTTCAATTATCTCCAGTTTTCATTGAAAATTTAGATAAATAAATGAGAGGGAGAATATAATTCAAAAGTATCAGTCACAGAAATCTTTCATTTCGTTGATGCAAGGTAAGAATAAGGAAAATCTATTTGTTCCTTCAAGCCAGGGAATTAGTTTTTTCTGTTAGATATTACAAAAGAAATCATATTTTTCAATTACGTATGACTGATCAGCGTAGGTACATCTCAGCCCAGCCAACCATGTGAACCAAGAATCATGTACATTGTGACGTTCGACATCGTATTTGAAGTCACAAAACATGTATCCGAAATATTGTGGCAATGTGAAAATGTCCGCCTCAAGGACAATCATTGCGATGTCTTTCAGATATTATGAAATGCGACGTTGCATAGAAAATCACTAACATGTGTTATACAAGTCCTCATTTCATATCACAAATAGGTCACACTGTGATATCAACTGTTTTTCTATGGTTTCTCGTAGTTTTCTTGATTTTGATCTTCCTCTACTCACTGGTATAGGGAAGCCGAGAGTGTTGACGGCCTCTGGGGTACATACAGGGTGTAACATAAGTACGTTAAAATATTCAAGTGACGTATTCTTGAGACAATTTCAAGAAAAAAAGTTGATATAAAAGTTGAGATACAGGGTGTTGAAATGAAATTTTTTTTGAAATTTGGTACCCTGGGGTTTTTTGACGTGGGAAATCATAATTTCGTATTAATTTTTATGTAACATCTAGAGGGCGCTGCGTACGCTGTCATTATTTATTTCAAATTGCCCTAACATTTTTGACAGTAAACTTTTGGTACTTTTCATGAGAAAACCTTCTTCCCACATCTTTTCCAAGTAAAAAAGGTACACTTCCTCAACAACACCGAAAGTGATCCTTTTCGAGATATTTACAATTTTCTATATCGATGCATGTTACTTAGCTCCTAGGGCGCTGAGTGAAGTTGCTGAGAACATTACAAAAACTAAGTATGTGGTAAGTAGATCTCGTCAAAATAAACAACTTTTTTCCTTTAAAATGTTAATCGAAAAGTGATTCATTTTCGAGATACAGATTGTTGAAACTTTTCAAAAACATGGTTGGTTTTTGTCATAAGTTTTTTGCAATTTTAGGTATTTTCATCAAACTTTACACGCAGTATACCCGGACAGACTTCTTCTAAACTGATCGTTATCAAACTGCTTCATCAGTGTAGCCAAATTTGATTTCAATAATTTTTGTCACTCTCCGCTTGCAAATTGAATAAATAAACCTATTTTTTTTAATTAGATAGAACGCCAATTTCTAGGTTATGTTTGCTAATGAAACAACGCGCAACGTCCTCTCTTCAAGAAATAAATGAAATACTGCTAACTTAGTGGCGAGTTCGTGTTCATATTCTTCTCATACATTTATTTCTCAATGTGATATCCCGACTTGGTAGATTTGTTGACATCGCATAGGTTTTTCCTATTCGGGATGTGTTATGGTGACTGTAATATCGAATATACGTCGGATATAGGTTAAGACTGAACTTCACATTGGTGCAACATTGTTACATCACATAATTCTGGATGTCACACGATGTTTGGCTGGGATGATAGTAATTCTCGTGACTGGAATGAATGAATCATTATTGCTCGCATGTCATACGTTGCATAACAAGTCTGTATAATATTTTGTATTCAGATAAGAGCGATAATAAGGATCCCATGTATTATGTTCAAACTCCTTCTAAACAATCTTTAAATCAGGCCACGTCCCAAACTTCACTTCGATAAATCGAGGTTCCAATTTCAAACGATTTCCGCAGTACAGGATTTTTACGGATAATTCAATGCCAATGAGTGGCAGGGGCGGGCCTATGCGGGGTGGGACTCCCCCCCCCCCTATAAACGCGTGATTTTTCGTGTACGACGGCGCAGCCGGAGTGCTCGAAATAGAGCAAGTGTTTGGAAGATCAGTTATCCACGAATACTTTACGTTATTTTTTTCTATTGGTGATCTTTGAAATTGAATTCGTGATGTGACGTCACTAAATCTTTCGTTAATATTTGAATAAATGTTTTACATTTGTTTGTAATATTTCATTTGACATTACAAGGTACTCTAACATTGTCATTTAGACTTCACTGTTCTCGAGTTGTCGATGTAGCCATGGTACCTTTAAAAAATGCGCGTTTTTGAAAGTTCGATTTGCACACGCTGAGGCGTGCTTTAAAAATGTAAAAGGAGGCAACAATTGAAAAAAAAAAATTTCTATAAAGAAATTTTTCTACCGTTGCCATTGACCTGCTCACCATTCAAACTTTTATTGAATCATACCCGCCTGGTGAAAAACCGGATATTTATGCTCTTCAAGTAAAACTTGAAGTTTTTTATATACAGGATGTTGTAATTGTAGCGATTAATGAAGTGAGAAGTAGGAAATGACAAAATGAAACGAAATAAAATAATACATTTTTGTCGAAAAATCACTGATAAGAGGTCTACAGCCTGCGAAAACCGCGCTGAAACACTGCCGGCGGGCAGACACGCTGTGGCATGGAAAATCAAACCAGTGCCTCCCAAACAAAGGTAGCTGAAAGCGATTTTATAAAATTTCATGAAAACTTCAAAAATTTGTGATTGCTTCAAACACGGAAATTCTTGCTATTCATTGTTTCATTATGTTCCATATAACAAACCCATTATAGAGTTTGGTAACTCAGTGGTTAAGATCTTCGCGTTCAAAGCCAGTGATGAGGCTGGTCGTGTAGGTTCAAATCCTAGCGACTACATATTTTTTCCTGATGACCCGACAAAGTGCTAGGAATCGCACGTTAAAAGGTAAGACCTCGTTTATCCTTGGCTCGCACAAGTTTCGACTTATGAGGGCTGCCATTCGTAAGGGGACGACAGGTGGTTAACGGAAAAAACAACTTCAACAATAATTTTTTTTTTTATTTCCTTAATCGCTCTAATTTCGGAAACACCCTGTATGTATTTAGAGCAACAATGGATGAATACAACAACAGAACGTGAGGCCGTTTGAAGCTTTCCTTTCGACTGTGTCAGCTTATTTTCACTGCAGGATATTCAGGCAGGCAAAAAACGAAAGATCGCGTAGTACGCCACAATTTGTTAAAAATGAGCTACGTTAAATAAATCTGAAAAAGATCTTTTTGACTCGATGAATATTCAAAATATCATAAGTGCGCTGAGAAAGTTAAAATCACGAAGAATAAAATGTTCAAAGTATAATGGTTTGTTTTGTGTATTGAACAATATATTTTATAATAATTTTATATGTTCATTCACTTCTAAAGAAATGTTGTATTATAGTTCATGTGGGAATGGAGACGTTGGTCTTGTTTTCACTAAAAACCCACTATATTGAGTTTCATTAAGGTAATCAATTATTTATTTCTGTACCTTGGAAGAAAAAAGCCAATGTCCACATTCTGCCGAATTGAGTCATTTGGCCAGATATACTTATAATATTTAAATTTTCACGTAGAAAAATGGCCAAAGTCCTAGGTATCTCCAAAGAGCAAAAATAATTCAATACTGAAGGCTGATGTCCATTCCTGCATAATAGAATAAGGACCAATGCTTGACATTGGCCTTTATTGTAATTGGTTGTGAAATGAAATTCCTCTGAGTATGGACATTGGCCTTACTAGCGATTCGTAATCGTACGGTTGACGGGACATCTGACCACATTCTTTTCAGTTGAATCGAAAAAAAACAATGAAGATGGACATATCATTTCCTGGATGAGTATCGAATGGATGAAATTCTGCCAGAAAGATGAATTTCAAATGTTTTATAAAAATTCAGTGGGTAATGAAAATGCCAAGAAAATAGATTCGATGAGAGGAAGTGTAAGAAGACGAGATGTAGGTTAAACAATATCTACTGAAGATTTGAAACTACTCAACACAGAACCCTCAAAGGTGGTTCACCAATGGTTCCAAAACTTTGGAAGATGTCGGAGCCGGAATATATGGTATGAACCCAGTAGTGAAACGCTCATTCAGTTTGGGTAAATTAGCTACGATAATCCAGGCAGAGGTATATGCCATTGAAATGTGTGTAAGGGAGCTGGAAAACCAATAAAAATATTTTCAGATAGTCAAGCAGCATTGAAAGCGCTTAAATCCAACTGCTTTGAATCTAGAGCAGTATGGAACTGCAGAGACACCTTGAACCGACTAGCACAAGGCAACAACGTTACCCTAGTTTGGATACCAGGTCACACGGGCCTAGAAGGAAACGAAAGAGCGGACGCCCTAGCAGAAGGGGGGCCGAAACAACGTTCACTGGGCCAGAACCGGTCATCGGTTTAGCATATAGCACTGCCAAGAATGCTATAACCGCCTGGGCAGACAATAAAAGACTTGAGTATTGGCTCAGTCTACCAGGACTAGCCCATTCCAAAGCATTTATTGCTTGTACAAGGAAAAACAGGACTCTGACAAACTTCTAGAACTCAGTAGAGCACATCTCAGAGTTATAGTAGGTTTGCTCACTGGCCACTGCAAACTCAAACACCACATGCATAAAATCGGACTTGCACAGGATGCAGAGTGCCGTCTTTGCAATAATAATAATAATATTTATTTACTGTAAATGGTACATGATAAATAGATTATAATATAAAAATTAATAAAATTTACAATGTGAATAAACAAGTAATCACAGAAGTTGAATGTATCTAGATAGGATATAAACAACTTGTCCTCTTGAATTATATACCCCTGACGGTCAATGTCCAATATTTTCCACATATTAAGAAAACTGCTGATATATGTTTAATTATTTGTAAAATCATACATAAGAATATGTTTTAGAAATACTCAGGCTCATGTAACGTTATAATGTTCTTCAAGACGAGCACGATTCTGTACTAAAAATCTTTGCTCTCCTTTTTCTCGAAACAGCGAAATTGGACATCGGCTCTTTTTCTTCCAAGGTACAGATTTATTTATCGACATAACGAATTTTAATAACGAATTTTATCTCAAACGTAATATCATACATTCATCAATTTTGTTTCTCTTATTCTGTTTTCAGAAGCAGCAAGACATGAATAAAAATAAGGAAATTATCGTCTTGGACCCGAAGCGATCGAACGCCATAAATATAGGCATGACGAAATTACCCCCCTCAAGATCAATAAAAACAGCAATATTGAAAATGGATGCTACCATTATGAATCGGGAGGGTATCGATAAGCTACTCACCATGTTACCCACCGAAGAGGAAAGAACTAAAATTCAGGACGCACAAGCAGTCAATCCCGATCTACCTTTGGGTAGTGCGGAACAGTTTCTCCTCACTTTGGCATCGATTTCGGAATTACCAGCTAGGTTGAAACTTTGGGCATTTAAATTGGATTTCGAAAACTCGGAGAGAGAAATTGCTGAGCCACTAATGGATCTCAAACAGGGTATTGAAGTTCTGCGTGAAAATTATACATTTCGAGGGATTTTGAGCACTCTTCTTTCCATTGGCAATTTCTTGAACGGTAACGAGGTCAAAGGGTTTCAAATTGAGTACCTTACCAAAGTACCTGAAGTCAAGGATACCGTTCACAAACACTCTCTACTTCACCATCTTTGCCACACAGTGATGGAAAAGTTTCCTAATTCCACTGATCTTTATTCAGAGGTAAGACACAAATAAGTTTTTTTCTGTGACGGGAAAAAAGTTCGACATTTTATTCCTGTTGATAGGTAATAAAATATAACTTTTCATGAAAAGTACTTTTTTCCCACGGGAAAAAAGTTTTTTCCCGGATATATACAGGGTGTCCGGTAAACCTTGTACAATATTGAAACTGGTGATAGACCAGGTCATGACTGTTCAGAATATCAGAATTTCACCTCAGTAAAAATCTCACCGTTTTCGAGATAAGGGCATTTTTTGAATTTCTAGAAAATGTCTACCTCCCATTGGATTTTTGAGTGCCATGTCTACAAACCGAGACCAATTCAAATATCCTTGCTGTTGAAGATTACTGATGAGTGATGCTTTCAGACGTACAGATCAGTTTTCCAGAAAGTGACCATTATTCAAGAAATGGGGGTAAAATGCCAGATTTGAGTTTCATCAATTTTTTTAACAAAAGTTTGATATTATTATCTGAAAAAATCATAACCACGTGGAGTTAGAAATTCATTACAAAAGAATGCTCATTTTGTCCAAACTCTACCATGATATAGATCATACTATAATTATTTTTGGGGGGAGTAATATTTCCATCGAATTTGAGCGTGGTGTTATTCTACGCTTCCTTCTACTTTTATACTCACGCCGAAAAAGTATTTTGTTTCTCAAGATAAAATGTAGAAATGGTTATTAATAAGAAACAATAAATTGCTTGGTAGCATTGAATAGTATGTCAATAAAATTTACTTTTTATGTAATCCGTCTAAATAAATTATTATCGAAATGAAATTGTCGATTATCCGATATGGCATCGATGAATACACGAATTCGTGTGATAAATGTCGCAATTGACCAACATCCAGATTACAACGAAATTTCAGAGATCGAAAGATTGTACAAATAAATAAGTGCCATAGTTTTTAGGAGGTGAGTCTTTATCGAAAATTAAAGGGGGTTTTTCATGTGAACAAACACTATTAGTCCTTTCCTTGAACCGTTACACGCTTTCAAAAATGGGAAAGAATTTTTTTTTTTCTTCAAATTGCTGAAGAGTTGAAGGAATGATATTGTGTGGGCATATTCTACCAATAACAAGGCTACCTATGAATCTTTTTTAATTATGTTGTTATCTTTGAAAGGGGTGAAACATTACATCCCCTATTCCATTTTAAGCAGAACTTTTCAATGAAAGACAATTTCTCCATTTCAAAATATGTGTTGAGAAGAACGATTTATTCCAAAACTTTTTTAACCCACGTTATGTGTCTGTAAAAGTAATAGTTTCCTAATTAAAATATAAAATACAACATGTCTGTAAAAACAATGGTTTCCTAATTAAAAATAATAAAATCGAAAAAAAAATCTAGTAGGTGGCTGTCACGTTGTGCTTGACCAACTTGTGACTTCTGTCGTAGTTTTTTGAAATTATTTCGCTTGTTTCAGTCGGTATTATTTGTTTATTCATCATGCCGTACACACGTTATACTCCCCGAGAATATGCGTAAATGCACTACATTTATGGTGAATGTGAAGGTAGTGCTACTTGCAGCTGCGCTTTATGCAGAACGATATCCGAATGCATCACATCCAAGTTCTCATAAGAGTTCACAACTCTTATTTGAAAGGCAGAATTCCTGGGAATCGAGGTGGAGAAGGTAGACCGCACCACGATAATGATGAAGGTGTACTGCGAGAAATTGATGAAGATCCAAGTATTTCTGTATTTGAATCAAATGTACCCACGGCGATGGATATGACGCCTTGGTCCAATCCTGTGGCCGCCCAGATCCCCAGACTTAAATCCATTGGATTTCTTCTACTGGGGATATTTGAAAGAACTGGTTTACTCCACAACTATAACTGACGTGGAGCAATTGAGCCGGCGTATTCACACTGCCGCTCAGAGTATCGCTGATTCGGAGGCTATACCGCATTTGAAAAGGTCCTTCTTGAGTTGATTTTAGCTCAGAATAACACCACACTCTGATTCACTGGAAATATTACTCCCCCAAAAATTGAAGGATGTTCTATACCATGGTAGAGTATGGACAAAATGTGCATTCTTTTGTAATGAATTCGCAAATCCACGTGGTTACGCTTTTTTTTTTTAATTGATGAAACTCCCACCATTTGCTGTAAAATGTTATCACTTTCTGAAAAACTGTTCTGTACGTCTGAAAGCATCACTCATCAGTAATCTTAAGCAGCAAGGATATTTGAATTGGTCTCGATTTGTAGACATGGCACTCCAAAAAATCCAATGGGAGGTAGATATTTTCTAGAAATTCAAAAAATGCCCATTATATTGAAAACGGTGAGATTTTTACTGAGGTGAAAGTCTGATATTCAGAACAGTCATGACCTGGTTTATCACCAGTTTCAATATTGTACAAGGTTTACCGGATACCCTGTATATTCACATATTTATTTATTTATTTATTGGTGTTCAAAATAACAAATACATTGTCAATATAATAAAAAATAATAAATATCTCATGAAAACATGATCAAATAAGTTAAAAACTTGTCCATGATCATGTGAAATTAATGTATAAAATAATAATATATCATAATAGACAAATATAGTAAATAACAATAATATATATACAAATAAATAAAAATAGTGAAATGAACTCAAAGGTATGCATCCAAAATAAAATGGTTACATTTTGCATAAATAAAAACAATAACAAAATTATTTCATATACAACCAATTTTCAAAGTTTTCAGAATTCTCAATCAACCAGTATTTGATTTTGTTCTTAAATCCAGAAAAACTAATTTTTTTCAAAGAAACTTGCAATTTATTATAAGTCTTTTTACCAATATAAATGGCATGTTGTTGCATTAAAGTTGTAGAGAACTTTTCAGTCGATATCCAACCATCAATTTCATTTTTTGTTTAATTTTTATGTTGTATAAGATTATCCAATTCTAAATTTTTTCTTATGTAAGCTGTGGATGCTTTATAAAATAATTATTTAACAGTTAAGATTTTATATTGTTCAAAGGGAATTTTAGAAGAATAATCAAAAGGTTTTTTAAAAATTATTTTCAAGGTATACTTCTGAATTGATGTAAGTGGTTTTAAAACTTGTTTATATAGACCTCCCCAACCTATTATACCATAGGCCAAGATAGACTGGAAGAGACTATAATAAAAACTTATAATCAATTTACGACTGACAATAATTCTCAACAATCTAAATTTATAAAGTGTTTTCCTTAGTTTTTTTATCATTGATATGTTTATGCCACTTGAGGTTGCAATCTAAATGAACTCCTAGATACTTTACTACTTCAACTTTGGTAATATATTCGGTACAATAACATGGTTTTTTATTATTTAAACATAAAATAGTATGGATCTTCATTTTATCATAGGTTAAGGTAAATATTTAATTAAATTGTTTTTCCCGTCACAGAAAAAAATTGTGTATTATACACGGGAAACAGATTAGATTTCAGCTCTCTGGTTTTTCGCTCCCTCACAACAACACAACCTCGATTTTTTTCCCTTGTATAATAAATAACTATTTTTAAAGTCCATGAGACATAAATATCAGACCTTAACTATTAAACAGGTAGAGCTATTCATTTTGAAAACATAATAGAATATCAATTAGTATTCTGCAAAGCACTTTCAAAATTACACTCGTGGTCTATACGAGAATTCAAAATTGTTATCCATTATCGTTTAATTATCAACTAAGGAACTGAACCAATCATGAAGAAATAAGTGATTCTGTGATGAAAATACTAGGAGAAACCGACTATGCCATCAAATGAGAGAAAGTCCGTAGTTATGTTATGCTCAGAACTCACCGCTATCATGCATTAATTTTTTATAAACAATTAAATACAAATAGTTCAAGGTGTAGATAAAAATAAGAGTCTCTTTGCACACAAAATGAAAGACGCAAATGGCCTATACTACTTTTTATGGGATAGTTCGCTAATGAAAACACCGTTTTTCGCCCCAGCAAAACTGCTTTGTGAAATTTTTTAAACACGAAATAGTGAAAAAAATTAGAGCAACTTTCAGTGGCATTCTCAACACATTTACCACCCCTCAAATGAAAATCTAAAATATACAAATTGTAGTGTTTGATCTTTACTTCCAGATGCCGTTCACAGAATTTGATTATGATGATTTCCCTTAAATCTACGCATTTTGAAAGATAAGCCCTTGGATTTTTTCTAACGCGATTGTGCAAAAACTACACATCGGACAGAAAATATCTTGCGCATAGTTGAACCAAATGTTAGTATCTATCAGTTTCCGAAATATTGTTTGTCCAGTTACAGATTTATAAAAATTGTGAATTTTTGAAAAATGGTCTCTTTTTTCCAGGATTTTCTTAGACGAAAATGCACCGATCCAGTTGTACAAAAAACCGGTTTGTAGGTTTAATAATTCTCTAAAAAAGTGTTACTGTAAAACGATTCCTCCAATAGTTTTGGAAATATTTGCAAAAAAACAAAAAAGTTGTAATTTTTTTCACTATTTCTTGTTTAAAAAATTCTACATAGCGATTTGGCTGGGGCGAAAACCGGGGTTTTTATTAACGAACTATCTTATAAAAATTAGCATAAGCCATTTACGTGTTTTATTTTGTAGTTGAAAAAACTTTTATAGCTTGGTCTAAAAGAACGTTCTTTTTCAGTTTTTCATTGATAATCTAACTAATAGCCTAACGGATGAAACATACTTCTTATTTCTTATGAAGTTTCATAAATAGACGAATACGCCTAAAATGGGTTGCCTATCAAAATATGGTCCAGACTTTATACAGTGAGTTTCAAAAATTTGCACCATATGGAAAACTTTTTTATTATCGATTCGTCAGAAAATTGTATCCCCCATTTAGTGCGTTGCAGAATATTTGCATAAGAGTTGTCAAAATTTCAAAGTTTCAAATGGTGTACAGTGGAACCAAAAAATAGAAATTTCGATCAAGTGTAAATTATTAATGACATTATCAAACCGTTACTTCCACAAGGGTCGGTTTTATATTTTTTATGTATACAAAATTTATCCCAAATCAACTTATCATGTAATTACACGATATACGCGGACGATACAATACTTTATATGCAAATGAAACCCCTTTGACTCTATAAAAAATTATAAACGAGGACTTACAAAAATTTGAAAAATGGCCTTATCTTAATCTTCTCTGTGTTAATCCTAGAAATACTGATTATATGATTTTTCAACAAAGATATTACAAAATATTAAATTAAATATAAAAATAAATAATGAACAATTGAAACAAACTTCTCAGATAAAATATCTTGGCATTTGGATTGACGATAAATTGATTATTGGAGCATTGAGGAGATGTCCCAAATTGAATCCTAAAATAGCTAATATATTTTTATATTCCCATACTCTTAGTACAATCAAATATAAAAATAATAAATGGGGAGTTTGTACCGTCTACCATGACACTCCAACAAATCAACTTTATTTAATAACGAACACATTTTATTTGGAAAAGCATTATGCAATAAATACTCTCAAAATATCATAACTTATTACTAATAAAATGATTAAATCTAATTTTATACTAACCCGAAATTCAGTAATTCACAATTACAATACAAGACAACATAACTTGTTCCATCTTGATTCTGCAACCTCGGTAATTGGCGAGAAAAGATTCACTCATGAAGCACTTTCAAAATTCAATGAATTGCCCGAAGATCTAAAAAATTGTAGAAATATCACTGAATTCAAAATCGAAATAAAAAAATATTTCCTCCAAAAAAGAAATCGAAATTGAATAGATTCTTTCTTTGTTTTATTTGTTTGTTTTTTCTTCATTGTAATTCAAAAAGTTTTTTTTTTAATGGAATGTATGAATACAAAAGGTTTCATGAACAGTCTCATACCAGTTTTAAACTGTTTGATTGTGTTCATGCTATTCCTTATGAGGAATAACATTTTCTGGCAAATCGATAATAAAAAAGTTTCCCATGTGGTGCAATTTTGTAAACTTACTGTACTTATATAGTCTGGACCACATTTTGATAGGCAACCCATTTTAGGCGTAATCTTCCATTTATGAAATTTCATAAGAAGTATTTTTCATCCGTTAAACAGACCGGTGAAGGTCGACCTCTCTTCGACTCCTGTACTATAATGAACTGATAAGTCATACGCACTCGTCATATTTTCAAATTTTATGATAACTCGTCAAGTGAAGTCGAAGAATAATCGGCAATTTTATCGGCACTTGTTATATTATACATGATAATATGAATAAAATGGGAGTATTTTGGAGTAGAATGTTCGTCACTCGTTATTGTCCAGTAACTTGATTCCATTCCTTCTAGACCATTAATTTTTAGGTTGGTGCTATCACAAGAGCTTCTAAAGTAGATTTCGATGAATTAAGCCTAAATGTACAAAGCCTGAAGTCAGACTGTAAATCCTCTTGGGATCATTTGAAACTGATAGCTAAACATGATGGATCAACCACAATGAAAGTGAAAATGTCCGATTTTCTCTCTGATTGTGCAGAACGAATCATTCTATTGGAGATAATCCACAGGCGAATTAAGAATAGGTAAGATCTATTTTATTGTTCAAGAAGGTTAAGTTATGAAATAACGGCCCTCGAGTACCTACTAGTGAGTGTACTAGAAATATTGGTATTAGTAATAATAAATGATAAGTAAGCAATCATTTTCAAATAAATGAAATATTATCAAAATTTAACACAAACATTTAATATCAATCGGAATTAACATGGGTGAAAAATCTTAATATTCAGGCTTCATTTAACAATTTTTGAGCACCAGAAAGTGATATTTATCCAAATTATTTGCCGTTTGTTTACTACAACGATTCCAGATGAACATATATTTTTGAATCACATGCCTAACCAGTAGCGCATAAAGTAAACTTCATCTTCTCAGTAAACATGAAACTTTTATGAAAAATTTGAATAGTACTGTTGTTGCAGATAATCGAAATATTTTTTAGAAACATTTCTGAAACATTCCAGACAGATAATTAAGATATATCCAGAAACATTTCATATTAATTTAGGTAAATTTTGAATAATTGAAACATTTCAAAGAGAATAATCGAAATTAAGGTAGCAAGATTTCTTGAATGTTTCAGAATGATTCAAAGCTATCAAAACGTATCAAGCTGTTTTCTAAATCACTGCATACGGAAACATATCAAAATCTCAATATTCAATAAATGAAACATCACAAAAGCACTCCAGTTTGATATGCCGGTTGATAGTTTTGAGGATATATATTTCAAATTTGGTGTGTTACTATAGTACTTGAATATATACGCATATTTTGACCCATCTACAGAATTTTTTTTTTCAAATGACACCCTGTACGTATTTTTTCATTATCCGAAAGAGCATGCAATTTGTGATAACACTGTTCTTCAAAATTGAAAATCGGTTAAGAAATGGCGGAGATATAGTTGATTGTTTAGTCAAATTTGGCTATGAAATTCAAACTTAAATAATCACAACTGACAAACAACATCAGAAGTTATCAGAGGAAGCTTCGAAGTGCGATACAGTTGAAAACTGAGTTTCTCGTGTAAATGCATCTCCCACATAATCCAACAATAATCAAAAATATCCTAAAAACAGAATAGTACCCATAAAGAAATGCTCACAACTGCTATTTCTCAAATGGCAACATGTTCTTTTCACTTCGTCATGATGAAAAATGATTAATTATCAGATTACTCGTGTGAAAAGTTTCGAAGATTTTCGAAAGGAATCGCAAATACAAGATGTTTTATCATGAGTGTTCTCAAAATTATATATTCTTCAACGAAGGCAGCCATGAACATAAAAAAGTGAAAGAAAAAAGCATTGGGCCCCTACCTCCTTTCCTTTACTATTTTTACCATCAGTTTTCGAAGTTTGATGCAACTGGTCAAAAATGCAATTTTGTAGAAGTTTTTTTATTTTACAGATATTAAAAAAATAAATGAAACATTATAATACTCAGCAATACAATATTTTTTTAAAACAAATTCGCCTTCCTTACTTAAGGCTGTGGCTGCCTGGGTGCCCCGGGACATTTGCCTCCCGCCCCTCTCTCAAGGCCAGTCTAAGCCACCTACGTTGAAGAACATTCAATTTTAGGAACACTCATCATGGAACCTGATTGTATTATCGTTTTCTTTAGGAATTACCCTAAACTTTTGACACGAGTAAACTGATAATTTATAATCTTTTATCACGATAAATTGAAAAGTACATGTTGCCTTTTAAGAAATGGCAGTTGTGAGCATTTCTCGATGGATACCATTCCGTTTTTATGTAATTTTTGATAATTGTTGAAATATATGGGAGCTGCAATTACATAAGAACCTCAATTTTCAACTGTTTCGCACTTCGAATCTTCCTCTGGTAACTTCTGATGTCGTTTGTAAGTTGTGATGATTTAAATTTGAATTTCATGGCCAACTTTGTTTGACTGAACAATCAACTGTATCTCCGCCATTTTTCAACAGATTTTCAATTTTGAAGAACAGGGTTAAACCGGAAGTGGTGAATTTTTAGTAGAGGCTTCAAAATATGCGTATTCAAGTACTATAGCGTCACACCAAATTTGAAGTGTGTATCTTCAAAACTATAGAAAAATTGGGGGGCCTACCTCACCTCGTACCAAAACTGTACTGATTGAAACAATTCAAAATAACTCAAATTATTAATATTCAGTAATACTTCATAAAAGTTTCAGAAATGTTGAATCGACCTTTTTGGAATCATTCCAAATGAACAAAATGAATGTTGGATACTTAAAACATTTCAAAAAAACTCTGTGTATGAATAATCGGAATGTTCCACTTTGCACGATTTCAGAAATGTTTTGAAGAATTGATACCCATATGAAAATATACGTACGTGTATATAACAAAATCTTACCAATTAATAATGAAAGAAATATTTAAAAACAGCAAAAACTGTGACTAACTGAAACAATTTGAAATATTTTTGTTTGTATTCCAAATGATACGCATAAAAATCGACACCTATATGAACTTGCTAGTTATTCACATTCCATTTTATCATATCAATCATTGATATATTCAATATTTCATTCAGTAACAAATTGATTGATAGATGCCCTATAATTTATAGATTTCAAAACAACTTCAATTGCGAAAGATCGAAACATTGTTCATCATCATGATTAATGAATTCATCTAATTATTATTTTCCTCTCACCCATGGGCGCCGCTACTTAATGACAAGGGGGGTGACGCCCCCCCCCTGGATTTTAGCCTTTATAGTCCAAACGTGACAAATGTAAATTGCTAACGTTTCAAATAACAGCTGAGCTTTAGTAACCGCCCCCCCGTGAAATTTTTACTAGCGGCGCCCATGCTCTCACCTGTCAAATTTATTCGGGGGTAATACCACAAGAGCTCAGATTTAGCTGGATATTTTTTGTGGTTGTTTTCGAATACTTACTTTCATTGGCAATTTAACGAGGTCTGTTCTGACAAAATCACGAGAGCGTAGCTCGATTCAATTCAATTAAACTTCACTTAACAAACTAAAAGAACAATAAGTAAGTAGGAGAATAATGTTTAGAAAGAACCAAATTCAAATCTCGACAAACTTACTGGAATATCATTTGCTGTTAAATTCTGTTTTTGACAATTACAATTGTCAAACTGATGCGACGCGCAATGCTTGATGAACGAACAGAAAATGCTAGCGTTGCTATGGTAACGTAATTTATCCGATATTTTTATCCACTTGCATTTCTGTTCCTTCCTATTTAGCCGATAGCAAACTACGATTTTTGTACTCTCAAATGGGAATTATTATACATGAGTGGTATTGTCGCTGATAAACCTCCGTTCCTTTCCGAATAACCTACAAGGACCTTTTACAAGTCGTGAGCAAAGCTATGAATGATCTCTAAACTCGAAGACTCGAAGTGCTTTTTCCTCCTGTCGCAAGGTGGAGCGGCCTAAAACTCGTTTCAACGCGCGGGAGTCGCGGGACCAGAGTAAGTAAATAGCCAGACAGTGTGATGTGAGTATGTGAATTGTAACGATTTGGAGTCATTTCGGACTGGGATCAAATGGCATCAAAGACTTCTTCACTTCACTCTCCAGTAGCCTATTCTCCCTCTTTGTTTCTGTTAGAAAGGAGCGTGTTGATTAATGGTTATTTAACAAACAAGTGTATTAATAAGGACGATTAACAATCGAGATAATTTAACGCGTGAGTAGAGCGAGCGCGTTAATGTCATGAAAATTATCTGAAATTTTATTTGAAAATTGACAAATAAATAATGACGGATAGTACTAACCAATGTAAAATGTATAAGAGCAATGTATGTTGGGTTGCATATAATCAAATCGTTGATTAATAGAAAATCATTAATTAACAGGGGTCATTAATCAACGATTTTGAGGGCGTTAAAATACAGCATAAATGAACGGTCGACGGAAATAGTATATTACGTAATAAGTGTTGTAAAAGGCATATTACGCACGAATGGAAAAACTCCCTCTTTGTTTCTGTTAGAAAGGAGCTTGTTGATTAATAGTATATTACGTAATAAGTGTTGTAAAAGGCAAATTACGCACGAATGGAAAAATTAATCAATTCCATGAGTGCGTAATTGCTTTACAACACCCATCACGTACTATACTTTACCTACGGCCACATACAGTGTGCCGTTTCCGAGATCCAAAGATTCATATTATTATTGTTATTATTAGTAAAATGGCCTTTTTTTCAGAAAATACGCCTATAAAGATGAACTTAAGTAGCAATACCTCATCCGAATAATAAATTTGATCCAAAAAGTTGAAGCCGTTTTCGAGATCCAAAAATTCACATTATTTTAATTTGTAAAATCGCCTTTTCCTAAAAAAGACGCCTATATAGATGAACTTTAAACGCAAAACTTTATCTAAATGCAAAATTTGATCCAAGTAATTAAAAAGATAACGGTATACGTATTAATTGTCTAGAACTATTCAGGAGTTACCTCATCGATAGACATCAAGTTGTGAAGGTGAACGGTGTACTCGGTGAATCCATAGAAATAGATTATGGGGTCCCACAGAGAACTGTTCTGGGTCCCATTCTATTCAATATATACATCCATGGGCTGTTTTCACAACGGAGCAGTGGCGAAATCATTGGGTTTGCTGATGACACCTCCATCTTATACAAAGCAGAAAACTGGGGTGATCTGAAAATAAAAGCTGAAACGGATTTCACTAGAATAAAAAATTGGCCAAATCATAGTCTTCTCACACTCAACCTAGAAAAAACAAGTTACTTACCATTCAGCTGTAACCAGTCGAATATTCCTTCATTCGACTGTTTGAAATTTAATATACATGGCGAACAAGTAATCATAAAACCTGACAACATACCTAACGAAAAAATTACAAACTCTGCTATACAAGTTCAAACACCTCAAAAAAATCCCACCTGTGTCTCAACTTAAAGCCCTATACTTTGCATTAGTTGAGAGCCACCTGCGTTATGGCTTATCTTATTAGGTTGGGGCGGTACAGCAAATACTCACCTGAACTCTCTAGAAGTAGTGAACGATACGTAATTTTGCGATGTAGGTAGGAAGGCTTCTTATTAAGATCAAGAATTATTTTATTATATACATAAGGTACTAGAATGAAACCTTCTCTTGTTCTCTATATGTAACCATCCAATCTCCTTCAATTTATTTTATTTTCACACGAATCTACACGAATGATGTTTTCAAGAATGTCTCTTTTGTCATTCATAGTCGAGACATATATGAATAATTTGGGACAGGGTGATCCTGAAAATATCATTATGTGACTGAATGAGAGGGCACAGAAAATTGAGAAAATCGCATTTTTTCGAATTTCGAGCATATTTTACTCGAAAACGGTGCATTTTAAAGAATAATTTGTGAGACCTTTTTTATAGAGAATTTTATGGAGTATATTAAAGCGTTATTTGTGTTTGGAAAAAAAAAATCCGTTTTTCCGCTTCTGAAATGCTTTGTGATCATGAAAAAATATGTGCTGACCCCGTTTTTATTGACACTATAGGAAATTTGTCCACTACGTGAGCTTCGCGAATAAAAAAATGCCGCTTCCATGCAAGATCCGGATAATCCACACGACGGACTTTTTCAAGAATGTCTCTCCTGTTATTCATTATGGAGATATATATGAATGATTTAATGTCTTATTGAGAGAGCACTGAAAATTGAGAAAATCGCATTTTTTCGAATTTCGAGCACGTTTTACTGGAAAACGGTGCATTTTAAAGAAAAACTTGTGGATACCTTTTTTGTAGAAATTTTGTGCAGAATATTATGACATCATTTGTTTTTGAAAAGAATGCATTTTTCGATTACGGAAAATCGTCCATAAAAATTTTCCGGGTGCTTTCACGGATTATCACCCTCGAACTTCGGATTCAGCGGGTCAAAGTACATAAGAATAACTTGGGTGATCCCGTCGCGCTTCAACCCTCCCTGCCACCGGACTATAAGTACCTAATCATTCTCCATTCATTTCATTCGATTTTAGGTTTCATAAGTTCTTATTGTGGTTAGGAATTCCCCTACACCAGATTTCCGATACAAAACCTAATGACTTCTGTAGGATAGTATCCGAGTTTGCCCTAGAGTATAGAACAACCAGAGAAAGGGTATTGCAACAGCTCGAGAAAAAGGCAAATCACAGGGAAAGGAATAAGACCAGGGGAAAGATGATAACCGATGTAAGTATATTCAAAAAGTATGTGTTACGCTATTCCATTATAACCAGTTTCCATTAGTCTATTCCTATATCCTGGTAGTTTCTTATGATCTTCAACAAAATATTAAATTTCCGATGATTGAAGGACTCAACACAATATAGGGTGTTTAATAACTGAGGGTATATTATAGTTATTCTTAATAATGACAGCTTTCTCACTTTTGTAAAATACTGCCCTGAGGTAATCAGTTTACTACTTCCACTCAATAAACTATTAATTCTATTCCGCGAATTATGGCTCCTCAGACATATGGGTCCACTTGACAATTAGTACAGTAACCACAGACAAATCTGAGCCACATGTGAAGAATGAATCGTAGCACTTTGAAACTCGGCACATGACTTCTTGACATCATGTATTGTTATTATTTAAATAATTATAATTGTTTTTTGCTGTTGTTTCGGAAAATATAAGGTTTATCAAGAAACAATTTCAACAAGGTGAAAGATAATTCAATTATCGACAAGAAATATACTTTAATTTGTCACAAAATGCGCTCGTTTTTTCAGAAAACCTGATTGAATTCCGATATCAACTTTCAGGATCGCTTTAAACCGCCACTGCCATTTCCGGCAGGGCCGAAAATTAAATTTGTCATAACTTTGCTAAAAATTATAGTAGAAGGAAAAGAAAAAGTGTTTATCGTTCCTGAAGAGTTTTACTTCCTCATGCAAATATAATATGTGAGTATCTGAGTACCCAAAATGTGTTTTAACCCACTTATACGATATTTACGGAGGTAGTCATGGATATTTTAGTTGATATGAAATAATTATACTGAAGCAGGAATCAGTACCCTCTTTGGACCATATGCAACGATTTTAGACACAAGTATCAGATAAAAAATGAAGTATGATATTTCAAGCTTCATAATAGTGTTATTAAACATACAGTGTGTCCCAGCTAAAACTTGTCACCCTAATATCCGAACTCATGAAAAAAATTGAAAATTGCTCAGACCCGTCGATTTTTATTTCAAGGGGGAACACTTTCACCAAATACACCATCATTGTGTTGTCAACCCCCTCAACCCCAGCACCCCCTACTTCAGAATTTTCAATGGGACTACTATACTTGTGATACATCATTTTGAAGGGAATTCAATCCCAAATACATCGGTGTACTGAAATTGAGGATCGATCAAGTGTTGTTGAAGTTTTAATGAAAACTAAGTTTTATCAAGATATTTTTATTTTTCATCACCTAAAATGTTATCATCGTAAGAAAGGTTCAAAATGTGAACCATTCAGTTCCATACAGAAGTATAAGCGATTTTCGAAATGTCTTCGCACATTACTCAACATTTCTGGAGTCACTGCACGACACTCCACAACAATTCTCCTGCGTAGATCATCAAGAGAAGCTGGCTGTGTAATATAAACTTTGGATTTCAAATGACCCCATAAAAAGAAGTCTAATGGTGATAAATCAGGAGATCTAGCCGGCCATTCTATTGGTCCTCGCCTTCCAATCCATCTCCCTGTGAAATTGTCATCTAAAAATTGACGTACAGGTGCAACAAAATGTGGAGGGGCTCCATCTTGTTGAAAGGTGAGCTGACCTTCAAGTAACCTACCATCGTCTTCAGGTAACTGAGTGATTCTGGGGTTCACAGTTTTATCAAGAAGTTCAAGATACGTTTGTCCGTTGAGGTTACCATCAATAAAATATGGACCTACAATAAGGTCTCCCAGAATACCAGCCCAAACATTCAATTTCTGGGGAGTTTGTGAATGAGTTTCCCTGTACCAATGGGGATTTACGTCACTCCAGTATCTGCAGTTGTGCCTGTTCACATGTCCATTTAAATAAAAAGAAGATTCGTCAGAAAAGCACACATTGTAGAGGTAATTATTATCACCAATCAATAATTGACTCATGATTTCACAAAACTCTGTACGTCTGTCAGGATCATCTTCATTTAATTCTTGTACATTCTGCATTTTATAAGGATGGAATTTTGCTTCTTTCAGAATTCGATGTACGCTGCTTTTAGAAACTCCAGAAATAGTCTCAAGTTGTCTTAAAGATTGAATGTTGTCCATCACTGCATGTCCTACAATTGCAACAGCGACCCCTTCATTTCTCATAGGCTTCTCTCGTTCATGTTTTTTATTCAGCACTGATCCCGACTCCAAGAACTTATTCATCAATTGAAGGACGTACTGATATGATGTGGTTTTTTCTGGATGAATTTCATTGAAAATTCGAGCCGTAGCTCTAGCACATCGTCCATTTTCAAAATACGCAGCTACAATGGATATTCTCTCTTGTACAGTATGAACCATTTTCGAATGTTTTCAAATTGTTGAATAAAGTGACTCGAATACATCAATTACCAGGGCGTAAACAAAGATATGCGTATACAAAAACACATGAGGACAATTTTTTTTTCATAAAAACGTCTGTCTCACCTTTTAAACTATTATTTCTGACACCATATTATTTTTCAATACAGTGGCATACCCACAGTGAACCTTTCTTACGATGATAACATTTTAGGTGATGAAAAATAAAAATATCTTGATAAAACTTAGTTTTCATTAAAACTTCAACAACACTTGATCGATCCTCAATTTCAGTACACCGATGTATTTGGGATTGAATTCCCTTCAAAATGATGTATCACAAGTATAGTAGTCCCATTGAAAATTCTGAAGTAGGGGGTGCTGGGGTTGAGGGGGTTGACAACACAATGATGGTGTATTTGGTGAAAGTGTTCCCCCTTGAAATAAAAATCGACGGGTCTGAGCGATTTTCAATTTTTTTCATCAGTTCGGATATTAGGGGGGTGACAAGTTTTAGCTGGGACACACTGTATATGCCGGATATGAATAAGCGATTATTTTCAACATTTACTGAAGAGAATGCCGGTTTTATGGGTAAGTTGAAAATGAGGCAAGAGTAAAACAACGCTATTTTTTGCATGTATAAGTGGGACCTGTCACACTACTTTAAAATTGTTGCATTAAGTCCAAAGAGGGTATGGGTTGCTGCTTCAGTATAATAATTCCATATTTACTAAATTATTCATGATTTTTGGATCATGCGGAAAAATCTTCGTGAAGTGCGACAAAATACATTTTAGGTATTAAATACTCGCATTTGCAAGAGAAAGTAGGAGTCTTCAGGAACGATGTGAACTTTTTTTTTTCCTTCTCCGATCATTTTTAGCAGTCCAAGAAACGAGGAAGCGGCCCAATATTAAATGTGCAGAAATTAATATTCGAAAACAAAAAATATGAGCGTAAAGGAAATTAAAATTCAGATAAGTTTCTATTCCATTCGACTCCATCGTGATTATCGAACATAACCTAAAAAATTGACAAAGTTGCGAAAAGCAGTTTTTTGTTGATAACTAAAAAACTACAGTTCCTATCGAAAAAAGTTAATTCAGAAAATTGTAGGTATTGAAAAGATCTATGAATTAAGTGAACTATAATATTTTCATATCATTTATACTTTTGGAGTTATATCGGAAAAACAGTGAAAAATCGGGTTTTCTAAAACTCGTTAATTGTAAGGTATTCAAACTTGTTACTTACTGTTATGTGTAGCCTATGACAATCAAAAAAAGACATTTTTGAAAAATTTATAAATATTGATTATTTTTCAAAATATATGAAGTTTTCTCCAAAAAGAAGCTTTCTCAATTTGGCTACTCTTGCTAGGGGAATGATGCTACAGTAACGATTCAGGGCTTAATTTTTTCTGTAAGAGTTGTACTTTCATATTATCGAATATGTATATTGTTTTTTTAAATTTAAGGATAAAAAAATTACTTAAAATAATTGCACAATTTTTTTTACATTATTTTTTCTTAATAAAATTGCAGAAGAAGATGCTGATTTACTTAATCTGACTAGAGAAAACAATATAATTGGTTCCCAGTACACAGAACAGTATTATTTTTTTTTTGTTGGTATTCCAACAGCAGCTTTAAATATCCACACCTATCGAAATATGTAGCTTTTCTCCACGCTGTATCAGGCTGTGATACAGTATCTTCGATCTACTAACAGGAAAAGAACAAATTACCGAAAATTTTTCATTCGAATCCAGACCACCCTCAATTATTTGATGTATTATATGAAGAAACTGCTCTTTCTGAAGAAGTGACTCATAATATGTGCAAAATTATTTCTTTATTGTATAATAATGAGAAAGAAGGAACTCACAATGAACATCGTTTTGAGTGTTTTAAACGATTAACGCCATAGGCAACTTTTCAATTGGCAAATCTTCCTTCTACTGAAGGAGCCGCCAAACAACATGTCCACAATTTTGTATTTTTCTAGGTCTAGGTAAGGGTAGTCAGGTGAGGTATGGTTGGCTAGTAATTTACGCATTTCCAACTCGGTTTGCATGCAAACTAGTTCACGCATTTTCGATTGACTCGCAGGCTAGGTTAGCTTGCTCAGGTTAGGTTTTTGTGTCAATTGCGAGCGAAAAAAAAAATTCACGCAATTACATTATTTTAATTCGAGTTGTGCGCATGCGGAACAGTGGGATCAAAAGAATTGGTACGGCTAGTGGTTAAGATTGGTTGAATATTTATGCCGATTATCGATAAAACAATATTGTTTCATTTGATCTTAATGATATACGAAAGTCAACATTCGATGACCTCGTAGATGCAATTCTCAGAGGAGTGGTGAGATCTTCCGGTTTGGTTTTCTTGAGAAAACCACTCAACGTATTTCCGGGTTTGAGGAAGATTTTAATGTTGTATTTGTTGCCAGTCCTTCTAAACTCTTCGGACATTTCTTTGATGAACGGTAGGTGGACTACCTACACCGGTTGTTCTTTCTCGTTTTTTTTTTCGTGAATGACTTGTCTTCTCATATCTTCCAAGATTTTGTCATGATATCCTTTTTGGGCGCAAATCACTCCTCATATCAATCAGTGTCGTTTCCAGTGCTTCCTAATCACTGAATACCGTTAATGCTTTCTTGACGAGTGTCTTTTTGGTGCCTTTCTTTGTTGAAGGCCAAATACCGTCCAGTGTGAGTCACCTTTCTGTAAGTAGTAGTAGTAGGAATAATAGAGACAGATTTCTAATAACTTTCGGTAGTTTTCAGATTGTTTGGTCGTAGTCTCGAGCTAATTCTTTCTGACGTTTCGTCTACATCTGCATCAGACATTTTCGAAGGCGATGAGCTAACGGACGAAGCGTTCGAGTTGTCTGTCGGAGCCTGGATGATTCGGTGTCTGTGCTGGTTTTTTTTTTTTGTGCTTGAAGTGACGGCATATGGATGTTAGGACTACACTCAACGAGTCAGTCTTGTTGTAAATAAATGAATTACAACTAGCTCAGTATTGGTGGTTTGGCGGTCTAGGCGCAGGCCGTTCAGAACTTCAGTATAGCGGTAGTCGGTTCGAGCCCGATGTAGGTACGAGGGATTTTTTCTCAAGTACCCAATATCGGAATCGATAGACGACCACAGTCCTTGTTGGAAGCAAGTGTATTGTGTGTTGTCTAGATGCCAATCTCGGCTAGTGCTAGCTTGGAGTGCACGCCGGCCACCCGAGGTAGTGCTGTAGGTTTTCCGGGTTTTCCTGCAGCTGAAAAGTGAATATTTAGCCACGAACCCAGATTTCGTAAAATTATCGCCAAATTAAATATACGATAGAGTAATTGAAATGATTTCTCACAAACTAAAAGATTGTGATTTTCAGGTAGGAAAGTTCAAGACTAAAGAAGATAAAGCAGATGCTGAATTACGAACACTGCTGGGAAGCGATTTATCTGATGTTGAAAGTGTACACGGTACTTTGCCTTGGAGGAGAACTCGTCGGGATGGTAACATGTCGTTCAAACGTTCTACGAATGGTAATTTTACGGACGATGACGACGAAATACTTGAAAGTCTCGTTAAGTCTGCTACAAAATGCTCCTCGGCAAGAAACACGTTAAGGGAAAGAAAAAGAACCCGACATGTTGAACGAAAATCTCGTAAGTATTTTACACATTCGCTAAAAATTGGGGTATCATAAGCTAAGATGAATGAATTACATTGACTATTTCATTCACACATGGCTGCACCTATGAAAGTACGTGGTTAAAGTCACATGACATGCAATATGTGCGGATATTCACGTAAACACGATAATTTAGGTAAACACGCGGATATTTACGTAAACAAACAAAGAAAAGTGTCAAGTTTGACATAACTTAAAATAGAAATGTCTCGTTTTCGGTTATCTTCTACTACAGAAATTAGTGAACAAGTAAGCTAATCCAACTCTAAAAACACCAAAAAGGAGTAAATAGTCTGGAGAGAATTATTGTATTTTTTGAATCTTATATGAACTTGAATATGAATGATTTCACGCTGTTCATGAAATAGTCTTCCTAAATATCACTCGACCATGACAAATAGAGACTATTATTTTCTTTCCTTCGTCTCGAGTAACTTGTATTTTGAGACAATTCAAATCAGAATAACTCCCGACAGCTTTAGCTGGAGTGAGTTATTCTATGATTATTAATGTTCATATGGTCTCATTTAATTGTCAAAATACAAAGTACTCTCGATAGACACTAAGGATACACTAAAAAACAATTTTGCCTATTTTCCACGATAATTTTATATTTGTTGACTAGTTTCGGTCATTACACCATTTTCAAAACTATCTAAATTACATCCAAATATGAATATTTATACCTACATTGCCTAATCTAGGTTATACCTTAATTAGTAGCGGTATATCAATTCTCAGAATCAATATCAATAATAAATGAACAAAAACAATTAATTTGATAATGCAGGTATTGGGAATTGGGTTATAGGTTCAGGAGAGGGCTATTGTTTAAATCGAGTTGTTCGTTGAGGATAATAGAATTGGGGTTTTTCTTCGACTTGTTTATTTCCATAGATTCCAACAAATTCATCATCTTCCCTTTTTCGCATGTGTGGAGAATTTTTAAATTATCTTTATCTATTTTATGTTTCGAATTTTGAAGATGATCATACATTAATGATTTTTTTATCGAAATAACATGTTCATGGTACCTTATATCAAAATTTCTACTAGTTTGACCTGTATATATGGCGGGGCATTCACCACATTCTAGTCGATATATACCAGATCTCTTCATTTTATCTAATTTAGGTTTGACATTGAATATTCTGTTTCCTAATTGATATTGATTCTGAGAATAGATATACCGCTACTAATTAAGGTATAACCTAGGTTAGGCAATGTAGGTATAAATATTCAGATTTGGATCTAATCTAGATAGTTTTAAAAATTATGTAATGACCGAAACTAGTCAACAAATATAAAATTATCGTGAAAAATAGACAAAATTGTTTTTTAGTGTATCCTTAGTGAACATGAATTTCCACAAAATAAACAAGTCGTCAATCAAAGAAGTGAAGACTCTCGATAGAATTACGAAGAAAATTTCACACCTCACTTTTTCAGCCAATCAAAAAATTGGTTTTTATTTAGTTGCCATGGCAACCCAAAAAATTTCCGGAAATTTTTATCCTCCTGGGTACCCTGGGCGAAATTAATAAGTGGAAATTTTTCTGTCAAATATTTGACATGTGATAGTTAACATTTTGCTTTTATGTACAAATGGAATGTTATTTTTCATATGAAAGGAGATAATATTTCATAATTATATATTCACTAAATATTTCGAATGTGTCTGAAAATATTTTGAGAACTTACATTTTAACGATGAATAGGTCCATCGGTAAAAAATGTATATCAATCAAATCTATCTATGCTTGACTTGATGAACTTAATATTTGAAACAATGTTATTCAACTTATCTTTTCGTGAATACTCGGCTGAAATTTGCAAGAATTCCTTTCCACAGCACTTCCCAATAGATAATCCGCATGGACCAGTCAAAACTATTTTAGTTCTGCGTGATGTGCAATGTAATTTTAGGTTGAAAATGTCGCAAAATGAATTTTCCTTTCTCACATACAAACACCGCCACTAATACTAACGCGTAACTGTCATTATATCAACAAAAACCATTCATGGCCCACTGATGTTACAACTTGTTTTCTCTCAGAATAATCTACAAGTCAGTTGAATTAACCATTAATTTAATATATTTTGGTGTGAAATTTTCTTACCGAATCCCCCGCGTGCTTGAATTAATTGCTGGAAATTTATCTCGTACATGACTTTTTTAAGAAAATCACCCTCGTCGCTACGCGACTCGGGTCATTTTCAAAAAATTCATGTACTCGAAAAATTTCCGGCAATAATTCAAGCACTAGGGAGATTATAAGTGAAAATAATAGTCGGCTATTTCTCATGGTCCTGAGATATTACCTACGAAAATTTCACACCTCACTTTTTTAGCCAATCGAAAAAATTGTTCTTGTTTAGATACCATGGTATCCTCGTGGGTACCCTGGACGAAATTAATAAGTGGAAATTTCCCTGTCAAATATTTGACATGTGACATGTGATAGCTCTTATGTACAGATGGAATTTTATTTTTCAGATGAAAGGATATGATATTTCATTTTTATGTATTTACTAGACATTTCGAACTTGTCTGAAAATATTTTCTCCACGATAATCTGCCACCGTCATACTATTAAAGTATAATAGTGGGCAAGATCGCAACTTAGCTTTTGTCAAGTGTCCAAAAGCTGTCAGAGTGACATGGTAGGATCGCGGTTAAGCTCCTGTGAAGAGGGGAGTGGGTTGAACAAAACAAAATGTCATGTGATATTAAAAGTGCGAGCGCGCTAGTCATATGAATGCTGAGCCCCCTGTATAGCTAATTTTACCGATTCCCATATAACATGAATAGTAATAATTTAGGCAACTGCCACACTCTTGAATGATAACCAGCTTTATGATTGAAGTCAATAAGGTGACAAGGGTTTACGAACACATAGAAGTCAATTAAGATGTCTAAAAACCCTGGTGTACCGACTGATTAGATTTTGTTTAGAATTTTTTGAAGACAAAACAAATGAATTAGTGGTCTACTTTTATAATCCACTCCAGAGATGGCGTCATCTTCCTCGTGTCAACACCGTCAACATTCCAAGGAAATGGTGATTGTGATTGCTAACTGAATTTTAAGGAATTTTATTAAACTTTATCACCATACGAAAGTAATAGTCCATACTCGAAATGGAAGATCAAAAGTTTTATTGAAAAAATAACACTACTAAAATTGTGTAATTTTTTCAAAAAAAAAATCTAAAAACCATTTGAAAGTCAATAGTTGTGGTGTAATACAAAAAATGTGCAATTTTCTTATATTATTGATGTGTTTCTTCATTTTCCTTATATTTTAATAATTTGATCATGTTCCGTTTTCGTGCCGACAATCCAGAAAGATGAACCAAGTAGGTGAACTCATTTATATTCAGTACAGAAATTGAGTACTCACCACTTAAAATCTGAACATACTTTGAAACAGACATTTTATTTCAAAACGCCATGCATGTTGACAATATTTTATGGCAAAAATGTTTTCTAATCAATTCAATCAACTCTGGATGCGTTTTTATATCTTACCATTTCTTGAAATCTTCCATAAGTAGCGAAAGTCCGCGATGAAGTAAAAAATATAAATTTTTCTCAATTCCCACTGAAATCTATCTATATTTTGTCTTCAGTAAGCTTGTTAAAGTTTTGGTTGTTTTCCATGCATTCCTTTTATTTTGAAATGGGGAAATCTTTTTAGTGAAGTTGATCAAAAAATACACTTTTCTGTCGAACAAAATTGCACAATAGTAATATTTTCACTATTAAATGTCATATTGAACGGTTTTTTAAAAGTGGAAGGACAATATAACACTTCAACTCATCACAAATATCAAATCCCAAATGCAATTAAACTCAAAGCCACAAAATTATTCTTTATTTCTTTAAAAAAGTTTATAGTGAAAACTCGGACACAAATGCACAGATATCAGCGCATCAGCGCGAGAGCATGCGCTGCGCATAAGATTGACAGGTGCAAATGGTGAATTTCCATGCGATGCAGCTGAACTGCAATACTTCTATGTGAAATTTGAGTTAATTATATTTCAGCAAAAAATTAATAAATCATGTCGAAAATGTAACAGATAGAACTGATTGGGGGCAGTGATTCCGTATATTTCAATAATTATATTGTTTTATTACTTTCCTGTTCGTGAATCGTAGACAAAACTTCAAACTTCTGTTCATGAAAATTAACCCTAACAAGAAAACCGACGGCGACGGTGGCGGTGCACTCAAGTGTCGCGGGATATTCGAAAAACAGCCCGCGGATTCATTTGTTTTCTCGTAATCAAGTTGGCCAATGTCCCTCGTTTTATCCTACAGATTTGCAGGTATAAGTCGGTACACCAGGGTTTTTAGGCATCTTAAAGTCAATAAAGTGACAAGGGTTTACGAACACATAGAAGTCGAAGTTGCTAAAGGCTTGTTAGAAATTACCTTGAGGGAAGGATAGTAAATAAAGCCGTTTAAGTTAGGTGCACCTTACCTGTAGCGTTTATAGAATTTCAAGGTAATTATTTTAAGCCAAAAAAAGGAGTACATAATATCGGGTGAACTGGTTATCTTGCGTGCAACCTCAGATTGGTTTCAGCCAGGCAATACGGTGGAATCCACACGGTGGAAGGTGCCAGATAAGGGTCAGCCTTCAGGTCAGTGACACCAGAACGAAAGCTGACTCCTCCAGTATTACGATAAGTACGCCAAGACAACGATCAGTTCCCCCAGGATGACTAGTGCTCTGGGATGAAGATATATATATACCAAAACAAAAGACCCTGAAATTAAATTATTGACTGTCTGATACAAACTTGAATAGACCTCATACCATTGTCTAGGAAGGCCAGGTGCTAACTGTGAGAGAGATCCAGGGGTGAGATTCTGTGTGCTATAGAATTCTATTGTCGATAGAAAAAGTGAAATGACATTATGGTTGAATTCATAGGAGAGAAAGAGACAAAACTGTCGACAATAGAATTATATGGTACACAGAATCCCACCCCTTTCCAACACTTTTTCGTCACATTCAATTTCGACAGTAGACAGAATAGACAGATATCATATATCCCAGACGGATATCAAGAACTTCAGTGGAGTTGCCAAGTAACTTCATTTGTCGAAGTGTCATAATGTCAAGAAAGGATTCTAAAATGTTCCATGCAAAATTTCATTACCTAACATGATCTAATACCTCAAACATACGGTAATTTGTCGGGGCAGATAACTATTATTTACGAAGGCGTAGAAGGGCCAACAACAAAATATTTTTCGAAGCATTTGGAATTGCCACTTTGTACTGGCAATTGTCACTTTGAACTGCCAATTGTCAATTTGAACTGACAATTGTCAATTTGAACTGACAATTGTCACTTTGAACTGGCAATTGCCACTTTGAACTGGCAATTGTCACTTTGAACTGGCAATTGTCACTTTGAACTGACAATTGTCACTTTGAACTGGCAATTGTCACTTTGAAATGGCAATTGTTAATTGCAAAAAAAACAATATTTATGCATGCAGTTGGCAATAAATATCTTTTTTGAGTAACAATTTACAGTTTAAAGTGACAATTGCCAGTTCAAAGTAACAATTGTCAGTTCGAAGTGACAATTGTCAGTTCAAAGTGACAATTGCCAGTTCAAAGTGACAATTGTCAGTTCGAAGTGGCAATTGCTAGTTCAAAGTGACAATTGCCAGTTCAAAGTGGCAATTGCCAGTTCAAAGTAACAATTGCCAGTTCAAAGTGACAATTGCCATTTCAAAGTGGCAATTGTCAGTTCAAAGTGACAATTGTCAGTTCGAAGTGGCAATTGCTAGTTCAAAGTGACAATTGCCAGTTCAAAGTGACAATTGTCAGTTCCAAGTGGAAATTGCCAGTTCAAAGTGACAATTGCCAGTTCAAAGTGTCAATTACAAATGTTTCGAAAAATATTTTGTTGTTGGCCCTTCTACGCCTTCGTACGATATGTCTTTCCCATTCCCAATTCATGTCACCGACGGCCTTTGAAGGTCATTTCCAACGATACATCACAGATGCGAAATATAGGAAGAGTAATCTATGCCCAAGCGACAGTCACTGAACTGAACAGCTGTTCTCTGACAATAGTCAGCGTCAATGACAACTAGATTTTATTAAGTTCGGCAAATTCAAGCATTGATACAAATCGAATTCAATTTTATATCTGAAACATAAAATAGCTGGTAAAATAATAACGTTACAAATCGCAGAATTCACCAATTCTGAAATCTAATTTCATAAAAACCAGTTGTCTCGAATGTTATTCAGAAGTCGCGTTGGCGGAGCGGTAATGTTTTGGCCTCATCATATTATGGGAGACATGGCTCAGGCCGGACCATAGATTTAGTCGAAGGGCTTCACGACTATCAGGATAGATAATCCTTCAGCTGGGGGAGGGGGCAGTTACCATTCTCATTAAGGATGGAATCCCACCTCAGCAAAGCTTTGATATAAGATATCACTTGACCGCATATTCCATTTAAAAAAATTGGGGGGTGGCAGTCACTTCGGCGGGGTTGGAAGAGATGCGATTGTTTTCATGTCTCAGAGTGTCTTTTTGATAACATAAATCGACGTGTTTCAGGGTTTTTCTTGAAAATTGCTAATAACGTAGAAAATAAATGTATATAATTACTCTATAATATAACAAATATCTCCTATACAGTGTGACCCACTTAAGACCGGAGCACCCTTATAAAATCTACATTTTCCAACGATTGGAATAATTTTTTTTCTTCATTAGGTAGAGATTCAAAAAGTCTACTAGGATACCAAATTTCATGAATAAATCTCCATTTCCAGGGCCAACTAATCCGATTTTTCAAGGTCAAAAATCTAAAAAAATTACCAGCGATTTTTTTAGAAAAAACATGAGTACACCTCTGGATTCCCGACATTTTCAAATGGTTTAATTGTGAATTACGTTAAAATGTGTCAATCAATAAAAAATATATAAGAGAATGGAATTTGAAAAATATGCCGTTTAATTAATCCACCAATTCAATTTCAGAATTTTTATCAAAATTTGGAATACACCACTGTATTCAGGTCTTGATATACCATTGGTCGATTTCATCGAAATCTATTAATAAATATGAAAATAATAAGATAATAAAACTTGAAAAATTTGTTAATGGAATTTCAGGAAAATTGTCATTTTATATCGTAATTTTTTATTTTTTTTATTATTTATCAACAGATTTCTATGAAATTTCAGTCAAATATATTTCGAGACTCCCTGAATCCAGTGGTGTAGTCAAAGTTCTGATAAAAGTTGTGAAATATTGAATTGGTGGGTTGGGCATATTTTTCAAATTTCATTCCCTTATAACTTTTTTATCGATTGACACATTTCGACGTAATTTACATATGGACCATTTGAAAATGTCGCGAATTCAGTGGTATAGTCAGATTTTTTCTAAAAAAATCGCTAATGTAATTTTTTTATATTTTAGAGCTTCAAAAATCAGATCAGTAGGTCCTGGAAATGGAGATTCATTCATGAAATTTGATGTCCTAGTAGGCTTTTTGAATGTTTATCTAACAAAAAAAAATCATTCCCATCGGATGGAAAATTTAGATTTTATAAGGGTGTCGCATGTAACAACTGATAATGTGTGTTTTTGTACGTAGTGAAGCGTTCTCGAACAAGAGAAAATATTCCATCTGGAAGCAGAGATTCTCCTTGAGCCGTTTAACATTTTGGTATGTGGGTATTCTTGTGAGGAATTGGTATGGTGTAGTCGCGAATCGAACAGAAAAACTTGTACTCACGTCTCTCCAGCCATCCAATGAATCGTATATATATTCCCGAAAATGAGTTTTGATTCGTGAAGTACATCATCACCATAACTGCTTATCTTTAACTCACTGTTTTGATTGATTACTAATCAAGTTGTACGACCTACTATAAAACAATTTTTTCTACAACTGTCAAAAAAAGTCCACTTTTTTTGTGTGGTTTGTGTGCGTAAAGTATCACAATATTTCACTATTAACAAACACTTTCATTATTAAACGGAAACACGTAAAAAAGTGCACTTTTTTCAAAGGCTGTTGCCTAGACAACCGACCGTTTCATGCAACAACAGTGACAGATCCAAATAATAACGAAATCCTGTCATAAAGCCAGTTCTTATTTTCTTTGGCAACTACCTATAAATATCTGATATACAAATGTTTCACCAATGATATTCTTAGCATTCTTACTATTAAATGAGAATTATCAAAATTCCAAACCATCGCGGCGAATATATTCAGGGGTAATATAATAAGTGGTATGATTATTACCGATAATTTTTTGGAATATCAATGAATTGCAATCCCAAAGCTGGACAAGTTGTATTTTCTTGCATTGGGATTGCCAATGAATTGATTTTCTAAAAATGTATAGGTTTTTAATCATACCACGAATTATATTTAGGACGACAGTATATCCATTTGAAATAAAGAAAAATCGTGTCACCTGGTGATTGATGCTTTACTTCTAGCCGTATTCAACGGAATACTCTTTTCCACGGCCTCATCTATGATACCAATGGACATTTGTCCCCAACGATCGCTCATATTGATAAATAAAGATAACTAGTCAAAACACATGACTTTACTTCATTTGACAGATAGTAAAACAAAAACTAAGCAGTGAAAATACAGCGACAAGCTATATTTTCACTGTAGTTCCGATTGGATTGGCTGAATTTCAAAATTTGAAAACCACTGATTGTTTGTTGGGCAAGGAAATATATTGTCAAAATAATAGCACATACCTCTAAGGAACTATTGGACCCAATCTACACTAGGCAATCCTAGGTATAGCTTTGGTTGAAACTAGTTGATAACAATAATTAATGAAATTTATGAAATTGGGCATCTAACCAGATAACGAATTCTTGATAATTATAAATTTAATTTAAGTAGAAATTAAAAGTGATGAAGATTGAACGGAGAAAATCGTGGATAGTGCAAATATGGAGATTTCCTTGACATAGTTCAAAGAAAGAAAAAGCTATTCGTTGCTTCACGAGAATTGCTTATTTATTTTTAATACAAATCTAAGAAAATGAAAAGTTACTTCGATGGACTACTTATTCGAAAGTCAAGTCAGCATTAATAATAATAATATTGACCTCGATGAATATGTTATTTTAATATTCGCTTAAAATTTTTCATTTTGCGGGATAGTGTGAAGAGAAAGGGATTTCGACTCTGTCGAAATTATTCGTTTGCTTTGTTTGAAACTCAACTCTCCGGCATACTCTTCGAACTTTGTTCGAATAATGAATTCATTTCATATTTGCAAAAAAATATAAATTGGTAATTTTTTTTGACAGTTGTAGAAAAAATACTGTATGAAACTCGTGAGTAAAAGTATTACTTTACTCACTTGATACATAAATTACTATTATTTCAACTCCGAAAAGACTACTTTTTCAATGATGTCGAGAAACTTCTCAATGTTATATTTTAAAGTTTCCAATTCGTGGTTCATTATAAATATAGCTTTTTGTTGAACAATTTTTTTTTTACTGTTTTAATATAGAGGGTGTCCCTGGACTTCCTCTTTTCCTATCGGGGATGTATAGATGAGGTCAAAATATCACCAGTACTTCATATAATTTTATTTTCCTAAAATCTTTCGTTACCAAGTTACGGGCCCTCGAAGTTAAAAAATTAAAACTGTGATCATTTCCATCATCAGGGAAATGATTTATTAAATTTCCGAAAGCTTGGACAAACTTTAAAGTAGTACTCTTTGATTTTGCTGCAAAGCCCCACTATTTACTAGTTCCATACCTAACTAGTCAGCAACGACTACCCTTCCTCTATATATATATATAAACCTTTTGATAACATTAAAATTGCAAATAAAACTGTTCTAACGATAAATTATCTATTCACTAAAGTGAAAGACAAAGTTCCTTTACTTCATCAATCACATGTAGTCTACTGTATTCCTTGTTCTAACTGCTCGAATGAATATATTGGACAAACTAACAGGTTATTAAAAGATAGAATTTGTTCACATAAGAGTGATTGTAGATTGCACCCAGAAAGATGTGCACTTAGTGATCATGTGCAGACAGAAGGTCATAATATCAACTTTGAGGCTGCGAAAATCTTAGCCAAAGAACCTAACAAGTATAAAAGACTCTTTCTAGAGATGGCCTTCATCTCACAGTCATCCTCATGTATGAACAAAAAAACTGACATTAACCATTTAAGTGAAATATATTCATTCTTATTGCACTTGGATCAAAATCCACATAATGAAAGGGACCTTAACTCCCAATCTATTTAAAATATGTTTTACTCTTCCAGTAATTTAAACTTTACAAATTTATAACGTAAATCTTTATCAATATATTTTCTATATATCTGAGGAGTCACTAAGACTTCTTCAATCAAAATAATTGTTACATAATTTTGTCTACTATTCATATTATCTGTTTTTACTTTTAATAATAATTTCAGTATTCGGAGTACTCCCTCTATAGGTGGAAATAATTAATTAATGATATGATGTCTTTTCTATGGTGTTCTGTGCCATTCCATGTTTGAATGACAAGGTCTCGTTCCATGGTAGGTTCAGTCTGTCAATGTTCCTCATTTTAGTACTGTTCCATGCAGGATCGTACCTAACCTCACTTGTTAACCTAAATTAAATTCTTCTTCTCCCATGCCGACGTTAAAATACCGGTATGAGGAAATAATTTGTCAATTTTATTATAATTAATGTTTTTTAACTATAAAAGTTCAATAATTGTTGATGATGACCTTTAAGGACTCTCACAAATTGTTTTAATATGTACATTGCAATTGTTAACGTCTATTTTATAATATCTATGCACATAACCTCACCGACACTGTAAGTAGTTTTGGAATCCACTGTTAGTCATTGTTTCATGGTATTTTAATAATATTGTAGCTTTCCCTGAGGATGACAATAAACGTTGTCGAAATATTGGAACAAGTGTTATAAGAGTATACTTCCTGCATGCTGCGTACCCAACAAGTTTTCCTAGCTTTATATATATATATATATATATATATAAAGGAGAAAATTTTTACTTTATTTATATATATATATATATATATATATAAAGGAGAAAATTTTTACTTTATTTAAATATATATATATATATAAATAGAAAACCATAGAATGGCTTTGTGAGGGGAATAATAAATACAAAGGAGAAAATTAGTGGGTAAACCCTCATAATGCAACCATAGGCGGATCCGTTTCGGACTCATTAGACCTCTTCAGTACGGTATAGCCAAGTGTAAAGTTGTATGAGGAAAATAATGAAGACGTATTATTATTATATCTATAGATCTATCTAGGTTTACAGATCCGACACTTGATAACGGAACATAGACTCCAAATATATGGCAAAAACAGCTATAGAGTCCATATTTATAGGTGTAGAAATTACTTTCAATCGCCACTTCCAGTCGATTACATCGGAACCAGTCGGAATTCGATCGTAGATGGTCTTTCGCTTCCTATCCACTTCTGATGAGTTCCCTGTAATCCGTTTTCTAGTGCCCAATTACCAGCAATGTTTTGAGTGGCCAGCATGACGTCTTTTATGTAAAAAGTAGTAACATTCAACTGCAATGTTCGTTTGGATTTCTCTCACAACTAACAGTTTTTTTTTTATGAAATGAACCTTTTTGATATTGACATTTTACTTTCTTTTTTAGTTCGTAGGACACTGAAAAATGGCCTATCCGAAGAAGAGAAAAAACATTTGTCTGTTTACATAGAAGGATATCAACTCTGACCCCAGAACCTGCCAACTACTCAAGTTTTTACATGAATTTTTTATGTGATAATAATGTGACTGCTCACTCAAATTTTTTATATTGATTTATGCATACGAGCATGTATATTTCATGTTTTATAGTTACTTTTATTTATTTGCCTATTGTAAACAACGAAAACCAGCTTCACGAGTTTGATAAACTTTTTAAATTATTTGTTCTACCAATCTAACTTTTAGAATAATTCGTTAATTTTCTTTTTGAAATTGTTATATCATTTTTGAGCTGACTCTTTCGATTTCGTATGTTGCGTATTCATTTAGTTAATAGCTTGTATATTATTCACTGTTTATTTTTCTGAATGAATCATTTCCGCTGAGTACCATTCAACTTTTCGCATGAAATATGCAAATAAATATCATTCAATTTTGAAATGTTTGTTTATGTCCGTAAATATTCCCATCTGAAATCCTAATATTTTAAAATATGCATAAATTCACACATGTTTTGGATACTATGGAAATTTTTCATTGCAAGGGTTTTTTAAATACCCATTCAAAATTATATCCATAACCGAGAATCCTCCATAATATAGATATTTTTTCCAAATCATGATACCTATTGAATATTCAAACTTAACACATTGCACAAATATGCAAATTAAAAAAACAAAAACTTTTAAAAAAGCTTTTCTTCAAATGCACTAAAAAGAATAAAATAAACTTCAATTAATTCAAAATCATGTAATGACTTCACTGCATAGTAATGTCACTGTCAATAAAACACAGTTTGATGAAACATTGTTCATTTGATATTCGAAAACAACCACGTCAGGTTATGTTAGGTTAGGTAAACATCCTGTAGTTATTACAGGGGATGTTTTGAAAATGTATAGGCAAATAGAAATTGATTCAACTCGACGTCAATTCCAGTTAATTTTGTGGAACTATCAGGGAAGATTTTTATGTTGATGATCTTTTAACTGGCACAAATAATACACGTTCAGCACGAACATTAGTGAAAGAACTCAATTCTATACTTGTACAGGGATGTTTTGAATTGCGTAAATGGAGATTCAACCACATATTCAATTCAATTTATTCCCAAGAAACATACAGTTTATAATAGGGAAAAAAACAAAATTTTAATAATTTCACATAATATGGCAATATTATGTGATGGAAGTGAACAAAATGAAAATTTTATCTTAAGTGATGATGTTCACAAAACTCTGGGTATTGAATGGAATGCTCGTGAAGACATATTTCAATACTGTTAGCAATCGAACTGGCAACAGTGCGAATATGGAAAGTATGACAACGAGCCGCTGTCAGTCATGAGATACTGGATTCTTCACTTGTCAGAGTTTCCAGTTTTAACTCGATGCATGAATGATAAACGCCTGCTCGTGTTACTAGTTCAATTATTGTTCTTGTATTTTGATTTTGGCTTGTTATCGGGGAGTGTTTATTGCAAATAAATTATTTGTTAATAAAAATTCCTATCATCAGAAGTGATTCTTACTCAACGCAGTTACAGTGTTTTCAGTTGGTGTTTGTTTGTGAGTCATAAGGTTTGTGTTGAAAAAAAATGGAAAACGAAGGTTCTCAGACCATTCTGGAGGAACTGGTAAGGGCTCTCATATCTCAACAACCACATCAGAGTGAACAGATAGATTTGGCGTATTTTCGGCCAGAATTAATGAATCTAGCAGATGGGTGAGTGATGTTGAAACTATTCGTAATGAATTCGGTTGGTCGGACATTCAAACCTTAGTTAGAATCGGTCGATTTTTGTTATATGGGGCGAAACATTGGTTTGAACGATGGGCTCCTGATATTTGTGATTGGAAAACATTTTGTAAAGAGTTTGTGGAAGCTTTTCCACCCAAAAGAAATATCGTACATTTATTTGAGTCAGCTTCTGCGTTTACTAGTTCCTGCGTGAATACTTACGAAGCATATGTGCATGAAAAAACTGCTAAATTAAAATGTTTACAGGCAAATTGGTGCGAAAGTGATATGGTCGAGTTGATTGTGTATGGCATTTCTGAACTTGATGTTCGTAATGCCGCGTTTAATCGAAATTGTGGAACGATATCTGAACTTTTAGTATTTTTGTCGTCATTCATAAAACCACTTTCAGCAAAGTGCAAAGGTACAAATGATTTTTTGGTGGGTCAGCTTTCGTTTAGCTGAAATCAGTTATGCAAAAACTGTTGCCATGGCAACCGTTGCTATGGTAACGAGTAAACAAAAACACAATTCCGATCTTGCGGAAATGCGCGGTTGCCAAGTTATCTGCTCAAGATTAGCTGAAATCGGTTATGAAAAAACTGTTGCCATGGCAACCGTTGCTATGGTAATAAGTAAACAAAAACACAATTCCGATCTTGCGGAAATGCGCGGTTGCCGAGTTATCTGCTCAAGATTAGCTGAAATCGGTTATGAAAAAACTGTTGCCATGGTAACCGTTGGCTATAGTCGAGAGTAAACTAAAACGCTATTCCCACTTTGCGGAAATACGTGGTTGCCAAGTTGGGTCAGTTATAGTTTAGCTGATATCGTTGAAAAAATGCGATGCCGTGATGAAAGACATTCAAAATCGCGATTTTCGTGCTGCGGAAAAGTGCGGTTGTCAAATTATGAACTTGAAACTAACGTCAGAAGTATATACAAGGTGTTTCCGAAATTGAAGCGATAAATGAAGTGAGAAGTAGAATATGACAAAACAAGACGGAATGAAGGAATACATTTTTGTCGAAAAAAAAATTATTTAGACAGATATTGAATTAGAAAATTTTCAAAATTATTTTGGTAATCGCTGATAAGAGGTCTACAGCCTGCACAAACCGTGCTGAAACACTACCAACGGGCAGACACACTGTGGCCTGGAGAATTAAACCAGTGCCGGCTCAACTTTCGCGCGGATTTGCGAATTGTCCGCCGGACCCGCTCGCCTTCATGTTACTACTTTGTCTTTATTCTCTTTCTTTTTTGGCCGTAACTGAACTATAGCTGACCCAACTTGGCAACCACGCATTTCTGCACCAAGATAAGCTGGTTTTCTTATTCTCGTAACCATAGCAACGGTTGCTATGACAACCGTTTTTCCGTAACTGATTTAAGCTAAACTATAACTGACCCAATTTGGCAACAACGCATTTCCGCAAAGTGGGAATAGCGTTTCAATTTAATCTCGACCATAGCAACGGTTACCATGGCAACAGTTTTTTCATAACCGATTTCAGCTAATCTTAAGCAGATAACTTGGCAACCGCGCATTTCCGCAAGATCGGAATTGTTTTTAGTTCGAAAATATGAATAGGAAATTCATAAAATCTTTTGTGGAATCATTTGCGACTGAAAGAAAAACTTTACTCGCTATTTTCCATCGTTCAAGATAACCTCTTGGGGGGTATTCATGTTGAAAAGGGGAACATTCTCCATGAAAACTGAAAAATAAAAAATGTGACTTATTTGTAATATCTAACAGAAAACAACTACTTCCCCGGCACAAGCCACGCTGGACATTGAACTACATCTGATAGATATTGTGAAAAGACTCTAACTGAAAAGGAAAGAAAAAATCTGAAAGTGAAAATTTGCATTTTCATTCAGATAGCTGACTTTTTTAATTCTTTCTAGTTTTCCTTGAACAAATCATTAAATAAATTAGATAAGGAGAATGTTATTAAAAAAATATCACTCACAGAAATCGTTCATTTCATTGAAGCAAGGTTCGCTTCTCTCGCATTTAATCCCCAATACATTTTGGTCGACAAAAATCTATTTCGCTTTGCCAAGCTCTTCAGTTCAATGTACAGCGTGGCTTGTGCCGGGGAAGTAGTTGTTTTCTGTTAGATATTACAAATAACTCACATTTTTTATTTTTCAATTTTCATGGAGAATGTTCCCCTTTTCAATCGAAATTGTGTTTCTGTTTACTCGTTAACATAGCAACGGTTGCCATGGCAACAGTTTTTGCATAACCGATTTCAGCTAAACTATAACTGACCTAACTTGGCAACCACGCATTTCCGCAAAGTGGGAATAGCGTTTTAGTTTACTCTCGACCATAGCAACGGTTACCATAGCAACAGTTTTTTCATAACCGATTTCAGCTAAACGAAAGTTGACCTTTTTTGGTAAGAGACAATATCCTCGCGATGATGTTCCTAGCAGTAGTAAATCTCTTAAGAAATGTTTTCAGTGTGGAAAAATTGGCCATATTCAAGTAAATTGTCGAGGCTAAAAACAATTTGAGAAAATTCCACGCACTAAGTATTACAAAAGAATCCATCAGAGATACTTTTGATAATTCAAGTGAACTGTCCAAAAATCTACAATGTGCATTTTGTGCTAAACCTGGGCACGATATTTCGAATTGTTTCACTAAAGCTGCGATTGAAAAGCGCCGCAATGTAAATATTTGTTCTGTTGGCAAGCATGTCGCAAACAGTTTTGGGGAAGTTTCGAGGGAAGTTTCACTTGAGGGACACTGCTTTCGTGCGCTAATCGACAGTGGTGCAGATTTGTCGTTGATCTCAGAAAAGTTTTCCCGGCTTTTCGAGAACAAAATTGAATCATGTCACTTGACCTTGAAAGGTATTGGTCAATCAATAATATGTGCAAAACAAATGTTCACTGCTGAAACAGTCATCGATTATACGAAAGCAAAAATCACTTATGTGATTGTACCTGACTCATGCCTTGATCATGACGTGTACATTGGTCGCAACTTGTATGAAGATCCGACCATAGAAATTATAATATATATACTTACTCTAGAATGCCAATTCAATGGGACGAAAGTGTTGTAAAAAGTTCGATGCATTATTTAGTGCGCATGATCAGGACTATTTTCATTCATACCAGGGTGGGTTTCAGTGCGATTTTTAAATGATTCATGATATTGAGTAAAATCGATTTAATAATACGTTGGTGTCAGGGCAGTCTATGAGACACGAAAAGTTTTGGTGGGCATACCTATGTTGTGAAACTGATTATATCCGAGAATCATCGAATAAAATAACAATGAAAAAATATATCTTGAGTAGGTAACTATTGGTGAAGTTCTGATTCCCACGGAAAGAAACATCCTGTATTGTTCAGAGAACATCGTGAGAACCAAAGGAAGGTAGGTAGTAGATGCCTTTTGCTCTCGTCAAGTTTAAAATGATTTATATAAGCCAAACGTAAAGAAAGGATTAATATTCTCAGTTTTATCAAAGATGGGAGTTATTTCTGCTCTATGTTATTTATTAGATTTGCCATCAACAATTCATATTCAAGTAGGTACTTACTAAAAATAATGGATTCCAGGAATAAATATTTCCTTTATTTCCACACCATAGTACCTACCAAGCACGACAACATTGTCAAAATTAAAATTTCACTACAGAAAAACCCGAAAACCAATAACATACACACTACCGATGAATAATTGAAGCAAACAACAGTAATAAGAAAAGCACATCTAAATAAACACAATAACGTTAATGGTTAATTTCACAATGAACACAAATCGCCTAAACCTTCCTTCCTCTGCGACAATTGAAAACTGATAACACTGTTGCACGAACAAGTCAACGGGAATTTGGGTATGTTTCACAGTATGTTAGATTATTTTCGACAGAATCTCGACTACAAAGATAACATTTTCTGAAATTTGTCAACGCTGCAGAGCTAGGAGACCGGTTATGGGCATGCGCATTGATGAAAACATTTGGAATTTTACAACAATTTTCAGTGTCCCACGAAGAGGGGATTGGCATTCTAGAGTAAGTATATATATTATAATTCCTATGGATCCGACCTTGGTGACTATTACTGACCATCAGGGATCACGAGTGCTTCGTCGTCAGTTACCGGGAATAAATGCCGAAATGGGCGGAATTTATTCAGAAATTCAAGTACCCCAGCAATTCTGTGATCGGTTGATGGCAGTCTTATCGAGTTATTTTGATATGTTCACAGTTGGTAATAAAATTGGTACGGTGAATAATGTCACCTTGAAAATTCGCCTTGAAAAGGAAATAATCGTTAACAGACCACCTTATCGTTTAGCACAGAGCGAACTAGCCTCTGTAAATACAATTATTTCTGATTTACTAAGCAACAAAATCATTAGGGCAAGTGAGTCTCCGTTCGCTAGCCCGATTGTTCTAGTAAAGAAGAAAGAAGGTTCACTACGAATGTGTGTTGATTATCGGGAGCTTAATCGGAATACGATCAAAGATCGTTATCCCCTCCCATTGATCGATGATCAACTTGATCGGTTGGGCTACGGCAGTATCTTGATTCAGAAACATAATGAAAAACCCAGGGTAGTTGCATATTTCAGTAAACGAACCACCGACCCTGAATCGAAATTTCACTCTTACGAACTCGAAACGTTAGCAGTGGTTGAGTCGTTGAAGCACTTCAGAACCCATTTGCTCGGCATCAAATTCATTATAGTTACAGACTGTAACGCAATCAAAGCTACACCTACTAAGAAAGATCGGCTTCCCCGTGTTGCAAGATGGTGGGTGTACATGCAAGATTTCGATTTCGACATCGTTTACCGAAAGAGAAAAAACTTACCTCATGTCGACTATCTTAGCAGGAATCCGCCCCCCGTTATCCGCCGTATTACGTATTACTCACAATAATTGGGCGTATATTGAACAGAAGGGAAACGAGGAAATTCAAAATTTAAAGATGTTACTTCGAGAAGGCAAGCTAGACTCGAATCAATATGTCGAAATATGGATGGATGGGATGCAATAAATGCTGATCTCTTGAAAAAAGTCAACGTAGCTGTCCCCACCCCTATGCCATCTGATAAACTGTATTTTTTTCAGTGGAATATGCCCAGATGGATTCAAGAGAGCGGTAGTAACGCCAATTCAGAAGGAGACCGAAGGATTATCAGAAACTATTGACCCATTTCCCTAATTACATGCTTTTCCAAAATATTCGAAAGGTCACTAAAAAATTGCCTCACTAAATTTATTGAAAAACATAATCGCGGAAAAACAATTTGGTTTCAAAAAAGGCATTTCCACCAACGATGCCATTGCAGCACTCACCAGCATCATTTACGAAAAGATTGACAACAGTAAACCTTTTCTCTGTGTGTTTCTGGATCTTGCCAAGGCTTTCGACACTGTGAACCATACGCAGCTGTTGGAGGTCTTGGACGATGCAGGAATACGTGGAACACCACTCAAGTTAATACAAAGCTACCTACAAAACCGTATCCAGGTAGTAAAAGTCGATACAGAACTAAGCCAAGAACAAACTGTTGAGTATGGAGTGCCGCAGGGGACTGTATTAGGACCACTGCTGTTCTCCATATATATCAATAGCCTAACTACTCTTGATTCGTGCGGTAAAATATTTTGTTTTGCCGACGATACTGCAGTCGTATACTCAGCTCCATCGTGGGAAGACCTGAAAAAGAAGAGTGAACGAGATATCACTTACATCTTAAATTGGTTCAATCATATGCAACTCACTATTAATTACGAGAAGACATTATTCGTCCCTTTCGCGAGTTATACATCATCATTACCAACTTACCAAACATTATCAATAGACAATCAGGGAGTGAGAATAGATGTTAAGTCTGCGGATCATATAAGGTATCTAGGCATAACGATTGACAAACATTTACGATGGGACGAGCACGTCAACACGGTTAGTAAAACTTTAAGATATATGATATACAAATTCAAGAACATCAGAGATTTACTGGATACAGCTCACCTGAGAACTATTTATTTTGCCCTCGTTGAATCTCGAATTCAATATTCAATTCTCAGCTGGGGAGGTATTTTACCAATACATCTTAAAAAATTAGACAACATTTAAAAAAAAAAATCTAAAAATAATATTCAATAAAAAACATACTTACCCCACAGTTAGCCTATTCCAGGACGCAAATATTCTGAGCATAAGAAAGCTGTTTGTATATAGTATCATTGTACACCTTCACAAAAATAAGAATTTATTGACAAAAATAGAACACGGCTACTCAACACGGGCAAAATGCAGTGAATATGTGAGAAAACTCAAAACGAAAAAATCAGTTGGACAAAGATGTTTTACTCACTTAGCAGGCAAAGTATTCAATTTCTTACCTGAGATGTACAAACTATATATTTATAATATAAATTCCGTTCCACTGAAGGCTGAGGGACTTATAATACTAACATTTACACAATCTGAATGTTTTACAATTAACCTACACAATTTAAACTTTCATATGATATCCGATTGTAAACTGTACCTATTACTGTTCGAATTCAAATTATAATATTAAATGATGGTTCACCCCAACAACTCATTGGTGTTAAGGCACATGTTTATTGTACTTGCTTAATGTAATTATTTAATACTATTATTTTTGAAATAAACATATTATTATTATTATATTATTATAAAAGGATGGGCTGCTTTTTCACAAACATGTTAATTCTTAATTATTTACAGTATTTTGTTCCCCGTTAAAGCCGTTTAGGTCTCCTTCGTATATTTCACGACGAGCAGTGCCACGTAGGGACTGATAAAACGCACGAATTCATTTCAGTTCATTTTTGGTTCCCTCGTATGCGAAATTTTATTCGGAACTATGTTCGACATTGTATTTTTTGTGCCGTGAAGAAAACTAGAACAGGGCCTTTGCAAGGGAATATTTTTCCAGTGATACGCCTACGGAATCCTTCCATTCTCTGCACGCGGACTGTTTGGGGCCTCTCTCAATTTTCCCAGAGGGTTACAAGCATATCCTAGTGGTCGTTGATGCTTTTGCAAAATATTGCATTTTAAGGTGGGAGTCGCAATGGGCAATTTTCAGCTATTTTCAGTGACTTAGGTTTTCGTAAACAATTAATGAACCGTTGGAGTATTTCAATTGAAATTTGCTATAGAGGTGACTGAAGGTTCAATACATTTCTTTTGACCCATGGCAACTCTGCAAACTGAATGAGTAGCCAGAAAAAAATTCTCAAAACTGATCAAGTTTGAGGTTATCAATATCGAAAACAAAATTCAGTTTAAATTTATTTTCGAGTTGTGAGCTAGATATCGCCCTCACTTAGATTATTGAGAATGCATCCTAACAAAGAAAGTCGAGAAAAAGTGTCTTGTTTTTGAGTTTTTTAGGAAAAACTGATCGTGTGTATAGATACGTGATATGGCGAGCTGTGGCAAATATATGAGTGGCTCAGTTCAGCTACCGACCGGTAGAGGGAGATTTTACTGCAATAGAAAATATGAATGAAAATTCCATGCCTGGTAACAATATTACAACGTCTTCAAAAAAGGGGCGCACGCGGCGTTGCCATACTTCGACAAACCTTTCAGTTATTATTGCTCATTGGACTCAATGAGATTTCTTCAAATCAGAGTCTCATAATTCATTTGAAGTTCAATTTTGGGCATTTTGTCAGATCATTTATTATGCAATAAGGAGTACATGTATAGAGTAAAACTTATTAAATGATAATAATGATAATAATACTTACTCATAAACACACAGAGAGTGCGGGTAGAGGACGGATATTATTATTAATATTTGCCGTGGCGCGCTCGGGGCGATTTTTGGTGGCGTCTTCACTTTTCAGCTGTAGGAAAACTAGGAAAAACTTTCAGCACCACCCTGGGTGATCGGTCGCACTATATGGATACCTTGTTTTGTAGGTTTCGTTTTGCATACCTATCTCTGATCTCTTTTGTGATTATGATCAGATTCTATTCAAAATTGGTTGTGGGGGCTTTTAGAATCGGAGATTCAAATTTTTTAACAATTATTCCTAAAATCAAGATGGCGGCTACACGATGGCGGAGTAGTTATGGTAATTATGACCTGATTCTATTGACATTTGGTATTTGGAGGTTTTTGGGGTCGGAGAATATGATTTTTTCGTCAAAATTCATGAATTCAAGATGGCGGAATAGTTTTGTGATTTTGAACCAATTCAATTAAAAATTGGTATGTGGGGGCTTTCGGAATCGGAGATTATAATGTTTTTACAGTTATTCCTAAAATCAAGATGGCGGCTACACGGTGGCGGACAAATTATTATGAATGTGGTCCGATTTCATCCAAATTTGGTATTTGGGGGTTTTTGGGGTAGGAGAATATGATTTTTTTGTCAAAACTCATGAATTCAAGATGGCGGAATAGTTTTGTGATTTTGACCCGATTCAATTCCAAATTGGTATGTGGGGGCTTTCGGAATCGGAGATTATATATTTTTTTAAAGTATTCCTAAAATCAAGATGGCGGAGGAGTTATTGTGATTATCGCCCGATTTCATTGAAATTAGATATTTGGAGGTTATTGAGGTCGGAGAATATAATTTTTTGTATCATTTTTAATGCCATACAGTACTTTTCCATAGTTTTTGAGAGCATGGTTCATACATTCTGATTTTCGCACTTCTCGTCCATAAGGAACCCTTTCTATGATTTTAGAAAGAACGCTACTATCACCGTCGGCTATGAAATCAAACACAATAAAACAATACTAGGCACCGTACAAACAAAACACGAATGGATAAATCAGTAAATCACGGCTCACAGCTTTCTAACGGCTCTGAACTCCGAAAACGATTGAACTGACAACGTTGCATTGGCAGTCGACCACCGAAAACGGGGTATTACCGGAATTCCTACAACGCTGACTTTATCAATGAAGAGGGAGGTAGACACTTGTACGGTTAGTTGTATAACTATTTTATTTTCGTGGCGCAGTGAATCGGGTGCTGACACTGCCATCTGTAGTTTTTAGGTAGTCAAGGGTGTTGGAACTCCCACCGACAGCTGAGGCACGTGAAAAACTTGAAATAATTATATCGCTCTTCAGCACCCCGAAGAGGCTGATAACTGATGCAGGCAGCGTCGTCATTCAGAAATTCGACTTTTCCCAAATTTTTGAGTCAGTGGCATATTGAATATCATTACGTCACCCCTGATGTGCATCGTGGAAATGGCCAAGTTGAGAGGAACATGCGTACTCAAGTAAAGTCAGAATGGTCGAGCGGTTTATGGATAATTCAGTAGTACTCAATACTACAGTTCACAAAAGTACTGGTGTAACGCCTCTACAACGTCTACTCGGTATTCTAAGCCACACCCCTTTGATACAAGCACTATTGAAAGATATTTCTCCGGACTTGACCCCTATTAGATCGACAAAGAGTGGCCAAAAAACTTTCAGTGCAATCTAGATCGGAAACCAATAGAAAACGGAGAGATATCGTAAATTTTTCTATTGGTGACTTTGTGTTGATGCATCGAGATTCCCAGATGCATATTAGTAAATCTGACTATGAATTTCTTGGGCCATATGAAGTGATTAAATGTTTGGATCGTGGTCGGTTTGAAATACGAAAGGTCGGCACGGACATCGTTACGAAAGCAGCAAAGGAACAGTTGAGGCCTTTTTTTTGACGGTCTCTGTCCCGTTAGAGGTAGAGCCGGAGTTATGGCTGCGGCGTCACTGATCTGAAAAGAAAAGTTGTAATTGTTGTTTCGAGAAATTACTTAGAAAATCTTTTGTTTTAGCCAAGCCTGTTTGTGTCTTGGACAAGAAATAGATCTTCAATAAATCTTCGAGAACGAAGATTCCGTCAGGATGGGCGTGTTTGCATTCGAACTGGCAACAGTGCGAATATGGGAAGTATGACAACGAGTCGCTGTCAGTCATGAGATACTGGATTCTTCACTTCTCAGAGTTTCCAATTTTAACTCGATGTATGAATGATAAACGCCTGCTCGTGTTTACTAGTTTTATTATTGTTCTTGTATTTTGTTTTTGGCTTGTTATCGGGGAGTGTTTATTGCAAATAAATTATTTGTTACTAAAAATTCCTATCAATACACAATAAAGCCCGTAGCTAATAATAACACAAAAATTTCGAAAGGACAGATATTGTCAACAATTTCACAAATTTTCGACCCTCTTATAAGTCCAGTGATAATTATTGCGAAACTTATTATTCAGAATCTTTGGAAACTCAATTTAAATTGGGATGAGTTTATTCCTACTGAGTATTTTACCATTTGTAATTAGAAATGCATGCCTTCATTGATTCCTCAGGAAAGGCGTTTGGCACTTGTGTGTATCTGACAATTTTCACATCCTCAGGAAATATTCCAGTACGTTTGTTGACAGCAAAATCTCGCGTAGCTTCCTTGAAATGAATTACTATACCCAAACTTGAACTGTGTGCGGCTCTGCTCATGGTTCAGTTAGTCCAAAAAGTTTTGAATTCTTTAAAATTAGATATTGATGAGATATTTTATTACACCGATTCAACAACAGTGATTGCCTAGCTTTCTCATGAACCAAATAACTTAAAAACCTTCGTCAGCAATAGAGTATCTGAAATCCAACAATTAGCAGATATCAGACAATTGCACCATATATTATAAATTCAGAAGAAAATATTGTAGATATTATATCACGAGGAATTAATCCCTGTCAAATAGTTGATTCTGCTAAATGGTGGTACGGACCATCATGATTACATGAATCAAAATTATATATATATACCGAGCTCAATTTCCCAGATAACACAAAGACGTCCTCAGTATGTTCACAGGACATAAATCTAAGACATTCAAGACGTCCCGAAGACGTCCATTACTGGACATAAGACGTCCTTAGGATGTCCTGCGGACATCAGAGGTTACAAATTGGAACGTTCTGGGGACGTCCATTATATGTTCCTGTAAGGTCTTCCATGGACGTCCCTTGGACATCCTGAGGATGTTTTTAGGATATCAATTTTCAAGGTTTTCTATAACCCTTCGCCTTCGCGTTCTCTATCTAGCTTTCGATGGGGCAGGGAGGGTGATTTTTTTTTTAAACCAAATCATTTGACGATCAGATGCGTTTCACTATTTTTACAGATTTTTCAAATTTTCATTTCGAGAGTTTTTCAACTTTTTTCGAGAAAAGGGAAGGGGGTCGAGCCCTCCCTACCATTTTTTTTTCCGTGATCAAATTCGTCAAATAACTTTCGAAACCCTACTCATTCTGTATCTACCTTTCGGGGATCAGGGGAGGATGATTTTTTTGACATTATGTCATATAAACTGAAAGAACATGTGAAATTTCAACTCCGTAGGATATTGTGATTTCCGACGTGAATGCTATCGGGTCAAATTAGGAAGTGCGGTGAAATATACTTCGAACACCAAATGAGTTATCACAAATTGTCTTTGACCATTTTGTTCAGAAAATTATTCCGCTACTTCGTCATAATTCACGTCTAATCTTTTCCAAAATTATATTCTGACGACAATATGGGCAAAGAGGCTGCCCAATTCTTTCTTCTAAATTTTCTAAATTTCCTGTTCTATTTATTTCAGGATATAATATTTCTCAATTTCCTTACCAGTTGCAGCGCGTTGTTGCCATTCATTACTCTGGACGTGGTCATTTTTGTGCTCTGATCGATCAAAACATTCCGACATTAGAGGCTTGTATTTCGATAAATGGATGGACGAATTTTTCCAGATTTGGTTATTAGCATTGTTATCAAGTTTATTGACTTGTGTTAGTTTTCCATCAAATTTGTAAGACGCGTTTCTTCTGTTGTGTTATTTGAAACAATGATTGCATTTGGCCTACCGTGCAATGATATAAAAGTCTTTTAGGAAGCAACTTTGAGTCCAATTATCTCCGATTCTAAACGGACGAAAATTCCCAAAAAAATTCATCTGATGTATTCACTGTAGAGAAATATCATATCAGATTTTCATTGAATTTGTAAGAAACCGATTCTAGCGTTCCAAATACTTTAACAGCTGGACATTTCCTGATTGGCGCACCTATGAACTCATTACCTCAAGAAAATGTCTGTGGCAATAAATCATCTTAATTGGATGAAGAAAAGGTTTGTATTTCGTGCAGAAATTTATTTATAAAATCATAGCAAAGCGCTTTCGACTGTAAAGTCATCATCAGTGCGTACCTGTAAGTAAGTGACATTGAATTGAATTTAAGAAATGTTGATAATGTGAATTTTGAAAAATTGAAAAATTACTTACTCATCAGGTGTACAAGAGCCAGACCATAAAAATATCATGTGTCCATAGGACCATGTAAAAATTTAAAACGGGACATCATATGATTAACATTTTAAAAAATGCTTATTCCAGGATTAAGTTGGATTAAAGTTGCAACAGGCAGAGTAACACGTGTCTGCTGAACTTAGTATACTGTCAAACTGAATGAAATATGAATGAAATTGACATTGTGTCAAAAGTTGACAATGACAATGACGTTTGGCTTCGAACATGAACTTCTAGAAACACTGATCTATGTTTTGAAAATTGTTGAATTACCAACTAGTCAAATTGATCTGTAAATCTATTAATAGTTCTGTTAATCCAAACCCAAGGAAATATGACAAACCGGGAGAAAGGTCTAATGAGAACCTCCACCCGAAGTGCACAGAACCAGGCTTAAGACACAGTCCCTTGGGAATTTGTGAAACCAATTCCATGCTCAGGATCATGAGATAAGTCTAATGAGAACCTTCACAATCCCCAAAGCGACAAAAGGGTATCCCAAAACCAAGAGGTACCATAAACAGAAAAGATTTAAGAAAGTTTCAACAGGCAGAGTAACACATGTCTGCTGAAGCTTAGTCTACTGTCTAACTAAATGAATAAAAATTGACATTGTATCAAAAGTTAACAATGACAATGAAGTTATAGCATAGAAAATGACCTATAAATATAATGATATGTGCTTTTGAAATTGATAAATGACAAGTTAGTCAAATTTTGTGATTTAATCCTGGGAATGTTTCAAGGTGACAGAACCAAAGTTACAGAAACTTTTATAGTCTAATGAGAACTAAAAAACTTTTTTAAAACGTCAGCTCTAAGATTACCAAGGAAACAAACATGATTACTTCATATTATTATTATTAGTTCAGCATCCTTGGAAACCAGATTAGAACATAAGATCTTGTGATAAGTCTAATGAGAACTTTCCCAATCTCAAAAGTAGCAAATATGGTAACCAAAATGATGAACCCATACCAGAAAATTTTTAAGAAATTTTCCAATAATTGATCTGTAAGTCTATTTATAGTTCTGTTAATCCAAACCCAAGGAAATATGACAAACCGAGAGAAAAGTCTAATGAGAACTTCAACCCGATGTGCATAGAACCCGGCTTAAGACACAATCTCCTGGGGGTTTGTGAAACCAATTCAATGCTATGGATCATGGGACAAGTCTAATGAGAACCTTCCCAATCGCAAAGCGCCCAAAAGGTAGCCCAGAACCAAGAGGCACTACAAACAGAAAGGATTTAAGAAATTTTCAAATTGTTCCAGAAATACTCAATTCAGTAGTTCTATTAATCAAAACCAAGGAAATTGCTGAACCAAGAGAAAGTCTAATGAGAACTTGATATGGCACAAGCAAAAGCCCAAGCTCAAGAAAAACAGAACCTGAAGTTGAAATTATACGTTTTAAATTGAAAGCAATAGTTTATGTTCTGAGAATTGAAAGGAAAGTCGAGAGGGAGGGAACTGAGCAAACTGCAAGATGGGTTCAAGCAATATCATCATCGAGAAAGAATTTAAGAGCAATTAAATAAGTAAATAATTTAAATTTATGAAAAGTTTTTTACTTTAAACGTCTATGAAGAGGAATGTAAGCTCTATTTAAATTGACTTGCCTCTCACGTTTCAAACATATCCAGCAAATGACACAGCATTACTGGCAGCAGTGGTCGAAGAATTACTTGAACAGCTTGCAGCAGAGGACCAAGTGGAAATTCAATATATCACCCCTCGATCTCATTGGTGCTCTGGTTCTGTTCAAGGAAAAGAACACTCCACGGCAGTTTTGGCCCACTGGAAGAATTATACAATATCGGAAAGTTTTCATCTTGGATATGGTGGTTTCATGAAAGAGTAAAGAACAGCTTGCTGTATGTTGAGATTTGAGCATTACAATTTCTGCTCTAGTCGCTCGAGGAAGGGATATCGACGTGAGCTGCGTGCGGTGTGTCACATTGCCACGTGGTCCGTTAATGCGTCGGGTGGGGTAACAGGATAGTGCATCTCTCTTACTTATGTGGTATTATCATATCATTGCGTTCCTTGTTGCTCGCGTAGATTTCTGAATATACCCCACACGCAGAAAAAAAATTGTTTGAATCAACAAAAAATGCATAAATTTAACAAAATCTGAGGGTCATATATCCACGACAAAATATTTTGTTATAACTACAATTTATTTTTGTTATTTTCCAAGTGAATATTTTGTTAATGTAAACAAGTATTATGTTAACCTTGGACATAGAGATTAGTTAAAAGAATGAAATATATTTTGTTGCAATAATACAATATCTGTTTAACAAACTCCATTTTTTTTTGTTGAAATGATTTAGTTAAGAATTGAATGGAGATATAATTTGTTTCTGGTGACAAAAGTTTCAGTTATAAATTTAGTTCAAGCCTTTGGATGACAAAATATATTTTCAATATGATAAAATATCTGTTTAATATAATTGATTATAGTATTCGATCAATAGAATATTATTTTGATTCAACAAAATTTTTACTTTCATAAACAAATTAATATTGTCGAATTGATTAAATTGTAAGAGGTGATTTTGACAAATAACTTGTTTGTATCAATATAACTTCATCATTTTATCAACACTTTTTCTTTTTTACTCGACAAATTGTTTTGTTGGGATTTCACAATTTTTAGTTAAATTGAGGAATCCATATGATCAAATTATAAAAAATCAAGCTCAATTCTACTTAATATATGATTATATCAATGATTTTTCATAATTGAACTAACCTAAATTATTTTTCAAATAATATGAGAATATTTGACCCAACAAACCTGGATATTTAGCATAACAATGTATGTGGTACATTCAACATAATACTTAGTCCACTTAAGACAAGTATGAATTGTGAGAATCATTTATTTTTTCAGTTTAACCAAATTCCCAATTTGGATAACAAAATTTTGTGTGGAACCAACTAAAAATTTTGCATGAATTACCAACCCACAATCAAACCGCAAAACTTATATAGTTGAAATGACAAAATAATTGATAAAGTCCACAAAAAGTGACATCACATAAACAGTATTTTATGAGGAACTAACCGCAAATAATAATTATATCAACAAATCATCTAATGCAGCCAACTTGATAAATGGTAAATATCAACAAAATTTTAGGTCAGGTTGAATAAGAATTTCGTTAGTTTAATAAATTATAGAATTGAGCTGAAGCTATAGAATTTTTGATAGTACTTATATTAGAGTAAAATTAACTATTCATTTTTATAATTAATCAGTCTCGATTGTTCATTATAAAATATCTGTTTCACGATATCTTGTTGAATTGGCTAAGAACAATATATACAATACATTGTGGCCCAGATGGATCAATGGACTACAGATGGCAAAAAAATTGGGTTAGTATTATTTCTTCTTGGAGGTTCAACACTCTGTTCAGGAACTAATTTCCAATCCAATATATTTTTGGATTGGAAATTAGTTCCTGAACAAAGAGTGTTCAACCTCCAAGAAGAAATTCTAACTCAATTGTTGAAAAGTTTCCGATAGTATAGATGTGCAACCAGGAGAAGACAATATAGTGCGTGTTGTTAGCATTCGAACACGTAATGGTACAGTGAAGCGTATAGTTTGAACAAAGTCGCTATCTTACCGTTGGACAATTCTTAAAATTGACATGACAGTTTTAGATTTCAGTTTTGAAAAACTGCGATTTTTCAAGGGCGACGGTATGTTAGATAGGTACCCAAATAGCCCCTGTATATGCTGTTATGAACATTGTGTTAGTAACCTCAAAAATAAAACATGAATGTCGGTCTTGATAAGAAGTTTCAAATAAATTGTACTTCGATACTTGTCAAATTTGGTTTTTTTCATCAAATATAATTGGAAAAAAGACGAAGTCGGGTCCTTCGAGTACTTAAAGAAAAACCTAGGCCTTTATACTGCCAACACAGTTAGAGTCTAAACAACGGGCACTTGGGATGTGTGTGGGAACAGATTCTCGTGAATATTTGTTAATCGCACTCGCACCCCAGGTAGCACCTCATATTGGCTGAATCTTGTTTTCATATTGGGCCAATATGGATATATTGTACTTATATGTAAAAATAATATTGGACCAATATGGGTGCATATTGGAAAAACAATATTTCATTAATAATATTGGTAGAATATTGGCTCAACCTGTTCTGAATGTACATTGTTTCGCAAAATATTGGGTCAATATTGGTTGAATAATTTTCACCAATATCGATAGAGCGATATTGCCTACATATTGCTTCCAGCATCTAGCTCCGATATTGCGATTTCAATATTCCTCTCATATCGATTTTATAGATAAAAACGATATTGTATATCCAAGTTTGATAGCATATTGGTGTAATATTATTTCATCCATATTCGATAAACTATATTGACCCTATATTGATTGAGATTGTTACGAAAACCTCACGCCTATATTTGAAAGGCAATATTGATACAATATTACAAAATAAATTTATCACCATCATTGAAATTTGAATATTGGCCGACTATTCCATAAACAATATTGAAATGAAATATGATCAAATTTGGTTGAAAAACCGCTATGTGGCCCCACATATGGAACGACAGATGAATCATAGTAACATATATTAAATAATGCTTCTCACAATGCGTTTACAAGTCAATCTACGCAATGGTTGATTGAAGTAGAAATGAAATTGTAGAATTTTCAAATTATTCGACAATTTCTGGAAACATTTCATCAATGTTTCCAAGGCAACATATTCACTTTGAATATTTTACTAATATATACAATATGATATTGTACCAATATCGCTAAATATTTTGAGGCCAATATTGCTTCCACAATATTTCACTAATATTATTTGTATAATGTCCAACCAATATCCCGAAATAATCATAATTTTATCTCGCCAATATTTCGTTTGAATATTTTGCCAATATTTTTATAATATTTCACCGATATTATTCCAATGTGATATTTTACTAATATCGCTTGATAATTTGAGACCAATATTGCTTCAAGTATATTAGACCAATATTATTTTTGAAATATTGGACCAATATCGCCGAATGTTCACATTTTTTTTTCTCGCCAATATTGTCATTTGAATATTTTGCCAATATTTCCACAATATTGGTCCAATATTGTCCCAATATGAGTGTGCTACTTGGGTACCCACAACGCGATTTCAAAAAATCTTTCAAAATGGCAGCCCGAAGCCATTTTCAAAAAATAACTTTTTTATTGTCAGCGAGTTGTTTATAAACTATCATTCAACCAAACAAATTGTCAAAGAAAAATTCCAATCAATTCAAAAGTTAACCGCCATTTTTTTGGATTAATATTTTTGTTTGAAATTTTGTTATCATTTAGAGAATTAAAAAACGTTTCGAATAAGGTATCACTCGACCCACTATGCCGGTTAAAAAAAATCTTTCAATATGGCGACCAGACGCCATCGGAAAAGGTTGGAAACAAAAATAAACAAAACATTCCAGTCAGACTAAATAATTCATCCACATATGAAGGTTATTGTAGAAGATACTGATTACCTGAAGTACAATAAGTTTAAAATATTTTCTTTTCATATTCATTATTATTATTGTTTATATATAAAGCAGAAATTCCGAAAAAACTGTATTACTGTGGTTTGATCACCCAGTAGAAGAACAAATGGAACAAATGTTTAATTGTCAGTGTTGTTATCATACTCGTTAATTTCAATCGCAGGACTTCTCCAAGGACGCGAAAACAAATAATAAACAAAAATTATGAAGTAATTATAACTGGGGACCAACAAAATAAAACAGCAACAATCTCAAATTTCAACACTCGAATCGCGATCAGTTCCTGAACTAAACATCGATGAGACGACGGCGGTAACCTTCTAAGATTTCTATTGGTCCCGTGAGAATACTTCAATTTTAAATTTATGACTCTTCAGCCAATCATAAGATCTGATTAGTATAAGCTATCCAATAAGAGACGCCAATTCCACAGTGCACGTGGACTAGGTCTCAGCCGGTTCATTTTTACGTCTTGCTTTTTTACCTTTGAGAGTGCCGAGAGTGCACAATATTTTTTACTCCGACTATACTCGCGATGTGTATGGGACGGGCAATTTCGAGCTTCAAAGAAAACAAGGATTTGTGGGGAAGAACATAATGAAAATCGAAAAGTTTTATTGGATTTATTCGAGAACGTTATAATATGCCAAATAAAAATGATAAAATGATTTGTGACACAACGTAATTAATAGGATGTTACTACATTATTGGTGTCAACTAATTATTCAACTTCGCTTGGAACAGTATAGTAGAGCTCAACTTCAACGAGGTTAGGCTAAGCTAGCTCATTTCAAAGCTTGATAAGTAACATCCAGGAAAACTGAAAAGTCGTTAATTAATATGACACGGGATTACATTTCAGTTGTTCGACTCTCTTGAACCAAGTAAACTTGTGAACCGGGGACCGAGCTAGTAGTGACGAAAGTGCGGTGCTTGGCACGGATCATGGAAAGATTACTTTCGGCAGTTTCGGCGCGGTCTTCAGCAGCTTCCAATTCCCTTTGGAAGCGACGCACGCGGGTTACACTCTGACTGGATACACCCTCCTGGAAAAATAAGGTTTCATTTTATGAATCAACCAAAGTTGCAAGTATATTCAAATTAGTGTTGATAAATAGTTTGGAGAATCAAGAGATTTTTCCTCCGAACAGTATATCACATTTGCTGTAACAACTCAAAATTGAACAATTCACACAAAATAGTATTAGTACAGTAACCACAGATAAATGTAAGCCACAAGTGAAGAATGAATCGGTAGCACTTTCAAATTCGGCACATGACTTCTTGACATCATGTATTGTTAGAAAAAAAATTGTTTAGCAAAAAATCAGGAGTGGAGCCCAAACAATTTTTATTTAAAAAAAAATATAATATAATTTTTGCTGTTGTTTCGGAAAGTATAAGATTTTTCAAGAAACAATTTCAAGAAGGCGAAAGATAATCAGATTCCCCACAAGGAATGTCCCAAGTAATTTATCATAAAATGCGCTCGTTTTCTCAGAAAACCTGATTGAATTCCGATATCAAATTTCAGGCTCGTGTTAACTCGCCATTGCAATTTAATCAAATCAAATTTGTCATAACTTTGCTAAAAATTATAGTAGAAGGAAAATAAAAAGTTAATATCGCCCTGAAGACTTCTACTTCCTCATGCAAATATAACAACTGAGTTTCTGAGTACCTAAAATGTGTTTTGTCACACTTCACATAACCTTTCTACGATATTTACGGAGGATCCGAAAGTCATGGATATTTTAGTTGATATGAAATATTTATACTGAAGAAGGAATCAGTACCCTCTTTGGACCATATGCAACGATTTCAGACTAGTGAGACAAGTCTAACTTATACAAAAAACTGGGTTTTACTCCTGCCTCAGTTTTCAACTCACCCATAATCCCGGCAATTTCTTCAGTAAATGTTGAAAATAATCGATCATACACATCCTATATAAAAAATAAAGTATGTGATTTTATTTTTTGAATTGATATAGCCGATACTTGATGAAAATCCATGTTAATATCTATAATGAAACTATAGTTTAAATGATTTTCACATCAAAAGGGTTTAAAAAACCACGACAATTGTTTCGCTTTACAAAAGCTTCTTCAAGTGGTAAAGATACAGTGAAAATCATTCAAACTATAGTTTCATTATAGATATTATATGTGATTTTAAGCTTGAGGTTTCCACTTCATAATAGTATCATTAAACATATTATATGCAGAATAAGAATAAGCGAATATTTTCAACATTTACTGAAGATAACGCCGGTTTTATGGGTAAGTTGAATATGAGGCAGGAGTTGAACAAAATTTTTTTTTTGGCATGTATAAGTGGGACCTGTCACACTACTCTAAAATTGTTGCATATAGTCCAAAGAGGGTATGGGTTACTGCTTCACTATAATAATTACATATTTACTAAATTATTCATGATTCTCGGATTATCCACAAACATCTCCGTGAAGTTTGACAAAACACATTTTAGGTACTCAAATACTCGCATATTATATTTGCATGAGAAGGTAGGAGTCTTCAGAAACGATATGAACTTTTCCTTTTTCTTCTCCGATCATTTTCAGCAGAGTTACGACCAATCAAATATTCGGTTCCGCCAGAACTCTCAGTGGCAAGATTACAGCAATATCTATTTATTTATTTTTAATCGAAAAAAAAAATCAAAAATGTTCCACCTCTGAAATTTTGGTAAACAATTTTTTTTCGTGTCTATCATGGTTCCAACTACTAGCATACCAAGTTTGGTGGTGCTACAATCGATCCTCGCCTCAAAACCCAATCGTACTGGATTATATGCTATTTTGTGGTGTGCAGTATGCTGCGGACAAGTTTATAGCACTCCTATCGGCCAGTGCCTACATGCTGGATGTCGAAACGATTCTTAGCAGTTTATGTTATTTTGTGTGAATTATTGAGTTTTGTTGTTGCAAATCAATTTTGTTTTTCGAATAAATTAAACTAATGCACGGAAATATATTACCATAAAACAATGTATTCATATATTGAATGATATCTCATTTTTTTTCTGATAACTCCTGAATTACCAATATCTTAATCATCGGGAAAATATGATGGCACACAGTGAAGTAATTTCAAATTATCCAGATGGGACAGCTCCTTAAGCAGAATCCTTTCAAAGGACCCCGCACCTTTTTCATGTAAGATGGCTTTCTTCAATTTTTTATTGAAATTTTGATATGTTGAATATATATGATGACATCCTTATAGTAAAGTATTTCAGAGAATTAAGCGACTTTGTATAAAAAACATCATGGACTAAACTCTTCTTTCCCTTTGAACAGAATGTACAGAATGTATATGGAACTAGTACTCAGATCTTTGACATATAGATTATGAACAACTGACCGAAAATTAATTAAAATTAACAGAAAACCAAGTGTTTGGAAGACACTCTTGGAAACTGTCCTCACGTGGTTTTCCCAATAACAGGCATTTTTGATAGTGCATTGGTTTGTTTACTCCTGACATAATTACTCTGATCAGTATGAATGGGATGCTTGCAAACCCGTGGGTTTTGTTTTCGTTGGATTCAGCAAATTAATTGAATACCCAATATACGGGGTGTTATGTAAGTACGTGGCAAAACTTTAAGGGGTGATTCTATGAGTGAGTCTAAGACGAAAAGTCTATATCCCTGTATCTTGAAAACGAAGCATTAACGGACCTGTGATTATATGAAATCGTCTTAGAATCAACACTTCAAGTTTGGCCACGTACCTACATAACACCCTGTATAATTCTGGCCAAGTCCACCGTTCACATTTATTTTTAGTTTCACCTGCTGATATCGGAGTTCTGGAAGAAAAAGCAGTGTGAATGGTACCCGCCAACTTCACTGGAAATAGAGTTGTTCCCAACAAATTTTCAAAATGAAGGAGAATTGAACATATATGGTAGAGTCAAATAAGAGAAAAATAAAATAAAGGTGTGGTGCAATATCAAACCAAAAGTAGAAGAATCAAACTAAATTTAAATAACTTTACAGTATCGTTCATAGTACAATGGTGAAACTCATGGATAATTTGGTTGCTCACCACTTCTTGTAATTGTCTCTTGTACAATCCAATCTTCTGGTTTGATTTGTCCAAAGATTCTTGTAATAGAGCAATGTTTTTCTGATCCTCTTCACATTGGATCATAACTTCCTTAACAGTGCGTTCCTTTTTGCGTAAGATCTTGATGGTTTCAGCATGACGTCTCTTCTCTTCGTCCAATTCGGATTCAATGTCTCTGATGCGAGATTCCAATTTGCTGATGATACGTTTACCGCCGACAATGGCATTGGTTTCTACCTCTTCGAGTCGAACCGACAAGTTTTTCACTTCAATTTCCAAACTCTTCTTAATGGCTTCAATTTTCACAACTCTTTCTTGTTCTTCATGAAGGATTTCTACAGTGTGTTTCAACTCAGCCTGTGAACACAAAACTCAATGTAATTCAACAACCCAATATGCTCAGCTCAAAGGAGTAATTGACACTCGATTCAATCACATCCCAACATATTCAGACCTGATAATATAGAAATAATAATATTTTCCCGCTGCCGACACTGTAAATAATCCATACATGCTTAGCAACAAAACAGGTAAAAGGCCTATATCATTCGTTTACTAATTCATCTTGACAACGGAATGTAAATAGTGTCATTTACATGCCTAGGGTAATAATGACTTTGACTTGGACAAGTAATCCCTTCAGCTTCATTTATATCAATTTTTAGGTTATGAGACATTTTGAATATTATTGTTGTCTGTTTATTCGATAAATTAGTTACGCGTACAAGCAACTTAGAATGAAATACGGAACGAATAGTCATGAAGGAAGGGTAAGAAAAGAAACTTCAATCCAGGCAAATTTTGAAAAATGTCAACAAGCAGCGGGAAAAACGTAATAAGTATCACGGAATTTATCGACTGTTAACATCCCCGGCAAACGACAAAAGAATGTATGGCAGATTTCATTTGACTCTGTCAAAGAAAGATCTTGTTACTTCCAAACCGCAATTCAAATACAGTTTTCAGCGTCTTTTCAGCAAGTTTTGATAACGGAGGCATATACAATCTCCGAAATGTCAACATTTTTCGAAAAAGAATTGTGGAAGGTTACAAATTCAAAAAATCATGTTAAGAATTGAATTTCTTCCGAAAAATCAGACTTTTAAACAATAATGAAAATTACTTTTTGCTTATAGAATGCAATTGTAAATATATTTGAAATTCCGGAATTCGAAACGGCAACGCATACTGTTCTCAATACCAACTAAGTAACTTCTGACATAAATCAATAATAGTATTCCAACCCACTTCACCGTGCATTTATGGTAAAGATGGGTTGTTGTTAAATGAGACTGAGAAGTTAATATTGTCGATATTAAAGCCCATCAACTGAAATCCAGGATGATCTCCGCAAGGCTTCAATTAAAGACCACTTCATACTTCGGGCACTCCATAACACTGTAAGACTGATGACATATATTGGATACGACTTTAATCAGGCTGCCATGTGTTTTGTGACGGAATAATAAAACTAAAATACTGGAATAACCATTGGCAGCCCGTTAGGGGGAATGAAACTAATAATAATAATTTTTTAATATGAAGAACCTACGAAGATTCTTTGATTTATGCCTTATTATCCTGATTACGAAACAATCAGATACATAAAACCTCATAGCCTCTTTCTCACACCCACAAATTCTCAAGAAATTACAAAAATCATTGTGGAGTTAAAAACAAATAAATCACCCGAGTTCGGCGAAATTACAGCTGAAATGCTAAAAGAAATTGTAGATTAAATCTCTGAGCCAATATCACATATAGTCAACAGGATTTTCTATTCTGGAATTTGTCCTTTCCTTCTCAATTCAAAAATAAAACCAAGACATATATCTGGTTTAAAAAATTCCATAAAAAACTTTATACCGATTTCTGTTATATCAAATATCGCAAAAATATTTGAAAAAGTGTTCAAATCGAGGATAGTGCCCTATGCTTCAAAAAACAATTTGAATAACAATTTGATACAATTAGTCACTCCCAGTTGTTAGATGTCTTGGAGGATTTGGGACTCAGAGGTGTAGTAAGGCAGTTGATGGAAAGTTACCTAACAGGACGAACACAGCGGGTAAAAGTAGATCGCTTTACTAGTACTGAGCGAATTGTAATGTACAGGGTACCTCAGGGTACTGTTCTGGGCCGTTATTGTTCATACTTTATATCAATGACCTTTTGAATTTAAAAATTTCTAGAGAGGTTATTAGTTTCGCAGATGACACTGCTATACTATTTGAATCGCATACCTGGAAAAAACTGAAAGAAATAGCTCTAAAAGACAGTTAATGAAAAAATGGTTTGACTATATACTTCTTATAATTAACTTCGATAACACATTCTATCTGCCGTTTTCACGTTATAAAAACACTAAGCCTCCCTATTCGGTCCTCAAAATTGAAGAAAACATGGAAATAAGAGAAAATTATTCGATCAAATATTTGGCATAAAAATTGACAAACATCTCAGATGGAACGTGCACGTAACAACACTATGTAACACGTTGAGAAGTACCCTCTATAGATTCAAGTACCTAGCGGAATACCTAGAAGAAAAACATCTGAAGATGATTTACCATACTCTAGTAGAATCAAGAATTATACATGGAATCATAGGATGGGGTGGTGCACTCAAAGACCATATAAAAAATGTGGAAATATTACAGAAAACTTTCCTTAGAATAATTTTGAAAAAAAACCTAATCGTTTCACGTCTGACAGTTTATTTTCTGAATCTAAAATTCTTGACATCCTTGAAATGAAACAAATTGAATCTTCATATACAGGGTGACCCAGGGTTAAACCGCCAAACGTTCAGTATACCTAGGTTTTTTGAGTGAAAATAAGATGTTTTCTTCATAAAAGCATGTGTCCCAATTTTCAATATACAGGGTGTTAAATTTAAAAAATATACATATTTTTTTTTAAATTAACCTTTTATCACCACAAATAAGCATGCCAAGTTTTATCAAAATCAGCAAAAAGATTTTTGAGTTAGGAATAAAAAATTGATTTTTTTTTTAAACTTTGACACCCTGTATCTCGAAAACGAAGCAAGTTGGGACACATTCATGAAAAAAACATCTTATTTTCACCTAAAAACCGATATTGAACGTTTGGCGGTTCAACCCTAGGTCACCCTGTATTCTATGTTCATATAGAACATACAATACAAGGAAAAAAAATTGTATAAAACCACTCTTGTGTCAAAATCTATAGGACAACGAAACTACTCATACTTATTGAAAAGGGGAACATTCTCCATGAAAATTGAAAAATGAAAAATGTGACTTATTTGTAATATCTAACAGAAAACAACTACTTCCCCGGCACAAGCCACGCTGGACATTGAACTACATCTGATAGATATTGTGAAAAGACTCTAACTGAAAAGGAAAGAAAAAATCTGAAAGTGAAAATTTGCATTTTCATTCAGATAGCTGACTTTTTTAATTCTTTCTAGTTTTCCTTGAACAAATCATTAAATAAATTAGATAAGGAGAATGTTATTAAAAAAATATCACTCACAGAAATCGTTCATTTTTAGTTCCACGATTTTTCAATTTCGTACCTCCTCAAATAAAAAAATAAATAAACAACTTGTGGTTATTAAAAAAAGCTGAAAGCACACTTACTTCATACAAATACATGAGAAATTCATAGCTTGATTGAGATGTTATAAAAAAAAATGTCTTTGTACTTATACATTTCGGACATGTATCCGTGTATATTATTATGTGTACTTAAGCATGTTATTTTTATAGAATTACTCAATTGATTGACATTCTATCACTCCTACACAGACAGTCTATCAATTTGTGGAAAATGATTTATTTGCACGAATATGCTTTTAACTATGGAAAATGTACTATCAAATTATGTCTACTCTTGTTAATAGTATGTGTTTTATACATACTACATACATATTTTATTTTTTACATATTTTATAAAACTGTACTTCTGAAATCCTATTCTATCTATTTTATATTCTATAACACTACATTTATACTTTATATTTACTGTAAATAAAGATTATTATATTATCAATACCGTTTACCAAAAGTCATACTGAGTAAAATAGTATCCAAAATCCGGTCTATGTTCATGAAGCAAGTATCACCAAATTTTTTTTTAAAGAATATTTCAACCAGACGAAGAAGGGAAGTTATAGTCCGTACAAAAGTATTCTTTGGCTGAAGGAGCGGCTACTGATCGTTCAATGAATGTATTTAATGAAAAATGTCTTACACGATTTCATATGGATTTCATTGCACCTCAATTTCATTGTGGCTTTTGAGACCTGTCGATTGACATGTCCAATAGATTTATTGGAACCATGGGTGTGACAAAAATTAAAAAACGTGTCAAGTATATTCGGATGTGATATTTGGTGTATTATCATGGAAATTTTCAGACCTGGCGCCATCAAGGTGGAGAAGAGTGAAATAATAACAGCGGCGTGAGTGATCACGGCACCTATGGACGAAGAACGGTGGCTTAAGCCTAGAAACGCCCGGAAGGATGGCAGAGTTCTCGGGAGATCTGGAACCTATGTTTCTAACTATAAGAGGCCGTGCGCGTCCCTATTGGAAAGTCTGGAAGTCGACTGTTCTTTGAAGATAAATAGAAATAGTCCAGTGAACCGTAGTACATATAAATTGGGTTTTGTAGTGTATTTATTCTGTTTTAAGTGTTGAATAAAGAATTTTAAAGTGAAATCGAGAAAGTTCTTTACAGTTTTGTTACAGACCTGAAATTTTACTTCTCGAATTGTTCGAGATCGTTCGATGAATTAGATGGAAAAATCTAGAAGCACTAACTTTTGTTCTGGATCAATCGTCGAACATTCTATTTGTGTTCTATTGATTTCTTAAGTTTTCTAGAACTTTATTTGTATATAAAAGCAATGCATTTGTTAGATGAGGGAAGTTAGTTAGGAAGTTACTCTGAGTTACCTTGGATACAAGTATTTTGACAGTGACTTGTATCACAGTGTTGTCAAGTGAAGTTTGATCAATAAAGGCGAGTTCATACCAGTGTACACTTATTTTTGAACCCGAAGACGCAACAATTGGTGACAGCGGCGGAATAAGTGTTACTGAAGAAAGAAAAGTAAGGCAGTTTTCCAGTATTTGATGGTGAATACTCGAGCAAATAATTACGACGAGATGGCGACATCAGCAGATATCCTTGAGTTTTTAAAGGAACAAGAAGCCAAACGAAAACAAGAACAAGAGGAACAAGAAGCCAAACGAAAACAAGAACAAGAGGAACAAGAGGAACAAGAAGCCAAACGAAAACAAGAACAAGAAGAGCTTCTACAACAATTCGAACTGAGAAGGAAACAAGAACAAGAGGAACAGGAGGCGCGGTTAGTCCAGCAGTTACAACAACAACATGTTGATATTCTGCAACGTATTAGTCACAGTCAAAAGTGCTTCCAGAATGAAATCACCGAAGTAGTACAAGAGATCAGAGGAGAAGTTCAAGAGGTTAAAGGTGAAGTTCAAGAAGTCAGAGGTGGAGTCCAGGGAGTCAACAGAAGGGTCCAAGACGTCGAAAATGAACTGTCCAAAATAGATGAACGGGTGGCACGAGAGGTGAACAAGAAATTCAACGAAGAAGTGGATAGGATCAAGGAGAGGTTGGAAACGCTACACCTTCCACACAAGCCTGCACCCTCTGAGGAAATCTCCCCCACCAGCGAAAAGCCATCCTCACTGACAACTCCGATAAGGCCTACACAAGAAAAATTTTGAAGCCTCCAACATTCGATGGGCAATCCTCGTGGCCCATGTATAGACGTCAATTTGAAGCGGCAGCAAACGCAAACGGCTGGTCCGAGGAGGAAATGGCCACCTCTCTAGTCCGGTGTCTACGAGAACAAGCATTGGACATCCTTCAGAACATCCCCGAGAGTAATCAGAAGGAATATTCTAGTATCGTTGAAGCTTTGGAAATCAGATATGGACAGCAATATCTCAAACAAGTGTTTCAGAGCCAATTAAAGAGTCGATATCAAAAATCCAACGAAACCCTACAGGAGTATGGAGCCGACGTAGAGCGACTCATTAATTTGGCATACCCACAAGCACCGAAGGAGTTCGTAGAACAAATTGGGGTGCAGACTTTCATCGATGGTTTGAGAGATACTGACATGCAGCAAGCCCTTCGACTAGGACGACTTCAAACCATAAGCGCAGCACTAATAGCATCTTTGGAGTTCGAGGCCGCGAAAAACGCATCAAGAAATACGAGGCCCAAGTTACGTGAAGTTAAATTCAATGAGGATTCTTCTACAAGCGAGGCGCTATTGAAGAAAATATTGGACTCCATAACAGCATTAAGCAACCAAGTGCCTTCCCCACAAGACAGGAAGAGGCGCTGTTATAACTGTGGGAAAAGCGGCCATCTACAGTGGAGTTGCTGGGAGAGATCGAGATCCAAAAGTCCAAGAAGAAAGAGGTCGTCATCAGTGAGCAACGAAGATAGATCGAGATCTCCGGGCCCAGGAACAGAGCAACGTGGGCGATATACCAGAGGAGCCTTCAGGAGATCGACCACGCCAGAAAGGAGACCTCAAACATCTGAAAGAGGACTTGCTCCCATCCAGGAAAAACGAGAATTAGTCGGCACTAGGGGGCGCGTGGCGACTTTCAGTGTTCAAAGCCCCAAGATCCATATATCGACATTGAAGAAAAATGATCAAAGTCTACTAATACAAGGCTATTTAGAAGATCAGAAATGCACCTTCACTATTGATACAGGAGCTTCGACATCAGTCGTTCGCCCAGACCTCATACAAGAATCTGTGAAGCCGATGAAAAGGAATATGGTTTTGGAAACGGCAACGGGACAAACCGCACCAGTCATTGGGGAAACACTTGTACACATCCAGATAGGACCTATTACCATGGAACATTCTATGTTGGTTGCGGAAATAAGGGATGAATGTGTTTTGGGTCTGGACATCATGGAGAAAAACGACTTCATCCTTAACATCAGACAGAAAATTTTGAGGATTGGCAATGAAGAAATCTTCCTGAGCAGATACAATGAGAAAATCCAACCAATTAAGATTTATGTTGACGAAGACATCCACATTCCGAAAAACTCCGAAACCATCATCATGGCCAGAATGGATAAAAAACCTGGAGATTTGAGCACTGGAATAATTGAAAATGATGAATACCGCCAAGATGGAATTTTAATTGCCCGATGTCTTGTGAACACAGAACAACTAATTCCTGTCAGGGTTGCCAATACTTCGGAAAATAAAGTCCTTCTGAAGAAAAACGACCAATTGGGATTCTGCAAACCTGTCACTCGAGTTATTAATTGTGAAAACCACACTCAGGTACGGCGAAGAAATACCACTAACACCGATCAGAGAATGGAGGATGACATAATTGAAGAAACCACAAGCCCATGGTCCTCACCGGTAGTATTGGTAACTAAAAAGGATGGATCAACCCGATTTTGCGTGGACTATCGTCGACTGAATGTCGTAACGATGAAGGATAGCTACCCATTACCAAAAATCGATGATACACTAAACACATTATCCGGTTCCAAATGGTTTTCAACGTTGGATCTGAAAAGTGGGTATTGGCAAGTGGAAGTTCATCCTGATGATAGAGGAAAAACAGCGTTCTCTACCGGACAAGGGCTGTACCAATTCAAAGTTCTTCCGTTCGGATTATGCAATGCTCCCGCCACCTTTGAGAGACTTATGGAACTAGTATTGAGAGGTTTGACATGGAAAATTTGTCTAGTCTACTTGGATGACGTCATAGTAATGGGAAGGACATTTGACGTACACCTGAATAATTTGGAAGAAGTATTTTTGAGGTTAGAAAATGCTAACCTGCAACTGAACCCAAAGAAGTGTTATTTATTTCAAAAAGAAGTCAATTTTTTAGGCCATGTCATCTCGGCCGAAGGAATTAAGACCGATCCTGCTAAAATCGAGGCTGTTAGGAGTTGGCCACGTCCTAGGGATAAACATGAAGTAAGAAGTTTTCTGGGGATATGTACCTACTACAGGAAGTTTGTTCAAGACTTTGGTAAAATTGCCAAGCCACTCCACCGCTTAACTGAGAACAACGTTCAGTTTGATTGGAGCCCTGATTGCCAACAGTCGTTCACTGAACTGAAGAAGAAATTGACAACTGCGCCTATTTTGGCTTACCCACGAGAACAAGGCACTTTCATTTTGGACTGTGATGCGTCTCAGTAAGGCATTGGATCAGTTTTATCCCAAGAACAGGATGGCGAAGAGAAAGTAATAGCCTACTTTAGTAAAACTCTAGGCAAAGCCGAAAAGAATTACTGCGTTACAAGAAAGGAGCTTCTATCGATAATCAAAGCCATTGAACATTTCCATACGTTCCTCTATGGCAGACGTTTTCTCGTAAGAACTGATCACAGCGCTTTGCAGTGGATAATGAACTTCAAGAAACCTGAGGGTCAGGTTGCGAGATGGCTAGAGAGACTCCAACAATACGACTTCACAGTTATTCATCGCAGTGGCAGGAAACACAGAAATGCAGACACATTATCAAGACGTCCATGCTTGGAACAGCAATGCCGATATTGCCAGAAACTCGAAAACAAAGAAGTCAATTTTTACAATGATGAACATTGCAAGGAAATTCTGAAAGTTACCACCGTAAGAGTCGAGTCTGAAGAATCTGATTTATGGACCACAGAAGATATGAGGAAGAATCAGAAGAAAGACAACAATTTAAAGTTAGTCCTAAGCTGGCTTAAGAATGGAGTTAGACCTGAGTGGCAGGAAGTATCCGAGTTCGGTGCAGTTGCCAAGGGATACTGGGCTCAATGGGATTCCCTATGTCTTCGTGATGGCCTATTGCATCGCAAATGGGAGAGCCCAGATGGAGCAACTGTGGGGTACCAACTGGTCCTGCCGAAGGCACTTACTAAAGATGTGCTCGAGCAACTTCATAGTAGTCGTGCAGGTGGACACTTTGGAATCAAGAGGACCCTTGCTAGAATTCGAGAACGATTCTATTGGATGAATTGTCGTCGTGATGTAGAAGAATGGTGTAGAAGATGTGACCTATGTTCTTCAAAGAAGGGACCCAAAACCAGAAGTCGAGGGAAAATGGCTCAGTATCTTTTTGGTGAACCATTCGAAAGAGTAACAGTTGACATTCTTGGGCCGTTTCCTGTTACCGAGCAAGGAAATAAATACTTGATGGTAGCCATGGACTATTTCTCCAAGTGGCCTGACGTTGTGCCCATTCCAAACCAGGAGGCAAAGACCGTTGCAAAGGCCTTCATAGAAAATGTAATAGCCAGACATGGAGTCCCACTAGAATTACATTCTGATCAAGGACGAAACTTCGAATCTGAGTTATGGCAGGAAATGATGAACATTCTAGGTGTGAAGAAGACTCGTACCACAGCCCTACATCCACAATCAGATGGAATGGTTGAAAGACATAATAAAACCATCAGCCAGTACCTGTCGATGTTCATCTCCAAAAATCAAAAGGATTGGGATGAGTTGGTACCACTATTTCTCCTATCCTATCGAAGTTCCCAGCATGAGTCCACCGGATATACCCCTTCAATGTTAATCACTGGGCGAGAAATGAAACTACCATGCGACCTGCTGTTTGGAATGCCACCCAGAAGTACAGAGGACAAAGTCCTACCAGAATATGTCCAAGAGTTGCGAGAAAGACTGGACCAAGTTCATGAATTCTGCAGACGTCGTCTTCAAATCTCCAGTGATAAAATGAAAAAGAGGTTCGACAGGAAGAGTCCAGGGACTATGTTCGAGCCAGGTGAGGCCGTTTGGCTATACCAACCTCAGAGAAAGAAAGGAAAATGCCCCAAGTTACAGAGAAATTGGACAGGACCCTATGTCATCATAAAGAAGATCAACGACTTGGTATACCGCATCCAGCTCAACCCAAGGAGTAAACCCAAAGTTGTTCACATCGAGAGGTTAGCAGAATACCGAGGCCACGATCCCCCAAATTGGATCCAGAGGGACAGCCAAAATAGTGATGGTGTTATCCGGGACGGAATAACCTAAAGGAGGAGGCAGTGTTACAGACCTGAAATTTGATAAAGAGTTCTCGAATTGTTCGAGATCGTTCGATGAATTAGATGGAAAAATCTAGAAGCACTAACTTTTGTTCTGGATCAATCGTCGAACATTCTATTTGTGTTGTGTTGTGTTTGAAGTTACTCTGAGTTACCTTGGATACAAGTATTTTGACAGTGACTTGTATCACAGTGTTGTCAAGTGAAGTTTGATCAATAAAGGCGAGTTCATACCAGTGTACACTTATTTTTGAACCCGAAGACGCAACAGTATTTTCAAAATATGTACTCACCTGAACACGTTGGTAACGTTCGTCGGAAATGCGTAGTTCCTTAGTGATCTCGTCATAGTCAGCAACAACGACGGTTAATTCCTGTTCAAGCTTACTCTTTGAGGAGGAAAGATTAACATTAATTGTGGTAAGTTCGTTGATTCGAGTTCCGGCTTCCTCGTACATTTGTTCAGCTTGTCTCTTTCCACGGAGAGCCTATAATAAAAACTTATGTCACATCGATATGATAGATATTTGAGTATTTAGAGCGCAAAGTGATAGAGAGCCGTTGAAAAAGTTATATTTGAAGGGCTGCAATGACACTTGAAATACATACACGTTTTTTTCACAAACGCCGCCTTTCGACAAAAAAAGCATGATTCATCGTTCAACACATAATATTATTTATAATAAAATTAAAACTCAATAGTTATCCTGAATGAATAAGCTAAATATTCAATAATTGTCATCTCTATAAAAAAAAACAGAAAAGTCTAGAAAAAAATGTTCGCTCTAGAGCGGAAATACTGTCACAAAATGCCATTCCTCGGAAAACCTCATCTTTACGTTGAGATATGAAAGCGTAAGAGGCTACTTTGGTGAGCGGTAGAAAAAAATAATTTTCAGGAAGCAGAACAACTATTTCGAGTTTCATACTCCATTGGTTAAAAAATACAAATACAAATACAAAATCTTCGCATAGCTGTATAGAATGGACAGTCAGATATTTCAAAATTCGTTTTTCACTAACAATGTTGAGCAGCATACTAATGAAAACACGACTTAATGAAAAATATTCCTAATCCAGTAACGACAGACAAACTCTAGCAAAAAGTGAAGAATGAATTGTAGCACTCTGAAACTCGGCACATGACATCTCGACATCATGTATTATTAGAAAAAAATTGTTTACCAAAAAATATAATTTTTTTGTTGTTATTTCAGAAAATATAATATTTATCAAAAAACGATTTCGATAGTTTGAGAGATAATTCAATTCTCCACAAGAATGATTTTCAGTAATACCTTATGAAATACGCTCGTTTTCTCAGAAAACGTGGTTTAACGCCGACGTCACATTTCATGCCCGCGCTAACTCCGCCACTGCAAGTTCAGGCAGGGCCGAAAATTAGATTTGTCATAACTTTGCTAAAAACTATAGTAGAAGGAAAAGAAAAAGTGCATATCGTTCCTGAAGACTTCTACTTCCTCATGCAAATATAACTTGTGAATATCTGAGTACCTAACATGTGTTTTGTCCCACTTCACATAACCCTTCTACGACATTTAGGGAGGATCCGAAAGTCATGGATATTTTAGTTTATTTCATTTATTTAGTAAATGTTGAAAATAATCGCTCATACACATCCTACATAAAAAATGAAGTAGGTATGTGATTTCAATCTTGAGGTTTGCACTTCACAATAGTGTTATTAAATATATATATAGGCAGGATATGAATAAGCGATTATTTTCAACATTTACTTAGTGAAGAGAATGCCGATTTTATGGGTAAGTTGAAAATGAGGTGGGAGTAAAAAAAAAGTTTTTTTTTGGGCATGTATAAGTGTGACCTGTCACACTACTTGACAATTGTTGCATATAGTCCAAAGAGGGGATGGGTTGCTGCTTCAGTATAATAATTCCATATTTACTAAATTATTCATGATTTTCGTATCATCCGCAAACATCTCCGTGAAGTGCGACAAAACACATTTTAGGTACTCAAATATTCGCATATTATATTTGCAGAAAAGTTATGAACTTTTCCTTTTCATTTTCCGATCATTTTTAGCATAGTTATGACCAAACAAATATTCGGCTCCGCCAGAACTTTCAGCGGCGGATAACGGTGAACCTGAAATTTGATGTCGGCGTTCAATCACGTTTTCTGAGAAAACGAGCGCATTTCATAAGAAATTACTAGGAATAATTTTTGTGGAAAATTGAACTGTTTTTCACACTGTTCAGTTGTTTTTCCGATAAATCATATACTCTCCAAGATTACAGCAAAACTCTATTTATATATTTATAAACGAAAAAAAAAATACGTTACACCACTGACATTTTGGTAAACAATTTTTTTTTAGTATTTATCATGGTTCCAACAACTAGCATACCAAGTTTGGTGGTGCTACAATCGATTCTTGTCTTAAAGCCTCTACAACATAAAGTGGTGAATACGTTAAATTTGTTGCAATAGTCCAGTTCAACTCACAGATTCGTAATTGCTCCTAATTTCTTCAGTTTCTGCGGTAAGAGCTTGAATTCTTCTCTGAGCGACACTGAATTGATCCAGAGTGACATGTAGTTGCCGTTGAACATCATCATAGTGGGCTTGTATTTCAGTAAGCTGGAAGGATTGTTTCTTAATTGTCTTCTGAAGGTCGAGATTCATCTTGTTGGCACTATCGAGTGACATTTCAAGTTCAGTTATTTGAATTTGCAATTTCTTCTTGATGCGAGTAACTTCGGTCTTGAGTCTTGTTTCGGCTTCGACGACACGTGAATTGAGCTGTTCGATTTCAATACTGGTGGCTTTACTGAAAATGAAAAAAAAATTAATACGTACTGAAGATGAGGAATGGAAAAGTAGATTTCAGTAAGCAGACAATTTTTGAGTTAAGGGTTTTTCATGGTCATTCAGGAAAAACATTTCATTTACATTTGCTCTTTTAGCCACAGGGAAAGTTCGGAAAACGTCTTCCACCTCTCTAAATTATATTTTACACAATCATCAATGATCAAATATAGTACCCCTTGTTTCCCTTGTGAACACGCAAATTTTTAAAGCAACCCTGTCGCTTCAGGCCAACAAAACGCACCCATCTCTGCTCCGTCCTGTCTGTGGCAGTGTAAGTGTTCTGTTTTACTTCATTCCTTTGTTTTGCGTGGATGCAAAAACATCAAAAGCGAACAAGTTTGCAATTGAATGAAGAAATGAAACGTAAAAGATACAGATCCAATTCTACATCGTTGTCAAGATGGAGCCAGAGCATCATATTAGGCGAGATGCCTACTATTGCTGGGGTGAGATGCGTCATGCTTGTTGAGACGAGATGTCTTCAACGTAAGATGATGCTGGAGACTCATAGAAGGCGAGATGCCTACTGCTGTTGAGGCGAGATGCCTTCCATTGATGAGGCGAGATGCCTCATGTTTGTTGAGACGAGATGTCTTCAATCAAGGATGTAGAGAGATTTTACATCATAAGTTATAATTCAGGTGAGTCATATTTCAGGTGAGTCTTCTTTACCCAATGAAAATTACCCCCTTGAGATAGAGTTTGTAGATGTGCCATTGAACGACAATATTGTCAATGCCTTGGGGGCCAAATTGAAGACAGTCCAATCGAGCCTGGTCCCAAATATTCACTCTGATTTAGCCAAGAGACAGGATGCATCTTGAAGAAAGGCTGGAACCTCAGTTTTGATAAAGAGATACTCTTCGCCAGTTCCAGGCTGCAGATTCATCTGACAAACTGAAAAATAGTTTCAGAAGCACTGCTCTAAGGAAAAGGACCGATCTCCAGCGTTCTCATAGTGGCCTGGCCGGAATCGTACAAATAAAATAGTCGTTATACTTCATGAGATCGAAATGTCTACCAACAGAATTTGTTTGTCGAAATCAAAAATGGCAGTAAAAGCGGAGTGAATGAGTCTTGGAAAAGAGTTTTTTGCAAGAATTTGTCAGAGTTTGAGAAATATCTCGACATAAATCTGGGCCTTGTAAGAGAGTTTCTTGCAAGGGTTTGTGAGAGATTCACAAAATTCTCAGTGGACATATAGGATCGGTAAAATAAGACACCACCATAGATTAATTAATCCATCGATTCTATCACATGAA